>OZ025289.1:107939599-109391796 GCA_964019185.1 Maratus speculifer
GCGCTTTTGTTCTATTTCTAGAAAAAATTGTGTAAGGTTGACAGTCCTGTTGAACAATTACATAGTAGCGGTTACAATAGTTTGGCAGTATTATTTTCACATATTTTACATGTCATATCTCCGCTTGTAGTCAAATCTCCTTCTTGAAATTTTTTGTACATAACATTATTATACAATACTATCAAAGGCCAGAATTTCAGATTTTTATCTCGTGCCCCACCAAAGATATCAAAGCCTAATAAGTGCAATTTTTGAAATTTTTGCCGAATTTCGGAATTTATTTTGCAAAGAGAAATCAACTCCCAGATCTGGGACTTGGTGTATGAGTACAAGCACTTTTGACCTATTTGTAGAAAAAATTGTGTAAGGTTGACAGTTTTCCTTGCATGAAAAATTTCCTCTTGCAAACGGATAGATTTTGGAAAAAATCTTAAATTTTGTGCTAAAATTTCACTTATAAAATTTTATTTTCCAAAATTATTCTACCACCATACATTTAGCCTATTTTATTCTGAACAAAATGCTGCAAACCCCATTTCAATTGGGAAAACAAAAGACGAGATATTTACAATTTTGTGTATCCTAGTATCTGAGAAAATCGCTGCACACGATGAAACAAAGATGGCCGCCATTCACAAACAAAAAATAGTAAAATTAAAATAACGGTCATTTTGAATTTTTATTATGTTAGGGTTGTTGTACAAAAAATTTCAGATTTTTTAAAAATGGTTGAGCGCCAGTGCTGGACCACTTGAAATGGATTGACCCATATACAGAGCTGCTAAAAATTTTGGTCCATTTTCCGAATATAGATAGGAACAGCTGGAATTCGGTTTTGAAATGCTTAAGATATTTTTACACGATGAAATGAAACGCAATATTTTAGTTTTTTAAACGGTGTAATTTTCTACATTATTCTGAATATGTTGGATAGTGTTTCGTAATCTGTGCTTGATGCATGATTCTTTATTTTCAGAGATATTTTTAAACACATTTTTTCATTGCTCTTTTTTTTAAATAGTAAATATTGTTCTGAGTTTAACGCACACCTGCCATACAGTGCTGCAGGTAATGGGAATTTGTGTAGGATATTCGTACAGAACATATTTCATCTTTAATCTATAAATAGTGGTTGTTTCGAACAATAATTTCACTAAATTTCTTAAATTCTTATTGGATTTTCCCACCCTGTCGAGTAATATATCTACGAATAAGTTTAATACCGGAGTTTCCTTCGGATATAGGTTTATTAAGGGTCAATCCATTTCAAGTGGTCCAGCACTGGTCGCTCGACTATTTTTAAAAAATCTGAAATTTTTTGTACAACAACCCTAACATGATGGAAGTTCAAAATGACCGTTATTTTAATTCTACTATTTTTTGTTTGTGCATGGCAGCCATCTTTGTTTTATCGTGTGCAGCGATTTTCTCAGATACTAGGATGCACAAAATTGTAAATATCTCCTATTCTATTTTCCCAATTGAAATGGGGTTTGCAGCATTTTGTTCAGAATAAAATAGGCTAAATATACAGTGTAAGAAAAATTTTGAAAAATAAATTTTTACAGGTGAAATTTTAGCACAAAATTTACGATTTTTTCCAAAATCTATCCGTTTGCAAGAGGAAAATTTTCATGCAAGGGAAACTGTCAACCTTACACATTTTTTTCTACAAATAAGTCAAAAGTGCGTGTACTCATACACCAAGTCCCAGATCTGGGAGTTAGTTTCTCTTTGCGAAAAAAATTCCGAAATTCGTCAAAAATTTTAAAAATCGCACTTTTTAGGCTTTGATATCTCTGGTGGGGCACGAGATAAAAATCTGAAATTTTGGCCTATGATAGTATCGTGTAGTAACGTTATGTGCAAAAAATTTCAAGAAGGAGATTTGACTACAAGCTGAGATATGACATGGACAATATGTGAAAACAATACTACCAAACTATTGTAAACCTACTATGTAATTGTTCAACAAGACTGTCAACCATGCACAATTTTTTCTAGAAATAGATCAGAAGTGTGTGTACTCATACACCAAGTCCCATATCTGGGAACTGATTTCTCTTTCCGAAAAAAATTCCGAAATTCGTCGAAAATTTCAAAAATCGCACTTTTTAGGCTTTGATATCTCTAATGGAGCACGAGATAAAAATCTGAAATTCTGGCCTTTGATAGTATTATGTAGTAGTGTTATGTACAAAAAATTTCAAGAAGGAGATTTGACTACAAGCTGAGATATGACATGGAAAATATGTGAAAACAATACTACCAAACTATTGTAAACCTACTATGTAATTGTTCAACAAGACTGTCAACCTTGCACAATTTTTTCTACAAATAGGTCAAAAGTGCGTGTACTCATACACCAAGTCACAGATCTGGGAAATAATTTCTCTTTGCGAAAAAAAAATTCTGAAATTCGTCGAAAATTTCAAAAATCGCACTTTTTAGGCTTCGATATCTCTGGTGGAGCACGAGATAAAAATCTGAAATTCTGGCCTTTGATAGTATTGTGTAGTAGTGTTATGTACAAAAAATTTCAAGAAGCAGATTTGACTACAAGCTGAGATATGACATGGACAATATGTGAAAACAATACTGCCAAACTATTGTAACATACTATGTAATTGTTCATGCCTCCAAAAATTTAAATTAATTATTTATGGTACAAAGTTAAATGTTAGTTAAAAATATCTTTTTCAAATGCTTCTGTGTGATTTAAACAATTCAGAATGTATGCTAAGCCAATACACTATTTGTCCAGATGAACAAATCTACTAGAAATGCTATTGCAACAATTTTACTCGGAACACATTTCAGGAAAAGTAAATTACAGACAATGAATTACAACTGATCGAGTTGACATGGCTTCAGTTATTAAACCTAGAGAATTTCATTCAAGTTAACAAGGGATGACAAGACTTGGGGGGCTTCAAATAAAATTTTTAGAAAGAACAGCTTGATGGACTGACAACAGTAACTGGTCGAACTCATAACATCTCTCGTAAATATTGTTAAGCTCTTTGTTGAGCATATATAGTATTTTGTAAATTAAATGCTTATTATTTAACTGTTTTCAACAAACGATATCTTCTGGGTAAATATTGTAATTAAAAGAGACTAATCTCATTTCTCCTAATGTACTCGTAATAGAATTTCTTAACATTTCTTTAATCACCGTATCTCAGCTTGTAGTCAAATCTCCTTCTTGAAATTTTTTGAACATAACACTACTACATAATACTATCAAAGGCCAGAATTTCAGATTTTTATCTCGTGCTCCACCAGAGATATCAAAGGCTAAAAAGTGCGATTTTTGAAATTTTCGACGAATTTCGGAATTTTTTTCGGAAAGAGAAATAATTTCCCAGATATGGGACTTGGTGTATGAGTACACACACTTCTGATCTATTTGTAGAAAAAATTGTGCAAGGTTGACAGTCTTGTTGAACAATTACATAGTAGGTTTACAATAGTTTGACAGTATTGTTTTCGCATATTTTCCATGTCATATCTCAGCTTGTAGTCAAATCTCCTTCTTGAAAATTTTTGTACATAACGCTACTACACAATACTATCACAGGCCAAAATTTCAGATTTTTATCTCTTGCCCCACCAGAGATATCAAAGCCTAAAAAGTGCAATTTTTGAAATTTTTGACGAATTTCGGAATTTTTTTCGCAAAGAGAAATTAACTCCCAGATCTGGGACTTGGTGTATGAGTACACGTACTTTTGACTTATTTGTAGAAAAAATTGTGTAAGGTTGACAGTTGCTCTTGCATGAAAATTTTCCTCTTGCAAACGGACAGATTTTGGAAAAAATCGCACATTTTGTGCTAAAATTTCGCCTGTAAAAATTTATTTTTCAAAATTTTTCTATTACTGTATGTTTAGCCTATTTTATTTCGAACAAAATGCTGCAAACCCCATTTCAATTGGGAAAATAGAATAGGAGATATTTACAATTTTGTGCATCCTAGTATCTGAGAAAATCGCTGCACACGATAAAACAAAGATGGCCGCCATGCACAAACAAAAAATAGTAAAATTAAAAGAACGGTCATTTTGAACTTTCGTCATGTTAGGGTTGTTGTACAAAAAATTTCAGATTTTTAAAAAATGGTCGAGCGACCAAAAAAATATTTTCTGGACCACTTGAAATGGATTGACCCTTAAGTAATTTGTGAGCTCCTGGAGGTGCAAAGTAGAACTAACATATTTTACAGAGCATGCACAGTTTATCTTCTATTTGATAAAGCATGCAGCAGCTAGCCGTGTAAGACGTTCTTATTGATTAATATTGGACTTTTAATTGATGGTTGGTTATCATTATTTCCGAATAAAAATTTCAGCAAATTTCTTAAATTGCTATTTGTATCCCCATTCCGTTGGTTAATATATGTACGAAATGAATGAAAATCGGAGTATCATTTGAATTTAGGTTTGTTTACGAAAAAATGCTCATTCTGGTGATGGAAAGTGAAACTGCAACATTCTGTAAATCGTGCATTGTTCGTCTATTATATCCGACCGCAGGTGGTGGTGATCCGCGATGGATTTTCGTACAAAACATATTAGGCCCCATAGCGCTGAAAAGTGGTTACTAAAGGACTTTGTAGCACGTACGCGGTTAGAATTGTTAGTTTATAGTTAGTGTTAATTTTAGAGTTTAGATACGGTTACGAATGAGTAACGTTAGATTACATTTGGGTTATAGTTAGATTGCAATTATATTACGGTTAGTCTTAGGTTATATTTAAATTCTAGTTACGTTATAGTTAGGTCATGATTAAGTTACAGTTAGGCTATGGTCAGATTACGGATAAGTTAAGGTGACGGTTAGGTTACATTTATTATACATTTAAGTAATTGTTAGATTCAGGTTAAGTTGCCGTTAGGCTGCACATATCTTACGATTACAGTACAATTAAGTTACGGTTAGGAATTTATCCACAGGATGAACATTGCACATGTTTTGATTAAAATATACTTAATTTTGTACTATGATTGTGAAAAAACATTACTATACACTAACCTTTTACCTAATCATTGAGTATCGATTTTAATCACGATATTGTCGGATTTAGGAGTGATATAATTTGTTTGAAAATCAAAGCATTTCACTTAGGATTTTGATGCGAAAAAAATAAATAGTTACGTGACTGAACAGTGATATTTAAGGATAAAAATCAAACATTTTAACACAAACATTGCGTAATTGTTGGACACATATTTCCTCCCCCGTTTTCCGTTGAAGTCATTTTGAATATTTGTTACTCTAAATATTAGATGCTTATTTTTTTAAACCGATTTTTTTCACAGTCAGTGGCCACGTATTTCGAGTTATAGATAAAATCACAAATTTCAGGTTCGTTTAATATTATTACCATGGACCCGGGCAAAGCCGGGCGGATCGGCTAGTCAAGTAATAAAATTGAAAACAATAATTATTAACTATATTTTATTTATTAAAATTCTAGCATAAGATTTGCACAATTTTTTTAGAATAATGAAAACACTTCTTCAAAAAGAATTTTTTTTAATTAAATATAAAATAGATTTTGCTTGTAACTATTTTTGTGATACTGTTTTTTTTTTCTTCCTCTCTAGAAGAGCGCATTCAACATCTAACTAAAACATTTGATTTATGCAGACTTGTAAACATTAAATTAAAATGATCCATATGTAACTTTGTTCAAAATAAAATTAATTTCGTAGGATATGAAATTCGGAATCTAAATCTTATCTCCTGCTAATGCTGACACTGAAGTCATCAAAGAACTAAAAGCTCCCTCTAACATAAAGAAACTTCAAAGATTTGTAGGATTTATTAACGTTTACTGTAAATATGTAGACAAACATGCAGAAATTGACACCCCCGCAATAGATTACCGGAGAAAAATACTCCATGGGAATGGAATTCTGATTACGAGTTCTTTACTTCTTATTTATCATTCTTTAGAAAAATTAAAGAATATTTTAGTTGCTCAACCTATTTTAAGAACTTATAAACCTAATTTAACATTGTGTATGATTGTTGATGCTTCAAAGGTGTCAGTAATAGTCCAAAAGCCGACAGTATAAAAACCTAAAGCATCGAACACAAGAAAAATCCTTTATTGTATTGAAGAGTAGTAATAGAGGAATCTAATGATCCATGTCTGTAGAAAGTGAAGTAGTGCATAAGCCAAAGATTAATATCACTAGCAGTTTACTCGAAGGTTTAACATTGTGTTTGCCGTACAATCAAAGGTATGAAATGATTGTACGGCAAGCACAATGATAAACCTACGAATAAACCACTACACTGTAAAAAAAATCTGCAAAGGTACTAAACCTTTTCTAGGAAACTGGGATTCCAAGAACTTTTCCTATAACGGTAACAGCAAAAATTCAAGTTTCAGAATCGATTACATGAATTTTTCCTGTTATCGTTACATGAAAAGTTCTTGGAATCCCAGTTTTCTAGAAAATGTTTAGTACCTTGACAGATTTTTTTTTACAGTGTAGTGGTATTAATTTTTGGCTAATGCATCGATTCATTTGTACTGTCGACTCTTGGGCTAAAAAGTGCTATTCTTAAACAACTAGATTAGCATATTTTTTACATCCTATTACTTATTATTCTGGAATTTTGAGAAGTTTTGAACGGAACTATTTTATTACTGAATTAGAATGTCTTGCCATTATAGATATATGTGATAATTTTTTCATTACTTTTATGAAATAAAGTTCACTATTTATACAAACCATGCATCTCTAGTATGTTTGAGGAATGTTAAGAACTTGAGAGGCAGGTTGTTTAGATGGTCACTAAAAGTAAGTGTTCGATTATGAGATAAAATATTAAAGAGGCTTCACAAATGTCGAAGCTGACATGTTGTCGAGAAACATTGTAGCTCATTGCGTTTAACCTATTAATTTATTTTTGTATGTAAAGAAATTACTGAGATACCGGAAAACTATAATGCGTGTAGTAAAATTTATAAGACTGAAAATAGTATTCTAATTATTCAAAAGATGGGTTTTAGGAAGAAAGTTGTTCCCATGTTATTAAGAAGGAAATTAAATGCATGCTTTAAATATACAGTTTTTAAATGAACGGAATGAATAGAATATTGTTTAAAATAAGGAATAATTTAATAAACAAGGGTTGTAGAGTAATTTGAAAAGAAAATTCAATGAAATAATTTTAACAAGGCGCGGAAATTTAATTTTCGTAATATATATATATATATATATATATATATATATATATATATATATATATATATATATGGGAAATCTCCTCCACTATTAGATCTGCATATTATTTTCTACGCATCGCAACTCTGATGAACAGGCTCTCAGTGAGGCAGACGATTTTGAAGAAATTATTAATTCCTAAGAAGCCAGACGATTTAAGCGGTAGAAAAAAGAACTGAACGGAAGAAAGGAGAATGGAATGTTTTTTAGTTTTAAGTTGGTGTAAAAAGAACGTAAGATGAAGACGAGTTCCTGTATAAGATGTAATTGATTAATTAGAGTTATGATTGTTTGCTTTGTAAATAGTCTTATGTAAATATCTTTTTTGTAAATATTAACGTTTAATATAAGTCATTTAAAAGTTTAAAAACGGTGTCAGAATTTAATTCACCTCCGAGTTTATTTACTTATGTGTTCAAAAGAACTTTTTAAAGAAGAATCTCCATAAATTTTGGTCTCAGTAAGTGAGATACAGACGCACGCCCACAGAGATGGAAATATATATTTTTTAATATCTTGGAAGCCGATATTTTTTAGAACTGTGATGGAATGTCAAGCCTACAAAGCTATTTCAGAAGAGGTATAAATTTGCGACGAAAGTGCTATCAAAGTGTGTGAAGCTGAGCATCTGATTATGAAGTGAGTTTATTATTTCATTTTTCTTTTCAATAATGGAAAAATTAGTTGATTTAAAGGAATTAGAGTTTTCTTTGAAAACTGAAAAATCAGCTAGTATTAAGACATTGCACAAATTAATTTTTGGAGAAATCGGTGACAGAAATAATCGACGTAGAATTCGGAATTTTACTGGGTTTACGTTTGAAGTAGATTCCGATGAATATCAAACTAAATTCAAAGAAATTAAAGATAATTTTTCTGTTAACGACTTAATTACCATTTGCAATGTTTTGTGTATAAATAATTCGGGAACTTTTGATGAAATTGCTGCCAGAATAATTTCTAGTTTATGTGATTTTAATATTTTAAAAATTAATATGATAGCCGATGTAGGTACTCTTAGTGATGACGAAAGTGTTGATGAATTTAATGATGATTTACAAGATAAAACTAAAAATATTTCAACTGTTTTTGAGAATAATATGAGAAATGATTCTGGTAGTTCTAATTGTGAAAGTAATGAAAATCAGAAAATTCTGATTCCTGATTATGTTATTAAACCAAGCATTTCTATTAATGATATTGAAAGTATGATTACAATGTTTGAAGGTACTCAAGTACAAAATATTAATAAATGGATTGCCGATTTTGAAGATATTGTTTTATTATTTAACGTTAGTGATTTGCACAAATTGATTTTGTGCAAATCAATTGCAAATCAAGTGCAAATCAATTGCAATCATGTGCAAATGCAAAATTGATTTGTGCAACGCCGTATGACAGGCAAAGCAAAATTATTTCTTGAAAGTGAAACAAATATTAATTCGTGGTCTAAATTAAAAGCCCTACTCATATCTGAATTTGGTCAAACGTGCAATTCAGCTGAATTACACGAATTGCTGTCCAAAAGAAAAATTAGACCACATGAATCGTTAGATGAATATTTTTTAAATATGAAACAATTATGCTCAAAAGGCAATATTGAAGATTCTGCCCTTATTCAGTATGTAATAAATGGAATTAATGACCCCATTTCTAAAAAATCTTTTTTGTATGGTTGTCCCAATATTGCTGAATTTAAACAAAAATTAAAGATTTATGAAAAAATAAGATCGGAGTATGAAAATGCAAAATTTCATAAATATGAAGGAGCTAAGCCTAAAATTAAATCCGAAGTTGAAGTTAAGAACAAATTTAAGCCTGTAAAGCCAAATATGCGTTGTTTTAATTGTGGCGGGAATAATCATAAGAGTATTAACTGTGTAAATAAAGATAAAGGGCCGCTTTGTTTAGCTTGTAACGCTTATGGTCATAAATCATTTCAATGTAATAAATCTAAAGATACAAGTGTTAAAAATGCTCAGTCACAAGTAAACATTATTACATCCCAAGATTTAATTCTGAAAGAGATAAAGCTTTATTCTTTGCGTTTAATCTCTTTAATAGATACTGGTAGCCAAAAGACTTTGTTAAAGAAAAGTATTTATGATAATTTGAAGAACTTTGTAGAATTAAAACCTACGAGTATCTCTTTGACCGGTCTAGGAAAAGCCTCAATTAAACCAGAAGGTTGTTTCAATTCAGAAATCGAAGTAGATGGTTCAAAATTTAAAGTTACTATTTTTGTCGTTAAGGACAGTTGCATTAATTTCGATTTAATTATTGGCACTGATGTTATTCATCAAGGTACATTAACTATTTCTGAGAATAAAGTGAAACTGTTTAAAGCTGAAGTTCAGTCTAATGACTTTTTAGTTAATATTGTAAATGTTTTGGATGAGCCTAAAATTGATTTAACTCACATTGCTGACGAAAAATTACGTTCAGAGTTATACTCTTTAATTGAAAATTATGTACCAATTAAAACTAAAACAGTAGATGTTAAAATGAAAATTAATTTAACTGACGAAATCCCAGTTTGTTCTTCTCCTCGAAGATTACCGCCATGCGAGAAAAAAATAGTCGAAAACCAAATTGAGGAGTGGCTAGCTCAGGGAATAATTCGAGAAAGTTCTTCTAATTTTTCTTCGCCGGTTGTTTTAGTCAAGAAAAAAAATAACACAATGAGACTTTGTGTTGATTACAGATGTCTTAACAAAAAGACAGTACGCGAGCATTTCCCCTTGCCAGTTATTGATGATGTAATAGAATGTATAGCAAATTACATTCTGCCGAAGTATTTACCACCATAGATTTGAAAAACGGTTTCTTTCATGTAGATGTTGAAGAAGACTCGCGGAAATACACCTCGTTTGTTACTCATGAAGGACAATACGAATTTTTGAAATGTCCATTCGGGTTGACCAATAGCCCTAGTGTTTTTCAAAAGTATATTTATAATGTATTTCGAAACCTATTAAAAGATCACATTGTTGTCATTTATATGGATGATTTAATAATACCTGCTAAAAACGAAGCTGAAGGTCTAGAAAAATTAAAACTTGTACTCGAAACTGCATCGGAATATGGATTAGAATTAAATCTTAAAAAATGCAATTTTTTGAAGCGTGAAATTGATTTCTTGGGGTATAGAATCATAAATGGTAAATTGTATCCCTCTCCACTGAAGACTAAAGCAGTAATAAATTTTCCCGAACCAAAGTGTACCAAAGATGTTCAAAGTTATTTAGGATTGACAGGATACTTTCGAAAATTTATAAGAAATTATTCGGTTATAGCTAAACCGTTAAGTGACCTGCTAAGAAAAGATTCAAAATTTAAATTCGATATAGAAGAACAAAGAGCTTTTAATGAACTCAAACGTATTTTGTCGTCAGAACCAGTACTTTTAATTTACAATCCCAAAAGTGCGACCGAAATCCATTGTGATGCCAATATTGATGGCTATGGAGCTGTTTTAATGCAACAATCTCCAGTAGATAATCAATTTCATCCAGTTTATTTCGCAAGTAAAAAAACCACGGAAGCTGAACGGAAGTACACTAGTTACGAATTAGAAGTTTTAGCTGTAATTGAAGCCCTGAAAAAGTTTAGAGTATATGTGCTAGGTATCCCATTTAAAATTGTAACCGATTGTAATGCATTTAAAATGACTATGGATAAAAAAGAAATGAGTACAAAAATAGCTAGATGGGCAATAATGTTATCCGATTTTGATTATGTTATTGAACATAGACAGGGTAGCAGTATGAGACATGTCGATGCATTAAGTAGGTATCCTATTTGCATGGTAATCCAAGATAGCTTAACTTTAAAAATTATCCAAGCTCAAGAAACCGATGACCATATTAAAACAATAAAAGAAATCCTAAAGGTGAAATCTTATGATGATTATCTAGTTAAAAATGATGTTCTTTATAAATGTGTTAATGGTAATGATTTATTAGTTGTACCGGAAGACATGCAAATGAATATAATCAAGGCCGCTCACGAAAAAGGTCATTACGCAGTTGCAAGAACGGAGAAAAGTTTAGAAAATGATTTTTACATCCCTAAAGTTAAACAAAAAATTGAGAAATGTATAGCAAATTGTGTTCCCTGTATTTTAGTTAATAGGAAATGTGGTAAACAAGAAGGCTTACTTCACCCAATAGAAAAAGAAGAAACTCCATTACATACGTACCATGTTGATCACTTAGGTCCATTAGAAAGCACTAATAAAAATTACAAACATATCCTTTCGGTCATTGACGCATTCACAAAATTTGTTTGGTTGTATCCCACAAAATCTACCGATGCTGTCGAAGTAATTTCTAAATTAGAAATCCAAAAATCTATCTTTGGAAATCCAGTTCGAATTATATCAGATAAAGGTCCTGCATTTACCTCTAAAGCTTTTGAAGATTATTGCATCAATGAAAATATTAAACATATCCCGATTACCACTGGATTACCCAGGTCTAACGGCCAAGTTGAGCGTCTAAATTCTGTCATAATATCTGTTCTGTCTAAATTGTCTGTCGATAATCCTAAAAAATGGTATACACATGTAAGCAACGTCCAACAGGTGATAAATTCGACTTTTCAGAGAAGTATAAGCACAACTCCTTTTGAATTGATGTTTGGTACTAAAATGAAACTAAAAAATAACATTGAAATTACTAGTCTTCTGAATGCTGAAATACAATCTGATTTTACAAATAATCGCGAAGATATGAGAAAAAATGCTAAAAAACAGATTTTAAAAGTCCAAGAAGAGAACCGTAAAACTTACAACCTCAGACGAAAGAAAGCTAACAAATTTAAGATTAATGATGTGGTTGCTATAAAACGCACACAACAAGGTCCAGGTTTGAAGTTAAAACCAAAATATTTAGGTCCGTACAAAGTCATAAAAGTAAAAAATAATGACACCTACGATGTAAAGAAACTTGGATTCAACGAAGGACCCATGGTCACCAGTACATGTGCAGAGTACATGAAGCCGTGGACGGACGAAGCTTGAAAAAAAAAAAGAATTTCACCGATTGTGACACTATACCAACTATGACAAACCTCTGGACTGACAACCAATAGAATTTTAACTTTATTCTCGAGAAGACGAAAAGACGTAAGAAAGAAAAAGACGAAAAGACGTAAGAAAGAAAAAGACGAAAAGACGTAAGGTAATAGAAGATGAAAAGACGTATGAAAGAAGAAGACGAAAAGACGTAAGATAAAAGAAGATGAAAGGACGTAAGAAAGAAGAAGACGAAAAGACGTAAGGTAATAGAAGATGAAAAGACGTATGAAAGAAGAAGACGAAAAGACGTAAGATAAAAGAAGATGAAAGGACGTAAGAAAGAGAAGACGAAAAGACGCGAAAAAAAAATATATGAATTTTTTCAAGAAATAATCTAAGCTTTGATAAACAATTTGAATGATGACTTCTTTTTTTCAATTTAGACTTTGGATGCTGCTGTGTTTTTTTTTTCTTTATCTTTTCAAATGATCCAGCTGCTGTTTCCAGCCAACAAGAATACATTCGAGGACGAATGTCTCATCAGTATGGCCGAAATATGGGAAATCTCCTCCACTATTAGATCTGCATATTATTTTCTACGCATCGCAACTCTGATGAACAGGCTCTCAGTGAGGCAGACGATTTTGAAGAAACTATTAATTCCTAAGAAGCCAGACGATTTAAGCGGTAGAAAAAAGAACTGAACGGAAGAAAGGAGAATGGAATGTTTTTAGTTTTAAGTTGGTGTAAAAAGAACGTAAGATGAAGACGAGTTCCTGTATAAGATGTAATTGATTAATTAGAGTTATGATTGTTTGCTTTGTAAATAGTCTTATGTAAATATCTTTTTTGTAAATATTAACGTTTAATATAAGTCATTTAAAAGTTTAAAAACGGTGTCAGAATTTAATTTACCTCCGAGTTTATTTACTTATGTGTTCAAAAGAACTTTTTAAAGAAGAATCTCCATATATATATATATATATATATATCCTCTTTAGTATGTTCTTTAGGCGTGCAGTACATAAGTGCATACTTCTAATCTTTTTCTTGTAAGAACTCAACAGTTTGGTTTATTATTATTATTATTATTATTATTATTATTATTATTATTATTATTATTATTATAATTTTTGCTTTTTTTCTTTACTTCCATATGAATTTAATATTTTTCTTTGAAATAATATTGATAAATGACTCAAGCCTATCAGCTCAGTGCATAGAGCAACAGCCAGGTACGCTGTGGTCCGGGTTCGATTTTCGATTCCTGGCTCTGGCTAATGTTTCACTTCAGTTGCCTTTATTGTATTGATTCCTGTATAAATCGTACATAGTTTTTTGAAAACACTGAAGTGTATTTCCTTTTAAAATCAATAATACTTTCATTTGAGTTAGGAAAATGCTGTCAAGATAGTATTTGACAAGAAATTATGAAATTTTCACATGTATTTTGATTTAAACACTTTACACTAAAATATTTTGAGGAATTATATAGCATTGATGGGTTTAAAGCAATAAACATTTTACTGCGTGAATTTAGATTATTCATACTTAAATTGATATTTTATGAATAGTATTAATTTTAGATTCGTATTTTTGAAACTAAATTACTACTCCCCTAAAATATCAACTTCAGAAAAAGGCTCTTTCTGTCACCTATGATGTAATTTTTTTGTACAAAGGTTTTGAATGTTCGTTTATGATGTTATTTTAACGTCAGATCCGAAGAGGATATACATTAAAATGACAGAATTTAATTAATATATTTTCTTTTTCTGATCTGTCTTTTTCTCCGCAAATTTACACAGCTTTTCTTTAATTATGACAAAATCTGAAAATTTTACTGTTTTCATATGAAAGAGATCTAAAATGTTCAAGTACTCAAATTTAATTAAATGAAAGATTCACAAAATCCTTATCTTTTATCAAATAAAGTTAAAATGTTTTTGTTCAAATGCATTTCTTTATGATAATCTCCGAATAAGAGAGAAAAAAAATGCTGAATTTTAAGAAAAATGCCATAGCAGAAATGTATTGTTATTTGAGTAAATCTTGAAGCACTTTAACTGACAGTTCTAAAGACCAATATATTAAATTAGAGCGAAATATTTCGAATCTTCTAAACTAAAAAGAATGATTTCAAACAAATATTATTTTTTCAGTAAACTTTTTTTTCTACATTTTTCATATTTAATTTGACAGTGAAAGTTTTTTTCCAGATAAAAGGAAATTAACATAAATAATGAGTTCTCAATGTGTAAGCATTATGACTTAAAAAAAAGAATATCAATTAAGTGCGTAAGAAAAAAGCATGGAATAAAATATATATGTATATGTCAAAGAAAAATATAATGAAATATATTTTTTGGATTTTGATTTTATCTTTTAAATTCTTTATTTACTCATTAAGTTATTGCATAAAAATTTACGGTATTTCCTTTTGATAGTATATATCTATATCTATATCTATATCTATATCTATATATCTATATATATATATATACAGGGTATCCAGTAAATGGCTGACCCATTTTGAATGTAAATAAATAATTAAAAAAAAAGCGGTTTGTGTAACAAAAAAAGAATTAAATTAAAATAAATAAATAAATAAATAAATAAATAAATAAATAAATAAGTAAATAATTAAAAAAATGTGCGGTTTGCTGCATTGTTATCAGAAAATCAATAAATTTTTAAACATGTTTAAAATAGTTTGAATTTCTACCAACAGATGGCGCTGACGACGCCAACAGGCAGTCGAAACTCAGACATTATTTTAATTTTCATACGCAGGAGCTTTTCGGCTCATTTCGCAGAGTCGAAACTCAGTCAACATGTTGAATCGACTCTCCACTCACCTACAGAAATAGAGTTTGTTGTATTGAAAGAGATTTATAATAATATTTATGATTGAATAATGTCTATTATACTTGATAAAAACCAACAAAACATACTTTTTAATAAGCACTGACTTTTCACACATTTACCATTAATAAAATGTATTCAAAAAATGTTTTTGTAACCCATTAACTGATTCTCTTTTTGCGTGCAATAAATCGAAAATCCGGGATAAACACCGCTTTTTTAAATAAAAAAATATTAATATTTAATCAAATCATTTCTTCCATTAAATAGTATGAAATTGTATTAAAAAATGAGTAGTGTTCGAAAGCTTTAAGCGATGGGTCAAGCAAACACTTCTTGCCCACGTCGTGCAGTAAAATCAGTTAAGTGGTTAAAACAGTGGTACGGAAATAGTGTTGGGGGTTCCCTGTCTAAAAAGAAACTGGACTGTGAAAGTCGGCACATAAAAATATAATAAACCTTAGAATGAAGAAATCCGTTTATAACAAATCCTGTTGTAAACGTAAAAAAAAAAAAAAAAAAAAAAAAAAAAAAAAATTATATATATATATATATATATATATATATATATATATATATATATATATATATATATATATATTGATTTCGACGGAGAAAGCAACCTACAAAACCAGCTGCTAAAACGAAATATTGTTAATTTTTCCGAAACCCGAATTCATCCCTAAATTATATTCATTTTTGACATTTAACATTTGTTTTAAAAATGTTTCTAAAGGTTTTCATAAAATTATATATGAAAAACTCTAATATTGTAATAATTTGGTAATATGTGTATTTATAAAATTGAGCTAAAATAAGTAGAACTATAATGATTCTATGATGATTCAGGTTCTATTATGCTTTCTGTAATGAAATTTTGAAGAGAGGTGACTCGCAGGATATAAAAACAGATAAGTCGCCTTTTTTTTTTTAAGCATCCTTCCATTTCAACATAGATGCGTTTGCAGTCAGTGGAAGAAGGGAGACGGATTGTGTGTAAAAAGCATCTTAAAATCTGTCGTGGCTGTCGTAATAAAATTTTCAGGTATGTTAAATGTCAAAATATGAATATAACATGGAATAAATTCGGTTTGCGAAAAAAAGAAAAAAAAATTCGTTTTAAACAGGTTTCGGTCTTAGCAGGTAGTTTCGTATGTTACTTTCTCCGTCTTGATCAATAATTTTTTTTGTTTAAGACAGGATTTGTTGTAGATAAAATACAGACGAGCCTTTATTCTAAGGTGTAATATATTTTTAATGCCGATTTAAGTCACTGTTCCGCTTTTATTTTAGACAGGGAACTTGCCACCACTATTTGCGTACTACTGTTTTAACTTCTGATTTCACTACACAACGTACAGCCACGAAGAGTTTGCTTGATCCATCTCTTAAAGTTTTTTGAAATCACTAATTTTTTTAAATACAATTTCATACTATTTAATGGAAGAAATGATTAGATTAAATATTAAGATTTTTTTAATTTAAAAAAGCGGTGTTTATCTCGGATTTTTAATTTATTGCACGTAAAAAGAGAATCAGTTAACCGGTTACAAAAACATTTTTTTAATACAATTTACTTATAGTAAATGTATGAAAAGTCAATGATTATTAAAAAGTATGGTTTGTTGGTTTTTTAAGGAAAGTAGACATTATTCAATCATAAATATTATTTTTAATCTCTTTCCCTTCAACAAACTCTATTTCTGTAGCTGAGTGGAGAGTCGATTCAAAATGTCGACTGAGATTCGACTCTGCATATGAAAACTAGAGTAATGTCTGAATTTCGACAGCCTGTTGCCGCCGCCATCGCCATCTGTTGGCCAAATTTCGAGCTATTTTAAGAAAGTGTATATCTGAAAATTAATTGATTTTTTAATAACAATGCAGCAAACCCATCATTTTTATCTCAAACCGTTTTTTTTTTGTTATTTAAATTAAAAATAGGCCAGTCATTTACTGGACACCCTATATATACCATGGAACTATTAAGAAAGAGGAACTGACATATCCTGAAAATAGTGAAGCTTCAACTGTAACCGCTTTTACACGGATTCATTACTAATGAGGCGAATTTCCACCGATTAAATTATGCGGAAAAATTCTCTTAATTTAAATGACTCATTAATCAAAATCTTAAATAAAAAATGATGGCAGGAATTGATATCCGCTTTTACTGGTAAGAGTTTATTTCTGCAGTATTAGTTCCGCCACATTGTGACAACCAAGTCAACCCAATGTTATTGTCAGCAAAAAGATTTTACCTTCTCGTCAAACTGACACCAGTAAAATAAATAGAATTTTTTATCACATTTTTTAAAGAAATTTCCAATCAACAAGATACGAGGAAAGTTTCTTGTTAAGTTTACTGGTAGAAGATTTCGCAGGCCATAATCAGAAATTGTTATTTCGATTAAAATGAAACAGCTGCCATCTTGTGACAACCAACTCAGTTACTTCACTCGCAACTGATAGACAATAGACTATATGTCTCCTCTTTTTTATTCATAACTCTATTATATATACATGCATATGTGTATTTATAGTTAAAACTCCAGTTACGAAAATTAACACTAATCGAATACCATAACTTTAAAAACAAACAACAATAATAGAAATAAACTTTAAAACAAACCATCATAAACAATAACTTTTAAATAACCAAACTGTAGAACAAAACCAGAAAATTATACACCAGAAGACGGGCTTAAGACATGCACATCACAGCAGGTTTAAAACAAGACTTTATGCCTGCAACGTTCCCCTGCTCCCGCCATGATCAAGAAAAAAAAAGTACAATTAATGCATAAGAAATATCATACTATCTCATATTAGCAATTAAATTATCCAAACCTCCACTTGCATCCAAAATTGAATTCAGCTCAGTTTATTAAGTGCTTTCCCACATTCGTTTCACAATGATTGGGCATTTAAAAATCTATTGCCAAATTTGGAAGTTTACTTTGAATAATAAAAAGCAGAAAAAGAACAGCAAAATTTGTAAAATTTGATCATATAGAAAATTCTTTAAATTTCATAAAGGATGACTCCAATAATGAGAAAATAAATAGTTATTATAATAATTATGCGAAAATAAATAATATTAACATTACATTTGAAATCAATACTGGTGCTGCTATTGTAAGTAAAAATTTTGCACTGTAATTGCTCTCACGTAATTTGTCCTTCATGAGATCTAATTTAAAATTAGAAATTTATTGAAAAACTTCTTTAACTGTTTTAGATGAAAGTAAATGTTTTCATTGATGATAATTGTATGTCTTATATAAAAAATGTTATACGAATTGAATATTTCCAACTGACCGAAAAAATGCCCAGTCCTGGATCGAATCCAGATCCTTGATTTACAGGGCCAATGTTCTACCGTTTAAGCTAACTGAGCTGACAATCGACGAGCATGGTTCGCTCATACAACCTTATTGGTAATAACATTTGGTCTGTCATATAGAAAGCTCAACAAAATAAACCGGAAGTAAAGGAAGTTCATGTAAATAATGGGTACTATCATTTTAACACAATCATACTGATTGGTAAAGTTATCATACGAATTGCATATTTCCAACTGAGCAAAAAAAGTTCAGTCTGGGAATTGAACTCAAATACTTGGCTTACGGGACCAATAAACGATAGAGCATTGGCCCCGTAAGCCAAAAATCTAAGGTTGATTCCTGAAGGAGAATTTTTTCGCTCAGGAGGAAATATTAAATTCTTATGATAACTTTATCAATAAGTTTGATTGTGTTACAGTAATAACCCATCATTTATGCACACTCAGAAATGAATACTCAGATTTCACGAAATTTTCCTTGTTTTTGACGAAGCCGTTTCCTGGGAAATGCTCCGAACAAATATTTGGTCAAATTGATGAAATTACTTTCCTCACTCGTTTGACGTTACCGAATCGTCTAAAAATTTCGTCAAAAAAGAGCTAGTGCTGCCATATATCGAATTTTTTAGAAGCTCCTGTATTCATTGACAGAAGCAATAAAGACACGCCATAGGTGTGGTTCGAACTCACAAGGTTTAGCGTAGCAGTCCGATGCTTTACCTTCATGCCACAGGTTGCTCAGGCAGTTGTGATTATAAAGACATAGTATATGTGTTTAAATTTTAATAACGTGATAGTATTTTTATCGATTCTGTTATAAATCTTGCAAGTTTTAAATAATAAGACGAATTTATTATTATGATTTTTTAATGGTTAATGAATAATTATAATATGGCTTAATTAAATAACATCTAAGTGAAATTTATTTGCTTAAGGAATAATTAAAATATGGACTTGTTAATTCGTTGCTCGGAAATAACGAATTATGAAATGTTTATTGGGAGAGATTTTACTACTTTAAGTAAGTGGATAAGATTTTAACAATTTACTGTTTATAGAGAAGATAGAGAAAAATTATGTATATTTTTAATCTGAGTGAAAAAAGAATATATTGAATATAAAATAGATGCTGGAATTATGAAATTTTATTGATCAAATTCACTTTTTGAACGGTTTTGTAGAACGAAGTAAATTTTTTTTCCGAATTAAATCATAACGAAATACGACTTACAAATAAATAATTAAAAATAGTAATAAACATCCCTAAAAACTTAAAACTAATTCAGAAAGAATAATTGCTATATTTCATTATTTTCTGAAAAACGCTAAAAAGTACTGTTTTAAACAAGCAAATATATCCTTGCTAAAATCATAAGATTTGAGGAGGCACAATAGCGGGTCCTTCTACAAACAGCTACTGCGACAGTTTCTTTAAAATTCACCAAGTCTGGCCATGATTAAGGAAGAACTTTCGTCAAATATTTGAGAATTCACGTTTCGTTAAAAGTCACGTGATTCTGAAACGAAATGATTGTTAAAATCGACGAAATAAGGCTCAAGGATTTCTGAATCGTCAAAAATGAGAGTTTTATTTCTGAGAGTGTGTTCAGTTCCTTCACCTGCGGTTTATTCTGTTGAGCTGTCTTCATGTCAGACCAGTTGTCATTACCAATAAGGTTGTCTGAGCGAACCATGTTCGCCGGTTGTCAGCTCAGACCCTGTAAGCCAAGGATCTCGGCATTTTTTCACTCAGTTGGAACTATTCAATTCGCATGTAACTTTAATAATCAGTTTGATTTTGTTAAAGTAATAGTTTATAGAAAAGTTAATTATTAAAAGAGGGGGGATCCCAATCTAATTAGTATAACTTGATGCGAAGGATGATCTATTTATAAATTATTTTGGCGAGATAGATACAGTCAAAGGTCAATTAATTTGCAAATGAATGTAAAAACAGTTTTTAGCTCACAGGCTATCATAGCCTGAGAGCTGATGTGCCCGCCCGTTCTGTATGTTCGTTCGTATGTGCGTAACGCGATAACTCATGATAAAAATATCCGATCCTCTTAAAATTTTGTATGTAGGTATATCCTGACAAGGCGCTTCCCTGATTAGTTTTTGAAGTTCATTCGATATGTATAAGAGGGGGAACGGGGGGCTCATGCCCCCCGTTAGTTGATATAAATGGGATTTTCATGCAGAATTAAGTTTTCAAAATTTGGATTAGGATCATTCTGATGAGGCGATTCCGTGACTGTTATTAGGTGTTCATTGAATAAGTATAAATAGGGGGAACAGGGGTTCTGATCCCCCCCCCCGTTAGTTGATATAAATGGGATTTTCATGCAGAATTAAGTTTTCGTTCAAAATTTAGATTAGGATCATTCTGATGAGGCGATTCCGTGACTGTTATTAGGTGTTCATTGAATAAGTATAAATAGGGGGAGCAGGGGTTCTAACCCCCCCCCGTTAGTTGATATAAATGGGATTTTCATGCAGAATTAAGTTTTCGTTCAAAATTTTGATTAGGATCATTCTGATGAGGCGATTCCGTGACTGTTATTAGGTGTTCATTGAATAAGTATAAATAGGGGGAACAGGGGTTCTAATGCCCCCCCCCCGTTAGTTGATATAAATGGGATTTTCATGCAGAATTAAGTTTTCGTTCAAAATTTAGATTAGGATCATTCTGATGAGGCGATTCCGTGACTGTTATTAGGTGTTCATTGAATAAGTATAAATAGGGGGAACAGGGGTTCTAATGCCCCCCCCCCCGTTAGTTGATATAAATGGGATTTTCATGCAGAATTAAGTTTTCGTTCAAAATTTAGATTAGGATCATTCTGATGAGGCGATTCCGTGACTTCTATTAGGTGTTCATTGAATAAGTATAAATAGGGGCAACTAGGGTTCTAATGCCTCCCCCCCCTCTTAATTTATATAAATAGGTTTTTCAAGCAGAATTTTCAGATTTCGTTCAAATCTCTGAATAGTTTTGGAAGTTTAATGGTTAAGTATAAAAGAAGGGGATAACTCCTTTTAAATTATATAAATGCTAAATGGGTTTTTATTAAGAATTATCTAATTTGCTCTGAATTTTGGATATAGATTTTTTATATGATAAAGCATGTCTTTGATGGTATAGGAGGTTCAATGATTAAGTATAAAAAAAGAGGAAAGGGGAGAGCTGTTTCCCCTTCTTAATTTTTTTTTCGAACGGAATTAACCCTTGAAAATATAAGGCTTTAATGTACAATACGTATTTGTAGCCTGTGAGCTCAATGCCATCAGTTTAACTGGGCAGTATTCTTTATTCTAACTTCTCCTCTCTCTCTCAAATGATTTAGAATTTGAAAGATTAGCTAAAGAGAATATTTTGAAATCTGTTTGTTATTCTGAATGTGCTAGTCCATAGCAATTGTTCCAAATAAAGTGATACTGTTAGGATTTGTTGTGATTATCGATCAGTAGTTAATAGCAACGCTAGAAGTGATAATTATCTCCTTCCTAGAATGGAATAATTATATTCTAAATTAGCAGCAGGTGGAAAAATATTTACTATTTTTGATTTAAAATATGCTCATTTTCAAAAACTATATATAATTAATGAAAGTAGTAAAATGTTAATTGTTAGTTTTCATAAAGGATTACTTAATATTTTAAAGTTAGTTTTTGGTGTAAAGTATGCTGCTGAAACGTTCGTAAGAAAATTAGAAAATATTCTTTAACAAAATTGAATATGTTGTTGCATTTTTAGATGATGTAATTATATGTACTAAAAATAAATCATAACAAAGAGTTGAATGCGTCCTAAAATGCTTTTCTAAACATGGTATAATATTATTTACGGAATAATTAAAATTTATGGTTTCGGAAGTTAGCTATTTAGGAGATAAAATATCTAAGGAAGGCATTAAAGTTATTCCGCGAAAAGTTGATGCTATTTCGAATGCTCCAATTCGTGATGATGTGCCACGATTGTTTTTCTATTTCAGTTGCTGGTGAACAGTTTAACCCTTTATGTACCGAATTAGGAATTCATGAAAATTTTACATTCTTTACATAAATTGTTTAAACTAAATTAAAAGATTTACATAATCACTTAATAATTTTTTGAAGGATTTTCGAAGGATTGAAGGGTTTAGAAGGATTAATTAAATTTGAATTAACAGGGATTTTCTGCAATATGTAAAATCCCACTCAAATCTTTTATTTATAATCTTTTGTTTTCTTAGTATTTTGTAGAATTATAAAATTACAAATATGATGTACTTACAATATAAATATAGAAATATTTCCGAATTCAAAAATCCCTATCCGCCTCCCTCAGCGCCAAGAAAGCTAAAAAGATACAAAGGCAAAAGAAATCATCCTTTTTAAAAATATTTTTTTCTTTGTGTAACCAATAATGCTTTTGGAACAAAATAAAGTAATAGATCTGTAACTCATTATAAACAGTATTGCAACTAATTGACATATTAAAAGAATTTTATAATAAATAATTTTAATGGTACTTATAATTTATAAGTAACGTCCATAGAAAAAAGGTTAAAATTGTAATAGATGATAAATTATTAATAAGATTATCTAATCCCGTTAAAAGGGTACCTGTTACCTTATCAACTAAAATTTTGAGATAGTCGTTATTGTTAGCAGAGTATGATTGTACTGTTGAATATCGCGAAGGTAAAAAATAATAAAAATACTGATGCATTAAGAAAAATACATCTCACGGAAACTGTAAACTTGGTGGCACATATCAGTTTCTTGACAATCCAAATGTATTTACTTATGTTAGTTCTAGACAGACAGACAGAAACTCGAAACATTTTTCAATACAGTTGGAAAAGATAATAAGCAATAATGTTGAATATTTCTAATTGTGTAATACTGCAAGAGTCTAAGCATAAGGATATTGTAAAATCACTAATGGTATACAATACGAAATAACATACATACAAACATAAGAAATATAATAATCAACGCTTCAATAGCTTAAATACAAAATAGACAAGTACTTATAGAAAGCTGATTAACTATGATTAATTTTTAATGAGGTATTAAAAAAAAGAATAATGTTAAAGTTAAATAAGAAGATTTTTAAGTATACAAATTTTTTCCTTGTTAATTAAAAAAAAAAAAAATACTAACATTAAAAAATAAATACCGCGAAATAACAAACTGTAAAAATGTTAATTTTTTTTTCTGCAAGCAAGCGTTATCTTGTGGATATCGATTCTCTCTTTTAACGCTCTTCTAAAAATCTTATCCGTTTCTAATAATGACAATTCAAAAATTGACTCTTTCCCTGCGGGAGTAGGTTCTAAATTTTCGAGGACTCGGATTTAATTAAATTCGCAAAAAACGCTCAGCTTTTATCGAATGAAGTATTTTGGGAGATGCGTTTCCAATGATATTTCTTTCCAAAAAAAAGACTCGTTAAGTAGTGAAACGCCGCGGGAGGAATGTATTGTTATTTGAGTAAACCTCGAAGCGCTATCTTTTTAGTAGAAATTAATGAAACTTTTAAAGACTAGTGTATCGGATTAGAGCGCGAAGTCATTTGCAAATTGGAAGTTAATAAGAAAGTGCTAGAAAATTTATTCCTTCGTAAACGGGTGTCTTTGGAAGTGTGTCATTTTCATTAAGATGACCAATGCGTGAAAAAGGAGGCTCTGCTGTATTTAACTTTACATTCAGAAATTGATGATGATACCACAAGGCATGACTCAAGAAGGGTAATGAAATACACTGTTACGAATCTATGTAATACATTCAGCTGTTTTAAGTTATGGCATTTTTATCTTGATTAATTTGCAATAAATTAGTCTAATAATAGCTCAATGATAACGCTCGCATTGAAAAAGGAATCTCCTTTAGTTTTGTAACGTTACGTGTCTTCGATATATCACTGACATGTTTTTGTTTAGTGAGTTATTTTTTCCCTTCGTTGACGACAGGCATAATGAAGCAATATCAAATATTGTATATATTCACGTATAAGTCGAGTAATTTAGGACAAAAAACAAGGTATCAAGAAATGAATCGACTAACAGTAAACAAAAAAACAAAAATCCCTGTCGGCATGGCCTATAGGCGGAGATAGATTTCCAAAAGTTTTCATTTCAAAAAAAAAAAAAAAAAAAAAAAATGTATATATATATATATATATATATATATATATATATATATATATATATATATATATATATATATATATATATATATATATATATGATTAGAGATAAACCCAGTTTTAATACTTTATTTGGCCACTTTTGAAAAAGTTTTAATTTCCCTTTTCTGTAAGAACTGGTTTTATCAAAATCATCTTAAACGAAATTCGGCTCAAATACCCATTTTGACAACATTTTTGGAATTATATTCTGACTTTATAAAAAAATCGACCAATATGCTCATTATATAGTTCCTAAATAACAAAAAATCTGTCAATGGAATGCTTTTGAGAGCAAAACTGGATTTTAAAATGAGTCATAAAATAACCAATTTGTTATTTGAATACATCCACAATTCATTAATTAAGATCGCTTTGGGAAATTTTGTGCCATGTGCCTATTTTGACAGCTTTTTAAAAATATATATTTAGCCTTTACAAAAGAACTGACCAATACAGCACATTACACAGTTCCTAAATAACAAAAAACTCCCAATTGAATGCGTTTGAGAGCAGAATTGAATTTAAAAATGAGTCATAAAATAACCAATTTGTTTTTTGAATACATCCTCAATTCTTTAATCATGATCGCTTTGGGAAATTTTTTGAGAAGTGCCCACTTTCACAGCTTTTTAAAAAATATATTTAGCCTTTATCAAAAAATCGACGAATACACAAATTATATAGTTTCTAAATAACAAAAAACTGCCAATTGAATGCGTTTGAGAGCAAAATTTGATTTAAAAATGAGTCATAAAATAACTAATTTGTTATTTGAATACATCCTCAATTCTTTAATCATGATCGCTTTGGGAAATTTTGAGCGAAGTGCCCATTTTGCAGCCTTTTTAAAAAAATATATTCTGCCTTTATCAAAAAACTGGCCAGTCCGTCACATTATATAGTTCCTAAATAAGAGGACCTGTAAATTGGATGAGTTTGAGAACAAAAATGGATTTAAAAAGGACTCAGAAAAAACGCAATTTGTTATACTTTCTCACTTTTCAATCTCGATCACTTCGGGAAATTCTATTTAAAATACCACGTCACATTATATAGTTCCCAAATAAAAGGATCTGCCATTTGGATGCGTTTAAAATCACAAATGAATTTAAAAATGAGTCAGAATATAAGCAGTTTGGATTTGAGGTTTTTTTTTCTCCAACTCCTATTTTTGTTTAATTTATTTTTGCTATAAGAATTGGTCCTATGAAAAACATGTTAGTATAAAAGTTCTAGATATTATTGAGAAGATGTAAAATGAATTTAATTGGATTTGATTGCTTAAGAATTGTGTAAGTTATGGATTTTTTTCTTTTTCCAGCCCCCCTTCCCTTTTTGTTTTTAATTTTTTTCATCGGTAAAAGTTAATTCTATCAAAAACTTAAAAATACAAAAGTTTTAGATATTATTAAGAACATTTATAAAAACATTAGTTGGATTTGATATCTTGAGAACTGACAATGTTATGAATTTTTTCTCCCAAAAACCCTGTTTTTTTCGCCCCTTGAGCCCATTTTTAACTTTATCAAAAATCTCACGCGTAAACCTCACGCCCATATTGTAGAAGTAATATAAACTTTAAACTGATTCTATATCTATTTTAATTAAGAAGTTATCGCGTTTTTTCGGTTTTCACAAAAACACTCCCTATTTCATCCTCCTTCGTCCGATTTTGCCCAATTACTAACTCGACGGAGATTTTATGCCCCTTGATTTTATGTAAAAGTTTGAAGAAGATCTGAGCATAATTATGGAAGTTATCGTGTCTAGAAGAAAGTGATATACACCGATAGATAGATAGATAGATAGATAGATAAAGATTTTTACTGATGGTAGTTTTGGGGTCTAAAGGTCATGATCGACGTATATCTGCGAAAATGTTTCAGAAATTCCAACATGGGAGAGAATGCACTAGGTAGTATTTCATACGAAATCTACCTAAAATATGCATACATACATCTGTTTATATATATATATGTGTTTATAAGCATATAAATTTTTAAAAAAATTAAATTTAAATTGATTATTTTGCCGAACGCAATAAATCGCAATAAAGGTAAGTTTTCTTAAGAATATTATTGTAAAGATTATTAGAGGAATCGGATCCATATCGACTTATACGGTAAACAAATAAACAATATATGCATCTATACACCTGTATATATACATATATATATATATATATATATATATATATATATATATATATATATATATATATATATATATATATATATATATATATATATATAAACATATAAATTTCTTAAAAAATCAAATTTAAATTGCTTATTTTGCCGAACACAATAAGTCGCAATAAACATAAGTTTTCTTAAGAAAAAAATTATTATCTACTGTAAAGATTATTAGAGAAAATGAATCCATATAATTTGTATGTAATTGCATAACGTATGCAATTTGTACGTCTTTTAATGTCACGGTATGAATATTTCATTTCTTGTTGCTTTTATTTGGGGTTGACATTATTATTTCTGTCTTGTGATATTTGTTTCTTTAAGCTGTTAAAATCCACCCTCTGAAAATACCGAGCCGACTAAATCACCCAAACTTACTATCAGAAACTGAAATTAAAATCCTTAACAAGCTAGAAATCGCACGTCAAGCGTAGCAAATGAGGTATGTTCGTACTATAACGAAATTCTAAACATATTTAGATCTTGATGTAATAATATGTAGTACTTCGGATACAGTATAGTAGCCTAAATCGTATGTGTGTCCCTGTAAATACTATTTGCTTTCTATCATACAGAAAATAACTTGTAGTAAACCTCAGCAACGTAGTATATCGATTTCGTAAAATGTAAAATAGTTTACTATAAATAAAACGGGCCCCAAACAAAGTTTTACCCTATACCATTATGCAATGGAATACTTTTGTGCGGCCATGTAAATTAATAACAACTATTCTTTGTACCACACATTGTATAGAATGTATATTTCAGTATATATTTCATAGATGTATATCAATTTTACTATGTTCGAAGGAGCGTAACATCATTAAAATGCATTTGAAACTATTTTTTCCCGTTGGCCGTAATGTAATGAATATTTTTTATTGTCCCTGTCATTAAACTGTATATCCGATTTTCATAAAATTTGAAATGCCTCGACAAAATTATGCAAAAATTATATACATTTTCAATTTCAAACGGCTTCGTTGGGAAACTTTTGCTCTGTTATATGCGGCCGACGGACAGACTGACGGACGAACTGAACGACCAGTATGGATGCTACATATTTACATAATTAAGAACGCACCTAAAAACCAGGTATTACTTCATTTACTTATTGTATTTGTTATGCTCTGAATGAAAAATAAACAAGTCCTCCATATCGACGAAAAGTATCATCGGGTCATTTAAAAAATGGCATTACTTCTAATTGACATAGAGAGAGATTTATAGAAATTACACCTTCATGAAATCGAGGATATATGTAATGACATACTGATGACGTAAAACATTATACAGAACTCTTTCATGCCTGAAGCATGGTCAAAGTTTGAAATATTTTAAAGATTACATTTTTATTTTGATTCAATTTATTATTTTATGTTTATTTACATTTAATTTCCAAATCATTTTAGAAATACTCCACACATTTCTGTACAAAGTCTATGCTTACATTTATGCTAATTGTGTTTACGTTATAAATACGATAACATTTATAAAAATGTTTATGGAGAAGAAAGAGGGATAAATTGCGTATAATTCGCCCGTTGCATATAAATGCGTTTATAGTAGAGTTTGATTCCTCCTCTTGAAGGAGGGAGGTCGACTTATATGCTGGAATAACATTAGTTTGTTTCTTTAGACATTAGTTTGATTCTTTGTGTTTCCTTTTAAATGTTGAGATAGGAATATAGATTTGCTATTTCAAATACTTTTTTTTTTTTTTTTTTTTTTTTGCGTGGGCTTTACATAATGTCAATGATATATCGTGTTAACGTGTAATAAAATTGTTTAAATAAACTAGTGAAATGCTCTTTTTTTTTAAAAACATTATTTTTTCAGTTTTCAAGTCGATAAGTATTTAATATTTCAAGTTCGAGAACAATTTGGAACAAGGTTACTTTCCTTGGTTTCAACTATAAATTATGTTTAACTGTAATTGTGAAAATTATGGGGGATGAGTTTTGTTATTTATTTAGTTTTAATAGTACATGATGTGATTAATAGGATCAAGCAACACATTTTTTTGAAAGCGAGTAGTCTTGTTAGGGGCCAAACATAGCGAATTTTAGGGCTGCATTTTTGGCGTCACCCCCAGTCGCCGCACTTCCTTTCTATTTATTCTGTTTACTCTATGGGTTTATACACTATATTGCCATTGATTATGGGACACTTGCGATTTTAGACATTTTACTAAATATCTAGAAAAATATATGAGGAATCATCTCGAAACTCTTAGTGTATAAAAATAATAGTATAAGTCATACATCTCCGTGAAGATTTTTTCCCGAAACTCCAAAGGGGGCCGTCAATAAATTAAAAAATAATGAATATCTTTTGAATAACCCTGTCAAAACTAATGTAGCAAAAGCGCTCAACCTCTAGATTATGATTGAATGCCTTATTGTAATACACTGTGTTCATTTTTATGCAAATAGCATGCATACTCGCAGAGTAATTAAGATTTTTATAAAAATGGTCCCAATTTTTTCCAAGTTTTTCCCTTATAATTTTCAGAGTTCTTAATATAAAATAATATTTTTTTCAGAAAATATGACAAACAACATTGCACACAGTACCCTGTAATCAGAATTAAAAAATAATGAAAATTGTATAAAAATGAGTTGGTTTACTAAATAATTTTTTACTGCGCATGCGTCAACGATATCAAAATTGCATTTGCATATTATGTTAGCTAAATGTATAGAGCAACGTTTGTGAATGTCGCAAAATCATAACTTGAAAATTCTGACAATAATCGTCAATTGAATAAGTCGAAAATCCGTTATTCTCAAAATGAAGCAAAAACAAGAGGGGTTGTATCCATATATTCATTGATTAGTGTCAATATAGAATACACAATATGGGATGTACTACTGCATTTGGATAAAATCCCTCATTTTTTTGCTTCATTTTGGAATCAACGGATTTTGTCCTTTTTCTATAGACGATTACTTTCAGAATTTTCAAGCTATGATCTTGAGACTTTTACAAAAGTTGCTCTATACATTTAGCTAACATAATATGCAAATGAAATTTTGATATCTTTGACGCATGCGCAGTAAAATATTATATAGTAAACCAACTCATTTATCATACAATTTTTATTATTTTTTAATTTCGATTACCGGGTACTGGGTGCAATGTTGTTTGTCATATTTTCTGAAAAAAATATTATTTTATATTAAGAACTCTGAAAATTATAATGGAAAAACTTGAAAAAATTTGGGACCATTTTTATAAAAACCTTAATTACTCTGCGAGTGTGCATGCTATTTGCATAAAAATGAACACAGTGTATTACAATAAGGCATTCAATCATAATCTAGAGTTTGAGCGCTTTTGCTACATTAGTTTTGACAGGGTTATTCAAAAGATATTCATTCTTTTTTAATTTGTTGACGGTCCCCTATGGCGTTTCGGTAAAAAGTCTTCACGGAGATGTATGACGTATATTATTATATTTATACACTAAGAGTTTCGAGATGATTCCTCATGTATTTTTCTAGATATTTAGTAAAATGTCTAAAATCGCAAGTGTCCCATAATCAATGGCAATATAGTGTATATGTTACAGGCCAAACCCGATTTTAGGCCAAACTAGATTGGCCTAGGCCAAATTAGTTTATCCTAACGCCTTTCGGATAAACTAGTTTTTCCTAGGCCAAACCGGTCTATCCTAACACCCATCGGATAAACTAGTTTTTCCTAGGCCAAACCGGTTTATCCTAACGCCCATCGGATAAACTTGTTTTTCCTAGGCCAAATTAGTTTATCCTAACGCCTTTCGGATAAACTAGTTTTTCCTAGGCCAAACCGGTCTATCCTAACACCCATCGGATAAACTAGTTTTTCCTAGGCCAAACCGGTTTATCCTAACGCCCATCGGATAAACTAGTTTTTCCTAGGCCAAACTAGTCTATCCTAAGGCCCATAGGACAAACTAGATTTTCCTAGGCCAAACTAGTTTGGCCTAACTCTTATAGGATAAACCAGTTTAGCCTGCTGTTTATTGGTCTGGATTAGTTTATCCTAGGCTGATCTAGTTTATCCTAGGCCAATTCAATTTGGCGTGATTTTATTGAATTCATTGACCGCCTCAGCACCAACATTCTAGTTTGTCTTAGGCTGATCTAGTTTATCCTTGGTCAATGTAATTTTATGTGTTTTTAGCTCACAGGTGTCAAAGCCTGAGAAATAATGGGCTCGCAGGTTCTGTATGTATGTATTTATGTACGCATGTATGTACGTATGTACGTATGTATGTACGTAACGCGATAACTATTGATAGAAATATTCGATGTGCTTTAAATTTTGGATGTAGGTTTATTCTTAAGGTACTTTTCTGATTAGTTTTGGGAATTCAGTGGATAAGAATAAGAAGGGGGGAGGGCGAATGGGAGGCGAATAAAAAAAAGGAAAGTTATAATCATCATAACTTTTGAATCTGTTTAGTAAAAAGTAGATTTGTGAATATATTTCTCTGTCATTCCTTAAGGCTTTTCTCAAATCCAAAAGAGCTACAACTTAACACATTTATGTACTAATTCCTTTTCGGAAATGCATAAGATGAACGAGCATTCTCACTCAGAAAATATGTAATCGATTGGTGTTAACTATTTTTTCATAAAAGAGATGCATCTTTGAAAAAATACTACTAAAGCTACGTTTTGAATCGAATTTCCAGTTACGACTTCACGGAAAAGAGAAACTGGACGCCATGACAAGAATAGTTTATATGTCGACATGTAATTAATTTCTCAAAAATGGGAAATGCTGTTCGATTCCAAATTATGTTCAGCTCCGATCTGGCTTGACTATGCAAATAATAATAATAATAATAATAATAATAATAATAATAATAATAATAAAATAAATGCAAGTCTGATTTCAGCACGGCACGAGTCTGCTGAAAAAAACATAAAATAAGCAAACACCATATCCAATGCACCATGTCTCTACCGTGGACATATTAAATTTCTGCATTGATGTTATAAGCAATAACTCTTGACACACATTTATTCTAGTGAAAGATATGTTTTTTACCGGCGAAACCCGATTTTGAGCAAAATTAGGTTAGCCTAGGCCAAACTATTTTATACTAACGCCAATTGGATAAACTAGTTTTTCCTACGGCAAACTTGTTTATCTAAATGCCCATAGGATAGATTTTTCCTAGGTAAGAGAATAATCCTTCATTTTTCCCTTCATACTTAACCATTAAACCCACAAAACTATTCAGGGAATCGCCTTATTAGAAAGAATCTATATCCAAAATTTGTAGCAAATCCGTAAATTCTACGTCAAAACCCACTAATCTAAATTACGGGGGGATACATACATTGCCATTTCTTTTACAATTAAACAATAAACATCCACAACTAATCACGGAGGCGCCTTATCAGAATAATCATATATCTAAAATTTCTAATGAAAACTGATAATTCTGTATGAAAATGAGTTTTTCTAAATTTAAAGTGGGGGATTAGCCTCCCGTTTGCCCCCCACCCTTTATTCTTATTCAATAAATTCCCAAAACTAATCAGAAAAGTACCTTATCAGAATGAACCTACATCCAAAATTTGAAGCAAATCGGATATTTCTATTAATAGTTATCGCTTTACGTATATACGTAAGTAAATACGTACATACATACATGCAGTACTGCGAGCCCATTATTTCTCAGTCTTTGACGCCTATGAGTTAAAAACACGTAAAATTACATTGGCCTAGGATAAACTAGATCAGCCTAGGACAAACCAGAATGTTGGCGCTGAGGCGGTCATTGAATTCAATAAAATCACGCCAAATTGAATTGGCCTAGGATAAATTAGATCGGCCTAGGATAAACTAATTCAGACCAATAAACAGCAGGCTAAACTAGTTTATCCTATAAGAGTTAGTTCCAAACTAATTTGGCCTAGGAAAATCTAGTTTGTCCTATGGGCCTTAGGCTAGACTAGTTTGACCAAGGAAAAACTAGTTTATCCGATGGGCGTTAGGATAAACCGTTTTTGCCTAGGAAAAACTAGTTTATCCGATGGGCGTTAGGATAGATCGGTTTGGCCTAGGAAAAACTAGTTTATCCGATGGGCGTTAGGATAAACTAGTTTGGCCTAGGCCAATCTAGTTTGGCCTAAAATCGGGTTTGGCCTGTAACATATATATGAGCAAAAATAAAGTTGAAGCGTAAAATAGTTTGACATTCACTATTTTTAGTATAAATAACTGGGTATATTCTCGGGGTCAATAAAACAGGGATGGGCAATGTAGGCCCTAATCTTTCAGAGATCGTATAGCCAGAGGTTTAGTTTTAGTTGACATTATTTTTTCAAAAGAACTATGGAAGTAAAGTTAACATATATAGGCATTAAGTCGTCAAAGATAAAATTTGTAGTTACTAATTGTACCAACTTTAACAGCTTATTATTATTATTATTATTATTATTATTATTATTATTATTATTATTTTAACGCTTTAAGTTACGCATTTTTTCTATTTAAACAAATTATTGTAAAGTGAAGTGTCAAACATTAAATTTTTTTTTTTTTTTTAATTAACGAAAAGACATTCACACATTATGAAGATGAGAATCTTCATGGAATTACGACATCACAGATCGTGCAAAACATTAATAAGGTATTTGGCTCTAGTTTTATTACGCAACAGAATGTGAAATTAGTTAGCCAAATTTCATAGAGGTAACTTTGACTTCTTAAATGAGATTCGGAGTCCAGCAGAAACAAGAGAGAATAATGACGAACTTTAAGTCGTCGTTCAGCTTCACCCATCTCAGAATGCGTATGAATTATTGATAAAATTTTTATAAAATATTTTTTTTCATTTTCTAAGTTATTAACTAACTTTGCCTTTTATTCCCTAAATTTCATCTTTGATGACCTGATGATATATACCGGTGGGCAAAATATCCGTAGATATTTTAATTATTCATAGAAATTGGGAAAATAGCCACAGTAGAAAAAGGCTTACAGGATTAACATCTGTAAATCACGAGGATTTTTTAAGACAAGATAAAAATAATTGAAAAAATAACCAATAAGTGATACTGACGTCTCCAAGTCAGAATAGGTTCTTAACACAAGTTTGTAAATAACGAACTGAGTGTCTCCAAATCATTTGTCACAGCTGTATGTGTTCTACATGACCACCTCTACAGGTGATAGTACATTGCCGGTGAGTCCCAAATCCAGCAACGGCAGAGTGCAGCAGGTCTGGATGTAAACATGACACCTCTGAGCGGAGCTGATCGTATCTTTCAGTTCTGATAGATTTCGTAGAACGGATTGGTAGGCCCGCGATTTCAAATATATGCTGTCCATATTAGTGCATTTTACAAGTCCTCTCATTCTTCTGAACTCGCAATTTACACAAAGCAATGGTCGCTGATTCCGGGTTCACTTAAAACAACTTATTTAACAAAGCTTTATCCTTCGCACTCAACATCCTTGTTCACATACACGGTTTACAACGGTGAATTAGTTGTGGATTAGGAGCGTAAGATTTTATAACCATCTCATTTGCATGTTTCCACCGAAGATGCTCGTAGCAGCGCCACATGTCGTCTGTTTCTTTTCTGTCTTAAAAAGAATCCCTGTGATCTATAAAACTCTAACCTTGTAATTAAATTTCGGTTATTTTTCCGATTTTTATGAATTTTTAAAGTCTCTACAATTTTTTTTTCCATCCATAACTAATATTACAAAAATTCTTGCATGACTACTCTGAGAGGAGGTCTTGGAGAGCGTTTTATAGAAGTATCAACAGAAAATTAGATTCTCTCATAACATACTTCTTTGTGCCAAACTTTATGTGTGGAGTTATTATGATAAAAAATTCTTCTCTTCAGAAGTCTCGATGTTAGTATTAAAATCCCAACAAAATTTCATTAGTATCTAGAGTAAAATTTAAAATTAGTATTTAAACTATGAAAACCGATTAAAGTTGAGATCTTCGAGGTCACCAACACCATTTAGGGGTTAAATATATATGATAAATATTAATTTGGATATTTTTTTAGCATCTAAAACGTTTGTAATTGTATTTTTAAAACTTTGCATGTAGGACAAAAATAGATTTTTAAAAAATGTACGTTTACTTTTCCATTAAATAAAATTTACTTTTAAGCTAAAAAAAAAATTATATCTATGAAAAAAAAAATTCTGGGACGAACGGAAAATTACGGAAATTTCAGTAAAAACTCGAACTAAAGTTCTAACTGAAACTTGAACTCTCTTTTCAGATCTCTGCGGAACAGCGTTTACGAAATACAGAGGTCTAAATTACATTTTCTTCTTTATTCCATTTTTAATTCTCTACACTCTTCTCTTGTAGACTAAGATTGACTCAAACTACGAGATAAGATGGTGAGCGTATGTACCAAAATTTAGTCTTTCCTAGATTTTCTAGAAAATAAAGCGAAACTGTTTTTTCTTTATTATAATGAATCTAAATTTTAAAAATCAAAAAGAGTTATACATTTAAAAATTTCAAAAGACGAATAAATAAATATTTATTTGCATGTATTATGTTTTTGTCATGCAGTTAAATCCAGCCTTCAGAATTTTTCTAAAAACTAAGCTGGATTTATGCTGCGCTGTTATTAAGAAATACATGTTGTTTATGTAGATTTTCGTTATAAATTATAAATTAAAGTAAAAATTAAAAACAAACAATTCAATGACTACAATGCAATATATTTTACAGATGTAAAAAAAAAAAAATATTTTATTTTAATAATTTAATTAACATTTTCTTGAAACATAAAACTATAAAAAGAGAATTTTCACAGTAATTTTTTTTTTCAAACGACATTTAAAATGAATCACACTTATTTCCCATCATACTTCAGTTAAACCACCTCTTTTTTTTCTTTCTGAAAAGCTCAGCTTACTTATAAAATATCTTTTTTTTTCTTTTTTTTTTATCTGATCGGATCAAGCGTTAATAATTTAATTATACCTTTCCTTTAGAATAATGCAATTGAGCGGATTCTCGACCCTTCATTAATTAGAGTTCGCAGATTTGAGGTTCTTCACAGCAGCAGATGGTTCTTGAACAATTTTTGTATGCAAATGTGGTTTTGATAGGAATTACTTATGAAATATTTGATTATTAATTTATGTCAACACCCGAATCCTGTCGCTTCAATAACAGTTTTATAAAGCTTTAACTAAAAAAAAAAGTATTTTTTATTCCGATGTAGAACTTAATTTGATATGGTTTAGATTTGTATTTCTTTTACACTCAAATATTATATAATATGTTTGAAAATATTCATTAGTTCTTTAGTTATTTTCATTCACTGAATAAATAAATAAACATTTAATTATAATTAATCCCCGGCTTGGACGTTTTTCACTCAATTGATTCTACACTTAACTAGCATTGTGGTAATCCCTTATTAAATATTAAATAAATAAACGTTTAATATTCTTTGAATGTTTTTGTATGTAAATATGTATGTTATCATATATTTATAAATACATAAGAAAGATGTAAATACACAAGATACAATGGTCAGAAAATTTCATTTATTTACAAACTACAAATACAACTACTTTATCAAAAAGGTTGTTAAGTTAACCTATAACTATTTCAATAAAAATGTTGTTAATTAAAACTGCAACAACATAATGACTACAAAAATATTTTTAAAAAGCAGTCACTACTTCGCGACTTTTACATTTTGTCAAATATGTAATAACAGTGTCAGGATATAATCTACACTTGAAATAAAGAACACACAAGCATGCAACTTCTCCTTATATCGAATATGTCGATATGCAGTCAAAAGAGATATAACAGAGGGCAGAAAAAATTAAATAAGGTAACATATACGAAAATGTTTTGAATTTTAATCAAAAAAGTTATTTTATATACATATTACAAAATAGTGAAATCATAAGAGATACTCGATAAAATATAGATTTATATATAGTTGAATACAGATGCCGTTTGGCAACAACTTATTTATTTTTTCGCGATATACGAAAGCAGAACGATGTATCTGAACAAGTGATATGATAAAGGGCTATTATAGTGCATGAGATATTGATGTCTAAACCTTAACTGCTGTGACAAACATTGTCGCATAGCTGTTTCTGAGATTGCATTATTGAATAGCGAATAAAAGGCTTGATTAACTCATAGAATACTGTTTCTGTATTAAACTTTATGTGTAAAACTATTGTAATTAAAAATCACTTACTCTATACACTACATCTCTAACACTTATAGTGATAGTACTATGGCTATAAACGAAATAAAATTCGACTGGCATTTATATACTTGTGTCTCAAAAGTATATGGACAGACAGTTTTTTAAAATAAAATTTCAGAAAATGAAGAAAAATCACGAAAAAAATAATAATAAGCATATGGTGTCATAACATACGTTTATTACCACAAAGAAATAAAGTATAAGTTTCACAAAATTTTTGTAAAAAAAAAAAAAAAAAATCAAAATAGTTTTTAGTAAGTATATATGGACTTTTGAGTATTTTGCATTTAAATTCAAAATTTGGATTCATTGCATTTTTTTAATTATCTTGAAAACTCTATCTGCTATTTTTCGAACTAGTGTTTGAGAAAGTGTGGATGTATAGGAACCAACTCTGATTTACTTCGAACTAGTGTTTGAGAAAGTGTGGATGTATAGGAACCAACTCTGATTTACTTTTTGCTGTAATTCCTGAGTAGTAGAAAACTGACGGTCATGGGTATATACGTCTTGTACAAGTACTCCCCAATGGTTTTCAATTGGATTTAGGTAATGGTTGATGGCTGGCCAGTCTATAACGGTCACTTTATTCTGGGTAAACCAAACTATAGTTGAGTGGAAAGTGTGAATCGACGCATTTTCCGTTGAAATTTCTAATTTTCCCATCCTAAGATGTTTCTAATTGGAAGTAGATTGCTTTTGAGAAGATTTTGATAATTTTCAGAACACTGTCGACTATTAAGGAAAGTTATTCCGTTGAAACAGAATGTGCCCCACACGATGTGAGAACCCCGGCTTTTTGTCGATTAAAGATATCGCGAAGTTTTCATCGTAGATCAGGGTCATCAGAGTTGAATTTCTTTAATTTTGTCACTGAAAAAAAATATTTAACCATTCTTCCTGCTATGTGTGTTTTTATAGCCCAAAGAACACGTGCCTTTCTACAGTGCACTATCATCATAAATGTCTGACACATTCTGCGATATTTATGATTTTTGCTTACTTGTTTGCGACGAAGGCCAGTAGATTTCGAAATCGAAAACGTTAATTCGTCGCATTTTCACGACCAGACATATTTTGAGTTGAAATTGCTCTCAAAATCTCCCTATCATATCGAAGAGATGTTTTTCTTGGTTAACCTGAACATTTTTTTACATTACACTGTCACTTTTCGATAAAATTGCATAAATTCCAGATTTGTTACACTTCATTCGTTTTAGCAATATCAGAAACTGTAACATTTAGAACCTGCAAACGACAGGCTTTAGTTATTTCAGCAGCTGAGAATTGAATGTTGCGAGGTTATTTTCAAATTATTCGACAATAGAAGAACGAGCAGTGATTATGTAGCTTGAAGTGGTTACACCACACGTACAAAATGCAAAAAAATGTAATTTTGTTTCGATATGGTGGTAATAAAAGCGATTCTTATCATTGTCCATATATTTTTCGGACAGCTTATTTTGAATTTAATTCTGTTAGAATCAATCTGTGATATTAGCATAATATTTCTGTATAGTAATGAATTTATGTTCTGATTCTATATGTTAATTATTTTTTCATCATTATTGCCTTATTAATTAGTTGTTATTTCAAAAAATTGCCTGTATATATTCTTTTGAGATTCATTGTAGTTAAATTTTGAAAATTGAAAAAAGCAGCTGTTTATGAGATCGATAATAGAAGTAAAGATACAATGCATACCTTTTATCCATTACTCTTATAGTAATATGTCGATGAAATTCACAATCGTTACACAAAATGTATTATTCAGAAAAGAAAAAAGTTACTGCCACGTGATTTGAAGAATGTGATGATTCTATAATGAAGATTCCATAGGTTAATTATTTTTTTTCATGATTATTGCATTTTTTTAGTTAGGGAAAAAAATCACTTGCCTGTATTCATTTAGATGCACTGTAGTTAAACTTTGAAAATTGAAAAATGCAGCGGTTTATGAGATCACTAATAGCAGTAAAGACACATTGTATATATTTTATCTATTATTTTTATGGTAATATGTCGATGAATTTAACAACTGTTACACAAAATATATTATGCAGAAAAGAAAAAAGTTACTGCCACGTAATTTGAAGAATGTCACTTTTCTCCTCAATTTGAAACAGCATTAAAAACAACGTTTGTGCTAGCTACAAATTGATTTTTTGAATTATTTTATTTACTACATTGAATTTTTCAAAATGAAGTGCATTATACTACAAACTATAAGAAAATTTAGCGACTATTGTACTACTTGTCGCGCGCAATATCAGAACAATATGGATTTAACAAAAAAGTGTCTGCCAACGCGAAATGTCAAAATTTTAGTTAATTGTATTTTTAATAAGATATAACATGAATAAAAACACTGTCTGTTTGGTCTACGCTCTCATGTAGATTTCTAAGTTAAGTACTAATTTTATCAACAAAAATTAAATCAAGATACAGATAAACCCAGTTTAACAATTTTATTCGGAAGCATCTGACGAGTTTTTAATTTAATTTTTTCTGTAAGGACTGGTATAGTCAGGATCATGTTAATACGACAAATTTTTCTTCAACATCTATAATTTTTGCTGTAAGAGTAGGTCCTATCGAAAACTTGTCAATTTTATATTAAGAATATTTATGGAATTTAAGCGGATTTGATATCTTGTGAATTGCAAAGCTATACATGTTTTTTCACCCCCCCCCCCTTTTTCATTTATTTATTTATTTATTATTTATTTTTTTTTTTTTTGCTACAGGAGTTGCTCCAATCAAAAACTTCTCAGTTTAAGAGTTATAGATAAGATTATGAAGATTTATAATGAATTTAATTTAAATTTGATATTTAAGGAATCGACGAAGTTATAATTTTCTTTTCCTTCTTAAAACCTTTTTTTTTTCGCCCCTTGAACTCAGTGATATTAAAAAGTCAGACATAAATTTTTGGCCTTTTTTCTAAAAGTAATAACTTTAAACTGATTTTATATGCATTATTATTAAGAAGTTATTGCGTTTTTTCGGTTTTTCCCTCCCTATTTTTACCCTATTGGTCTGATTTGCCAATTAACGAACCTGAGCGAGATTTATGCCCCTTGATTTTAATTATCAGTTTGGAAGAGATTTGTGCATAATTATGGAGGTTATTATGTCCATAAAAAATAAATAGATAGATAGATTGATAGCCATATATCTATATATCTATGTATGTATTAAGTTTTGAACTGGGTGTGATTTTGGATTCTAGAGTTCTTAATCAGCGTAGACTGTTGCACATACATATGTATAACAGTTTCACAGTTGATTATATTTATTAATGATTATCTCAATAACTATCAACTTTTGTCACAAAATAAATAAATAAATAAAAAGAGAAGAAGATGAAGAAAAAAAAATTCATAATTAAGTTCACAAGATATCAAATTCACTTAAATTTATTATAAGCACATTTTTTTCCTTTCTTCATTTTCTTTACCCTTTTTTTTTGTCTCCCTATTTTATTTAAACAAAAAAAAAATGGATAAATATAAAATTACAATTAAAGTCATTACTTCAATGTAATTAACATATAATTGAACACGTTATAGTAAAAGTAAAAATTACAATAGAAACGAATGAGTATATAAAGTAAATGAGGTCAATTAAAAATATGTATTTACTATAGTTGACATATAACTAAATAATAATAATATATTTATAAATACACATGTGCACACATAAACAATATAGTACTTCTTTTTCTTTTTTTCTGAAAAAAAATTCTACGGTATTTATTAAATATCCAAAGATAAAATATCTTATCGGACAAAGTGTTAATAATTTAATAATAAATCTTTCTTTTACAATAAAACGATCGAGTGGATTATCGACCCTTGATTCGAATTCAAAGATTGGATGTATCGCTCAGCAGTAGATTGTTCTCGGATGATCTGAGCATGAAAATGTGCTTTTGAAAGGAATTAGTTTTGAGGTATTTCATTGCTAATTTATATCAACATCCGAAGCATGTCGCTTCTATAAGACTAGGATGGAGTTGCAGCCCTTATAAATTTTAATGTTAAATTCAGATGCAGAATATAAATTTATCTGTTTTAACTTTGTAGTATATTTCCAAGCGAATCATTATCAACCAGTTTCGTTTCATTGTTGGATGTAGTTCTCCTTCTGGAATGTTTGCATTGTTTCTTGTCTAAATCAGTTAGTCTATTCAATAAACTCCAGCTATATTTTTAATTTTGTCGATAAAATATGTATTAGAAAAAAATCAGGCAAATGCTTATTTTCATTGTTGAAAAATGTTTGTTACATATATTATTATACATTTAAATTTCTTTTATGCAAATTTGTATGTTATAAGATGCAACTACAGGGTTATTTAAAATATATTTATATATTTGCTTATGTATGAATCTCTAGCTCCATTCAAGCAAACTGGATGTCATTTGAGATATGGTTATTTCATGACTAATGTACGAAAATAAATTAAAGAAAGGCGATCGAGGTCTCACACTTACGGTTACAGTGAGAAACAAAAATTTCAAATAGCAATAACGAATTTTTTTTCAACGCAAAATAATATTCATAGAGAAAAGCTATAAATAGCTTTAAAAACAAATTTTAACTCTAGAAATGGTGATATAAAATAAACTCAAAATAGGTCATTCTGGGTTCTACGTTGTATTGGTGACATTAACATCATTTCGCATTTCTATGGTCAACAGGGTACATGAATCTAAATCAGGTTTTAGTTTCTTCAGGTAGTTAAAATTTTAGATATAAGCGTCAAATCCGCTAATTAGCTCTGACATAAAAAAAAAACGCTATCAAACATGAGATTGTACACTATCTTTATAAAGGCTTTTGCCTTTACATATTAATTATTAATGGTTTTAATCGTCCATCCCCCCCTTAAATTACACCATTTTCTAAATTCTCAATTTTAATTATTATTCCATATTTCATTTCCAGTTATTTTGTGACGGTTGTTTCCTTTTATAATTTAATCTATCAGTTTTATTTCTCACAATGTGATTCTCTAACCACAGTAAAATGCATTATAATAGATGAAATAATATTCTTTATCCGCCCTGTGGGTTTTGTGAAATTCCGTGCATTAAACCTTGAAATAGAGTGCCCACAAAATTTTAGTCACATGGCTACAGAGATGCATTTTTTAAAAACCATCAAATCGCGTACATAACATTCTATTACTTTTAAATCTATCAAAAACCGGAAGTCGAGATTTTCGCCGAATCCAATACTTTCTTCTTGTAAAGATAGACAGAAAAAAGTAAAAATATGAAGTCTTTATGATTTTTATCCATTCTTCTGCTGAAATAAAATATGATAATAAGTTAAATTGATTTAATAATTGTTTTTTCTGTTTGTAAAAAACATTAAATGTTAAATATTATATAAATATGTTTGCATTACGAATAAAAATTTAAATTCAAAATTCACGAATGAGTCAAATTTCGTTAAAATGTTTCAGATATTTTCTTTATTTTTTATTGTATTTTACATTCCATTGAAATACAAACTATGAAAAAAAGTATCTTCAAAGACATTTTTTCTGACAATGATATTTGAAATGAATTTCCCTTCTTTCTTTTTATATTTTGGTTAAAGAATCATACTATTTTTTCCATTTCTGAAAATCTCAGCTGTATTTATAAAATTCTTTTTTAAAAAACCTGATCGAACCGAGAATTAATAATTTAATTGTATCTTCCTAGAATAGAGCATTTTAGTGGATTCTCGGTCCTTATTATTTCAAGTTCATAGATATGGGTTCATCTCAGCACAAGATGCTTCTTGAAATATCTTTTATGAAAATGTGGTTTTGATAGGAATTATGAAATGCTTGAATACTAATTTATGTCAACGTCCAAAGTCTGTCACGTTATTAATTGTAGAATAGAGTTAAAAATATATTGTATTTCTGTTTCGAACTTTGATCTTAAACACAATTTATCCATTTTTTAATTTGTAAATTGCTGTGCATATATGATGATACATTAGAAAGACATTTCTGCATTGTTGCATTATTTTCTTTCGTTGAAAAAGATTGTTACATACAATATTATACATATCAAAAGTTGTCTTATATAAGTATGAATTTGACCACATTATAAAATATCTGCAAGTTGTAAAATAATTGCAAATTCAAAATATAGATGCAAGTATTGGATACTTAATAATGAAAGCAGGGGTATATGTTGCTATATAGGTTATTAATCAATTCGATTTCTTACACTTTGAATTAATTTTTTATTTGAATATTTTATAGTACCTTTGACATAGTGATAAATTTGTTTTGTGAAGGCAAATCATTTAATCAAGGAAAAAAAAATTAAAAATCTCGTGCACATTATTATTATTATTTGTTTTTTTTTAACTTAAGAAAATTTTTAAATTGTATTTTTCATACAGTTTTGACTTACTTTAAAAAAAAAAGTTTCATGTATTTATTACAAGAATGTACTATCAAAGTTGGGATCATATATCGAAAAAGTACTAAGAAAAATTAATAAAATGTGATGATATATAATAAAAACATAATAAAAATGGTAATTTACTAGACATTTTTATTTTTTAGAGAGAGAGAGAGAGAAATAAATTATATTAATAAAACTTCTATTCTTAGTTTTATGAGATACACCTTAATTATCCCTCTCAACCCTCAAAAATATATATGCGTAGGTGTATTACGAAATTAAATTTTGCTTCATTCAAAACAGTCTATAAAATTTTCCTATTTAATATGATTCTGCAATCCTAGTTGATTAAATTTATTTATTCCCTGTCTGAAAAAATATTCCTGTCATTCATTTATTTAAATTAATTTCTATTTAAAATGCGCATATTGAAATTTCGCTTCTATTTCAAAATCTATTCTAAAAACAATTTTAGGTAATTATTATTTGTTTTACGGTTTTTTATTTTTCAAACTTAAATGCCGACATGAATTCGCCCCACCAGTGGCCGCGAGGTTCTGACTTCCAAACTGGTAGACGGTAGGTGCTGGGTTCGAACCCAATCGTGACCGTCGGCCTAACCGTGGTTTTCTTAGAACCTTGCGTAAATACGGGTTAGATTCCCTTAGAAAGACCCCCACGGAGGGCATCCCACCCCATAGGGAATATATCCCATAGTGTAGATAATTGGCTGACATAAATACAAATAAACAAACAAACCGACATGAATTCTATTAAAATTATATGTTGTGTAAATTTCTTTTTTTTTTAACCTTTTATTTTATTTTATTCTAACAGCAGTTCACGCTCTTTTGGAGATAAGTCGAATCGCGCCATTTTTTGTCCGCGCTTAAAAATAGTTTAGGAGTTTTCGAATGGTAGCAGCCGTTATTCAGTATAATCAGTATAGTTGCATTGCTTAAAAAACACTATGTCTGGAGGTATTTAATGCGAAACATGAGCTCAACAGCGCAGATTTTGTGTCTCAACAATTGTGTCAGAAACTCACGGCTGTTTCTAGAAAGCGATTCTTCTGAATAATAGATGGCTTTCATACAATCATTTCCCTCATAGCATGCATAGTCACAGTGACGCCACAATGACGTCACTGTGAGTCACTTTGGTCACATCATCACATCTGTAACCAAATTGCCACCACTCAGTGACGTCACATTGTGACTGAGATGTGACTTTCTTAAAAATCTTTAAAAAATTACGAATATTCTTCAAAACATGCTATTTACTTTAAAAAACATGTTTCTGGCAATTTAAAAATCGTCGCTTTTGTCACAGTTTCATCACAATGTTAATGTCAAAGTAGTCACAAATGACACATTTTTCACAAATTTGTCACACCGTGACTTCACAAAGTGGTCATAATGTGACGTCTCAAACGAGCTCTAAAACGACCATAACGACGTCACATTTTAGTCACTGTGACTTCATATCGACGTCACGTGATGTCACATTGACAATCGATGGTCACAAAGTCACAATGTGACTTCACAATGATGCCGTAGTGACGTCACCATGCCTTACGGGTTTAAAATGTAGTTCAGAATGGATAACTGCTAAAATTTAAGTAGCGAAAAATCGTAATATTCTGTGGAGTTCAGGCGAATGTTTTAATTATGTATTGTACTTGATTGACTTAACCCCCTAATGGTCGCATTAAATTACGGCTTAAAAATTCAAATTCAGTACTGCCATCACTTTTTTGAAAAAAAAAATCATCTTATTTAATGGATAAGTAAAATGATACCAGAATAAAACCAATTTTGCTATTTTATAAAACTGGTGGGAATCAAACGATTCTGAATAAAAGCCGTGAAGCTTGCAGCCCGTGAATGTCTCGGGCGCGACGATTAAGTGGTTAAGCTTTCCGATACAGATAAATTTGTTTTTTATTAATGGGGAAACATTATACATTTCGAGTCATTGTCAATAGAATAAAAAAGTCTGTTAACTTGCCATTGTAATAATGTCAACTGCAATTATTATCTACGAAATAATGAGTTGAAGTGATGCTGCTTGGAAGTTCTGAATATGGAATATTGTAAGCGTTTTCCGAAGAGTTTTATACGGATGTTAGGAAGAAATGTTTATTTTTATTGCTTCAGTTTTCGTCATGTTACAAAATATCGTAGCATAAACAGGGTAATTCAGTTGAAATGCATGTTAATCCCACTGGTATTTTGATAAAAAACCTGAACTAAGAAAAAAAAAGAATTCAAAGATTGGAACTCTGAATCACTTAAAGAAAAACACATGCAGTAAAAAGCCTTTTTAAAAATATTTTTAAGCATCTTTTTTTTTTTTTTACAATACTTAACCGGAATAGACTAGAAGTGTCTAAATGCTTTTTATGCAAAAAATTAGAAAAATTATATTTTTATTTATATTTTCTTTTTTTTGTCAATTGAAGGGTATTATATCCTCTTATGTATAGAGTATTCCACATGAAAGTAGCATTAAATAAATAAAAATTATTTTATTCTTAACTTTCTTATGTGTGATTTACAAAACAGTGGTTGCTTTGATTCATATTTTATTCTTCATTTTCAGAGCATATAATAATAAATATTGCTTAAATGACTTTGTATTACATAAGAAAAAATGAAAATAAAAAATACCTGTAATCATTAATTGTATTCCAATTTCTTCACATATTTAAAAATATTTTTATATAATATTTTATTTATCACCCCATTAGATCATGAAAAGAAAAAACAAAATGTTACTTTCACAATAAAGTTTTCTAAACAATGTCATTTAAACAAGAGGCTTTTATTTCATATCATAACTGAATTTATAACAATTTTTTTAATCCTGAAAGCTCAGTTGTGCGTATGAAATACATAGAAAAAAATTTATTATAGGTTCGATCGTTAATAATTTATCTTTCCCTTAGAATGATGTAAATGAACGGATTCTCGACCCTTAATTAGAGTTCGCAGATTTGGGGTTTCTCTCAGAAGCAGATGGTTCTTGAGAGAATCAACGATCTTCGTATGCAAATGTGGTTTTGATAAGAATTAGTTATGAAATAGGATTCATTACCAAATTATGTCAACATCCGAAGGTTATCACTTCGATAGCTGTAGGATAGGTTTGTAACAGTAATAATAGATTTTACTTTTGAATTTCGATGCAGAATTTAAGTTTATGTGTTTTAGCTTTATGTATTTTCATGCATTTAAGATACATTTTAGAAACATTTGTGAATTTTTGGATGTGTAGAAATTAGATTTAATTTAACAAAATTCCTTATTTTATTCATTATTTTAGAATAAATTTAACAAAACATGACCAAAAAATAAATACATAAAAATTTTCCGACCTATTAAAATTATTTCTTTAACCCCTTCGGAACGGGAGTATTTTACAAAATTTTTAATGATTTGTCACCGGTTTTTAAAAACAGAAATTTGTGTCTTTTTAAATCAAGTTCCGATTAAATGAGGGAGATTTCGCAGTAAACCTTTACTGGTGGGAATAAACAAGGCTTCTCAAAACTTTTTGTGGCAATAAAAATACGTGTCGCTCGTCCCCAAGGGGTTAATCTCTTGGGGACAATCTACGCTCATAAGAGGCTCAAAATCCTTGATTATTTTCACCAGTAAAACTTTATTGTAAATTTTGCCTTATTTAATCGGAGCACTTTCGCGAATCATACTAATAAAAAATTTTAATTTACAAAATTGGTGATAAACGATTAAAAATTCTGTAAAAGACGCTCTTTCCGAAAGGGACTAGGGGGAGACATGAGTGAAAATTGTTTTCTGTTTTATTGGTTTAAATATTCCTTCCTAAATATATTGGTATGCACTTTTTTTTACTTTTAGAAATAATTATAAATATTCAAGGTAATACACTGACTTGGATGCTACGCCCATTCACATTAAATTTACACTAACATTTTATGCTTATTTGTATTTTTAAATTCTACTCTCACCGCTATATCGTTAAAATATATTTTGTAGTATGCATTTGTTGTCAAAGTACGAGCAAATTTTTTCTTATTAAAACTAGTTGGATATGCCAATCCCTAAACTTTCTTCTATCTCATACGTACACTTTAATATTAAAAAAAATATTTACGCATGTATATACTTTAATATTATTAATTCATTGCATACCGATTTTGATTTTGATTTTCAATTTTTGCTTCAATCAACTAATCGGAGAAAAAAATATGGGTCATGTTATTTATTAAAATCAATAGTTTTATTGTATTCTGTTATCAGTTGTTTGCAAATTCGTTGTCCTCGCTTCTGCACGAGCAAATGGACAACAGAACGACCAAGAATCGAGAAAATGATACAAAAAGTGTTATCACAATGCTCCTTTCTCACAGAATATTTCTAAATCGAAAGAAGATCTGCTGACCATAGCCAAAAACATACACAAAAAATTTGGTTCAACTCTGTACATAAGTTTATGCACTTTTCGATAACAAAAATGAAAATAGCATGGAAATCGCTTTTACAGCGCCCTCTTCCGAAAGACTTTTCAGGGAGGACCTGCTTGCCATACCCAAAAATAATCACACACAAAAAGTTTTGTTCAGTTCTATGCATAACTTGATATACTTTTTGATGGTGCAATAATGATAATGGCGTAGATATAGCGCCCCCTTCTGGTGAATTTTTTTCAAATTCAGGGAAGGCCTGCTGGCTATAGTTAAACACTTAAACAAAAATTTTGGTTCAGTTACATGCATAACCTTATACACTTTTTGTTGGTACAATATTGAAAATGGCACAAAAATCGATATTAATGCGCCCACTTCCGCCGAATTTTTTCAAATTCAGGGAGGATCTACTAATCTTAGCCATACACTTAAACAGAAAATTTGGTTCATTTCTATCCATAACTTCATACACTTTTCGATAGTACAATATTGGAAATGGACCAAAAATTGCTATTACAGCACTCCCTTCCCGCGGAGTTTTTTCAAATTCAGGGAAGACTAACTAGCAGTAGCACTTGCATAAAAAATTGGTTCAATTATATGCATAACTTCATACACTTTTCGAGGGTACAATATTAAAAATGGCACAAAAATCACTATTACATCGCCCCCTTTTGGCGGAATATTTTAAAATTGAAAGAGGACTTGCTTGCCACAGTCAAAAACATACGCAAAAATTTTGGTTCAATTTTATGAATATATTCATACAATTTTCGATGGCACAATGGTGACTTACGGTCACACACGGACACACGGACAGACAGACATTTTCTAAAAACATGTTTTTTGGAATCTGTGACACCTAAAACGTGTAAATCCGATGAAAATCCGTCGAATGTTAAGCATTTATGAATAATCGATAACCAGGACTGCCACAGACGACTATTTCTTAATTCTGCCTCGCACCACTTTCTTAAAGCAAAATTCTTTAAATCGAGTTTGATTACAAATTCAGGAGAAATTTTAATTTTATTTTAAACAAAAGTATTTTTTGTAGTCGCCATGTATAGTGAAAAATAGTCGCCAGTGGTAGCTCTGCATAATGCATCTGAATTCTTTTGAGGTTCTTGTAAACGAATTACAATATTGCATATTTTCAAGATGGAATATTCTATAATAAACTTTAATAAGACATTCAATAAATCATATATCATGGCCAATCAAATATATTTAGAGACAGAGGGGCATAAAATTGGGATTCAAAGCAGAAACGAAGACTTTCAACTATTTTTTGAAGAGTATTATTACACACGAACGTAATTACTAATTTAAATATTAACTTGATTATCACACATAGGCGTAACTACATGCGTAAGTTTGGGTAAATATGAGATAGGAAATAATGCTGTACAAATATATTTTATTTAGGATTTTATTTTAACATTTTTGCTAGGCATTTTTTAGACTAAAATCTGAGATCACTAAAATCGTACGAAAAATATTCATGAATAGATTATACAGATTTTAAAATGTTTTAATTTTATAATTTAACTAATATTTCATTGAATGTTTTAATTTTATAATTTAACTAACATTTCATTAAATTTTCACTTAACCTTCTCATAATTCTGAGCCAAATATTAGGATAGACCACAATTAGTATACAACATCTCCAGAGATGTATCAGTCGCTATATTGATTCTTATGATATGAACATTTTTAATGAAAATGTCTAGAAGTAATTTTAACAATTTTAAAAGCATTTAAATTAATTTAGAGGTAGTTATTTAGTGTCTCTTCTAGGCAATATTAGGGCTGAAGATCTTAAAAAAGAACCTTAAACTTTAGTAATGAATTCCTAAATTCGTTAATACCATTAGAAACTTAATATATGATGTCCGATTTATTATTAAGATCTGATGTTTTACGATACAATAATAGCAATGTAAGGATATAAAATTTTTTAAATAGTGTCTCCTTTATGGGAAACAGTTGAAATTTAAATAGTTTGAATTTTAGAAACATTTAAAGTAACTTCTAAAAAAATTTTTTTACCAATATAATTGAAAAAAAAAAATATTAAAAGAAATCATGAATGAATCATGAACGAATGATTCTACAGATTTTAAAATGTTTTAATTTTATAATTTAACTAACATTTCATTGAAGTAGAAGAAAAAAAAGTGTTTTCTTAATAAAACTTTTCCCTTTACTCTTTTCAAATAATGGCATTTGAAGTGAGTTACTTTTATTTCGCATTATATCACGGTTGATCCATATGCTCTTTATTGATTTTTTTATGTTATTTGGAAAAGTTTCGCGGATAAAATATCTAAGATCTATGTTATAACATATCTGCTTTTTAAATGTCTTATTTAACAAAGCGTTAAATATTTAATTATTTTTCGTGTAGAATAATGCTATTGAATGGATTCCCAATCCTTAATTAATATGAAATTGAAGGTTTGTGGTTCCTCTCAGCAGCAGATGGATTCTGGACGATCTTTATATGCAAATGTGATTTTTATAGGAATTAGTTATGAAATAGGATTGATTATCAACTTATGTGAACAAGCAAAGGCCGCTGCAATAACGATAAAATTGTTTATACAATCATCAGAAATTTTGGTATGGAATTTCTATGTTCTGTGAAGTTTGAATTTCAGCATAGTATTTTTTCTTAACTGCATTAACATGTTAAAAAATTCTTTTTAGGTGTTAAGGCATAATAATGAAAATAAGTATTTACAAATGAGATAATGTTAAAAATTTCTCTCAAAATTTGTCTAATATTTGCCAATATTTCGCTTTCGGAAAGTTTGTATCAAATATTCATAAAAATATCTCTAGTTCTAGAGAAGAATCTACAAATGTTGAAATTTATTAATGATGATACTACTTGAGGTATAATAATCTCAAATCCTCAGTGTAGTACAAATTATTAAACTAACCGGCCTTCGCTGGTCGATGCATTCTGGAATTTAGCTTTTAAAACTTTGTGCATGTGAGTGGTTAAAAAAGAAAGGGACCTCCGACGGGTTTTTTTTCTAGAAATAGCGGTAGTATATTATTTACTAGTAGTAAATGTTAAATGTAGCTTATTAACAATTTCGAGTCTGGTGTATTAATAATAGTACATAGTTATTTATCAAATATTACTTTGTCTTAACAATTACTTTTGTTACTTTCTGCATATAGAAATGACAGTATATGATTATGCCTTTTTTATTATGACTTTATGTTTTGACATTTATTAAAAACAATAATAATTATATTAGTTTATTTAATTCTCTTTGCATCGCTGGCGGTCTCTTTATTTTGTACAGATGCATTTCACTTTCTCTTTGCACTATTGGTGATTCCTTTATTTTGTACAGGTACATTTCATTTTTAAATTTAAAATTTGGGTTACTTTTCTAAATGTGATAAAACGCAAAAAACATTTGAAAGTTGTAGTGTCTGTTTTGAACTCTGCTGTTATACGATATTTGTGAAACGTCTTAAAAAACTCTTCCTTAGCTTATTACCATATACAGGGTGTTTCAAAAATGACCGGTATGTTTGAAAAATCAATAAAAATTAAACGGGCAGCGATAGAAATACATCGTTTGCTGCAATATGCTTGGGACAACAGTAAATTTTGAGGCACATAAACTTTCGAAATTAGTTAAAATTTTCAACAACAGATGGCGCTGCAGGCAATTTTATTGCTGTTATATTATTGCTACGCATGGTGGATATGTGGAAAATATCGTATTTTAGATTTTTCAGACTGCAGCGCCATCTGTTTTTGAAAATTTTAACGAATTTCGTAACCTTGTCTACTTGAAAATTTACTGCTGTCCCAAGCATATCGCAACAAACGGTGTATTTCTATCACTGCCCGTTTAGTTTTTATTGATTTTTCAAATATACCGGTCCTTTTTGAAACACCCTGTAACTATGAACTAAATAGTACACAAAATAAGCACATTCGTTAGGTTCCAGACATTGAGATAATCTTTATACTTCAGTAACCCTATTTGGGTACCTATGATTGACATTATTAAAGCAAAAATAATTTTGTTCTCGAAATGGAAAAAAAAATCGGTTCCGAAAAGGTTAATGTCGAAAATTGAATTTTGCTACCTCAGTAATAATATGATAAGGTGGTTAGCTTAATACATTTCATTTTTGAATTCTGAGGTATTGTTAAAGTTCGGATGTTTTTGTGATTACCATTTTTTCTATGCAAATAAACTGACGTGTCAGAGAATTCCTTAACACGTTCGCTGCCGCTTACGTAAAGATGTGATGATAGATAATGCCGCACTGTAGAAGTGGGTTTTTCCCAGATGCCGATTTACTTTCTATAACAAAGAATCAGTGAAAGGTTTTCTCGCGCCAGCGCGTGTGTGTCCCCTTAACGTTGGCTCCATATCACGCGAAAGCGCGTGAGTGGCAAGGAATGTGTTAATTCTTATTTTCCAAAGAAAGGAAAATATATGTAACAGAACGCGCTGCAAATATTTAGTGAAAAAATCTTGCATTATTATGAGAAAATTTTGTTTTTGAATTGATGTTATGAATTCATAGCATGATAAAAAACAGTTTTTGAAAAGGTTTATGAAATTTATGAGATATTTAACTGGTAATTGGCATCAATATCTGAAGCGGATCAGTTCATTAATGTTCGAATTTGTAGTAGCTGCAATAAATTTTACTTTTGCATAACACTTTTAAAATAAATCGAACTTGTTTTAGTGTGATTTTTCTTCAAACAAGATAACATATTATATTATAAAATCATTTATGTGTTCTTGTGTAGTTATCACATTGTTACGTGTAATCTTTCTGAAAATACTGAGTTGCTACAAAAGTTACGTAACTCAGTTCCGGTGTGCTCCGCTGCGAAATAAGAACTGGTTGTAACATAAATCTTGCGTTGCATATTTTTTTCCGCAATGCATATTTGAATACTGCAAAACAGAGTGAGGACTTCAAAAGGTACACCATTTTAACCACCCAGCATAAAATGATTAGAACAAGGATAAATTTTTTAATGGCAAAAATATAAAATTACAAAATTAAAAAGATGTTCAGTAAAATTGCAGTAGTAAACCATTATTATAACGATAAGAAAAAATACACTATGTATGTGTTATTTAAACTACAAAAAGAGAACATTAAATAATTTCAAATTACACTAAGAATTCTGTAAATATTGGAACCAAATATCTATTTTTGAATTAAACAATAAATATTACAAGAGCAAATAAAATTAATCGTAAACATACTGAATTCATACTATTGTAAGAAAGATTGTATAGATCAGATTGTTTTGAAATTTTCAAAAAACTTTTTAACGTAAAATTTGTTGGAGTATTACAAAAGTATGTTACATGAAAACAACATTAGTTAAACCGAGTATGTGACATACGATGCTTTTAAATTCCCAGTGCTGCAGAAAATTCCTTCACGTTGAGCGTACACAGCTAATTAAGGAAAACAAACAGTAAGGGAGGCGAATGTCGCGAACAGGTCCTAATGGATGATTTCGGGTGGCATGCATTATCCGGAAATCGTTCGTTAATTTAGGCGAAGTGAAACGGAGTGGAAAGCATCATTTAACAGATCTGGGAATCCAAAGGGACGGAGAACTTTAATTTGATTTGGAAAAGGCGAGCAAATCTGTTGGTTTATTTTATTAAGTCCAATAACAAACGCAAGTAAATAGAGATTATTTATTTGAAAGTATTTTGCATACTTACCAACTGTTAAACTACATTACTAAAAAGAAAAAACTGATATTATTTTTTTTTAACTTTTAATTTTTTAACTAGCTGAAAACGCAAAAGTTTTGAATAGTTATGTTAGGAAGGAGAAGTTACTTATACTAAATGCTTTTTTGCCGTTACCAACCGATATAACCAAGATAATAAACTGCGCATGCGTGTGGACTAAGATTGAAATTTTCTTAACTAGAAATATTGTACAGGGTTACCAAGGTTGTTATATGTCATAAAATTAAATTCGCGATTACTTTTTGGCGTTCGAAAATGTGATACAGATAATCTAAGTTGGTAAATGACAACATCAACAACAAAATTATTATCAATATTATTATTAGATTCACAGAAGCATTTTAAGACACGAGATTTTCTTTTCATATATATATATATATTTGTGAATCTAGCGACTTAAATATATATTATTAATTTATAATATTGGAATCATATCTAATTTTGGACTAAACAATAAATATATATTACAAGAGAAAATAAAATCAATCGTAAACATATTGAACTCATACTGTTCTAATATACAATTACATAGATCATATTGTTTTGAAAATTTAAAAAAACATTTTAGTGTAAAATTTGTTAGACTGTTACAAAAGTATGTTACATGAAAACAAAATTAGTTTAATCTAGTATGTGACATACGATGCTCTTAAATTCCCAGTACTGCATAAAATTCCTTCACGTAAATTCCTTCCGTTGAACATACACAGCTAATTAAGGAAAACAAACAGTAAGAGAGCCGAATGTCGCGAACAGGTCCTAATGGATGATTTCGGGTGGCATGCATTATCCGGAAATCGTTCGTTAATTTAGGCGAAGTGAAACGGAGTGGAGAGCATCATTTAGCAGATCTGGGAATCCAAAGGGACGGAGAATTTTAATTTGATTTGGAAGAGGCGAGCGAATCTACTGGTTTATTTTATTAAGTCCAATAACAAATGCAAGTAAATAGAGATTATTTATTTGAAAGTATGTTAAATACGTGCAAACTGTTAAATTACATTACCGAAAAAGGAAAATGTATTATTATTTTAAATAACTTTTAATTTTCAAACTGGGTAAAACTGCAAGAGTTTCGAATAGTTATGTTAGGAAGGGCAAATTACTTAAATATATGAGGCGTTCTGAATTCGTTCTGACTAACTCCACTTTTTAGAAATTCAAATAATTGCATGATTGGATTAAAAACTTTCTACATATCTATACAATGTTTATGAATTTTCGTTGATTATAAGACAATTAATGAGAATAATCAAAATATGTTGAAAAAAAAACAGTATTTTTAAAAATAGATAAGTAACTTTAAATGTTTAAAATGAGCATTTTTATTTGATGGAGTTAATTGGATTGACTTCTGAACGCTTCATATATAAGGTATGCACCGATAAAAAGTTTAACTTAAAAGTTTTGAAAAAGTTACTAAATTACATTAAAGAACGTCTGTATAATTTTTTTTAAGTTTAGTGAGTTTAAATTAAAATACCATTTTGAACTGAAATGACTTTTGAGAACCTCACGAACGTGAGCAATAGAAAGAACATAAAGTAAATTGTTTTATGTCACTACCACTTTTTGCAAATTGTCAATCAAATATCTGTTTTTGAACTGAACAAAATATATTACAAGAGCAAAACAGATTAATCATAAACATACTGAACTCATATTGTTATAATATACTACTGTATAGATCATATTGTTTTGAAAAAAAAAAAAAAAAAAAAAAAAAAACTTAAAATTTGTTGGGGTATTACAAAAGTATGTTACATGAAAACATCATTAGTTAAACCGAATATGTGACATATGATGCTCTTAAATTCCCAGTGCTGCAGAAAGTCCTTCACGTAGAACGTACACAGCTAATTAAGGAAAACAAACAGTAAGTGAGCCGAATGTCAGGAACAGGTCCTAATGGATGATTCCGGGTGGCATGCATTATCCAGAAATCGTTCGTTAATTTAGGCAAAGTGAAACTGAGTGGAGAGCATCATTTAACAGATCTGTGAATTTGAAGGGACGGAGAATTTTAATTTTATTTGGAAGAGGCGAGCGATTCTCCTGGCTTATTTTATTAAGTCCAGTAGCAGACGCAAGTAAATAGAGATTATTTGCAAGTATTTTGCATACGTACCAACTGTTAAACTACATAACGAAAGAAAAGTTTATTGATATTTTTTAATAACTTTTAATTTTTAGACTGGCTGAAAATGCAATGAATTTGAATAATTATTTTAAGAAGGAGGAGTTACTTTCTACTATATGAGCGTTCAGAAATCAATCCAACTAACTCCATTTTTTAGAAATTCAGATAAGGAGACGATTGGGTTAAAAATTTTCTATATATCTATACAGTGTTTATGAATTACCCTTGGTTATAAGACAATTAATGAGTATAATGAAAATATGGTGAAAACATAGCAGTTTTTTTATACATAAGTAGCTTTAAATGCTTAAATTGAGCATTTTTATTTGATGGAGTTTATTGGATTGATTTCTGAACGTTTCATTTATAAGGTGTAGACAGATAAAAAGTATAACTTAAACGTTTTGAAAAATATACCGAAGCATATTATAGAACGCCTGTAAAAATTTCATAAAGTACAGTAACTTTAACTAAAATTTTGAATTGAAATAGCAAATTTCACGAACGAGCGTATTGAGAAAGAACATTAAAGAATTTTTTTATGTCATTATCATCATTTTCAAATTCTCTTTCAAATTGTCATTATTACCAAACATCATACTTTCATTTTAAAAAGGTTGCATTTTTGTGCTGAAAATGCAACATTATTTCTACTTAAATATTTATGACATCATTAACCTTTGATAAATAATCAATCTTGATGAGCTATGAATTCACTATCAATATGAAATCATTATATTATTGCATAGCCATTGACCACTTTATATCCCCAGATATTAACCAACAGGATTTTTATCTATATTATAAGTGTAATATGAATGATTTGGTTTACAAAAAATAAGTTTAAAAACCTTATTAACATCCAAAATACCATAACTCATTTATTCTCTACGCTGTAAAAAAAAGTGAAGTTTACTAAGATTTTCTAGTAGATTTGTATTCCAAGAAATTTTCATGTAACGGTAATAGCAAAAACTCATGTAACCTTCTTCGGTTACATGAAATTTTGTTTTTATCGTTATATGGAAAGTTCTTGGAGCACAAATCTACTATAAAAAAACTATTATTAGAACTATTATTAAAATTAAATTATTATTACTAACTATTATTAAAACTATTATTAACTACTATTAAAACTATTTTTTTTTATAAAAATCTTACCCTCATAGCATGTATGGTCACAGTGACGTCCCTGTGAGTCACGTTGGTCACATCACATCTGTGACCAAACTGCCATCACTCAGTGACGTCACATTGTGACTGAGATGTGACTTTCTTAAAATTTTTTTAGAAAATTACAAATATTCTTCAAAACATGTTATTTATTTTAAAAATATGTTTCTGGCAATTTAAATATCGTCGCTTTTGCCACAGTTTCGTCACAATGTTAATGTCAAAGTAGTAACAAATGACACATTTTTCACAAATTTGTCACACTGTGACTTCACAAAGTGATCACAATGTGACGTCAAAACGAGCTTTAAAACGGCCAAAACGGCTTCATATTTTAGTCACTGTGACTTCACATCGACGTCACTTGACGTCACATCGACAATCGATGGTCACAAAGTCACAGTGTGACTTCACAACGACGTCGCAGTGACGTCACCATGTCTTACGAGTAGTAACTTCACAGTTTTTTTTACAGTGTAGTTTAAAATAATCGAATATTCCAATCCCAAAGGTTTCTTATGTCTCATGCATGTTGATACAAAATTCACTACCACAGTTCTCAAATTAAATGACAATCTCTGGCCATCAGATGGATTTTAAAGGTACAGATTAATTGAATTTTGTACATTTAAATTGAGGTATAGATATCGTATTTTTTCAAACAATTCGTTTAATTCCGATGGGGGGTACGGGAAAATAATATCAGTCGTAGCGGAAATCATAAGAATGGTTAGCAGAGCCACAAAAATATTAGAAATGATAGTGTAATCTGTACTAATTTATTATATGGTTAGAATAAGAAGATTACCAATGAAAAGAAAGTCCCTGTCACTTTTTTGCGTTAACTAATAGAGCGGAAAGAGGGGGAGGGCAAGAGCATGTTTAAGAAAAATGCGGGATACTCCCAAATTAAAATAAGCTTTTTATTTAGGAAAGGAATACGTTCAAAGAGTACATGAAAGAACAAAGGTTTGGAAGCGCTGCTGTAATTCAATCGTAATTAAAGACTCATGCCAGACCGAATCTGTATTTTAGCTTATAATTTTAATAATAAATGTAGTTTAACAATATGTTCAACAGACTTATTTTCTGTAAAATATGCTTACTCTCCGAGAATTGTTGGAAGAGGCTACAATCATCGTCCAGATGATGGTGATTTATAGGCTCCATAATTAAGCTCACTCCTAAATTAACTCACAATAAAGATAGTGTCATCATTACCTAATTACAATGTACTTCCCATAACATCACTACATTTCACACAATTTAAAGATCATTCTGTAAAAATCTTCATTTTTTAAAAATTATAAATTTGAAATCAGAATTCGATTTTAGAGAATATACCCTGTATATATATAAAAAAATGTGGACCACGACTCTGACTTCTTTTACAAAAAAAAGTTTCTTGTCATGCATTCTACCACCTCTTCGAGATTGCATACACAACTTTTGCGGAACTTCCTACATGCTATTTTAATTTTAAGTGAAAGCAAGCCTTAATTTATAATACAGATTTACATGATAATTAAGCTATTAGGTTATAACAAATACATATATTGACGGAAAATAAATAGCACTATAGAACATATGTTATTTAATCATTTTAATCAAATATTTAGGTGTTTAAAGTAATTCATTTTATAGATAAAGAGAACGATTAGTGAACGAAACAATGGTTTAATGAATCTGTAGATAACAGCAGCATATTTTGCAATGATGGCGTTTATGGTTAAGAAAGATAATATTCTAAGAATTAAATTGATAAAATTGATGGGATTTCATAGAAACAAATTCATCCATAAACCTTATCTACGCGGGGTTTATTTTAGCAAACACTTCAAATTAATGTGAAATTGATGTCGACACGGGCAATACATTAATTTATAGTAATTATAAAACTGTTTTGAGGGTAAATGTTTATATTACAGTCGTTTGAATATATCATTCTTTTATTAAAACTTTTCAGAATTTATCTAAAAGTGTGCTTTGTCCATATTTTACGTTGTCAAACTTAAGTTTGCATGGTAAAGTGAGGACATGAGGTGTTGTTCTACTACACATTTTGAATTGAAAATTACTATGCAGAATCACGCATTGAATGTTATAAATATTATAAATTATGTATCTTTTAAATGAGCTGTCGTCCTTATATTCATGGAAATTTTCAATAAATTCTGCTGATTTTAAATAATTTAAGATATGGTGTGAACAAATATTTTACTACTTATTTTGATCGTGCATTTTATTACATAACGATAATGAAAATACATAAATTCTAAGAATATAATATATGATAAATCTTCAATAATAAATAATTATATTAATAATACTTATTGTTATTAATATAGTAATACATCAAAATTTTGTTAAAATATCTCTTTTTAAGACTTGGTAATTATAGCTCTGTAAACGGAGTGATGATTTAAGCGAGTTTATTTATAGTAGTTAAATTGGCTATATTAAAATGTTTAACGGGTGTTATCGAAACTCACAAATTTTAATTAATGGTACTACTAGGTTATCCCGTCGACCAAAAAATTATCGCCAAACTATAAGATTAAATGCCAATAATGGATGACTGTGAATGTCAAATTCAATGACATTAAATACGATTCACGAGTTTAAAATATCATTAAGTGATTTTTATTTCGTTTTCTTATTTAAATTTTTATTGAATTTTTATTGATATTCTACTAATTATTTGTTTTTTCGTTATTCAAAATAAATATTTTGTCGATATGTATAATTTGGCTATTGGTTTGGCGATTTGTATAATTTGACGAAATCGGTCGACGGGATAACAGAGTAGTACCTAATTAATTTATAAGCGTGGTAATTTTTTTTACAACACGCTTAATGAAAAAAGAAACATTAAAAATAACGAAAAAATGAAGATCTCTCATTCAAAAGAGAGAAAAAAAGTTTTACACCAGATTTAAATAAAAAATTATATATTTACTTATTTACTGTAGTACCCTGCTAATCTGAACTAATTGGGACCAGTGCCTATTCGAATTATCTGAAATTCCGATAAAAATAGAAAAAAAAATGCCTGCTAAAAATATGTAAGTTATAAGTACTCATTAGTACAGAAAATATTCTCTAATCTGGCATACTGTATAATCCAACAGATTGTCTGAAAAAAAGAGTATTGCTTGTTTAATCACTTCTGTTGTTTATAATAATCCAATGGAACTATAGAATTAGAAATTACTTAACAACCCATTACTTTCTTAAAAAGTCAACCACAAAATAGCTCAAGTTGAGCTGAAATCCACTCATCTCAATGTTGAAAGGCAGCTTCTCAAAAAAGAGGTGAAATAACTCGAGTTTTAACCAATTTAAACGAAGTCGAGCTATTTAAATAACCAATTTAGATCAAGAAGATTTAATCGTTTGAAAAACAACTCTTTTATGATCGAAAAAATTACAGCTCTTTCATGAGAAGCCAAATAAGCTCTTTCGTTTTAAAAGTGTAGAAAAGATTCAAAATCGTGAATCTGTGAATTGCCCAGTCATCACGTCGATAAGATAAAAACAAACAAAAAAAAAAAAAAAAAAAAAAAAAAAGGAAAAAAAATTGCAGAAAATTTGAGAAAACCAAACCTGTTGACAGGAAAAATAAATTATTATCATCCGAATTAGATATTTTTTGCATTTTAGTAAAAAAAAAAAAAAATTATAGTGACTAGCAAACAGATATTCGAGACCTTTTTTAAGATGGCTTTTGTAAGTTAGGCCTACAGTGAACTTTTTCATTTTATATTTGTGTATATATGTTGTACTTTTACTTTATTGAGCATTTTTAAAAATTTCTATTCAAACTTTTTAAAAAACATACTTCATTAACACTTTTTGTTTAATCACGTTTTTTCCAATATTCATCCCGTAATAGGGAAAAATTCGTAAGTTAATCTTTTAAAGTAATTTGTTCATGTAAAATTTTCAAAAATAAAATTGGTTGGGATTAACGGAAATTTTGGATTAGCGACCTTCTACTGTATTAAAACATTACAATGCATACGAATTTAGAACATTTCTTGAAAACATTCTGGCAAAGAATGCCTTTTATTTTATTGCTTCGTTGATTTAATGTAATCTTCAAATTTTATTAGTTTTGTAAAATTCTCTTACTGCTTTTCTTGAAAAGAATTAAGAAATGAGACAGCCAAAAAACACAGAATTCTTTTTTTTATCCATTAAATTGTCTAGGAAAAAACAAAATAATCATCTGATTGGAATTTATGTCTTTTTCAGTTTTTGTTAAGGGCCCGACCAGTGGCCGAGGGGTTCTGACCTCTCAACTGGTAGACGGCAGGTGCTGGGTTCGAACCCAATCGCGGCTGTCGGCCTAACCGTTCGGAGTTTTCGTGGTTTTCTTCGAACCTTGCGTAAATACGGGTTAGGTTCCCTTAGAAAGACCCCCCACGAAGGTCACTCCCCTCCTGGTCCTATGTCCCTAGTGTAGATAAACGGACGACAAAAATAAACCAAACCAAACCAGTTTTTGTTAAAAAAAAAGTTAAGGGCTAGTCTTTATACTAAAATTGTAATGAACTCTAAAATTTCATATAAAAATACGAATTTTGACATGTTTGCTCTTTGGGGCTGTGTATATATAATGTTATCACTTAAGGAGGGAGGGGGGTATCTGGCATTTGATATCGTTAGATATCTTTTGTGGGAGAGGGGGTTGCTTTTGAACTCTTTACCAGTTTTGGTCCAATCAAACATTTCTTTCTTGAGTTATTTTTTCTTTACATTCAAATAGTCTGTTGACTTTTATTTATTATTATTATTGCACGTTTTTATCAAAATATACAGCTATTATTAAAGCCATTAAATGTTTATGCCATTAAATGCCCGAAAATCATTTCATTCCAAAATTTGCTATATCCCAACGTTTGACTTCCTGTTTTTCTGCCATGTGTGCATACAGGGTGATTAAAAAAAACGTGGACAAAATGATATGACAAATCAAGCTTACAACAAGGATAAAAAATCACATGGGAACATAGGGTCGCAAACTACTTATTGAGTCCCAAATACAGGGTGTTCCATACTAGCCACACCCGGTTTGAAAGCAATAATTTCGAGGAAAATAAAAATATTGTAATGTAAATCCAACGATATGTACCTTATTTTGTATGAAATGTGATAACGTTATAAAATGATCTGGAAAAACAAAACATATTGCTCAAGCAATTTGATGATACCGTATAAACTGATTATCACAGTCCAAAATGTGAGGTGCCAAGTGCATATTGCTGGTGCGCATAATGCAAACTTCTACCACTTTTGTTTGGTGTTATCACATTTAAAACAAAGGTGAGAATGTCTGTTAAATGTTTTATTATAATATACTTCAGTTTTCTGAAATTTATTCCCGTCAACCCAGATTGAGATACGTTGAAACACCCTGTATTTGTGACTCAATACGTGATTTGCAGTCCTATGTTCCTATGTGATTTTTTATCCTTGTCGTATACCTGAATTGTCATAACAATTCGTCAACTTTTTTTGAATCACCCTGTATAATTCGCTGTTACCGAAATCAGGAACGTAATATATGAGATGCGATATTTGCATTACCTAAAGAAAGATAAATAATGTTACTCAATGTTTTGATGATAAATTCTGCCTCTATCCTTCCAGGGTAAATTCAAGAAGTCAATATTACTGTTGAATGCATTATGTAACAGTAAACTATTATTAAATATTTTCATTTAGTAGCTAACACTTTTAGGTGTTATTTGATATAAATTTGTTTCATGTATTTATATTTTGTTGACTTCTTAAATTCGCAAACTATGTGACTAATAAATGTATAATATTCACACGTGTATATTATAAAAAAAATAAAAAAAGAGACATTGATTAGGATTTTATAGGGTGGAGGTTTGGGGGGGGGGGAGCGTCGACAAATGATAACGCATGATATCGCAAGGGAAAGGGATTGGTTTCCCAAAATTGGAAAAATGTTGGTAATGTTATAAGAATTGCCCCTTTCAGTAAATTTTATCATAGCATTCCGAATGGAAAGAAGTCATTAGTTGAATTAGTTTAGAGATTAATAATATTGACTATCAAGATTTGAGATATAAATCCCCTACTAAATGAGATATAATTCCCCTGCATAATGATTACATGTGTATATTATTATATTATAACAACGTAAAAAAAAACAAAAAAAAAACATTGATAAGGATATTATTGGGCGGAGAGGATATGATCGTCAATGAATTATAAAGCATGATATCGCAAGGGAGGAGAGGGGGTTCTTCAATTGGCATAAATTTTATCTGAGGATACAAAATAGAAAGAAAACATTAAAACGTTAGTTGAATTAGATTAGAGATTATGAAAATTGAAAGTTTATATATCCCCTAATATTACATTCAATGGTAAATGGTTGCAAAATGAATTGCAGTACTGGTAGTTTAAGCATAAGAATTAACATAAGAATTACGTAGCGAAATGGGCTGTAATTTTGTATTCGTATAATAGAAGCTTTTAAAAATTAATTTCTGTTAAAATGTTGTAAGTTAAAATTTACATATATTTTTTTTTTAAATTAGAAAATCTATTTTTGAACTTGATTTTTAAAGAAAAAATTTGTAATCTATAAAGTTTAACTGAATTAGATTTCTAAAAGCTTTATTTATGTGAATCTAAAACTACAGATCTTTATGTCAAGTATTTCTTAAGTTATGCCAAAGAAACTGACGACATTGCAATTTGTTTGTTTGTTGCATCGATTACAAATAAATTTAACATTTGGAATTCCAAGTTTTAAACCTTCACAATTTTTAAACTAACTGACAGAATGATTTTATGTTGGTATCCTGTAGTAGATGTTATCTAATATATGATATATATCAAAAAGATGTATTCAAAAATTATTGTATTTGAAAATTCTAGTGTTTGGTAAATTTCACTATAAAGATGGCCCACTGAGCTAAATTATTTTAACAAAAGTTAGAAAAACAAACAGACTTTCCAGTCTATTACCATTGTTTTTTTTAGATAATTTCAAACTAAAATATAGTGCTTTTTTTTTTTTTTTTTTTTTTTTTTTTTTTTTTTTTTTTTTTTTTGAAGAAACTGCGCATGTTGCTGCTATTGTGTCTTGAAATTTTGGTGGTGTTGGCTTTTTTTCGGGAACCTTCAAGCCGAAAGTAAAGGTTTAACAAACACCATTTAAATAGAGTCATTGAGAGCGGTATGAAATAACTGGTATCATATGCGTCCCAATATTTTAAAAGAATAGCGGTTTAACAAAATCCTGCTGCAAATAATAAAATGATAATGCAGTATGATAAATAAATACGTCAAAGTAAAAACTGTAAGAAATATTTTAATTTTTTTAATATGTAAGGTAAAGAGCCCTATTATCGTCCCCCAGTTACTTTTAGGCCGCTAGAAGTTTTAATTTTCAGTGAAAACCTACCAAATTTGGATTTTGTATAGATTAACTATTTACACATATGGAAACATGGACAAATGTTGCACAAAAGAACTTTAATAATACGAAAAATTGTTTTTTTAGAAATATCTCAATATGAAAAAAACTAAAATAATGTCCCAATTTCGTCCCTTTGAAAAAAATTCAAAAAGCCAAGGGTTAACTTATAACTAAATCAAAATTGACTATCAAAATTATAAATAATTAACTTAATTTACCTTAACTTAAGGTACAAAGAAATATACTATTAATCCTAATAATAAATAATAGTATCAATAATGCCATAAAATATTATCAATCGAAGCATGAGGAACATATAAATTGTGTATTGTTTTGGCTCATGAGCATGTTTTGTGTGACCATGTGCAGCACTGAAGGCACAGAACCCATTGTTCTCCATATTTACCATGAGAAAAACGTTTCAAGGAAGTAGGGCACTCTGCATCACTGTCGTCATCATCGCTTATATTATCATTATGAGGAATTTCAACAGAAGAATCACTTTCGTCATCAATGATGTTAGGAAGGTCATGTTTGGACTTTTTACATGATGGCTATTTTCCCTTCCTCTTGAGAGTGGTAGTTGTCAGAAGTTTTTTTTCAGCTGAGCTTTTTTTCTTCGCCTGGAAATTTTTCGCTTTGTTTATATGCGGAAATCAAGTGATCAATGTTGCTGAACCTCCTCTGGCAGATATTGCTGGTGTGATCAGTGACACTTCCCTGATCTCTTATTAGAATGAACTTATTTACAAACTTTGAAGCAAATCCTGAAGATTAAATCTATACATATATACATAAAGAATTACAACCACATAGAGGATATATCACGTATTTTTCTCTATTAAATGAATTTATCATGTAATAATTTATTTATTTTAAAGTTTTTAAAGTTCCTATGTAAATATATTATTTAATTTAAAACTATTTGAAATATTATTATTTGAGCTTTTTGAAATATGATCAAATTTTCAACATTAAAATATTTTCACGTGTAATAATTTATTTTTGGCATTTTAAATATGATAATCTTTAAAATTTAGGAATTATTTCTCTTTACTAAGACATTTCACATATGACGTAATGATCTTCTTTAAATGCTTTTTGCGAGTTAGAATTTTCGTACATTTTTAACACTATGCACTCTAAAACTGGGAGGAGTGAAAAGCTCACTTTTTGTAAGAGTGATTTGCATTTTCACTCTTTTTAGAGTGAACTTTATACAAATTCACTCTTTAAAGAGTGGAATATCCGACTCCCTAAAAAGGAGTGAAATATCTGACTTCGTTGTCGAGAGTGAAATATCTCACTCCATGGTCGAGAGTGAAAAATCTCACTCCGTTAACGAGAGTGAAAGCCCGGCATTTATACACTTGAAAAAAATACCCATTCTGCATTTAATAATTTCATTTTTCAATTTGAAAATGACGAAGAAAGGAAAACATAATAACCCCTTTTGTTTTCTCTTGAAAGTGACAAATGATTTTTGATTGCTAAAATGAACTGATTCTTTGACGATCAAAAATTGAAAAAAAAAAAATAAAAAAATTTTTAATACTGTAATTTAATGACAATATTCTATTTAATATAAGACTGAAATAAAAGATAATTTCAAAATGAGAATGTGAAAAAGATTAAATGTAATAATTCTTATCTTTTCCCTTTGTCTCCCTGTTTCAATGAAAATGGAGTAATTAAGTTGCCAATATAAGAAAATTGTCATTAAAATTAGAAAAATATCGAAATCTAATTCAAATGTTAGAATATCAGTTTAGACTACTGAATATGTATGGATATGGATAGTTGTTTTTAATTTTACTGCCAAGCGTTATATATTTTAGGAGAAATAGCTGCGAAAATAAATCAATCGTTTAATCAGTCATTTCATAAAATTGTTTCATTAAGCTGTTTCCTTAAGATTTTATATATATATAGGGTAGATTATTACTTAAATACAGAAAACAAATGTTCTTATACAACTGAAAACTTTTTTGATAAAAATAAAAATAAAATTAATTTACACACACAACTAAATTTCGTAATGTTTTTACAATATCATATTTACATGAGAAAAAAGGTGTAAGTACAGTCAAATTGTATTTTTTTTTAAACATAAGCCAAAAAACAATAAAACACATTCCAGGTATTATTATTTTGAATGAACTTAGTTACTGAAAAAAATAGAAACTCAGGAAATTGTGGATTTAAAATGAAATATAAAAGGAAAAAAATAATTTACGAGAGAATAAGGAAAATAAAAATTTCAGTATCTTTTCATTTCTTATTAACTTTTAGGGAAAAGAATTAAACTTAAATTACTTTTTGTGTTTTTATACAAAAATATATAAATGATTTGATGCTGGTATAAATAATGGCATAATATGATTCTATTTTTATTTTTCAAACTTAACAATGCTATAATATGATTTTTTTTTTTCAAACGTAACTGTGAACATAGAAAAAAATATCACGAATCGAAGGTAAACTTTGAAAGAAAATTCATTTAAAATAATCAAAATACTGAAAAATTTAGAATAACAGTACATAATATATATAACTGTATGTTCAACACCCTCAAATTATAGAATATTAAAGTTAAACAATTTTCCATTTTATTAAAGTTAAACAATTTTCCATTTTTAACACTAGAACCGCGGGAAAATTCATTAAAGATTTATAAAAGTATTTCTCACCGGAATTTTCATTTAAAACTGTTTAAGTTATTTAATGAAAATATTTTTGCTCAGCTTATATTTAGCTTATTTTATTAAGAGTTTTCTGGTTCGAATCGATGTCGCTCCATATGATGCGGGTCAAAATGACCCGTCGCCGCGGTTCTAGTGTTAAAACCTAAGTCATGTATTAATTAACATATTGTTCAAAACAATTCTAAAATAAAATACGCGATTCCAAATGAAAATTTTTGTGCCCAGAATTCGTCTTACCAAGAACTTACTAAACAACATTCAGTTACGGTAATACTAATAAAAATTTGCCTTACGTTTGAACACATGTGTGCATTTATATTGAAATCGTAGGGAAACGACTAACATTTTCATATATAGACAGTTAAAATTGTCTTCTTCGGTAGCGTTCATATTTTAAAAATTTAAAATAATAATAATAATAATAATAATAATAATAATAATAATAATAATTTAACAAATAACAACGGAAATAGAATAAGAATGGAAAATAGAATAAGAATGGAAAATAGAATAAGAATGGAAAATAGAATAAGAATATAATTTATTTGGAAAATAAAATAATAATATAATTTTAGACTTATAAATGATTTATAAATAAAAAAATATAATAATATCATTTTTATGGTGATCAAAATGTAGCTCACGTAATAACAGAATCACATTAATATCCCTGGACATTTAGAGTCCCGTTAATATTCCTGGAACAAATTAAACGCCATCTGATCATGGTTCTAAATTACGAGACCAACTTGAGTAGCCATTTGCAGTACAAACAACATGATGTAACGTTAAGTAACAGGTAATGTAACAAAGTATGCTCAAACGAGAAGCAAATACTGCAGAAATGATGGCATGCGAAGCGAAGAAATTAGGTTTATTGCCGCTATGTGACGACTAGGCGCGGTCACCCGCCACTTTACCAGGTGTCTAACCCGTTAAGCCGAGATAACTCGGCAGTTAGGGGACTGATCATCAGTTAGAAAGAAAGAAAGAAAGCAAATATTAAATGAAATATCAGTTCAACAATTTTCGGTACTGTATATTTTTTAACTTCTAAAATCGCACATTTTCAATTTTTACACCGTCGTATAGAGAAAAAAATTTACTTTTAAACGCAACTTGTTTGGAACCTGTACCTAAATATGTTTTTGAGTTATTAACTTTTTGTGGTTTTTAATACTTTTTTTTGTCATTGTGGCAACAGAAGTATTCCATTTCTAGACATTCAGCATGGACCAATCAGAAAACGAATAAGTTGCGGAATTCAACCAATAAAAAGATCCAGGTATATTTTAGATTTCCCAATGATCTACCGAGAACAACAACAATTTTTCAAAAAGTTATAGAGATTTGTGTTCAACTGACTTTTGGGTGGTCTTGTTACAAATTAACCAATATTTACTTATTCATCTTGCTAAAATTATTCAGATGTATACAGTTATAATTGTCTTGTGGATACAATAAGTATTTTTATATCCTATTCATTTTAAGCAATAGCAAAATTCTTGCTAAATTAAGTATGTAAAATAGGACATTTAACACAATTCTGAGAATTTGCTTCTTATTTAAAAATAAAAATAAAAATAAGGCTATAATTCAAATTTTTTTATTAATGCTTATTCAGTATCATTTTTCTGAATTCTCTCTCTCTCTGAGTGTGTATGTGCGTTTATATATATAGCAACTGATACTAACACCATAAAGAATAGAACAGCAATATATCGTATATTTTTTAAAAAAAGTAAAAAATGTGTACAGGAGTTACGCACAAATATCTTTAAAATCATTGACAAAATTAATTTTCTAACACCGAGATCATCATATCTTATGTAAGAAGAATATTCTAATTCATTATTATGACATCGTCTGTATCTCTTGTTTTCAATTCGAGTTCTGATTCATGTCTTTCTTCGTCATATTACAGGCATCGTACGAAAATATTCCATATGACGTATGTGCATGACGTCAAGTCATGGGACTTAGGTTTAAAGTTGCTATCTGCAGACATCAAAGGGGACGTTCAAATGTGTGCTCAACGAATTGACCATGCTGACTTGTCAGTTGATCACCTCTGTTGGCCACTACAGGCCGTAGGTAGGAGCAGCTGGAAAACCTGAAAAGACAAAGAAAAAAAGGCAGTGTTCAAAGTTCATTACTTATAAAAAATAATTATCAATTTATTGCTGAGTCGTGAAGGGTTCGGTTTGTAAAACACACAAAATTCCTCTGACAGCAAAGGGTAAAAATTAACAATTCATTTTGAACTACTATAACAACACGCACACATAAAAGACAAATATGTCATAACGGTCTCTAACGTCATTAAACATCAATACGAGAAGTTTCTTCTTCATCTTTTTCCTTTTTATGCTTCTTTTTTTCCCATGTCTTTTTTTCATATTCGTCGTTTTTATCATATTTCATGTACGCTATCAGATAAACTATTCTTGCTTATTCGAAAATCAACCTCAGTATCAAAATCACGGAATTTGTCACATATGTACCAAACTCGTTAAAATCAGACCTAGCAAGTACAAAGGCAGTTACGGTTGGTACGGAAAAAATAAATCGCGCTAGGCCCAGAGCCGAAACTAGAGGGGGGCAGAGGGGGCACGTGCCCCGGGCGCCGCCAGAACAGAAGCTTAAGGGGGCGCCAAATTAAGATTTTGTTTGGTGCGTTTGATATAAAGAATGCATATATGTGGGGGTGGGTGGGCGCCAAAATCCATGTTTGCCCCGTCTGCAAAAAAAGGCTGGTTTCGGCGCTAGGCCCGACCGTGCCTTCAGAAAAAAGTAAGATCTGGGTCCTTTTAATTTTGAATTTATCTAAAATTGTAGCTTCATCAAGCAATGTTTCTCTTTTCAAACTAGTTGAATGTGTCAGTTCCAAAACTTTCTTCTATCTTATGCACGTTAATGTTTCCTGAAACATACAAAATAACATCGCCATCGCACAGTGGGGCAAAATCCCGAAAAGCTGGCCAAAATATGAAAATGTTATTCAAATTGTACGAAAATTCGTATACAGGTGTTTTTGAGGATGCTAAGTAAGAATACAAAATTAAAATTGAAAAAAAATGGCGGATACAATATGGCGGAATAAAAATTAAAATGTCTCGAAAGTTATTCAATTTATATGCAATTTCGTTAGCTTTTCAGGATGCTAATTAGGATTCAAAAGTTAAATTTTAAAAATAAATAAATAAATAAATAAATTACAGATTAAGAGTAAAAACAATAAGATTTAAATAAAATTTAAAATCTCGAGGTAAACTTAAAAGGAAATTTTCAAAAAACCAAGACATATTTAAACGAAATTTAAGTACGTTAATAGAAAGTAAAACATTAGACTATTTAATTTCTATATTATTAAAATAAAAACTAAAATATATTCAGAAATTAACCTTAAGAATCAACTGTAGTATAATAAAAAGGTTCTTCAGAGGTCAAGGTGTCAAAATAGTTAGCGGAACTTGTTGGCGGTATTGGAAGATCCTGTTACTCTTAGGATCAATTATTTTAATTTCTTCTACGATAATTTACCTAAACTGGAAAGGAAAGAATCTGATGACATTAAAAGACGTCAAAATATCTTTTTTTCCTCGCTACTGCATCTTTGCGATAAATCTTCTCGATGCCTTTTGATCAGTTTGTTGCATGATTCTGGAGTATCTTATGGCATTTGACAAATTGGCAGTAATGAAGATAATGTTATTTCTTTGTCATTAATAAGTAGTTTATGTACTGAAGTAAGCATATGGAACCAGGGGTGCTGCTCAAATCTACGAGCTATTTGTAAGGGAAATTTTTCGAAGTTTATCAAATAAATAACATGGCTACAAGAAATTACTTATGGCATAGACACGTTTAATCAAATCTTCGTATATGCTCGTTTAGAAACACAAGTAGTTGCGTTTTCAAAGAATCGTTGAATTGTATTTCCATCATTTGTGCTTTCAAATCTGGGATTTAGTTTCTCGACGAGAAGTCTTGATTGTAAACGAAATATTTTTTGCATATTTTATTTTGCAATTTCAGAATTCTTCTTTTCATGCAGAGTACGAGCTTTTCATTTTTTCTATCCAGTTGTCTGCCAGGTGTAAGACCTCTCTAAACATCTTTGCATGTAACTTAGATATTCTAAATTCTAAATTATCTCAATCCACTTTTAATAAAAAATGTCAGATCGGTAAGATGCCGTTTTGATGCTGTCTAACATAGGTAGCAACGTTGAGTATTACACTAATTCGTTTTTAACAACTTTTTGTGCTGTATCAATGATTGTATTAAACGAAATAAGTTGATTCTGCTAGTATTTAATGCAATCCTATTCATTGACAGTTGTTTCCGTATTTCTTGAAAAAGAAAAATGAATCTTAATTGGCCCGATAAAATCAGTGAAATGAAGATCACGATATTTTCAAATTGACGATTCATGAATTATTCGCAATATTTATGTATTCTAGTAGCACGGAAGAAAAGAAAGATATATTAGACATAATGCCATCTTCATAGCTAAATATTTGTTTAAATGTACTCAGAATAGATGTGCCATCGCATCCTCACTTTCAAATCAAATCCAAATTACTAATATAAGGAAAGTGATATTCATAATGATTTTTACTCGCATTAATGAAATACGCTCAGTAGTTTGATCTAGCAAATATAGCCATTGACAAAATAATTCTTCTAATTATAATAGAACAAACAAAATTCCTACCTATAAAGATAAGAAAATGTTATTGTACCGGATCAGTAATAGAGAATTATTTTAATTTTTTCATTACTAAGCTTACTTATCAAATTAATGTAATCTTATGATTATAGTACTTATTTACAATGTAACAAGAAATAAACTATTATAAAATTGAATAATTCAAAAATTTGAAAAATATTTATCAGTTAAATTATGTGAAAAGTAGTCAATTTCAAAAATTTTGAGGCGGCCGAAAAAGTGGCATTTTTTCTTGCGGTTACTACAATATGCGTGAAATGCAAAAAGGCAGTTTTAGGCAGCTGGTTTTTTATGAATCACTAGACAATAGCCCATGTTATTATTTCCATTAAATTTCGTTGCGGAACACTGTGGAACATTTAAACTTTTTCATGTTTAAAAGCAAAAAAATAAAAAAAAATTCTAAAATATTTTATCAAAAATGACAATGAATTTATTAATTTTTACGTGCTTAATATAAATTTTGTAATACATGCAAATAAAGTACATAATATCATAGTGTGAATCCATTTCAAATCATTAAAATCGGATAACATTTTTAAAAATAGCACGCGTTTAAAGGAACCGTTGTTTTGTTGTTTTTGTTCGCTCTAAATGATACTCCTTCAATCATCATTTTTGAAATGATGCTGCTTGTAAGGGCAAAGCAAAAATCTTTTTTTAAATACAGATTCCGACTCTCCAAACATTATTCTAGCCAACTGTACAATCGAAATTCCCTAAATCGTAACTTCATTTTTCGACTTTTGGCCAGCTTTTTGGGTTTTTGCCCCACTGTGCATCGGTTAGATGATTTGCACTGACTAGGGAACTGCAAGAAGTGTAAGTCGCCGATTTTGACGAAAGTGGTATCGTTGGAAAGATCTCATCGTGAGCAATAAAAAACTCAATGGAACCACCCGTCGCAAATCAGCCGTTTTCGAGATATCCGACAATCCGAGTCACGTAGTTAGTGTACATTTAATGGGGGACCACAAAAAATTTTAGTTTCGATTTTAAAGAAAGTGGTATCCTTCTATAGTAAAAAAAACTAGCCTTAAACAAATCTCCAGGAATAACTCCTGGAATGATGCTGATGTGTAAGGTTTCCGGTGGAACACACCTTCCATGAGTCGAATAGACCAATCAGGAAAGGGCTCCGTCTATGCTTTGACCAATGAGGAGAGGGATGAATTCCAAAATTGAGTGTACACTGTTAAAAATCTGCTGCATTTTGTTGCAACGCACTCCACCGCTTGTATATAATATCTCTATTCCAACCAATGAGAAAGCTCCATTTCACGGCCAAGTAATCGTTTTTTATAGAAGCAGGGGAGTGCGTTGCAACAAAATGCAGCAGATTTTTAACAGTGTATGGAAAATAAGGTATCGCGAAGCGATTCCATGGGGTATTGGCGAGCGCAGCAGGCAGGGGTAGTCTATAACTTGGAATCGCGAAGCGATTACGCGGGGGGTTGGCGAGCGTAGTGAGCAAGGGGGCGGAGCCCCCCTAGTCGTTGAAAAAATATCATCGCGAGGATTAAAAAAATCAATGGAATCACGCTTCGGAAATGAGACGTTTTCGAGATATCCAACAATTTGTGTCACGTTGCTAATGCAGACTGCTGGGAAACTGCATTAAGTGACATAAATTGTCGGATATCTCGAAAACGGCTTATTTCAAATGGGTAGTTCCATTTAGTTTTTTACTTCTCACAATAATATGGCTGCAACGACACCATTTTCATCAAAATCGAGAAACAATTTTTTGCGGTCCTCCATTAAGTGTGCACTAGAACAGTATGCATTAGCTACGTGACATAAATTATAGGATATTTCGAAAACGGCTCATTTCCGACGGGTAGTTGGATTGAGTTTTTTCTCCCTCATGATGATATCTTTTTAACGATACCACTTTCGTTAAAATTGAGATTAAATTTTTTTGCAGTTACCCATTAAGTATGTACTAATTACGTGATATAATTTGTCGGATACCTTGAAAACGGCTGATTTGCGACGGGTAGTTTCATTGAATCTTTTACTGATCTCGATGAGATCTTTCCAACGATACCACTTTCGTCAAAATCGGTGACTTACACTTCTTGCAGTTCCCTAGTAAGATCTAATGATCAACAACTTACATTAATATTTAACTGGAAGAGAAGTTTTAGGAAAATCCCAGCATTAGTTTCTGAATTAGCCATGAAAGGCAATTTTGAAGTAGCCATTCTTTTTTGTTGTAAAAATCGTTAAAAATTCTCCATAGTAGTGCCACTTATTGGACGATTTACACCAAAAATTAAAGAGCTCTAAATTGTACAAGATACTAATTTAATCTGAAGTGTGATGAAAATTCGTGCAATACTTCTTGAGATACATGAGAATTATGATTTATCACAATAGACCAATAATCATACATCACACAAAATAAATCCACTCTTTGTGAAGCCCGGCCCAAGAGCCATTGTAAAATAAGCCCAATTGTGGCACGTGGCTAGGCCAAAATTATGATGCCAATCCTTCAAACAAGCCGGGCTTCGCATGGCTGCGCTTGAATGATATAAAATCCGAAGGCGTGAGGGCTTAAATTATGAAAAACTCTAAATTAGTATTTTAGAAAAAGTCTTGTTTTAAATCAATTAACGGACATTTAAATAGTACTGAAAGAAGATGGTAAGGGCAAAAGTTAAACTGAATCGGAAGTTTAAACAACGAGAAGGAGTTTCTTATTCGCCTTTATTTTTTTAAAGATATTTAAATATTTTATTAGGAATCAATCTTTGTTTAAAATTATAAATGACTTTACTGCATGATTTTTTTTTCTTATTTCGCGTCTTTAAGTAAAAAATTTTAAAAGAAAAATGGTGCAAACTTGGAACATGTCTTTTTTTTTATTATTTTGCATTAATTTTGTTTCGGCAAATTAAAAAAAAAAAAAAAAGGTATATTTTCTCTTGAAAACGGCCCCACCAGTGGCCGAGAAGTTCGGACCTCTCAACTGGTAGACGGCAGGTGCTGGGTTCGAACCCAACCGCGGCTGTCGGCCTAACCGTTCGGAGTTTTCCGTGGTTTTCTTCGAACCTTGCTAAAATACGGGCTAGGTTCCCTTAGAAAGACCCCCACGGAGGGCACTCCCCCTGGTCCTATATCCCATTAGCGTAGATAATCGGACGACAAAAATCAACCATTCTCTTGAAAACAGGATTTTTTAAAAAATAAATTACATCATGTTTATATATATATATATTTTATATTTTTAAAACTAATATTTTAAAAAATCTGGAAACAGAATAAAAACTTTATTTTTCTCTTGAATTAAACAAAAAAGATGGTAAATTATATTTCGAACTATAATGATTTTGAATTACCCCACTTAATAGCAAAAATAAAAAATTATAATTTAGAGTTTTTTTTTTTTTTACTTTATGAGAAATTTTAATATGTGATTTTGTTTGCAAATTATACTTTTAACCACCACAAAAAATAACAAGTTGGAAATTGCACGTGAAGCGTAGCAAATGAGGTGCGTTCTTACGATAACGAAGTTTTAAAATATTCAGATCTTGCTGATATAGTAGAGCGTACTTTAGATATAGTATAGTGGTCGAAATCTTTGTGTGTAATTTTTATTATACTTCATTAACGTATATCTTATTCATAAAATGTGAAGTAGTTTAATATAATTAAAACACGCCCCAAACAATGTTTTCCCCTATAACATTATTTATTAGAATACATTTGTGTGGCTCTGTAATTTAATAATAAATATTCTTTGCATCACAGATTGTACAGAATATATATTTTAGTACATACTTCACAGATTCATGTCAATTCTATTATGTTCAAATGAGTGTAACACCATTAAAATGCATTTGAAACTTTTTTTCCCATTGATCGTAATGTAACGGAATACTTTTGATTGTCCCTGTAATTGGTCTATGCACCCGATTTTCATAACATTTGAAATGACTTGACAAAATTATGTAATAATTATACGTTTTAAATTTCAAACGATTAAAATGCATTTGAATTTTTTTCCCATTGACCGTAATGTAACGGAATCCTTTTGATTGTCCCTGTAATTGATCTTTCCATCCGATTTTCATAAATTTGAAATGACGCGACAAAATTATGTAATAATTATGTATTTTAAATTTCAAACGATTCGGTTGGGTAGTTTTTGCGTTGTTATATGCGGACAGACAGACGGACAGACAGACGGACGGACTGAGCGACAACAATAGGTGCTACGTATTTACATAATTACGAAGGCACCTAAAAATTCAAATTTAGGTCTCATTAAATGCACTTTTTACATGTTTTCTGGACCTCTTAAAGTAATATATTTTCCTGAATTATACGCATTTCAATTTCCCTTAAAATCTGACTAATTATTTAAACGGTGATATCTGTGTGAATTTTGAAGATATCGAGGTATAGACTTTTGTGTTTACCTTAGGACTGGATAAGGAAAATGTTTCTAATCGTTTCTAATCTTTTCTAATTTGTATCCTACGGGGCTGTATAAAAATTTAATTTTCGTATTTTTTTCAAATATACGCCCCCCCCCCCTCCAATGGTGTTACAACTTATGTCATCATGTTTTGCATCGTTTTTTTTTTTTTTTTTTTTTTTTTTTTTTTTTTTTTTTTTTAAATTAAACATTGCAATGGGAAGTATGAGTCTAGGGACAATATTTAAGGTAATAACCTATTGTTTCGATATTTATGTATCATTTTTAGCTCGTTATGTATATAACTTTGTACCTTTTAAAGTTTGTGATAAAGATTTTGTTTTTTATATCATGCGTGTAAAAGAAAATAAGAAATATCTAAATTATTAATTGTAATTTCAAGCCATCAATTTTAAATTTGATTATTCTTATCAACAGGTCAGATATCCATAGAAGATTCATACTTCATAAAACGTCATATGTTCAGTTACAGGCAGGGCTGTGGAGTCGGATGAAAAAATGGCCGACTCCAACTCCGTCTCCTGAAATTTTAAGGACTTTGACTCCGACTCCTGGCTGGATAAAATACTACCGTTACTGTTAATTAAAATTGTGAGGGAACGCAAGAAAAAAAAAAAAAAAAAAAAAAAGGTAAACATTTCTCCATTTCAGCATTAACTTAGTTCTTAGAGGTTTGGAATAAAAAAGGAAAACAAATATTTTCCGTTTTACTAATTTTTCAATTTCACGTCCCACAAACCTGAAAAATTCCAACTATCGAAATCTAAAGAAGGAAACAAAACAGAAATTTTACTATTTCGGATCCGAGAACTTGAAAATCTAAATCGTTACAATTTTGATATCATTTATGATTTCGTGTCCTCCCGTTCAGAAAAATTTCGATGGAAAGGGAAAAAAAAATAAGGATTAAAATGTTACTAGTACAGAAATCAATCGCAATTTAGTAGAGTTTTCATCTATAATGTACTCCGGCCAGTATATTGGGAATCTGTAAGTTAGGTAGCCCTATATGAGGGATAGACAACATATGGCCCGCGAATTTCATCAGTTTATAACTGGAAAATGTTGCAATTTTTGCGCGGCGAGAAATCATAATTTTCGTTAGTTTGCTGCAGAAAAATCGAGAATTAGGTTGATCGTGAGCGGTAAAATAGCAAATTTCATCGATGCGCGCAAAAAATCGCAAATTTCATATATAAGCCATTAGAAAATCGCAAATTTCGTCGATCGAGCACAGAAAAATCGCGAGTTTTGTCTAGTAGACGTGAAAAATTGCATATTTTGTTGACCGGGATTAAAAAAATGCATGAAAAAGTGCAAGTTTCAACATCGGTTCCAAAAAATCGCGAGTTTTGTCCATTGTGCTCCAAAAAAATCGTAAATTTTCTTGTTCGGACACAAAAAAATCGCGAATTTTGTCGACAGATCACGAAAAAAAATCACGAATTTTGTCGATTAGAGAAAAAAAAATCAGAAAGTTCTTTAATAAGTTCACGGGAAAATCGCAAATTTTGTTGATGATGCGCGGAAAAATATTTTTTTTATCGGCTGCGGAAGAATCGTCAGTTTATTGCAAGAAAAATCGCGAATCAATTTTCTCCGGGAAAAAAATGCAGGTTTCATCACTCGTTTATGGATCGCGACTTTCATTGATCAGATGCTGAAAAATTCGTATTTCTTCAATTAATCTCTGAATAATGCAAAGCGAAAAAATCGAGAATTTCGTCAATCAATTACGAAAAAATCGTGAATTTCGTTGATTAGATATTGAAAAATCATGAATTTTGCCGATCAAGTGCAAAAAATTGCAAATTTCGTTGATCAGGCACCTAAAAATCGGAAATCTTGTTGATATAAGGCGTGGAAAATTACTTGTTGATTGGCTTCTTTTCCTTTCTTCGTTAATAAAGTCCACATTCTTTTCGGCACTAGCCACTTATGTTTACTTTTTAGGATTTTTAATAAAACAAAATTTATTCTCGCGAATAAAGTCAAGGAATATTATTACATCTTGAAAATAATCCTTAATATATTCTTACCAGTTGTATTGGATAATTTGTCTGGGTAAACGAGCCTGGAGGTGTACCCTCCCTTCTCTGAAATCATATTTTTTATCTAGTTATAGGCCACAGATCGCCTCTTTGAAATAGAATTTTCTCCTTGTTATTAGTGTAGCCCTGAACCACCCAGACATATTATGTAAGGGGCCCTTCTCTTGAAAAGGTTGTGCACCCCTTCCCCACATAACCTTAAAGTGGTAATAATAATTCCTTTTACGGATTTCAAATTTCATATTTTTGATTTAATTTCATTTCAAAGCATCTAATAAAGAAAGCCAGAGTCGGAGTCGGCTTACTTCTAAGCGACTCCGACTCTGACTCTACTCAAAAATGAGCCTAACACCGACCCCAACTACACGATTCCGATTCCGATTCCTCAGCCCTGATTACAGGACCACTTAAATAACAAAATAATTATAATTTAAAAAAAAATTAAAAACGTTATGAGAAATTTTAATTTGTGATTTTGTTTGCAAATTACACCGTTAACTACCACAAAAAATAAAAATTCAAAATTAGGACCCATTAAATGTATATTTTTACGCGTTTCCTGGACTTCTTAAAGTAACATATTTTCCTGAATTACACGCATTTCAATTTGTATCTAATCCCTTGAAATCTGACTAATTTTTTTAAAGGATAGTACAGGGTGTTTATAAAGTCCCGGATCGATTTTGATGTTTAATAACTCATAAAATAATAAAGATAGATTAAAATTAATAACATAAATGGTTAGATGGACTCAAAAAGTTTCACGATCCTTGTCAATGAACTTCCACGTGTGCCCCCTTCGTTGCACGGAGAATATCAAGTCGATAGTCATTTTCACGCCAGGTAGCGGCAAGCATGTCGGTATCCATTGACTATCGACTGATATTCACCGTGCGACGAAGGGGGCACACGTGAAAATTCATTGACAAGGGTCATGAAATTTTTCGAGCCTATCTAACCATTTATGTTATTAATTTTAATCTATCTTTATCATTTTATGAGTTATTAAACATCAAAATAAGTCCGGTACTTTATAAACACCCTGTATATCTGTGAATTTTGCAGATATCAAGATGCATTTTTTTGTTTAACCCTTTGCACTCGAGAGGTAACTCTCACTCACCTCACTAGTGTTGTCAGGTGTCCCTCGTAAATCGGGACGCCCATTACTCTGGACACCACCAATATCTTACAGTTTATTTCGTCATATCATCACAGATTAGATAATTGCACTGTAAAAAATGTCAGATGTTTCTGAATATATAAAAATGTACTGTAATCAAAAACGAAAATATACAGTGACCTCTTCTAACTCACCTAAGGTTTCGAAAACCGCTCCTTTACCTCTAAAAATCTCAGAAAACTATTTGTTTTCGAAATTTAAAGTAGAATTTATAAAAATTATTTTTTATTAGCTTCCCGTTCTTTTCGGAAACGTTTCTAAGTAGTTTTTACAGTACATTAATCACTTTTTTCAAATCAAAATATCACTTTTTCGGATGTTACCAATTCTCAAGTAAACATTTTCAACTGCATAATTGATTTTGTGGATACAATTTTAGCAAAATAATGGTAATTTTCATATTAATGTTAATACTTTTAATATTGTACGTTTGTCTATTAAACATGTTTTCTGAATATCAAAATATTTTCGTATGAATTGGTAGCATCCGAAAAAGTGACATTTTGATTTGAGAAAAGTGATTATTGTACTGTAAAAGCTACTTAGAAACGTTTCCGAAAAGTACGGGCAGCTAATAAAAATTAATTTTTATAAATTCTTCTTTAAATTTCGAAAACAAATAGTTTTCTGGGATTTTTAAAGGTAAAGGAACGATTTTCGAAACCTTAGGTGAGTTAGAAGAGGTCACTGTATATTTTTGTTTTTGATTACAGTACATTTTTATATATTCAGAAACATCTGACACTTTTTATGTGTGGCCATTAAGTAAGCGAAGAAAATTAGTTCAAAATAATGGTGTCCAGTGCATTTGGAGCACCCATTTATACGGGACACTAGTGGTCAGTGAGAAACACCTCTCGAGTGAAAAGGGTTAATACAGAACTGGATAAGGAAAATATTTCTAATTGGAATTTTTATCTTTCGGGGTTGTATAAAAATTTTATTTTCGCATATTTTAAAATAGATCCCCCATGGAGTTACAACTTATGTCATCATATTTGGTACTTTTTTTTTAAATGTAATTTTGCAATTGGAAGTATGGTTATAGGACAATATTTAAGAGAACAACCAATTGTTTTGATATTTATAACACGATATCTCACTTTGTTCGTTTTAAATTTTGTGTCAAAAATTTTGTTTTTTATATCTTACGTATAGAAGCAAATAAAGAAAATGTCTAAATTATTAATTGTAATTTCAAGTCATAAATTTTAAATTTGATTATTATTATTCACAGTTCAATACCTATAGAAGATTCATACTTCATAAAACGTCATATATTCAGTTACAGTTCCATGCTTTAATGCGTACTGCATTCCTAATTTAAATGAAGTACATAAAGTTATGAAGGAACATTTGTATTTATTTGGATTTCTCGTAACGCCGATAGCGGCTTGAGCATTCCACAGACACGGCGTTGACTTTATCCATTAGTGGACACTGTCAAAACTACTGGGATAAATTATAGCCCTGAGGAACTCATTGTCCAGTTCCAGTGCTTTAATTTATGCTAAAAGCAAGTCTTTTAACAACATTCGGAATATAAAGTGCCAATGTATGTAAATTTGATTATGTTAAGTGTTCGAGTTGAGTTGTAGATTGTGTTTGTATATCAGGAAGTTAGTTATTTTATAGATATTACAAGATAACCTGTATTCGTAAAATATATTTCAAATAACATTAAATAGTTTAAATAGAATATAGTAAAAGCAAATTGGGATGAAAATGAAAAACTAATAAAAATATTGTGAATTATAAGATTTTTTAAAATAACTTTTATTTGCTTCCTTGGACCGCAATTTTTTTCGCATTCTTTTTTCTCTTTTTTAATAATAAACTGTAAGTATATCACTTCATAAGTGGCAATTTTAAGATTTAAAGGGAGTATCACGTTTCAATTAAATCAATCAATGTATCAGTTATAATGATAGTTATTTAAAAATCTTTTATAAGAACATTTCTTAAAATAATAATTTTGAAAAACGCAGTTTATTAAAAAATAAGTAATAAAAAAATTGGTGCACTAGCCTTTATTGTAAAACTACTTAGGATCCACCAATAGAGAGCGTCATTAAAAGCAGAATATCATTTTCTTACAGAATGTAAACGTAAGTTTTGAAATAGGAATCATATAGTACATAATAAAAATTATCCAAATGTACTTTTTTAAATAGTAACACCCTCTTTCGATGCCGTTTTTGAGTCCCCTGGGTGAAGACCTGGATTGTTATTTTGTATATTTATTGGTAAAAAGTCCGTAGCACCGTAAGAAATTGGACAAAATGAAAATCTGCTGTTTTTTATACGTTTGATATGTAGAAATATTGCTGTGATGTAATAGAATTACATTTCTACACGTTTATTAACACTAAAATAACTGTTAATTACACTAAAATAACTATTATTATTCATTTAAATAAAATAGAATAGCTGCATATTAATCATATTCCAATAAATATAGAAAGAAAAATGTTACTTAAAATTTAATACACACCAGCTCACATTTTATCATACATGCTCGCATGCATATGCATACATATCATAATACTGCATGTTATCTTACATGGCATCCACAATTCATGGATCAGGGATTTAATAATGGCCCAGAGAAAATAGCTGAGAAATGAATGAATGACACTGATAAACTAGTCAGATGTGGCAATCCCAAAACTTTCTTGTATCTCATGCATGTTAATATTTAAAAATTCATGTCATAGTACCAGAATTAAATGTTAATCTATTCCCATCATGAGGATTCTAATGATATTCCGCGCGTTGGTTCTTCAGATAGGACTATCGCTAAAATCATACAAATCATGCAAAATGCAGCATAGCAATGGCACTTATTAGATGATTTAATCCGAAACCTAATTTAGAACAACTTATTTCAACATCTAATTGAATCTAAAGTTTTATGAAAATCCGTACATTAATTCTTGAGATAGAGTTACTGCTGGAATAGGGAAAAAATGTAGCAAAGCACCACCACCTCTTGAGCGATTTACACCAAATTATAAACAACATCAACTCATATTAAGCCTAACTGAATCTGAAGTTTTGTAAAAAAACCGTACATTAAGACTTGAGATAGAGCTAATGCGGAAATCGTGAAACAGGCTGCATAGAAGCGCCATCTGTTGAGCGATTAAAAACAAAATATTGAAAAAGTCAATTCATTTCAATTACTAACTGAATTGAAGTTTGATGAATATCGTGCATTAGCTCTTGAGATAGAGCTATTGCGGAAATCGTGAGAAAGGCAGCATAGCAATGTCTACTGTTTAGCAATTTACACCAAAATGAAAACAATATTAATTCATGTCAAGGATTAGCTGAATTTTAAGTTTAATGAAAATCCGTGCATTAGTTATCAAGATAGGGCTTTTGCGTAAATCTTAGGCAATGCTACATATCAGCGCCACCTGTTGAACGAGTTTCATTAAAAACTAATCAGCACCAAATTATATCAGGAACTAACTAAATATAATTTTTTATTAAATTCCGTGCATTAATTCTTGAGATAACCATTAAATTTATGTCACTTACAGACTCACAGAGTCACTGACTCACAAACAGATTTTTTGTAAAAACATGTTTTTTTTTATCCCTGACCTTTGAATGTGTAAATCCGCCGGTAAAGTCGAAAATTTTCACGAATCTAATACTTTTTTTTCTTGTAAAGATAGAAGATAAATTTTCCATTTAGGCATCTCTATTTCCTGTTGCATAATTTTCTGATGCAATTAAAAATAACCTATCACCAGCAGTAGGAATCATTGATAAAATACAATGACATAAAAAATATTTTTAATTTTGCAATGTCATCATTTTCATGCGTAGCATGTTCAACCAGCATTTGATTGTATGTTTCCAATTTCAGCATAATTCAAAGCAAATTTAAAAGTCGGCTTGGATTATAAGCTGCCACAGAATTGGTAATGGATTACAAAATATTAAATTGTAAAGACAAACAATTTACTCCTTTGAAAGACTATTCAATATTTTACAACTTTTATGTGTCTTGAATAACAAAATTTTATAGTATGCATTTTATGCACTTCTGTTCATTTCTTTATTATTACACAAAAAAAGTAACGTTACTCTATAAAATTGGCGGCAGCATGGTGCTTCATATTTTATGGAGTGACGTTTCTTGCTTTTATTATGGTTAATTATTTTGATATAATTGTAGCATAGTGTAATGTATCACCAGTTACATCGCTTCAAGTACTTCATTAAACACATGCAGCAAGGCTATCACCAATTGTATGGAGCAACATTACACAAGCTATTTACAGTGTACCTGATTATTTTGCATTTCATATTTTTTATATCACAAGTTTGTCACGTGAATTTAACTATGCAACGTGAAACTCTAATCCACTTTAATTGGTTAAAGATTTTTACTAAAAATGCATAAACTATATACTTTTCCGTATTGATTTGATCCAAAGAACAAAAATAAGGTGTCAAAAGTAAGTGTTACCATTAAAAAAATCAAATTAGTACAATTTTTAATATGGATACAACTTCATTTTTTTAAAATTACGTTTCTATTTTGAAATAAAACAATATTTCTATTCAAATGATGCCTTTGGAGGGAATTTATTGTATATGGTCTCTGGATAACGGCAAGTGTTTAGTTTCTTTTTAAATTGACTATGATTTATAGAGCAAAACGTGTTATGTTGAAATCACAAAAAAACAGAGAAAAGTTCTGTTTTAAAGATGTTTTCATTTTTATCAGGAATGTTTGTGCGGTATTCTTTTTGTCGAGATTATGAAATATTTCTATTAAAGAAAAGTTTTGTGTCCAAATTTTATCTTATTCATTAAAATTAATTTAAGATTGCTGTTTTTTCCCCTTTTAGATGTAGTCGTAATTGTACAAATACGTTGCAGTTACAGTCATCTTTTGGCGCGTCTGTTCTCATGTAACAACTACCCCACCGCATGGTATACATATATAATCGTTGCAAAATTTTGTCGAGTCATTTCTAATTTTATGAAAATCAAATGGAAACTCAAAAAGATAGTAATAATAATTTTCTTCATTCCTATAAAATCCTACTATAAATAAATACTTCAATGATATTCCATGATAGATAATGATTGTAGATTGCCATTTTAATTACGCTTCATTTAAGATGGAGTCATATTCAAGATGGAGGATTTCAAGTTACCATGGTGATTACGTCATTTTTAACATGGAGTTGTATTGTTTTCGTATTACTGAATTAATTATGCATAATCGCAATAAATTTTTTAATCATGAACTTTTGCATAAGACTGCAACAGCTATTATACCAAAATCTGAATATTTATAAAACTATTCATAGTACAAAAGACGCTCATTTGATATACAATTTTCAACATGTTATTTCAATCGGCGAAATCGTTAAATTTTAATGAGGCATAAAACGAAATTTAAAATAACTTAGTTCTTTCATGAATATGAGTAATTTCTGATAGTTTTCTATTTTATTTCTACTTAAATTTTGTTATTTTAAAATAGTAATGCATACAAAGCAATTACAGTGGATGCAACAGACATTATTTTTGTTGGTTCACTTATTGATCTATTCAATTCCTATGACAATTAAATAAGATTTCTCTTGCAATCTAAAAGTTATTTAAAAATCAAAAATGTTTTTCTCTTTGGAGTAGTTCTAATAAATGTTTTGTTCAGCTAAAGAAATAGATAGATGTTTTGTCAGAAAGTTTTGTATTACTTTTAGACAACAAAAATATTTTAAATTGACTTTTTGATTTAAGGTTGTTTAGAAGAAAAAAAAAACAGAGTATAAAAATTGAATTGTACTGAAATATGATGAAGTTTTATTTATTAATTATTTTTAAATTTTTTTGTTTGAAATAGTTCTTTTTAATAAGTATATTTAAACAATTTATACACTGCTCAAAAAAATTATGGGGGCAAGCAAAGAAATTAAGTAAACCGTGCGAGACAGCCATGTATTGTATAAAATGGATAGTAACGCGTATCAATGCGTAATACAGAAAAAAGACGCAAAAAATATTGTAATTAAGCTTTAATTCTTTAAAAAGATGGAAAAAGCAAGAAAAGATGATTTAGGAAAAAAATTTGGTCACGTGTATATGATAAAAAGAAAGTATTGGTTAGAAATGATGCAAGATTTTTAATAATGCATGTGGTATCCTCGAACAGCTAAGATTTTTGCATACCTGTTTTCCATAGATGCGAGGATGTTATCGATAAGACTGTTGTGTTTTAAAAGGAAGACGATGGGAGGAGAAACACTTTTTTATTTTGTTTCAAACTCAGAAGTAGGCCAAGTGAATCGTATAAATGATTATGTACATTGCGAAGAATGAGGGCCGGCAAAAGACCCGATAGCTACCATCATTACTTCTTTTAAAACAATAAAAGAAATCTTAATCAAGATGACAACAGTTTCAAAGTTAAATTATAAAAAAAATATAAATTGATAAAAGAAATAAAGTTACCTGTGAAGTCCTTGGCTGCTGACGAATAATACCAGACAGACACATGCACAGGAAATTAAAATGCAAACAGATTGCAAGTAAAAATACTTTTATTTTTCATGAAAAACTTGTTTACCTTTTTTTATGAATATTGAATATTTCTTCACAAGTATATATATTCTTGCTCTCGTACACATTAATCGATTTATCATCTATTTTGAAGCAATAATTTCATAAACGATGTTAATCATAAAATTGATATATTGGAACAACAAATTCTTCTTTATAACACATTTTTATGTATCTTCACAGGATGAACTAAAACATCACATAGGTACATGTAATTTTCAAATATATATATTTATATTAGCAGATAATTTTTCCAGACAGAGTTGTACCTATATTCTCTTCTGGAACGCCCCGTGATATTCAAAAATTTATATATAATATATATATTTCTTGGGCCAAAATATCGATACAATGAAAACAGATTATGGAATAAAGACTTTACGTAATAAATACCTCCACTACATGAAAGAGACTCCACACCTCAGCCTATTTTTCCAAGGACGGAGAACTCATTAAACGTTATTTTGGAGAGTTGAGAATATAAAATTGGTTAGGGAGCATATTTTGACGAGAAGATGATGAGTAAAAATATTTAGAAGAAACATGACGACACTCTACTTTCGCTATGAAGTTAGCAAGAGAGCAACAAACAGAAGAATTATGATGTCACCTTATTTAAATTGCGTAACCAAAACAAAAAAAACAAAACACAATACTTTTCTGGACACTTTTGAATGCAGCCTTGCTCATCGCAGCCTTAAAAAGTCAACCGAGTAATCCTGGCATGGACATTTGCAGAATAAAACCTGCTCCATCCAACGGTCATGGGGGGCGCACACATGCCCCGGAATTCCGCTAAATTTTTATCAGCCAGCAGCACCCATCTCGGCAGGAGTCTAACCGCGCGACTGCTCTCTCGGCGGAGAGTCCGGAGGGAAAAGAATTAGGGTTACTGTAAATAAGGCATACGCCAAGTTGGCGACGCACAAAAGAGGGGAGTGAGGAAAAATAAGCCAAGTTACGATACAAAGTATGGAGAAATATGAACTTAATACGGGAAGAATTGATAATCCCCTAAAGAAGGGAGGCCAAAGCAGGTGGCCATGCACTCAATGGCTTAAAATACGTCACCTGCGGAAATTAAACTGATAGGCTAAGGGGAGTGTCCGAATAAACGGAAGTTCCACCCATAGAACAAGCCAGAATGTTCTCGAAGGATTTCTAAACCGGAAGGAATGATTTCAAAATAAGATATTACCGGTTTGGAACATTCGAAAGCTAAGTAAGAAAGAAAAGATTACAGGCGACAATATGAAAAGAAACGAAATCGAAATAAAATTTAAATTAAGAACATTAATAAAAAGGAGGTGATAGGAAATAAAATGGCAAATAAAATTGAATTAAACTAAACATATGGGGGGGTTATCGAGTAACCACCACAAAGACTTCGGGGGATAACTGTTGCAATCCTTAAGAAGTGCAATTTCCAAGTTTCGGATAGTAAAAAAGTCCTTGGTCTTACAGAAATGTGTCGTCGAGTATGTCCCAAACATGTTCGATCGGATTCCGGTCAAGAGACAACGTTGTTACATTCCATATGCTGTATTGCTTCAGCTTCAAGCATGTTCTCCACAAAACGAGCTGTATGCGATGTAGCATTATCATGCTGTAAAACAAAGGAATCTCCATTGCTGCAGCTTAAGGTATGACATGAGGTCTCAATATCTCGTCTGCATACTTTTGGGAAATCAAAGTACCATTCCGAATGATATGCAGGTCCATATGTCCACCTATGCTGATTTCACTCTATACGATCAAATCACCTCGTCTGTATCGTGACCTTTCACGAACGAATGTGGGGTTATTTTGAGTGTCCCTTTCCTCCATACCAAAACACGTCGGGTGTCACACTCTAGTATGAATCGGGACTCATCTGTAAACAGCACTTGGTACCAATCATGTGTCTCCCAATCTCGATGTTCAGCAGCCTAACTTTTTCGGGCCGCACGGTGGCCTTGAGGTCAACGGAATTCAGACCATTGGCCTACGTGCATAGAGACCTCCCTGATGAAGCCTATTACGTAATGTTTCGCCGAACACTATTTGTCCTATTGCGAAGAGCAACTGTCTTTGCAGCTGAATAGCATTATCTGTTCTGTTTCGACGAGCTGTTAACAGTATATAACGGTCATCAGTTGCTGTAGTGGTACGTAGCTGACCGTGTCCTGGTCGATGTCTAACATTCCATATTTCTTGGAATAGATTCCACAGAGTCAATGACACTTTGTTGTGTTTGCCTGGATTCAAATCTGCTTGTAATATGCCTTGCCATGAATTTTACTAAATCACGTTATTAAGACATTTTCAAAACTTAATTTTTCAAAAAAAAAGTGCAATCGAATTTTACAATTAGGGCAATGAAATATGTGTTTCTGCAAGACCCAATTTCTACCCTCCTGTTCTTTTTCTGGTTTTTGATGTTATGAACTTTGATTTATATATGAAGTTTTCGTCTTCTGTTTCCTGTTAGGCTTTAAATTAGGTATGATTTATTTTATGTTACCTATCGGTGTAAGTAATTAAGCAATTTTGTTAAAAACATGTGCTCCCCCAATTGTTTTGAGCATTGCATATTTTTTCATATATAGCATATGTAGCCGAAAGTTTAATAAGCACTCAATGTAACATGACTGGGGCTTAATTCGCCCCGGAGTTTATCGGAGCTTAGGTCCGGTATTTCTTTACTTTCAGTAATTATTGCAGCATTGGTCGGAATCCATCGAAGCTCAGAAAAGTAGCACTCCGGATCCACGTAGAACAGCGCTTGTGCAATACCGCAGGCTAAATTATCTTTCCTTGTTTTTCCCTTCTGCAATCCTATATATTCTTGTCTACCAAAGCATTTATATACATGACGTTATGTTCCTCTAATCCAAGTACGTAGAACATGATTTACATATAAAATAATATAAATAATATAAAATATTGTTAATTAACAGTAATTTTAATTATTTTTCCGCTTATAAATGTCAAAAACCTGACGTCATAAATTTGGGAACTGGATATAGAAAATGTGTAATTTTCAACATTTTACTGTTACAATGCATTATATTTATCACATTTATTTATTTTTCTACTGTTTAAAGAAAAACATCAAGTGAAATGCATATTTAAAATAAAATTTAATATAGCTTGTAAAAATAAATACTTTGAATATTATTTTTTGAATGAATAAAAGATTATTTATCAAACTATAAACAAACTTGTGTAAACAGGCTTCCTAAAAATTTCATGACTAAATTAATTAATAAAATAATCTGAAAAAAAAGAATAAGCAGATTTCATTGAATCTAAAAAAATAATTTATTAACCTCCATATTCTAAGTTAATCCTGTAAATTTGCGACCTGAGCCGCTTTAAGCCTATAAAGGTATTATCAAACTTTAGCGTTCATCAATAATAAAAATTTGATTCTAAATTCGACTTTATTTCAAAAGAAGCAGCTAATTAATGACAAGGTTTTTCAAAAATTTTAAAATTCGAGCAAGTTTTATAACAGCATTTTCTTACGAAAGCTACATTTTTCTAAAATAGCATTTTTTTCTCTAGGAAAGAATACAAGATTTATTATAAGATGTTGCATAACAGTATTTATAACTTTTGTTTGTATTTAACAGTGCATTTAAAGTGGCTGTGCAGTTTATCAAAACAATGCATATTTAAAATTTAATTATGTCAATTTTTTTTAAAATGAAAAAAAATATATATAAGGGAAAGTATAATTACTTACTTTATCCTTTAGTCATATTTTTATTTCTAAAGTGTCGGATTTGCGCTATATTGTCAATAATCTTTGGACACTCTCAATTTTAGATATTTTGTCGAATATTTAGAAATATACTTGTCGTATAAGGTCAGGATTATAAAGAATATGTTCAATCTTATTTATATCAACGTCGCTTTGATAAGGAGGATTTTTTGCATTTTAAGGATATATTTTTGTCAATCTGTAAGTAGTATAATTGCATGCACTCTAAAATTGGGAGGAGTGAAAAATTCACTCTTTGAATGAATGACAGACACTTTTACTCTTTTTGGAGTGAATTTTATGAAAATATACTCCTGAAAGAATGTAATGTTTGACTGTCTAGAAAGGAGAGAAATCTCTTACAACGTTATCGAGAGAGAGAGAGAGTCACTCCTCTGATGCGTGCGAAATCATGGCATTATAATGTTTTAAAATATTTCCGTTCAACTTTGAACCAATATATAGAGTAAACTAATTAAATGCACCGAAATAGAGTACTTTTTAATTTTTAAAACTTCATTTCATAATGTAATTGGAAAATACACTAATTTGTTATTAAAATTTATACTTTTTACAAGAGAGAATAGTCACTTTTGAAAGAATGAATTACATAATGCTGTCAACCAAACAGAAAAGCTAGACGATAAAACCCTTATTAAGATAACATTAAGGTTGTAAACATTTTCGTCAGCAATTTTAGGATATAAAAGATTCGGATATTATTCAAAGGATTATCAGGGATCCTAAACGTAATTCTTTTTTAATCTTAATCATTCATTAATGTAGAATTTGTATGATTATGAATGAAATACTTTTATGTTGTTTAGAAAAAGATTGGTCGCGATGTGTTCTCTCCTCTTTTATATTCCTTCATAGCGGTTTGAAAAATCTCCATTGCGATTTAATTTGCCAACAATCGAAAAAAGAAAGAGTTTTATTTGTTTGCTTGAAATTACGATTCAAAAGATAACTTGATTTTTTCTATTCATACCAGACATGATTTAAACATTAATTTGCTGTTATATGAGATTTTACTTTTTTGGTGTTTTAGTGATTTCTGATTATAAAAACTTAGAGTATTTATTATTATTAATATTTTGATGTTAAATACGAGTTTGAGGATAGCTTTTCGTAATATCGTAATTACTGTTGTAGACGTTTTTGATACATGTAATTATTTTCCATATGAAATAAAACAGGGTATTTAAGAATTGAAATAAAACGTTTTTATGCTTGTTTTGAAGTTTATGGATAAGATTGCTTTAGTCATATTCTTTTAAAAGTTCATATTTTCTTACATAATGAACGCTACATTAAACTGAATATTTTTAAAAATATTTTATTTTTTAAGAGATTATTATTTTTAATAACTATTTTTATGTCAAAATGTATTTTGGAGAATAATAACAGTTCATACGCAGTCATTTGTTTTATTTTTATATTTTCTCCTTTTTTTCTATTTCTAAGATCAATTTTTTCCTAGAAAAAATGTAAAATCTATTTAGTTTTTGTTAAAAAATTATCGATTATCATAAAATAATCGATTTTTTTTGTCGGGTTGCTTATGTGACGACATCGCTGTTTGCTGGGTTTCTGTATAATTCCGCGATAGTGATGTTATATGCATTCTTTTATATACATATTGTTTAAGCCAATATCGTAAAAAGCGAATGCTTTAGCGGACGTAAATTACCTCATTTTATATTAAAAAATGCCTGTATTCAGATTCTTAAAATTGAAATATGTTTTGTAGAAGTGTGTCATTTTCATTTCAGTGACTTTAAAATTCTTCACAGTGGAATTTCTTCACTTTTGAAAATAACGTAATAGGAACCACACACTGATAAAACGCAATGATATACAAAAGTTTAATCCGTCTTTATAGAAAAGCAGTGATATATAATGTGCATGTTCACATCGGAAGTATTTTTCCAAATAGTAGCAATTCACATTACAGAAGGAGATTTTCGCCTGGATGAAATTTTTTCACCTAGTTAGGCGAGCAAACAAAAAGGATCTTGACAATAATTTCAGATTTAGAAAAATGCCTAAGGTTTTGTCCAAAAGTTTCCAAACTAGTCAAAATTTGTTGCGATTCTTTAAGGCATTCTATTGTAAATTTAACAAATTAACAATTTTCTTAAAGTGATCTTTCATAATTTTCGGTAAATTCTAATCATAACTATGACCCTTTACTTACAATGAAAATAATAATAATAATAATAATCTGTATATTTAAAACAAAGTCATTTGACCTGAATTTTTTACTGAAAAACAGATTCATTAATAATTATTTTAACTGAAAGCTGTTCGTTTGTAGATGTGCACATAACAAATTGGTTTTTAAAATATGCCCATTTTTATATTTTAATTTTATAATTCTTTTATGACATGTCTTAAAAATCATCGCAATTGGATCATTTTCATTGCTTGAATGGTTGAATTTTAAGCGGCACATTTGTTGGATAGGCTGTAAGTGATGCGAAATTCCATTAGGGTTAGCTGCCTCAAAATGTTTTGAATGGAAAATGACATACTGTTTTTGAAAGCACACATTTTTTCTGATAAAGTTCTGATAAAGCAATAAACAATGTCATGTTTTTTTCATTCTGCTTATAATAAGTATAAGATACCAAAATAAATGCCTAAGAAAGTGAACATGAAGAAATATTTAAAAGAAAACAACCATTCATTTAGATAAACTAAATATTTTATGCAAAATAAAAAATACGTGTTGCTAATATAGCGCATTTTTATCCAAAATATTTACAAGAAATTTTGAAAAGTAGTTTTAACTTTATTTAACCATAAAGCATACTTCATTAAATAAAGCAAAAATTGCTATTTAGAAATATTGATACATGTAAAAAAAATTTATAAAAATGAAAGAGCAAAACTGACAACATTGCTCAATAGCACGCTTCTTATTTGTATAAGCATAAATATTAAACCTATGTTATTTAAAAGCAACCTAATATAAAAAATAGACATTAAAATTGTTAAAAAGGTAAGAAAAAGACAGAGAATTGTCATATATTATAATTTATTTCAAATTCTTATCTATGAAAATAAAATAAAATAATGTAACTTTTTTGCAATATTTGCCTTTGTAATTAAAGCGGTTGAACATTTCAAAATTTCTTTGTAAAAAATTATTTTAACAACATTTCGTATAATTATACGTGTGCTATGGATTTAAAATTAGTTTCATTCCAACTTAGTTCATTACCGATTTTTCCTACGAATAAAAAGTATGATTAGGTTAAGAAACGCATGATCTTATTTGCAATTAAAAAAAGCGAAGTCTGAAGAATTCCGAGAAAGAATTTAATTAAATACCTAATTTTCAGTGGGAAATGTGCCACATACTGAGCTTCATGGCGTAATTTTTGATAAAAGTATTTTTACTTCAGTTGCAAAACGCAATTATTTAATTAATTTGATTAAGACTAAAATTTAGATTTTTTTTTTCGTAGAAAATATACTTTATTTTAATGTACATTCTTTTTTTTTTAATTATAAAGTAAATTAATTTCGGAGCTAAGATTTTTTTAGCCGCATTCTTAAGCTGTTTTTTTCTGTTCCTTTCTATATTTTTAATGCAATTAATTTTATTATAAAATATATCCAAATAGTTTGCATTATAAATATGATATAAAGCTTTTTCCATACATTAAAATAAATTAAAAATTAATTGTATAACACAAACTTATAGCAGTATATTAATCTCTAAATCTCATTTTTATGATGTTATTTTTTTAAAAAAATTTGTTTATAAAATATTTTTGTTTTTCATTATAATTCAACGCCTCGTAGGCGTTTTGATGTGACATTCTAAAAAGCGGAAAAAGAAATTTTAATCTTCTAAAAGATTAGATCTAGAAATAGTGAGATTAAAAAATATATTTTTATGAGAATTATAATGTGTACAACAAGTTCTAAATTTAAGGAATTTTGAAGTTAAGAAAATGACAAAAATATATATTAGAAGTGTAGAACACTTACAGTGCATAAAAAGCGTAAGAAATATATATATATATATAATCCAATCAAATAAACCCGTTTTGGGGCAGTTTGCCATAAAAAATGCTACAGAGATGAAAATTGGAACCGTTTTTAATTGGTAGCTACTGATGACTAAATAAAAAGTCCCCATCGATAGGAAGTAAGGGGCAAAAATTAGTCCCCCCCCTCTTTTTTTAGGTTTTTGAAAATATCTCAAATATTATAGGCTTTTATAAAAAAAATACTCTAGCTCAAACTAAAGAGCATAAAATTCTTTATAAATAACATGCATATACAGTGGAACCTCGGTTATTCATCAGTCACGGAACTGGAAACTTGACCATTTTCATCCAATCATATTAGGAAAGTTTGCCATAATAATTGCTACAGAGATGAAATTTGGAATATTTGTTTATTGATGGCCTTATTAAATAGTTAAAAAAAATTAAAAGTCGATTAAAAGTCCTTATGAATAGAAAGTTAGTGGGGAGGGAGGGGCAAAAATAAGTCTCCCCCCTCTTTTTCAGATTTTTGAAAATATATCAGAAACTATGTGTTTTTATTTAAAAAAAATAATACTCCAACATAAATTAAAGAGCATAAAATTCTCTACAAATGACATGTATACGCAGTGGAACCTCGGTTATTTGTCAGTCACGGGACCGGAAATTTTTCGGATTTTCCGCAAAAAAATCATTTTCTTTTCAAATTTATTTACTCAGTGTCTACTGAAATTTATATTTTAGATTGCAACTAAAATGAAAGCAGAAAGCAGCTTAAGAGAAGAGATCAAGTTGAGCAGCCGGAAAATGACAAAGGCTTTGTAATTTCAAAACCAGTTAATGTAACACAACAATTTTTTCTATACTTTCAAAAAATACTAAGCGTTAAAAAAAATCGTCCTTACTCCGCTAGAACGAGAAATATTTTTTGTTAAGACGAGCCGTTGAAAAATTGAAACGAAGGTTTTTTTTTTCCACACAACAGATAATTCAATAAAGAAGACTGAAAGACGTCATTCTAGTACTCCATGCATTCACCATATGTGATACAACATTTGCCGTTTTCAAAAAAAAAAAAAAAAAAAAAAGAAAATTCAAATTTTTCAAACTGCAATGTGGAAGATGTGCATAAAATTGCTAATGTGTTCAATAATAGGGAGTCCGAACATAAAGCTGTTGCAGAAGCAGGAAACCGACTTTTTTTAGGTTCTATGGAGCACCCTCCACAGCTTCATCTCTTAATACTTTCCGATACCACCCCTTCGCAAAATCTGTATCGAATGTCAAACCTGACATTTCATCCCTACTTCCGTCAGACAACATTCTTTCCGGGGGTACCATCAAGTACAATTGTGGCTTGGTCAGGAACAACAACCGAACTTTGAAGTTGGGAACGAAGACAGAATCATCTTGTTCCCATTTACAACTAAAGATTAGATCGCACTTGAGGCTCTATTAAATACCATCTTATTGAAATGCATCACTGGGGTTTAGAGCTAAGTGTGGATGCTGGAAAGCTGCCATGAATTGTACAATCACCTGTAACATTTGTTACGGCAACTGTCTAAATGCTACACCCAAATATGTAGATCAGCATGATGACGAAAAAGATGAGGACGCGATTATGGATACAATCCTGTTGAGAACACCTACTAATGCACCATTCACTTCAGCTGATGATGATGTGAAAGAAAAAGAAAAGAACAGTACGACTTAGTAAGTAACATTTGCTTAGTGATTAAATTAGCACTTTTCATTTTTCTCTATTATGTTTTTTCGCCCCAACAATGCTTCACATGACTAAATATTTGATAAACATAAAATATTTATATACAGGATTAAGACGAGATCAACAAGAAAAGAAAGAAGATGAGGTGATGATTCTGAATCCTAACGACACTTCACTTTCGCTGATGGTGATATTCAAGGAAAAACCAAGCCAGAATGATAATGACACTTTTTACAGATTTCATCTACTTCATAATTATCTAATATCGATTTAATTATAAATTAGTATGTATCTACTTTTAGTTTTCTCCATATTTTTTATACTCACAATTATAATGTTTCACATTAATAAACACCTCATTAATGAAGAATATTTATCTTTCTTTAATTAAATACATGCCATTATCTCGTGCAGTATTGCATATTGAATGTTTTCTGTTTTATTTTGTTTATTTTTTGTGACAATATCTAATCAATTTGATTAGAAATTTAATAAGTTTAAAAAGAAAATTATTTTCTTTTGTGAAAATCCGCCAAGGTTCCAGTCCCGTGAATAGTGAATAACGTATGTTTAATTTTGTATAGCTATTATTTGTAGAGAAGTTATGCTCTTTAATTTATGTTCTACTAATTTTTTTTAAACCTATAGTTTCTGAGATAGTTTCAAAAATCTAAAAAAGAGGGGTTGAAAATTATTTCCCCCCCCCCTCTCTCTCCCTGCTCACTTCCTATTCATGAGACTTTTTACCTAATAATTAGTAGCCATCAATGAACAAATGTTCCAATTTTCATCTCTTTAGCAATTATTATGGCAAACTTTCCTAATATGATTGGACGAAAATGGTCAAGGTTCCGGTTCCATGAATGATGGATAACCGAGGTTCCACTGCATATGGAAGTTATTTGTAGAGAATTTAATGCTATTTAATTTAAGTTGGAGTAATTTCTTTATAAAAACCCATAATGTTTGAGATACATTCAGAAATCTAAAAGAAGAGGGGAAACTTATTTTTGCCCCTCCCCCGCCCCCTCCCCGCTCATTTCCTATCAATGGGAACTTTTTACCTAATTATCAGTAGCTATCAATGAACAGCTGTGCCAAATTTCATCTCTGTAGCGTTTATTATAACAAACATTCCTAATTTTATTGGACTAATATGTTTGAACCAGCTGTACTTTCAGAATGGGAGACAAGCTCTTTATGGTAGCGTCGGTTCCGGTGGGGGAGTGGTCGTGTTATGATTTCAATTATTTTTGTCATTTGATTTTTACATAGCGACACTCTGTTCGAAATCCACTGCCACTACTAGCAATAGTTTTTTGCATACAGTATTCATTCTGATACATTGCTGTTCTTTTGTAAATTGCCCACTGCTGAGAAGATAACAGCGTTTTTATTTTTTGATTTTGCTTTCTTGTTCATGTTTTATATGTTTACAGCCTTTTGAAGTTTGGTTGTTTATTTTTTGTTTTATTATGGTGCAAAATTCTGGGTCTGTTGCATACATTTTAAACATTATGCACTAAATACAATTTATGTGGTTATGTGCAGCTAAAGCCCTTGTCACGTGAATTTTGTGTATTTTCTAAGTTTTAATTTCAAACTTATTTTAAGGCTGATTTGGATTATATTTATATAAATATATACATATGTGTGTGCGTGTATTTAAACAACATTTTGTAAATAAAAAGTAAATTACCATATCATTATATATCTTATACTATAAAAAAATCTGCAAAGTTACTAAAATGTTTCTAGAAAATTGGGACCCATAGAGATTTTTATGTAACATCAAAAGAAAAAATTCATGTAACAGATACAAATTAGCATTATAAATCAAAAAAATCTGTAAGGACAATAAAAAATTTTCAGGGAACTGGAATTCCTAGACTTTTTTAATTCATTTTTTTTTAAACAACCCAATTCATACAAGGCTCAATTCCCCTTTACACCTAATTCTTGATTTAAAATCCCCCTTTGGTTCAATAACATAGGATTCTCGGAATTCAAAGGTATCTTTAGCCATGTATATATGGCTCGTAAATAATGATGCTTGACCTCTTCAATTCTGATGTATCCAATAGGATACACATTTTTACATTTTTTTTCATTTATGTAAACAATGTTAAATAAAGATAATACTAGTGTGAATGAGCCTAACCAATAGCAGAACTAAAAAAAAATCAGCAATTTGCTTCTTACAGCGTTTTTTTTAGTGAGCTAAGTACTCCATAAAAATGGCATGCAGCAGAAATGTGCGAAATGTACAAAAACGAAAACGTAAATAAATTTACTGTGCGTTAAAATACAATATCTAGAGACGATTAGTAATAAAATATTATCAAATATGTATTTATTTTATGTGACGAAATAGTGATTCAAATACTGACGCTGTAATTAGCTTAGAGAAGATTCTAGAGTTTAGAATATTTCCTTGAGCTTAAACAATATTCTACAATCATATAATTAAAAGCCTTTTTTATCTAAAACCTTGAAAAAATAAGTTTTATGCACAGTACAAAACACATTTGCTCTTTTTTTATTTAAGTTCATTTATACAAATATACATTTTATGTTTAAACTTTCGAACGTATGTTAAAAAATGTCCAATAATGAATGAATGGATAGATTTAATGTTGCATTTATTTCTTCACATTGCTTTTAAATAAATGTCTTTTTGTGTAAAAACTGTTTGAATTTTAATCCTTTTTTGTTTCTGTCATAAAAAAAAGAATATATTACACAGCCATAAAATTCATCATCCATGCAGAAGTGAGGTTTAAAGTTCAATGGCGTAGAATTATTGATGATAAAGTAAGAAGACGAACACTTAGTATTATTTTTGAAGCACCATTTGCTTTTTAAAAAATATTGCTCTGTAAAAATTCAAGGTTTAAAAAAAATAGAACGAAAAGTAAAAAAAAAAAAAAAAAAAAAAAAAAAAAAAAAAAATACATGGAGCTTAAGATATGTTTCAATGGTTTCTTTGATACCATTTCATCAAAGCGTTTTTTCAAACTAGCAGTAAGAACTTTTAAATACTTTTCTAGCAGTATAAAAAATAAGCAGCCTATAAAAAGTAATTCTTTTATTTCTTAGTTTATTCTGACTTAAAAAAAATTAAAAAAGGATTTATTTCCAAGAGTTTAATTTTCAAAAGAAAATTCTTTTTTAATTTTACACCTCCTAATTCGTTTAGACGAATTATATTTTACAATTGCTTTAAAGTATGTATTTAATTAAAATCTATATATTTTGGGCTGTACTTTAAAACTATATGTATGCATTATGATGTAAGAAGTAATTAATGTAATAAATTTCTGTATAATGTAAAATTTATACAGAACCTTTGTTTATGTAGTTATTGACAAAATCTTTGCTTCTTTAATCAATTTTCAAACACTGACGCAGTAATTAGTTTAGAAAATATTCTAAAGTTTAAAATATGTCTTAGAGTTTAAAAAATAAAATATAGTTAATTTTGTTTACAAATATACAGCTAAAAGACTTTTTTATGCATAATCTTGGGAAAGAATAATTTTATGGATAGTACAAATCATATTCACCCTTATTTTTTATTTAGGTTCACCTATACAAATACACATTTTATGTTTTAACTTTTGAACATATATACGATCAAAAATGTCCAATTAATGAATGAATGGATGAATTTAATGTTGCATTTATTTCTTTACCCTCTTTTTAAATAAATGTTTTTCTGCATAAAAACAACTGTTTGAATTGTAATCCTTTTTGTTTTTGTTATAAAAAAGAATATATAACGCAGCCATGAAATTCATCATCGATGCAGAAGTGAGGTTTAAAGTTCAATGGTCTAGAATTATTGATAAAGTAAGAATACGAACACTTAGTATTCTTTTTTAAGCACCATTTGCTTTTTAAAAAATATTGCTCTGTAAAAAATCTAGGTTTAAAAAAAGAGAACGAAAAGTTTAAAAGAAAAATACATGGAGCTTAAGATTTGTTTCAGTGGTTTTTTTGATAACATTTCATCAAAGCGTTTTTTCAAACTAGCAGTAAGAACTTTTAAATACTTTTCTAACAGTATAAAAAATAAGCAGCCTATAAATAATAATTTTTTTTTATTTCTTAGTTTATTCTGACTTTAAAAAAATAAAAAAATGATTTATTTCCAAGAGCTTAATTTTCAAAAGAAAATTCTTTTTTAATCTTACACCTCCTAATTCGTTTAGACGAATTATATTTTACAATTGCTTTAAATTATGTATTTAATTAAAATCTATATATTTTGGCCTGTACTTTAAAACTATATGTATGTATTATGATGTAAAAAGTAAGTAATTTAATTAATTTCTTTATAATGTAAACTTTGTACAGAACCTTTTGTTTATGTAGTTATTCACAAAATGTGGGCTTCTGTAATCAATATTCTGTAATCACTGACGTAGCAATTAGTATATAAAATATTATAACGTTTAAAATATGTCCTAAAGTTTAAAAAAAATATAGAGTTTAAAAAATATTTTATAAGTATGTAATTAAAAGTACTTTTTGTGTAAAATCTTGAGAAAAACTAATTTCATGGATAGTACAAATCATATTCACTCTCATTTTTTTTAAGTTCAACTATACAAATACACATTTTATGTTTTAACTTTTGAACATATGTACGTTCAAAAATTTCCAATTAATGAATGAATGGATGAAAAAAAACTGTTTGAATTTTAATCCTTTTTTGTTTCTGTCATAAAAAATGAATGTATTGCACAGCCATAAAATTCATCATCCATGCAGAGGTGAAGTTAAAAGTTCAATGGTGTAGAATTATTCATGATAAAGACGAACACTTAGTATTCTTTTTTAAGCAACATTTGCTTTTTTTAAAAAAAATATTGCTCTGTGAGATTCCAGGTTTTAAAAAAAAGAGAACGAAAAGTTAAAATAATGCATGGAGCTTAAGATATGTTTCAGTGATTTATTTGATACCATTTCATCAAAGTATTTTTTTAAAACTAGTAGTAAGAGCTTTTAAGTACATTTCTAACAGTATTAAGGATAAGCAGCCTATATAAATATATTTTTTTATTCATTAGTTTATTCTGACTTAAAAAAATTATTTTCAAGAGTTTAATTTTTAAAAAAAATTCTTTTTTAATCTTAAACCTCCCAATTCGTTTAGACGAATTTTATTTTACAATTGCTTTAAATTATGTATTTAATTAAAATCTATATATTTTGTGCAGTACTTTAAAACTATATGTATATATTATGATGTAAGAAGTAATTAATGTATTTAATTTCTGTATAATTTAAACTTTATGCAGAACCTTTGTTTATGTAGTTATTCATAAAATCTGTGCTTTTTTAAATTAATTATCAAACACTGACGTGTAATTAGTTTAGAAAATATTCTAAAGTTAAAAATATATCTTAGAGTTTAAAAAATAATGTATAGTTTAAAAAAATCTTACAAGTATGTAACTAAAAACTTTTTCATGTATAATCTTGAGAAAAAATAATTTTATGGATAGTAAAATTCTATTCACTTTTATTTTATTTTTAGGTTCACCTAGACGAATACACATTTTATGTTTTAACTTTTGAACACATGTATGTTTAAAAATGTCCAATTAATGAATGAATGGATGAATTTATTGTTGCTTTTATTTCTTTACCTTCTTTTTAAATAAATGTCTTTCTGCATAAAAAAACTGCTTGAATTTTAATCCTTTTTTTGTTTCTGTAATAAAAAAGAATATATTATACAGTCATTAAATTCATCATCTATGTAGAAGTAGGTTTAAAGTTCAATAGTGTAGAATTATTGATGATAAAATGAGAAGACGAACACTTAGTACTCTTTTTTAAGCACCATTTGCTTTTTTTTCAAACTATTGTTGTGTGTAAATTCAAGGTTTAAGAAAAAGAGAACGAAAAAAAATATTCCATGGAGCTTAAGATATGTTTCAGTGGTTTTTTTTATACCATTTCATCAATGTATTTTTTAAAAAAAACTAGTAATAAGAACTTTTAAGTACTTTTCTAACGGTATGAAGAATAAGCAGCTTATAAAAAAAATTTATTCGTTAGTTTATTTTGACTGTTAAAAAAATTAAAAAAGAATTTATTTCCAAAAGTTTAATTTAAAAAAAATCTTTTTTTAATCTTACACCTCCTAATTTGTTTAAACGAATTATATTTTACAATTGCTTTAAATTATGTATTTAACTAAAATCTATATATTTTGCGCTGCAATTTAACTATATGTTTGTATTTTGATGTAAGAAGCGATTAATGTAATTAATTTCTGTATAATGTAAACTTTATACAGAACCTTTGTTTATGTTATTATTCACAAAATCTGTGCTTCTTTAATCAATTTTCAAACACTGAAGCAGTAATTAGTTTAGAAAATATTCTAAAGTTTAAAATATTTCTTAGAGTTTAAAAAATAATGTATAGTTTAAAAAAAATCTTACAAGTATATAACTAAAAGCCCTTTTTATATATAATCTCGGAAAAAAAATAATTTTATGAATAATACAAATCATATTAACTCTTATTTTTTATTTAGGTTCACCTATACAAATACACATTTTATGTTTTAACTTTTGAACGTATGTACGCTCAAAAATGTCCAATTAATGAATGAAAGAATGAATGTAATGTTGATTTTATTTCTTTACACCCTTTCTAAATAAATGTCTTTCTGCATAAAAGAAACTGTTTGAATTTTAATCCCTTTTTGTTTCTGTTATAAAAAAGAATATATTAAACAGCCGTAAAATTCATCACCCATACAGAACTGAGGTTTAAAGTTCAATGGTGTAGAATTATTGATGAAAAAGTGAGAAGGCGAACACTTATTTTGTATTTTATTCGTATTTTTTTAAGCCCTATTTGCTTTTTTTAAAGTATTGCTCTGTGTAAATTCAAGGTTTAAAAAAAAAAAGATCGAAAAAAAAAATCCTATGGAGCTAAAGATATGTTTTAGTGGTTCCTGTGATGCGATTTCATCAAAATACTTTTTTCTTTTAATTTCAAGAAGAACTTTTAAATATTTTTATTCTGAATTTTAAAGAAATTATAAAAGAAGTTTTATTTCAAAGTATTTAATTAAAAAATATATATATATTAATCTTACACATCCTAATTTGTTTAGACGAATTATATTTTATGAATTATACTAAAATTGTTTAAATTATGAATTTAACTAAAATCTATAATTTATATAGTACTTTTAAATACTTTTGTAACAGTTTAGAGAATAAGCAGCTCATACAAGTAATTTTTTATTCGTTAGCTTATTCTGACTTTTAAAAATTTAGAGGATTATTTTCGAAGAATTTAATTAAAAGAAATTCTTGTTTAATCTTACATTTCGTAATTAGTTTATAAGAATTATATTTTATAAATTATACTACAATTGCTTTAAAATATGTATTCAACTAAAATCTATATATTTTGCGCAGTGCTTTAAAACTATATATATGTATTTGATGCAAGAATTAAATTTTATATTGAATCTTTGTTTATAAGGTTATTCATAAAATCTGAGCTTTTTTAATCAATTTTGGAAAAATTATTAATATCACTACAAAGATTAGTAAATATGTTGTTTAAAAAAACATAAAAAAATACGATTCCTGCACTGTAAAAAAAATCTGTAAAGGTACTAAACATTTTCTAGGAAACTGGGATTCCAAGAACTTTTCATGTAATGGTAACAGGAAAAATCCATGTAACCGATTCTGAAACTTGAATTTTTACTGTTACCGTTACATGAAAAGTTCTTGGAATCCTAGTTTCCTAGAAAATGTTTAGTACCTTTACAGATTTTTTTTACAGTGTGATCAGACTCAGTTAATACAATTACGCAAATAGTCAAAACTATTTCTCGTCACGTCAAGAATAAATACAACATTACATTTTATTACAAACACGAATATATTGCTTAACATTACATACAAAATATTGCTCGCAGTGGTCAAGGGACTGGACCGGCCCGTCTTATCCAATGCTGGCCGTTAAAAAGCGTCCAGGTGATTCCTGACGTCTTGACTGAAGTGAGCTGAGACTCTATCGTACTGGAACCGCATTCATCTGCGAACAGCTGGAGGATTACACAGGACAAAAAAAAAAAAAAAAAAAAAAAAAAAAAAAAATGGTCTGACATGTTTTAATGAATTTAAGATATTTCAACCTCCAGGAATCCGAATATGGCATCCGTTCCCGTACATCAGGTAAGGTTTTGCTGTGAAGTTGAATTGAAAAAAACAAATATATACTACAGAAGTGTAATTAACTGAACCAAAAAAAGTGTACGTATGTTAACAGAAAACATGTTTAGTTAATTACATAGTTAATTAACAACTAATAGACAGGAAAACATTCGGTTAGTTCACTGTTTCGTCATTGTGCAACACTTATGATAGGAATTTCCTCTTCGTTGAGGTCCGAGCATGGACGGCAGCAGGAATGTCTCTATGGAGATTCCAACAGTAATCCGCCATTATTACTGCATCCCAGCGACCTTGGTATCTGTTCTCCATCTCCTTGATCTCCTGATGAAAATGCTCTCACTGTTCATCACTCATGGAGCCCAGGTTGTTAGAAAAGCGATCCAAATGCGAGAATAGGTAATGCATTTTGATGCTCGTGTTGCATCCGAGGTTTCTGAATGCTGTTATCATATTGTTCACCAGTTCAACGTAGTTATTGGCCTTCGTGTTGCCGAGAAAGTTTTTCACAACTAGAACAAAATCCTTCCATGCTTCTAGTTCCACTTCACTCATATGTGTTTCGAATTGCGTATCTCTCATTAGCTGACGGATCTGTAGACCATCAAAGATGCCAGCTTTCAGCTTCTCAATGCTCAATCTGAGAAAAACCTGGCAAAAGTACATGAAGCAGTCACCATTTTTGTCGAGAGCTTTGGTGAATTGCTTCATCAGCCCCAGCTTAATGTGCAATGGAGGAAATATGATCTTCTCTCTGTTCACAAGAAGAGTGTTGATGATGTTCGCTCTGCAGGGCACCAGGTGCTCCCTAAGAGGCCAGTCCTTGATTGTGTAATGATGAGCTCTGTCCCTACTGTCCCACATGCAGGTGAAACAGGGATACTTTGTAAACCCTGATTATTGTCCCAACAAGATGTTCACCATTTTCAAATCTACACAAATGTACCACTGATGGTCATCATAATGAATTTTCTCCAGAGCATACTTCACTGATTCATACTTCTCCTTCAATGTAGTTGAGTGAGCTAGTGGTACAGAGGCAAACTGGTCGCCATTGTGTAGCAAAACACATTTTAGTGAGCGCTTACGGTTGTCGATAAACAGCCGCCAATGTTCGGGGTCGTATTTTGCCACTTTCAGCGTGTACAGCAGCCGTGCGATATCATTACAGTACACCAGGTCAAGCTCTTCACAGAAATATTGTAGGAAGTCTGTTGCGGTAGAAGGTGATGCGAACACTCTCAGTGAGACAGTTTTTTTCCTTTAATCTGGATGCCAATAGTTCGGCAGATGACTTGGAGAGGTTAAGAGTGCGAACGAGATCATTTAGCTCCATTTGTGTGAACGGAACTGGAGTACTACATTCTGGAACCACATAGTCGTCGTCATCAGCAGCAGCCCTGATGAGGGAGGATGGTTCTTCGTCAATGTCCGGAAGTTCTTTAAACATGGGAACAGGAATGGCTTCAGAATGGGCTACAGGACGACGTGCTGACTGCAGATCTGGATATACCAGGCTACTCCGGTTGTTTCTGTTTATACCAGTCAGATCTACAGCTCAGAAGCAACAATCTGTGACATGGTTGGTAGGCTCCCTCCAGACCATAGGAATTCCAAATTTCAGAGCCGTCTTCTGGCTTTTGGTCCACGCACGAAGATACTCGGTGCATTTGTTGCATACTATATGTGGTGCCCAACCTTTATCTTGGTCACCTAGTGCCATTTAAAAGTAAGCAAGGTAGGTGCGCTATATAAAACTGGTGATTGGCTTCCTGTTTGGTACAAGGGTGTATTTGCCACAGATACAGCAAAATACATCCGGCTTATTCCTGCATGATCTTTTTGAAGACGCCATTTACTTCACATTTATCCTGTAATGAAAGAAAATCTATCGTTAGTAATCCAGGGCAACGAAACACGACTTCTCGGAATGCAACACACACAAGTAGTGCAATGAAGTATAGGCATTTATGCCGGAAATCACTTAGCCTAAAATGGACATTTGCACAAAAAATTGACCTGATAGAGCGAAACCGTTTTGGGTTTTGGATTCAGGGTATGAAAATGAACATATATCAGCTGGAAAAAGTTAGACCATTTTTTGGCTGTTGACCAATGTTATCTATCAGAAGTTCAGGTAGAATGATGTTGTATGTATGCCAGTTGAACGACTGGGTACAATGTACGGCCCTACTAAGTTATTGTGTACAATGACTGCCTGAACATTAATGGAAAACATCTCTTGGTACGCGTCTGCTACTGTGTCATGTGGGTTGCCATGAGCCCACAGGTGAGAATTATGGATGTTAAACATACCCGGCCGCGTAAAGGTAAGCCTCATGAGTAATTAAAACATCTGCTGGGAAGGTTGGATTGGCTGCCGTCTGCTGTAGGTACCAACGAGCAAAGTTGAGACGTGGAAGATAATCATTGTCATTGATAATCATGTCAGAGATCATTGCTTGCACTCTCTATAAATGATACGTATGCATTCCGTCTTCAATTAAAGTCCTCAAGACACTTTTATAGCAAACACCCAACGCACGTCCTACAGCTTTCGAGTTGCTTGAAGGATTATCCGCTACTGTGTTTAGTATTACGGTTTCCACTGCAGAAGCTCTGCGATATCTTCCAATACCAGCTCCACCTCTGGAAGCATAAAACGATTCACTTGTGAGTAAATCCCGATTGAAGACGCTCGAATGCTTGACGATCCGGCTGATTTCTATCCGAGAATCACTCTCTGTACATCCTCTGAGCAGCTAATCCATTTTCTTCTGCAGCCACATACATGAAATACATGTCGGCAAGCGAAATTGGTGAAACGATGCATGCTATTTGAGACACGAGCGGGAAATGGTGAATCGAACTAGCGAAGCGCTTTTATACGCCGCAGGGGTCATCAGCGCTCCTTATCGGGTAAAGACGGCATTGACGCAGACGCAATCCTATACGAAATATATTTATTTAGGCCCCCTCTACCTACTTTTACATTTTTGACATCTATTTCAGGACTACCCTGTATATGTATTACGATGTATGGCATAAAATTTGTGCTTGTGTAATAATTTTTGGCAAAATTATTAATATCATTACAAGGATTATTAAACATGTTGTTTAAAAATTACATAAAAAAGTACGATATCAGTCTCAGTTAATACAATTCATACGCATTTTTTCTCGTCACGTTAAAAATAAATATAACATTATATTTTATTACACACACGTATATATTGCTTAACATTTCACACAAATTAATGCTCTGTAAAAATTCAAGGCTTAAAAAAAATAGAACGAAAAGTTAAAAAAATACATATACATAGACATATGAAGACCACTCTATGAGGTACAGAATGATAGAAACTACAAACCATCGAAACTTTAAGATATGTTTCAGTGGTTTCTTTGATACCATTTCATTAAAGCATTAAAAAAGAAAAAAAAATTAGCAGTAAGAACTTTTAAATACTTTTGTAAGAGTAGAGAAAGTAGGCAGTTTATAAAATATATATATTTTTAATTCGTTACTTAAATCTGACTTTAAAAAAATTAAAAAAGAGGATTTATTTCAAAGAATTTAATTTTCAGAAAAAATCCTTTTTAATCTTTCATCTCCTAACTCGTTTAGACGAATTATATTTTTAAAAATATATTAAATTTTTTTTAAATTATATTTTGCATAGTACTTTAAATCTATGTGTATGTATTACGATGTAAGAAGTAATTAATATAAGTTTTATATTGAACCTTTGTTTATGTAGTTATTCACAAAATCTGTGCTTGTTTAAATTAATTTTGGAAAATTTATGAATGCCTTTACAATATTTATTAAAAATCACCCATACTGATCACCAATGTGAGGTCTAAAGTTCAGTGGTGAGGAATTATTGATAATAAAGTGAGTGGTATTATTTTTAAATGCACCAGTTTGTTTTATAAAAGTATCGCTCAGTGAAAACTTAAAATAAACTAGTTGGATGTGTCAATCCCAAAACTTTCTTCTATCTCATAAGTACATTTTAATATTAAAAAAAACATGGTGACCCCCAAAGTTACCCACTATCGAATTTCCTCGAACATTTGACCTAGCCTAATGAGATTCTGTAGCCGAAAAGCCTAAAAAGCAAAATTTAATTAATATTCTGAGAAAATGATCTTAGTAGTGCCTCATGTTGGATAATTTATACTAAAACCTAATAAGCATCTATTTATGTCAAGACCTAACAGAATCTGAAATTTGATCGAATTTCGTCCATTAGTTCTTCAGTTATAGTTATAACAAAAAATTTGCAAAACGCAGAATAGCAACACCATATCTTGGACAATTTATGCTAAAACGTAAAAAAGCGTCTAATTATGTTATGGTGTAAAAGAATCTGAAGTTTGATGAAATTCTGTGCATTAGTTCTTGAGATATAGCTAGTTTAAAAAAACCGTGTAAAATATAGCACAGCAGCGCCATCAGTTGAAGGATTTATAACAAAACGTAATCATCGTGTAATTATGTTATATGTCATTTTGTAACAAATTCTGAAGTTTGATGAAATTCTGTGCATTGGTTGTTGAGATATAGCTATAGGAAAAATCGTGCAAAATGCAGCATAGCTGCACCACCTGTTGCAAGGTTAATACCAAAATGTAATCAGCGTCTAATTATGTTATATATTCTAGTGTAACATAATCTAAAATTTGATGAAGTTCTCAGCATTAGTTCTTGAGATATAGCTATCTCAAAAATCGTGCAAAATGTAGCATAGCAGCGCCACCTATAGGTCAGATCACACCAAAACCTTATCAGCGGCTATGTATCTTAAGGTATCGCGGAATATGAAGTTTGGTGAAATTCTGTGCATTAGTTCTTGAGATATAGCTATCATGAAAATCATGAAAAACGTGGTATAGCAGCGCCACCTGCTGGACAATTTACACCAAAACTTAATCAGCATCTATGTATATCAAGGGGTCACAGAATCTGAAGTTTGGGGAAATTCTCTGCATTAGTTCTTGAGATATAGCAATCTTCAAAATCATGAAAAACGTAGTATAGCAGCGCCACCTGCAGGCCAATTTTCACCAAAACTTAATCAGCGTCTATGTATATTAAGGGGTCACAGAATCTGAAGTTTGGTGAAATTCTCTGCATTAGTTCTTGAGATATAGCAATCTTGAAAATCATGAAAATCGTAGTATAGCAGCGCCACATGCAGGCCAATTTTCACCAAAAACCAATAGGCACTAATTCATATCAAGGTCTAACTGAATATAAAATTTTATTAAATTTCGAGCATTAGTTCTTGAGATAGAGCGCCCACAAATTTTTTGTCACATACAGACAGACAGACAGACAGACAGACAGACAGACAGACGGACAGACTCACAGACAGACATTTTCTAAAAATAGTCAAAACGTGTTCAGGACCTTCTAAAACGTATAAATCCGTCGAAAACCGGAAGTCAAAAATTTTCATGAATCCAATACTTTCTTCTTGTAAAGATAGAAGAAAGTAAAAAAAGGATAACGACAAGTTAAAAAAAAACCATGGAGCTTAAGATATGTTTTAGTAGTTTCTTTGATACCATTTACGCAAAGCGTTTTTTAAAACTAACAGCAAGAACTTTAAAATACTTTTGTAACGGTATGAAGTATAAAGAGTTCAAACAAATATTTTTTTATTCGTTAGTTTATTATGACTTTAAAAAAATAAAATAAAAAAGAGAATTTACTTCAAAGAATTTAATTTTCAAAAAATTCATTTTTAATCGTACATCTTCTAATTCGTTTAGACGAATTATATTTTATAAATTACACTGCAATTAATGAAAATACATCGGTAACACTGGTGATAATTATTAATTACAATAATACACTTTGTATAAATCAGCATTAAACGGAAATAACAAATCAGAACGCGTTTCGAGCTATAACAATAACCGCTCGTCATCACCTGAACCAACACGTGTCCGTAATGGTTAGAGGTAAAGGTTTAGAGTGCGACAGAGTTAGAGATAAACTGAAAGAAAGACTGAAAGAGGGATGAGATCAGAAACAGAGCGACAGGTTGCGCTAGTTGAAAGTGCACAGGTGGTAGACAAAAATGATGCCAAAATAATAAAAGAGAGAGAAAAAGGTGAAATAATAATAATCATAATAGTTAAAAAATAAATAAATGATAATAATAAAAGAGAAAGAATAAGGTGGAATAATAATAATAGTAAATAATAGTAAATAACATAAATAAATAAATAAATAATATAAATAAATAAATAAATAAATAAATAAAATAATAAATGTATTTTAAACATAAATAAAAGGAAAATAGACGAACGAAAGAACTACAAAAACAACTTCCACGCAGGGGAAAGGGAAGGGGATGGTGAGAGATCATTGACAAGATTATTAGAATTTTTACAAATAAAATAAGTTTCATGAATATTTAAGTGAGTTTCACTTTCCTCTAATTCTCTCCCCTTACGAACATGTGTTGGTTCAGCTGATGACGAACTGTTATTGTTGCTGCTCGAAACATGTTCTGATTTGTTATTTCCGTTTAATGGTGATTTATACAAAGTGTATTATTGTAATTATACTACAACTGCTTTAAATAATGTATTTAACTAAAATCTATACATTTTTCATAGTACTTTAAAATTATATATACCTTGTAAAAAAACTGTAACCTTAGTAATCGAAATTTTCCAAAATCTGTTATGCTCACTAATATTTTATCTCTACACTGTGAAAAAATGTGAATCTACAAACTTGTAAGCAAAGCTAGAGAAATTTTCAAAAGAATCTACTAACATTTTGGTGATTTTACTAGAATTTTATATTTTTAACCTTAGTAACTGTTACAATGTTCTAGGAATCCAATTTTCTTAAAAAATTCTTAGTAACCTTTAAAATTTTTTGACTGACCGTACAAATCTGTATATAAGGTGGTCTGGGGTAATAACGCCAGACGGGGTAATAACGCCAAGTGCTAATATTTTGCATAATTATGAAATAATCTGGTAAATGACACCCATGTGCTCTGCGCAGAAGGGTTTTGAGTCATATAAATCGCAAAAAACAGCTTCAAGTCAATTTGTTTCATTTTTAGGTCTTATTGTTTTTACAAGCAACTAAAATTAACGCTTGATCTAAAATTTACGATATAAGTTTTGTGCTGTGAAGACTATTTTTTTTATCCGGAATTACTTTGTTAATTACATAAATTTGTAGTACATTTCATGGATTTTCAAAATGTTGTTGAAGATTTTGGATATCTTCTCGAGATAATTTTTAATTTAAAATGTACAGCGCAATAACTATAACGGGGTAATAACGCCAATCCTTGGCATTAATACCCCGGTTGATTCCCTACAGTGGCCGAACTACATCCTAAATACTGATTCAAATAAACACAGTTAAAACTGTGCAATGTTTCCAATAATTCTACTTAAGCGGTCCTTTTTAAGCAAAAAGAAGCTCACGATCTGATATTATCTTGCCTCATTCCCCCCCCCCCCCCCCCTCACACCACACCTTTATTTTTCTTACACTTTCAGAAAAAATTGAACATTTTCAATAGCTTAGAATGCAATTTGTCAATTTCTAAGTTTGTAGAGTTTGTATTTTTAGAATTGGGCAATCTACATGCAATTATTCCATCTTATTTCATAGTTTTGTTTGCATGGCGTTATCAGCCATATAGGTGGGTAATAACGCCAAATAGCATTGGTCAAGAAAACACGCCATTACATTTTATGAATACATATCTGTTAAATTATTTTTTTTATATAGATAGTCAATGAGTTGCTGTATCAAATCCCATATTTGTTTGAAAAATACAATCTAAAACTGAGCCGTGAAAATTGGTAGCACCTTAACGTGGCATTATTACCCCAGGGTACCTTACTACGTAGATTTTTTTTGTTGCCGTTAATAAAAATTTCATAAAATACAATTCTCTTAGAAAAATTTAAGTAATTTTCCAAATTTTAGAGTGTATGTATTACGATTTATGAAGTAATTAATATCTATTTTATATTGAACTTTTATTTATATAGTTATTCCCAAAATCTGTTTATATTTAATCAAATTTGGCAAAATTATTAATGTCAAGGAGTAATAAAAATGTTGTTTGAAAATTATATTAAAAAATATGTAACGGTAACAGCAAAAACTCACGTAACCTTCCTCGGTTACATGAAATTTTGCTGTTATCATTGTATGAAAAGTTCTTGGAATACAAACTTACTAGAAAAACTTAATAATTTTACAGATTTTGTTATTAGTTAATACAAATGAGACGCAGATGCTCAAAACTATAACTTGTCATGTCAAGAACAAGTACAGCCTTATATATATATATATATATATATATATATTACATATACGTATATATGTACAGCCGTGTTTTAAAAGGAAATATCCCCTTTTAAATCTGAAAAAAAAAAAAAAAAAAAAAAAAAACTATAGAAGAAAATTACTGATAGCAAACGTAGCCCCTAAAATAGTCATTTTAAAGTTTGTTTAATCATAATTCAAAAATTACTTGGAAGAAAAAATGAAATTAAATATTCACATAATGCAAGACATAATAACTATAAACCTATAAAAAATATAAGCTGCAAATCACATTTTTTCAATATTCATTTCATAATTCAGAATTCATTCTATAAATATTTTAAATTTATTAATTCAAATGGATTTTAGTATTATAATATTACAAAAGTTTATCACAATAGAGTTATAGTTTTAGGAGATATTAATTAAAATATGAAAATGTATTTTAACTTTAGAAGCAATAAATTTTGATTGTTTGTAATTCAAAAACTTTATCATCAAAATGACTTTAAATTTCGTTTGGATTCATAGTTTGAACAGAAGATTTAAAATATATTGAAAAAAAAATGGGTATTGCCATTATAAAAAACAATGTTTAGCCTAGTTTTCATTTCTAGATAATAGCAAAGCAAATTTTATATACATCATTTAAAAGTAAACTATTCCCAATCGTTTGATACCAGTAAATTACTTTTACTATAATTAGAGCAGGGGTGTTTATTTTTTTTCTAAGACACATATCGACACATATTTAAGAAAATTAATCATATTCTTTAAATTTAAAAAGTTTGCATAAAATATTTTATTATACATAATTATAAAAAAGATTTTCTCTAGATCTTATTTTATAAGAAGTCATGCCGATAAATTGCAAGTGTCTTATTTGGGCAGAAATTTTAACAATATATACATATAAGAATTTAAACAAGAATTCAGTTGTCGGAAAGTCAGTCTTGGATAGAATGCGTTTTAAAGTTTGATTTAAAAAAATGTATTATTTAAGAAATGTTTTGTAAATATTTTAAATTTACTTATAATGATATTAATTCTGATCTAAAATTAAACTGCTCAATACCGAAACGAATATGTATTAAGACTATTTAAAATTATTTTGTTCGGTATCTTTTAAATACTAAATTGATGGAAATAATACTGTCAAATTTTGCCTATTTAAAAATTATTTATTTTAAAAATACGTCCCTGTATCCATTTCAAGCAAGAATGAAAATTCTAGAATTGAATTTCTTTAAAAAATTATATTAACAGGGAAAAAACAATAATTCAACAAATTATAATGACCATTTGGAAAATGAAATTCTAATCAATTTAACATGTTAGATTCAGATTCAAATGACGAAACTCTCCCTGATTTAAGTTCACCGGATTTAGATTCGAGTTTATCCAATGCAAATGGTCAGCCAATGGTTTACTGTTAATAAGATCGACGCAGCTGTGGTCATTCAGTAGCTTCAGAGCACCGAGCTCACCTTTCCTGCTTTTCGATGTCCTTCATTTAATAAAGCTTCCTTTTAAAATTTTCCGATTTCAATTTTTTTTTTTTTTTTACCTTAAACTTGGTTTTTGCTAGAGACCCGACGATTCGGGATGAGAATCGGGATCTTTGAACATGATTTCCGCTAGAGAGTCGCAAAAAGCTAAAGGATCACGGACGTTAAAAAGGGAAAAATATAAAATACGAACACCACAAGGTCCATTCTCGACTGAAAGCAATAACCATTTTCCAAAAGGTTAATAAAGCATGATCAAGTATCTAATCTAATTTAATGCATTTTTAGTTAGATTTAGATAATTGTGTTAAAGTTATAAACCTGATAAATAAAAGATAACAATATACAAAATAATGCAAAATACCAGCACAATTTTTGGTGTTTATATAATTTATTTCTATACTAATGATTTTTTTTAAAGTGCTGTATGACCATTTTTTTGTAAATTATTGAACAAAAACATCCGAAATAGTATGTTGAATAATTATACTGTTTTCAACTGCGAGCTTAACTGAAATCAGGATACATTTTTTTGTGCCTTCTGTGGGAAAGTACAATTAAAGCTTCCAAAAAGACAGTAATTATCGTATCAAATGATGTGTAATAGATATAGTTATGCAGAAACAGAGTACAATTTAAATTTTTAAACTTTAAATGCAAATAAACATACTGCTAAAATGCTTTGTTAAACAAAGAGAAGTCTTCTAAGTTAACTAAAATTTGAAATTAAATTTGAAAGAAAGCAACATTCTCAAATCTTTTTTCCTTTGTTGTAAATAATTTTCTGTATATTTTCTTGAAATAGATACGGATTTTCAATTAGATTGCCACAAACTGAAACTTTAATTAAATAATTAGTGATTCTAACTTTCTTAGTCCTTTAAAATCTTTGTTTAATCCCAATTCAATTTTATTTAACATTTTGAAACACATTTTTAGATTATTTTTTAGCTAAAAAAAAAACCAAACAGTAAACATAGTTTAATTTTATTTCCTCGTAGCTATCCATTAAATTAATATATATTTCAAATTAAAATATTCAAAGCTTCAGAAGCTAAAACTTTTAGATTGTGAGTACCGTAATTTAATCAGGATTCATTAAGAAAGCTATCATTAATTTTCAACAAATTTCACAAAATCCCAAACACTGATTAGCTTTAATTTTATTTTGAAGTTTCCAGGTTCAGTTTCAGAAACTTTCCCTTCCTCAGATTCTAAAGGAATAGTCTTAGAAATTCCCTCTCCTCTTTTCTATTTAAAAGTCCATTAATTGAAGTGTATATATAATGATTTCTTTATTTGAATAATTCCCTGCAGGACCCTTTCGCTTGAGATGGAAGTTTAAATGTTTAAGAAGAATGTAAATTAGAAACTCTCTCAATGTGGAACAAAGAAAAAGCAATTTTAGATTACCTGTGACTTTGGCACTAAATTTTCAGATTGTTTCTAATTCTAGCATTAAAAGCTGAAAACATTGAGGTTTCTATGTCAAGAGCTTACTGGTTCGTAATAAACAAAGAAAATTATACTTTGAAATTTTGTATTCAAATTAAATACAAATTACTACATGATAACATGTAAGGAATATTATAAACGTATTAAAAATCAACATTTAGGATCGCTTCCTCGATCGTCATCAAGATAAAATAATGTTATACAAGCATAAAAGTTTAAGCCACACATAAATGTCTCAGAGCACAACTCCTGAAAGGAAAGTATAAAAAAATCACAATGTTACTATGTTTACAAATGGAGCAAACGACCACAGAAAATAAAAAGAGGGATTGCGGGTAAAAAATAGTAACATACTGTATTCCTTGTAAATTAAAGGACTTTTACGTTTACAAATTAATCACTAATATTAAAAATTCTTTATTGAAAGACGTATTTATGTACATAACAATAAAAAATACTTAAAAACAATAATTAAAATCACAATCGACAAGTTTCGATTATCCTGTGGCCCATTCTTATATGACCCTGATGGTATGTACAGGTTTTGTTTTCATATTTTCTGAAAAGAACACATTTTTATATTAAGAACTTTGTAATTTATAAGCAAAAAACTTCCAAAATTTAGGACTGTTTTTATGAAAACTTTGATTTCTTTACCAGTATAAAATGCTATCTTTATAAAAATGAACACAGTTTATTACTATAAGTCATTTAATCAAAATATATATTTGAACGCTTTTGTTATATTATTTTTGATAGAGTTATCCAAAAGATATTTTTATTAGGAAATATCATAGCAAAATACACAGACATGACCATTCAACTTATCTTTACATTATTTTAAACAATTTTGATCTTTTTTAAAAAATAAAAGGATTTAACTGTTAAATTAACTGCAAAATATTTCTATTCCCTAAGCACAAATCCTGCAATTGTATTATATGTTTAAGTAATATTATTTTGAATACGAAAATGTTTTACATCGAATGTTAAAAGTTTTGCATTAATATTTTATAAAAAAAAGCAAATACTGTTATGCTATTTTAATGTATTTTTGCGAAACAAATAAATTAATAATTCATAACAAATTACATTTACAAAATATACTGGATCAAAAATGCTATGTTATGGTAATAGATTTTCTCTTTTGCAACAGAACTCAATTTTGAAAACTGCATAAATTTCTCCTCAGAGTAAAAAGCATTCCTTACTCTTTTATATGTTTTTTTTAATGAAAACTTTTGTTTAGCTTTTTTCGTGCGAGATTATAGACATACATTTCAAACTTTATTTCAACAAAATAACTTAATTAATTATGGGTAGATTTAATATTAAAAACACATTGGTGATTTCGTAACATTTTTTTTTTCGTAAGCAAAATACTGTTTTAAACTCTTATTGCTGAAATGACGAACTACAATGTTTCACAATCTTACTACAAAACAAACAAACAAACAAACAAACAAAAAAGTAGATAAACTGTACATGTTATTGTAAAATTTCATTTTATTGACAGGCATTTTAGTCGAATTTAATTGTTACATTAAATTTCATTTTAAAAAATATGATCTTTACATCGAAATCATGGTTAAGTTTTAGAAGATCCATTGTGTTAAAATGCCAAAATCATTAATTACATTGAATAAAATGAAAGTGTTACCCTGTAGCTGTTTTTGCTTTTCACATTCGCTTTTAAGACTAAAGGTTGCATCAGGCACTCCCAAGGGTGAAACGCTTGTCCCGTGAGTGACACCCCTTAGGGAGCCAGAATTGCACTTTTAGAGGTGCCCTAGGGCATCCCATGGCACCTCATAGGATGCCATGCGTTATAATGCGTTATACCTTAGGGGAGTCACCAGGGCCGTAGCCAGAAGTGAACAATAGGGGGGGCTCGAGAGAATGTAGAGGGGGCTCAAAAGAATGTAGGAGGGGCTCATAATTTTTTTTTCTCTCTTTCTAACGCAGAAAGATAAACTACTGCATATTCATATTGTAAGTACTATGTTTCTTATTAAACTGTTGTAATAACTTCATTTTACGCTAAGAAAAATATATGATGATGAAAATGTTGAGTGTATAATTGGTGCAAAATTAAACATCATGTTAGTTTCATATGTGCAAATAAGATGATCGAGTGTTGAAACACTTCTTTTAGATACAATTTAGTAATTCTGCAAAACGGTGAAAGAGTCTCAAAACTAAATTAGATTTTTGGAGAGAATTTCATTTGAATTTTCGGAACGGAATTTCATTGAGTGACCTTGGAACCTTTTCCAGGGGGGGCTCAAAATATTTTAGGGGGGCTGAGCCGCCCATAGCACCCCCTTAGCTACGGCCCTGGGAGTCACTGACGGGACAAGCATTTGATCCCCAGGAGTGCCATATGCAATCTTTAGTTTTAACAGTGTTTTTACAAGAGTGCCTATATGTCTAACGATTAGTATCTTTAAAATACTTAAAAAAAGATCATTTTTAAAAAAAGCTTGATTTTTATTTTCCTAGCTTCATTTCTCATCTACAAGTTTTATTGTTCTCCATTATCCCCCCCCCCCCCCCCTATAAGTGTTAAAATACCAACAATTGTTTCGCAGCGATGACATTATGTTAAAGTTAAGTTTAAATTTCTGAACTTTCTGTACAAGAAATACAACAATCTTTACAAATATCCTATTAAAAAAAAAAAAATAAATAAAAAAAATAAAAATAAATAAAAAAAAAAAAAAAAAAAAACCGCTTATTTTTATTTTAAACTCGAGTTCTGTCACGTGACGGCTGGCCTCGTGGTTAAAACGCGCGGACGCAGCTTAAAATCCAAGGGGATACGAGGCAAAACAAGGAGACTATTAAAACAATATATATATTACATTACAGAAATTATTTTTACTATTATAAAAAACTCTCAGCAGTGCTGCCAGAAATATTTTCGTGAATATTGGAAAGCATACAACTATAATAAAAATTCGGATCTTTTTAATTTTTTAACTGAACGATGAGTCTTTCATAACTGCCAATTTTTCAAAAATTACATCTTGATAGTCGTTGATAATCTTCAGGAACTTTGCTAGAAATCTTCTCTTTGCTTTCCTTAACTTTTGCAAGAAAGAAATTATATTCTTCTTTTGTAGGTAATAGATGATTTTTTTTCCTCTTTTTGATTTCAGTATGTTAAATTCAACGTCATAACATAACTTTATCATTCTAAATCATCATCCATTGTAATATTAGAAACAGTAAAATTTATGAAAATTTTGAAAAAACAAGCATTTAAAAAAAAAAAAAAAACAGAAATAACATCAAACTGCAGAAAGAAATGATCATTTTCAAAAAGAGCATAAGAGATATGGAATTTTCATTCGCATAGCTTTCATTTCTTATCTACTAGTTTTATTGTCCTCTATTATTCTATAAGTTGAAAACATCAATCATTATTTCACAGCGAAGATATGATCCTGCAGTTAAGTTTAAATTTCTGAGTTCTAAGTACAGGTAACTTAACAAGCCCAGGTTCAAATCCACTTAAAGCAGTCGAAAAATAAATATTTGTGAGCATTTTTAAAAAGTCAGCATTATCCATTTATTATTATAATTTTTATACAAGAACAAACAACTGATATTGTCAAGCTGTTGCCAACAGACAAAAGCAAATTTGTGTGCTATTACTGAGTTATTATATGACTGCTGAATAATAGCGAGGTGCTGACAAGGACTAGACATACGCATGTGTAAGAAATCTCAAGCTAAAATGAGTTGAAATTTATTACATTTACCGAATAATTGATAATAAGTAGTTAATTTGAAAAATTATCATAAGTTATTCATATCAATCGGTTTATTTGGATCTTATTATTGTTAATTACCGATTAATCAAATCGATCGGAACGGATAATTTTTTTTCAAAACACAAATAATTTGAAAAATAAGGAAACTTTTATTCTTATTTCCAAATAAATAACAAACTGCTTCTTGTAAAATGCGTGCAAATATTACAGCGTACATTTCCTTTTATTTTTCTGAGAAACGGTTGGGAAGATTGGGGGGCTACTCCCAATATTTATTCTTATACACCTATACACAATTAAAAAAAATCATAGTCATATCTGAAAATATTTTCAACACCTGCTTCAAATTAAAATTTAAATGCAACATTAGTTAAAAGAAAAAAAAAAAAAAAAAAAAAAAAAAGAAAAAAAAAAAAACAGAATTTGTCGCTATTGATGAGGCACGAAAACACAATTTTTTAATGACTTAGATTTTAGGTAATCTTCACAGAAAGATAAAATATAAATGTGTTTTGATTATACTTCTTTAAATTATGATATTTCCATTATTCATTAATATGAATTAGAATTAAATTGGCGTAATTTTGTTCCATATACACAGCTGGAAACAGAACTGAATTCGTTCCATGCATCAAAGTAATTTGGTATTACATCACACATTTGAGCAAAACAAGCTGAAATTCTCTATCTTTCATCATAAGTAAAATAAATATATTTTAACTCTGCCATATTCTTATTTTGAAAATCCTTTAATTCAAAGTACATTTTATTTTGCTATTCACGTATAGAAAATATTTCGCCGCATCAAAGAATTTTTACATATTTTAATCAGTCTGCCAAACTTTCGGATAAATATCTGTCCCTTTTGATACACTTTGAACATTTTAAATCCTTTGAGAAGCTTATAACGCTAATTATAGGATCCTTTCATCCATGACTTATTGGATTAATTTCGAGACGGAACTCTATTTAAAGATACATATCATTATGTGGGTGAAATGTTGTCTTATTGTGTACCAGTAAATCTTGCTTTTGTCATAAATTAAACTGCTAATATTCTTCATATTTTTTTAATCTCCAGCCCTATTTATTAATTTAGATTTGAGCATTTTAAAAAGCGTCTTTCAATATCTTAAGTTTATTTAAGGTGTTTCAATTATTCCTTCATCATTATAAATGGAGCTCATACACAGTGTATACTATTAATCATTAGACAGACTTTAATAAAGTCATTCAATCTTATTAGATTATCTAATTATTGGCATGCATAACTTCATAGGCTTTAGAAATGTAAATTAAATCTAATTAAACTGTTGAAAAAATTCGAATAAGTAAGATATTTCTATTAATTTTAGAAGTTAATATCAAAAAGTGGTGATGTATAGATTTTTCTTATTTTTCGTATGCACGAAATTAATTTCCTAGTCAACCAAAAAAAGAGCAAAAAAAACGTATCTTCCATTAATTTTATCGATAAACAGATGCAGAAAAAATACTAGACATTCGCTTACCAATTATGTCTTCTTTAAAAGTATACTATAAAAATGACAAATATTTCTTAATCCCTTAACTGTTACATTTTTTTTACATAACATAATGAAGAAATGGTTAAAAAACACTTTTTCCATATTAAAATAATTGTCTGATTTGGTCGAAAAACATCTGAAAATAAATAAAAATAAATTTACAGTTACAAATTAATGGTATCAAAATGCTTATTGTAAAGAAGCAAAAAAGTATTCTCGCACGAGTCCAGTTCGGGCAACACAATTAAACGGTTAATCTGCGAAACTGTAATATAACCACAAAAGAAAATGTCCCAGAACATCTTTTGAGGTAACCACGATTACGAAAATCATTCTTTATGGACTAGGAGGTCGTAGCACAAACAGTTATCTAGGATTTACATTGTCTATCTTTCATCTTAAATAAAATATCTATTCTTTAACCCTGCAGTACTATTATTTTGAAAATCCTTTAATTCAAAATATATTTAATTTACTTTTCACGTATAGCAAAGATTTCGCCGCATCAAAGAATTTTTACATATTTTAATCAGTCCGTCAAACTTCCGGATAAATATCTGTCCCTTTTGATACACTTTGAACATTTTAAAGCCTTTGAGAAGCTTATAACGCTAATTATAGGATCCTTTCATCCATGACTTATTGGATTAATTTCGAGACGAAACTCTATTTAAAGATACATATCATTATGTGGGTGAAATGTTGTCTTATTGTGTACCAGTAAATCTTGCTTTTGTCATAAATTAAACTGCTAATATTCTTCATATTTTTTTAATCTCCAGCCCTATTTATTAATTTAGATTTGAGCATTTTAAAAAGCGTCTTTCAATATCTTAAGTTTATTTAAGGTGTTTCAATTATTCCTTCATCATTATAAATGGAGCTCATACACAGTGTATACTATTAATCATTAGACAGACTTTAATGAGTTCATTCAATCTTATTATATTATCTAATTATTGGCATGCATAACTTCATAGGCTTTAGAAATGTAAATTAAATCTAAATTAAACTGTTGAAAAAATTCGAATAAGTAAGATATTTCTATTAATTTTAAAAGTTAATATCAAAAAGTGGTGATGTATAGATTTTTCTTATTTTTCGTATGCACGAAATTAATTTCATATTCAACTAAAAAAAGAGCAAAAAACGTATCTTCCATTAACTTTATTGGTAAACAGATGCAGAAAAAATACTAGACATTCGCTTACCAGTTATGTCTTCTGTAAAAATGTACTATAAAAAAGGACAAATATTTCTTAATCCCTTAACTGTTACATTTTTTTTTTCATAACATAATGAAAAAATGGTTAAACACCACTTTTTCCATATTAAAATATTTGTCTGACTTGGTCGAAAAACATCTGAAAATAAATAAAAATAAATTTACAGTTACAAATTAATGGTATCAAAATTCTTATTGTAAAGAAGCAAAAAAAGTATTCTCGCACGAGTCCAGTTCGGGCAACACAATTAAACGGTTAATCTGCGAAACTGTAATATAACCACAAAAGAAAATGTCCCAGAACATCTTATGAGGTACCCACGATTACGAAAAGCATTTATATGGACTAGGAGATCGTAGCACAAACAGTTACCTAGGATTGACATTGTCTATCTTTCATCTTAAATAAAATATCTTTTCTTTAACCCTGCAGTACTCTAATTTTGAAATACCTTTCATTCAAAATACATTTATTTTTTACTTTTCACGTATAGCAAAGATTTAGCCGCATCAAAGAATTTTTACATATTTTAATCAATCTGCCAAACTTTTGAATTAATATCTGTATCTTTTGACATACTTTGAACATTTTAAATCCGTTGAGAAACTTAGACCGTTAATTACAGCATCCTTTCATCAATGACTTATTGGATTAATTTCGAAACGCAACTATATTTAAAGATACATATCATTATGTGGGTGAAAAGTTGTCTTATTATGTACCAGTAAATCTTGCTTTTGTTATAAATTAAACTGCTAATATGCTTCATATTTTTTTAAATCTCCAGCCTTATTTATTAATTTAGATTTGAGCATTTCAAAAACCTGTCATTCAATATTTATTTAAGGTGTTTATTTAAGTTTATTTAAGGTGTTTCAATAATGCCTTCGTCATTCTAAATGGAGCTCATACAATGAGTATACTATTAATCACTAAGCAGACTTAAATGAGCTAATTTAAATTTGATTAGATTATCTAATTAATGGCAAACATAACTTCAGTGCCTTTAAAAAGATAATTCAAATCTAAACGAAACTTTTGAAAAAATTAAAATACTTAAGATATTTCCATTAACTTTTAATGTTAATATCAAAAAGTGGTAATAAAGGGATTTTCAATGCATGAAATTAATTTCACAGTCAACCAAAAGAGGAGAGAAAAAGTTATCTTACTTTGATTTTATTGTCAGACAGATGCAGTAAAAAAATTACATTCACTTAACAATTATGTCTTCTTTAAATGTATGCTATAAAAATAACAAATATTTCTTAACCTCTTAGCTATTATTTTTTTTTACACTATAATTAAATATAAAGGCAAAACACTATACTTTCCGTATTAAAATATTTGTCTTCTTTAATTGAAAAATCGGGAAATCATAAAGATAACTTTACAGTTACAAATCAAAGGTATCAAAAAGCTTATAGTAACGAAAAACAAAATAGTCTTGCCGGAATCCAGTTCGGGCAATACAAATTAAAGGTTAATCTGCGAAAATTTGATATAATCACAAAAGAAAATATCTAAGGACATCTTATGAGCTACCCTCGATTACGAAAAGCATTCTTTATAGACTAGGAGATAGCAGCACAAAGAGTCACCTAGGATTGACGTTGTCTATCGTTCATCTTAATAAAATAACTATTCTTTAACCGTGCAGTACTCTTATTTTGTAAATCCTGTAATTCAAAATACATTTTACTTTTCTATACAAGTATAGCAAAGATTTCGCCGCATGAAAGACTTTTTACATATTTTAATCAGTCTGACAAAATTTTGGATAAATAATTGTCTCTTTTCATATACTTTGAATATTTTAAATTCTTTGAGAAACATTAATTATAGGATCCTTACATCAGTGACTTATTGGATTAATTTAGAAATACAACTGTAATTAAAAATACAGATCATTATGTGGGGGAAAAGTTGACTTACTGTGTGCGAGTAAATCTTGTTTTTATCATAAATTTAACTGCTAATAAGATTCGTATTTTGTTTTCTCCAGCCCTATTTATTAATTTAGATTTGAGTATTTCAAAAATTGTCTTTCAATATCTTATGTTCAGTTAATGTGTTTCAATAATTCCTGCATCTTTATAAATGGAGCTCATACACCGAGTATTCTATTAATCTCTAACCAGACTTAAATGAGCTAATTTAAATTTGGTTAGATTATCTAATGAATTAATCTTCGGAAGCTTTACAAAAATAATTTAAATCTAAATAAAACTGTTCAAAAAATTCAAATGCTTGAGATACTTCCATTGACTTTAAATGTTAATATCAAAAAGTGGTGATGAATGAATTTTTCTTAAATTTTCAATGCACGAAATTAATTTCACAGTGAACTAAAAGAGGAGACAAAAAGTAACCTTCCATTGATTTTATCGGTAAAATAATAATAATAATAATAATAATAATAATAATAATAATAATAATAATAATAATAATATATATATATATATATATATATATATATATATATATATATATATATTAGGGTGGTCCTTAAAAATGAACTTTTAAAATTTGTATGGGGCACCCCTTTATTTTGTTCTATGTATAAAAAAAAACCTCACAAAAATGTCAGAGTTTTAAAACAAATTTTAAGGGTCGCTACCAAGGTTTGAATATTTGAAAAATTAGAAAATTTGACATCTTTTTACTCTATTTTTTAAGTTATTAATACATATCCATAGTCATCTCGAAATTGAGTCATAGTATGACATTAGTCGATATAGACTGTCGAATGCTTCAATTTTTTTCGAAAATTCATCCTGAGTTTTTAAAATTTTCAGTGATTTTTAAATATATTCGAGTTTTTGTGCATTTTTTAATGGGCCAGAGCAATGCCAATGGGTCAGCTAATTTAACATAAAATAGCGCTTAAATAAATTTTAAAAATAATAAAAACAAGAAAAGGATAATAATTGAGCTTTAATTTTAATAAATGATTATGTAATAAAATATGTTTTCGTTCGGTAAAGAACATATTGAACAAATGAAAAAACGTGAGGTAAACAAATCATTGCTTTTTGAACAAGCAATCAATTCTTTTAGACCTATTTAACCCTTTAGTTCCCATGGTAAAACACGTTCTAGAAATTATGTAGTTAAGAAAATCTAATTTTACACCAGAAAAATTCAATGGTTAATTTTTTTTATTCAAATACAGAATTTTCTGCTATAAATTAAAGCATACATTGCAGTTTTAATTTTCTGTTGGGAATTAAGCTATACGAATTAAAATATTTCAAAATATATCGGGCGGTCTCGAGCGTTTTGGGATCCAGAGGGTTAAAGAAGAAGTAAGCTCAAGTGATAATGAAACTTGTTCCAATCAGGAAGAAGTAGCTTCATGCTCTCACAGTGATTCACTTCCTAAAAAAGAGGTAGAATGAACATTTTGGATAATAGCGTAGCTGCAAGCCTTGATGCTGCAAAGTTAGGTGATAGAGAGGCAGCTATTGTTTTGACTACAACACTAAAACGTGTGGGTTGTGATCCTGCCAATTATAATGTTAACAAATCCTCTATTCGGCCTTAGAATCAAAATCCGAACAAGCAGAGCCGGAAATTAAAAAAAGAGTTTTCGGCAAGTGTTTCGTTGACAGTTCACTGCAAAACTTTTGAAGACATTTCAGGATCGGAAGCTACTGATAGATTACCAATTTTTTCTGGTGAAAATATTGACCAATTACTTGTAGTTCAAAAAATTCAGCCAGGAACAGGTGAAGCAATATCTTTTGCTGTTAACAAAACATTGGAGTCATGGGGGATTACAGAGGAAGTAAATTTTTTGTGTATTGATACAACCTATGTAAATTCCGTGATACCAAGAGGAGCTTGTGTTCTTTTGGAACAGATAATGAAGAAAGAAATGCTTTGGTTGGCTTGCCGTCTTCGCATCTTGGAGATTATGCTGGAGGCAGTTGTTGTTAAGTCACTCAGAGTTCCAAACAGACCAGACATATTCTTATTTAAACGATTTAAAATTTCGTAGAACTCTATTGATCATGACATATTTTAGACTTCCGTAACTGATAATTTTATCAATGAAAAAACAACAGAAAATGCATGAAAAATCATATTGTGTGTGCACAAAATCAACTTAACGATTTGCAACCAAGGGATGATTACAAATAACTGTTAGAGCTTTCCATAATTTTCCTAGACGGAGTACTCTAAAGAAGTGTTCCTTTTAGAGTCCCTGGTGGCCTGCATCGAGCACGATGTATGACAAAGGCCAATATGCTCTCAAAAAGGCCAATATACTCAAAATTTATTTATTTAGAGATCAGTTGAAACTTTCTAAGCACGAAGAATCTAAAGTTCGTCGGGTTTGCTCGTTTGTGGTAAAAATCTACATTCACAATTGGTATCAGGCACCATCTGTTTGTTCTGTGCCTAGAAATGATTTATTGTTCCTTAAAAATTTGAAAGAGTACAAAAGTGTAAATAAAGAAGTTTCTTTGCGTGCTATGAAGAAATTTCTGGGATATTTGTGGTACTTATCAGAAGAACTAGTTACTTTTGCATTTTTTGATGACAATTTTTCTTTTAAAATTAAAAGGGAAATGGTGCGTGCTTTGAAAAATGTGAAAAACGAGAAACCATTGAAACGTGCACGGGTTGAACCTGATTACATCCTCAAAAAGAACTTGCAAGATTTTGTAACAAGTAAAATTCTGAGGTTATTTTTTAATTATAGAATTACCTTCAGACTTTTTTGAAACGCATGTGACAAATTGAAATAAAAATGAATCTTACAAAACTTGTAAGGCTTTTGGGGCTTCAGTGAAAGTTATAAATGATGCAGCCGAACGTGAGATAGCACTTATTGAGAAATACAATAAATTTCATACAAAAGATGAAGAACAAAAACAGTACTTATTGTTGTTAGTTAAGCAGTTTCGAAGCAAATATCGAGACTCTAAAAAATCTACATTGATGTCTTAAAAAAGGTAAATGTAAGGATTTTATAACAATGATAGCTTTTTTTTCTTCTTTAAATGCATAAAAAAATGTAGTTGCTGTAGAATTTACTGAAATATTTGATAAAAATATGTTTACTTGTTATTAAGAATAATTATGTATTTTCCTTCATATTTTTGAATAAGTCTAAACTTTAAATAGTGGTAGCGACCCCTAAAATCATGCTAAAAATGTTGAAAAAATTGGTGTAATTCTTTTTTAATGAGTGGAAGAAAATGGCAGGGTGCCCCGGTATAAATCGTGAAAAAAACTTTTTACCAACTTTTAAGGACCACCCTAATATATATACATTCGCTTAACAATTATGTCTTATTTAATTTATATATTCTTTAAAAACGACAAATATTTTTTGACCCATTAACTATTATTAACAAATTTTTAACAGCATTTTTAAACATAGGGGTTAAACACCACTTTTTCCATATTAAAATTTTTGTCTTATTTAATCAAAAAATACCTGAAAATCAATAAAGATAAATTTACAGTTAAAAATTAGTGGTATCAAAAAGCTTAGACTGTGAAACCTCCGAATCAGGGCACCTATGGGACCGGAGTTTTTGTCCCTTAAATAGCGGTGTCCTTTATTCAGAGTTTTTATTATTTTTTAAATTTAATCATCCAGAAGGAAAAAATAATTAAACTTTAAAGGTGAATTTTGAATGTATTCGAACTGTATGAATTACGTTAATCAGACACAAAATAAACAAAAATTAATTAATTAAAATTTTCAATTGATTATTAAATCATTAAATGATTTGTAGAATTATTGATTTTATTTTTTATGCAAACTGAGCCCATGCAAAAAGTATAGAAACTTTTAAAAGAATTTTACTTAAAGTAATCAATCAAAAGTGATTGCACCAAATGTAAGGTACTGTTATTTTTTAAATTTCAAATTTTACTTATAAATTTCAAGTGTTCATTTACCATACTTATAAGTTTTAGTTCTTCATTATCAGCAGTATTTACAAGAAAATATATTCAACTGCTTTACTCATTTTAATGCAAAAAATCTCTTAATTGCTCTGCTCAGCAAATGAAAAACGTTTTGACAAATTTTACGAATTTATTTTTAAACGGTAAGGTATAAAATTGGAGCGCCTGACTATGGAAGCGATTTGAAATTGAACTATGTTTTCAAGTTTTGAATAAATTACCTATTGAGTTAAAAGTGATGTTGATCTCGTAACAAAGACTTTTTTCACCCTTTCTTAAGTAGTTATTCTTCTTTCTTGTATAAATTCGTTTTAAAACACCCACGTCGACAATATTTTCTAAAATATTTAATTCGTTAAAAAAAAAAAAAAAAAAAAAAAAAAAAAAAAAAAAAAAAAAAAAAAAAAAAAATTGATTACATAGTTTCTGAACAACAATTTCTGCTAGTTTCAGAATAAAAATAAATTAAAACTTCTGTCGTAAATGTTTCTCCTTTAGATTTGAGAACAACCTTAAAGCATGTGTGAAGTTCTTTATTTCTTAACTATATTTTATTCTCCCCTTTCCCTTTCAGAATCATCCTCACAATTTTGAGCATTACTTTCAATGGAAATAAACACACTGAAGTCAAATAAGAATTAGGGGTGTTTAAATGCTCGTCAATTGAACCTTATGTCTCTATATCAATATGAGTGTCTGTCTATTTAACAACTTAACAAGAATCTGTATTTTCATTTTCATCACAGACAAGTTCATTATCCTAATTTAAAAAACCAGACCCTTTAATCTCATTTTCAAGTGTCCCTTAAATCGAGTGTCCCTCATTCAGAGGTAAGTACATTACACGTCCTATACTAAGAGACTGGGACCAGAAGTTTTGTCCCGTATTTGGAATGTCCCTTATTTGGAGGTTTCACTGTAGTAACGAAACAAACAAAGTGTTCTTGTCCGAATCCACTCCGGGCAGCACCGTTTAAGTATTAATCTGCGAAAATATAACATAATCACAAAAGAAAATATGCAAGAACTTCTTATGAGCTACCCATGATTATAAAAAGCATTCTTTATAGACTCGGAAGTCACCACACAAACAATCACCTAAGACTGACATTGTCTATCTTTCATCTTAAATAAAATAACTATACTTTAATCCTGCAGTACTCTTTATTATGGTTGTTCTTTAATTCAAAATACAGTTTACATTGCTATTCACGTATAGCAAGGATTTCGCCGCATCAAAGTATTTAAAAAAATATAATCAGTCTGACAAACTTTCAGATAAATATCTGTCTCTTTTGATATACTTTGAACATTTTAAATCTTTTGAGAAGCTTACAACGTTAATTATAGGATCCTTTCAGCAATGGCTTATTGGATTAATTTTGAAACGAAACTCTATTTAAAGATACAGATCATTATGTGGGTGAAAAGTTGTTTTATTGTGTACCAGTAAATCTTGCTTTTGTCATAAATTTAACTGCCAATAAGCTTCGTACTTATTTTTCCTCCAACTTATTAATTTAGATCTGAGCATTTTAAAAATTGTCTTTCAATATCTGAAGTTTTTTTAAGGTGTCTCAATTGTTCCTTCATTATTATAAATGGAGATCATACACTGAGTATACTGTTAATATTTAAACATACTTTAATGAGCTTGATGAAATCTATAGATTATCTAATTATTGGCATGCATAAATTTCTAGGTTTTAGAAAGATAATTTAAATCTAAACTAAAGCGTTAAAAAATCCGAATACTTAAGATATTTTCGTTAACTTTAAATGTTAGTATAAAAAAACGTGATAAATGGATTTTCCTTAACTTTTCAATGGACGAAATTAATTTCACAGTCAACCAAGAGAGGAGAGAAAAAGTTATCTTCCATTGATTTTATTCTGTAAACAGATGCAGAAAAAATAATTGCCTTTCCTTAAAAATCATATCTTCTTTAATCCTTTTCGGCGCGGACTAAATGAATGTATAAGAAACGACGAACTTGTTTATTTTCAAGTATTTTATAAAGGAAAAATTTTAATAAAATACTATTGCGGTCAATAAAATTAAAAGGTGTCCTTTTTTAGGAACACCGCGCCGCAAAATGGTAAATGTTACCATAAAAATGGCAAATATTACTTAACCCAATAAATGTTACATATTTTGGACAACATAATTAAAAATAGGGGCTAAATATTACATTTTCCATATTAAAATATTGGTCTTATTTGGTAGGAATACCTGAAAACCAATAAAGATAAATTTACAGTTGCAAATTACTGGCATCAAAAAGTTTACTGTAACGAAACAAACAACCATTTTCTTGTCGGAATCCAGTTCGGGCAACACAATTAAAGGGTTAATCTGCGAAAATGTAATATAACCACAAAAGAAAATATGCAAGAACATCTTAGGAGCTACCCGAGATTACGAAAAGCACTCTTTATGTACTCGGAGGCCGCAGCACAAACAATCACCTAGGATTGATATTGTCTGTCTTTCATCTTTAACCCTTAAATGCCCAGGATAGAACGCGTTCCAAAAAATGTGCAATTCAAAGAATCAGAATTTATACCTGAAAATCTAAATAGTAAATTTTTCTTTATTTAATTACGAATGGTCTGTCATTAAGTTAAGTGAAAATTGCTCTTTTAAATTTCTGGTGAGAATACGGAATATGTCAATAAAACTCCCAATAAATCGGGAACACTTATGGTATCGAAAATGATACATTATACATTTAAGGGTTAATAAAATAACTAGAATTTAATCGCGCAGTACTCTTATTTTCTAAATCCTTTAATTCAATATGCATTTTATTTTGCTATTCACGTATAACAAGGATTTCGCAGCATCAAAGAATTTTTACACGTATTTTAATCTGCCAGATTTTGGATAAATATGTGTCTCTTTTGATATATTTTGAACATTTTAAATCCTTTGAGAAGGTTATGACGTTAAGTGTAGGATCCTTTTGTCAATGATGAATTGGATAACTTTGAAATACAACTATATTTAAAGACACATATCGTTTATGAGCGTGAAAAATTTTCTTATTGTTTTGCAGTAAATCTTGCTTTTGTCATAAATTTAACTGCTAATAAGTTCATTTTTTTTCTCTAGTTCTATTTATTAATTTAGATTTGAGGATTTTAAAAAATGTCTTTCAATATCTTGAGTTTATTGAAGGTGTTTCAATTGTTCCTTCATCATAATAAATGGAGCTCATACACCGAGTATACTATTAATCATTAAACAGAATTTAATGAGCTCATTTAAATCTTATTAGATTACCTATTTATTGGCGTCATGATTTCAGAGGCTTTTGATACGTAATTTAAAACTAAACTAATTTGTTGAAAAGCATCCGAATGCATAAGGTATTTTCATTAAATTGAAACGCTTATATCAAACATTGGTGATGAATGGATTTTTTTTTAAACTTTTCAATGCACGAAATTAATTTCACAGTAGAACAAAAGAAGGGAGAAAATGTCATCTTTCAGTTATTTCATCGGCAAAGAAAAAAAAAAAAGATATTTGTTTAACAATTATGTCTTTTTTAAATGTATACTATAAAAATGACAAATGTTGCTTACCCTATTAAATGTGGCACATTTTTCATAATATAATTAAAAATAGGGGATAAACACCACTTATTCCATAATAGATATTTGTTTTATTTAATCGAAAAATATCTGCAAACCAATAAAGATAGATAAATTTACAGTTATAAATTAGTGGTATCAAAAAGCTTGTAGTAAGGAAGCAAACAAAATGTTCTTCTCCGAATCCAGTTGGGGCAGCACAATTAAAGGGTTAATCTGCGAAAATATAATGTAACCACAAAAGAAAATATCCAAGAACATCTTATGAGCTACCCACAATTATGAAAATCATTCTTTGTAGATTAGGAGGTCGCAGCACAAACAGCTACCTAGGATCGCCATTGTCTATCTTTCACCTTACATAAAATAATAGTAATTTAACCCTGCAGTGCTATTATTTTGTAAATCCTTTAATTCAAAATTCATTTTACTTTGTTATTCACGTATAGCAAAGATTTCGCCGCATCAAAGAAATTTTACATATTTTAATCAGTCTGCTGAAGTTTTGGATAAATATCTGTATCTTTGAACATTTTAAATCCTTTGAGAAGCTTATAATGTTAATTATATAAATCGTTTCATCGATGACTTATTAGATTAATTTCGAAATGCAACTATATTTAAAGACACGTATTATTATGTGGGTGAAATTTTGTCTTATTGTGTACCAGTAAATCTTGTTTTTGTCATAAATTTAACTGCTAATAACCTTATAAATTTAGATTTGAGCATTTTAAAAAGTGTCTTTCAGTAACTTAAGTTTATTTAAGGGGGTTTCAATTTTTCCTCCATTATTATAAATGGAGCTTATACAACTATTAACCATTAGACAAACTTTAATGAGCTCATTCAATCCTATTAGATTATCTAATTATTGGCATACTTAACATCAGAACCTTTAGAAATGAAACTTAAATCTAAACTAAACTGTTGAAAAATTTCGAATATTGAAGATATTTCCATTAATTTTAAATGTTAATATTAAAAAATGGTGATATTTTAATTTTTCTTAACTTTACAGTGCACGAAATATATTTCACATTCAACCAAAAGAAGAATGAAAAAGTTATCTTCCATTGATTTTTTCGGCAAACAAATGAAAAAAAAAAAAGCAAAAAAAGTTTTATTAACATTTATGTCTTTTTAAAATGTACGCTATAAAACGTCAAATAGTTCTTAATCTCATAATTGATATATTTTTTGACAACATCATTAAAAACAGGGGCTAAACACCACTTTTTCCATATTAAAATATTTGTCTTATTTAACCTTCCTACCCTGTTGAATTTTTACTCAAACTTGATTAAAATATTTCCCACCAGAATTTTTATTTAAATTCATTTAACATACTTATACAGGGTGAGTCATAAATATCGAAACAATAGGCTATCTCCTTAAATATTGCCTCTAGACCCATACTTCCAATTGCAAAAATTCATAAAAAAAGGTGAAATTTCTGATAAGATAAGTTGCAACTCCATGGGGGGTCTATTTGAAAAAATACGAAAATTAAATTTTTATACGGCCCCCGTAGAGCAAAATTCCCAATTAGGAAATGATTCCTTATCCATTCCTAAATTGAACAAAAAAAGTTTCATCTCCTTATCTAAAAACCTGATAGAGATATTAAAATCCAAAATTCTCCAAAATTCGTGACTTACACCACTTTACCATGCTTGAAAACGAAGCATTATTCACCGATTTTCAAAGCAATTGAGGGATCGTCCACAAATTATCTGTTTTTAAATGTCGATTTAAGACAGTGCCTCTAATTTGGACATAATAAAGCAATGTATTGATTTAAATCAAAACTTGTTTTCGAATTATGTTGATCGTCAGCACTGGAGATCTGTATGGATCGAAATATATCTAGGTTGGGTTCCAAACCGACCCATAGGGGAAAAAGTTCTGCCGGCATGGGAAAATGTTAAAATCATATCCCAGACCGGCATAGAAAAACGTTTTAATCACAGCCCAGCTCAGCCGTGAATTTATACATAGTTTTTTACTTCGGTGTGGTTAAAAATTCTTTCGTATGGAGGAATTCTGACCAAAAATACTTATTATAGCTTTTCGTTTTTTATATTCATACGTTTTATTATTAAAGAATCGCCAAAGGCTGTGATATATTTATTTTATCAATGAATCTCTGTTTATATCTAAATGTTTCACTTACATTTTAATATCGCTAATTCATATCCCGTGGGTTGGAGACTTTGAAAAATTTTATAAAGTAAAACCTTTTAAGACGGAATACTATAGGAAAGAAAAAATACGTTATAAACAAATGCCCTCCCTAGGAAGGTTAAATGGAGTTTATTTTTTTCTTAGGTATTATTGTATGTATTTTGCATGGATCAACACATTTACGGTTTAAGACAGAATTTCGTCATAGGCAGTTTTTCTCTGGTTTTAATCTGTTTAATTTTCTAGCATTTGAATATACTACTCTTTAAAAAAAATAGTTTTTTTTTTTTTTTTTTTTTTTTTTTTTTTTTTTTTTTTTTTTTTGTAAAATAAAAGCGTTTTTAAAATGTATGTGGTTTTTGTAAAAATTTTGATTGAACTAAATTTTACTTATTTTAGGCACGTATTAGGTCAGTCAGAGACAATGATTTTAATACGGATTTTTCGAGACCGGAATGGAAAATTTCGTCCAGCGCAGACCTAGGAAGCAGTCCCCTCCGGTATGAAAAATACATTAGGTCCGGATAGGCGAGTGTTCAGAAAAAAGTAACGTGTCGGTCCTGACCCGGCCTGGGCCCAGAATAGAGATTTCTTGACAGCCTCTCCAGTACGATAAAATGCTTGAAGTTGTGAGAGGTAAAGTTCTAAAAAAGACTTAATCTGCAAACTAGAAAAGCATTCTTTTAAATAACTGGCGGACAGTTACACAGCACATTTCGTTTTTCTGCATAATGAATGTTTCCCGACTTTTTTTTGCCTTTAAATTATTAAAAGTTAAGAATTGCTAAAGAAAAAAGTACAGATTTGAAAATGTCATTTTTAATTATTTTACATTAGTTTCATTTCGGGCAAAATTGAAAAACATTTACTTTTGAAAATATTATTATTTTTAAAAGTTATATTATTTTTTCAATAAACATTTTCAATAGTTTTAAAATTAATATTGAAAAATAAAACTAAAATCAGATTTTCATCTTTAATTGAATGGAAAGAAACTGAAATCCGATAAGTAATGTTTCGAATTATAACGATTTTTAATTATACTATTTAAACCAGTACTAACCATATGAAATTTTTATAAATTTTAGGATGTGATTTTCTTAGCAAATTATATGGCTAACCATCACAAAAAAGAAAAAAAAAATCTAAATTCTAACTCAAAAGGTAGATTTTTTAAACGTTTCCTAGAACTGTTAAAGTAACACTGTCTTTTGAATTGCGCGCATCTCAATTTGTGTCTAATCCCTTAAAACCTGATGAATAATTCAAATGGCTATAACTCTGCGAATTTTAAAGGTATGAAGATGCAACTTTTTGGGTCTTATTCAGGACTGGATAAGGAAAATTTTCCTAATTGGAATTTTTATCCTACGGGGACCGTATAAAAAGTTAATTTTCGTAATTTTTCAAATAGACCCCCCATGGAGTTGCAACTTATCTTATCAAAAATTTCACCTTTTTTTATGAATTTTTGCAATTGGAAGTATGGGTCTAGGGGCAATATTTAAAGACATAGCCTATTGTTTCGATATTTATGACTCACCCTGTATATTACTTAAATCTTTGTGTTATTTATTTAATTTACTTTATGAAAAATTTTCTGGTTTGAATTGAAGGAAACGCATTACAGGGCTGAGTCGAATAGACCCATTGAGGGTAGGAAGGTTAATCGAAAGTTATTTGAAAATCAATAAAGATAAATTTACAGTTACAAGTTAGTGGTATAAAAAAGCTTATAGTAACGAAGAAAACAAAGTGTTCTTGCCCGAATCTAGTTCGGGCAACATAATTAAAGGATTAATCTGCGAAAATATAATATAACCACAATTGCAAATATCCAAGAATATCCGAAAATATAATATAACCACAATTGCAAATATCCAAGAATATCTTAAGAGCTACTAAAGAATACGAAACGCATTCTTTATTCACTAGAAGATCGCAGAACAAACAATCACCTAGGATTGACATTGTCTATCTTTCATCTTAAATAAAATTACTATACTATAATCCTGCAGTACTCTTTATTTTGTAAGTTCTTTAATTCAAAATACATTTTACTTTCCTATTCACTTATAGCAAATGTTTCGCAGCATCAAAGAATTTTTACATATTTTTAATCAGTCTGCCAAACTTTCGGATAAATATCAGTCTCTTTTGATACACTTTGAACATTTTAAATCCTTTGAGAAGCTTATAACGCTAATTATAGGATCCTTTCATCAATGACCTATTGGATTAATTTCGAAATGCAGCCATAAAGATACATATCATTGTGTGGGTGGAATTTTGTCTTATTGTGTACCAGCAAATCTTGCTTTTATTTACTAATAATAATAAAATGAAGTACTAATAAGCTTCATATTTTTTTTTTCTCTAACTTTATTTATTAATTTAGATTTGAGCATTTGAAAAATTGTCTTTCATTATCTTAAGTTTATTTTAATTATTCCTTCATTATTATAAATGGAACTTATACACCGAGTATACTATTAATCATTAAATAGACTCTAATGAGCTCATTTAATCTTATTAGATTACTAGCAGTTACCCGTGACTTCGTTCACATAACATTTAAAGAAGAAATAATTGATCAATCAAGCAAAAAATTTCGATGATGAAAAGCATGTGTAATTAACATTTTATCGCGAATTTATTGTAAAAAAACTTCTGATAATCCCTAGTTGCTAATTTGTTTGCTGGTCAAAATTTTCCTTTCAGCGATTAATACTAACAGATAGAAACATTCTTGAATTCTTTTGTTCAGCCCTGTAGTTTTCCAAGTGCCTTTAATACACGAAAGTATCTTTCTAAAATTTATTTCAAACAAAAATATTTCTTATTATACTACCTAAATTACATTTTCGGAAATTATCATCCGAAGATAACCTTGTATCCAGTTCTTTGCGGGACCCTGTTTATCATTATATATATATACTACAAACATTTCTTAGTTTACTAAATGCAGTTCAAAATAAAAATGCATATTTTATTTAAAAACCACCTTTAAGTAAATTACGCTCATATTCAGTAACCTTTCCGAGATCTTTTGTGCAACCCTGTATATCTAAATTTAACTATTTATACTATTACCATTTATATTCTCCATTTAATATGCATACATTTAGCGAAACTTAAAAGCACATATCATAATTCAAAATGCATTTCATCCATGCAACAGTCATCATCCATGATATACAGTACTTCGGATAGAATATATAATATTTGAAATCTTTTGTGTGTCCCTGTAAATGCTATGCACTTCGTATTATGCATGAAATAACTTACATTAAGCTTCAGCAACATATATCAATTTGATTATACATGAAATCGTTTACCATAATTAAAATATGTCGGAAACTGTTCCTCCCTTTATTCCTATGCAATGGAATTCTTCTGTCTGACCCTGTAAATGAATAGTAAGTGCCCTTTTCACTACATACTTTACAAAATGCATATTTTAGTGCACTTTGTAATTGCATATAAATTTGAATATGTTCTACAGGCTGTAACATCGTTAAATTTAATTAAAACGATTTTTCCCCATAATGCCGTAATATAAGGAAATTTTTTTACTATCCCTGTAAATAAACTAATCATGGTAGAAACTTCATTTTCAATAGGTATTCGTGCTAGGTAAACGTTAATAATGTCCAAAAATTTCATGGAAATCGGAGTATATTTACGAAAGTTGGAAAGCGACCAGACAGACAGACAAACCGAAAGCATAATGACTTTTCAACTTTGTTCGAAAGTGTTAAAAAATCGAGTCAAAAATATATTAATCAGTGATTTTATCTTCCACCTTTTCCCCAGAAAAAATTTCTTCCATTGATAATTATGAGTTTTGAATAAAAATATTCATTTGTATGTAACTTATAACTTATTAATTAGTATAAGTTAAAAATATTTCTGATTCATTTTAAATATGACGTCATTATTTATCTCGCTCCAATAGCTACTGATATTCATACCCCTTGTATTTTTAACGACTGCTATAAAGTACCTGCTTTATTTCAACTATGACGTCACATTTTCATGAGTGAACCATTTTATTAAAAATATAATTCTTTTTCATTCTTTTTACTTTTAATTTATGTCACCATATTTTACACAAAAATTCCCATTAACTAAACAAATATCCTTGTTAAATGTATTATTAAAAATACACCTTTTATTTTTATGTCAAACATGACTTCATATTTATTTTCTTTTAAATTATTTTATTATACTTTTTCGCGTGGAAGTTTTCTATTAAAAATTCATTGCCGCTGAAAAATTTTTATTCCAATTTTTTATTTTCTTGGTAACAGGAAAGGAAAATGGTTAAATTTTATCTGAAAATGCCTATTGATTTTGTATGAAAAATAATTAAATTTTGAATTATTAAGGAAAATATTTGAATAAATATAAATAAAAATTACCCTATTATTTAATCCGGACTTCTAACTTTACGTCTTCAAAATTTCAAAGCAATCGGTTCAGTAGTTACGGCGTGAAAGCGGAACAAACAAACAAACAAACAAACTCACTTTCCGATTTATAATATTAGTAAGGATGTCATTGCATACGTAACTTCAGAGGCTTTAGAAAAGGTAATTTAAATCTAAACTATTGAAAAAAATCGATTGCTTAGTATATTTCCATTAACTTTAAATGTTAATATCTAAAAGTAAAGGTGGGCGGATTTTTCTTATTTTTTCTATGCACGAAATTAATTTTATAGTCAATCAAAATAATAACAAAAAACTCATTTTCCATTGATTTTGCAACGTATGCATGCAACAACCCTTTAATTGTGTGCATGATTGTAACACAATTAAAGGGTTAATCTGTGAAAATATAGTATAACCACAAAAGACAATATCCAAGAACATCTTATTAGTTACCCACAATTACGAAAATCATTCTTTATGGACTAGGAGGTCGCAGCACAAACAGTTACCTAGGATTGACATTGTCTATCTTTCATCTGAAATAAAATAACTTGACTTTAACTTAGCAGTACTCTTTATCATGGTTCGTACGGATCCTTTAATTTTAAGGTCAGGAAATTCTTCTCTACCAGTATTTTCTTGAAGAATTTTTTTTTTTTTTTTAAATAAGGTGAAATTTACTCGTTTGAGTTAAATTTATTTATTTATTTTTAAACAATACTGGTATTTCACCTGGAAAATAACGGTACCCGTACGAACCATGTTTATTTTGTAAGTTCTTTAATTCGAAATACATTTTACTTTACTATTCACGTATAGCAAAGATTTCGCCGCATCAAAGAATTTTTACATATTTTTAATCAGTCTGCCAAACTTTTGAATAAATATCTGTCTCTTTTGACATACTTTGAACGTTTTAAATCCTTTGAGAAGCTTAGACCGTTAGTTATAGGATCCTTTCATCAATGACTTATTGGATTAATTTCGAAATGCATCAATATTTAAAGATACATACATATCATTATGTGGGCAAAAAGTTGTTTTATTGTATACTAGTAAATGTTGCTTTTGTCATACATTTAACTGCTAATAAGCTTCATATTTTTTGTTTTCTCCGGGTCTATTAATTAATTTAGATTTGAGTATTTTAAAAATTGCCATTCAGTATTTTAATTTTATTTAAGGTGTTTCAATTATTCCTTCATCATTATGAATGGGGCTAATACATCGAATATACTATTAATGGGTAAACAAACTTTGATAAGTTCATTTAAATCTTATTAGATTATCTAATTATTAGCATATGTAATTTCAGAGAGTTTAGATAAGTAATTTACACGATATTAACACGAAGAAAAAGTTATCTTCCTTTGATTTTATCGGGAAACAGATTTAGAAAAAATAATAAACACTCGCTTACGCATTATGTCTTCTTTAATTGTATAGGGGAGACTAGGAATAGTTGACCCCCTTTTTTATAAATGATTTTTAACTTTTTAAATATTGAACCTAGAACAACATTTTACGTATCATTTTGTTCGTTATACAATCAGCTATCAGATTAAAATTCTGACGCATGTGTAATATATAACAAATTAAAAAAAAAGATAGATTTTAATCATGAGAAAGTAATGCGTCAACTCACCTCACATATATGGGACTATTGACCCACTATGGAACGCTTAGCAAATCGTATTTTATATTGAAATATCGGCAATAATAAACAAATGTACAAATAAAAATAGTTTTAAAAATGCAGAATACCTTTATTCTATAAAGTTTAAACAAATACAATAAGATTTAGAAATGCAGAATATGTTTATGCTACAAAAGATTTAAAGAAATAAAATAAGTTTTAAAAATCCAGAATACTTTTAAGCTGCAAGTTTTAAACAAATAGAATAAATTTGAGAAGGCCAGAATATTTTTATCCTGTAACTGATATTACCAGTCTTGCAGACCGCTGCTTTTTTCAAATTTTTTAGCTCATAAAAAACACTATCATTTTTTTTTAATTTGTAATTTTAGTGCTACCACCAAAGACATTTGGAACCGTAATAGCCTAGTGGTCATAGCATTGAACTCCAGACTAAAAGGTTCGAGGTTCGATGTTCGACATCGCCAAAGACCCACCGTTTGTATGCAGTGTACGCGCTTGTTAAATAAAGGGGTTCGGAAAGTCCCGTGGTCGGTCGTAGCAGTTACCATGGATATTGATCTCTGGAGAAAACGTCCCTCCCCTTCAGAGACATATCAAAATTGAAAAGGTGACGATGTTGAGTGTTGCCATATATTGGGGTTTTGCCGAACATCCTCTGCTTCAAGGGTCTGCTTTCAAACTTCTGGGCGCAGTCACCCGCCTCTCCCTTCGGGCACACGTTAACAACAACCAAAGACATTTCATGAGGTGCGGTTTAATTATAGTAGTCCTGTACAAAAAATTAAGTACAAAAATACTATCCTTTAAGTTAATTTCTCTTTTTATTCTTTTTTCCATTGAGAGACCGCTTAACAGCAATTATGTGACAATTTCTGTCTCATTAGTTAAAGGTTAATTTTAAAAACTTTCCTTTCTTTAGCTCCTGTAGCTTTACAGAATTTTTATTTGCATTTTTTTATACAAATATAAACATTAACCATTTATCATATACCTAGTATAATAATAAGGTTTCTAAAAACACTTAATTAAGGAAGCTTTGACCATGGTCAATCCTCCCTTACATTGACTAGGTCAAGTTTCCCCCTATAGCCATCTTGCAATGAATAGCACATAGTTATTTTAAGATTTATTTATTGTGCAAACTTCACACCAAAAATTAAAGCTCAATAATTGAAATCTGCTTACTTTAATTTCTGTGACATATTTTATCTGAGAAAATCTTACAAAAACTCACCTTTTATGTTGAAAAATCTTCACAACTGATTCTGTCACGCCTGTTTCAAAAAATCTGCATGAAATAAAGGTTGTTGTTTAATCATTTCATTAGCTTTGGTTGCCATATAACAATAAAAGTCTGAAGCGTATTTAAATATGAAAATAGTAGGATGGGTCAATCCTGCTGTATGGTCAACCATCCCTAGTCTCCCTTACTATAAAAACGATAAATATTTCTTAACTCTTTAGTTATTACATAATTAAAAATAGGAGCAAAAATTAGATAGTCTAAATAATAATTAGAATATCTAATTATTGGAATACGTAACTTCAGAGGCTTTAGAAAGGTAATTTAAAACTAAGTTAAACTGTTGAAAAAATTCGAATACTTCAGATATTTCCATTAACTTTAAATGTTAATATTAATAAGTGCTGTTAAATGGATTTTCTTATCTTTTTCAACACACGAAATTAATTTCACAGTTGATCAAAAGAGGATGTTGAAAGTTATTTTCATTGATTTTATCGCACACAAATGCAGAATAAATAATAAGCATTCGATTAATAATTATGTCTTGTTTAAATATATACTATAGAAGTAACAAATATTTCTTAACTCCTTAACGGTTACATTTTGTTTTTGGCAACATATTTAAAAATAGGGGCTAAACATCACTTTTTCCTTATAAAAAAATGTGCCTTATCTAATCAAAAAATATCTGAAAATGAATAAAAATAAATTTACAGCTATAAATTACTGGTAACAAAAAAGCTTATAGTAAAGAAAGAAACAAAATGTTCTTGCCCGAAACCAGTTTGGAAAACGCTGGTAAAGGGTTGATCTGCGAAAATATATTGGGTCGTTCGGAAAGTCGTATCCGTTTGGGAAAATCAATTCGTACCGGAAAATTTTGTCCATTGATATCTAAGTATTAGATATCGGAAACAACATCTAATAATTAAATAACAGACTTTTCCCGTACGAATTGATTTTCATAAACGGAAAGGACTTTCCGAACAATCCAATAATATAACCACAAAAGAAAATATTCAAGAACATCTTATGAGATATCCACGACTACGAAAAGTGCTCTATATGGGCCAGGATTTATCATCACAGACATTCACCTAAGTTTAAAATTGCTTTTATAGAATATCACTCTTTTGGCCAATGAAAATGCTCCATGATAGCGTGAAGTAGTCGTTTTCCATAAAAGCGGTGGAGTGACGATGCAGCAAAGTAGTCATATTTTTTTTTTACAGAGCAAGCTATCATGGAGCATTTTCATTGGCCAAAAAAGTGATATTCTATAAAAGCGGGGGAATGACGATGCAGCAAAATAGTCATTTTTTACAGTGTATTATACCTAGTCTATTATACAAGGTGTCTAATCCTAAACCGTTAATAATGGACATCAAGTTAGCGTTACAAAAATGTTTTAAATGAGGTAAGGAAATATTTCTAGTCTTTTAGATTAATAAATTCATTTCATAAAAATTTGCGAAATTTAACTTTTTATTCGGTTTTTCATTCCTATATGTGATATTTAGTAAACATTTCCGATTACTCTACAAGTAAAAATAAAACAATATAAAAAAGTTCTGTCTATCTAACACTAAAAAATAACCGAATTGTGAAACTTTTAATTGTATAACTTATAGTCCAAGAGCTGATGGCACAAAAACCTTAGGTATCGAGCACAGGGAAAAAAACTTTTTTATGGAAGAGTAGCAATAGGGGAATCTAATGATCCATGTTTGCCGGAAGTGAGGTGGTGCATAAGCCAAAAAATCAGTACCACTAGTGGTTTACTCGTAGGTTTATCATTGTGTTTATCTTACAATTAAAGGTATGAAATGTCTTACAATCAAAGGTAGAACAAACACAATGGCGAGTATTTTGATACTTTTTTATGGAATAAGTTCGTTTTAGGGGTTATCCAAGAAGAATTAAAATATCTATAAAAAATGAAAAAAAAAATATTGACAATTTGTGAAAAATTCCTTATAATTAAGCTGCTTTTAAAAAGCAACTACAAAACAGCTCATTCTATTGCCGATATTACGATACTTTATTTGATTTAATTTATTAGTTGCTTTATAGAGTTAAATATTAAATTGTGCCAAAAAAATCTTTGATGTTGTTCGAGCATGTATTGATAAAAATCATTTCATACAGTTGCTCGCAATTCATAAAATATTTATTATTTTTGTGTTCCAATTGGACTATATTGTTTCTACTACTTTATGCTAGTTTTCCTAAAACTGGCTTTAAATTTAGTTGGAAACCCTGCATAATATAAACTAAAAACATGCAATATTTAAAAAAAAAAAAAAAAAAAAAAAAAAAAAAAAAATTGCTATATTTCCATGAAAATTTCTGCTACTCATATACAAATCAGTACACATGTTGTACAATACCTACATATCTGCATGCTGTAGCGGTGAATCACTTTGTGCATTTTAATTAACTAGATTCCAAATATTATTATTTTTCTTTGATTGTTTGTTATCTCGCTAATTATCTTTTTTACCATGTTGATAAATATGAGGTCAAACATATTCTTTGTAATCCTGAAGTTTTTGAAGAATCCGAAAAGTGTATTTTTAAGTATTCGAACAAAATGTCTAAAATTGAAAGTGCCCGATGATTAATGGCCATATAGTGTATATAATTCTTTTATTATTAGAAAAAAACCCAACATAATTAGTACATGTCAGATATTCAAGTTATGATTATTTATCGTTTCAGTATTTTTTTTTCTATATTGATCTCTCGATGTTTAAAATCCAGTTTAAACAATAACGCAAATAGCCACATTTAGTGTAAGCAATCTAGTTTCCATCAGTAAGCATATATATTGTATCTTTGTATTTTAATCTTTATTTTTTTTGTATTCAAGAAAAAGTTTATAAAGTCTTTATGCAACTGTGTATTAAGTTTGTCTTGCTCTTTGTTTATTTTATATTCAAGAAGAAGTTCATTAACAGACCGCGAGGCAGATAATGACTCATCGAGTTCACGGATGAAAAATCTAGGATTATTTAAATTTCGATTTGTATATTAAAACGCGGTCGGTCTGCCAAGTTGATATCTCTGTGGAAAACACCGAAAAATCCGATTTTAGTGGTTGTTCTTTCCTGCATCCAAAAGCATGAAAGCATGGAGAACTGAGAGCAGGAAAACATAATGATATACCTATGATTCAACCGCTAAAATCGGGTTTGTATGTGTTTTCCACCAAGATATGACTTGGCAGACCGATTGCGTTTTAATATGCGAATCGGAATTCTACTAATCCTAGGTTTTCTTCCATGAACTCGATGAAATGATTGTCTGTGCTGCCTCCTCCCGATCTATAAGTGTTGATGCTACTGTGTATTAATTTTGCTATGTATATGTTTTTTTTTCTTATTTGCTTTTATTCATAATATATAACGGCTCAATGTGTAAAAATAAACTTACGTTTCGAAAATGGTTTTAAATTTTTTTTTTTTTTCAAATTTCAATATGACATTTATTTAATGCCTTAATATATTTAATACAATTTAGTGGAAATATTTTGTTTCATTTATATATTTGTTTATGTTCTCTTTTCTTATTTACGCATTTTGATCATGAATGTGTTTATGCGTATTAAATTATAATACAGAAATGGAAACAGAAAAAACCATAAAAATCAATATGTTTGAAAAATATTGGAATTCTAAATTTCGAAAATCTTCAAAATGAAATTATAACAGTCGAATTTATTCAGAAAAATATGCAACTATCAACAGTTCATCTCATAGCTGTTCCTTTATTATTATTTCAAAAGCTATGTTTCAATATTAAAATAAAATACAGCCTAGAAAAATGTTGTGCTTTAGGAAAATTTAGTTGCAGAATTTCTCTTCATAAAATGGCACTTATATGTCTTACAGATAGATTTACAGCGACTTCCCCCGCGCTTTGAAATGAAAGTGACCATTGGAAATGAGATATTCCAGTTGAAGGCATAAATTTATTGGACGGCAGCAAATAAAAAATAATGTCCGAAATGCATTAATGAAATTGTCCAGTTTAACAGTTTTCTCTACTCGCTTGCATTTTAGACGCTTTCCAAGTGCTCTATATATTTTCAACTCACGCAATCGAAAAAACTGTGACCGCGGTCTTTAAAGCTGCCTATTCATCCATTAACAGTTATAAAATTGAAAGAAAGTGAGTTGAGTTGCCAGTTTTATTATGTAGTTATTTTTTTCACAAGTCCCTGCGTGGCTCTTGAATTATATAAAATACTATAAAGATGTTTATACCTTTTCAAATAAATTGTAGAAATTTAATCAAGTCTTTTCTACTTTTCACATTTCATCCAAACAGCAGTGTACAGTTGGTTTCCTAAAAAGAGATCACTAAGTATAATTTAATAACAAAATAGTTCTAATTATATCTTTTTCTAATTTATGCTAAAGAATATGCTTAGGGGTTCGTCTTCATATGCTGATATTCTATCAAATTCTGAAACAGTACAGGGCGATTCCACTGTTACGTGTGTGACATTTAGAATTTTTTTTTTCAAAATGAGACGAATTTGAAAGTGATGTAATTTAGATAGTGTTTTACATTTTTTATTTTTATTACAGTACACAAAGAGAAAATTTGTGAGTCACACAAGTAAAAAACTTTACAGTTTTTTTATTGTTTTTTACTCTAGACTAAAGATGTCACTGCAAAAAGGATTCTCTATGTAAATGTTCTCTATCCTGTAATAAAAATAAAAAATGTAAAACACTATCTGAATTACATTACTAATTTGGCAAAAAAATTCTCTCTAAATGTCTCACACTTAACAGTGGAATCGTCCTAAATATGAATTCAAAAATTTAACAACATATTTAAATGTTCTGTTAAATGTATTTTAGGCTACCAAATAGTAAGTCATTCGCCAACAATTTTTTTGGAATGGTGAAATTTTAAATATTTGTAATTTCTAATGTTGCATTTATTTATAATAGTTGCAAAACAGATTATAGTGCATGATTTCTAAGCATACTAAAAAAATATTTCACGGCTAGTTCACGGAATAAGCTTTGGGCTCGCGTAATTGAAGCTTCTGGAAGTTTGTTTTTGTTTTTTAAAAATCATGTGTTACAAATAATATTTTAAACTTACATTTCGAAAATATATATACACTATATTGCCATTGATTATGGGACGCTTGCGATTTTAGACATTTTACTAAATATCTAGAAAAATACATGAGGAATCATCTCGAAACTCTTAGTGTATAAATATAATAGTATACGTCATACATCTCCGTGAAGATTTTTTACCGAAACTCCATAGGGGACTGCCAACAAATTAAAAAAGAATGAATATCTTTTGAAAAACCCTGTCAAAACTAATGTAGCAAAAGCGCTCAAACTCTAGATTATGATTGAATGCCTTATTGTAATACACTGTGTTCATTTTTATGCAAATAGCATGCATACTCGCAGAGTAATTAAGGTTTTTATAAAAATGGTCCCAAATTTTTCCAAGTTTTTTCCTTATAATTTTCAGAGTTCTTAATATAAAATAATATTTTTTTCAGAAAATATGACAAACAACATTGCACACAGTACCCTATAATCAGAATTAAAAAATGATGAAAATTGTATACAAAATGAGTTGGTTTACTAAATAATTTTTTACTGCGCATGCGTCAACGATATCAAAATTTCATTTGCATATTATGTTAGCTAAATGTATAGAGCAACTTTTGTGAAAGTCACAAAATCATAACTTGAAAATTCTGAAAATAATCGTCAATTGAATAAGTTGAAAATCCGTTATTCTCAAAATGAAGCAAAAACAAGAGGGGTTGTATCCATATATTCATTGATTAGTGTCAATATAGAATACACAATACGGGATGTTACGACTACTTTTGGATAAAATCCCTCATTTTTTTGCTTCATTTTGGAAACAACGGATTTTGTCCTTTTTCTATAGACGATTACTTTCAGAATTTTCAAGCTATAATTTTGAGACATTTACAAAAGTTGCTCTATACGTTTAGCTAACATAATATGCAAATGAAATTTTGATATCTTTGACGCATGCGCAGTAAAAAATTATTTAATAAACCTACTCATTTTTCATACAATTTTTATTATTTTTTAATTCTGATTACAGGCTACTGTGTGCAATGTTGTTTGTCATATTTTCTGAAAAAAATATTATATTTATTAAGAACTCTGAAAATTATAAGGGAAAAACTTAGAAAAATTTGGGGTCATTTTTATAAAAACCTTAATTACTCTGCGAGTATGCATGCTATTTGCATAAAAATGAACACAGTGTATTACAATAAGGCGTTCAATCATAATCTAGAGTTTGAGCGCTTTTGCTACATTAGTTTTGACAGGGTTATTCAAAAGATATTCATTCTTTTTTAATTTGTTGACGGTCCCCTATGGAGTTTCGGTAAAAAATCTTCACGGAGATGTATGACGTATACTATTATATTTATACACTAAGAGTTTCGAGATGATTCCTCATGTATTTTTCTAGATATTTAGTAAAATGTCTAAAATCGCAAGTGTCCCATAATCAATGGCAATATAGTGTATTTTGAAATTAATTTTCGAAATAAAAAATAATTCGTATTACTTGATTATCATGACGACCAATTTTATCAAATTATACAAATTGCCAAACTCTTCGACAAATTATACAAATTTACATAATTTTTTATTTTAAATAATGAAAGAACAAAAAAATTAGCAAAACATTAATAAAAACAAAAATAAAACGTCGAATTCAAAATCCCTTGATGAAGTAATAAACAACTGCATCATATTTAATATTAAGTGAATGTGACATTTGCAATTATCCGTTATTGACATTTAATCTTATAGTTTGGCAATAGTTTTTTCGGTCTACGGGATAATCAAGTAGTACCAAATAATTACTACCTATAGAAAATCTTTTACAAATTAGACCGATTTCTTCATAAGTGCAATGCTACTCTGACGTCTCATAAATGTATTAAAGCGTCACACCAGGGTGTGTAATAACGCCAAATGCTAATATAAAGAGTAGTTATTAATAAAAAATCCGGGAAAATGGCACTACGCATCCTGCGCTGAAAGGCTATCGTAATGTGAGTCAGAAACAACAACTAACCTGTTGGGTACTATCATTTAAAAGAAGAAATTTTGTCATTATTTGATCACAACTTTCTGTCATTAAATAGGTAAACATTACGAAAATAGTGATATCTATATTGGTAAAAAAAAATCCTACCAAAAGAATTAAATAGATTAAAAAGTAAATTGTAACAAATATCTGAGGATACATAACATTTATGTGAATGTAAGCAGGCACTTATCAACAGGCAAACCAAAGCCTTCTCATTGTTACAGACTACATCAGCATTTCCCACGAACATAGCATGTGACGTGTGTTTAGACTCACTAGGGAACTGCAAGAAGTGTAAGTCACCGATTTTGACGAAAGTGTATCGTTGGAAAGTTCTCATCGTGAGCAGTAAAAAACTCAATGGAACTACCCGTCGCAAATGATTCATTTTCGAGATATCCGATAATTTATGTCACGTAGATGACCACTGTCACTATGACCACTGTCACTACCACTGGCACTGTTATGACCACTGTCACTAGAACAATGCTAACTGTTCTAGTGCACACTTAATGGGGGACCACAAAAAATTGTTTTTTCGATTTTGATGAAAATAGTGCCATTGCAAAGATATCATTGTTAGAAGTAAAAATCTCAATGGAATTGAACATCTGAAATGAGCCGTTTTCGAGATATTCGACAATTTATGTCACTTAATGCAGTTTTCCAGCAGTGTACATTGGTAATGTGACACAAATTGTCGGATACCTCGAAAACGACTCATTTCCAACGGGTGATTCCATTGAGTTTTTTAATCCTCAGGATGATATCTTTTGAACGATACCACTTTCGTTAAAATGGACTAAATTTTTTTGCGGTCCCGATTAAATGTGCATTAGCTACGTCACATAAATTGTCGGATATCTCGAAAATGAATCATTTGCGACGGGTAGTTTTATTGAGTTTTTTACTGCTCACGATGAGATCTTTCCAATGATACCGCTTTCGTCAAAATCGGTGACTTACACTCCTTGCAGTTCCCTAGTCAGTATTAAGAAACAAACACCTTAGCACATTTAACGCTGAGAAAATGTTAAAATGTAAGCGTAGAAGTGAGCTGGTTACTAACTGTAGAAGAGGGCAGATGTCTATTGCCTAAAATGTGATTCGGCTGAAAAGCCGAGATGTTTAATATTTTAATTTACATTATTTTATTTAATTGATATTTAACCCAGAACTTTATTAAAAATTATTAATTTTCAAGCATGTGTAGTCAATATTGTCCTGTCTCCGTACTTTACAGTTCTTTACATTTATTTTTGTTTTAAATACACACATTTATCACACAGTTTTTTAATGGTACGAATGTTTTCTTATTCCTTATGAATCATATTTGCCTACAAAAAATATTTACAGAAAACTTATATATTTTCTGTGTACAGATAATGCCCTTTTTCCAGGCGTGCAAAGTGGAAAACTTCTCTTTATTTCTCACCTAAGCCTCTGAGAAAATGCATTTTCTTCTGAACATATACCGTGAAGAAAAACCTATAGTTTTTGCAAATGATGTTGAAAGAGACATATATGTTCTCCAAGTGATAAAAAATCGGTTCCAAAGTTTAAGGAATTGTTCTAAGAATATTCACCGGATTTGGGAAAAGTATAAATCTTCAGGAATAAACAGCGAAATGCTCTTTAAAATATAAAATATATAGGATACAATAAGAAAAAAATATCCTATACCTTAGACAGGACATATGAAATGAAATATCTGAAAAAAGGTTTTGAAATAATATTTTTATACATAAATTTAATACTGTAAATTAGTTTGCGAGGGAAACTTTATATTCATGCTTTTGAACTTGCAAATTAATTTAAGTCTACACAAGTTGCTATTGATTAGGCTAAGTCGAATACTGATGCTGTTACAATAAGATTATAGGGTAGATGTGCCAGTAATGGGCCACCTTAAGGAATTTCTCTAAAAAATAATTTTTTATTAATAGTTATAATTATTGCATTCCAATTTTTTTCATATTAGATTAATCTTTCAACAATATTTAACTAATCCCACAGTTACATTTCCCAATACAAATAAAAATTTCATTTTAAATAATAGAAATATGTCTAAATACCCAAATGCCCAGTAATGGGCCACCTATGTTCCAGTAATGGACCGCCTATGTTCCAGTAATGGGCCACCCTACAAAAAATAACAGATAATTATTTTTAGGTGCGTTCGTAATTATGTAAATAGGTAACACCTATAATTGTCGTTCAGTCCGTCTGTCTGTCCATCTATCTGTCCGTTTGTCTGACAGTCTGTCTATCTGTCCGTTTGTCTGTCCGTCTGTCTGTCCGCATATAACAACGGAAAACTATCCAACCGAATCGTTTGAAATTTAAAATACATAATTATTACATAATTTTGTCGAATCGTTTCAAATTTTATGAAAATCGGATGGATAGATCAATTACAGGGACATTCAAAAGGATTCCGTTACATTACGGTCAATGGGGAAAAAAGTTTTAAATGCATTTTAATCGTTTGAAATTTAAAACATATAATTATTGCGTAATTTTGTCGAGTCATTTCAAATGTTATGAAAATCGGATGCATAGATCAATTACAAGGACAATCAAAAGGATTCCGTTACATTACGGTCAATGGGGAAGAAGTTTCAAATGCATTTTAATGATGTTACACTCATTCGAACATAATGGAATTGGCATGAATCTATGAAATATATACTAAAATATGCATTCTGTACAATCTGTGACGCAAAGAATTTTTATTATAAAAATAACAGGGCTACACAAAAGTATTCCACTATATAATGCTATACGGGGAAAGATGGTTTGGTACGTGTTTAATTATATTCAACTATTTCACATTTTATGAATAAGATATACGTTGCTGAGGTGTAATAAGAATTACTATTCCTGTATGTTTACAGAATTTCAACCAATATACTGTATCCGAAGTACTATTTACTATAAAAGCAAGATCTGAATATTTTTAAAACTTCATTATCGTACGAACGCACCTCATTTGCTACGTTCACGTGCAATTTCCAACTTGTTCTTTTTATGTCTGCGTAAGTCGCATCTTCTTCCTCAGAATCCACATTATCCTCTTGTATACAAAATTCGGCCTTTTTGAAGCAATTGTAAATTGTTTTTTCTTCAATTACCCCCATTGATCCCGTTCTTATATGTATAACTATTCAATTAACACTGTTTTGAGAAGGATGTTGAAAGGTGTGTGAAAGGAGGGGGTTGATGAATTTGTTGGACTTAAGGAACAAGAAAATTTAAGCAGAGGAGTAATATAAAAAAAAAACTCAGCACTGAACGATAAATTAGGAATAAGAGATGGAAATTTGATTTCATGTGATTTCAAAGTATTTTTTTACAACTGAATAAAGAACATTTTATGAAAATATTCGTTATATGGAGATAGATATTTCGCTATATAGAGACTGTTTTTAATGTAATCATGGGAAAAGGGGAACATTCCTACTAAAAATTCGTTATATAGAGAAATTCGATGTATGGAATTTCGTTATAGAGAGACTTGACTGTATTTATAAAGAAATTGTCTTTATTAAATTCTAGTAAGTAAAATTTAAGTATTAAATTTGTTTATTTAGTTTTCAGTTAAATCAAAATATTTTATCACTACTGAAATTACACTTTTAGTATTGGTCACTTGGGTGGCCCATTACTGGCAAATCACGAAATAAGCAATCCAGTAATGGACCACCCCTCCTAAAATCTTAAAAATAAATAAAATTTTGTAAATAGCCATTGGTATATTAAATTCAATGTTTTATATTGCTAACCAAACAAAAACATTCAATTTTTACGGAAAAATAAAAAAGATATAAAACTAAGTAAGTAAAGTCTGCTCTTAGCATGTTCATTAAGATTTTCAGTGAAAAACAGAAAAACTGTGAAACTTTATTTTCTGTTTCCTAATTGTTTTGACGAAAAGTGTAAAAAATTAATCCAGATTATAAAGCATGCAAGGTAGAGTTCAGAAAAAAATAATAAAAGCTTAACTATTATTTATTATTTTTTTATAAACCAAAAAGTGCGAGGTGGCCCATTACTGGAAGGTGGCCCATTACTGGCACATCGACCCTACTGTTACAAAGTAAAGGCTGATGCTGAAGAATTTAAACTGCATGTTTTTAGTGTTATGAAGGTATGATAGTTGAAACAATAGTTGACTTACCTTCATCAAGATATTTCAACATAGTTCAAAAGTATTTACGAACTTGATTTGTCCTACATGTTTTTGGGTTTACGATTAAATCATCATTAATGAAAATAAATATTTTTTTAGCATTTACGGTTCGTTTACACGGATACTAAAAGGAATTTCGATTCATACGGTCTGTGGTAGAAAAATCGTTTGCGGTGTGTTTTATTTTTTAATATTACATTATTTAAGCATATTGAAATTTATACACATATGAGGGGTACTGCAACGTGCTAGCTAACAGTAGAATAGGGTGAAATAGAATTCATCATTCATTTACAAAGACACACAAAAGAATTCGACAACAGTACTCCTCGAATAATAATTATTGAAAGTGCGATTTAATTTGTGCTGCGCATTTTTACTTTATTTATTATTTATTTTTTTTATTACTTAGAGTGTAGTAATTCTATATATTATATACATACAAGGCTGTACAAAAAATCGCAAGTACAATTTCATTTATTGATGGCAATTTTAAAGGAGATTTTCAACTTTGTTAACTAAACTACGTTTAACTAAATTAACATTTAGCATACTGTTTAGTAAATATACACATATGGATTATATATAGGAAGTTCAGAAAAAAAAAACTGATATTTTTAAAATTGTTGATGATAGTTGCAGAAATTGGGTTTTCAAATTGTTTATTTAGATATCATGTTTCAGTTTAATAAATTGCAAAGTTTTGTTACAGTATTCTGAAAGTGTTGGAAAGTGTTTCATAGTCTATGCTGGACGCATGGTTTTTCGTTCTTATTTTTTTCTTTTCTTTTAAATTTTCAGAAAATAATAGATTTATTTTTTATACAGTTTGTTAAATATTAATAGTATAAAGTACATTCTAAAGGAATAATGCAGAATTGCAAGAATACCACAAATTCAATAACGAGCATGGTTAGATTTTTACTTTTTCAAATTATTCATAATTAAGTATAATTTTTAATTTTTTAAAAATAAATTAGGTAGTAGCTCATAATAGAACAGTAACTGAGCATTCCTTAATGTATACTGGTCTTGCAATCTTTAAAATAAACACAATTTTTTAAATTACAGCATAAATAAAATTCAAAGTTTCTAATGGAAAAAAATTTCTTCTTCCTGACTGGTTTAATCGATATTATCAGCATAACAGCATCGTTGCGTACAAGAAGGATTCTGAAAGAAAATTAATAAAAGCTAAATTTTTATTTCCTAGTTATTTATGAATCAAAAACTTTGAGGAGAGGCAATTTTGCCCATTACTGGATATTTTTAACCTGTTATCAATCAACAACAATGCACTTAATATAACATACTCTAAACCAGTAACTAATTTGATTATAGTGAATTCAGCGGTGTACATCCTTCCCAAACCCAATGACGCAAATCCCCCTCCCCCCCCAAAAAAAATCTTCTAACTTTAAAATTGACACTGCCTCCCCTAAACAGAATGTCAATTGTAACTTTAACTGTTGAAAACAATTAAAAATGATTAAAAAAAAAGTAACAGTAAAAAAAAAGGAAATATTAAAAATTTAAAAATCCCCCCCGCAAAAATGTACTTTTTCTCAAATTCCCCCTCCCCCCCCCCCCAAAAAAAAATGTATGACTCATTTTGCGCCACCAAACCACTCTTTGGGCACCCATGAGTGAATCTTCATTCATTTATTATGATCATTTAAAGAAAGGCCAAAGTTATAGAGTGGATCTATAAGATTAAATATTTCACTTGTTCACAATATTATACGCATGCATATGTTCAGCTTATGCATTGTTCATATTCAGGTGATAATTGTTGTAATGTATTTGTGTACTGACACTAGATAATAGTACATGGTATGCATAAAACTTTACAAACAAATGCTTTAGCTTGGAAAAAGGAAGGTCAACTTACAGAGTATTCATAATGCATGTGTAATTTTTCAAAAAGGGAGATAAGCATTTTTTAATTCGCACTCGTATTTTTACAAATATTCCATAAACTAGACATACGCGGTCAAATGGATGAAATATGAAAAGTCGAAACAACTTCGGATTTGCATGCTCTTCGAAGTTTTTTTTTTCCCCCAAAGCGCTTGGCTATGGAGGTTGGCGTGAAGCGCTGGGACGTTGAGTGTTTGTTTATTTGCTTCCCGGCCTGGGCAGTTTTTCGCTCAGTTGGAAAAATATTCAATTCGTATGATAAATTTACCAATCAGTTTGATTGTGTTAAAATAATTCTATATCTACGTATCCATCATAATATGGAGTTCTATTACCTGCGGTTGATTCTGCCGAGCTGTCTAAATGATAGACCAGATGTTATGACCAATAAGGTTATTTGAGCGAAAAATCCCAGCCGGCTATCGCCCAGTTAGCTTAACAAGTAAAGCATTAGCCTTGTAAGCCAAGTATCTGGGTTCGATTCCCGGCCTGGGCAATTTTTCGCTCAATTGAAAAAATATTCATTTCGCATGATAAATTTACCAATCAGTTTCATTGGGTTAAAATAATTGTATAACTACGTTGTGTATTTTTTATAAAGTATTATTATTCTTTTAGCAATGATTTTTTAATAATAAAGTTAATAGTTCATATATTTGTTACATATTATATGGAATGCTCTGAGCGCGAGTAGTACTCATACTTGACCGTTTATTATATACTTTCTTGATTTTTACGGTGTATATATATATATTTATTTAATAAACTACGTAAAGGAAGGGGGTGTACCCCTGACCATGATTTACATTTAATAACTTAGGTTGTAGCGTCATCTAGAAGCATTTTATGAATTATGCTGTATTTAGTGCATAATACCTACACTAGAGGATTTATGCAACCTTCTCTGGATTATTCAAGTCATAAAAGATTCCCGAGAATATTAATAATCCATTTCCATCTTAAAAATGTAAGTTTTTATTTGTTTTGTGTAAGTTTTTGAGTTGTATAAATATTTGTTTTGCTTATAATATGTTTGTGCTATGATTTTGTTGATAGAAACAATTTAATGTGGTAGCTATAGACCTTTATAATTATGGTGAGACTTGTGAAAATGTTTATCCTAACCCTAAAGCTGTAGCGTGCCTTATAATTGGCAAAAGCAAAATGTTATACCTCTTGTAACTAAGTTGTATAAGTAATTAAGTAGCGCAAAATTGAACTGTGTTCGTTGAGTGGGCGGGGTAACATTTCAACTCCAGAACACAGTTCAGTTTGCGCTTCTTAACTCCTCCCAAGTCCCAACGATTCAGAATCTGAGCTCAAAATTAAATCTAAGCTTTTGCAAGCATTTAATTAAATACAAAAAATAACAGTTTAAAATAGTTGTTGGTTACTCTAAAGTTTAAGGCGTCCTCTAATGGAATTTTTTGAAATTTATCTTTAAAATTTATTTTCAAGGAAATATTGACATAAAGAATGGTTTTGGAGAAAATCGTAAACAAATCGACCAATTTTTCCGTTTTTTATAATCATTTGAAATTTGAACCTCCCCAACCCCATTGAACACAGTTCAGTTTTGCGCTATTTAACCACTCTCAACGATTCAGTTTTTCAGCTCAAAATTTAAGTTTATGTCTAAGCTTCTAAAAAAATTAATGAGATGCAAAAAATAACGGTAAAAAGTAGTTGTACATTACTCCAAAGTCTAAATCGCCCTCTATCGGCATTTTTTGAAATTTATCTTTATAATTTATTTTCAAGAGAATACTGTCATAAAGAATAGTTTTAGTGAAAACCGGAAATCAATTGACCAATTTTTGTTTTTTATAATCATTTGAAATTTGATCCTACCCACTCCCATTGAACACAGTTCAGTTTGCGCTACTTAACCACAGATTGTGAGCTCAAAAATTAAGTTTATGTCTAAAATTCTAAAAAATTTAATGAGATGCAAACAATAACGGTACAAAATAGTTGTTCGTTATTTCAAAGTCTAAAGCGCCCTCTATTGGCATTTTTGATATTTATTTTTATAATTTATTTTCAAGACAATACTGAGATAAAGAATAGTTTTAGTGAAAACCGCAAACGAATCGACCATTTTTTCCGCTTTTTGTAATCATTTCAAATTTTGGACCCTAAACTTTGATGGCGCCTATCTCCTTCAGAAGACGTTTGGGAACCTTAGTTTCCCATTTAATATTATTTGTCTTGACGTGTACTATCATCCCTTAAAGTTTTGCCCAAGAGTTTAGATACACCTTGTATATAAATATATATATATATATATATATATTTTTTTAAGTATGATATATTTTAAAATGTTGCTTTATCATCATTTGTTGACATTTCTTGCTCTCTTTTACCTTGTTAATATTAACAAGATCAGAGGTTTGAACAATACCCAATTTTACATTGTGATTTTTCTGTATATGTTCAGTTACACACGCAAAAAAAAAAAAAAAAAAAAAAAAAAAATCGAAGTTATTTGAAGTTATTTTTATCTGTTATTTTAATATTTTAATTTCTGTAAGATATGTGTAGCACCATACATCTTAGAAGATACGTGAAATTTAAATGCGATAAAATTTAACTCTTAACAGGTCAATGGCGCCATATAAATAGCATTAGCACTTTTAACCAAATTTATTTGCTTGACTCCACTTTTTTTACGAAACCCATTTACTTGTACTTTGACAACATGTGCAAGAGATTGTTAGTTGCCCTTTTAGTTGCATTTTTTTCTGTTTATTTTTTTCTTATTTCTTATATAAAAAATCTTTTAACTAATTATCCCCCACCCCCCTCCCCCCAAAAAAATTAATTGTGTGAGACAATTTCAAAAAATTGTCTATAACATTATTTTTGCAAAAAATGAATAAAAACATTTTTCATTAAAAAAAATTGATTTTAAACGGTGACCTTTTTTTAAATTTAAACTTGTTGAAAAATTAAAATTGATTTAAAAAAATAATAAGCATTATGCATCGGTCTAAAATAAAATAAAATGGACCGCTTACGAATGTTCTAACGAATATATTTGAAAGGAAATCTTTCAAAAACACAACAGATTTCCCCACTAACTCATAAAAGACATACTTTCTACAGACAACAGCAGCTTTGTATGAGTCGGTATGGACTTATTCTGCTGTCAAAAGGTTTCGAGTTCGATCCTCAGGACGGCTTGAAGTAAATTTTAAATAAAAAATAAATTAAGCTAAATTAAAATTTATAGCATCTCAAAATCACTCGATAAATTCGAATTCTTCGGTTCATTAAATTATTATCATTGAAAATCAAACCTTGTAACCGCTTTTTCAAACGGAATTTCCCTTACTTTTATTTTCCAATACAGAAAATCTACTAATGGAACAGTAAATGTCTGGCTACTTTGCTGCCAGTAGTTTTACAGTGAATTCTAAGATTTTTTTTAACAGTGTATAACAAGAATTTTTGTATGACCGAAGATCTTTTATAACTTATTGGTGCTTTTTTCGGTGAATGAAAGAAATAGGCAACTCTTTATCATAATAAATTGCTAATTAACCCAACATTGTAAAATAGTTTGAAATTTGTTTCAATGCTACCAGATTCGGATATACCGGGTGGTTATAAAATAAATATCCCTATTTGGAGGTGTCCGTAGCTTGAAGGAATAACCCGAATGAAGCCAAAATTTGTACACATACTATTTGAGAAGGGGGAAGAAGACTGGTTCAATAAAAAAATAATTGCAATAATCGCCGACACATGGCGGTTTTGTGTTTGAAATGTAATGTGCCTAACAAGAACAAAGAATTAAGGCACATAACCGAATGGCATACCTAATTTAGTGGAAATTTTCACAGTGAATGGGGTTAAGATTGGGGTATGGAATATCCGAATTTTGGGCAACTCCACGTGCACTAGGCCCGGCTTCCGGAGTCCTTGATGGCTCCACAATCGCAGTAGCAATTTCTTCTTGAGTGCGGAGAGGTAATGGTTTTCTCCTTCTTCCACATTTTACAGTAAACGATCCAGTCTCCTCGAATCTTTTTACCATTTTTCTCAGTGCACACGGTGTCAAAGGACCTTTGCCTTTACGCATTCCTTTCGCACTCCTAAATTCACGTAAAGAAGCTGCACTGTTTGAACGGTTAATGTAGAGTAGTTTTAAAATTAAAGCGCGATCTGGTTAACTGAGAACCTTGTCGTACAACATTAATGGCAGAAATGGCCACGTTTTGATTTTACTAATACAGTAGAACCCCGTTAATTCGGACCCCGATAATCCAGATCTCCAGATAATTCGGATAGGTTTGGTAATTTTTTTTCAAGTTTGAGAAGCAATTGGCTAATTTCCATGACACTAACTTGTTTCATCGTCGTATTCTAAATAAAAAAACCTTTTCTGACATGTTTTCAGAATAATTAAGCAAAGTAAACATTATTACTGTCTGCAAATATTCAATAAGTTTAGCATAAAGGTGATTTTCTGCTGGATGTTATATTTTATTTCATTTTTTTTCTAATTCTCCGGATAATCCGGATTTTTGATAATCCGGATTGGGACTGATCCCAATTAATCCGAATTATCGGGGTTTTACTGTAATTACAACGGCGTTTGCACCGACAGGACCCGTAGCGCCATCTTTTGCCGATTATTGTAACTATCTTTTTTATTGTTCCATTCTTCTTCCCCCCTTCTTGAATAGTATGTGTACCGATTTTGGTTTCAGTCGGGTTATTCCTTCAAGCTATAGACAGCTCCAAATAGGGATGCTTATTTTATAACCACCCTGTATTTCTTTCATATATAAATTCTTCCAATATTGTTGAAAACATTTTATTTAGTAGTTAAATGCAAAATATCTCTAAAATATCAACAGAGATGTGTTCAATATTTCAAAGGAATAAAAGGAAAAAATGTTGCATTTTTATGCTAAAATTTTATTTTAAAATAGCTGTGATATTTTATGTATCTCAGTTTATACTTTGATGTAAATTTTTTTATTGGATTTTCGAAATGGAATTCATTGAAGTAAACTTAATTTCAGCGAATACGCCTACACCGTAGTAAAACGGTTTGATTTCTTTTCGAAAACATCTTTGATCCCATAAATATGTGAAAACATTCTTTTGTAGCGTATAAAATCGCTATAAATTTTCTTTCAAACTATGTGCAAAAATGCTTCACAATGCAAGGATTTCGGGATATATGACACTTTTTTCTTTCACATAAAAGATGAAAAGCCTGAATAAAAGAATCAGTGACAAAGAATTTATGTTGCTTAATTTCATAAGAGAAATTCTAGGTTCAGGGAACAAAATTTATACTTAAAACAGGAAAACACGAATATAAAATGCGTTAAAATTGGTATATAAAACCGCAACTTTTAAATAATTGAAAATGTTATCTACTTAAGTGGGTGGTTCAATAATTATTATCCCTAGTGTATATAAAATATTTGTACTACGATGAATTGATGTGGATATATCGAAGCTTATGATAAGTAATATAGTATGCATATAAGAATGGGGGGAGGATTGTACTTTGTGCTTATATATAACTACATAAATAAACAATGTTAAAGAGCACAAATATTATAAAATAAAAGATGTTAAAAGCATACAGCTGTTTCGGGACTTCTAAAGTCCCATCATCAGTGCTAAAAAGTGTAAAACGTAAAAGAAAGTCACATAGAAAATATTTGTGTTCTTTAATGTTGTTTATTTATTTAGTTATAGTATGCATATAGGCATCTATAAGTCTTACAAGAAAGGTCTCCATACTGGGCATACTCAGAATTTTTTTGAAAAAATGCTAATTAAACTACTTATGTATGTAATAAAGGATCAGTGAAAATTAGCGGCGGAATCGCAGTAAAAAATCTGTAAAAAATAAAATACTTTCGAATATTTGGCGTGAAAAGATGAAAGAGTCACGCGCATTTTTCCTCGCCAAAAGCAAACGATTTTAATGTAACTGAAAACTGCTGGATATTTAGAATGCATGTAAATGGTATTTAATGAAATTTCAGTATAAAAAATAAGAGAGTTTAATGTATATCATACATATATATATTGTATTACATGTATATATATATATATATATTGTATTACATGTATATATATATATATATATATATATATATATATTGTTTATTGAAGTACTTATTAAATTTATCACTGGAAAAAATATTTTCATTGTATAAAAAAATTTATATCGAGAAAAGTTATTTTCATATTTTAAGGCCCCACAAGGCACAGAAAAAGACCCGGATGATAATGTAAAGTCTATGGGAGCGTTTATTCAAATATCTCGCTCAAATATTAATATTTTTACATGATTTTTTTTTGCATAGGATAGCTGAAGATGATCTACAACCGTCCTATTTTTTACTTTTTCGATTTTGCTTATATATTTTTTTATATTACGATAGTTTCAATTTCAGAACCGGTTTAAACCGGTTTTAAAAACTAAAGTGTTTTTTTTTTTTTTTTTTTTTTTTGAAGCCAAAACTGAAAAAGTAAAAACTCGGCCGGTTGTAGATCGCCCTCTGCTATCTTCTGCAAAAAAAAAAAAAATCATGTAAAGCTATTATAATTTGGGCGAAGTATTTGAAAAGAACGCCGCCATAGACTTTACATTATCATCCGGGTTTTTTTCTGAGCCTAGTGTTGCACCTTAAGCGTATTTAAAAATAAAAGCCAGACGTTTCCATAGCAACAAAATCGAATCGACAGAGTTCAATTGGATTTTGAGGTTGAAACAATTTTTTAATTAATTTGAATGATGAATTTTGTTTTAAATCACAATTTGAGGGTTAAATTGAATAGAAATATATATAATTATCGATATAACAAAATCATACTTAAAACAAACCAAAACTGACAAAACTAAAGTTATTTAAATTAAATTTATCTAAACAAGTTTAACATGAAAATTCTTTTTCCCTTAAAATGTATTTGACATAAAGAAGTATTTTTTGCATTCCATCTCCAACCGATGATAAATCGCCAAATAAGGACATTTTCATTATTTTTTTACGGACACTGAATGAAGGTTCCGCAGAAATTTTTTTTTATAAACGTATATACCCTCATGAGAAGAACATTCTGTATTTTTTTGAGATTTTTCGGAGTACGCCCGTATGGAGAATTTTCCTAGTTAGATGTCTATATGCTCCATTTCAGAACCGTACCTGCTACATTAACATAGTTTTGGAAGGAGGCGAATGTTTTAAAGACCTATTTTTCGAGGAGGTTTTTAAGAAAGGGATAGAGGACGAAATGCTGGTTTGGAACATATAGAGCTAGATTTGTGACAGTGGATGAGATGTTGCTACAACTCTATGATCTCTAGTCCAAACGACAGTAATCACATCTCATCCACTGTCACAAATAGGACATTCGTCTCCAGAGGGTTAAGAAAAGACAGATGGAGTGAAGATGAAGTATTAGTGCTGAAGCTAGAATTTGTTTGATCAGTGAATTGAAATTTGAAACTCCAAGACTGAAGAAACCACTTTCTTCTAAACGAAACACATATAAAAATCAAGATTTCATGCATGTTAATACGTGAGAGCACTATTGACCAACATCTAAAATAATTTGAGTTGGATAAAGTAATTAATCGGTGTTCAATTAAATAGAAAATTTGTTTGGTGATGTTATAAGGTCGCTGTTATAATGTGTGACAAAAAAGGAGGAGATCACGAGCATATATTTGAACCATGTCTTATAAAAATACTAACATTCCACATATAATGCCAGCTGTCATTTTTTATACAACATTGATGATAATTTTTACATGAGAGCGAAATTGTTGTAGATTTAGTGCCTATCCACACTAGTTAAAGAAGATTCAAAAGTTAACAGAATCTCTGAGAAATCTAAGGTTGCACAGAGAGTTCAAAGCCACATGAAACTGGTGAAATATTTCTAATAAATTTCTATAGAATTTGATGACATTAAGTTAATGTACTTAGTATTTTTTTGTTATAAGAAAAGTTTTTTTCTGCTCTGGGGGACCGATACGTAATGCTACTTTGACATTCAAGAAAAGGTTAAAAATGAAAACAGTATCTGGCCATTAGCTTTTTTTGCAGAATTCGGCTCCTCAGAATACTTGAATTCATTCAAGTATTCAAGTATCTGAATCTCAAGTCTCATTCATTCAAGTATCTTAACATAAAGCATCAAGAGAAGATAACAAAATATGAGTCAACATATGAGTCATATTAATATGATAAAGATAAAAAGCTAATCATTTTTGAGGAACATCTAAAACAATTATGGTTAAATTTCTTCCCATTTTCTGAAAACAAAAAATCATGAATGGCTTGAATTGTTTGAATTTAAAACAATATGTTCAGTGTGAAACAAAATCGAGGCAAGAATTCGGTAACCGGTTTCCGGCTTTTAAAAATTTAAAAATTCTATTCCTATAATTTTAGATTATGTGGTATATGAAGGTCAAGATTCTAAATTTCATATGTAACAATGTGAAGTTTAAAAGCGAGATTATTATTATTATTATTTTTAAAGTAATTTACAGTTTGTATAATTTTGGAAATTTGAGCATCTAACAAGCATCAAATTTTCAAGCTTCTTAACTATTCCTGAAAATGTTTCTTATTCTAAAAGCACATAAATATGTAAATGCATTTAGGTATAGAAAATTCTGAAATCAAAATTTAGGATAGATCCTTCCAAAAGTCTTTTACGCCTAGTTTATAAATTACGGGAGCAAAATGGAAGCAGACCTTCTTGGCATCATCAATTGGCATTGCTTTCTTTATATGTAATTAAAAACACAATGAAAACAAAAATTATTGATGAAAAAATATAAATGGCTTTTTAAAACGGATGTAAATTTTCCGCATAGAAAAGTTTATTCAAAAACATTTGTCAACTATAATAATAATAAATAATAATACTAATAAATAAAAAATATGATTCGAGGTGCCAAAAAGTAAATAAATTGATCAAAATTTAAAAAAGTTGATCCATTATGCACTAGAAAAAAATCTATGACGATGACAATGAACATTATAAAAAAAAAACCTCTCTAATATATATTTATTTACAGCCAAAAATTAACCCACACTGTAAACAGATAACATGATTTACAATGCAGAGAAAGAGTAAAGTATATTATACTTTAAATAAGATGCCCTTCGGTATTAATGCCACTATATGGTTCTACCAATTTCCATGGCTTAGTGTTAGGTTTTATTTTCAAACAAATATAAGATTTGATACAACAATTTATTTACTATATATACTTGAAAGAATATTAGCAGTGTGCGTAATGTAGTCAATGGCGTAATTTCTTGACTAATGGTATTTGGCGTTATAACCCATCTATGTAGGTAATAAAACCATGCAAACAAAAGCATAAAATAAGATGGAATAATGGCATGTAAATTGATTAATACTAAAAATACAAATATGAAGCGATAAAACTTCTTAAACACACCACAAAATTTTAAAATTCGCTCGACTTTTCAAAAGAACAACCTTTCAAAGCATCTTCCTTTGTCAGGTGAAAAGAATACATGCGTCTACTATCAAAGCAGTGGCACGACATTTTTTTCTTTTAAAATATAAACTCTACAATCTTAGGAATTGACAAATTTCCCTTACTTACTATTACGTGCGATATCAGGATGGAGTAATAATTAATTCATATTTTATTCTTCTGACAATAAAAAATTAACACCACTTAAAACATACGGGTTTCTCTTTATTCTTTTTGACAATGACAATAATGCTCTTTCTGCACAAAAATAACCCTCTTCAAATGTACTTCCAGTATTGAAAAAAATCGACCAGAGTAAAAAAAATAATAATATATTAATAATAATGCAGTTTTATCATAGAAAATAATCAAATGAGGTAATAACACCAGTGGATGACGTTATTACTCTGTTATATTTATTGTGCAATGTATTTTGAACTACAATATGCATCGTGAGCACATCCAAACAAGATTTTGGAAGTACTTGAATTAGAAAAAAAATATATGTAATAAACAAAATGTTTCTTAATAAATATATAGTTTTCAAATCGCAGAATTTACCTCTCAAATTTTGGATCGGGCATTGTTTCTTACATGCTTCTTTCACCGTGCTTCTACAAATGGAACAAATTAACTATTACCGGCTGATTACGATTCAGAGCCCTTTTCGTCAGGATTCGTATGTGCCATTTCCCGAATTCATTCATAAGTACATATTATTAGCACTTGGTGTTATCACCTCCCCTAAAATATTACCCTAGGGTATACTTTTAATATCACTTGCTGCCCATTAGTACTTTCTGGTCCTGTATTATATCTATAAAGATCTTCTAAAATATTTTAATTATTCTTCAAAATGTCATTCTAAAAATACAATGAACACTGCGACAAAAACCACTAGTTTCACTTCCAAATAAAATTCCTGAACGTAATGAAATATTTCAAGATGAAATAAATTGCAGTGACAACATGCCTTATTAAATATGAAATTGCAGAATCAATATTTGTGTTAACGTGAAATTAGTGTTTATTCAATAGAATTTTTCAGAAAATAATTATTTTAAAAAATGTATTCAGAATTATTTATTTTGACAAGTGCTCTTATGTTCTATAATAATTTAACTTTCGAATGAATCAAAATTAAAAATACATTCTGAATTCTCAGCATATTAGATACACATTTATTGTATTTGTCTAAAATATATTTTAAATGAAATATTGAAAAGCATAATATAAAGTGATTTTATTCTAACAAAATTTAAGAATTTTTAAGTTTTATACATTGTGTTTATGTTTAAAGAACTATGAAGATTAGATTTCTCCACGGAATTCAAATGTTACGAAGAAAAGTTTTTATGAAAAGAAAATATTTTAAATTTTAATTTAATTGAAATAGTTTAATAAAATACATTCTATATAAAGTTTAAAAATATATTTTTCAATAGTATGTATGTTAAGTTTAACAAACTAAAATAATTTGTTTAAAACAAATTCTTCAAATTTAATTCTCTAATAAAACTCAAACTGTATTGTATGTGTATAATGCTCAATATTTATTTAAAATTAATACTGCCTATACAATATAGTAGATACCTAGGAAATAAGTTAAAAATTTTAAATAACACGTTCGCTGCCGCTCACGCGAAAGCGCGTGATATGGCGCCAACGTTAAGGGGCCACTCACGCGCCAACGCGTAATGTAGGGTGATGTTCAATAACCAGTCACGCGCTGGCGCGGGAAAGTCTTTCACTGATTCTTTGTTGTAAAAAGTGAATCGGCTTCTGGGAAAAACCCACTTCTACAGTGCGGCATCAACTATCATCACATCTTCATGTAAGCAGCAGCGAACGTGATAACATGTCTTACACAGACGGCTATTTTTTAATGTTACCTGGCAAACAGAAATCCTTATCATACATTTTGACAACAAGATTTTGCAAAAGAAATTTATCTCAAAATTTATATTAGAAAAATACTTGTGCGAATACAATATAAAAATATTCACCTGTGGCAGCACTGAAATGTCTAAACGTCATCAAGATAAAAGTAAAATATTCTAAAACAAACTATAAAAAATGCTCCACCATTTTAACATGTGAGAAATCAGTTCAGAGTCTTCCGTAAGTTAGGGCTCCCGTATCAGCATATTTTGGATTTTGTTTGGTCAGTCCGTCTGTCCATACTGTAACTCTAACAAATACACTAGGATTGCCATGTAATTGTATGCGTCATTTCTTGTTCAGCTTAGAATGTTTACTATTGGAAATGAAGCATGTAATATTTACTTAAAAATTTCCATAAGATTAGACATTGCCAGCTATAGAATGTTCTTTTCAGATATTGGCGTCGGTGGTGCCATACAATTCATTAAAGCTTTCTTTTGCAATTTTTATAATTTGAAATCCTTTCAAAATTAACTATGAAAAATTCCTTTCATTTGTCAATAATTTCAGGATAACAAATCGTACTTTGATAAAACTTGTGAACCCTTTTCTAAATATATGAAATTTATGCAAGAATTCACAGATGTGTTAAAACTTACAGATACTCATAATCAACTATGAATAATTAGAACACCGTTTCTCCTTTTCCTATAAAATAGCAAGATGTTTTTCGATAATTTGACAAACATGACTTTTAGACTTTTTTTCTAGATTCTCAGGAAATATATTACAATTCAAAAAGTGCTCCATTTATAGAAAAACATTGTTCGGTTCTTTATCAAATAAATAATAGGGTCTATAAGTTTTATGCATTTATGTACGAAAATGAAATACAAAATTAAGTTCCGAGATCAGAAGTAGAGATTTCAGACATCCTTTGTTTCAACAAACTATAAATAATAGATAAACTTATGAAAGTTATAAAATGCAATGATCAGGTAAGTCAGAAAAGCAAGTCTCAAAGTTTGCGAATCATTTATGCTTAACCCCTTCGGTACCAGCACCTTTTACAAGAATTTTAATTGACTCACACCACTTTTTGTCAAATTACGACATTTTAGTTTGTCAATGAAGATTATTTATTAAATGTCTTAATTATTTTAAAATAATTTTACTTTTCTTTTTTATTGGTATCAAAAACACGTGCTGTAAGAATCTTATGAAGATACATATATGGACCCATGGATCCGAAAGGGTTATGCATATAATTGGATAAATTGGGACTTTTTTCTAGTGTATTGGTAAAATTCCAACTTTTAGAACTCTAGACATTTTTGGTTGTGAATTCAATTTGTGTCTAAACTATTGCTTTGAAGATTGTCGAAATCGTTTTTCACTTATAGCGGTATCATCAGTGCTGAGATTTTTTAATCACTTAAAAGCGATTTTTTTTTTCCAAATTTGGGAAATATCTCAATCGAATTAAGATGTTTACATTAGATTAGGAAAAATTAGTAAAATATTGGAAATTTTCTAGAGTCATTTTCAATTCATAGCAGCATTTATACTTCTGAATTTATCGCACCTTTGCTACAAAAGAGTCATGACTCAAGAAACTTCTTTTGTTATAAAATGCGAAAAATTGTTTCAAGATGTAATAGGTTCAATACGCATATTTCAAATACAACCACTACCTGGGTTACTGGATTTTATATGCACTATCTTTTATATTAGGTTATTAGTAGATGAATGAAAATCACCTACAAGGCAGTCATAACTCAAATAGCCTAATTTTTGAGTTGTGACACTTTTTTAGCAAGAGTGCGTTATATTAACATGTCCAAATGATTTTTTTCTCCAAATTCAAGAACGATTTCAATCTTTTTTTTTCTAATTCACTTGGGGAATATTTTTAGATAAAGTCATTACAGCAGTTTTTGTTTTACAACAAGCAGTATTTTCAGTGTTGAATTTGTTTTAAATTCATAAAACGAATTTTCTGAAATTCGCCACCTGGCTTGATCAATTTTAATGCTCAGTTTACTAAAGAAGGCAAATTTTGGAAAAATCGTTAGAATTTTATTGGGATTGTACGACACACAAAATTACTTTATCGTTCATATGATGAGTACCAGAATGACCAAGCCTTATTCTGTATACGGTTTCTTTATACCTTTTATATTTTTCTTTATACGGTATTGAATGAAGACAAAATAACCCGAAATGAGACATTAATCAATTTTTTTAATACATGTAAACTAGCTACCAATGGTCTTCTTGTGCTCTAAAACAGTTCGATACAAAATTTGATGCTTATAAATTATGAAAATATTTAAATTTTGGTACTCTTATAACTTAGTTTATGATACATTTATGGTTCTTCTCCAAGATCCTTCACTTAAAATGTGAAATAAATAGAAAACATTAGGATTTTATAAATTAAATAAGTATCAACTACTGTTTAATAAGAAAATTTTAAGCATTTTATATTCATTTCAGATATTTTCGCATTATATAAATGCCAGTTAAGATCTAAATGTTGATATTTAATATTCAAATTCATTAATTATATATTATTTTGTCAACGGTAGAAAAAAAATTCTTATAAGGATATTTTTCTACAGGTAAATTAAACTTGCCACATTTTCTATACCTATATTGTTTGTAGGCATCTTTTACATGAGAAATTTTATTCTGAAAATGACAACCTAAAGAAAATCTGAAAATTTTTGAGAAGATAATTTTGTAAAAGTTCGAAATTGGTTTTGTTGCCTTAGGTCTTTTGAAAGCGAAAGACGAAGGGAGAAAAAAATTTCTTGTTTATTTTAATAATAATATACTTTGAACTTAAAAAATAAGTTTGAAGAGCAAAAATTTTGTTTTCTAATTATACATAAGCTCTGGGTTCCATGTCTATAATTTAACATGAAATATAGTTTAACTCTATAGTTTCATAGTATTATACAGTTTAATCGAAAACTTCAATATATGTATTTGTAGTTGGCTTAAAATAAGGGAAACAAATTTGAGATTAATTCGATCCTTGGATTTGAAAATAATAGTTTTGAACTTTTTTTATTTATGTCATTTATTTTAAATTTATGTCATTAAAAAAAAGAACTATGTGAATTTTGATAAATAAACAATGATAAAAAATCATACACAGTTTATCTTAAGGCTTTCTACATATTTTAAGTTGGAGATGACATCGGATTGGGTAATGTAATTTCACTTTCTCCTTGCATTATATTTGATGTGATTTGTTAGCCTAATTTTTGAAAAACATTATTTCATATAAAAAATATACATTTAATTGGGAATAAGTATGCATATATTATGGTCATTCCATTGTAACTTACGCTACATTTTGAACTTTTTTCAGTAGTTTTAATGATATAAACACACAAAAAAATTATTCAAAATGTAAATTTGATGTGGTTTGCTAATTAAACTTATTCACAGCCTAATTTAAATGAGAATTACCTAATTTTAGTATTATTTCTTAAATTTTGGTAGTTTTATGTACTATGGTAATTGCCATTACTAAAAAAAGAATGTAAGTTATCATGTAAAGTGTAAATTTCATTATCATTTTTTAGGAATTTTTATCCAAATTGATCCTTAGATAGGTTTTATTGACAATACACGTTAATTTTACCTTTGAATATTTTCTAGTGTAATGTTACTAAAATTACTGTAGTAAATTGCTCTACATGTAACGTAACTTACCATCTCCTCAAATAAAGATAAAATTATTGTTAGAGATAAAATTGTGCGCATTTATTTACAGATTTATTTAAAAAAAAGAAAGAAAGATTTTTTCTAGGCTTCTGGATGAAGTGTGTCAATTTCCGTCGGCTTTCTGATAAATGAAAAATATTTTGCGTGTTCAGGCTGGGTTTGGATTTCAAATCGAGTTCTTGGTTTCGGGTCAGATGTAATCAGACCCGTGCATGACTCGATTTTAATTGAAATAACAACAACAGCAACGAACACATTTTTCCTCGTTTAACATTGCTGAGTCTACTGGCATATTTTTAAACTCATTTTTACTTTCTTCAGTCTTTACAAGAAGAAAGTACAGGATTCGTAAAATTTTTTGACTTCCGATTTTTGATAGATTTACACGTTTTAGGGGTCAGAGATACCAAAAAACATATTTTTACAAAATGTCTGTCTGTGAGTGACTCTATCTGTATGTGATACAAATATTTTGCGTGCTCTCTCTCGAGAACTAATGCATCGAGTTTAAAAAAAAAAAAAAAAAATCACATTCAGTTAATAGCAGACATAAATTGGGGCTGATTAGTTTTTTGGAGAAAACCGCTCTACAGGTGGTGCTACTATGATTTCTGCAATTGCTCCATCTCTTAAACTAATGCAAGGATTTTCATCAAATTTCAGATTCATTTAGTCATTAAGATGAATTGGCGTTTTCTACATTTTGGTGTAATTCGCTCAATATATGGCATTTTTAATCTGTATTTATTGCGAAAATGCAATAATTCTGTCTCTAGAATTTGTGTTGTCCAAAAGTGTTGTTTACATTTTAATGTAAATCGCTCAAGAAGTTGCGCTGCTGTGCTGGATTTTTCACGATTTCCGCAGTAAGCTCTATTTCAAGAACTAGTGCACTGATTTTCATAAAATTTTCGATCCTCTTAAATGTTGACATAAATTGTTGAAAATTAGATTTCTTTTCAAAACACCTAATAAATGGCGCAGCTATGCTGCATATCATGATTTACGTGATTTTATAGCTCTAGGACTAATGCGCGCAATTTCATACCATTAGAATCCCCATGATGGGCATAGATTGCCATTTAATTTTGGCACCGTAGTACTGAATTTTGAAGTATTCACATTTATGAGATAAAATAAATTTTTGGGATTGCCACATCTGACTTGTTAAACATAAAAGTATTATGCTTGCAGGGGTGATTATGAAAATAATTTTAAATTTAACTTTCTTTAATTTTAATTATTAATAGTAAAGTAAAAGGGAAAAAATTACATACATTAACTAATTACACCTTGAATAATAAGCCATTTCTATCTCTGGGCGATTTTTCTCCTTTTTTGAACTGTCGTGCACAGAATTTTGAATCAAAGTACCAACTTTAACAATATTTTATCACCCCCCCCCCCCAGAAAACGGAAAAATAAATTCAATTACATAGTTTCCTAATAAATTAACTTGCCAATATGATAAGTTTCCAAATAAAAATGGATTTAAAATATGCGTCAGGAAGTAGCCAGTTTGTACGGAGAACAAGAAATTGAATTTTAGCAGTGTAATTTAAAGAAGGGAGACTACAATTTTTTTAATACATTCACAAATAGCAAAATGGGAAAATATTTTTAAATCAATTTAATAATTACGTGGTATTTTTACTTTAAAAATTTGATAAAAATCATTTTTACCCATTTTATTGAATTATTGTTTCTATTTTTGGGCTGAATCTTGGAATGTTATAAACAATAAGAAAATAAATTCACCCATGAATCTTAATTACTTTTTATCAAATGTTTTCACCTTTAAAATATTTTTCGTCAGAATAAATTAATCTGACGTTATTTAGCTGCTTTTCAGTGTGTTATCACAAGATGGAATTCTTTAATTGCAACACGCGTGAAAACTGTTAGGGAGGGAATTAATATAATGTAAATTATTGATGATGAGAAACCTTAATTTTCTTTCCCTTGAGATAAATATTTAATTTTAAGTACAGAAAGAGATGAGTTATTCGCGTATTTCCACTATTCGAAGGAATATTAATTAAAAGTGTAATTAGAAAATTTTTACAGTCCCAGTTTATTATGATAAAATATTCTGCTTTGAGGCGTTGATTGAAATTTCATATCTCTTGCTTTAAAGGCATTTTGAAATATTAACAAGTAAGTAAATTTGAATTAATATTTTCATTTCACTTACACATCATTTTTATTTTTCACAGTAATAATCCACGGGAGAAGACGCTTGTTGGGGAGGAAATACATTTTAAGAAGATTTCACGATACAGATAATAGAAGTATAAATTCAAAGGGATTTAAGGAAATTCCTTAAGAACGTTGTAAATTGACGTGCAGTTTCATTAACGGAGATTAAAGTTGTCAATCATAAAACACACTAAATGAATTTTAATATAAATTGGTCAATTAAAACTGCAATTTTCATTCATGGAAAGTTCTTTTGAACTCGATTTGATTTTCTCTCGGAAATTAAACGTATTTCCAATAACTGACGTTGAAGATAATCATTAAAAATTATCGTTTTTAGCTATCACTTGTTATTATTATCACTAAGATGTTTCATATGAATCTGTTTTAGAGTTATATTTGTAAACAAATCACTTTTGTAAGGATAAAATAAATATAGATGTTTCCAATTTTTGTTAATTAATGGTTTAAAGTATGATGGCTAAATTTTTAATACATACAGGGTGTCCCTAAACTCATGTTACATACGCTAGGGGGTGATAGAACACATCATGACGAGTAATAGTAAATAGGAAACCAAGGGTCCCAAACGTTTTCCAAAGGAGATATCCGCCATTAAAGTTTAGGGTCCAAAATTTCAAATAGACATAAAAAACAGAAAAATTGGTCGATTGATTTGTGGTTTTCGATAAAACTATTCTTTATGTCGGTATCTTCTTCAAAAAAAAATTATAAAGATAATTTTCGAAAAATGCCGATAGAGGGCGCTTTAGACTTTGGAGTAATGAAAAACTGTTTCTGCCGTTATTTTTTGCATCTCATTAAATGGTTTCGTAAGCTTAAACTTAAATTTTGAGCTCAAAATCTGAATAGTTGGGAGCAGTTAAGTAAGAAAAAGTTAACTGTGTTCTTAGGGTTCAAATTTCAAATGATTATAAAAAACGGAAAAATTGGTCGATTGATTTGCGGTTTTCACTAGAACTATTCTTTATGTCAGTATTTTATTGAAAATAAATTATGAAGATAAATTTCAAAAAATGCCGATAAAGGGCGCTTTAGACTTTGGAGAAACGAACAACTATTTTTTGCCGTTATTTTTTGCCTATGATTAAATGTTTTCATAAGCTTACACTTAAACTTAAATTTTGAGCTCAAAATCTGAATAGTTGGGAGTGGTTAAGTAGCACAAACTTAACTGTGTTCATAGAGTTCAAATTTCAAATGATTATAAAAAACGGAAAAATTGGTCGATTCGTTTGCGGTTTAAAATAAAACTATTCTTTAAATCAGTATCTTCTTGAAATTAAATTTTAAAGGTAAATTTAAAAAAATATCCGTTAGAGGGAGCCTTAAACTTTAGAGTAACCAACAACTAATTTTAACCGTTATTTTTTGTATCTAATTAAATGCTTTCAAAAGCTTATTAAATGTTTTCGAAATCTTAGATTTAAACTTAAATTTTGAACTCGAATTCTCAATCGTTGGAAGGAGTTAAGAAGCGCAAACTGAAGTGTGTTCAAGAGTTGACATTTAACCACCCCCCTTCCCTCGAACACAGTTCAATTTTGCGCTACTTAAACACTCGCAACAATTCAGAATTTGATCTCAAAATTTAAGTCTAAGCATTTGAAAGCATTTGATGAGATTAAAAAAAATAACGGTTAAAAACAGTTGTATGCTACTCCAAAGTCTAAGGCACCCTCTATTGGCATTTTGTGAAATTTATCTTTAAAATTTATTTCCAAGAAAACACTGATTTAAAGAGTAGTTTTAGCGAAAACCGCAAACGAATCGACCAATTTTTCCGTTTTTTATCATCATTTGAAATTTGAATCCTCTGAACACAGCTCAGTTTGTGCTACTTAACCACTTCCAACTATTCAGATTTTGAGCTCAAAATTTAGCTAAAAAGTCTAATCTTACGAAAACATTTAATCAGATGCAAAAAATAACGACAAAAAGTAGTTCTTCGTTACTCCAAAGTCTAAAGCGTCCTCTACAAGCATTTTTCGAAATTTATCTTTAAAATTTATTTTCAAGTAAATACCTTTATAAAGAATAATTTTAGTGGAAACCGCAAATCAATCGACCAGTTTTTCGGTTTTCTATGTTTGTTTGAAATTTTGGTCCCTAAACTTTAATTGCAGCTATCTCCTTTGGAAAACGTTTGGGACCCTTGGTTTTCTATTTACTATTACTCGTCTTGATGTGATCTATCACCCCCTAGCGCATGTACCATGAGTTTAGGGACACCCTATATATATTCCAATATATACAGGATGATGAATATAAAGAAGTAGAGTCAAGAGGGATAATTATAACCGCTTTTTAAATTTTCAACATTGTTATTTTTTTTTTTTTCGTTTTTTTCTATCTGGAAAAGTGATGTCTGTAAAACATAAGAAGTAACTTTGACACTTTAATAATATCTCTTTAAAATTTAAATTGTCATAGCTGTTTTTTTTTTTTTTTAAGTTAAAATGGTGGTTATAATTACCCCATTAAAATCTCACAATCACAAAAATTTGAGGTAATTAAGACCAATAATGGAAAAATTATGACCACTATATTTTCTTTTTATACCTCCTTATACACATTTGTTTGGGGTAATTAGGACTATAAGAACTTCAAACTGACAAATCCATTTATGAAAAATTTTGGTAAACTTTGATTCAAATTGCGATTTGGACATCAAAACTCGTGACACAGAATATCTAAAATGAAAAATATATTACGAAGTCAACAAGAAGCAAAGTTTAACAAGAAGTTTAAACAAGAAGCAAAACTGTATCGCACACAGTTTTCTCTAATAAGAAGGTAGTCATAATTATCCCCACGTCATAATTATCTCATCTAATCATATCCTTTTATTTTTAGGTGCGTTCGTAATTATGCAAATTCGTAGCACCTATAGTTGTCGTTCAGTCCGTCCGTTTGTCCGTCTGTCTGTCCGTCCGCTTGTCTGTCCGCATATAACAACGCAAAAACTACCCAACCGAATCGTTTGAAATTTAGAATACATAATTATTACATAATGTTGTCGAATCATTTCAAATTTTATGAAAATCGGATGCATAGATCAATTACAGGAAAAATTAAAAGGATTCCGTTACATTACAGTCAGTGGGGAAAAAAGTTTCAAACGCATTTTAGTCGCTTGAAATTTAAAATACATAATAATTACATAATTTTGTCCAGTCATTTCAAATTTTATGAAGATCGGATGAATAGATCAATTACAGGGACAATAAAAAATAATCCATTACATTACGATCAATGGGGAAAGAATGTTTTAAATGCATTTTAATCGTGTTACACTCATTCGATCATAATAAAATTGATATGCATCTATAAAGCACATATTATAATATACATTTTGCATATTCTGTGGTGCAAAGAACATTTGTTATTGATTTACAAGGCCACACAAAAGTATTCCATTACATAATGGTATAGGGAGACAGGGCCATCGCTAAGACTTTTCATTGGTGGGGGAGAAGACCTTAAATTGCCAAGTCAAATTTTCATGTTTGCCAACCCGTTTTATAATTTTGCCAAGTTACCACACTTAGAAAATGCAATACATTTCTTATTTTTAAAAAGTTTAATAATATTCCCAATTAGAGTTTTGCAAGTTCAATCAAAAATAGAAAATGTACTACAATTTTTAATAAAATTTTAATTAAATTTGCCATAAAAGTTTTAAGTTTGCCAAGTGTAACAACATTTGTGAATGTTTGAAGGGGAGGCCCGCCCCTGCCCCCCCCTTAGCGACGCCCCTGTAGGAAGAACATTGTTTTTTGCGCATTTTAATTGTAATTAACTATTTACAATTTTATGAGATTGAAATATGAGAGTGATATTTTTAAAATTTCGTTATCGTACGAACGCACCTCACTTGCTACGCTTCACGTGCAATTTCCAACTTGTATGGTATTATCCACACATATAATGTATAGTAAAACCTTCAACATCATTACTTGTTTAATATGTCTTTATTTAAAGAGAATTTTATTCACTTGCTAAATGCGAAAGCTCTTTCATAAACATATATTCGCGTGCACATTATTAGTAACTTTTACTCCGATTCTGCGTATATTATAACTGAAGAAATCTTGGCTATAAAACCAACAATGTTGCGACGTGTGTCAAAAAACTTGGTTCGATTTGTTCATAATTGCTTTAAAATGGTGACAAACGTTTTCAATATTATAAGGAATGATATTGTAAAAAAATTAAATAATTTATGTTTTTAAAAAGTAAAATATCACAAAATTAGGTAACATTGTGCGTCTCCATTTCTGTTTTATTCTAAAAAAATTGTAACAATTGAACAATGTTGTAAATTATCCACTACAATTAAACTAAGTTCAAACAATTATACTTCAATGTTAGAACAGTTGCCACATCTGTGACATATAAAAGTAATACAAAAAACCAATGTGTATTCTTTTAAATTGATCATTCTGCGTGTATACATATGTAATAATAATTAATTTCGCCCCATTAACATAATTAATTACTTCTAAATTCTTATAATATTCAAGTTTTCCTTTGTCTTTTAATAATATCTTAACACATTTATTATATTTTAATTTTATACTTTTAATCTACGCTTTCTTTATTTTCTTCTAAAAAACCTTAATCTGTTAAAAGCAACACTGTAAAAAAAATTTCCGTTAAATAAAGGAAATAGTACTGGTAATCTAGACGCCAGTACTATTTCCGTTTTTTAACCAAAAAAATAAAAAAAATTGTTTTTTTTTTACAAAATATTTCCGTTTTTTTTAAATATTTTTTTTATATAAAAATTTTTGTTTGAAAGCCAAGAAAGAATTTTCAAGGACAAACTTGCAGGTTTATGATTTTTATTCTTTAGACAAAGACACATCAGGTTACGTTCATTTAATTTAAACAACAGTGGAGAAATGTTACTTACCCTCGATGGGGATCGAACCAAGCACCTGTCCTATTGCAGCTTGCAGTAGTGTAATACCATTGCGCCACAGTTATACACATTATTTATTACTTTCTTATTAATTATTATTACTTACTTATTAATTTATTAATTATTTACTTATATGTTATTGAGTGTACAGTTCTAAATGTTTAACAGATTTTATTTCCATAATTTCGAATATTTAGTTTTTAATTTCAGTTCTATAAAAAATAAATTTTAGACTTTAAAATATTACATGTATTAAGAGTTGAATGCTTTAAAAAGTTTTGTTTTCTTCATTTTTAAGGAGATTTTTAAAAGTTTATTGCAGTATTATTCATATTTATTTATTTATTTGTTTTTGAAAGGCTACTAACATACTTTTTTAAAAAAACATCTATTTTAACAAAGTATTTGTATGACGATCGATTTTAATTTCAATAACGATAGTTATTACGGGTTATTAAAATAAATTTCCTTTATTGTTTTTTATAAATTAGATAATTGTCAACATTATAATAATTTCTTTAATATTATTCGGATGTTTTAAATTTTATGTGCAAATTTTTTAAAGTGGATAGATTAAAACAATATATTCAAAATTAAAAGTAGAAATTTTTCCATTTAAAAATCCTAATGGAAATAAATAACCGAAAAAAAAACTCAAACTTAAAAAGGATTAATAAAATTTTATAATTGTTATTTTTTTAATATTGTAAAACTATGTTAGCTTTATATTATAAAAACAGAAAGAAATAGAGAAAAATACCATAGAAAGTTGTTCTTAAACCAACTCTATAATGTTTTTCTATCCGACATATAGATGGCGACACTAGAGTTATTTACGGAATTTATGATGCTTTAATACGGAACTTCTCTGTTTCCAGATAATTTACTGAAATCTTACTGTAATTCAAATCTCAAAATGTCAATAACAGATATTCTTCTATTTTTTCGGAAAATGAAACTATTCCTTAAAATTTTACGGAAAAAAATTGTGTATATTAACGGATATTTTTTACAGTGAATATTTTTCCTAAAACCCCATTAATTTATTTTATTCTTTCATTTGTTTTCTAATATATTTTATTTGCGTTTTTACAATATTATGCGAAAACGCACGCGCCAGAACCAGATTACTTAACATATTCCTCCGACTGACTTTGAGAACTTATTTCTTTTTTTCGTAGGTTTTAAATTTCATATACTCGCTTTCTCAAAAGTTTATTGTCGCCACCGAACGTTGTTGTCAAATCCTGTATGTATGCGTTCTTTTGTATAAAAAAATTTGCACTGATTTGGAAGAGAGAATTCTACGCTTTTTTCAAGTGTTAAACAGAACCTTATCGTAATCTGGTGGGGAAAAATTCTTTAAAATAGATTCATTTCTACTCTTTCATTTTCATCTTTTTGCTTTGCTATAGTGGAATAGCCTTGCGTCGGTGCTAAGTTCAAACCGGAGTATTGTGGAATGAAATATTCAGTCAGATGAGGTAATTGAAGTAGGGAAACTGAAATAGAAAGGGAAGACTGTTGCAGAAATTTCGGCTACATTCAATCGTCCAAAGAAGTCTGTCTATGAAGTGTTGTCTAAGGTGACTCCTTCACAAAAAAATATAAATCTGGAAGATCTTGTGTGACTAGAAAATGAGATGGCAGAAGGATCCATAAACCTGCATTTACACAAATGATGATTGCTAGTCACATTAAAAGTAAGCCAAGACTTTCTGTGTCGACGATATGATTCGTATATGAATTAAAGAAAGAACTAAATCAATTTACATGAAAATAATAAAACAACCAGCTTTGAAATATTACTACAAATTGGCGAGAATGCAATGGACTTGTAAACATATGTAATATGGACACAAGTTGTTCACTATAATGATCTGTAACGAAAAAAAAATATATGAATTTGAATGGTCCAAATCTGTGGACATACTATTGGCACGACTTGCGTAAAGAGCCTGGGTTTTGTGTTAGTTGACAACAAGTAAGTGACTTTTTAATGATTTAATCCCCCTTTCGCTTTAATTCTCGAGTATCACTGGAGTTATTCAATTGTTGCCAAGCAGCGCAAGACTACAAACATATGTTGGAGAACAATTTACAGTTATTTGGGGAACTTTTAGTTGGTACAAAGTATGTATTTTAGTAAGATAATGCGCTTATTCATATTGCAACCAAAGCAAAAGCTTTGCTAATTCTCAAAATACTACTGATTTCAACTTGCCGGCGTATAGCCCTGATCTGGACTCAATCTAAAACCTTTGTGACATATCTCATAAGGTTTATAAAAAAATTTCTATACTTTTCTGTTAATGAGCTTTGAGTTGCTGTTGAACGAGTTTGGTACAAAATAGACCCCCTAGTGACGCAGGATTTAGTTTCTTCGATATAAAGTCACATTCTTATACGAATTGCAGACAATGTGAGAGCAAATCGATTTCAATTTATGGTTACTTTTCTGTAAATATACAGATTGTCTTTACTTTTGCCACAATGTTAATTTCGTTTTTTTTCAGTCAATATATTATGTAAAGATATAGTTTAAAATTTATTGTTTGTGAATAAAGGATAAATCACAAGTAATATATGACAGATGAGTTGCACAGATTCATTACATATTTCTGAATATCGAAGCGTAATCGATCATTATCTAAACTTTTGATGGGCATTGTATGTACGTACATATATATATATTAAAAAAATTAGAAGTTATTTCCACAGATGTGATTCATTGTTTTTAAGCTAAATAAATATCTTTAAAGATTATTTTTTAAAACTGTGTTTTTATATGTTTTTTTATGTTATACATTCTGTTTAAAGAAATAGTAATAGGAAAAGTATAAAACTGAAAATATAGTATATTTTTCTTGTACGCACACATTAATTTAGATATATATCTGTGAACTAAAATTTATTTTGTGCAAAAATGATGATATTTTGATGTATTGGCCATTAATATAGTACGCTTGAATCATTTCAGACAACAATCTATAATGAATTGGTCTCAAACTCTCTCCCCAATTATCAAATTGCCAAAACAAGCATCTGCGTAATTTTTAAAAAATATAGTTACCTCTTAGCTTTGGAAACTATTCAATGATAAAGGTAAAATTATTAAATTTAAAGTTATTTCTCATAAATATGCTTTAGAAAATTTTTTAAGGGATTCAATATCCTGTGAACAATTTTTAATTTTAATATTTAATATATTGTCGTCATATTCTTAAATAGTTTTATGAATAAAAATAATGCAATAAATGAAATTTTTAGAAGTGTATCTTAGAAGTGTATTTTATAACTATAAAAATCCGTTTTTCAAAAATTAAATTACTTTAATAAAACAAAAGCAAAATTCTTTGACATACATAAAAAATACACTAAAAATAACTTCTTATTTGGCATTTTTATTTAAATGAAAAAAAAAATGTACATTACTGTTGAAACATATTTATGTTATACACTATATTGCCATTGATTATGGGACACTTGCAATTTTAGGCATTTTACTAAATATCTAGAAAAATACATGAGGAATCATCTCGAAACTCTTAGTGTATAAATATAATAGTATACGTCATACATCTCCGTGAAGATTTTTTACCGAAACGCCATAGGGGACCGTCAACAAATTAAAAAAGAATGAATATCTTTTGAATAACCCTGTCAAAACTAATGTAGCAAAAGCGCTCAAACTCTAGATTATGATTGAATGCCTTATTGTAATATACTGTGTTAATTTTTATGCAAATAGCATGCACACTCGCAGAGTAATTAAGGTTTTTATAAAAATGGTCCCAAATTTTTCCAAGTTTTTCCATTATAATTTTCAGAGTTCTTAATATAAAATAATATTTTTTTCAGAAAATATGACAAACAACATTGCACACAGTACCCTGTAATCAGAATAAAAAAATAATAAAAATTGTATGAAAAATGAGTAGGTTTACTAAATAATTTTTTACTGCGCATGCGTCAAAGATATCAAAAGTTCATTTGCATTATATGTTACCTAAATGTATAGAGCAACTTTTGTAAAAGTCTCAAAATCATAGCTTGAAAATTCTGAAAGTAAACGTCTATAGAAAAAGGACAAAATCCGTTGTTTCCAAAATGAAGCAAAAAAATGAGGGATTTTATCCAAATGCAGTAGTACATCCCATATTGTGTATTCTATATTGACACTAATCAATGAATATATGGATACAACCCCTCTTGTTTTTGCTTCATTTTGAGAATAACGGATTTTCGACTTATTCAATTGACGATTATTGTCAGAATTTTCAAGTTATGATTTTGTGACTTTCACAAAAGTTGCTCTATACATTTAGCTAACATAATATGCAAATGAAATTTTGATATCGTTGACGCATGCGCAGTAAAAAATTATTTAGTAAACCAACTCAATTTTTAAACAATTTTGATTATTTTTTAATTCTGATTACAGGGTACTGTGTGCAATGTTGTTTGTCATAGTTTCTGAAAAAAATAATATTTTATATTAAGAACTCTGAAAATTATAAGGAAAAAACTTGGAAAAATTTGGGATCATTTTTATAAAAACCTTAATTACTCTGCGAGTATGCATGCTATTTGCATGAAAATGAACAAGGCTTATTACAATAAGGCATTCAATCACAATCTAGAATTTGAGCGCTTTTGCTACATTAGTTTTGACAGGGTTATTCAAAAGATATTCATTCTTTTTTAATTTGTTGACGGTCCCCTTTGGAGTTTCGGGAAAAAATCTTCTCAGAGATGTATGACTTATACTATTATATTTATACACTAAGAGTTTCGAGATGATTCCTCATGTATTTTTCTAGATATTTAGTAAAATGTCTAAAATTGCAAGTGTCCCATAATCAATGGCAATATAGTGTATATATATATATGTAACAGAAAATTCGATCTTTAATTTTTTAAAGGGTGATCGCTTGAAAACTGTAACGAGTGAGTTGAATCAGAAAGAGTTTGATACATTAAAAAAAAAAAACGCAAGATGGGAAAAATGAATTTACAGATTGCAACTTCTGAAAAAGAACAGGGTGAGCCTTTTTTTTCACCTATTTTTAATTATCAGATCTTTATGGTATTTCGTGAAAATATATTATGGTTGTCTAAATTAATTCAAGTAACAAATTCAAAAATTTGTAAATTCTAAAACATATAATATTAATTTTAAAAAGCTCGCTATTTTATTTAAAAGTCAACTAAAATGTTACAAGTTAAAAGTATATTTAAAACTTCATTGTTAGCGTAAAACAGATATATATGAATTTCCCATCGAAATAATTACTTAAAGCAAAATTTAAGTGCATTGTTGGTTCAAAATTCACGCATTAAAATATGATTCAGCTTAATAATTTGTCTCTATTCTACGCTGATACTTTTGATACATTTCAATATAATACTTGCCTTACTTTTTTAAATGAGACCATATAGTGAAATCGTATTTTTATGTAGCTCTACATTTAGAATGCCTGATACAAATGTGTAGCATTCTAAGAAATATAGAAGTTTAGGAAGGAAACTTTTTGAAGAAAAAATAGTTTTTGTATATTCTCCTTCATGCTGAAATTCAAATATTACTTCTAAAACTCGTGTTGCTTACAGCTTCTTTTTCGTTTCTGGGAAACCTTTCGTGTTACATTCTGAGGCTGAAAGTTTAATGTGGCTCCTACAAGTACAAATAAAATCGGTAAGGTGTCTACGTATATTTTAGGAAGAAATTATTTCCTATATTTTACCTAACAATTCTTATTTTGTCTGAAATTTTAGGTTTTTGTAAAATGTGTTGTTTTATTGTTAAAAGGTATCAAAATTGACTCAACATAACGGAATCATATTTTAAAAACTGTGCTTTATTTTAGAAATAGGTAATATCTCATAGAAAATAAATAAGCGGAAATTGTGTGTCGAATAAAGCAAATGAGGTGCGTTCATACTAAAACGGAATTTTAAAAATTTTCATATCTTCGTGTTGCAGTATATAATACTTCGGAGTCTGTGTAAGTATCCAAAATCTTTTGTGTTTCCTGTAAACACAATCTGCTTTCTATTATACGGAAAGTAACCCTTAGTAAACCTCAACAACGTACATCAATTTCATAAAATGTAAAATTGCTCAATATAATTAAAACACGTCCCAAACAACGTTTCCTCCTATACGATTATGCAATAAAATACTTTTGTGTGGTTCTGTAAATTAATAAAAGATATTTTTTGCACCACAGATTACAAATTGTATATTTTAGCATGTACTTCATAGATGCGTACCAATTTTATAATGTTAATAAAAGTGTAATATCATTAAATTGCGCTTGAAATTTTTTTCCCATTGGTCGTCATGCAACGGAATACATTTGATTGTCCCTCAAATTGAAGTATGCACCCGGTTTTCATAAAATTTGAAAAGACTTGACAAAATTACATAAATTTCAAAAAGGATTTCCTTAGGTAGTTTTTGTGTTGTAATTTGTGGACGAACAGAAGGACAGACAGGCAGTTGGACAGACGAACGAACGGACTACGACGACTATAGGTACTACATATTTATATAATTACGAACGCAACTAAAACAATAGAATAACTGTATTGATTAAACACATGAACACTGAACAGAAGAAATTAATATTTTTGTTATAGATAATCGAGATAAGTTTGATTTTTTGCTTTATTATAAAGAGATTTTTTAAGTCTTTCTGGCACTGGGAAGAAAAAAAGTAGCTTTCATATTCTTTGTTTTAAAAAGTCAGTTTATATTATTCAAACACAAGAATCTAAGATGCGTAGAGCACGATTATAGAAGATCTAACTACCATGTATTATAAAAAGTAAAGTTTTTTAATAGAATGACTCATATATATATATATATATATATGTAGGTGTGTGTATGCGCACGCATGCCCTAATGTTTGACTGAATATAATCTATTTTGCTTTAAATAAAGGTATAACTTTAAAAAATATTCAGCTAAATTGAATGATTTATTTTGTTTTTCATCATTTTAATATTTATAGATTTTACGGTTTATGTTGGGTAGATAGATGTACTTTTTATTTTTGTATCTAATTAAATTAGAATTCATTAAATGATCACTTATTTAAAAATTGTAATCTATTGAAATGAAATCAACTGCATTCAAAAAACATTAATTAACCGTTTAAACGCCAATGTTTCCAAATGGGAACATTGCATTATTTGTAATACAAAACATAAATTTAACAACATAATAGCAATGTCCTTATTGTTCATATAAAATATAAGGTTGATTTGAAGTTATGAAAAAATATTCATGTTTAAGCATTTATCACTGGTATAGAAAAAAAGTAAATTCATTAATTTACATTAAAAATATATTATTTGCTTTTATTGTTTTCTCTATATTATTTACATTTGACCGCTAGGAATCTAAATGTTTCTGGAATTCGAAAAAATACTCAAGAATAATATACAATAGCATATAGCGGGAAGTAATTTGTTATATTTGCATAGGTTGCCAATCAATAGTCATGTTCCAAAATACGAACACTAAACTGCCAAAAAACTGCAGAAATATTTTTGATTTGTTATTTTCTAAATTTGTATGCATAAATTAAAAAAATTTAAGCTGTATTATAAGAAACACCAAATTATAATTCCATTGCTATATTCGGCGTGTGAACGGTTAATTATATTTTCAGTATTTACAGATGTAATAAGTGGCAAAAGGCAGAAAATTGTTAGAATACCGATTCATTTATTTTAATGCAGTGTCTAGCTACTGATTAGTAAAGCTACTCTATGATGGAGTGAGTTTTGAACTGTTGCGTACGTTTTTCTATCTTCTATAACGTTTCTGCGTGAATGTTCTATTAAGTCTGCCATTTCTTTAAGTTTTAAAAAGTATGTCTGAATTTTCATAAATCTGATTATCAAGGTTTATCTGTGCAGTGATATAGTAACTAGATGTTTAGCTGCTATATTAATCGAGGTAGAAATTAGATTCGACAGATTTTGATAGGTAAATTCAATCTGGAGATTCATTTCATCTTACGTTTGCACGTTGATTTCCGTGTGTTGAATAGTCAATATTTCATTTAGCTATTTTGGATCGAAATCTACCGCTTGGTTTAGCCAGCAAGGTAAGGGGAAAGGTTTAACGTTTTGAATAATAGCATTGAAACCCGCGGCATTCCTTTTCGTAGTGCCATTGCATTGTTTAAAGTGACACTTTGTGATGACATTTACAATTTTTTAGTAACATTCAATTATTTAGGGATTAAGAGACTATTTCATTGATTCCGGCAATGGAATATGGATAATAATTTTTTTTTGAACAAAGAGCTTGAATCTTGAAAGTTTTTTGGTACTTCTTAGTTTTAGTGTTATAAGCTAATTTAATGATCATCGATGATTAAATTTTGTTTTTTTTTTCCACCGTCAGATACCCAGCCCCATTTTTAAATATATGACTATTGCTTTAAAAACGTTGTTATTATTCTGTTAAATGTTTTTTCATGACCTATTTGTAAGTGCGTTGACCGAAAGAAAAAAATACAATGTTATATAATACATGAAATTGTATAATATACAATTAAATATCTTTGCAAAATTGAACAGACCCTTAAGGAGAAGAATAAAAAAAAGTTGCCAAAATGAAGCAATCTGAAATTGAATGAAAATTTTCTATATCTATTCTATATCTATTTTCTATATCTATTGCATCATAAAAACAAGAGAGAAAAAAAATCAGGCCTCGAGCTTAGATTATGAAGCATTTTCCAACGCATTCAGAATAATGCAACAAAACTGCAGCGTTTAAAAAATCAAAATATTCTGTCTAATTCAACCATATGGAAACGCATAACACATTCAAAAACCCAATTTCAGCTATTCTCATCTACTGTCGTAAAATTATTCGAAATTTTATAGTACCCTATATATGATACATAAACTTGTATTTATAAACACTTATACGAGAGCTCGGACAGCATCTATCCGAGAACACATGCTCAGCCGGACAAATAATTACCGAGCCCCCGTGTAATGTTTAACTACATGCATGCCGAAATATACATATACCTGAATTGAAAATTTCCCTTCAGAAGTTCCCTTTAATAAAGAGAATTATTCATGAATACTTTTGTGAAGCTGTGTATAGAGGTATAGAATTTATATATGACGAATAACATTCAAATAATTGTTAAATTTGAAAGCGCATACCGAATTTTAAAACACACATTCCAGCAATTATTACTTAAAAACAGTACTGTAAACGATTCTTTTGTGTGCATCTGTAAATGAATTTAAAGAAAAACCTATAAATGTCCTGTTGAAACGCAGTCGTATAGTGAAACTAAGTGATTTATATCAGTTTCAATGTCTTTGAAATAGCGTATCTCATTCAAATACCCTTCAAAAAAAATTTTCCCATATACCATATTATGTATTGGAATTCCTTTGAGTTCCCCCGTAAATGGATAAAAAATGTTATGAATGAAATTTTAAAACACAATTGAAGTGAAATTAAATGATTTATGTCAGTTTCATTATCATTATCCCGATCTTTCATTAGCGTAATCTTTTTAAAATACAGGGTGATTCATAATGAATGGGACAAAAAGAAAACATGATTGTGAACGTTGTAACTAATATATTTAGAAAATTCAAATTTATTTCAAAACTACATTTATTCATGTTTTTACAGATGTTCAATATGTGGTCCTCCGGTGACACAACAAATGTCTACAGGGTCATCAAGCTTCTGCCACAATCGTGATAGCATATCCCCTGAGATGGCGTTCAACACTGCAGTTATCCATTGCTCCAGTTCCTCTAAGTCCTGAGGAAGAGGAGGCACAAACACCTTGTCTTTAACAAAATCGTCAGAGAAAAAAAAATCAATGAGCGTTAGATCTGGAGATCTCGGTGGCCTTGAAGACATGTCAGATCCTTAATGTTTGTTTTGCTCTGCTGATGCGGTGGTTCTTTACGAAAATTCATGCGAAAATGTCTATGCACGACAGTTACCGAGGAGGTTTTGACATATTCGAAAACGCAGCACGCTTTCTCCTGCATGATCGGCATTTTGTTTAAAAGCGCCTCTAACGGCGAGTTCGTCATTCGATGGTTTTTCCCTGTTGCCAAATAAAACTTGTATAATTGTAGTTGCAGAATAAATTTGTTTCGGTTGAATAAATGTATTACGGCAGTCACACTGCGCTATTCTTTTTGGCCCATTCATTATGAATCACCCTGTACTCTTCAAAATTTTTTCCCCATATGCGATAATATAATGGAATTCTTTTAACTGCCCCTGTAAATAAACTAATAATCCCACATACTTCATATACAATACCAAGCATGCTTTGGTGACCCTAAATAACCTTTAGCAATTGCATGAAAATCGAAATATATGAGGGAGAGTCCGAAAATAAGTTTCCCCTGCCGAATATGAACAGATGTGTGTATGGTAGATAAAACATATAATGAAACATTAAAGATAAGACGTAACTTTACTTTTACACATAAGCTTCAAAAATACCTCCAGGAAAAAATCAGGACTTCGCATACGAAAGAAACGTTGGACCGCTTGTGTGATTGTTTGCATTGCTTCCAAAGCAGTAGTCAATCATTGCTTTAGATCGTGCACCGCCCATCCATGTCTCGGTCTGTCCAACACTTGTTGATGCCTCTTTGTGGAAATCTATGGGTTAGACGTGATGTTGACACAAAAGGTGCGGAGATAGTGGCGCCAATTCAGTGAGGGACATCTTCAAAATTTGGTTCAAAGCTTCTCTCCAAAGCCCTGATTTTTCCTGTATGTCTTTTTGAAGCTTATAAAGGGATATAGCATATATCTAGAAAAGTAAAGTTATGTGTTATCTTTTATGCTTCATTATATGTTTTGACGTTCATACAAGCCTCTTTTTTCAGTCACCAGGGGAAATTTTATTTTCGGACTCCCCCCCCTGTATTTACAGTTAGAGCGTGGACAACGGCCAGACAAACCGAATGCAAAAACATTTTTCAACTTTGTTAGAAAGCTTCAAAAACTTAAATATAATTATATTGAATTAATTTTAAAATATAGCTGTGTCTTTACTGGCAGATTTTCATTTTGTGTCAAAGTATGCAAAACCTTATTGCTAATGTGACAATCGGTAAATCTGGTTTTCAAATTGTTAATTTGCTTTGAACAATTAATTATAGATTGTAATTACGTGTGCACCAATAAAATTACATTATTGTAACAAATAAATACTCATTATAGAGTTTGATTTTTAAAAAATGCTGTAAGCTTGAGCTACAGTTTTTATATAAATTCCAATCAAAAATATTTTTTCTCCCTGTTTGATGATATAAAAATTGAAATTATGCAACATATGCAAATGATCTATCGGCGATAAAAACTGTAACTGGTTACTGTTAGCCATCGAAAAGTAGGCATCACATTTCTAACGACGACATTAGAAAAGCCTGCAGTGAAAGAAATCCACTTGTCGCTAAAAGCTAAAATTTTCTTATCATATTTTTAGAAAATCATACACCCTAATAAGTAATCTTTTGCTTTATTTTGTGAATTTAGTTTATTAATCCTTAATCTTATATTATAAGAAATAGGTTTAAGGAAATTGTTTCTTGAGCGAAAATGTAATATGTTTATAAAACGTTGCCAAGCTCTGCATTTTAAAAATTATTGCGTTTGACTTAAAAACCTCAGAAATCAAAAAGCTTAGATTTCTTTGTGAAAGATTTTCAAATGTGCATCTAAGTCTTGCTTTTCAGAACTATCTGACGGGAGAAACTCAATATTTGAATTTGTTGATGTTCTTGAAACCTTTTTCAATTTTTATACGAGGTTTCCCCATATTTGCTGCTTCCTGACCTAGAACTCTATTTGAACTTACGATTTCAAAAACTCCAATATTCTTTTATTTATTTGAATTTTTTTTTGTTTCAGCTTAGTATAAGTATTATAAAAGTCGTAATATATATAAAAAAAAGTTTTTAAAAGTTTCTTTATTACGTAAAGTTTAAATAAATATTTCTATGTATTAATTACGTTACCAGATAACCATCTGATTGTTGTAAAACACTAAATAGTAGCTCAAGTAATTATTGAACGAAATAAAAACAAGAAAGAAAAAAAATCATACGTCAAGCATAGATTTTGAATCATTTTCCAACACATTCAGAATAATGTAACAAAATTGCACCGTTTAATATGTTAAAATATTATATCTAATTAAACAATATGGAAACGTATAACACGCTTGAAGATTCCAATTTCAATTATTATTTGTATCTATTAACTAAGTGCATGCCGAAGTTTAGTTTACTTTAGAATTAGCTATATAGTTTTCTTGAAAATTTCCCATGATTAATATCTGAAAATAAGGAGAATGGTGCGTGAATTCTTTTATGCAGCCCTATATATGAGGTATAGAATTTGCATAAAATCCGTAAAACGCAAACAGGTTCGAATTCGGACGTCAAACATGGCAAAAGAGTGCGAACTATAATTGGTTTTATGAATATTCATAACTTGGTGCAATAGCTGTTGTCCTCTTTTCCAAACATGCCTGAATGGAAAATTTATTACGATTATATATATTAAATTCATTAATATGGAAATAATATGATGTGCCATCTCAAATGTGACATAATCACAAAGTCAACATAAAATTATTACCTGTCATAAGATATTATTGAATTAGTTACGCATGGTAGGATTTAATAGAATCAAGAAAACATTTATTAATATCTTTTTAAATTTTGAATCGATCTTACAAAAAGGTCTCCATACTCCGAAAAATCTGAAAAAATTACAAAATGTTCTTCTCATGTGGACATATACGTTCATAAAAAAAATTTCGGGGGAACCTCCCTACCCTGCCCGTAAAAAAATAATGAAAATTTCGTTATTTGGCGATTTATCATCATTTGGCAATGAAAAGCAATTTCAAAAAATATTTTTTTTTTTTTTTTTTTTTTTTTTTTTATGTCAAATGGATTTTAAAGGAAAAAAGTTTCATGTTCAGCGTGTTTAGATAAATTAAATATCTTTGGTTTTATCAGTTTTAATTTGTTTTAAGTATAATTTCGTTATATTGATATTTATATGTGTTTTTATTCAAATTTAACCTTCAAAATTTGAGATTTGAAACGAAATTCAACTTTAAATTAATTAAAATTGTTTCAAGTCCAAAGTCCCGTTGAGCATTGTCAATTCAATTTTGTTGCTATGGAAACAGTCGGCTTTTATTTTGAATACGCTTAAATGTATGAAAATAATTTTACTGAATAAGAATTTTTTAAGTATGAAAATATTTTTCCAGACGTAAATTAAATAACTACAGCAACAGATAACATATACATATGCAATCTATATATATAAAAGAAAGTCTGGATTTCGTATTAATCACAGCACAAAAAAATCTACCGGACCCATAATCTTGAAAATTGGTGAAAAAATACTTCTTATAGCACCGAGCGCCGCTAAGAAGGGATTTTCGAAAATTCCACTCCTAAGGGGGGTAAAAAAAAGAACGAACTTTAAAAAAATTCCTTAAAAATCGGCTTATGTAGTTATTTTTCAACTGATAACATATTTTAATGTATTTTTCCATGCTGAATCGAATGGTACCAAGCACATTCTTTTAAATCCAGTAGTTCGTAGATACTTCCCATTTTCCTAATTTGGCGATGTCTTCGGCGCAAAAACCTGAAATTTTCAATCCTTATCTATATATATAAAAGAAAGTCTGGATTTCGTATTAATCACAGCACAAAAAAATCTACCGGGCCCATAATCTTGAAAATCGGGGAAAAAATACTTCTTATAGCACCGAGCGCCACTAAGAAGGGATTTTCGAAAATTCCACCCCTAAGGGGGGTAAAAAATAACGAACTTTAAAAAAATTCCTTAAAAATCGGCTTATGTAGTTATTTTTTAACTGATAACATATTTTAATGTATTTTTCCATGCTGAATCGAATGGTACCAAGCAAATTCTTTTAAATCCATTATTTCGTGAGATACTTCACATTTTCCTAATTTGGCGATGTCTTCCGTGCAAAAACCTGAAATTTTCAATCCTTCTAGATAGATCAGATTTTGTAGTCAATTCAATTGATACCATTTTGTAGACGATTCAATTGGTACCATATTTTAGTGTATTTTGCCATGCTGAATCGAATGGTACCAAGCAAATTCTTTTAAATCCAGTAGTTTGTGAGATACTTCACATTTTTCTAATTTGGCGATGTCTTCGGCGCAAAAAGCTGAAATTTTCAATCTTTATATATAAAAGAAAGTCTGGGGTTTTTTATTAATAATCGTACAAAAAAAATCTATTGAATCTGCACTTTGGAAGTGAGTTCTATAATCAGGTTAACATGATTATGTAGGCTATATTTAATTCTCAATATATATAAAACGCAAAGTAAAATTTCATTCCGGCCTCTTATAAATTAAGTTCTACTAGATAGATTTTAATAGAACTTACATTGTTAGTTGGATAATTTTTCAGAAATTTTGTAACAATTGTAATATAGCATTCTACGTTGTTTAAATGAATACTTATGGAGATATTTTAAATCAGATGAACCCAATTACAAAAGGTTGGCTTTATTTTAAAGGTTCCACTGAATGAATTTTTATGTGATTAAAACTGTAACATGTTGAGCGCTACGTCATTCGTTGGTGACTAACTTTGAACTTTCTGTTTAGATGACTGCCTTTTCTCCGATGACATATAGACTAAAATACAATATAAAACTAAAAATTACTATGATATAAAAATTTCGTTTGATTTAAAGTTTCTTAAAAAAAACTGACCAGCGTAGCGGGCGAAGGCTGCTAGTTTAATATATATATATGTATAAAATATATTAAATTCTCTCAGTTTTTATGTTTAAATTTATAAAACACCATTTATGCGGATTCTAAAACTCCAAAAGTTTTCCGTTGCATTAAGATCGTTTGTTTTTGGCGGGGAAAAGTGCTGCTCGCCAAATCGTGTGACACTTTGGTCTTTTCACGCCAAATATTCGAAAGTATTTAATTTTTTTACATGTTTTCTAATAGAAGTCAGCCGCTAATTTTGACTGATCCTTTATTACATACATGAATAGTTTAATTAGTATTTAAAAAAAAAAAAAATCTGAGTATGCCCAGTATGGAGAACTTCCTTGTTAGTAAAATTTGAAATGACTAACGAAAATTCTGCAATAAGTACATATATTAAATTTTAAACCATTCTGTAGAGCAGTTTTTGCACTGTTATGTACGGACAGAAATACAGAGACATGGAAGGACAGACAAACGCATGAACCTGATGATGACTAATGGGGCTACGTATTTTTATAATTACGAAATTTTCACATAATCATAATGTAATGGAATATTTTGTGAGTCTCTGTAAATGAACTACGAACACTACATACTTTATTTTGAATACCGAACACGGCATAATAAGTCTCAATAACGCATATCAATTACAGGGAAATTTAACCATATTAACGCAAGTTAGAGACCGAAGTTCATATAGACCGAGAGACAGATGGCTAGCCAAACTGAAATCATAAACACTTTCGATTATTCTAGAAAGTGTTTATATGTTATAGGCATAACAGGTTTAAATTTGATTTTCAACAATTCTATCAACAGACAGAAACATACTTGATTTTTTTTTTTTTTTTTTTTTTTTTTTTTTTTTTTTTTTTTTTTGTACAGTTATATTTTTACCTACTACATGCCACTATTTACCTAAAATTTAAGAATGAAACACTCTTAAAACTACTGAAATTATATTTCCAGAGATTATCATCCATAGCCATCCATGTATCCAAATAGCTGGTCATGTTTATTGCATGGCCCTGTATATAATTTTACATCTATTCTAAAAACATATATATTTAATGTTATTCAGCGTAAATATGAAAGATTCATTTACAAGCCACTTTTAAGCTGTTTTCTTTCACACTCAGTAACAAATACGAATTATTTTGTGTAGACCTGCATATGATTAACACCAATTATGTAGATAACGTAATATGCAAAATTTAGTTTAACTTAAAAATTCATATTACGACTAAAAACTTTCCAAAATCATCACTACTTTATGGTATTTTAGATGCAGTTTAATAACCAAAATCTTTTGTGTGACCCTGTAAATAATTTTATTTTTTATTAGACAAGAAATAATTTGTAGTAAACCTCAGCAATGTATATCAATTTCATTATATGTGATATAGTTGAACATGATTAAAATTTGTCGGAAATAATGCTTCCTCTATACTCTATACCATTAGGTAACGGAATTCTTTAGTGCGGCCCGTGAATGAATTATAAATGTTCTTTATATGGCATATTCTACAAAATATATATTCTAATGCCCTTCATAAATTCATATCAATTTCATTATGTTCAAACAAGTGTAACATCATGAAAAAAACTTTAAACTATCTTTTTCCCATCGACCGTAATGTAAAGGGATACTTTTGGCTGTCCCTGTATTTGAACTATTCGTCCGTTTTTCATAAAATTTGAAGCGACTTGGCAAAATTCTGCAACAAATATATATTTAAAATTTCAAACTGTTTCCGCTGTTATATGCGTACAGATAGACAGGCAGATGGACGGTTCAGATAACGGCAATATGTGCTACGCATTTATATAATTAGGAATGCACGTAAAAAGCAGTTAAAACTAAAAGAACATGCCGAAATAGAAAACGCATTTTCAGCAATTATTACTTAAATACAGTACTGAAACCTATTTCCTTTGTGGGTCCTGTAAATGAACGACAAATGCCATGGATACCTTATTCTATCGTAATCATCGTGTAATAAAATCAGTGATTTATATCAGTTTAAATATGCTTGAAATAGATAAATTTGATCATTAAAATACTCTGCAAATGATTTTTCTCTGGAGAGTATAGTGTAATGAAATTCTTTTAGGCACCTCTATAAATGAACTACTAATCTCACATACTTATACAATACCAAACATCTCTATGTGACTCTAAATCAGGTTTACCAATTGCATGAAAATCCGAGTATATTTACGGGAATTAGGATGTAGTCAGACCAACTGAATGCATAAACACTTTTCAATTTTTTTGATTTTTTTTTTTTTTTTTTTTTTTTTTTTTTTTTGCTATTTAACAAGTTATATGCAAAGTAATTTGTTTTTATTGGAAACAATCATTTTGAAAACAATTTTCCAACAACAACAAAACTCTCTTCTATCTTATGCTTATTAATGCTTTCTGAAAAATGCAACATAGCAGTGCCACCGGTTAGATTCTTTAAACCAAAATCTAGTCAACTTATAACTGCTTCTGAAATTTGATGAAAAACCGTGCATTAGTTTTTGTAATAGAGCTATTGCAAAATTTAAAAAACAATCTGCATGATTGCGCCACATGTTAGTTGATGTACACCAAAATCTAGGATCAACTTTTTATCAAGTACTAACTGAATTTGAAATTTTATGAAATTTCATGCATTAGTTCTTGAGATACATTTATTGGAAATCGCGAAAAATGCAGCATAGCAGCGTCATCTATAGGGTGATTTACGTCAAAAACTAAACAACACTAATCTACATAAGGTACTAAGTGAATCTGAAGTTTAAAAATTTCGTGCATTAGTTCTTGAGATTGCATCTATTGATTCGTGCATTGATACGTGATTCTATTGAAATAAACACGAATAATGCACCATGGCAGCGCATGCTATTGAATTTTATCTGTTTGTTGTTGAAAGTTTTATGAAAATCTATGCACTTTTCTTGAGATATGACAACTGTGGATATTGTAAAAAATGCAACATAGCAGCGCTACCTCTTGAGCAATATACATATAAAAATCAAGCTTGAAAATTGCAAAAAGAACTTGAATTTGAATAATTGAGGTTTCACAATTTTTTCGGATAGTCGTCTTTTCAGGAGACTTACTACCTTGAAACTGACAAAATTATCGATTTTCTTTTTTTATATTAACTGAAAACTTCTTTACTTTTGAATATTTTGACATCTCATTTTTACCTAAAGATAATTACAACACGAGATATTGTCAATTTTTTTAATAGAACCAGCGCAATTACCCACAATGAAAACTTTAAACTGATTTTTCTCCCTGTTCATACTTTAATAACTTGCTTGTTCAATTAAATACTAAGGCTTTTTTCTAATTTAGGTAGAGGTTTAAATTTTTTCTTACTTGTTCTCCATGATATATTTAACATTTCTGTGCATGGATTTCACATTAAAGTGTATAGTTATTTAAAAAATATTTAAATTGGGAGTTTGTTAAATTTCCTTCACTTTTAATAATACACGAGAGAAAAATATCATATTAAATGTAAGACATCATACATCTAAAAATCTATGCATAGTTTTGTATAGTATATTCTAATGATTGTGGAAAAAAAGTTGAAGCAAAAATATTCATATTTATAAAAGAAAAAAAAATTTTTAAATGTTATTTTTTAATAAAATTAAATTTTAGTAAAATAATGTGTTCTACAAGATTTCTTTTTAAATTTTATTTAAGTTTTAGCATTAAATATTGTGCCATCCACATTATTACAGTTTTTTTTCAAAATTGAAAAGGTAGTTTGAAAGGTAGTGTATTCCGTTAGCTTTACAAAATTGTTCATGACTTTTCCAGATCTTCCTTTTTTTCTATAATTGATCAACAACTTGACACTACTGAAGATTCAACAGCACGTTTTTCATATCCAGTCAGTTTACTTGTTTTTTGCATTCTCATAAAATTTACGAGACTCACATTAAAAATGTCAAAAATATCACTATGAAGAAATATGTTTAACACCCAGGTGAATATTAATTATACGTCAAATATCTATTAAAAAAAGGTGCTGGCTTTAAAGTTTTTGCGCTGGGAAAAAAGCGTTTATTTGCATAATAATTATTTTTATTTTTATTTATTTTATTTTATTTTTTTTTTTTTTTTGCAAGAAAAAACTCATAGATACATTTTATTGACTTGTATATTAGTATTTCCACTTTATGATCAACATTAAATTACCATTTCAACTATCGAATTTTAAATTTATTAGAATTTTTACAATTTTTTGCTTTCTAAATTTTACACGCACTGTACATGCAATAAATACATTAATCAATACTAGAGTGAAAAAGTAGCCAGAGCCAGGAATCGAACCTGGGACCATAGGGTACTAGGCTGTTATTCTAATCACTGAGCCACTCTGGCCAACATTTGGATCTGCAATTTTTATAAACAATGTTGGGGAAAGTTGGAAAAATTGCAGAACCCGATAGTGCTTAGATAGATGGCTCAGTGATTAGAGTAACTGTTTAGTACGGTGTTCGATTCCTGACTCTATTTGTATGTATCTTTAATATATATATATTATTTAATAGATTATATAACTTTGTCAATTTTCCTCGTTCCATAGATTTTTAGAAAAACGGCTGTGGCAGAATGACACAAAAATACACGACTGATCTTTTTATAGTTCCGCATTTATTACTTCATCCCAAAAATTAAGAATTAATCAATTATAAAACAGATTTTTTACAATATTTTTCATTCAAGAATAAACACTAATTACTCGTCATTGCTATGATCATCGTTGGATGATGCTTGGAAAAATAATTCGTAGAAATCTATCATAAATGTCTAATTAAATTTAATACATTCAAGAATTTTTTATTTTATATTGTTATAAAATTGAGAAAAAATTGTCTTTAAACAAACAAACAAACAAACAAACAAAAAAAAAAGCTGATAAAAGGACTAGTTTCAATATTTTTCTTCAAAACCGCAACCAAGCCAGGTGACGTAACCTGCGAATTATTTGTTTACTTTGCTCTCTTTTTCATTATTTTCTTTCTTTTCAATAAATAATTTCTTTGTTCGATTTCTTTCTTTTTTTTATATATTTTTTTTATCTGATTATGGCAATGAAAAATATTACATTTTTACAAAATTTTGATTAATTGTAAATTTATTATTTATGCCTCAACAAACTGATTGTTATTACTGATTATGATATTTAATTAAACATAATATCATAATCATTTAAAATGATGAAGGAAAAATAACAGTGACAATGACGTATAATGACATATAATAACGTATAATAAATAATGACGTATTTTACAAATGACGCAAGTCCAAAGCTTTGTTTAATCGACTAAGAGAAAAATAAAGGATCATAAATATCACCGTACTGCTTCATTGAGCACTATTACTATGCACCTTTAGAAGCCTACGAAAACAATATCCCCTCTACATATGCATAACTACTTTTTACTCTTCAAACATACGATCCTTGTTGAAGTGTGATCGATAAAATCTTCGAATTTATTTCCTAAGAAGGATGTTAACGTCTTACGCTCTGGAGGTAACCACTAAGCTGAAAAAAGAATTTTCGCCAGATAGCAGTTTCTTTAGCACAGAAGATCTGCAATAACCCGAAAGTTGTTGAATGACGCTTTTTTATATATAACTTTTCTTTCCACACTTCAGGAATCGAAGTTGAAGTCGCTTCCCCGCTGTTACTTTTTCCTTGGATCGGTTGGATATTTATTTCGGAGGTTTGCCTGGCAGAAGTGCCTCCTGGGAGGCAGACGGAATCGAGTTCGACGATATTTCTGTATTTTTACGAGTTTTTCTCCTTCTAAGTCAGATTCATTTCTCCTCATATCATCCGGGATCTTTGGAGTGCAGTAGTATTTCACCTTTTGTGTTGCCACAGTAAATTTCATATAGTAGATACTTTTTTTTAGAAGGAGAAGTTTGAAGAAGTATGGGGCTAAGTTAAGATTAAATTTATCTATTGCAGTCATCGATAGGTATTAAAAGTTTAACTGCACAGATGTGCAACTTGAAGAATTTATAGAGAATTATTTTTATGTATTTTCTGATATATATACTTTTTTTTGTAAAATACCAATGAGGCATAAAAAAAACAGTAAAACATAGATAAAACAAGTTGAAAATTGCACGTCAAACGTAACTAATGTGATGCGTTCATACTACACCAAATTTTTATAATGTAATGGTATACAATACATCGGATAAAATATAGTGGCCGAAATCTTTTGCTTGTCCCTGTAAATACTATCTGCTTTCTATTATATAGGAAATAACGTAAACCTCAGCAACGTATATCAATTTTATAAACTGTGAAATACCTTAACAGCATTAAAATGCACTCCAAGCTGTGTTTCTTCCTATATAATTGTGTAATTGAATAATTTTGTGTTGTTCTGTCAATTAATAACAAGTAATCTTTGAATCATAGATTGTGCAGAACATATTTTTTAGTATATACTTCCTATATGCGTATCAATTCTACTATGTTCGAAAGAGTATAAGATCATTAAAATGCACTTGAAACTATTTTTCCCCATTGAGTGTAATGTAACGGAATGCTTTTGATTGTTCCGATAATTAAACTATATATTCAATTTTCATAAAATTTGAAATGACACGACAAATTTATGCAAAAATTATATATTTTAAATTTTTAAACGATTCTTTTCGGTAGTTTGTGCTCTGCTATATGCGGACAGACGGGCAGACTGAACGTCGACTATAGGTACTATGTATTTATATAATTACGAACACACCTAAAAAGCAGTTATATTTCTTTTAAATCACTATGTACCTAATAATATTTTACATTTTCCAGTACCTGTGATGATATAAAGTATTTGTTACAAAAGCATACTAACAAATGTAATAAACTTTGTTAAGATGTATGCCCACCTTGAAATCGCCGTTTTAGCAAAAAAATTTCGTTTATGCTTTTATTATTTTTAATTAAAGTTGAAACATTTAGAATTCTAAAAAAGCCTTATTTTTGGTTTAGTGATAACCAGAAACAAAGTTCTAGCCCAAAATATAAACATTTATACATAAGTTTTTGTGCTGTATTCAAATCTTAATTTGCGTTTTCTAGAAAACTGCAATTTTCATTGTTTACGCTTACAAGAAACCCAATTTCTTTAAAAGTTTTAAGATATTGAAATAAAAATTGGTCACAAGATTCTGTTTTTCTATTAATATGAAACGAAGCAAAATACAGTTTTTTCAGTATATATAAATAAATTTAAGAGCTGTTTTTATTGAAAAATACATATATTTATAAGAAAAAAACATGCTTTGGATATAAAATTTGGTATATGTTAATAAATTTTAAATATACTGCGAGTTTTTTTGCTTCATAACACAGATAAGGTTGCGGTAACACCCACTTCTCAGGTTTTAAATTTCAATGGATGAAATTTTCTTTTTCTCCTTTTTTAAATGATTTACTTTTATTTTTCTCCTCAAGTAAATTTAAATTTATTAATTAATAAGTAAAAGAAGAAATAAAAATTTTCCTTTGAATGTGGTCGCTATAGAATGTGGTCCCTATAGAAGATTCCCATAAAAATAAATCTCTCCCAGAATTTAACCCCCCCCCCACTCCTAAAAATTTTTTTATTACAAAAATAGAAGTTATTTTTTTTATATTTAGCAAAATTGCAATATACAGAAATACCTCAATAACGAAATTTCTGAATAGCAGACACATCTATTTACCGAATGCTTCTATTTTTTTATTCTTAACCAATATTGTTAAATACTGTATACAATTAAACATTTTTAGCTGTTTATAGTGGGCACCTCCAAATAGCGGACAAATTCCGCGCTTTGGAGGTGTCTGTTGTTCAGATGTTTTACTATACAGACTTTCTAGTGCAGAATTTTTGCAATCATCGAATCTACACTTTGTAACTGTGTTAATATAAAGTTTTTAAGAAATGTAATAATCTTTAAGCTCGATGACAAAGAGCAATACGGTTGCATTTCAGCAGCATTATAATGTCTCACAAAAGATGCCAGGATTCTTTGGTTGAGTTTTTTTTTTCTGTGCAGCAAAATGTCAGTTTTGTAAATATTCAAAATAGATTTGATGTAAATAACCGAGTATCTCCGTTGTTTCTATAGTCTCCGCCTGTTTTTAAGATTTCAAGAAATATGATAACATTTTCCAATTCTCAACGGAAAATGCCTTTTGCCAAGACAAAGGACATTATTTGTGCAATTCAAGAAAAATATATCAGTGAATTTCAGATTTTTTTAAACTGTGTAAATGAAATAATTTTTGATTCGGCGATATATTTCGCAAAAAAAAGTCTTTAATGGCTCGGCTAGTTCTAAAGTTGAGGATATTTAACTTTCGCGCAGACGCAACACATTCCTATCTTTTCTCCATTAAGTTTCGGAACTTTAATTTACAGACGAACATCAGTCATAACACCGATGGGAATATGTCGACTCAAACTAAAATAATTTTTCTGGGTTATACTAGAATGGAAGGACGTTGTAATCGTTGTGTCACACTGGTTCCGCTCTGCGAGTGCGACGACATAAGTTTGATCTTCTGCAAAACTTTATTTGGATGAATTAAAGCAGATCGACTGCGCTGAAGAAATATATAAAATTGAAAAAAAAAAAAAAAAAAAAAAAAAAATTAACTAAAAAAGAAAGAAAAAACCCATCAGACATACAAATAAAAGTTTTCAGTAATGTCCCCTCCCCTGGGGAAAAAGTTAGAGGAGGGGAAATGGTCGGTATGTAATATGAAAGAGGAATCAAAGGGCTTTATAATCATATGCCATACAATGAGTGTCGAAATTTTTTTTAAGTTTTAGGGGGGTGGGGGGAGAGAAATTAGAGGGAAGTAAGAATTACAGTAGGTATAAAACTCGAACGCATTTAAATGGAACGCAATCGGTGAAGGCCTTTTGTAGATTTAAGACTGAGTACAAACGACAATTTATATTTTTATTTATGTAGAAATGTGCCTTCTGGGGGAAAGACGGTTGCATAGTAAGAATGAGTGATCAAAGAGCTTTATAATGTTATAACACATGACGGGTATCGGAAAAAATAAAAATGCGCCCCCTGCCGGGAAGTGGAAAATTTGGACAGAGGTAAAGCAAAGCTTATAAATAATAATAATAATAATAATAATAATAATAATAATAATAATAATAATAATAATAATAATAATAATAATAGATTTTGTACTAAAGAACATTTATTTTTTTCTTTAGTTCATCAGACGAAACCCTATTTGTCTCACTTCCCTGTCACGGACTCTGTCACAGAGTCCGTACACAAAAACTGTGTATAAGTCAGATACTTCAAATTTTGCGTATTTACAACTAAATACCTCATGTCGCACAACAAATTATAAAATTTTGAAAAAAAAAACCAACTATTATTTTAATTAAAATAATTTTTTCAGTGAAATCTGTTCATTTTTTGCTATTTAAATTTCAAAAGAAACCTTAATTTTAACGTTTTTCATGCAGGCATCTTAGCTTGGAGGTAAAGCATCTCGCAAGTAAACAGAAGCTTTTAGTTCAAAACCCGGTGCTGGAAGTTAAAATTTTCAAATTAAAGTGGAATATTATATATTTCATATAAAATTTAATTAATTTCTTTTGTCAATTTAAGGGTTTAAAGTATTATTATTATTATTATTATGCTGTGATAAATAATCACTGGCATTCATAATATTTATTGCAATTTAAATTTTTTTTAACCATTGCGATTTATTAATGATTTAGAATTTAAAATTTCAATTAATTTTTTTTCGTTTTTAGAAATAAATTTATTTATATATCGGCTAAATTATTTTAAATTTCGGATTTTCAAGAAATTTGGGATTGTTTAAAAATAATTTTATTTGAGCATTTCTTATTTGAATAAAATAAATAAATTCCTTTATTGTCGTTTTTAAATTAAAATTATTGGTGCTAATTTGGGTAAAAATTTAACAATTATAAATTAACAATTTGGATTTATTAATTAAACAATAATGTTGTTTTGAAATAAATATTTAACGGAACCTTTTATAAAATTCTGAATCACACCTATCCCATTTTTTTATTTATTTGGAATGGGAAAATTTAATTGTTCCACGTTTCAAAATATTATCATTAATAGAATTTCTACCTGAAATTTATTCAGCACCATTTTTTGCTTTGCTTACCTGAGGTCTTAATTTAAAATAAGCTAAGAATTGAATGAATACTTTCTTATAAATTTATTACAGAAAATTTAATCAATATGGTCATTAATATTTTGTTTTTGATATATAAAAAATGAGTAACTTTTTATTATATTCAGAAATTTTATACTTGAGGGAATACAGATAAGAGACTGCAAGGAAATTTATTCATAATTAAAAATCTAAAATGCACAAAATATTAAATGGTAATTTTTATCTTCTATGAAATCCTACTTTATTCTTTTTTAAAATAAATATAATTACATCTTCGTGGATGCTTAATAAAAAAACATTTATTTTGAAAACTTCTATTCAAACGGGAACAAAACAATCATGGCTAAAAATATTAATTATCAAAATTGAAGTGTCATTGTTTAATCGAAATAATCTCGAAATTTCACAATTGAGAACTTATAATGCCTCAGGGTTTAAGTCATTATTTTTAACCCTCTGAGAGAGACAAATTTTTCTGGAGAAGCTAAATATTGAATAAAAAAATTACAGATTTTCAAAATACTATAATGAGAATTTTCAGAAGCTTCAGGGATTCAGATAATTGATACACCTGCTTAATAGAAAAAAAAATTGAAAAGCAATTTTGATTTCACAATAACATGATTTTTGTTACCAGACTATATTTTTATAATTACTAAGGTTATATTGTGTTTTTAACTATTCGAAAAAATATTTTCATTTAATAATGGTTTTAATTACATATGTTCTAAACTTATTCATTTATTGTTGAAAACTTCGGAACTCATTTATGATTTATAAGAGAAACAATGCTTTATGAAAACAATGGAATTCATTAGTTTTTTCAGCAAATTTAAAAACAATAATAATGGTAATCGTAAACGTCTATTATATGACATAACGTGATGTATAGAAAACTTGGAGTAACAAAATCTGTATATATTCGCATCTCAATCATGTTATTTAATATTTTTAACAGAAATAGTTTTTTAGGCTCCAATAAACCTTTTTAAAACATCATCCATTAACCGGAAACGTCTTCGCCCGCATTGTTGGTCTGTTTCTCTAAAGAAATCTTGAATAAAACGAAATCTATCTTTTGAAATTGTATTTCGGGGACGGGAAGAAAGGTTTATAATGTGAAAGAGAAATCCGAAGGCCTTCCGATGTTATGTCACCTGACAGGTCCAAAAAAGGCTCGAAATTTTTCGAACCTCCCCCCTACTTTAACCCTCCCGGGGATGGAAATTTAAAAAATGATGAAACACGTCTTTAGTTATTTTTTAATAGATTTATTTTCTGCCATTTCACGTTTGTACTTAAAATGACTGCTTAGATGTGACAAATGTTCGAAATTGGTGGCCACCCTTTAAATTCTCTAAGGGGGACAATTTCGAAAATTGCTGAAATATTTGCTTAATTATTTTTTTAATAGATTTTATTTCTGAAATTTCAAGCTGCTTTCCTAATCGGTCGTTCAGATATATGGAAAATGCTACAGAATTTTCGACCTCTCGTTTGTCCCCCTATTGGAGAGAATTTACAAAAATTCCATCTTAGTGCACGTTTACATCATAAGAAGCATATTTTCCCCAAATTTCATGTTACTGCGTTGAGTAGTCAGGGCTGTGCGTTGATTATCAGTCAGTCAGGACAAACTATTCTATATATGTATAGATTAAAAATCTGAAATGCACAAAATATTAAATGGTAATTTTTATCTTCCAAGAATTGCAAGTTTATTCTTTTTTCAAATAAATATAATTAAACCTTCGTGATTGCTTGGTAAAAAAATTAAAAAAGAACATTTATTTTGAAAACTTCTATTCAAACGGGAACAAAACATCCATGTATAAAAATATTAATTAGCAAAATTGAAATGCCATTGTTTAACTCAAGGAATCTGGAAATTTCACAATTGAGAACTTATAATGCCTCAGGCTTTAAGTCATTCTTTTTAAATCTCTGAGAGAGACGAATTTTTCTGGAGAAGCTAAATATCGAATAAAAAATTAAAGATATTCAAAATACGGTAATAAGAATTTTCAGAAGCTTCAGGGATACAGATAATTAAAATACCTGCTTAGCAGGTAAAAAAAAATTGAAAGGCAATTTTGATTTCACAATAATATGTTTTTAGTTACCAGAATATATACATTTTTTATAACTACAAAGTTTTTATGTGTTTATAATTATTTTATAATTATTGCTAAGTAACAGTTATGTTCTAAATATATTCGTCCATTGTTGAAAGTTTTCAGAACTCATCTATGATTTATGAAAGAAACAATGCTTTATGAAAACAATCGAAATCATTAATTGTTTAAAATATTTTTAACAAAATAAATAGTAATCGTAAACATCTACCATATGACAAATTGTGATATATTGAAAACTTGTAGTTAAAAAAAACTATATATATTCGCATCTCAGTCATGTTATTTAATATTTTTAACAGAAATTAATTTTTTGGCTACAAAAAACTGTTTTTAAAACATTATCTCTTAACCGGAAACGTACCATCTTCTTTTATAAATGTTATAAAATTAATTTTTTGATTGTACCAATCTATGTAAGAATTTAATAATTATAAATTTAGAATTCGGCTTGATAAATTAAATGATAACGTTGTTTTGAAAGAAATTTTTAACGAAACCTTCTGTGTAGTGTACAATCCCACTTATCCACATATTATATTTATAAATATATTGAATATTAAGAATAATGACTTATTTATATAGATTGGGCAAACTTAATTGTTCGACGCTTCAAAATTTTAACATTAATGGAATATTCCATTTGAAATTTATTCACCATCATTTTTTGCTTTGCTTAGCAAAGTTATTAATTTTAAATAAGTTAGACCTAGTTGACTACTTTGTTATAAATTTATTACAGAAATATTAAACAATATAGTCATTGATGTTTTGTTTTTTAATACATAAATGATGAGTAACTTTTTATTATATTCAGAAATTTTATACTTGATGTACAGGGAATACAAATAATGGACTACATTGAAATTTATTAATAATTAAAAATACTAGATGGTAATTTTTATCTTCTAAGAATTTCTAATTCATTCTTTTTTGAGATAAATTTAAGTAAACCTTTATGAATGCTTGATAAAAAAGATTTATTTTGAAAACTTCTATTCAAACGCGAACAAAACTTCCATGGCTAAAAAAAATAATTAGTAAAGTTGAAACCCCTTTGTTTAATCCAATGAATCTCGAAATTTCACAATAGAGAAATTAAAATGCCTCACCCTTTAATTCATTCTTTTTAAGCCTCTGAGAGAGACGAAAAATATTCTTCTAAAAATATTCGTCTATTGGTTAAAACTTTCGGAACTCAGTTATGATTTATATAAAAAAAAAAACAATGCTTTATGAAAACAATGCAATTCATTAATTTTTTGAACAATTTATGAATAATAAATAGTAATCATAAACATATCCAATTTATCATATTGTGATGTATAGGTTACTAAGAAAAGATATATAAATCCGCATCTCAATCATGTTATTTAAGATTTTTAACCGAAATAATTTTTTTTGGCTTCCGTAAACTGTTTTTAAAACATTATCCCTTAACCCAAAACGTACCGACTTCTTTTATAAATTTATACAATTTAATATATTAGTGCTACCATCTATATAAGAATTTAATAAGTATAAATTTGCAATTTGGATTTATTTAATTAAACGATTACATTGTTTTGAAATAAATATTTAACGAAACCCTCCATGCAATCTGCGATCAATTTTACCCACATGTTTTATTTATAAATGCATCAAATATTAAAAATCATTATTTATTATTTATATATATTAGGCAAACTTAATTGTTTTGTGATTTAAAATGTTAACATTATTAAAATTTTACACTTGAAATTTATTCAGCATCATTTCTTGCTTTGATTAAGAAAGTTTTTCATTTAAAATAAGTAAGAACTGGTTGAGTCCTTTATTATAATTTTTTTTACAAAAATATTAATCAATGTAATCATTAATATTTTGTTTTTTAATACATAAATAATGAGTAACTTTTTATTATGTTCAGAAATTTTATACTTGATGGGCAGGGAATACGTATAATGGACTACATTGAAATTTATTGATAATTAAAAATTTTAAATGCACAAAATACTAAAAGATAATTTTTATCATTTTAGAATTTCTAGTTCATTATTTTTTTTAAATAAATTTAAGTAAACCTTTGTGAATGCTTGATGAAAAAAGATTTAATTTTAAAACTTCTATTCAAACGCCAACAAAACTACCATGGTTAATTGGAGCGCCATTGTTTAATACAAGGAATCTCGCAATTTTACAATTGAGAACTTATAATGCCTCAGGCTTTAAGTCATTCTTTTTAATCCTATGAGACAGACGAATTTTTCTGGAAAGGTTAAATATCGAATAAAAAATTACAGATTTTCAAAATACGGTAATGAGAACTTTCAGAAGCTTCAGGGATTCAGATAATTAATACATCTCCTTAGAAAAAAAAAAAAAAAAAAAAAAAAAAAAATGAAAAGCCATTTTGTTTTGACAATAACATGTTTTTTGTTGACAAAATATATTTTCTATAGTTACAAAAATTCTATGTTTTTTTTTAACTATTCGAAAACTATTGTCATGTAATAATGGTTTTAATCACTTATGATCTAAAAGTGTTCGTTTATTGTTAAAAATTTTCGGAACTCATTATGATTTATAAAAGAAACAATGCTTTAGAAAAACAATGGAATTCATTAATTTTTGAATAATTTTAAAAACAATAAATAGTTATCGTAAACATCTACTATGACATATTATGATGCATAGAAATCTTGTAGTAATAAAAACTATATATATTCGCATCTCAATTATGTTAATATTTTTAACAGAAAATATTTTTTCGGTTTTAGTAAACTGTTTTTGACACATTAATCTTTAACCGAAAATGCACCTCCTTTTTCAATAAATGTTACAAAATGAAATTTATTGATACTACCATCAATGTAAGAATTTAATAATTATAAATTTACAATTTGGATTTATTAATTAAACGATAATGCTTTTTTTGAAAGAAATATTTAACGAAACTCTCTGTGCAATTTGCGATTACACTTACCTTCATGTTATATTTATAAATACTCAAATATTAAAAATAATTGCTCATTATTTATATAGATTGGGCAAACTTAATTGTTCTACGTTTCAAAGTGTTAACATTAATGGAATTTTCTACCTGAAATTCCATTAATGTTAACACACGATTTGCGATTACACTTACCATCATGTTTTATTTATAAATACTCAAATATTAAAAATAATTGCTTATTATTTATATAGATTGGGCAAACTTAATTGTTCTACGTTTCAAAGTGTTAACATTAATGGAATTTTCTACCTGAAATTCCATTAATGTTAACACACGATTTGCGATTACACTTACCGTCATATTTTATTTATAAATACTCAAATATTAAAAATAATTGCTTATTATTTATATAGATTGGGCAAACTTAATTGTTCTACGTTTCAAAGTGTTAACATTAATGGAATTTTCTACCTGAAATTTATTCAGCATCATATTTTGCTTTGCTTAGCCATGTTCTTAATTTAAATAAGTTAGAACTGGGTACTTTGATTGAGTACTTTTTTTAAAATTTATTAGAAAAATATTAAACAAGATAGTCATTAATATTGTTTTTAATATATAAATAATGAGTAACTTTTTTATTATATTCAGAAGTTTTATACATGATGTGTAGGGAATACAGATAAATGACTACATTGAAATTTATTGATAATTAAAAATCTGAAAAGCACAAAATATAAAATCGTAATTTTTATTTTCCAAGAATTCCTAGTTTATTCTTTTTTCAAATAAACTTAATTAAACCTTCGTGAATGCTTGATAAAATAAAAAATAGATTTATTTTGAAAGCTTCTATTCAAAAGCGAAAAAAACATCCATGGCTAAAAATATTAATTAGTTAGATTGAAACGCCATTGTTTAATCTAAAGAATATGGGAATTTCACAATTGAGAGCTTATAATGCCTCAGGTTTTAAGCCATTCTTTTTTACCCTCTGAGAGAGACGAATTTTTCTAGAGAAACTCAATATTGAATGAAAAATTACATATTTTAAAAATACGATAATGAGAATTTTCAGAAGCTTCAGGGATTCGGATAATTAATACAACTACTTAATAGAACAAAAAATTAGAAAAGCAATTTTGATTTCACAATTGCATGTTGTTGTTACCAGAGTATACTTTTTATAATTACAATGTTTATATGTTTTTTTTTTAACAATTCGAAAAATATAGTCATGTAATAATAGTTTTAATCACATATGTTCTAAAAGTATTCGTCTATTGTCGAAAACTTTCCGCATTTATTTATGATTTGTAAAAGAAACAAAGCTTTATCAAAGCAATGAAATTCATGAATTATTTGGGGAATTTGTGACATGTGATTTCTGATAGTGGCCCGATTAGATTTGCCAAACTTCGGTCTGAAGTCGAAATTTTTTATTTTAACAGGCATTTATTTTTTTTCTAAATTTTATTTGAGTTTTGACAATAGAACTAATTTCTATGTACTTCATGTAAAATTCTAATAGTCATAAACAGAAAAATTGTCAAATATAGCCATATTTATTTATTTATTTATTTTAATTCATTAAAAAAAACTTATAGTTATTTGAATCAGCAAAAACATTTATTTTTATCGCTTATTAAAACTATTATTCCTGATAAACTTTATCGTAAATAATAATAATAGTAATAAAATTCTTCATAAGTTAATTTATCTTATTTTCTAATTATATTAATTTTCAAAGAAATAGCTGTTTTTTTAATTTTATTTAAAAAAAACTTACTAAAAATTCATTTTTTAAAACTATTTTACAAGCTATAAAAATATAATTCTACCCAGCGTTTTGGCCTTAAAATTTACTGAAACGAAACGAAAACTGAAAAATATCCTTTTCTAAAAAGAAAATTCTAAATGCAATAATAATAATAATAATAATAATGAAAAATAATCACTAAAAATATATTCTACAGTAAATCATTAAATGACATACAATAATTTTTTATTCTAATTAAAAGTGATTAATTTAAACTTATTTTCTTATGTTACAAATATATCTTTCTTAATCTAGCACACTTAATTACATTATAATTCCTAAAAAACTGCATTAACAAAAAATTTCCAAATTCACAGATTTTATTAAATACTAAAGTAATTTTAAATTTACAGAAAATTGAGAAATATACCTTATAAATTTATCTACCAAAAGAAAAAAAAATTAGATATAAATTAATATTTTTGTTTATTTTTAAATTTAAAGATATTCATAAATAACAAATGACATAGAATGAATTCTTATTCTAATCAAAAAATATTAATTATCAACTTATTATTTTTTAAAAGTTTTTCCATCTTAGAAATACATAATTTATAAATTAATGCAATGCATGTAATTACATTAAAAATTCTAATAGAAAGTTTTTATTAACAAACACAAAAATTCATTTCAACAATAATTCATTTTATTACGTTCATAATGATTCTTAAATTTATAAGAAAAACAATTTCGTTTGCCTTAACTAATTCGCTAAGATATTTATTTCATCCATTCAAATAATAAATAATTTTTTAATTAGACCAGCATAAGACAATTACCAAATAATAATAATAATAATAATAATAATAATAATAATAGACTAATTAATAATACACAAATAAAAAATAAAATAAATCATATTAAAATTCCAATTTTTTCATAAACTAATTTCCACCAACGACAAACACTTCCCTTAACGAAATGCCTTCCACTTAATACCCCATAAAATCCTAACCACAGCGAAGCCCACTGGTCAGGTGGTTAAAGCACTCACCTTCTGTTCCTATGGTCTTCAAATCGACTCCAATGTCTTTCTATACTGAAGTACTATTTTTGGAATTTTAACAACCATAGTTCCAAGATGGATCATAGATGGCGCCCCTAAACTCTGTTTTTTTTTTCAATTTATGCTGACGTCGGGTTACCGGACCGGCTGTGGGCCTACCTGTCGGCCGCCACTCGCCCGGCTTTTCGAAAAAGTAATGGAACCGATACGGCGGATGGTATCGTGCCGAAACCGTTGGTAACGACAAAGCGTCTGTGGACCAATTGTTTTCCGACAGCTCTGTGTTTGTTAGAATCATTTAAATGTCAGAGCATGCCGAATTTTTTTAATGTAATTTTAATATTATTGGCACCCGAAATAAATATGAAGTGTAACTTAAAAAAAAAAAAAAAATAACGGCAGGGACCATTTTCAAATTTCGCTTACTTATGCTGTCCAAGAGTAAAAAAAAGAAAATTAAAAAAAAATTAATATTTAAAGTTTGATTGGAGCTATGCATTAACTAAAGATTATTATATTCAACATTTCTAACATGAAAAATTAAAAAAATCAGTAAATATTTTAGAGATATAAATCTTTAAAATTGTGATTCTAAGCAAAAATGCCTGTCCCATTTTAAGTTTTATGTAATTAACTGTTTTTTTTTTTAATCTAATTTAACTTTTTAAAATAAAAAGATTTTATTATTTCAAATATAAACTAGTAGTGTTCTATAAAAATGAAAAAAAAAATTGTTTACAAGAGATATTTTCTTTAAGAAATTAACAGAAATATTTTGTCCCACACTTTGTGTCAAGTCCGTTACCTGTGATTATTTTAGTCAAAATAGGTTTCTAATTCAGCCTAAAGTTAGCAGTAAATATTCGGCGATATAGTTAAACTATTCACGCAACTACCACTTGCCATTTTTTACTCCTCAATTGTGAAGCAATGTAATAGTGGCAAGAATCAGCTTTCATCAAAGTTGGAATTTTTTTTCATTGTCAAGTCTGTTACCGTAAATTTTAATATTAAAATAATGATTTTTGCACTTTTGTAATTAAATATTGTTTACTATATATTTTCAGAAGGTATGTGTATTATTATCTAAGTTAGAAATTATACAAGCTAGTTCATTTCTAATAGATTTATTTGAAATGTAAAGTCCGTTACTTCTCATGCCTGTTACCATATGCGTAAGCGATGAAATGTAAGCTGGTAAGTAAGTTTACTAAATAATTTTAAAAGGTATGTAAATTATTATCCAAGTTAGAAACTATACATCTAGTTCATTTCTAATAGTTCTATTTGAAATGTCAAGTCCATTACCATAAATGTAAGCGAATGGTGAAAATGGCCCGGCAGGTTTTTTTCCATCCAAATGTACTCTTTTGTTGCAACTTATTCTGCATACTTATAATTTACCATGTCTGCGCATCTCCAACAAATAAAAACTGAAAACGCATCGTAATCTCTTTCGGATAGTACAATCTTGAATACAAAAATGTAAATATTTTCTAGTAATTCTGAAGTTAATTATAATAGGAGAAAGTTACAGGTGCCAAACGATTGGAAATAATGTTTACATTTAAATAGAAAATTTCAAATTAAAATGCATATAAAATTTGCTAAGACAGACATCTAAGAAGGCAATCTATAAATGAAAACCAAACCAAATTTCTTTTTTTCATGGCAACACACTATTTTGACAATATATTTTAAATATTTGAGTCAAACTATGCCTAGAAACAAGATCTTAAGTCATTTATATTATAATATTTAAATTATAAATATTCAAAATTTAAAGCTGCAATTTCATTTTATCCTTTTATTAATATCTTTTAATATTATTATCCTAATGTGATATTATTTTGTATGATTATAATACTAAAAATCCAATCATAAATACATTAAATTTGTAATTAAAAAAATATGAATTATGAGTTAGGAAATCATTATTCGAAAAAATATTAATTACAACCTACAATTTTTTTAATAATTTTTTATTTATTTTGCCTGCTTTATGCGAATTCAGTTTTTTTATTTCAATTTTTTTCGTAGTAGGTTTTGAATTATCATTAAAAAATGTTAAAAAGGTGGTTTAAAAGGCCGTCTATGATGTGTAGAATACTATAATTTGATAAAAAGAAAAAAAAAATTTCATTTTATTAACACATTTTTCTCGCAATAGTCGAAACCTATTAAGTAAGTGAAATGGTCATATTTACAAGAAATAATACAATAATAAAAGTGATACATCATTCTGTAGCGTTCTAACAATCAGGTACCGAAGTGCTGTGTGGATACAGTCCCTGAAATCGGCTCATTTTACAATAATTAATTTCGTTAAAACTAACCGCACGAATTTAATGAAAGCTAATTGAAGGGTTTAGAAGTTATTTATGGTGTCAAACTTGGGTATTGATATTGAAAAAAAATGTAGATTCACTTTAATATATAGATATCCCCCTAAACAAATTTTGTATACATGATTAAAGTAGATATTTGCAATCGTTTGATATTAGTAACTTCCTTCTACAATAATTTGTTGCAGAATTACGAGGGATGTTTACTTTTTTTCTACCACTGTACAATCTCCGTTAGTTTAAATGAACTGTCTTGATAAAATACCTTTTTAATAGCATTGGTTTTTTCCTTTTTAGGTGCGTTCGTAATCATATAAAAATGTAGCATCTATAATCATCGTTCCATTGGCCCGTATATAACAACACAAAAACTGCTTAACCAATTCAATTGAAATTTAAAATATATAATTGTTGCATAATTTTGTCGAGTCATTTCAAATGTTAGGGAAATCGAATGCGTAGTATAGTTCAATTTCAGACAATCTAAAGATTTCTGTTCCATTACAACTAATGTGAAGAAATTGTTTCAAGTGCATCTTAATGCTATTACACTGTTTCGAACATAATACAATTGCTATGCATCTATAATGTATATGCTAAAAAATACATTCTGTACAATTTGTGGTGCAATGAATATTTGTTATTAATTTACAGGGCCTCATAAAAATATTCCATTACATAATGACATTATTGGGAAACATTGTTTGGGGTGTGTTTTGATTAGATTATACTATTTCACATTTTTTTGAAATTGATATACATTGTTGAGATTTACTACAATTTACTTTGTTTATAATAGAAAGCAGAAAGTATTTACAGCGACAGACAAAAGATTTCGAATATTATAAATTTATATACATTGTTGAGATTTACTACAAATTACTTCCTTTATAATAGAAAGCAGAAAGTATTTACAGTGACAGACAAAAGATTTCGAATATTATAAATTGATATACATTGTTGAGATTTACTACAAATTACTTCCTTTATAATAGAAAGCAGAAAGTATTTACAGTAACAGACAAAAGATTTCGAATAATATAAATTGATATACATTGTTGAGATTTACTACAAATTACTTCCTTTATAATAGAAAGCAGAAAGTATTTACAGTGACAGACAAAAGATTTCGAATATTATAAATTTATATACATTGTTGAGATTTACTACAAATTACTTCCTTTATAATAGAAAGCAGAAAGTATTTACAGTGACAGACAAAAGATTTCGAGTATTATAAACTGATATACATTCTTGAGATTTACTACAAATTACTTCCTTTATAATAGAAAGCAGAAAGTATTTACAGTGACAGACAAAAGATTTCGAATATTATAAATTGATATACATTGTTGAGATTTACTACAAATTACTTCCTTTATAATAGAAAACAGAAAGTATTTACAGTGACAGACAAAAGATTTCGAGTATTATAAATTGATATACATTGTTGAGATTTACTACAAATTACTTCCTTTATAATAGAAAGCAGAAAGTATTTACAGTGACAGACAAAAGATTTCGAATATTATATTGTATCCGAAGTACTGTATACTATAACACCAAAATCTGAATATTTTTAAAACCTCGTTGTAGTACGAACGCATCTCATTTGCTACATCTGCCGTGCAATTTCTGACTTGTTTTCTCTATAGATGTTTTAGGTTTTACTTTATTCCAGGATTGCAAACCTAATCATGCATAGTGCGATTTAATGAAATAATTATTGCCTTATATAAGTTCTGATTTTGTGGCCTCTGATACTGCATATCCATTTATATACTATGTCTAACTTTTAAATTTTATAAAATAAATTATAATATTTATTGTTCCACTATCCTTTTAAACCAAAATTATGTGATAAAATTTATATATTCGAAGTTATCTTTCATCACATGTACACTTTTATAGACAAGATAACACTAGTGTTTATTTTTATACAAATATAGAAGTACTGCAATTTTTTGTCGCACCTCTTGATCGAATTCACTGTGATCGTGAAATTGTATCAACACACTATGAAATGTATTATAGCATAACAAAACGCAAATTGCGCATCATTTTATTGTGATTTATGTAGGATGCAATTTCATAGCATGGCTTATCTAAAAAAATAAACCTGGGAATGTCAACAAAACACACGAAAATTTGTGTTTGGTAATAAAAGCATAGTGGTCGTAAAACTTTCTTTACTTCAAACAAAATTACTTTTCAATATTTGCTGATGTAAAAATTCCTTAAAATTCAATTATCATAAAAAACTCCGTTGTGACATGTTTTACTGTGAAGTTAACAAAGTTTCTCAATCACACAAAAAGCTGTTTAAAGGAATCATACAATTTTAGATAAGATAACAAGTGTTCTTATATTTTATCATGTTTTGCCAGGAATTCATCATATAAAAATTTTTTAGAAAGAAGCAAATCGGTATTAAGTATTAGCACTTTTATGTGCTATATATGAGGAAAATACTATGAAAGTATCTAAATATTTTTTACGTCCAAAAGTGGACAATTACTTCACTTTTTAAGATACTGAAAAAAAATCACAAAAAAAAAAAAAAAAAAAAATTGTAAAAAGTGGTATAGTTTTAAATTGACAAATGTTGACAATATTTGCGAATAACGTAGAATTAATGCTATAAAACTTTTTTCGTTAAGAAATTTAAAGAATTTCTTGTGATAATTATTTAGAAAGTTTTAACTATTATCTTAAGACACTGATTCAAAAATAATACTTTATTTCAAACGTTTTTGTAAAGAATATTTGCGGATATTTTTCCAATGAAAAAAAAAAAAAAACCTCTACAATTTGATACTTGTAATTAAATTTCGTCCTATTAGAATGTTTAATTTTTGAATGATGTTTAATGATGATTTGACTTATTATAAGTCACATATTTCCGAAAAAAAGAATGAAAATATGAAAGATTGAAATTGGAACATGCGTTGACAATAATTATACTTCCATTTATTTAAAACCAAATAAATTATATGATAATCAGTTAATATCTTTCAAACTATTATATATTTTTAAATGTGTACTTTCTTTTAATTTGTACATAAAAAATATTTCAAAAATGCGTTTTTTTTTCATTTTGAATAATTTTATAGGCGAAAAAAATACTTTCTTGGTTATAGAAACAGTTAATATTCTTGTTAATATTTCTTGTTCTCAAAGAGTAATAAATCTCGAAATTTATCAGTCTTTGAGAACAAAATCTTTAGAAATCATGTGTGGCGTATATTGTATCTATGCATATCTTTTTTAGATGTTTATAAGTAATATTCAGGTATAAAATTAAAAGAAAAGGCATATCCTTCTCAATAATTTAAATATCGATGATGTGATATTTTTTATGTTTCTATGTTCTTCAAGAATCAGAGAAAAGGCTTCTTTGTGCAAGCGGAAATACTTTAAAAAGATTACACCAAAAAAGAAGTCCTTGTCAAACTTCAAGAATTACTCTCTTAAAACGAAAAAGCTGAAATAACTCAAGTTGAGCTGAAATCCACTCTTTTCCCATGTTGAAAGGAACCTTCTCAAGAAGAGCTGAAACAACTCAAGTGAATGAGTTGTTTTTAATCAACTCATGATTGAGTGATCTCCATTTTACTCATACTTGAGTGAAATCAAATCAATAAAGCTTAAATCCAGTAGTACTTGAGTGATTTGTAATCAAGTCATACTTGAGTGAAATGAAGTCATTTAAGACTGAATCTCGTAGCACTTGAGCGATTTATAACAAAATCATACTTGAGTGAAATGAAGTCTTTAGGATTAAATCGAGTAGCACTTGAGTTAGCTGCAGCCAACTCGTATTTGAGTGAAGTGAACTAATTTAAGGCAAATCCAGTAGCACTTGAGAGATTTGTTATCACTTCAAGTTGGAGTGAAATGTTGTCATTTTTGATTTAATCCAGTAGCACTTAGGCGATTTGTAACCAATTCATACATGAATGAAATCAACTCATTTAAGAGTTAATCCAAAACTCCTTGAATTTGTAGAATTGAATAAATTCACTCTTAAGAAAAGCGAAATTGCTTAAAATTACAAAAATCTTTAAGTGATTTCTAAATCGTTTAAATAAAATCACATCATTTAAAACTAAATTCAGTAATCCTCGATTATTTTTTATCAATGAAATTCAATATAACATGGAATTATTGCCACATTTTCAAGTGTTGCAATTAAATTCTCATTTCGGATTTAAATTTCTGTTTATTGACATTACAAGGGTATATATATATATATATATATATATATATATATATATATATATATATATATATATATATATATATATATATATATATACATAGAGAGAGAGAAAGAGAGATTGGAAAACTGTAACATGGATTCTCCAATATTTCTTCCAAGTCTTTAATTAACAAGACATAAAACATTCTAATTTACATGACTGAAAGTTCTCTAATGAATCATAAAAACATTTTTTTCTTTCTAATTCAATGAAACTGTTTCCTATGTCACTTTAGAGGAAAAGGCAATTGAATCGTTATACAAAATTAAATAGAACTTGCATGAATTTTTTATTATTCTGTTAAATCAGAAATTTTTAACTTCAGTATTTTCTTTTGTTAAATTTAAAAGTACATATATTCATTAAATTAAAAATACTGGTGATCTCAAAATTGTAAATTTGAAAACACTTATTCATGCAAACTGCCTAAATTTGCATAACTGTACAACAGCACCCGAACAATATTAAACAGAATATCAGCTTCTGATGCTGTGGTGCTAATGGGATTTTTCCTTTCCTTTCTTGGGCAATTTCAAGTTTACATATTTTCCAATGATACTTATAGCTTCAGATATGCTTATATACAATTTTAATTTTTTCATTAGCTTCGGATTTAATTGTAAATAACTATTTTTTTATTAAAAATTTATGATTTCAATCAAATAAACCAATCTTAGGCATCTTACTAAAAAAATATTGAAAAAATAAACTTGATATCAGCCGAGCGACTCAACTTCAGCACCACAATGTCAGAAGCTGATTGTTCCCCTTAAGAGTTTAGATAATCCTATGCAGAAGTTATTTTCAAATATCTTGCTCGGATTTTAAAATGTTTACCTTTTTTTTGGGGGGGGGGGGGGCATAGAATATTTGAGGATGATCTGTAAGTGGGTTAGTTTTTTACTTTTGCAATTTTGGTTAGTTTTTTTTAAATATTAATACGAGTTTCAGAACCAGTTTTGAAAAAGAAAGTATTAAAAACCATAAAACCTAAATTTAAAAAAGTATCCCCCCCCCCTACACACACACATGGCCAGCGCAGGGTTTAAGTAAATGAAATTGAAAATATTTTAAATGGATAAACATCAACCCATGATACCTTGTAATTATTCCTAGATTTAAATCTCAATCAAAATCTTATATTTCTTAACCTGACTAAATTAAAAAAAAATATTTTAATTGTTTAGTTTGAAATCTGAAATGGCTTTGAAATCTTAGATAAAATAATTGTTACCCATAGCATTTATATAAGCACATTGCAATTGGGAAATGTGGAGGAATGCCATTAAAAAACTTGTATAGCTAAAATTTTGATTATGGACAATTATTTTATTGCATGAAAAACCTTCCACTAAATATTGTAGTACAAAATTTAAATGCAGAAATAACTGAAAAATGGATTTATTGACCATGTGCAATTATTCTTTATATCATTTAAAACATTTGTTAAAACTTCAATTTATATTCAAGAATAACTTATTTCTTCTTAATTAATCTTTTAATTTTTGATTTTATTCAATGTTTCTTAAATCAACTAACTTTTAAATAAATATAAAAGCATAAGACTGCAGCATTTTGTGTCAAAAGTTAGAGCCAAATGTGCAATTTAGAATGTTGCAAGAAAGAAAAAAAACTAATTTTATTTAACAACAAAAACATTTTATTTAGCAAGAACAAAATAAACCTAACATTAATTGATAACAATTCTTTCCAACATCAGATAAACAAGTTTCAATAACATCTGTAACAGGACCTTTTATAAATATAACAGTCCATTTGCATTAAACATTAAATACATAAAGAGCATATTGTAATCTGTCCACTGGTTTGTCCAACTTTTAAAATCTTAGGCAAAATAGACACTTTGTTGAGGATCCTTGAGATTAAATAAGATTGTTGAATTTGACTCCTCACAGTAGAATTTTACTCCTCCATGAAATCACCATCTTCCTGTGTTAAAAGAAAATATTGAAATTAAGTTAAATAACAATAAATATAATGTTAAGGAATGAGTATGAACATATTAAAATATTTTGCAGCTTTCAGATTAAATGTTTTATAAAATTTCCCATCCATAGTCTAAACAAAAAATGAACCATACGCTAAAAATTTTAGCTTTATAAATATTACACTACTGAAAATTCAGCCAATCATGAATAAAATGGAAATAGAAAAAATAAATCCTGTGCGATTACACTTATCCGCTTGTTTAAATCATGGTGTTACTTCTGATACAATCTTAAAATAAATCACCATTTTAAAAACAAATTTAAAATGAAAGTTCTTAAAGCAACATTATAAAATGTTGTTGAAAATTCACCTTTGTTGCTAATTTCAAAATGTATCAACGCTGGCAAATACCCAACCAATACAGGTTTTTGTGGATTTTTAGTTGTTTTTCTATATATTTGCATATTTATATAATACAAGATAGAACCTACAACAATTAGACCAGGGTTGACACGGTTTAAACCAATTGGTTTTAACTATGGTTTAAACAACTGTTTGCTCCTTATGGTTTAAACAACGGTTTAGTTTAAACCAACTGGTTTTTTTCTTAAAAAAAAAAAAAAAAAAAAAAAATTGTTTTTTTTTTTTTTTTTTTTTTTTTTTTTTTTTTTTTTTCAGAAGAAATCTAATGACATTTTCTCTTTTTCTTAATAATTTATGTATGTCATATTATTGAATATAAATAACTTATATTTTTAACACTTTATATCAGCAATAAGCATTGGATGTAGCAGGTTCAGATCATTTTTTGGGTATAGGATTAAAATCAGTCTGCAATGGTGAATATATTTATTTCTCTTTAAAAAAAGCTTCGAACATGTGAATTGATCTAATATAAAATAGATTAAAAATATTCAATATTTAATAGAAAATATCTTAATTTTTTGAAAACTGCAGATTATTTAACGCAATAACATAATACAATTTATAAGATTTCAAGCTGTAAAAGAAATCCCCAATCTTAATTGGGGAGGTTATCTTAAGCATTAAAATCAAAATATGAAGTCGAATAAGAGAGTTTTCAAAGATTGGATGCTACTTATAGCATTTTAATAATAGTGATTCCCCCCCCCCCCCCTGTTAGTTATCTGCTGAATCTATGACCAAAAATGTTGACTTAAAATTGTCATTCAAGAAACAAAATGTCAAGAAGTATTTGAAATTTATTATTTGGATAGCTATGGAGAAGAATATTTTATTTATCAGACTACTTTCAAATGTTTATTATTAGTAATTAAAAGATTAGTTATAAAGATGGGGAAAGGAAAGGAAGGGAAGGGAAGAAATTTGCTTCAATAGTTATTTTAGATTTACCAAACTTTTCTTTTTTTCAGTAACATTTTATAACATCTAAATAGTCTTACATTTATTACGATTATATTTTTATGAAAATACTATTATTGAAGTCATTAAAAGTTTATAAAATCATTTCATTTCAAAATTTTAAATTCTCCCACCGTTTCACATTCACCTGCCATATAATTCATTGTTAAAGAAATCAGGAACATAATATTTGGGAAATGATACTTGTATTTACCAGTATAGAAAGAAAAAATATATATTTGTCTACGTTTTGTTAATAAATCCTTATTTAAACCTACCTGAAAGCAAGTGCAAGAAAACAATATTACTTTTAAAGCAATTTTTATGTAACAATGTAGCTAAATACTTTTAAATATTAAACAAACTATAATAATACAGACCATGCATGCAATAATTTTGCTCAATAGCAATGTAAAGCATTGCCAAACAAAACAGTAACAAAGTACACACATGTTCAAACGTTAAGAATGCAAGAGTCTTAGAAATGTGTTTATATGCACACTATTTTTTTTCCTTATATGCAGCAACATGTAGATCAAAATACAAGAGGACTTTGTTTTTCGTGTTTATATAGGGTTTTCCATCCCTTAACAATATTAGCAAAATTGAGAAATAGGAGTACACTAAAAAATAAACACTTCTAACCAGCCTGAACATCTATAAATAAATTTCTATAAATACAGATGTAATAATTGCATAACTTAATTCTTCAAAACTTTTATACTACAAGACTGTTAAATGAACTAAGTATTTACATTATAAGACAATTTTTACTTCGCTTGATACACCATTTTATTTCAAGGTTGTTATGTACGGTACGTATGAGTATTAACATTAATTGTTTATTAAAAAAAGAGAAGAGAAATCTATTAAAAGGATAGTATAATGTAAATAAAATACTTTCATAGTACTTACTTCGTAAAATATCGGCTTCTTTAGCAAATAATCTTGAGGAAACCACGAACTTTTAAGATGCATCGAAAATCAGCGTGCAGTGCATTCGGAAATCCTCCATCTTGTATTTTGCAAGGTCAGGTCGACAGCAGCGCCAGCGGTGGATGAAAATAACGCGGGAATGATCTGTTTTCTTCTCGAGTTCACTTGCTTAGTTTCCGATCTCAATGAGTGCATTAGAAATAGAAGAAAGCAAGTCAAGAAGAGTGGACCACTTAAAAATCAGCTCATTCACGATCCAGTAAATTAGAACTCTTTCTTGAGCACCAAATCCACTCTTTCGTTTTAAGAGAGTACAAAGCATCATTAACATGTTCGCTGTCGGCGCGTGATATGGCGCCAACGTTAAGGAGGCACTCACGAGTGAGCGCGCGATGTGGGGTGATGTCCAATAGCCAGTCACGCGCTGATGCGGGAAAATCTTTCACTGATTCTTTGTTATAAAAAATAAATCGGCTTCTGGGAAAAACCCATTTCTACAGTGCGGCATTAACTATCATCACATCTTCACGTAAGCGGCTGCGAACGTGTTAAAGGTAATTCCGAGTGAGCCAGATTACTTGTTAATAATATCAATAGTAGAAGGGGGGTGTGTGAGACCAAGTTATGCTTGGTCAAAATTAACTTTATGTTCAATTCGATATAATATTCTCGTTGTATAATTTTCTTTGTATAATTGCTATATTTAGGTGGGACTTGCTGTGCTTAAGTCATTTTGTAGGTTTTCCCACCTAGCTGTAACTGATTGCTATAAAGCCTGTTATTTATAAAAATATTATTTAAAAAAATAATCAGTACGCAAACTATGCATGTAAGTACATGTTTATAAATTTTACAATGCTTGCACATTTAGAACGAAAGGACATCAGTCGAAATCCCATCATTAGCTCAATTCTGATTGGTTTAACCATAAACCCTGATTCCTATTAAGAATGTCTAAAAAACTCTTCACATTCTAAATACCGATATTTTTGCCAAATATAGCCAAAATGGGCGATATTCTTTCATTATGCTCCAAATATGTGTTTTGGCATTCGTAATCATTAAAGTCGAGTTTTCGCCCAAAAAATAATTTTAAAAATTGAAATTTCGTCAGTTTTGAGAAGATTAAAAACGTTATAAAAATAAAAGGAATTCAAAAATATCTGCGAAATTGACGTCATATGTAGTGTTTGATATTAAGATCGTATAGTGCCAGATTGAAACTTGCTATGTGTTTATTTCATCTTCAAAACAGCTAAGACACTTTTTAGAAATTTCAAAATCACATTTTTTTTATTTTTATCTAATTAAAAGTTTAAATGAAAGAAAAGTCGCACAATTAAAATATAGGAAATGCCAAAAAATCAATAACCTCATCGACATAAAAAAGTTCAAGATTACCTTTTGATTGCTAACATAAAAAATTGGGTTCACAAAAGGTATTATTTATTACATTCTTCTCTCAATCTGAGCGCTTTTTTTACAACATTGTAAGCAATAAAAAAAAATACATTCAGTACTGCTATCTACATTCACAAAGCATTAAATTACTTTTTTTGTCCAACTCAATAATTTTTTCTACTGTAATTTAAACTATTCTTCAGACAAAAATAAACTGAAACGAAAAATAAAGATGTCTGTATTAAACATAAATAGGTTTATCTATAATTTCAAATAACTGACTTTTTAAGATTTTCCCTTAACGTTCAAACAAGGAATAGAAATGTAGTATTTTTCTTCAACATTTTTTACTATGCATATTTTTCTCAATAAGGAATAAAAAGAAAATATTCGATATTTAAAATATATACTATTAGCTAAGATGCCAAAAACGTTAAAACTCTAAGAGCTGTCCTTCCTGTTAAACGAGAAAAATTTAAATATTACATTTTCACTCAATTTTTCTTAACATTTACTCTTTTTCTCATAATGAATTAAGAATACAATTACTAACTTGCTACAATCTTTCACTTATCATTCTTTCTTAATTATTAATAATTTTTAATATAGTCTTTGCATTCCTAAGGTTAATAATCCAAATTGAAAATTTAAGCATGTAAACAAAACCTTGATTTTGCATCACCTTTTAATGTAAATTTTAAAATTAAAAAAAAACCCTGCAATCTATTATTTTGCCTATACTTATTAATAGATACGATCTAATTAAGTTATGATTTTCATTAAAATCTGTGACATGTCAACTAAATTGAATAAATGCTCATTTTTTATGGAATGATACAATAGTTTTCAAATAGAACAATTATTTATTCTCTATAAATAATTGTATTCTAGTGTTATTATTAACGATGAAGATAAGAAAAGAACAAGTACATAATTTGAGACAGTACATAATTTTTAATAAAAATTTAATTTGTCATGTATATATATTTTACTTTTCAAAACATATTTTTTATTTGTTATCTATTTATGTAATGCTTAGCTTCTAATAATATTGACTCATATAACAAATAATGCTTTATAGATTTTGAAATTTTATGCTGCTCAACGAAAATTAAATTCAAGTTTATCAACACGGCTTATTATGTAATGCTTAGCTTCTAATAATATTGACTCATATAACAAATAATGCTTTACAAATTTTGAAATTTTATGCTGCTCAACGAAAATTAAATTCGAGTTTATCAACACGCAACATGTTTACTTTAAAAATTATAGATAAAATGTGTCAAATTTTTCTCTAAATAACATTTAAATAAACATTTATTTTTTATAAAAATGAAAAAATACTATTATAATCTTAGCAACGTTTATCTACAAGTTTTTCGAAATTTGACACTTCTGTTGGAAGACAGTTTTGAGATCTTTCATAGTTCCTTTTAAATTCCGATCTCTTTATTTTTTTTATCTGAGAGGTTGAGGAAATCCCAACGAAATGTAGTAGTATTGGGAGTTCTTTTTAGAATGTAAAACGTATGGCATCACGTTTTATCTACACTGAGAGTTTTTTGTTCAGAGCACTTAAAGATTCAACCGTCTCTAGGGATAGTATTTGGAAGGGACGACTTAGTTTAGAGATTAAACTTTGTATTTAAAAAAGAATTGTTTTCGTATATTGTAGAGTACTTTACAGTGCTATTTTAATCTTGATTTAAAAATAATTATATAAATCCATTTATTTGTATCTTGTGAGGGAGTGACCTTTCTAATAAAGGCACTCTAGCATTTTTTAGATCGTGAAGTCAATGATTTAACATGTGTAAGCGTGAAAGCGACATCTATCCTCTCTTTAACTTTCTAGAGCGTGTGTGTCTTTCTCGGATTCTACAGTTATGTCGCGGTTAGAAGTAATATGTAAATTGGTAATATCTCAGTTTGCAGCATATAAAAGCTTGGAGTTTGAGTGTGTGTGGTGTGTCTAGCGGCGTTAGCCAGGTAGTAGTGACTAGAAGCTAGCTAGGTGGTGACGACAAGCAATGGGATTGATCTAGAGCGAGTGATATCGAGTATTATCGAGCCTTCAGTGAGTGACAAGGAGTTTTGGAAGACGATTCGAGAAGTTGGCCGGTGGTAAGAGTTAATATTAATTACGTTGAATATTTCAAAGTTAATAAGGAGTATATATACAGCCACGGGCTGTCTAATAAAGTTCTGTCTAGCAGTCTAGCGGAAGTTTAAGTGAGAAGCAATCTGAAGTGCCCCGATTGAGTTAGTGTCGGAGCTGTGAGTATAAGTTTAATCCTTCAGTATTGTTACTAATTATTAAAATTCAAGAACTGCTCCACTGCCCTTGAGCGCTAACCGTTTTAAATAAACTTTTTTATCTTATGTTCTGAGTTATGTCTACATTCAACACTCACCAGACCCATCATTCCGTTACAATCTTTTACCACACTGTAAAAAAAAATTCATTAAATTTATGGCAAAATTTGCTGGCAGCAATGTTGCCAACAGTTCTTGCAATAAAAATTCCAGTAAAATTAGATGTATTAAAAAAATGTACATCTAATTTTACTGCAATTTTTTAAGGCAAAAACTTCTGGCAACATTGCTGCCAGCAGTTTCTTCCGTAAATTTAACGGATTTTTTTTTTACAGTGCTGTTATAGGCAGAATAATATGTTTTTGTGAAACATTATCTCCAGGGAATTATTTTATAATTGTTACGTAATTTCGGGACATTTTTGTAACACCATGTGGAGTCAAGTAGGATAATTATGACCATCTCCATGTTGGAGAAAACTGCGTACGGTAAAATTTTGTTTTATGCTGTGACATTGACCTAATAATGAATTTTTCATTATAACTACTCTTTATCACTGGTCAGAGACATTTTTAAAATCCGAAAAGCTATTTGAAACAAAGTTTTATTAAAACTTAATAAAAGTTAATACTAATTAATAGTATCTTTATATTTATGAATGCTATAATATAAAGATTATTGCGTTTAAAAAATAAAATGTTACATGCTTTATAGAGATTCAAAATTCATCTTGAAAAAATCTAATATTAACATTTATCTGAATTTGAAAGTTTACAAATAGTTGCTATTTTCACAATTTCAGTTCTTCAAAATAACTAATGAATCAAAAATCCAAAATCTCTTTTTGAATTTCTATCAAAATTTCAGAGCTTATAAATAGCAATTTAAAAAATATATTTATATTTTTATAATCATGTAGATATTTATAAATATGTATGAAAAGTAACTTTATAAATATTGCAATTGAAATGTTCTCTAAAATATTTATGTAAGGATCAGCATAATAGTAATTATGATAAAAATACCAGAAAAAAAAAATTGAAATTATGTTCTACATGTACCTTTTTAATTGGTATAATAAATTAAAGATTAGTTGCTAATTAAACAAAAAAGAACAACTAAGTACAAAACCCTTTGTGACCTTTTTCTCAAAATTTACAAGATATTCATTAAACTTTTTTGTACATTTCACATAAATTATTAATAAATTTCTAGAAATTTTAACGAGGCATTCTTAAATGTTAAAAACAGGCTCTGGCGTTTCTCCGCCATTTTGTGAAACACTTTATTTTTATAGATCAATTTTTTTTATGGCAACAGTCTTAAAAATCATTATACAGCCTTCACTTTTGCACCATTATAATGATGGCACATCTACATGCATATAGATCGTAAATTTGAGCGCTTCGAGAGACCTGCAATTTGAATATTTAATACAGAAAAACTCCATTTGTGTTATTTGCATTTTTACTCCCGACAGATATATTCTTTTTACGCTTAGAATATATTTTGATGGGCGCTTTTTAACGACTTGAAAAATAATTTAAATATTAGGAAATTCACTTTGAATATATCTTTTTTTTAGAATTGAATGACAATTGCGCCCTAAGGCTTTATTCTTGACTTTGGCAGTGCTGCCTTTCTGAATAATTTATTCTTAAGATCATCTTTCTTTCATATTTCATTTCTGTTCTTTTGTTTGTTTGTTTTTAAGCTGTTCTATTTATGTACAATTTTTCTCTTCTGAAATGATGTTGATAGGTTATTCAAAGTAAAAGAAATATTATTTCCTAATCATGTGTATCACGTAATTATTTCTTTTCAGATATAAAAATCTATCGCAAGTATTTCAAAATTACCTTCTTGGAAGTAATTAACTTTTTTTCAAAAAATCCAAAGCTCATTTGCTTTTTAGAGATCCATAATTAATTATTCTTTCTTCTCATTAAATCTTGCATTCTTTGTTTTTATGCACAAATATGATGCTTCAAAAAATTTTTTTGATAGGAACTACGACTACAAGCTAAATTAAAATTATTATACAAATGAAATATTTTCAGAAACCAAAATAGAAAAAAATGAATATAATATTGAGTAATTTCTTTTCATAAATTGGCTGTTTTAAACATGTAATTCTAATAAAAAGAATACTTGATTGATGTAGCCATTATTTTTTAGGTTACTAATTTAATATGTTACTGAAACTTGTACAATAGAAAGTGCTGATAGTTGATTAACTATTAATCTCTTCAAACTTCAGGGTTTATTTATGTACTTCAGTTATGAATTTATATTTACAAACTGATAACTAATGATGATCGAAAAGTGAAAAAAAAAATAAAATTCCTTTTTTGCCCAAAACATTTGATGGTATATGAGGATTCAATAAGCACACTTTTTGAGAAATACTTGAAATTTTTTATTCTATTTTATTTTATTTTTCTATATTTCAAAAACAATGAAAAAAGGAAATAATTATACTAATAGATTTTACAATTGGTAACACATAGAAAAATTGTTTACGTTTTCATTTTTGTACCTATCGTATATTTTTGCTGCAACCCATTATAATAAAACACAAACCTCGCTAAAAAGAGCTATGAGAAAGAAATTGCTAGTATGTTTAGTTCTGCTATATGTTAGACTACATTCGTATCAATATCTGTATTTTAACATTGTTTATATAAGCGAAAAAAAATCTAAATATGTGTATCCTATAGGTTACACCGGAACTGAAGAGCATAAACACACTAATTTGGATCTGAGAAAAAGATATTTTTTAAAATCTCCTACATCATCTAAAATATTTTCATCATGTACAGTAACAAGTGTATCATTAAGATCAACATGTTCATAACCTTTTAAGAAGCAAGTAATTTGCTTTTGTATAATTCTGAACTCTTACCGGAAATTTGGAAAAGTTTTACTTCAGAACAAAGACAAGCAATTTCACGTTCTTTTTTCACACCACAGTTTGAAGAGTAAAATTTAATATTTTTTTTTCTGGTATAAATCTTTATAAATCGTAGATGAAATTAAATATATCCCATCGCCCCTCAAGGGGTTAAACTGGTTATTGTCTTATAAAGTTTCAAAAAAACATCGTAGTTAGATATAATAAGTGTTATTAGCTTACATTATTAACAGTCAATAACATTCGAAAAAATAAACATATGTAGGTAGCCTTTCAAATTCTAAATTATAGATGTCACAATAAGATATAAAAAAAAATCTGTACAATTACTATAAGTTTTCAAGAAAACCAGAATCCCTAGAACTTTTGATGTAACGGCAACAGCAAAAATTCATGGTGACAGTTATGTATTTGACTTGCAAATAAAACTAGTCGGATGTGGTTATCCAAAAACTTTCTGCTATCTCATACACATGTTAATACATCAAATTTCGTTATCACAGTGCCAAAATTAAATGACAACCTATGCCCATCGTGAATATTCTAACGGTATGAAATTCCGTGCATTAATTCTTGCAATAGGATTATTACGGATATCAGAGAAAATGCAACATAAAAGTGTCACTTATTGAGTGATTTACGCTAAAACATAAGCAACAATAGTAATGTTTATAAATGTATATTTGAATCTGTAGTTTGATGAAAATTCTTACATTAATACTAGAGATAGAGTTATTGTGGGAAGCTAATTCACAAACACTCAACGCAGCGCGCTTGACGCCAACAACTGTAGCCAAGCGCGTTGGCGAAAAAATTAACTTTGATATGCTTGCTGCATTTTGTTTTTAGTACCGTTATTCGAAGTTTGTATGTGGGAATATGCATATGCGCTTTATATGAATAAGACACGCTTACAGAGGTCAAACAATAAGGTTATTCCCACTTGTAGATTAATTCAGTCTACACAAGTTATATTATTTATCATACAAACTCGATTATTGGTACTGTTACAATAAGATTGCCGTTACAAAATAAAGATGAAGCTGAAAATTTCAAACTACATGCTTCTGACGCTATGAAGGTATAACAGTTCAATCAATAGTTGACATAGTTAACTAAGATCGAACAACATAGCTCAAAAGTGTTTCGAAATTCGGTTTGTCATATATGCTTTTGAAAGAACTACTATGACATGTTCGTTATTGAAAATAAATTTGTAGCATTTACGATTTATTTACAGGGACACTCCAAAAAATTCCGATTCATACGGTTTGCGGTGGAAAATTTTTTTGCGATGCGTTTTATTTTCACTGATTTTACATTATTTTAAAATACTCTCATTTATATACATATATATATAGATATATACATATAAGATGCTAAATATAGAATAGGGTGTGGATAGAATTTATCGTTCATTTACAGAGGCGTATGAAAGAATATGACTACAGTACTTTTTGAACAATAATTGCTGGAAATGCGTTTTCAATTGTAAAAGTTAATAGTACATAAAACATTATTTATTAGTATTTTATACTTTATTATGAGTCACTTAAAGAATTGGTAAGAAATGAACCAGTTTCTACATGATATTGTAGGATGACCAAATTTAAAAAAAAGCTTCAACTTCAGAGCTATCTAAACATTAAAACTTATAAGTTTTTAAGCTTTAACTTTTCTTAGTTTTATGACTTGTCAATTTTTTTAAACTCAATAAGCTTTTTAAATAAAAAAACTGAGGCTAATCCACTGTAAAATGCATCCCCGAAAATCCGGGACGTTTGGTCATCTTATTTCAAGATATAAACTCAAATTCTTGTAACATTCTATTTCCCTGCGTATTAAATTACAGGAGATAAAACAATAATAAAAGTTTTATTTATTTTAAACATCGTATAATTTTTATAATGTTTTGACCAATTTAATTCAAAAACAAAATAAAACGAATATTCTTTTAATTTAACATTTAGATGCGAATTACAGAAGGGGAAATTATACGAGTTTCATTTAATTTATTTAATCCAATTCTTATTAACTTTATATCAAGTTGAAACAACTTAGGTTTATACCCAGGGGAGGAACTAACGTTTCTTGAGCGGCGCACATTGCAGCAGCTGCTCGGCACATAAAAGTCTATCGTGATCATAAAATTGGTACTTCGATCCTTTCGACGGTTTACAGCGGGTCGTTCAAAACACAGAGTACAACATAGGTGTTTGAAAATATACTTTATTTATCGATCTCGTACGTTTTCCAATATTTAAGAGAATAACTTTTGAATTTAAAGTGAAAATTCCAAAGGATTGTAACAGAAAAAAATTCTTTGTCACGTTTTCAATTGTTTCAAACTGTATATTTTTTCTTTCATGCATTTGACACTTAAAAAAGAGAGAGCGAGTGAGAGAGAGAATGATGCACACTGAACTCCCATAGAAAGATCTTACACAAAAAGTTTTTCTTCTTTGTGAATTTGAAAATATATTTACTAATGCTTAAAATTATTTTTATCAATATAGAACTATAAGTTTTCTATTCTAATAATGTTTCCATCGACCGATTATAGCCGACAAATTAAGGTGATTTATTTTATTTACAGGGTATTTTCAGCAAATATATTTCTATGATTCAATACATTTACAAGATATTTGTAATCGTCAGATTGAGATGATTTCTAAGAAGATAACATAACATTTGAGATGTTAATATAGAATAATAGATAAGTTTTTAAAATTCAATAACAGATAAACAGTGACAGCTTTGAATTTATTCTCGGGACGAAGCAATGTGTGAAATCAGAAAAAAATCGTTACACTCCTTTGTTTCAGTTCCAAATAATGCCTGAAGATGGCACTGAAATGTCTCAAGCTGAATTACTTCACAAAATAACCTTGAAATCTCTAAATATAAACTGTTTTCTTTTGTGTGGTTTTCAGCATCTAAACTAAATGATGAGTAAAAATTAAGCGAACTTTGTCTTATTTTATATGTTATTGTAAGTATTCTAATAGATATAACCCTTGGGGATGAGAGACCGCTATACGTGCCACTTAAGTTGTTCAAGATATTTCATTATTACTACAATTTTTTTTGGTAAAGTGTACGTTATTCAATCAGAGCATATTCGTGATTCAAGTACAATAATTTCTTCGATATTAACTTGCCAGACGGCCGCGAGGGTTTTCACACCCCATATTTGAAAATATTCATAAGCTGCCTCCCCTTACTATCCGATGTGGTCATGTCTGTTAGTACCTGCATCCATGTTACCTTTCGTGCATAGAGTGTGAAAACAGCGAATGAAGACCATTTTTTAGTCTTTTAGAACGATTTTGGGTGTGCAGTTACTAAAAAAGTCGAAAGTTTTTTGTCCATGCACACACTATGTTTTATGAAAATTCATAAATCTTAGCATTCTTCTACACAATAATGTATAATTTATTATACTAAAACTGTAAAGAAAAATCATTAAGTGCTACAAGGGAAAAATTAAGATTTTTGAATAAGGAAAAGAAACGTGGGAGCTTTTAATTTATTTTTTATTAATATTTAAAATTAACGAAAATTTAACGTTTAACTTATCATTTTTAATGATATAATGTAATTATCATGAATTTTATTTACAGATCGAATTCTAATTTTTTTCTTATTTATGGCATTTAAAATGTTTGGGGTGTGCTGACACCCCATACGCGTCCTAGTGTTACACTTCATGGCGCCCGTCCTTCGGTTAACCGGTGGTAATAGATTAAAAATTAAGTAAAGGACCTCGTCGCGAAGGGATTAAATAGCTCATCATTGGATTCGGAATGAAGCAAATATGTGCAACATTTAAATTCTTGATTTCAGACTTCTAATCTCGTGCAAGGAAAGCTATCGCAGTTTACTTGTTATTGAAGTTTAGGTATATTCAGTCAATTTTAGAACATCCTCCATTTATTGAAATATGTGCAACATTTATATTCTTGACTTCAGTCATGTGATCTCGTGCAAGAAAAGCTATCGCAGTTTACTTGTTATTGAAGTTTAGGTATATTCAGTAAATTTTAGAACATCCTCCATTTATCGAAACCTACAGGATGGTCATTAAAAAACTTTACCGATATATCGTACTCTAGCTGCCGGCTCATTCGACTGATCGAGATGAGATTTTAGATATAGTTATTCACAGGTATGAGTTGGATATTCTGTCAACGATAACAAATTGGCGCTCGCAGTTACAATTACAGCAACAGAAACTCGAAATTTTCAAATGAAACGCCCATTTTTTACCCTCGCAAAATGCTCAGCGCATGCTAAAATCTTAAAGAGCGTTGTTATGGTGCGCGTATCGCAATAAACGGACGCGTTATGCTCGTTCAAAAAACAGCTATGTGAACGACCAAAAAAAAAAAAAAAAAAAAAAAAAAAAAAAAAAAAAAAAAAAAAACACGATCACGTTGCACGAAGAAAAATTGTATATGACAGAGCAAAACATCAATTACGGAACGTCGTTTGCCAGATAGTCAGCGAAGAAAACGGATAAAAAGTAGGATTGGAATGTTAATTCTTCAGTCGGGAGCTTGCACATGCCGACGAAATAATTTTTCCAGCGAAAGTTCATGGTGAATTGATAAAACTCTATTATCAGAATGAGATGAATGCTGCGAAAACATTGCGTGTTTACCGTCCAAGCCATTGCCAAATGTTTTGCCCATGTAGCCCGGAAGCTCTTTGTGATTTCGTAAATAATTTCGAAGAAACTGGCTGCACCTGTGGCAGACCGCGATCCAGACGACCAACTCTTCCTGAAGACACTGTTATGGAAGTGCATCACATAGTGACTGCAGGACATACGCACTAGTGACTGCAGGAAAACTGTAAAAGGTGCATCTTTTGTATTGGGTACACCGAAATCAGCGGTGCTGAAGCTAGCGCGCTCTTTAATCCGCATGTTTCGTTATTTGTACCAGCGCGTCCAGATGATGAAAGTAGGGGACCGTCAACAACTTATAGACTTTGCTAATCAATTTCTTATGAAATAGGATTGAGATAAGGACTGGCCTCTTCACTTATCGGGGCACATATCACCTTAACTGGCAATGTCAACACGAAAAATTGTGTGCAGTGGGCAGACATGAATTCCCACGCTGTGGCGCCCGTACCTTTACACGACATGAAAGTTCATGATGATCAAAATGATCATTCCATGCACAATTATTCCCGGGCCGTATTTCTTTTTAGGAAGTGATACCAACGGTAATTGTAACTTGTACTGTAACAGGCTCCCGCTATACGGCAATGCTGCAAAATTACGCCATACCAGAATTACTGCAGCGAAGTGGCTTGGAGTGTTGTAATCAGTGATTTTCGTAATGAATATGTGTCATATGCAAATTTCTTCTGTGTGCTCCGAACATGTTTTTTTGTTTTTTTGGGGGGGTGGGGGGGTGGGGTTGGGGATTTGAAGAGCTGTTTTTTGTCCGTGCATAACGAGTCCGTTCCTTACGATACACGTACGGTTCCAACGCTCTTTAGAGTTTTCGCATGCGCTCATCATTTTTCGATGGAAAAAAATGGGCGTTGCCATTGAAAAATTTCGAGTTTCTGTACCTATAATTGTAAACGTGAACACCACTTTGTTGCCGTTCACAGAATCCCGAGCTCATACCTCATAATAACTATATCTGCAATCTCACATCGAACGGTTGAACGGACCAGCCGTTTGAGCTCCATATATCGGCAGTTTTTTTATGACCACCCTCTATTATACTAATCTGTTATACTAATTTATTATAATAATCTGTTTAAATAATTCAAAATTCATGAAATATAGCGGTTGCTATGCTGGATTACAATATAGTAATCAATTGTGGATATTACGATTGTGCATTAGGAATTAAAAAATATAACCATGATGTAACTGTAAGTACAATTTTTTTAATGTAAGGTGGTCTATTAATAGAGTAAGAATTATAGACATTCAGTATCATCAGCTTTCAGTCAATATTCAATAAATGCTTGTATTCTTGTGTAAGTTTCTTTTAATATTTAATAAATTGAGTTGCATCATCACAACCAGTGAGATGATGCAATAAAAAGACGAACAGGTTCAAAAATGTAAGAAGCTTTAAAAGTTTAATGCTTTGTAGCTTTGTATAATATAAACAAAATTCTTTATAATTTATTAAAATATATAGCAAAATGGAGATTAAGTAAAAGGTTTTAAATCTAAAAATAATTTAGACATTTTCAATGAAAAATTATTGCTAACTAAAATAAATAAATAAATAAAATATAAATAAATAAAATAAAAATTCTTATCAAAAGTATTTTTTATTATCACTATTGACATGATAAATAAACAAGTAAAATACAAAAGAAAAAAGTAGGGATTAAAAATTCCAGAAATTTTCTGTTAACATATTACTTGAAAGCTGAGAAAAATTCGTTTATGGTAACCGCAGTTTTTGAGTCAGTAACTAGGCTTTGCCTCTACTCTCTAAGAGCATGGACTAGATTAGTTGTTTTTAAAATAAGTACAGAATGCCTTGATTAAAATTCCATTCAGACGTTGGGACTTAACTGCCATATAACGTTCTAGTAAAAGTTAAACGTACTATAAGACAAATTTCTTAATTTAACCAAAGTTGTAAAACAAAAGTTTTTAGAAACTCTTTTTTCAACTTTGAATGCAAGGTTGTTTATTTTCATTGCGTTAACTAAAAGCACCTTTTTCTTAAAAAAATGTACAATTCTAGCCGTTGCTGAAATAACTCAAACAAGCTTGGTTACTGGGGCAGATATATGACTTGATATGATATGGTTTGTCATTCTTCACTACTTGCACAATTTTAACACTGCGAAAAACAGATCGATTCTGAAAAAAGAGAAATATTTACAGTAGTCCTTTTAACCACCTAGCCGCATACAGAAAGAGATAATGGAGATAATCGGAAAATTAGAAAATATTGACAAAATCTGAAAAGGATTGTAAGATGAGTTGAAAGAAATAAACTGCACAGAAATTAGGACTACGAAATCCGAGTTAAAAATGCCTTCTCTTTGCGGAAAAAGCAACTAAAAATTATAAGACAATCACAAACTGAATTAAATCAGCCAAATGCTATTGACATCGGAACCATAAAATCCAAGATAAGAATTCACTATTAACGTTCAAAAATGTAGGTAAATGAAAACTATATTTAAGAAAACATACTTATAATTATAAATAAAGGAGAACCCCTCTTAACCCTTTTGAACATACACTTAACTCATATCAAGTGAGTACTACAACATAACACGCTAATAATCATTGTTTTAATTGATAAAATTCTTTTAAATTCTGTTTTAAGCATTTGTTAACAGTTAATAACTAATTTCCTTTTATATCCTAAATTAGATAAGGCGTTGGTTTAAATTTGCTAAAATGGATTACGTTTTAATTAAGTTTTTAATGAATGCTCAACCTTGTCGAATTGTTTCTTCGAATATTTGTAACGTCATCACTAGTTTTTTGTTAAAAAAAATTACCAACCAATTTAAAAAAACTAGATATTATTTGAAAAATTAAATATATATATATATTTCCTTTCACTCAAAAAAAATTACTTCATCACTTTTGTTATTTATTAAAATACAAAGCTCAATTTTATGTTTAATTTCTAAGTTTCCGTTGTATAATGCGCATCTGTAACATAACTAATTTTTTTCTTCAAAAGAGGACGGCGTTATATTATACGGCGGAATACAAAACTAGGATTTTTTTATTCAGTAAATCATAAATAAATATTTAAAACTTTTTTATGGATTTTAATGCAGCTAATTTTAATCTTTTTTTTTGTCATTTTTTCACATTTATCCTATTTAAAAAATGCCTTTATCCGATTAGAAACTATGTAGAAAATAGTATAAAAATATTTCTATCAGTTACGTATAAGAATAAAATATTTGTTATAAAGAGATGAAAAGGGAAAGTTGTTCAGACAAACGTGAGTTTTCCTCTAGATGTTCAATGTAAGGACGTGACTGTGTATGTAAAATATACACTTGAGACGTTATATGACACTACACAGTCCAGTATTTCCAGCAAAATGTTTCAAAATGAGAGTGGATTTATTTTATGGGATTCGAATTCTCAACCATCTGTGCTCTCAGATGCCTATAGATTTCCATCTTTTCTGAAATTCCAAGTTATTGACCACATAAGTATTCTGTAGAATATTAATATAGTTCTTTACCATAGATACTTATTTACCATTTCATTCGGCTATAATAATATAAGATGTAGAGTCTAATCTTTTCACGGCATTAAATTTTAAGGAGATGAAATTAAATAATGATAGAACATGAAATTTAATAATGTTGGTTATAGGTTATTACGATGTAGGCTTTATTCCAAAAACGTTATATCCGCGTTATGGGAGAAATATCTCCTTTTCAAAGTTTGAATAATTTCTATTGGGAGGAAATATTTTTTTTAATGTAGAAATTTAAAAATAGATGCCACAAGGAAAAAAATAATGGTACTGATATGTAAGGAAGAGCTTAGAAGTTATATAGAGTAAGTTATATAGTGTACTGTTACTAGAACAATATACTTTGGAAAAAACACTTATTGTATTTAAAACACTCTGTTATTAGTACAATGTAACTTGGTAGAAAACTTTTCACGGTAACGCTTAATTCTGGACTTGTGTATTTTAAACACACTCGTTTTGAGAAATGTAAGAGGAAATAAGCTAATAATAATAACTCATTGAAAAAAGTAGCAATCATATCGAAAGCAGAGTGATTTTTTTTCTATGAAAGATGATGATTAAAACTGGAATATGGAAACAAGTGTCTACGCAACCGGAACTTACCATACATGAGAATAATTTTGTAAATAATTAAAATCAAATAGAAAAATATAGAAAATTTGATTAAAAGTTACAAAGTACTTGAAAATAATTAAAAAAGAATAGCATTATATTTTAAAAACTTGCTTAAAATTCTTCATTAGTAATGAGGATAACAAATATTCAGGAATCGAGTTAGGTTAAACTGCTATACTCAGATGGAAGTGAATTAGCTTCATTGAGTGGAACTTTGAATGTGTTAATAAACCCTGACTCCAGGAAAATACGACTATTTTATACATTGCAATTTGATTTAATGGCCTTGGCCATCACAAAATCTAGAAAATGATAGGTTTGTATGGCATGGTCTATAATTTTAAACGTTAAATATCGTCAATTAACAGCATTTTGTTTCGTTTAATAGTACTGCTAGCCTCTCCAGTATATATTACTTCATAATGTTTACATAGGATACCATAAATAATTCCTTTATGTTGAGAATTGAGTTTCTTGTATTTAAAATTACATGGGGAACTACTAATTCCATTGGACAAAAGATTTAAATACACCAAAAGGTTTAAAAAGATGCGAAATTTTATACGATAGACATCTGTAAAATGGTATTGACATATATAGATAAGTTTCAACTGACGTCACACTAGATGAGTTTATTGTTTGCTCCTCAAATTTGGTCGATTGTGATTGGTTGGCTCATAATACAGGCTACAAATTGTCATTATGATTGGTTGAATAAAATTTAGTGGACTGGTGATCAAGTGGCTAAAACTGATCCATTGATTGATATTATTCCGTCGAAAAGGTGCAAGAAGTATCATTGTAGGCTTGCAAAGTTTCAGAAAAAAGTCACCTACATCATCTTGAAGAATACCCATTATTTAAAAAAATAAGTCATTAAAAATATTTTTTCTTTTCAACCTTGAAGAGTTCTTCATTTCTGCACCCATATTCGTGTTTAATTGTTTGAGACACATTTTCTCCACTGCAAGCTGAACTAAGTTTTCTCTCTTGAATTTGTATTTATTTACGTTATATATAAAGAATTTTAACCACTTTACTGATTTAACAGTTTTAAAAAACTTCCAAGTAATGCCTTTTTTTTTTTTTTTTTTTTTTTGCGTCTTAATAGAATTTTTATCTTTTACCATCGATTTTTCAAAACAGAAACTTTTGACTATTTGAAACAGAAAAATGCTAGGATTAAATAAATCAAAATTTATAGTAAAAGTTTACTGGTGGAAATATGAAATCATAAGTGGAATGCCCGTACATGGTACGAACAAATCACAATTGGCAAAAATATTTTGTCCGTATGACGTACGGGTAAATCAGGGAAACGAGTAAACAAAACTACAGAGGTAGATTCTAAACATTTAATACTATTTTTTATGATTTGTTTTTGTACTTTTTACCAGTTTAATTAAAGGGTGTGTATTTTTGTATTTGTTTTTTATTAATTGTGAAGAAAATTAATATTTTTTCCACTTTAAATGTTTAAAATATGTTTGCGAGGTTAGAGGCATAAAACATTTAGAACACCTGATTCATAAGCAGGATTTGAGGTATTTTCTGTCGATAAAATCTGCGATCGATAGTTAATCAGAGGTTACGCTGAAAAAAAAAGAGACAAATGTTTTTTGATATAAGATAATAAAATTCTAAAATAAAAGACGATCCATTCTATAGTAAATATTTTCATGTTCAAGAAACATGAAAATTGACCGGGAATGAAATGACATGAAAATGAAAACTGACATGAAAATTGACCATTATAGACAAATATAATAAATTAACCCGAGTTAACTTTTAAACCCATCTGTTCAGCCCCAACTGCTTCTGAGACTAATAATAAACTAAGATACCCAAGGATGTCTCGGTAGTTAAATCGCCTAGATTTGTCCGGTAACAGTTTCTCTTTTTTTTAACACGCTTTTATTACTTTCACCTGTATGTGAGTTTGTGGGTTTGTAACTCTCCTTATTGTCTAAAGATTTTCCTATTATCTAAAGATTTTCTCAAGCAATTTTGACTAAAAATTGCATTCTATGGTTTTCGGGCACGAGAAAATCATTGGACTAGGTTACATGTTCGAGAAAAAATTTTAATGGGTCATATTGGGTCATTAAGGGTCTGGGTCAAGCTATTTATATTTAAAGAACGGCGTGATCGATTATAACGAAATTTTGTATGTAACAGTTTTTTGGCACGAGAAAACTATCGGGCTGGGTCACATGTTCGAAAAATTTCGATTAGTGGGTCATTTTTGGGTCATTATGGGTCAAGCCATTTTTATCTAAAAAACGGCTCTAACGATTTTGACCAAATTTTATATTTTATCCTTTTGGATTACAAGAAGACCATTGGGTTAGGTAACATGTTCAAGAAAATTCGGTTAGTGGGTCATTTTTGGGGTCATTGTGGGTCATGCTATTTTTATCTAAAGATTTTCTCACGCAGTTTTGACTAAAAATTGCATTCTATGGTTTTCGGGCACGAGAAAAATATTGGGCTAGGTTACATGTTCGAGAAAAAATTTTAATGGGTCATATTGGGTCATTAAGGGTCTGGGTCAAGCTATTTATATTTAAAGAACAGTGTGATCGATTATAACGAAATTTTGTATGAACAGTTTTTTGACACGAGGAAACTAATTTGCTAAATCACATGTTTGAGAGATTTCGATTATAAAGATCATTTGTGGGTCATGATGGGCCATAATGGATCATGTCAAGCTACATCTAAAGAACAGGTGGAAATATTTTAACGAAATTTTGTATATAATATTTTTTTGGCACAAGAAAATTATTGGGCTAGGTCACACTTTCGAGAAATTTCGATTAATGGGTCATAAAGGGTCTGGGTCAAGCTATTTATATTTAAAGAACGGCTGGATCGTTTTTAACGAAATTTTGTATGTAACAATTTTTAGACACGAGGAAACTAATGGGCTAAATCACATGTTCGAGAGATTGTGATTATAAGGGTCATTTGTGGGTCATTGATTGGTCATGCTAATTTTATGTGGAAAATGTCTCTCACCATTTTGACTATATTTTGTATTATGATATTCTCGGGCAAGAGAAAACCATTGGACCAGGACACATGCTCGCGAAAATTCGATTAATGGGTTATTTTGGGTCATAATGGGTTAGGGTTATTCTAATTATATATAACAACGATTCAATCAATTTTACCTAAATTTTGTAACGAAACGCCTTTTGTCACGAGAAGACTATTGGGCAGAGTCGCAAGTTAAACAAAATTATATTAGTGGGCCATTTCGCTTTATTGATGAATGCTGTCAAGCTAATTTTATCTAAGAAACGGCTTAAACGATTTTGATTCAACTTTATATTCTACTGTTTTTGATTACCTGGAGACCTTTGTGCTAAGTCACATATTTGATCAAATTTTATTAGTGGGTCATTTTGTTTAATACGGGTCAGGGTCATGAGAAAATGGCAGCAACCAATAAGTTGGTAATATTTCACAAAATATTGGCGACATTTGGCCGAAAAATTGACTATTAAGATTACGAAAGCCACAACACGTATTTGGTGCCAAATGAAAGAATGTCTCCAAATTTGGCTATATCTGGCAAAAAACGTTGTCTTTCATAATGTGAAGAATTTTTTTTATACATTCTTAATAGGATTCGAGGTGCATGGTTAAAATAACCAGAGTCGACCAAAAAAAGTGATTTGGATCGATGTCCTTTCGTTGTAAATTTTAAAATAAATATAGTTTAAATAAATATGGTTTAAAAAAACTAAAAAACACGCTTTTTAAGTATATCAAACTAAAAAGTGAAAAATAATTCGTACTAAGCTGAAAACAAAAATAGATGAAATAAATATAGTTTAAAAAAACTAAAAACCACGCTTTTAAAGTAATCAAACTAAAAAGTGAAAAATAAATATAGTTTAAAAAAACCAAAAAACACGCTTTTTAAGTATATCAAACTAAAAAGTGAAAAATAATTCGTACTATAAGCTGAAAACGAAAATAGATCAAAAATACTATTTTACTATAAAATCATTGTTATTATAGATATAAATTAATAAGCAATAAATAAAATTATCGTGGAAAAAAAGCGTGGGGTGCTCCATCTACCATGCTCCATCTATCAGTTCTCAAGAAGCACCCCACGCTTTTTTTCCACGATAATTTTATTTATTGCTTATTAATTGATATCTATAATAACAATGATTTTATAGTAAAATAGTATTTTTCATCTATTTTCGTTTTCAGCTTATAGTACGAATTATTTTTCACTTTTTAGTTTGATATACTTAAAAAGCGTGTTTTTTGGTTTTTTTAAACTATATTTATTTTTTCTGCCTCAAGAGAATCGGATATTCGGGTCGAACACTGGGTCGAGGAAGAAATTAGGCCGCTCCCGTTTAAATAAAAAACTAAAATTATTTTGTAACTCTTGTTTGTATAAAGTGAGTTATGTATCAGAAAAGATCTAATTGAGAATTGACAACATTCTGGAAACGAGAATTTATGGCTTGAGGAAACTTATTAATACACTATAAAAATGCATTAAGGTTTGTCGAAAGGATTAAATGTAAATGTTTCTAAGTTTCATGGATTTTGGCCTCAATTTTGAAATGCACATTTACCATTTAGAAATAGTTTTCTTAATCAAGGACGGTGAAGAATTGACGTATAATTGCAGTCATGCACACGAAGAAAGGGAACTTCAAAATAAAACAAAATAGCATTTGGATGACTTCCTTTGCAGCAGCCAAATACTTGTGTTAGCATCTAATGTCCGCACCAAGAAAATGCCTCCAACTCTTATATGTTTATACCAGCGACTGTTCTTACAAGGAAGGTCTCCATACTGGGCATACTCAGAAATTTTTGAAAAAATTACTGATTAAACTACTCATGTATGTAATAAAGGATCAGTCAAATTTATCGGCGGAATTACAGAAGAAAATCAGTAAAAAAATAAAATACTTTTGAGTATTTGGCGCGAAAAGATGAAAGCGTCACGCGATTTGGCGAGCAGCATTTTCCCTCGCAAAAAGCAAACGACTTTAATGCACCTGAAAATTTCTTGTCAGTTAAATTTTAGACGTGTAAATGGTATTTAATGAATTTAAGTTTCAATAATGAGAGAGTTTGACATATAGATGTATTTTATGTTACCTATTTCTGTTGCTTTTTCTGCAGTTATTTAATGTTATCACTTTAAAAATAATTTCTTATATAAAAAATACTTTCATATTGAAAAGTATTTTTTCATATATTTAAGCGTATAACAAAATAAAGGCCAGATGAAGAATGCTGCAATAACGCATTTCAATATTGGAAAAGTTTTTGTTTCCATAGCAACAAAATTGAATCGACAGAGCTCAATTAGATTGGAGTGAATTTTGAGATTGAAACAATTTTAATTAATTTAAATTTTATTTTAATTCATAAAATTGTACAGTTATTTTTATTTTTAAATACATTATGACAAATATGGCAAATATAGTTAAAACAAACTAAAGCTGACAAAACTAACGTTATATAAATAAAATTTCTTTAAACAAGTTCAAGATGAAACACTTTTACCTTAAAAAGAATTTGAAATAAAAAAGTGTTTCTTGAAATTTTATTTTGTCGCCAACCGATGATAAATCGCCAAATAAAAGAAATGTTCATTATTTTTTTACGAACGTTCTAACGGGGTTCCGCCAAAAATTTTTTTACAAACGTATATATCCAGATGAGAAGAACATTCTGTAATTTTTTCAGAATTTTCTGAGTATGCGCGTATGGAGACCTTCCTTGTTAGTAATTTAAGGGGATGATGCAAGTTATACCTGAAAAATATAATCACTTTTAGATTTTTTAATTATTATTTATGTAATAGAAAAGGATTATTTTAAATATTCTGATTCTTAAAATACCAAAGCAAGATGAAAAATGCTACAAGCGCCCTAAACATGAAACTCCGAATTATATGCAACGAATTTAGTTACAAATCTTTTGCCAAGTATTTATTTCAGGAAATTTGAAGCATTTTTAAAGTGTGGTGCAATTTTCATGGAAACACATTACACTGAAGAAGAGAAAACACACTGCCACACACAAAATATTTATTTAGTTTTCAAAAGATGAATAAAATATAGAATTTAACTATTTACGGGATTAATCTGAAATCTATTATTTGGTTTTAATCTAATAAAATACATAAAAAATGTTATAAACCCTTTCAAATTAATGACACATATTCAAACATGATGCAGGAAACAATTTTTGTCGAATCAAAAAGTTTTGAAAAAGAAGCTTAAAATTTGCGGAGTGATGTTGCTATCTTATTCAACTTGTTTATCTGCTATCTTTATCTGGATGCAGGGGGTGAAGTTACTTATAATGTCAGTTCTGAACGACAGAGTTTGAAAAGCTTTTTTGAAACACGTCAAAGATTTTTCAAAACACATTTTTACGTTTTAACAAAAGGTTTATTCATGTTTACCTAAATGTCATTGAATTCTATACAACTTTGTTTGAAAGACAAGTCTGAAGAGAAGTACAAAGAATAGTCTTTTCAAAATATAGCCAAAAAAAACCTTCTTTAGTATATCAAAATAACGTTACATTTTTTCATCTATAGTGAGATACATATCTATTAATAGCCGTTAGGACTTTTTAAAACTAGCAATCCTTTTTTATAGAATGTATTACGTTTTAGTTTTTTAAACGGAAGAAATAAACCGTAACATTGTTAAGTAGTTAAGCATCCATTTTCTCAGTCATGAGACAGCTGTGTTTGACATTTTCATAAATCATACTTCAAATATTTATTTATGTTACATATTACTCTCAGAACAACTTTGATAAAATTCTGTTCATTGATCTTTATTGCCTCGATAAACGTATATAATTTACAATAGATTAAATGCTCTCTTATTTGCAAGAGATTTTATGTAGAGGACCATAGCAATAATACAGTTGAAATAATTAGAAAAGAAAAAAAAATATTTATTTAAAAATAGTATCTAAAATATAAATTTCAACTATCATATATGTAAAAGTATATACAAATATTCCAAAGACATGTATACAATAAATACAACAAGCCCAACTGGAGTGAAAAATTAGCCAGAGACAGGAATCGAAGTATGCTCGGCTGTTGCTCTACCACTGAGCCACTTGAGCCTAGTGCACTGTGGTCCCGGGTTCGATTCCTGGCTCTGGCTAATTTTTCACTCCAATTGAGTTTATTGTATTTATGTCTGTAGAATATTTGTTTATACCTGTAGTTGTTGAATGCGAGCTTTATTCATGGGTGTATGTGTGTTTTAATATTATATATATTTCTACGGACAATATACTGGAATGTTTGTAGATTTTCTTGTTTTATTTAGATCCAGTATTTCCTAGATTTCTGGAAAACAAATACAATACATTTTTTAAGGTAAAAAAATAACATGCAGCTAATTATTAATTTCTGGATCACGAAATTAAAAACTAAGGCAGGTAGGGAAGGTTTGATACAAAGGGAGGATTTATACAGGGTGTCCCAAAAGGTCATGTCCAAACGGAACACATGGTTGTGTCAGGTCATGAGGAAACAGAATTACATAGGAAAGGGGGGTCGGAAACGCGATCTAAACAGTGAAATTGCATCGTAACCGTCACGCAAAGAAAAGATAACAAACGGTGTAAAATATCTTTATTTTACAACAAAACAGTACCAAATAAAAAAGAAAAATGCTACAACTCATAGTAAGTGCTCAAAATTGGCCCCATTAGCTGCGATGCATGCTTCACATCGGCGCCGCATTGAATCGCGAACTCGTTCGAATTGGCCAGTAGTCTCCCGGACACGTGCCGCCGCTTCAACGATACGTGCCATGAGGTCCATGTCCGATGGAACGGGTGTTTCGTACACCATACACTTCAGGTGTCCCCAGAGATAAAAATCCAGGGGGGTTAGGTCCGGGGATCGCGGGGGCCACGGGACAGGGCCGCCTCTGCCAATCCAGCGATTTGGGTACGTCAAGTCCAGGAAGTCACGTACATTCAAGTCGAAATGTGGTGGAGCCCCATCATGCTGGAACCACATGTTGAGGCGTGTCGTTGCGGGAACATCCACTAACAACGTGGGCAATACTTCTTCCAAAAAAATGGCGTACGAAACCCCATTTAGGCGGCCAGGCATTACGTATGGACCAATCAGCATGTCACCAATAATTCCAGCCCAGATGTTAACGCTGAAACGGTATTGGTGGTTGTGAGACCGTGTGGCATGGGGATTTACAACCGACCACACATGCATGTTGTGCTGGTTGAGGACACCATCCCGGGAAAAGGTAGCTTCATCGGTGAACAGTATCCGTGATGGAAATTGTGGGTCTGTGATCCTTGCCTGTAAATACCAACGTGCGAATGCCACACGTTGGGGATAATCCGCATCGCTTAGCGCCTGCACCCGTTGTATGTGGTACGGATGTTGGAGATCTTCCCGCAGTATTCGCATAATGGAGGAGCGACTGACACCTAGGTCGCGTTCCACAACGCGGATACTTGTACGCGGATTCCGTGTAAATGCGTCCAATACAGAGTTCTCGATGTTTGGTGTCCTTGTTGTACGTTGCCGGCCGATGTGGCTGCTGATTCTGAACGATCCTGCCTCCTGCAATCGGCGATGTAATTGTCCGAACAGTCTATGGTCGGGTACACGTCGGTTCGGGAACCGTTGTCGATACATGCGTACCGCTGCTCGTCCATTACCATCTACAGCGCCATACACGTAATGCATGTCTGTCAATTCTGCATTGCTGTACTGGTTCATCCTTTCTCTGCAACGTCCGCGCTTCGAATGATCCGACTGCCCGCGCTTTCGTCTGACATCGCTTATCGCCCTCTAGCGGATTACAATCGCGTTTCCGACCCCCCTTTCCTATGTAATTCTGTTTCCTAATGACCTGACACAACCATGTGTGCCGTTTGGACATGACCTTTTGGGACACCCTGTATATTACCAGTTTTTCTCAACAAATAGCATTAACAGCCACTCTAACTCATGTAAAAGCTTTTTTCATTTGCAGAAGCCATTATTTGCTGGATTTAGCAGTAAAGAACTGGCAACTTTGCTTTCCCTTTAATTTTGAAGAACTTTGGATTTTCAGTGAATTTTTTTTTTTCAAATACAGATTTTCCTTCATAATTTTTATTATTATAAAGATAATATTTTGTAATTTTTTATTTACAAAGCACATTGTTAGGGTTAGTTTTAAAATAAAATAGTTTAGTATTTAGTTTTAAAATTGCCTTTTCGCAAATGTATTTACACTGTTGAAAATTTGCAGCATTCTGTCTAGTCATTTGATCGTTTTTTGAAAAAAGGGTACATAACCGTAATTTAACTCAATTCTGACCATAAAATGAGCAGAAATGTGGTTCCGTTTTTTAGTGTAGTCCGTACAGTTTTCGATAAAAATGCTCAAATACTGGACAGAATGCTGCAAAATGTTTAACAGTTATACAAAGTGATTAAAAATACAGTAAGATATGGTAGGGAGAAATGATATATCAATACTGGGAAGAAATTATACAACTGTATATTTGAAAATTAATAGATTTTTCAAGTTGCAAACAAATACGGGACTGTGATATTCAGTGTTTTACACCAAAAGCTGTAGGAATTGCCATTAAACTTGAATTTATATTGCTTTTCCGAAATGATTTACTCAAACAAATATTTTATTTTATCTGGATTTTTTTTTAAAAATGGAATGTATCCTTTTGATATTAATTCGTCTATACCTGTTATTTTACCCTGAATATATTCTTGTAGTCATCTACACGAAACCAGATTAAATATGTCTCAGTAGGGTATTGACACGACAGCTAAAAAATTTGTGGGTGAAAGTCAAAGCCATCATATAGAGTTTGTAAGAGTCCGTTCATCTTATCGCAGGAAAATAACTTCAACCATAAATGGTGGAAAACTTAAAGTAAAATCTTTAATACTGATAGATATTGATAGGTTTAAAGAATAGTTGATTTCTAGGCTTATTAAGATATAGTAAAACGTATGAAAAAGAACCTACCTATGGCAGAATCTTGCTTTAAACTTTAAAATGTGTTAATGCATGTAAAATGAATACAACAATACGCGAGAAAAAAATACGTAATACATTTACACCTGCTAACAAGGAAACTTGTCTGTAAAGATTTCTTTTCTTTCCTATGTGATTCCGTCTTATAAGATTTTGCGCTATACCACTTTTTAACATTTTATGTCTCCATCACATGGAATATAGATTGACAATACTAATGATAAATGAAACATTTACATACAGTAAACAGAGGTTCATTAAAAATATAAATATCGCAGCCTACAGTACATCTATACATATGAAGATTATAAACATGAAAAAAAATATTTGGTCAGAACTCTTCAATACAAGTAAAAATCAATATTTTGTTGAAATCCAGTCGGGCAGAATTTTTAGCTTTTATACTGGGCCAGTCTTGGTCTGAAATTTTAGCTTTTATGACGGACCGGATGTATATTCTTTTCGTGCGGGTCTGGCCGAACTTTGTTCTGTGAGTCGTTCTGTGTGTCCAGACTAATCGCACAGTCTTTTTCGGGTAAATTGGAGAAAATATATAAGTATGCAAGATGTCTAGCAGTGGGCGGAGCTACTCATATTGCAATAGCAATGAATTATAAGGTCATAGTGGACATTTTCCTTCATTTTTATCATTTTCCAACAAAGTTGAAAATTTTTAGTAAACGGTTTTTTAGTTTTTCAACAAAGTTAAATATTTTAATTTTTTAAAGGATGCAGTTTTTTTACATTATTCTGAATGTGTTGCAAAGTGCTTCAAAATCTATGCTTGATGCATGATGTTTTCCTTCTTTTTAATGTAATATATTGGATTTACACCTGAAACTAATTTTGTAATCTAAAAATATAATTTTTTTTGCGTTTTTAGTTAAAGCGTTTTTATGATTTCCACCTTTACAGATATTTTTTCACGTACCTTAGGTTTGAAAATCTCTGCTCTAGCATATCAAGCATATCACAGTTGGATTCCTGGTCTGGAAATTTTTCGCAATGTTGGAATAAACTTCAGATGAGCTACCCGAACCTTGAAGATAAAAATAAAATAAAATAAAACAAAACAAAGAATAAAATGTCACCAACCATTCAGAAATTAACTCAGAATTTTTTTAAATTTCATTTATAACAACTCATTTTAACTATGAATATATCTCCATAATAATTTTTTTTGAAATATTACTGAGAAGAAGCATCTTACGTGCCTAAAATGATGGAGATTCATGAAATTCAAAGCAACATATTTGGATATGTTTTTGTTATCCAAAAATGATTTTTACTATGCTTGTTAGATAATGGAATATGCTTTCATAAATATAAAATGTAGAACTCAACGACATTATAAAGTTTAAGTATAACAACATTAACAAAATTATTCTTTATGGTTTAATGGCTTCAAAGTTGATACAGAATAGTAATCAGATTATTTTGTCTTTGAAGTTCTATAGTTAACAGCTTAGAAGTTAGCTATTACATAGTGTAAGTAAGGACACACTAAATATAGAATATGACAAAATGTGCTTTTTTTTAGAAAACTTTTATTCCTTTATTGGCTTTTTTACTCGTTTTTTGTTTAAGTTTTTTTATTTTATGTACTAGATTTACACCATTTTAGAGACATCACTATGTAAATCACCAATACTAGTCGCATACTCTGATTAAAGAAACTTGGATTAAATTTGTTAAAAAAAAAAAAAAAAAAAAAAAATTGTTAAAAAAATGCTTTCTGTTTCTACTTTTTTTATCTTATATAATTACTGCAATTTTAGAGGTATCATTATGTAAATTACCAATCCTAGTTGTGAACTCCGATTAAAGAAATATAGATTAAATTTGTCAGAAAAAAATCTTTTTTAAAAATCTTTTAATTTAGTGTAGGAATTCAAAATCAATAGAGAATTACACAAATCATTTTGATTGTATGTTTTTATGCTTTGAAAATATGTTTGATTTATGAGTTCATTTTGTAAAAGTTTTTAATTTTATTCGAAATTTATATAAACTTGAAAACAATAAAAAATATATAAGGTACCCTGGGGTAATAACGCCACGTTAAGGTTCTACCAATTTTCACGGCTTAGTTTTAGATTGTATTTTTCAAACAAATATAGGATCTGATACAGCAACTCATTGACTATCTATAAAAAATAAAATAATTTAACAGATATGTATTCATAAAATGTAATGGCGTTTTTTCTTGACCAATGGTATTTGGCGTTATTACCCACCTATATGGGTAATAACGCCATGCAAACAAAACTATGAAATAAGATAGAATAATTGCATGTAGATAGCCCAATTCTAAAAATACAAACTCTACAAACTTAGAAATTGACAAATTGCATTCTATTCTATTGAAAATGTTCATATTTTTGTGAAAATGTAAGAAAAATAAAGGTATGTTGTGGGAGGGGGAGATGAGGCAAAAGAATATCAGACCGTGAGCTTCTTTTTGCTTAAAAAGGACCGCTTAAATAGAAATATGATAAACATTGCACAGTTTTAACTGTGTTTATTTGAATCAGTATTTAGGATGTAGCTCGGCCACTGTAGGGAATCAACCGGGGTATTAATGTCAAGGAATGGCGTTATTACCCCGGTATAGTTAATGCGCAGTACATTTTAAATTACAAATTATCTCGAGAAGATATCCAAAATCTTCAACAACATTTTGAAAGTCCATGAAATGTACTACAAATTTATGTAATTAACAAAGTATTTCCGGATAAAAAATATAGTCTTCAGATCAAAAATCTTATCTCGCAAATTTTAGATCAAGCGTTAATTTTAGTTGTTTGTAAAATCAATAAGACCTAAAAATGAAACAAATTAACTTGAAGCTGTTTTTTGCGATTTATATGACTCAAAACCCTTCTGCGCAGAGCACATGGGTGTCATTTACCTGATTATTTCATAATTATGCAAAATGTAAGCACTTGGCGTTATTACCCCGCCTGGCGTTATTACCCCAGGGTACCTTATAAACATTCTGAAACATTAAATAATATATAAATATTCTAAAACATTGAAAAATGTAAAAAGATGATAGCAGACATTTCATTAAAACAACAAGGCACAAAAACTCAAAAATAAAACAATGGATTAGAAAAAACTTTTAATTTTTTTGAAATAACAACGTTGAAAAGTTTTTTTCGCTCGGAAGTATTTTATTATAAAAAGAAGAAAATTTTGCTGTTAACTTTAAAACTCTTGAAAGTAAAGATGGGAAAAAAATGTTATTTTAGGTCACATAAGCAGAGAAACCTTTTTGCTTGTTTCTTGAGGCAAGTATAAAGTGAAAATAATAATAAAAAAAACAAGAACAGAGAAAAACTATTAATAAACTATTCTGCAGCTTTTTAAAATGAAAGCTGAAAAGTTAAAGATTTCAGGTATTTTACGCTTTTTTTGTGCATATGGTTTACTTTTGGCTAGTTAAATTTTTAAATCCCATAGCTTGATAATATATTGAATAGTTTGTCTAAATTAATAAAGAAAATTTCAGGATATGGGAAATTAATGTTTTATGAATACATTTATATATTATAAATAAAAAAATATTTACCACTATTAAGGTTATATGGGGCAACACATCCATGATTTTACGATGTCACACGGGTGATTATGTCAATTCAGCTTCCAAAAACCAATATTCACTTAAGTTAATGTCCGAAATGTTATAAATGCGTTCAATTAGTCCACTGTTTTATACAAATATTTTCAAAATTACATTTTATTGTCTAAAAATAAATGCATATACATATATTTTTTCTCCCTTTCTTCATAAATCTAGATGTCCCAATTTTGCGGCAGCTGGGCCAGGCAAGTCTATGTTTCACACATCTTTCTTTTTTTTTCTAATATAGGGTATCAGGTCCTGTTTTAAAAAGTCTAAAAAACTTTAAAATATTTAAAGCAGAAAGATCATGCAAATTATATATCAACTAAAGAGAAGTTTTAGAGATATCTTTGCAAAAAAAAAAAGTAGCAAATTTGAAATTATTAGATTTATATTAAAAACACAAGAATTAAATAAGTATATATGCTCTTTAGAATAGGTAATAAGTATAAAAAAGTTACACGTGTATTTTAAGAAAAAAATAAACAAGATAAATCTATTGACAAACGAGTACGCAAGTATTTAAATATCGCAATCCACCTTTTTGTTTACCTCAATGAAAATTTCGATAAGTCCAATAAATAAATGCAAACATGTTGTTATATGGAACATAGCTTTTTTTAATTATTGATTTCGATATTTTTCTAATAATGTCGCTTTGTTTTATATACTCCTCTTCATCTGTATCGTAAAATTTCGAGGCTTAGATATCTCATTTAAAAATTTTATTTGGTACCCGTTGACATGCTTTTTTAAAATAAATTGTTATGTAATTTTAATAATATATTATATAATATTCTTCATTGCAAGCTAAAAATAATAGAGAAATTAGTTTCCCATTAGTAAGAGAATTTTTTAAAATGTACTTATAAATTTTGAAGTAATTGAATTCTACTTGGTCCAGTTACCCATTATCCATGTTCCAGGTATCCCATTCTTAAAACAAATTATGGAGTGACTGGAACACTGGCCTTACATTTGAAACATGAAGTAAATATATGTAGATAACTAACAATAATAATGTAATTATATGACTAATTTTACAAAAAGTGATTGTTTAATAAAAGGACTTACTGTATTTTAAAAAAACCCGAAAAAGTTCAACCAAATTGACGTTGTTTTTTAAAAAAGAAGCCTAAATTTTCAGAAACGTATCAGACCAGAGCTATGACTCAGTTAAAATGCGTTGTTTATAGAAGTAGAGGTAAGAGTGAAATGTTCACAATAGTAAAAATTTAAAAATATTGAACGGTTTTCTATAAAATTGTCCATAACCCAGTTACCTCGTGAGTCCAGCTTACCTTACATACTATATCACCTTAATGTATATATATATACAGGGTGTCCGAAAAGTCTGGAAACGGTCGAATAACTCGAAAAATACATATGAGATTGAAAAACGTAAATATACGTGTTAAATATTTTTAAATAAGCTACTCCGTGATACCAAATTTGACCTTCGTAACCGACCCCCTGGGGGTCAGATGGAGTCCAACTTTGAAATCTTAAATTATAACCCCCTTTTTTTATTGCAGATTCGGATTCTACGGACAAAAATACGTAACTTTTGTATTTGATGTTTATTTCGAATCCTCGTTTATCACGGTATAATTGAGCATATTAAATCGATACATATTTCGGCTTTAACAACGGGATTTTCCCTAATCGAAACTAATTGGGGAGAATTTATGACATCAAATTCCTCGTCTTTTGCAATAATAGCGTTTCCTGAAAATCACCCGCGCCGATTATTTCGGTAGTGCTACACAGCTAAAAATTTGATGTAGCGTTACTCCACAGCTTTTATAGAATATGTCTTTCATGACCAATGAGAATGTTCCATAACACAGTAAAGTACATTGTAAAAAAATTGACCCTTTTGCTGCATCGTCACTCCACCGCTTTTATAGAAAACGATTACTTTACTGTGTTATGGAGCATTCTCATTGGTCACAAAAGAGCTATTCTACAATAGCTGTGGAGTGACGCTGCAGCAAATTGTTCAAAATTTTAAAAGTGTAGCACTATTGAAATAATCGCCACGGGTGATTTTCAGGAAAAGCTATTCCTACAAAAGACGAGGAATTTGACGTCAAAAATTCTGCCCAATCAGTTTCGATTAGGGAAAATCCCGTTGGAAAAGCGGGAATATGTATCGATTTAATATGCTCGATTACACCGTGATAAACGAAGATTTGAAATAAACATCAAATACAAAAGTTACGTATTTTTGTCCGTAGAATCCGAATCTGCAGTAAAAAATGGGGGTTATAATTTAAGATTTCAAAGTTGGACCCCCTCTGACCCCCAGGGGGTCGGTTTCGAAGGTCAAATTTGGTATCACAGAGTAGCTTATTTAAAAATATTTAACACGTATATTTACGTTTTTCAATCTCATATGTATTTCTCGAGTTATACGGCCGTTTCCAGACTTTTCGGACACCCTGTATATATTTAAAAACGAATGTTTATCCTTTGTTGGTCATGTTATTATTCAAGAATATAGTGCGATATCAACAAAAGATAGAAAAAAGTTGAAATGCAGTATGGTATATGAAACATTTTCTTAAATGTTTACATTTAGATAATTAAAATAAATTTTAAATCATTAAAATCAATTTCACACTTTATAAAATTTCATATATTTAAGTTAAAACACGATGATTATGTCTTAGCCCATTGTGGACTGCGGATCATACATGACCCATGATTTTGAGCATTTTTTTTCGTTGCAGTGTTTTCTTTGGATTGTATGATAGTGTTTGCATTTTAAAAGCATTTTGAGAGAAATATATTCATGAACTTTACTACAGTAATTAAAGAATAGAACTGCAGCAAAAGTTTTTTTTTCCACAGTCTCAATACCTGCTTCTGGAAATTTCGATAATTTTTGTCATTAATTATTAAACACGATTTTATCAAACGAAATCGATATAAAGTATATCAAAACAAGGAATTATATTTACGTGAAAAATGTCGGAATTATGTGAATACAGAATGTTTTAAGTAAGGGTAGACCGAAACAGGTTTTCAGAACTGAATTTCGGTAACCGTTCTAATTTCGGCCAAAACAAAAATGTAAAAGAAAATTTTCATTTTTTTTTACCTTGTTAAAAAATACATAAACATTTATAATTATTAATTGATTATACGTGTATAGAATCACATTTCTAACAAACAAATAAAGTTACAAAATTATGTATGCGTTTGCTTAATGTTCAAACAAAAACAAAGCACAAATAATAACACAACTTTTATATTTCATTAATTTATGATAACCAATAATCATAAGCATTAACAATGTACTTAATAATAGAGAACAAATTCAATATTAAATATCTAATTTTTGAATATACACATCGTTTCGATATTTTAATATTTCTCATTGAAATTAACTAAAATAAATTACTTAATTTTTTTTTCGGGGGGGGGGGGGAATTAACATAAAACAAGTTGTAATAAATATAACTATTTTATAATTTATAATTATTATTAGTTTAGTAGAGATTTAAATATAGTTAAGAAAATAATTAAATAAATATTTGTTTGATTCCTCAAAAAAAGCTGCCCTTTTACCTAATTAATTCATCAACGACATAGAACGATAGATCTTTCTGAAAAAAAAAACCCCTTCGAAATACTTCGAAGGTTATAGTTCGAAATACTAAGGCTATAGTTCGAAATACGAAGGTTTCAAACAAAAAAACTTCTTTGTGGGAGGTTCAACAATCATTGTCCCTAGTGTATATAAAATATTTGTACCGCGATGGTTGATGCGGAATACCTAATGTGACTTACCTAGTATCTTATACGTCTATATGTATAATTTAAAATCCGTAGCTGGTATACTGCTAAGATTACAACATAAAGTGAAAGAAAACATAACTATTTTAAAATAAAAGATGCTGGTACCCCGGATCTCAACATACTTACTTTAAAATTTATAAACTTTTGTCTACAGGATGTCCAGCAAATAAGACACGGATTTTAAAATTAAATATCTCAAAAACAAAGATCGTTAGAATTATGCGGTAAACGATTTATTTATTAGGTAAGCTGTAAAAATCTTATACAGAAGTTTCTAACGGTGAATATTTTGAAAAGATCGTGTTCAGTTTGCAAAGAATATTTGACTTGACATTTTTCTTGTTTTATCTGCTAGCAGAGAATGAGTTTTTGGGATTACAGTGCTAAATTTTAAAATTTTTCATAGTTAAATTTTTGAGATTTTGGAATTTCAAAAATTTAGTTCGAAAAATTGTTAAAATATGGCACTGTACGCCAAAAACTCGTTCTCTGCAAGATGTCTAAAACAAGAAAAAAAAAATGACAAATATTCTTTGCAATCAGAACACGAACTTTTCCAAAATATTCACCATTCGAAATTTCTGTATAAGAATTTTACAGCTTACCTAATTAATCAAACCGTTTACCACATAATTCTATCGATCTTGGCTTTTCAGAAATTAAGTTTTGAGACCGGGCTGTTTTTTATTTGGTGGGCACCCTGTAGGTGCTTTAAAATTTCGCAAATTTGGGGGGAAATTGCGTTATTTTGTCTACAAGGGCCACGTGACAGAAAAAATTCAATTTTTATTTTTTCTGCCTTTTTTTTTTTTTTTTTTTTTTTGAATTTGCATTTACAGCACAGGTGCCTGAATTCAGATACACAACATCGAATCTTAAAAACATACAATGTATAGCAGAAAAGATAATTGACAATTTTTTAAGTGTTGTTTTTATGTCATGGTTATTTCATTTTCTGAATCAGAGTATATCGTTAGTTGAAATTTAAAAATCAGAAGATTGGAAAATATATCCTTATGGTTTGATACCGGAAAACAAAATAAATTGAAATACATTTTGCGGAAATATATTTTAAACAGTGAATAGATTTATTGTTAAAAATCCTAAATTGTATTTTTAGAACAAAAATAAAATAAAATAAAATGCCAGATATTTAAAAATAAATATATATATTTCAATGAAAAACCCTTCAAATGGTGAAATTCATTATTATTCCTTACAAATATCTGGGTAACATTTTATACAATAAGAAATATTTATCTCTTTACAAAATTTCCACTTTTATTTATTCATTTTAAAAGCAAAAGCAGCACGTAAATTAAATCCAAAATATAAAACTTTCGCGCAATCTAAAAAGTTCTCGATTTTATGTCGGAAAAAATATTCAAATGAAAATCGCAGCCTTTTTTTTATTAAGTAAAGCTGAAATAAATAATACTTTTATATCTCAAGTAAAAGTGTGAGAAGAAAAATTGCTCTTATAAAATTTGGGAGAGGAATACTGAATTGCAGAAAAAGGGAAAAAATCATGACTTTTCGTCATAAATTGGGAAAATGCTTTTTCTTTGAAAGCAGCTCTAGAACTCAAATAAAATCAAAGAAAGAACTTATATATCGACTATTCTTTTACAGATGGGAGACAAAACGTATTATATTTCACGGTTTTATGTATTTTTTCGATGTAAGAAAAATGAATGAATAAATATATATTTCTGTTCAAATTGAGTTTTGTCGAGTTTTGATTTTTAAGTGTCAGTATTTGGATCAATATCGAAATGCCTATCCCAAGTCACATTGTTATTTTCGTATATATGGTAATGTAGTAGCGATGCGAATGAAAATAATACTTTGAATGGACTATAATACTTTGGAAAAATAGAATGTCGAAATAACATTCTTTACAGATTTAATATTTAATTTAGAATTTGAAATTATTATAGTATGCAGAAGATGAAGTAATTTTACAACAAATTCGAAAATGTTATTCATTTATATTTTTGGAACATTCTTTAAAGGAGGTGTGGGGAATCATGTTTTAACGCCAAAAGGGCGATGAATCCTGATCTTAGTTACGCGTGGCAACCCCTCCCCTGGGCTCAAAATATTTTTTGTTTTGTTTATGTTTCAGAGAGCGAAAAGAATTAATACGCGATGGTGTTATGACAGTCTTGATAGAAGAATGATTCTAAAATATATCGAATTTCATGTAAATAATTGTAACATATGTGTAAATAAGAAGATGTACAGAAGATGTATAATGTGTATATAAGATGTATATTTTCTTCCAATTACAAAGAAGTAGGAATATACCCGTTTTGAAATTATTGAATATGAATCGCCTAAATTAATTTTGTGTTCGAAATCCACTGAACCAGCCGACGCCACAATGGTGCAACGTTCGCCGGGAAATAATAGAATGAGAATATGATTAGGACGATTGCATATATTAAACGGGTAAGTTTTTTATTATTATTTCTTTGATTTTATGATTTGGAAGAAACAGTACTATACAAAATGAGTACCGGTGAAAATTTGAAAAGAAATATTACTAAACGCGGATCAATTAGATCCACAATAACTAAACTAATTAAAAAAATTGATAATGAAATTTTGAAAGAAAGTGATTTGAAACCGGAAATTGTGGAGGATTGTTTAGCAACATTGCTGGAACATAAGATTTCTCTAGAAAACCTAGACGATTTAATACAATCTGAAATTGAAACTTCTAATTTAGAAACCGAAATTGAAGCTTGTTTAGAATATAAAGAGTCTATTATTACATGTAAATCGAGAGCAAATAGATTTTTGCATAATTTAAAGAAAACTTCTGATATTACAAATGAACCAAAAGTAATTACGCCCCCCATATCAGATACTCAGTTAAAGTGTAACGCTAAATTGCCGCGAATTTCTTTAAACAAATTCACTGGTGACATTTGCGAATTCCAAGAATTTTGGCCGCAGTTTAAAGTCGCTGTTCACGAAAATGAAGCCCTTCAAGAGATAGAAAAATTTACTTATTTGAAATCTTTCATTTCGGGATCAGCAGCTACTGCAATTAACGGGCTTCCATTAACTGGTGAAAATTACGCAACGGCAATAAATATATTAAAGGATCGTTTTGGAAAAAGAGAAGTTTTAATATCTGCGCACACAAATAAATTATTAAATTTAGAAGCAGTGCGAAGATCAAATGATATTTATTCATTAAGAAAATTGTATGATGAAATAGCGATACAAATAAGAAGTTTAGAATCATTGGATGTGAAATCAGACCAATATGGTTGTTTATTGTTACCTATTATTTATAATTGTATACCTAATGACTTTTTATTGCAATTTCATAGAGAACAGTGCGAGAAAAAAGATGTTTGCGTAAATGATTTATTATTGTTCCTTAAGCGCGAAATCGAAGCGCGGGAAAAGGTTGTTAATGTTACATCTGTCAGTTCTGAGATTAAATCTCATGAAAATAAATTCAAACAAAATTCTTCTAAACATTTTTTTCAATCAAAAAATAGAAATCCTTCAGTATTTACATTAAATACAATTACAGAAAACCTTTGTCCTTTTTGTTCTCAGAAACATGAAGCAAATTTGTGTAACTTAAATTTTGAAGAAAGGAAACAATCTTTATCGAAACAAGCGAAATGCTTTCGATGCTACAAACGATTTCATAAGAGTAAATTTTGTAAAAATTCTAATATTCGTTGCACTCTTTGTAATTCAAAGGCTCATCAAAATTCTCTTTGTAGTAAAAAAGTAAAAGAAAGATCACCAAAGGAAAATAAAATTGACCTTGTTTCAACTGAAAGGGGTGAAATAGGGGGAAAGCAAAATACGCAGTATGAAAAAATAACTGTTTCTTCACTTTGTTGTAAGCCAGATGAATATGTTTATTTTCAAACTTTAAAGGGAACAATGATTGGGAAAGATAAAAATATTAATGTTCGTATCTTGCTAGACAGTGCGTCGCAGCGTACGTTTGTCGGAAAGAATTTGTCAAGGTGTAAGAAGTCGTCTTACAAATGTAGAAGAGAAGAAAGAAAGAAGTGATAACTTATCTTAATAAAAATCTCGGGGCTTGCATTATTCTTTATAAACTTTTTATTACTTGAAAAGACGTCACTCACATATAGTAGACTAACACAAATAACATACAAATAAAATTTTTTTACATCATTCTGGCGCACGCCACCATCACAAGATATGAACTACACTTCACAACCAACATTCCAAAATCACTAAGAAAAGATTAAAAGATTTTTAATAGAACTAGTGTTGCCAGATTTCTTTTAAACGCGAAAAATTACAACTACATTTTTTTTTTAATTTAGCAAAATTCAGGTCACGTGACGCGTGAGTCTATTTTTTTTTCTTTTATTCCTTTGGAAAGCGCGTGTTACATCCTCCCCCTCTGTTTCCGATCTACGTCTCGGAGAGGAAACAGGATGCTTTTTTGGTCTTCCTCTTTTTCTCAAGGGTGCAACTGGAATAGTTTCAGATTCTTGGAAAGGCAACAAGGCAGAAACGTGGTAAGATCCAATTCGTTCAGTAGGATTGTCTAGACTAGCAATGTCATATGTCACTAGTGACTTTTGAGTCAAAATTATGTATGGACCATCTCTCTTAGGCATTAATTTTGATGTTTTATTTCTACTTGCATTGCTAACTGGGTGTAGGTTAATCCATACCTTTTCACCAGGCTTGAAATATACTCGTCTATGATTTTTATTGTAATATCTCTTTCGCTGATCTCGTTTCATTTGAATACGTTCTTTCACACTTTCTGAAATATTTACAAGACGTTTAAGATATGGGGTCTTCGCTCCCCCTGGTTGAAAACATTTTTCATACCTTTTCGGAAAATCATTAAATATCTTCTTTTTATTGGAATTTAAATTTTTACGTTCATCTTCAGGTAAGGCATACGGACAGATTTCGACCGCATGAGCAGACGTACTTATTTCTTCTTCGTATACATCCACAAAATAGAACTTTTTCTGTGGTTTATCACTAAAATGCCAGCTTTTGTTAGCTATGTCTAACACTATGTTAGCTTTGCGCAGGAAGTCCATTCCTAAAAGTGTTCTATTACCTTTGGCATTTGGTAATACAATAAATTCTGTTTTGAAAACTCGATCTTCAATCTTTACACGCACAGTGGCAGAAAGAGTTTTTCTAGCCATCCTAGTTCCATCAGCTAATGTTACTTTATGAGTATGAGGTTTCATTGCAACACCAGCTTTCAAAAATAATTTATACATACGTTCTCCTGCAATAGAACGATTCGCTCCTGTATCTGCACAGACTAATACCTTCTTATTGCAGATCGTAATAGGTACATTTAGAGTTGAAACTTTTGATGTATTTAAACTATACAGCTTAAGACGTTGAGCTTGCACTGTTTGCTTCTTAACCGTAGGGGAACAATCTGGGCATTTCTTCTTTATAAATCCCACTTTGCCACAACCATAGCAAAATATATCGGATTCTAAACGTTTATTAGCAAACTTAGGAGAAGATCTGTCTTCTTTTGGAGGCTTACTCTGCTTCCATGTATTTTCTCGGCGAAAATACGCTTTTTTCTCCTGGGGTACAACCGAATCTTTTTTAGCAAACGTAGACCTGATAGTATCATACGCATCTAATTTTCCGGCAAGGTCGACTGGTGAATTTAAATGTTCCCAATCATCTAACATATGTTGTTTGCATTCGACAGGCACGCGCCTTTTCATCTGATCCGCTATGATCAGATCCTGAAGAGCTTCAAAAGACGTTACATTTAACTCTTTAAGCCAGTTTTCAAAGTAAGCACGTAACTCGAAGTAATAATCTCTCCAAGTAATTTCTTTATCTTTGCAATGCGTGAAAAACAGCTGCCTAAACCTTTCAGCGCTAATTTTAAACCTTTTTAGAAGTAGACCTTTAACATGTGAAAAATCTGAAGCGTTATCTTCTTTTTCACGAGCAATAAGCGTAGATATAGAAGAGGGTACAACACTTAGTAAATAAGAAACACAGAGGTGCTCTGGTACCTTCGAAAGCTTTAACTGTCGTTCCAGGAGCACCAGAAACAATGTTACATCATCTGTCTCTGGTTTAAATGTAGGCAACAGCTTCTGGATATCTATTTTACTCTCTGGATGAAACATTATCCCTGCCGCATTATCACCTACCGCTCCACTGGAAACACTTTGGCTCTGAGCCTGTAACTTAAGCTTCTCAAGCTCAAAATTCATCTCAAACTTTTTTAATTCCAGTTCTTCCGAACGACGTTTTTCTTCTACTTCTAATTTACGCTGTTCTAATTCAGCTGCTTTTTGCTTTTCCTCTAAGTCTCGTTTACGCTGTTCTTCCTCGCGAGTCGCAATTTGGTTTCTGACTAACGGATTTACGAAATCAACTTCATACGAGGGAGAGGATTTAATCTTATCACGCAATGTGACAACAGTCATAGAGGGTTGTACATCTAAATTCATTTCTAAAGCGACCTGAAATAGGTCTTCTTTTCGTGCTTTGTTGAGGTCGGACATTCTTACCTTTAGCAAAACAACAAAATATATACCCCACAAATGCTAAAAATTCGATTTAAATAAATTGTTCCCCGGACGTGAGCTTTGCTTTACAACTCATATAAACAAGACATTAATAAAACAAAACAGTGAACTTTAACGTTAGCAAAATATACTTTTAAAATAATTAAACTTCATAAAACTTCATAAAATTATCTTTAAAATTTAAACTTTATTATTTTTTTTAAAGAAAATATACTTTAAATTACGTGTCATTTAATCAAAACATTATTTTAACTGATATAAAACTAGTACTGAATTGTTGGCAACATTCATAAACAATGTTCTAAATAAGTCAAAACATATCTGAATAATTAAAATGTCAAGCAATATTATTATCATATTATCAAGACAAGACTACGTAATATAGTTTTTTCAATATAACTTTAAAAGAAAAGAAAGTCTTATTTCATAAAAATAAATAAATAAATAAATGCAAAAACTTACTCAATCTGTTTTAAAAATCGTATTCAATGCTATTTCACAATATATCAGAAACTCTAAATTAAATGCTTAAAAATAACTAACAACAGAACACTCAAATAGAATTTCTAATTAAATTCTGTTATCTTGCGAAACTAACAACAAAACAACCAAAAAAATAATTAATAAACACATACCGTATGACACTTGTATTGGTGGTATCAATGTATTTTAATATATTTTTTTCACTATTAATTTAATTCCCTGTTTGTAAAAAAACAGAAAAATAATATCAACGTAAATAAATGCTTATTTTATTATTTATCAACCCTTTTTTTTTATTGTTTTTTCTTTTTTATTCGAAGTAAGGAAAGTTGTTATTTAATCAAGATAAAAATTAAACATGCATGCAGAGAATGAAAATAAACAAAAGAATAAAAAATATAAGCATGGGGAGGGAAGGGGAATTACACAATACATAAATAGATTGTAAAGTAATCAATAAATTAAAACTAATATGTGGTATGCAAAATGTTACAGACAGGTAAAATGTGGTAACTTGCGAAAAGAATATAGATACTTTAAAACTTGACTTACTTATTGAAAATATATGACAAAAGTATCGAACTTTAAAATGTTCCAAAATAAACACATATAAGATGAAACGACGATGACTGAAGCAGAAAATTAAACAAATTCAGTCCGTAGAACATATATCACAAACAAATGAAAATGGCGCTTGGCATAAGATTATTCCGTAGAAATTTTTTTCACAAACGAAGAACGAGAACTTTAAAGGCACAGAACATGCAAGCTTTGAAGAACACATTTCACAAACAAACGAGCAACGACTGCTCGTGCCATTTTCTTGCATTAAACATGCATGCATTTTTATTTCGTACATATTTCACAATCGAATGATTTCACATCAACGAAACAAACTTACTATGTTAATCATTTAAAATATACTTCACAAAAAGACGAGCACGACCGCTCGAGCCATTTTTTTTCATTCTTATTAATCATATTTCATTATCAAAATATCGAACTTTTCTGGAACTAAGATTGCTGAATACTTTGGAATTGATTCGTAGCCAGACGTTGGGTAGCCATTTTGTAAGAAGTCGTCTTACAAATGTAGAAGAGAAGAAAGAAAGAAGTGATAACTTATCTTAATAAATATCTCGGGGCTTGCATTATTCTTTATAAACTTTTTATTACTTGAAAAGACGTCACTCACATATAGTAGACTAACACAAATAACATACGAATAAATTTTTTTACATCATTCTGGCGCACGCCACCATCACAAGATATGAACTACACTTCACAACCAACATTCCAAAATCACTAAGAAAAGAACATTTTTTAATAGAACTAGTGTTGCCAGATTTCTTTTAAACGCGAAAAATTACAACTACATTTTTTTTAATTTAGCAAAACTCAGGTCACGTGACGCGTGAGTCTATTTTTTTTTCTTTTATTCCTTTGGAAAGCGCGTGTTACAAAGGCATTTAAATTTAGAGGTGACAGGACAGGAATCATTAAAAATCCATACATTTGCTGGTACGAAACCTATTGTTAATAATCACAATAGAGTTAAAATTTTCTTAAAGGATAAATTTTCTGACAATGTAATATGTCTGGAAGCTTTAGAAACAGAGAAGATTTGTTCAGATATAATACGTGCCCCAAGTTCAGAGTTAAATGAAAAAATAAAAGAAATGGGTATACAGTTGTCAGATGTTTCAAATGAATTAAGTGATGGGGAGAATAAAATAGATTTGTTGATTGGTAGCGACTACTATTGGTCAATTATGACAGGAAAATATAAACGTATTTCACCAACTCTTGTTTTGAATTAAACTAAACTAGGTTGGACACTTCATGGGAAGTTTTCAGATGAAGTTAATGAAAATAATTTAGTGGGTGCAATGTATATATCTATTTGGGATAATAATGAAAATGATAAAATGTCGATTCAACTTGAAAAATTTTGGACTATAGAAGGGTTAGGGATTCAGGAAGATAATACAAATATAGATTTGTGTAATAATCAAATATTAGAACAATTTGAAAATTCTATTCAGTTTAAGAACAATAGGTACAAAGTTAAACTACCTATGAAATATGACAATGTTGATCTTCCGAATAATTATGATGTTGCCAAAAAGAGATTTAATAGTCTAATTAAACGATTTGTAAATAATCCTGCATTATTTAAGGAATATAAAGAAATTATTGATGAATATAAGGCTTTAGGAATAGTAGAAATTGTTGAACCGCAAGAAATAAATTCACCGAATGGTAATTTGCCCTATTATTTACCCCACCACCCTGTAATTCGAAGGGATAAACAAACAACCAAACTACGCATTGTTTTTGATGCCTCATCTCACGCTCCTTCTGAACCTTCTCTAAATTATGTACTCTTCCCAGGTCCCAATTTGAACTCAGATTTATTTGATTTAATTTTGCAATTTCGAAGCAATAAAATTGCCGTAGTGGCAGACATTGAAAAAGCTTTCTTACAGATAAGTCTTGCTGAAAGTGATAGAGATATAACGCGTTTCCTGTGGATCGAAGAACTCCCTCAAGATAAAAATTCCCCAATTAATTTTATAATTATGAAAATGTGTCGTGTATTATTTGGCGTCACTTCGAGTCCATTTCTGTTAGGAGCTGTAATTAAACATCATTTGAAGAGGTATGCAACTTTATATCCGGAAACTTGCTCTAAAATTGACTCTTCCATGTATGTGGACGATTTATTGTTAGGAGCACATACGGTTAATGAAGCTTTAAAAATTTCAAAGGAATCTTTATCTATTTTTCAGCAAGCAAATATGTTTTTACGTAAATGGCAAAGTAATTCTACCATTTTAAAGGAAAATTTAAAATCTTTAGATATGAATGTTTGCGCTGATACATCAACTGACACGACCCCATTTAAAATTTTAGGGTTAATATGGGACACTGAAGAAGACATTTTTAGATTAGATAATCAAAGTCTATTAGAATTCGTTCATTGTCAAGATAAGACCAAAAGAACTATAATTCGAGCAGCTGGAAGAATTTTTGACCCTGTTGGGTTTTTATCACCATTTACGATTTTAATTAAAATGATTTTTCAATCATTATGGGAACATGGTATCGATTGGGATCAGAATTTGCCAGAACATTTAGAGAAAAAATGGGATAACTGGTGTGCACAGATTCCATACATTGGTAAAATAAAAATTCCAAGATATTATTTTCAGGAAATAGACATTTACGACAATGTAGAAATTCACTGTTTTAGTGATGCAAGTATTAAGGCCTATGGAAGTGTTATATATCTGAGATATAACAACAATAATAGTATAAAGACAAGTTTTGTTACATCAAAAAGCAGGCTAGCTCCCATAAAGAAGTTAACCTTGCCCCGCCTCGAACTGATGGGTGCTCTGATTGGAGCTAGACTTGGAAAGCGGGTAATGTCTGTTCTCAAAATAAGTGAAGACAAAGTACATTATTGGAGCGATTCAAATATCGTGCTTCACTGGATCAAAAGTTCGTCAAGTACTTGGAAGCCATTCGTAAGCAACCGAACATCAGAAATACAAAGTTTAACAGATCCGAAGAACTGGCGACATTGTCCTGGTAGCTCAAATCCTGCTAATCGACTCACAAGGGGACTCTCACTTTTCGACCTCGAAAAGAATGATCTGTGGTGGTCAGGGCCTCCATGGTTAGTTAAAGATTCAAAATTATGGCTCAAAGAAGACAGAGAAATAGATGAAGATATGAAACAACTAGAAGCTAAAAGAAATGTGATTTTCCAAAATGTTTGTTCATCAGAACACCAGAAGCCACTTATAGAAATTGAGCGTTTCAGTTCCTTCTTGAAGGCAGTTAGAACATTGGCAAGAGTTAGAAGATTTATTTTCAATTTAAGAAATTCAATCAAGCGTAAAGATACATTATCTGCTGAAGAATTGAAAGAAGCTGAAGAATTATTAATCAAAGAAGTACAAATGAAGAATTATAAGGAAGAAATTGAGTCATTAGAAAAAGGAAACTCTATTAAGAAAACATCACGAATTTATTCCCTGTGTCCATATTTGAAAGAAAATAAAATTTTGCGAATAAAAACCAGACTTAACGAAGGCTCCTTTGATTCGAACGAGACCAACCCAATCATATTGCCGAAGAATGAAAAATTAACAGAAATTTTGGATTCCACAAGGAAGACAATCTATCAGAAAGAATCTAAGAAAATGTCTAATTTGTAGAAGATACAATGCAAGGGCAGCTGACCAGCTAACTGGGCAACTTCCGAAAGAAAGGATCTCACAATCCCCTGCGTTTATCGTTATAGGATTGGATTTTGCCGGCCCAATAATCATCAAAACAGATAGTAAAGAGACGTCAAAATCCTACATTGTACTGTTCACCTGTGCCGCAACAAGAGCAATACATTTGGAAGCAGTCAGGGATATGACTACAAAGTCCTTTATATTGAGTTTTCGTAGATTTATTTCAAGACGTGGAAACTGTAAAATAATTTTTTCTGATACTGCATTAAGTTTTAAAGCTGCCGACAAAGAACTACAACAATTTGAAAATATCATTAAATATCAAGAACTTCAAGACTTCATATCAAACAAAGGCATTATATGGAAATTTATCATCGAGCGTGCCCCATGGTGGGGAGGATTTTACGAACGACTCGTAAAAAGTGTAAAAGAACCCCTAAGAAAAATTTTGGGAAGAGCTCTCATCACATTTGAAGAATTGGCTACAATTTTGACAGAAATAGAAGCCGTAATAAACATGAGACCTCTTACGTATACAACAAGTGGTTTCGGCGAGCCAGAGCCGCTTACACCAGCTCACTTTCTTCAACTCGGAAGAGAAAATATTAGTTTTCCACTACATTTTGCCGAATTAGAGAATAAAATCTCTACCCGAGAGACATTATTAAGAAGAAAAAGATACCAAACTACCTTGTTAAAACAGCTGTGGACTAAATGGAAGGAACAATACTTGCTGAACTTAAGATCCATCCATCAATTTAAAACTCCTGAGAGACACAAAAATCTAAAGATTGGAGATGTTGTCTTAGTGGACGGTAATGCTAAATCTAAACTGTTGTGGGACTTAGGAGTAATTCAAGAAGTGATTCTTGGCAGAGATCAGCTTATTCGAGCTTGCATGGTAAAGACTGCTCATGGACTGCTAAGAAAACGAGTTCAACTTTTGTATCCTTTAGAATTAGATTGTTGAATGTTAATTGATTTCAGTATTTGAGTTTTAAATTAATTACTTTTTTTCTACTATTGTTTGAATATATAAATGTGATTTATTTCTTATTATAAATTCATAGTTGAAATATGTTTTTTTTTTAATGTGTAATTTGCAATTGTTAATTTATCCATTTAGAAAAAAGGTTTCATTTTGTATAATTATGCTTTATTTCAAATTAAAAGGATTATTGAGATATTAATAATAGTATTTAATTTGTTTGTATTACGTATATATATTTAGTTTATTTTATTCAGGTAAATATCTGGCCAGAGACGTTCATGTAGCTACATGTTATTGAAGTGTCATTTTTTATTTATATTATTCATGATATTATTTTATTGTTTAATGCTTTATATGTCAGTATCTGAAGATTGAAATTTTTTTCTGTTTTATTATTTGAGTTATGATTTAAATTAATGTTTATTGTAAGAATTTAGTTTTATTGATTTATCATTATGTACTCTCATGAGTCCAGGTGGGGAGTGTGTGGGGAATCATGTTTTAACGCGAAAAGGGCGATGAATCCTGATCTTAGTTACGCGTGGCAACCCCTCCCCTGGGCTCAAGATGTTTTTTGTTTTGTTTATGTTTCAGAGAGCGAAAAGAATTAATACGCGATGGTGTTATGACAGTCTTGATAGAAGAATAATTCTAAAATATATCGAATTTCATGTAAATAATTGTAACATATGTGTAAATAAGAAGATGTACAGAAGATGTATAATGTGTATATAAGATGTATATTTTCTTCCAATTAAAAAGAAGTAGGAATATACCCGTTTTGAAATTATTGAATATGAATCGCCTAAATTAATTTTGTGTTCGAAATCCACTGAACCAGCCGACGCGACAGGAGGTATACAACTTAATCATATTTTTTCAAATACTTATCACAGATTTGTATGTAAACTGTGGGGTATTGTGTTTAAAGAACAATAAATGAAGGAAGAATGGAATATAATAGTGTTTAGATCAATTCATTAAAAGCAATCGGCGATGATGAAAATATATACAGAGTTAAAATTTTAAAGAAGTATATTAAGCAATAATAATAATAATAATAATAATAATAATAATAATAATAATAATAATAATAATAATAATATTTTTCTAGCTGTTCACATTTTTTTACTGATATTTATTACATACAGCAAAACCCTAAAAATAAAACGGGATTTTTCTAAGATCAAAAAAATTCTGTTTATATAGATTTCTGTATTTTCAGATATAATTTCAAGGCATTTTTTCCGATAAGACTGACGCAGAAAAATTTCTTGTTTATTACAAAATTATTACTATACTATTATTACTATTTATTATTATTTGTAATTACTATTATTACCTTTTTCTCGTGTTTTATTGCACTATTATTTTCTTCTAAATGCATGATTTGATGAACAATATGATGTACTACATTATAAACTTGTAATTCTAATCAATATTCTTTCTGTATATGTCTTATAAAGTTTAGACAAGATGTATGCTTGCGCATCGCCTGCGGAAAACTGAAGTCTTTCCGCGAATATCCAATGAAGTTGGTTTCCAGAGATTCACTGGGCATGTGTTGTGAAAGATATATACATCAGGTGAATCTGATAGAAGTATAATGAGCTGATTTCCTATTGGTTGGAGTAATTAAACCCCGCCCTCTGGTAAATTGGGTCACTCTGAATGTTGACCAGACAAATGTAGGTCATTCAGGCAGAATTAAGAAAACCTAGGAAGATGAGAGCACAGATAAAAAATATAATTTTTAATATCTCCTCTTGTATTGGACTATACTTAGTTTGAGGGTATAAAAAAGTATTTATTTTGCGATCGATTTTCCAATTACATCCTGATATGTTACAATCCTACAAATTATGTACACTGCTGTGTTTCTGATAACAATACAACAGTTTAATAAATAAATAATTTAAAAAAACACTCGCACACCCCCCAAAAAATGACCACAGAAAACAAGTTTGACAGCATAGGCAAATATATCAACAATCTCATTTTTATCTTTTTTATTTAACTTCCTTGGTTTTTGTATGTAAAGAGGAAATTAATTTATAATCATTTTTCAAATGAAATAACAATATGCTAAAATTATGAAAATTATGCACACAGGTGCATTTTCAATGACAGTGCAAAATTTAATAATTTTAAAACTTAATTCCAATTAATAAACAGATTGTAAGGCATTTTTCTGTTAGTCGGGGAGGACACAAGGACTAAATCACTAAAAAATCTTTACCGTACTTCTCGCGACTCACAATAAATAAATAAATAAATAAAATAAATAGATAAATAATTAAAAAATAATAAAGAAGGAAAATAAAATAGAATTCAGTTAATTATACACCAAAGCATCCTCACAAAGAGTACCATCTGGCTCAACTGCAACAACAAAATACTTTAAGCACCGAAAGGAATAGAATATAAATTAAAACAGCTTAATGATTTTCAAAAAGTATTCAGTTATAATGAGTAACAATTTAGCAGATGATAGCAAACCAGAAGTCTTCAATCATATGATTAACTCTTTTTTTTTTCTTGTCACATAATATCATTACCATCTGAGCTCCTCATTTAATAGTTTAAAATAAATTAAATTATGATTGTACGTTGAAAAAAACTTTATAGAAATATTGAATAATTTAAATAATGCTTTTGTTTCTTTCCCATTACCATAGCTTTAAGTGGATCTCAGACCTTTTAAAATCTCCATCACCAGTACAAGTTCAATGAGTTTTCAAGTTCTCAGAACTTTTTATTAAACATTTATTAAAATTACATAAAACTCTGTAATATATTTAAGCGATTTTTAAAGCTTTATGAAATATAAAATAAACGCGTAAAATACAATACAAGATGTGACCACTTCCACGGCTGATCTAATAACTACAGAAAATATTATATTAAATACATATCCACTTAATATGGTTGGAAGTAATTCCCTACTTATGTGTTCGGATGAAGTTTCAGAAACACACTTTACTTTCCTGTCTCAGAATGCTCTTTAATGTGGACGCCAACGTTTTCTTGATAGCTTCAAGATCTTAAATATTGTACTAATTAGTACAGTGTCAAAATATGCCAAACCATCTTTATGAAAATGTTCAATTCATTGGCGAATATTAGAATATTCGAACGGCGATACGAAGTCACAAATTTCCGAACTTTACCAATTGTTTCTGACATGCTAGTTAAATGCGGCCATTCTTCGATACACTAGCGGATGTCCCGAAAACGGCTAAACCATTCAAAAGAGCGTGAACGGGATAATGTTTATTCTACATATACTTGTTTCAACATTTCACAAGTTTCTGTAACAGTTTTGTAAAAATTGTAACAGAATTTAATGTTTATTCTAAGATTTATATTGACTTTGAAAACAAAAATTTATTAGCGACGTTTTAATGCGAGTTTCAAGGTCAACCGCTTGAATTTGAGGAGCGCCAACTTCGATGGACATGTGCTGATAAACGAATTTCTAAATACAAGCCTTTTCAAGTTCTGGCAATTTTCGATTCTCATATACATACGTCAGTGTTGAAATGAATGACCTGTCGTTGCATATATATATAAAAAAAATAGTTCAATTAATAATGAATTTTTTTTCGCATGGTATGTTACAATCAGCATGGTAACATAACTTAGAAAGGACATACCAACTTAAAAACTTATGCTAAAATAATAAACTTTAAAAATACCTTACAGAATGTGGAAAGCCTTAAAGAACTTCGTTGTCAGACACCATTTTTTAAAATTTCAATTTAATTTGAATACTGAAAAAAAAAAAAAAAACAGAAAAAATAATGATTGAAAAATAATAAAATATTTACTTTTCTTAATAATATTAATGTATTCTATAAAACATAGGGTAGAATTATTTTAATTTAGTTTCATGTTTATGTATCTCTTCTAAGTTAAGTTATCATGCGTATTGTGAAATGTCATGTGAATTTATTTTGCAATATAAACTGAGATGTAATTATTATTATTTTACATTATAAGTTTTTAATTTTACACTTAAAAATTTCCGTAATAATTTAAATATATTACAGGTTTATGTAAATTCAATAAATATTTATACAGTTATGAGAATTTGAAAATTCATCACGTTTGCACTGGCAAAACAGATTTTAAAACGTATGAGACCCGTTAATGGATCCGGGACATGAAAAGCTTTTAACTTTGTAAAAAATAATTATTGCCTTATTTTATTATTATTATTAATTTTGTCTTAAAATTACTCGTAAATCATGTTTCTATCATGATTTAAATGTTAATTAACACAAGAAATATTAATTTTTTCGGTTTTTTTTTTTTTTCCAAAATCTAGCTGTCAAACAATGGCTGTTATGTAAACAACTTCTTATAAAAATGCGTTTTTATTCATGATGTGTTTTTTTAACATTTCTCATATTTATTTTGCTATAAGTCAAGAAACGTTTAAGTTAATTGGTTCAAACTTAAAATATTTTTTTAGTTATTTTACTTTAAATTTTGATTCAGCAAATTTCAAACAAATATTTATTTTTGAAAACCTTGCATCCTTTTTTATTTTACTTTAAATACTTTTAATTCTTTAAAATTAATATTTTTGAAAATGCGAAATCATCATTAAAGCTTATAAGTTTCTGTTTATTTAAATGAGAAACAACTAAATTTCTAAAACTAATATTTCGAGTTATAACAATTTTAATTTATTTCCTCATTATTAACAAATTTAAAATTTTAAAATTTTAATTATGAAATTTGTTTTTTAATTATCTGTGAGAAGTTTTATCTTGTGATTTTGTTTACAAATGAGCTTTTGTAGGGAAAAATTCAGTTTGTTCAACCCGGTACGTACGATTTATTGGATGCTATCACTCGTAAAATACGAATATCATGTTCAATAAACATAGTTTGCAGGCTAACACGATTGTTGTGTTTGGTTTGTGGGTGAGAAGAAGAGATGGGAGGAGAAACACTTTTTATTTGTTTCTACCCACAACTAGGCCAAAAAATGATCGTGATAGTGACTGGTACATTACGAAGAATGGAGGCCAGCAAACGACCCAAAAGTGACCATCCTTACTTCACATAAAATAATAAAAATATTCTTTTAATCTTGAAGATGATAAACTAAATACAAAATTATAAAATATAAATTTGAAGAAAAAGTAAAGTTACCTGTGAGGTCCTTGGCAGGTGATGAGTAGTAAATCCAGACACATATACAGGAATTAATACTCAAATTGGTTGAAGATTAATATTTATTTATTTATGAAATACTTGTATTTCTTTCATGAAAAAAATCGAATATCTTCTTCATAGAAAACATTTTTGTTTCTCATAAAAAATTAAACATTTGTTTTATAGTAAAAACTTTACAAATGAAGATATATTTTTAAATTGATATATTCCAAACACAACCAACATTCTTCATCATAACACATTTTTTTTTATATATCTTGACAGTATGAACTTGAAAAATTTCTCATAACACACAAAAGGAAAATAACATCATTTTCTTCAAAAAGAAACATCACTTAAATATATGTATGTTTTAAATATGTATATATTATCAGACGAGAATTTTATATAGATATGCACCAATATTTTCGATGGATCGCCCCGTGAATATTCAAATTTATTTGTATGAAGATGGGCCAAATAGCAAATTAAAATGACGAAAGAAATTATAAAGTCAACACGTTATGTAAATATGTAAGATCACTTCTTGAAAGAACATTCTTCAACTCACGAAAGAAAATCTTCACCTCTGCATGCTTTTCAGAGTACGGAGATCACATGAAAAGATTATTGAAGAAACTTGAGCACAAAAAGCAGTTGAAGAAAATTATTAATGATGAGATGATAAAAATAAAATAAATATTTAGAAGACACATGACGACATTCTTCTTTAGTTATAAAGCTAACACGAGATCAACGAACAGAAGATCCATGGTGTGCCCTTATTTACACAATAATTTCGTGATGCCTTTGAAGGGGCCTTGCTCCTGGCGGCCTTAAAAAATCAACCTTACCTGAAACCATGGCGTGATCATAGCAGCCTGAAATGTTGCCCGTATACAACGGTCTGGAGGGGCGCACGCACACATGCCCCGAAAAATTCCACCCAAAACTTCCAATCATCCGACCGCATCCATTACGGCAGGTGTCTAACAGCGCAACTCACGCAGGTGGCCGAGAGCCCAGGGGAAAAAGAGAAAAGGTTACTGGAATCCCAAAATACGCCAATTTGGCAGCGAGCGAAAGAGGGGGAGGTGACAAAATAAGCCAAGTTACGATGCAAAGTATGGAGAAATATGAATTTATTAAAAAGAGAATTGATAAACACCTAAAGAGGGGAGGCCAAAGCAGGTGGCCCTGTGCTGAATGACTTAAAATACGTCACCTGTGGAAACGAATTTGATAGGCTAGGGGTGTGTCCGAATAAACGGAAGTTCCACCCAAAGAACAAGCGAGAATGTTCTCGAACGATCTCCAAAACCGGAAGGAATGATTTCGAACAGGATTTTACCGGCTTGGAACATTCGAAAGCTAAGTAAGAAAGAAAACATTACAGGCGACGAAATGAAAATACACGAAACCGAAATAAAATTTAAATTGAGAACATTAATAAAAAGGAAGGTGATATGAAATAAAATGGCTAATAAAATTGAATTATACTAAACATATGGGGGGTTATCGAGTTACCACCACATATTACCCAGGGTCCCCCAAAAGAAAATATTGGTGAGATGACAAAAATGACAATTTTCATCGAGACAATATTTTCTAACACATGTACAAATATACTAAATAATTACACAAAATAAATGTATCAGAAATAGTTATAGGAATATAAATAACTGTTTTACATGATGTTCAAATACTAAAAGAAAAATACTTATTGTTATGATAGTAATCCTTATATGTTAACATGGAAGGTATACAAAATTTCTTCCAGAAGTATCTATCATATATTAAAAAAAAATTTAAAGTCTATGTGCAAAACAACAGTCCTTAACTTTGACGAGTCTCTTGTTAGGCTGTGCAAAATGCACTATAACAGTAGAATGCTTTAGCATATGTCAAAATATTTGATTATACAATAATATGTATATCTATATTCTTAGTTGTCAACAAAATGAAACATATTGTAACTGTATATGAATCATACAATAACTATATATAAAATATATGGTTTCAAATAACACATGATAACTTGAATGAATTTGTAAGTTGAAAATTGAACAATAAAAAATATATATATAAATGGTGCAGAGAGATTAGTTAGGCTCTCATAAAAAAATATTTACTTATATCACCACATAGCCTTTTAAGCTTTCAATAAATCTTAAATGAATAACTTTAGTATTATTCAATAACACATTTTCGCAAAAAAATAAAATAATAAGTTGCAAAAAGAATGGCAACAAAAGCATGATATTATTTTTCAATAAAAATATCTTCAAAATGAATATAATAACTTTCAAAGAGAGAATCTTTACACTCTCATAAAGGAATATTCTTGAACATTTTCAATATAAATTGACAATAATTGCATAAATACCTTTAATACTATACTTCATTCAAAATAAACATAAAACATAAGATGTTTAATATTCTGAAAAAGGAAGGAACTTATATGAACATGTCAATCTTATATATGACTTGATAATGTCAACTTACAAAGAAAAATCAATTATGTCAAAATTTTATATAGAAGATATCTAGAACATATTTACTTGTAATTTTCAAACATTTTTAAAAAAAAAATTAAGTAAGTGATCACTTTTGCATTTGTCATAAATCAAGAATTTGCTTTATATAAATATATATAATGACTCATTCAACATCTTTGGATCCAAAGTATAAACACACAAAAGTATACAAAAAAAAATATATACTACTTATGGTGAGTCATACACTTTCTATACTTCAACAAGAAGAGAAGAAATATTAGTATGAATAAGTTTATCATACATTTTCTTTTCTTTTTTTTTTATCAAACGAGGTTAAATGTTAAAGCATGCATGCATTGTAAAGAGAAGTCACAATAGAGAAAATAATTTGATGAGTACTCATCTTTATGTTTACCTTATATTAATTACAATTTCACCTTTCTTATTAGAATAAAACATTTGTCAAAAATCACTTTAAATGATGACATAATATTATAACAAGAATATAAAAAGACAAATTCTTTCTCAATTTCAGCACCAACTATTGTAATTAAAGACTTTATAAGATTTAAAAGTATGGCATACATGAGATTATATATCTATTGTAATAATTATGAGTTAGAGATAAATGCACTAAATAATAAAACTATTGAAAACCATACATACATCAAGAGGATGACTGCTGAATTGTATCAGGGAGAAGAAGACTTAAATAATGAAGAACAAAAATAAAAACAGCTGCCTGCAGCTTGGAGAAAAGAAAAAAAAAATTACATTGTAATTCTTCTTACTGAAATATCAGTCTGGCTAGCATCGACTGATTATACTACAAAGCAATAGTCATCCTGAAAAAGGAAAAAGAAGGTTAGTTTATTTCTTATACAGTTTATGATTGCGAGGGCGAAGATCATAATTTTTATATTGAGTAGACTTGTTTTTAACACCAGTATGAGTGCTATCAGGAGGAGCTTGTGACAGTACTGACTTACTGGAACATGAAGATGTTTGTTGTGACTTGGAAGAAGAAAGAATTTGAGGAGATGTGTTACATGTAGCATCATGATTTGAAACTTGAATAGAAGAGTGTTGTCTCACTGGAGTGGAGGATGCATTATCAACAGCTGATTGATCATGTGATGCATTTTTTGAAGAAACTGAAGGATGTTGCAGTGCTTCATTTCTCTTTTGAAGCTTCAAGATTCGATTAGTGTGAATCAACATAGGGGAAGCATGACTATTATTGGAATCTTGAATTTGAATGAGCACAGGAGAAATTATTTTCTTCACCACATATGGGCCTTGTATTTTCTTGTTAAACACATTGGGAAATTTTACGTAAACAATGTCATTAACATTGATGTTGGAAAACTTTAATTTTTCTCTGGATTTTTGGTACACCTTTTGTCTAGATGATTCGTTATTCTTGTAAGCTTGATAGTATATTTTTTCAATAACATCCATCAATTTATGAATTTCATATGCAGTATTGAGAATTTTCCATGAAACTTGAGTTTTATAATTGGAATAAATGTCGTTTATCTCTCTTCCAAAATGAAGAAGATTTGGAGAGAATTTTGTAGCTGGATGAGGTGTAGCATTATATATGGATTGGTGAATTTTTAGAGCAGTTGGTATATCACATCCTTGTGAAGCCATTGTGTTCACAGACGATTTTATTTGAGAATTGACTCGTTCGCTTAAACCGTTAGCTTGGGGATGGGCTACAGAACTATGCTCCAATTTAATGCCAAGCTTTTTGTTAAAATATGAAAACATATCACTCGTAAATTGAGAGCCATGATCAGTGAGAGTTAATTCGGGTTTTCCATGAGTGGAAATATAATGCAATAAGGCTTTTGTAACTGACTCAGCACTGATATTATTTAAGGCATATAATTCTAAATGACGAGAAAAATGGTCTATCATGGTCAACACATATTGACGATTTCTCAATGGGCCGAGTAAATCCATAGAGACCTTTTGATTGGGAGCAGTTGGGAGTGGTGCAGGTAGGTATGGAGCAGTGTTTTTTTTATGATTCTTATTTACTAAACAAATTTCACAAGAGTTGACATAATTAATGGTATCAGAAACAAGGGTTTTCCAGGTAAATCTTTTCTTTAAATTAACAATGGTTTTATGAATTCCAGTATGAGTAATATGAGCAATTCTTAAGGCTTTTGCTCTAAGTGACACAGGTAAAACAGCTTTGTGTAGCTCGATATCTTCTGAAGAGAAATGACCATTATAGCAAAGTAACTCATTACTTGGATTAATATAGTAGCCATTTAAACTTTTAGATTTCTTATTATTTTTAAGATCTTCATAAATTTGTTTAATTTTTGTGTCCTTTTGTTGTTCAGAGAAGATGGTGTGATCAAGAATTTCTAATAATGGATCTTGGTTATTATCATTATTAGGAGGTGAAGAATCACTCTGAAGATGACATGTGTGGTGTATTTTGTCAACTAAACCACATGGAAAGTGAGGAATGTCATTAAGTAAATCATTTTGATTATCAACAATAGGTAAAGGTTCTTGTGAAGTAATAAGATCTGGATTATTATTGAGATCTTCAGTAGGAATGTGAGGTGTTCTACTCAGAAAATCTGCTAACACATTCTCTTTGCCTGGTACATGCTGGAATGTGTACGAATATTCTGACAGTTCTAACATCCAACGAGTAGTAATATCAGCAGGTGATGTAGCTTTTTTATAATTATTAAGTGGCTTTGCATCAGACAATAGAATAAAGGGTCGACCAAAAATGTAGTATTTAAAAGCAGTTATGCCTTTGTAAATGGCATAGAGTTCCAGTTTGATGGCAGGGTAGTGCCTTTCTGATTGAGATAGAGTTTTGGAATAATAGGAGATGGGTTTAAGTTCACCATCAAATTTTTGCATAAGAACAGCTGAAATTGCTGTCTTTGATGCATCTGTATTAACATAGAACGTTTCATTCCAGTTTGGGAGATTGAGCATAGGTTTATGGAAGAAAATGTCTTGTAATTTTTTAAATGCATTTTCTTGTTCAGATTTCCAAGAAAACTTATTTTTAGGTTTGGTGACTTCAATGAGAGGAGTAATCAATTTAGAAAAATTAGGTATAATTGATCTATAAAATGAACACAAACCGATAAAACTCTTTGTTTGCCTCTTGGTTTTAGGCGTTGGAAAAGAAGTGATTTTTAAAATATTACTTGTAATAGGAAGAATTTTATGATCTGTGAGTTGGAAACCCAAAAAGTTAATGCTTGTTTGCATGAATGCACATTTTTCAGGAGACAGAGTAATGTTATTAGCAATGAGAGTGTCTAATAGTTTTGTGAGTTTCATGGACATTTCTTCAAATGAATTAGCACCCACTACAATATCGTCTTGATATGCATAACAGGAATCAATTTGAGATAATTGAATAACAGAGTCGATTAATTGTTGGAAAGTGCTGGCGGCCGTCTTCAGGCCAAATACTAGACGTAAATAGGTAAAAATTCCCCATGGAGTAGTAAAACTAAGTTTATCTTGCATATCTTTAGGTACAGCAATTTGCCAATATGCAGAGGGTAAGTCAAGAGTGGTATAATATTTAAATTTTGACAACTGCACCAATAGATTTTGAATTCTAGGAAGAGGATATGATGATGGGATTATAATCGAATTTAACAATCTTAGATCAAGAGCCAAACGATACTTTTGAGGCTTAGACATATCAGTTCTCTTCTTTTTAACAAGAAGCATGGGACACGCCCAAGATGAATTTGATCTCTCAATAATACCAGCGTTCAACATTTGATTAATTTGGTCAAGAGCTTCTTGCTCGAGTGCTTGTGGTACAGGAAAAGGTAATGTTTTTACTGGATGAGAATTTAACATGGTAAACTGAGGATTGACCAGGTCAGTATGACCTAAAGTGTCAAGAGATTTCGAAAAGGCAAGCGCTTTACTACATAATAATTTTGTTAAAGCTTCCCTTTCATGAGGAGGTAAATGTTTAAGATCAAAGTCATTTGGAGATAATTCTTGAATACGTTTTCTTTTAATCTCTTCAGATGGCAAAATTAAATTACAGTATTCGTTTTCAAATTCTAAATCAAAAGAGTATTCTTCAATATCTTTTTCATCTACATTGATACATTCACCAATAATTGAATTTTTATTTAAATGAATATCGAGCTTTGATATATTCTGACATACAACCAAAAATAAATCATTTTGAATTGAAGATTTTGAGTGCAATGATTGATGTAACACAAGACCTTTATTTTTTAAATTGGGTTTGAAAACAAAATATTCAGATGGAGGATTGAGATACTTAACATGTAAATAAACAAACGAATTAGGAGGTATTAATTCTCTATTAAGTAATTGTACCATGTTGGAATTCACCAAGACCTTATTACCATAATTCAACTGAGTTTCCTTTTCACCAACATAGCTATCATCATTAGTATTCTCAGATGAGAAATTCTTGCTAGGAATATTATTATCATTATTAGACACATAATTCACCATATTACCATAATCAGTTGGAAAATAATTAGGAAAATAAGTAAAATTACCATCAATATAAGGACTATGAAAATTCATAGCAGAATGAGCCATATTATTTGTAAACAAACCATTATTTTGAAGATTATAATTATAAGGATAGGTTGTATAATTGTTGGACAACTGTAAATTTGAATTATCATACCTTGCACAAGTATTATCAATGTAAGTATCACTCGTTAGATTATTTGACATAGATTCTTCATAATAAGGCATTTTGTGTGCATCGAGAGAATATGGTACATTTGAATTCACATAATTATATTCAGAATTCATAAAATAGCAAGTAGGAGATTCATTATAACTTTGAAAAGGAATGTGTTTGTCCTTAATTAGGATAGACTTAAAACTTGGAGAAATAGTAATAGAATGCTTGTTAATAAACTCAAAGCCAAGTATGGCTTGAAAGTGAACATTTTGAATTTTTGTAAGGTAAAATACATGATGAAAAAAATATTTATCAATTTTAAATGCTATCTCTATGCATCCTTTGAAGAAAACCTTAGAATTTATGGTTGACACGGATACATTCCTGGATAAAAATTTGTAATGAAGCCTGGATTTAATGCTATTAAAGCATTCTTCATCCAAGAGAGATAAACTTGATCCAGTATCTATTAATGTGGAGATTTCATTATGTTGAACATTTATTAGGATGCATGGAAGAACATAAGAGTTGTTAAAAGAACTGCATATGACATGATTTTCTTGTATGTCATCGTTGATTTGAAAATTTTGTTTGGAAGGCAAAGAATTATATGAAGAAGAAGATTTGTTAAATTTAGATGTCATAGGAGAAGTTTGGACAGCTGTGGATGACACTAAAGTGACTGACGAGCGTTTGTCCAATTGTTGATGTTTGTTGTTGTTGTCAAAGTGTACTGACCCTGAATGAGAATTACGGGAGAGAAGGCGGTCAGTAGAACCAGTCTCCCTTATTTGTTTAAATGATAAACATTGTTGTTATTTTCAGAAGAAGAAGAGGTGTGGCCTTTCTTTCTGTAAGGGTGAGACGAAACCTGAGCTGAAGAGTTTTTGTTAGAATTACTAATAATGTTTTTGAATTTGTAGCATGAGTCCATACGATGATTAAATTTCCCACAGAACGCACACTGCACAACATCTCGTCTGTGATAAAAGGATGTAGAATTTTTTTTGTGAGAAAACTTATCAAAGGTGGGTTGATAAGGACGATTCCGGTAAAAATTACGTTGATGAAAATTATTGTTACGTTTACTTGTAGCCTCTTGTCTCGGTGGAGAAGGCGAAAATGTTCTAGTTTTTCTTTGAAAATTACGAGAAGTATGAGAACTGTCCTTTTGAGTTTGTAAAGGAGAGTAATTGGTTTGAGAATTGTGAAAAACTTTATCCTTCGTATGCTTTATAGGAGTTTTATGAAGAGTATTACTAGAATTATCGTGGACATTTTCAGAATCGATACAATAGGCTTGATTAAAATTCTCATAAGATTTTTTAGGGGGAGAGTCATATATATTTTGAAGAAAAGTTGCTCGTTCAAGAGCTAATTCGAAAGATGTAATATTTTCTTCCAAGATTTTACGTTTGATTTGTTTAGGCAAAGCCTCAAGAAAATGAGTAAACTTTAATGAATTAAGAGCAGAAAGATCCAATTTTGGATAAGCAAGTCGAAGTTGTTTATCCAACCGAAAAGCAAAATTTTTAACTGATTCATTTGAATCTAAGGTCAAGGTCTGTAAAGATTTTAGAGAAACAGATTTTTTTGTGGGTAAGAAATAGTCTATAAATGCTTTTCGAATTTCATTAAAGTTAGAGTTCTTGAGCTGTGACTGAGTTTCAAGAAAGAAGAGTAAGGCGGTGCCCTCAAGTTTTGATTTAAAGAGAACAAAAAGTTCCTTGTCTGTAAAGTTATTTAGTTCCTGTAAGTCAGATAATTGATCGAAGAAAAATTCTACAGTCTGAGGGTTACCGTCGAAAGGTTGGATTGCAATATTTAGTTTGGCTTTTGGAGGCATGATGAAAAATTTAATATAAGAGCTCAATATATGACATGATAAATTTGGTTATTGACTGGTCTTGTGATGAATAATATATATATAAATTGACCCGTTATTTAAAATATTGATGACTTTCATATACGTCATAAACCATTTTTATATATTAAAAAAAAAGAAGAAAAATATATACTAACATATTAGTATCATATGAAGAATATAAGACCTAAATATTTTATGTAAATATTTATATATAATATGGCTCAAAACATAAATTATTATATGTATGACAAGAAGAATAATTTATCTTAGCATGAACAATAATTTTTACCAGTACCTCCGTTAAATAATGCATATATATATTAGTTGCAAAATATAGCAAGACAAGAAAAAAATATATATGGAAAAATTATGCTATATATATATCATGCACTGCTCCAGAAAAATATTTCAGTATAGAATCAATATATGTTGCAATTAATTACTGCACCACTCTCAATAAAATATAATTAATAATATTAATGTATGAAGAAAATAACTTGAAAAATAATGAAGAATTAACTGAAGATAATGACGACAATATGTATAAATGTAACAAAAATACGATGGTGGCAAAGGAAAAATGGATGGTCATGAAATGTTGGATACGCTTTGGTTTCGGCACCAAAGAAAATAAGAAATGTTGTGTTTGGTTTGTGGGTGAGAAGAAGAGATGGGAGGAGAAACACTTTTTATTTGTTTCTACCCACAACTAGGCCAAAAAATGATCGTGATAGTGACTGGTACATTACGAAGAATGGAGGCCAGCAAACGACCCAAAAGTGACCATCCTTACTTCACATAAAATAATAAAAATATTCTTTTAATCTTGAAGATGATAAACTAAATACAAAATTATAAAATATAAATTTGAAGAAAAAGTAAAGTTACCTGTGAGGTCCTTGGCAGGTGATGAGTAGTAAATCCAGACACATATACAGGAATTAATACTCAAATTGGTTGAAGATTAATATTTATTTATTTATGAAATACTTGTATTTCTTTCATGAAAAAAATCGAATATCTTCTTCATAGAAAACATTTTTGTTTCTCATAAAAAATTAAACATTTGTTTTATAGTAAAAACTTTACAAATGAAGATATATTTTTAAATTGATATATTCCAAACACAACCAACATTCTTCATCATAACACATTTTTTTCTGATATATCTTGACAGTATGAACTTGAAAAATTTCTCATAACACACAAAAGGAAAATAACATCATTTTCTTCAAAAAGAAACATCACTTAAATATATGTATGTTTTAAATATGTATATATTATCAGACGAGAATTTTATATAGATATGCACCAATATTTTCGATGGATCGCCCCGTGAATATTCAAATTTATTTGTATGAAGATGGGCCAAATAGCAAATTAAAATGACGAAAGAAATTATAAAGTCAACACGTTATGTAAATATGTAAGATCACTTCTTGAAAGAACATTCTTCAACTCACGAAAGAAAATCTTCACCTCTGCATGCTTTTCAGAGTACGGAGATCACATGAAAAGATTATTGAAGAAACTTGAGCACAAAAAGCAGTTGAAGAAAATTATTAATGATGAGATGATAAAAATAAAATAAATATTTAGAAGACACATGACGACATTCTTCTTTAGTTATAAAGCTAACACGAGATCAACGAACAGAAGATCCATGGTGTGCCCTTATTTACACAATAATTTCGTGATGCCTTTGAAGGGGCCTTGCTCCTGGCGGCCTTAAAAAATCAACCTTTCCTGAAACCATGGCGTGATCATAGCAGCCTGAAATGTTGCCCGTATACAACAGTCTGGAGGGGCGCACGCACACATGCCCCGAAAAATTCCACCCAAAACTTCCAATCATCCGACCGCATCCATTACGGCAGGTGTCTAACAGCGCAACTCACGCAGGTGGCCGAGAGCCCAGGGGAAAAAGAGAAAAGGTTACTGGAATCCCAAAATACGCCAATTTGGCAGCGAGCGAAAGAGGGGGAGGTGACAAAATAAGCCAAGTTACGATGCAAAGTATGGAGAAATATGAATTTATTAAAAAGAGAATTGATAAACACCTAAAGAGGGGAGGCCAAAGCAGGTGGCCCTGTGCTGAATGACTTAAAATACGTCACCTGTGGAAACGAATTTGATAGGCTAGGGGTGTGTCCGAATAAACGGAAGTTCCACCCAAAGAACAAGCGAGAATGTTCTCGAACGATCTCCAAAACCGGAAGGAATGATTTCGAACAGGATTTTACCGGCTTGGAACATTCGAAAGCTAAGTAAGAAAGAAAACATTACAGGCGACGAAATGAAAATACACGAAACCGAAATAAAATTTAAATTGAGAACATTAATAAAAAGGAAGGTGATATGAAATAAAATGGCTAATAAAATTGAATTATACTAAACATATGGGGGGTTATCGAGTTACCACCACAACGATAAGTTAACAACATAAATATTAATATTAATAATAAATTTAATATTACTGGTCGGAACTCGTGAAATTGAACGAATGAAAATGTTTAAAATAACTGTTAGATGCAAGTTTAAAAAATAATTACAATAAATAATTTTGTATTGGTTCGCCTAGTTCATAAATCATGACTAAATGTAAACTTAAATTTTTCAAATATTTGAAAAAAATAAACTTTATTTCTCTAAGTAATCAGTAGCATATGATGTTATCAATTGAAGCGTTGATCTTTGATTTTACGCAATGTTCAATCAGCGAAAATTGTGCCACTATGACCAGGATTCTCGCTTACTTTTTACCAACATTATCGATATGGCGAAAAAGAAGTCAAAAAGAGTAGCTAAATGAAAAGAAATGTTAAAAAATATTTTCGTATTCAAACACTGAGAAAGATCTCCTTTAACCCCTTATTGTATCCCTTTCTTTAAAAATGTTCTAAAAAATACTTTTTTTTGAAACCTAATAAAATAGAGATTTTATTATACGTCATAGAAGTTGTTAAAAATAAGTACAATCATAATGTCTCCTAATTATGCAAACGTTTCAGACGTTCTTTTAGCAATCTAAATAAAAATTGAGAGTAATTACCTTTGTTTTGCGATTGTGAAAATGTGCACGAAAAATTACTTTGCTATTTTATCGTTTAATCGATTTATAAAAATTGACCTGTAAATCATACTTTTCATACAGCTAATAAATAGCATGGTAAATGGTTAATTTCAGCACCGCACTCTAGCAAGTTTCTCTGTCTGGCGCTTGATGCAAATAATCTTGTTTGCGTTTCTCTCGCGCGACCTGCACCGGTACATAGACAGCGATTAAATGACAATAGAAAAATACCTATTGCATAATCATTTCTGTATTTGTCTGTTGCTAAACTGAATTGGTGTTGAATTGGTATTTCTAAAAATATAGCAGTGTAAAATGCACGGTGGAACTGAACATGCAAAGCGACATCAAATCGTTCAGCTGTGTGAATAGGAATCTAGACTTCATTGATACACGCACAAAACGAGCAGAATACAACTTTTTGCAGCTTGACGAGTCTGATTGTTCTTTTACTCGCCAAATGATATATTTTGTAGCGATTTGGTGCAATTTCAAGTGGCAGCAAAAACCCTGAGCATGATACAATCATTGATATATATACAAGGAAATTTAAAAATAAGGTCATTTTCATCGCCTGAAAATTTACTTGCATGCTTTCACATTTATCATTTAAAAATAGTAATAGCAATAGATCACACCATTATCAAAATTTTTGTTTCTGAGAAATCGTTACCACTTTCTAATTGCTTCTATCACAAAAATATATATAAAAATTCTTTACTTCCGTACAAATCTTTGCTTTTGTGGCCAGGACCAGAGTTGGGCAAAATACATCAAAAAATCATTTTCGATACAAAATACAAAATACATTCGTTTTAGAACCCAAAATACAAAATACAAAATACTTTCCTATTAAAAAAAATTCAAAATACAAAATACATGTATTTTGAAAATACATTTAAAATACAAAATACATTTGAAATTTTTAAAAGTTTGTGTATAACATTGGGGGTTTTCGCAGACCGTGTCCGGCACGGTCAGCAGTCCGGTTTCGGACATTTTCTCTATCCACAACCTCTGGCCGGGCCGGTCCAGCCCGGACTTGATCTTCAGTCGTTCCGGGCAAGACCGGGCCAGATATCCGGTTTATATTTTCCTGAAGGATAGTCTCAAATGGACCTGTTCATTACTCTTTCCAGTCAAGGGCTTTACATTTTTCTCTGCAAATTCGGGCTGGGCCTGATTTATTCTGTCCAGACCGGGACTGGATTTCATCCTTTCTAGAGGTCTGAATTAGTCAAAAATTGTAGTATTTTTACGAATCCAGCCCGCAAGTTGGATATCTCGTCCAGGCCTGAACTATCCAAAAATAGTACAATCTAACCCGATCCAACAGTTTATTCCAAATAATGTATGTATTTTTAAATTGCTATAATTTTACAGTTAAAAGTTTTAATTTTATCATTTTTAAAGAATGATAAATATATTTCTGGACAATAAAATTATAGCACAATAAAAGGAACTCTGAAAATAAATCTGTCAAGGAATCCTGTCTTAAGGCTGTTCTTATATCCAAATTGTTAACTTTATAAAAGAAGTTTTGATTCATTTTTTGTTCAAAATGGATGAAAGTAGCAAGTGTTATTATTCAAAAGTAATGGAATCGCACTCATTTTCCCGTGTTTTTACAAACATAATAAGTGTTTCAGAAAATAGTGTCAAAGTAGGCGTTTTGAACTGCATTTGTGCGCGTAAGAAGATTAACCACTCAAAAAGAAACAAGAAACGTGTTTGTTGCATGAACAAAATCGCTTATGTATCAATAAGTAATTCAATGATCAAAAAATCGAAAACACAGTTCGATTCCAAATCGCTTCCATAGTCGGGTCTTTCAATTTATATCTTTCCGTTAAAAAATGAGTTTGTAAATGTGTCAAAATGTTTTGCGCTTGTTAAGCAGAGTAGATGAGAACAGCCTTAAATGGCAAATGTGTTAATTCATCCAAAATGGATTTAATAACAAGTAAAAAGAATTTAATAAATTTAGAGAAAACTGTATCAGCTGAAAGGAAATCTGTTAAGGGATTTTTTTCCTTTTAGATTTTTAGAGCCAGGAGCGTGCGAAAAAAACTGCGCCCGGGGCAACGTTTCAATTTAGCGCCACCCCCCTCCCTACCCAGCTTTTTCTTGTGACAGGCTAAAAAATGACGTTGGTAGGATAAATATGGCGCCCCTTAAATTTCTGTGCCCGGGGCGACCGCTTCCTCCGCCCCCCCCTTTTTTTTTGCACGGCGCTGGATAGAGCGCCAACAAAATTTTTGTCAGTTACAAACTCACAAGATGGACACTTTCTAAAAACAATCAAATGATATTCAGGACCTTCTAAAACATATAAATCCATCAAAAACCTGAATCCAATACTTTCTTACTGTAAAGATAGAGGAAAGTAAAAAGAGCGAGAAATTGAAAATCAAAGTGTCAGTTCAGTTAGTTATCCTTACACGCATACATAAACACACATATATAAAAAAATTGTATAATCGCTTTCGTTGGAAGTTTTTTAAAAAGTATATATAATTCGATAGAACTCCGATCACTACAACGTAGATATAAGTATATTTCTCTTGAATAATAAATAAGATAAAATTTTATAAGAAATATTAAATAAACAACATGTTAAACATCTTCATTTAAATCCTGGAAATATCATAACATATAACAATACGACGTTCGGAATATCATGACACCAAATAATTTTTTGTTGTTTTTTAAGTGATGGTTTTTAGTGTTTAATAGGTAATTAGCGTATCCGATTTGTGCATCGCTCTTTTTTATGGTCTGTTTCAACACTTTGAGGGACAAGCAATTGTGTCTCTGTAATGTTAAATTCACACCGGAATAATCGAAAAATTTTAGTTTAAAAATTAAAAAAACAATTTTGAAACATTTTTGAACCAAAATTAAGTATATAAAATGTAATTAAAAGTTTATAGTGCGAGTCTTGATTAAAATTAAGTGGGATATAATCAGTGTTGAATTCAGAGACTTTTCTCCGGCACTAAATTCAGTGGCTCCGGGGACATTATAGAGTTCCGGGGGGGGGGGGTTGTACTTTTTGACTATTGAAAATGCAAAATTTCAATTTTTCTGTAGGGGGACACTTTATTGCTCTGGGGGGGGGGGAATGTCCCCCTGAATTCAACACTGGATATAATATATTTCACTGCCCCTCAATAAGTTAAAGATCCTTCAATCTTGAACTGGTCATAGCATTAAAATTACTTTAAATAGACATAACATTTTTTTCCATCATTCGTATTGTAAAGCTGCATTTAAAACTCAGGCATACTATTTTTTTTTTATAATGATTGCAAATTAAAAATTGCTATTTATTTTCTTTAAGCATGAATACACTACTATTCTCTTAAAGAATCTTTTATTGTTATTTGTTTTTGATTAACTTGCAAACCAAATGTTAAACATTTTGGAACTCTGTACAATAAACATCAATCTCGCTTGATACATAAATAATCTCAGAATACACGGGCATAAATAATTGTACAATTAATAATGTATACTTTTCAATGCTTATAAATTGTTACAAAATAATGTTTAATTATTATTATTTTTTAATTTTATTCTAAAAAAATAATGCACATACCCAGAACCCTGCGAAAGGGGGAGCGAAGGGGGTAATCGCCCTGGGCGCGGAAATTTAGGAGGTGTCAGATTTATATTACCAATGTCATTTTTAGCTAATCACAAGAAAAAATTGGTGCGGGGTGGCGCGAAATTGAGTCTTTGCCCCGGGCGCGGCTTTTTCTTCACATGCCCCTACATATATCCGCACATTTAAAACCATAAATATGTATCAAAATCATAAATATATAATAAATCTGCTGTAGGGGAATAATTTTGTAATTAACTTGATTAATATTTTTATCAATAATAAAATTTTCATCTGAGAAATTTCGTCTGAAAATTTCGTTTCGAAGTTTTATTACTTATTAATTCAAAAAGGAATAAAACTTCGGTTTCGGACAGCAACTTTCGCTTCGGTAGAACACCATTTTATATTTTATATCTTCACTAAAAAGCACTATAAAATAAAACATAAAATAAGATTTAAAAAAAAAAGAAAAAGAAAAAAGAAAGAAATTACGCTATATAAACATGTATCTCCATTAACGACAGGTCTATAGCCAAAGATCCGGTATTTAACATACTCAATCGTAAATACAATTATTAAAAATCTGATCTCTATATCAATAAATAGAACTAGTTATATAATAACATTATCTCCCAATTAAATGAATATCAGGGGTGGGTTAAAATATGCCCAAACTTTGATAAAAAGTATGCAAAGAAACTAGATAAAATATCGTAATCAAGGTATAACGGTAACTAAAAATTTTACCTTTAAATTTGTTTTAAAATGCGTTGTTTCGTAGAAGGTTCCACTTATAAGACTTTGTTGTACACATTTGGCATGTTGCTTTAACTTTGCCGTTACTATACATGGAAATTATTTAAAAAATTTTCTTATCTAATATAGCGACACGTGCACTATCGGAATTCATTGATATATTGATATCCGGAGTTGGGGCAATATCAACCATTCTTTCACGAGATTCAAACATACATTTCTTTCTGCTACTACATTAGCTTTCTTTCTATGGTTCTTAAAAAGTACTATATACAGCAAAACTCTGAATAATTCTTCCTGTTTATCACATAATAGTTTTTGTCGTTCTCACAATAAAAACTAGAACGTTAGAATTGTACATGTATAATTCAGCAAAAATGCTTAAGAAAAATAGAATCATTCATTCTAATCCTTATCATAGCAATAGTTGAAAAAGTATGTTTACATTAACTTCTAGAAACGAAACCTATCAGACAAAACAAAACAGAGAGGCACCTGTTTTGCTTTTGTGAATCTTACATCTGCGGTGGTTTAAACGAAACAACTTGAAATTTACAGAAATGTATTTTGAAAATGAAATGCATTTTCAAAATACAAAATACTTGGAAAAAGTGTTTCAAAATACATTACTAAAATACTTTCGTTTCGTCGGGATAAAATACAAAATACAAAATACAAATGTATTTTGAAAATGTATTTCAAATACATGTATTTTCGATACTGCCCATCTCTGGCCAGGACAACGAACAGTTGAAACGTTCGGATTGCTAATTAAGAAACATAAGAAAACAATTATGGAAAAAATCTCACTGATTGTCGGTACCTTGACAATTAAAAAGAAATCTTTATTTGTACCGGCCTTATGAAACAGAAAGTAATTAGCATTTAGATAAGGCTTTTCCACGATTATATTATCTTACAAAAAAAGCTGTTATAAAAATGTACAATCTATCAGCTATGTAAATACCATTGCAACAGCCACAAAGCGAATTTTGTAAGGTATAACTACTCTTTTCTACTTCCTTATCTATAAAGCAGAAAATAATACTTTCAAATCAGGAACAGAACTTTTTTGGGAATTTGTTACATAGTGTTATTAATCAATATATTCTTAAGCTTGATATTATTTTTGTTAGTTACAATTTTGTTCATGTAAACATTCGCACTCTTGACTTATTCTAATTTGAGTACCGGCCAAATCCATAAATTTACTTTTAAACGTAAATATAAGGTCCAGTTTCATCAAAGAAATACTTATCTAATTTTTAATATGACGTCATCTTCATTTACTAAAGCATTCTGATTTTCGTATACGTCAAAAATTTTTGAAACCTATTTTTAATTCTAATAGGAAAAAGCAATCGTAATGATACAATAATTCCCATTGTTTCCCTTTTCTCTTCAACAATGGAAATAACTCGATTGCTACTGTTATGAAGAATATTCTTAAAAAAAATTTTAAATTAAAATTAAAATATAAAAATGGGAAGGTTTAAAAAATAGTGAGTATGGGCACATCTAAAAATAAACTGTTCTCATCTAAAAAAAATTATCAAAATCGGTTCAGTAGAAAATCAAAAGGATAAAAAAAAATCAGTAAATGGATCTTTTGTTATAAGTAAAACCTCTTTAAATTTTAAAAATATGCTTTTATGGGATTTCTAAAAGAAAAAAGCGCTTTTGCAAATTTATTGGTAACTTGGAAGACGTTATTATGTGAATTCGCTCATGGTTATATCATAATTTTTGGTTATTAAGGAATATTTTACTTGTGTAAATGGTCTTTTGAATTTTGAAAATATAATAGTTTATGGAGTTTCTGCACGTAAAGAACGATTTTCGGTTTCATTGATGAAGCAGAAAAGATTAGAGGAGGATCGTACATAGTGAGAAAAAAAATATTATTTCTTAATGCATGGCGACTACTATTATTCTTTTGAAATATTTTTGTACTGCATATTTGAACAAAACAAAAACACAACACATTAATGAATAAATGCTGTTTAAAAAGTTATTTATAAAAGCATAGAAACGGAATAACGGAGAACAGAAAATGTGAATTACAAGTTACATACAAGGAGATAAATGTATATATTTTTTTATAAATCCTACTTTTTTACACGAGTCATTATTTTCTTCAGAATAATAAAGTCTTAATTACTGCCTGAAAGTGTTGTTATCACTTGGAGTTTAAACTCACATTTTTGAGGTCGATTTTGTTAGGAAAATCAATATGCTGAGACAAAGTCCAGCAAATTTCAGTCCTTCGAAGTTAAATTCAGATAAATGGAGTAGAATAATTCAAAGAATGTGTGGGTTTGGAAGGCGCAAAGAAAATCATTTATTTAAAGAATCAAAGCGGTGCCGCGTTCGGTTCAGCAACCACAATACAAAGTATTTTGCCAAAGGCATTTTTGTTATGCACAGATGTTAGCTGAAAGAAGGGAGTGTAGATCCCATACATATACATCTATTGACGAAAGTATCGCTAACCTAGATCAGGTGAAATAAGAATTTTAAGCACAATTGTTAGTAGCAAGAAAGCGAGAAAGGGTCTCTAGTATTGTCGAAACATATACCTGTAACTGCGTCAATTCGATAGTTTATTTATTGCACGGGAACAAATTTCAAAGCAGATATCCGTACATTTTCCCGACACCGTATAAATATCTGAAAAGATCAAAGGGTGTTCCGCAAAGGGAGGCTGGATAGTTACATTATCTGGAAAGATGAAAGGTTATGCGAAAAGGGGCGAGCAATGGTATTTACCTTCTAATAATAATAAAGGGGTAATATTAAAAAATATAGAATATAGAAGTATTAGGGAATTTATGAATGAATATGAAAGTATCCAATCCTAGAAAGAGTTAGAGGAAAGGGAAAGAAATCGGTTGGATAATGTTAAATTAAGGTGGAAATGGGTGTCTTTATGTTAATACGAGAAAGCTAGAAATGGGGGAGCAGAGAGTTAGGGACAGCGGTTTTTGAAAAAAAGAGTTGGTGTATCTGAGATTTCAGTGAAGGATTTTCCCAAGGAATTGATTTTAGCAGGAGAGCGAGTTGATATCGGGATGATCTTCAGGATTTGGTATTGGGGTAAGCGAGCTCATGTTTTTCCGAGCACTTAATATTTTACCAATTTTCTAAATTACATGCATGTTGAGGCTTTCCATTTTTACATTTCGCATTAACATTTTATTGCAATGCAAACTCTCATGTTTATATCGTATTAATATTTTGGATATGTATACTTAATTAATTTTTCTTTCAATAAATCATTCTCTTTAATTACAGTTTAATTATTTAATGTATTGTTTCTATTTCCTCGTTTCGGGTGAATTAACGAACCTGGTTACTTATTCCTTTCACGACTCGGCTTTTTTTTATGTGAATATGTGTAAATATTATGAATATCTAATAATCAATCTATGGAAATATAGAAATATTGAATTTCGTAATAATTAATTTAATAAAACAAGGATATAGTAAACAAACACCCGAACAATGGTGACCGTGCCAATTAATACTTTTAAGTATTAATCATTAAATATTAAACCTTCAAACGGAAAATAGAATATAAATATGAAATTAATAATAATAATAATAAAGTAAAAAAAAAAAAAAAAAAAAAAAAAAAAAAAAAAATCTCGTATTTGTTTGCATTGCATATTATAAAAAGTAGTAAGAATGAAAAAACATCAATCTAAGTATTGGTATATTCAAGCAATGATTCTTCAAATTACAAACATTATTTTGTATAATATTCAATGTTTTATAAATAACAAAACTATTTGAAAATTGTGTTTAAGAATATAGTTTCAGATTTATGTTAAAATAAGAATAACAATTATTGGTACATTGGCTCTTAACAAAATATTATTTTTATTTTGATTGTTTAATTTTCCTCTTATATGTGATTATTATTTGAAATCTATTTATTCCAGTATCTACTGTAACATTCAAAAAAAAAAAAAAAAAAAAAAGAGCCTTAAATTGACTGAGTGTTGTTTAAAATTTTTTTTTAATACTTTTGAGTTAACGCATTTAAATTATTTTCATTTATTACACTTCATTTTATTCTTAATAATTTTGATTTTGAATTTATTTATCATACCTAAATTATTGTTAATTTTATTTTACATTATTACAACCTTGCTCTCATTATTGAAATAAAAGACTAAATACTAAAAGGTAAAGCATAAAAGCTTATGTTATTTTGTTGAAGTATATCTATGATATAAATAAATATAAATAAATAAATAAGAATAGCAATTATTAGAAGGGCAATATCTTATATTTTGCATGAAATTATTACATTTAATCATATTAATGTAAAATATTATGTAATGTGTATGACAAATGTCCCCAGGTCAAAATTTATGCTTGTACCAGCAACAAAAATATGCTAGTTATTGCTAGGTATTGCTATGTCTGCTAGATTTCCAGCAAAATGGGCCAATACACACCATGAATTGCTGGAAATTCTGTGTTATCATATGCTAGCTAGCATCACATGCTATATCGCTAGCTTGCACAACAAAAGCATGACAAGCTATATGCAAGCATCTCATGCTTATTTCCAGCAAAGTGGGCCAATACACACCATGAATTGCTGGAAATTCTGCTGGAACCAGCAACATGTAATGCTCGTTTATGCTATTTTACTTGTTGGGTTATAGCACTTGGTGCTTGTCTAGCAAACAAATACCAGCATGAATTTCGACCTGGGTCGAAAAGTATATGAGTATTAAACTTTTACTTTGTATCACTATAACGTGAAAAAGGGGATCTAGATTAAATATTAGAAAATTTTAAACAAAAATAAATAAATAAAAACAAATAAATAAATAAATAAATAAATAAAAGACATAAAATATTGTCTTAAAAATGGCGGACGAGGAATCAGACACGCTTATTAGAAAATTAGCAGGTTTTCAAACTGTTATACCTCAATTTGATAATCTTTCGGCAATCACCCCGAAATATTTCATCGAACATCTAGAAAATATCACTGATATAGCAAAATGCACTAAACCGGAAAAATTACTTATTTTAAGATCACGAATACGTGGATCTGCTTTAACAAGCCTAATTTCCACCCCAGATCTCTATCAAGAAAAAGATTATGACGAGTTTAAAAAGAAATTCTTGTCGTACTTCGACACACAATATAGCTTAGGAGCCCGGCAAAAACAGTTTTCTAACTGTAAAATGTTGCCGAATGAACAAGTGAAAACATATGCAGCAAAAGTTGCATTAGCCACGGAAAATTTTTTCAACGCTCCAGATCTAACGAATGAAGCCATTAAAACTATTTTTGAAAATACTAAATTAGGAAAATTTATCGATGGCCTTCTTCCCCATCTAAAACAATCAGTAATATTGAAAGATCCTAAAACATTTCAAAGCGCGGTTGAATTCGCCCAAATGTTGCAAGCTAATGAAACCCCAAACGATTCTCAAATACTAGAATCTGTCAATAATGCAATAAAATATTACGATAAAAACGAAATAAAAGACATCCTCGAAGCTCACGCATCAAATACAATGGAAATGATAAATTCCTTAACAAAAGAAGTTGAACAATTAAAAATGCACACGCGGCAAGACTCGACACGAGCACATAACAATCATTCCTTTAGACCCTCACACAGACGGGGTGTGGGTAATTCAAGATACACACAAAATAGATATTATACTCAGAGAAACATCCCCAGCTGTGGAATATGCAATAAATCGCATTTTACTTCCGAATGTTACAACAATCCGGCGAACAAAACTAACTTTAGGGGGAGATTTAATACATTTAGAAGGAATGGCAGGATCTCTCATACAATGCAGGGTAACAATAGAGAAAACAGATCACAAACATCAAGGGATTTTCAACAAAGCAGACATACTTCGGAAAACTTTTAACGGGGGCCCTCTCTTCTGTCCCCCCAACGCGAGACGGCTCCCTTGCAAACAAAATATTGACAGGACAGAAAAAAACTTTTGTTGTAAACACACAAGCAGTGGAGTATAGTAAAAATGAAAGGAAGATTACTCTGCCTGTAGTTAACTTAAAATTAGCGGGAATTACAGTGAAATCTTTGTTAGATAGCGGCGCATCAGCAACGCTCTTAAATAGTAAAATTTTCAAAATAATTCAAAAAGATGATAGAGTTAAAATTCTAAAAATTGACGCTCAAATTAAATCAGTGACAGATGGAAAGTTAGAAATTACTAATTGCATTTCAGTACCCATAAATATTGGAAATAAACACTATCAGCATAAATGTTACGTTGTTAATAATCCCTTATCCGATTACTATGATGCGATAATCGGCTATGATTTCTTAAAATCAAAACAATTCACAATTTGCTTTAAAACTGATAAAATAAAAATGCAAAATACGGAAATTGATATCCACGATGCTTTAACAAACCCAGTAATTAATCAGACGACTTATGCATACTTACCCAAACATATTGTTTTACAAGCAGGAGAATCGAAGGACATTGAATTCGCATTAAATAAAACAGTAAAGAAAGGAGATTTAATTAAAATATTTTCAAATTTAAAAAATCCAAACATTAAATTTGTTAATATGTGTAGGGTGGATAACGAACGACGAATAAAAGTAAATGTCTCAAATCTTTCTGAAAAACCTATTCCCCTGAATAAAAACACAAAGATTGGTACGATTAGTAATAATTATGACACAAGAAATATAGAATTAATTAAGCAACTAAGAAGAAATGAATTAAAACCTTCTGACTTTAATTTAGAACACTTGGACGAAAACATAAAAAAACCTTTGCTAGACTTACTCTTCGAATTTGCGGATATTTTTAGCAAACGCCTTTACACGATAGGAAGAACAGAGGCAATACAACCCACTCTCGAAGTCGATGCTACAAAATTACCGTCAATTAAGCCATATAGACTCCCGGAAGCTCTTCAAAAAGAAGCAAATAGACAATTGGAAGAATTAGAACAGGCCAACATTATAGAACGTTCCAATTCATACATTAGTTCTCCATTACTATTAGTAAAAAAGAAAAATATAACAGGGGATCCAAAAGACCAGAAATATCGTTTAGTAGTCAATTACCGCGAATTAAATACTCATGTAAAATATCCCAGATATAGGCTACCAATAATACAACACTTACTAGACAACTTAAAAGGGAATAAAATTTATACAACGCTCGACTTAAGCAATTCTTTTTTCCAGATTCCTTTAAAAGTTGAACACAGAGACTATACTACATTCAGTACCCCGAAAGGAAATTTTCGATTTGTCACATTGCCGCAGGGTTTAAAAATTTCAAGTGAGCATTTTGCAATGTTAACAGATCAAATATTATCGCCATTATCTGAATTAAATATCAGTAACTTCATAGATGATTTTGCAATGGGCGGGTCAAGCGCGGCAGAAATGTTACATAAATTGCGTCTACTTTTTGAAAGATTTCGATTATTCGGTATTACATTAAATCCTGAAAAATGTTCTTTTATGCTGCCCGAAATTAACTTTCTAGGACATAAATTAAATGCAGATGGCATAAAACCAGTGGAAGAAAATATAATCAAAATAAAGGATTTTCCCTCGCCAAATACAGTTAAAAAAATTAGACGATTTGTGGGATTAGTATCATATTACAGAAAATTTATAAAAGATTTCTCGAAATTAACTGCCCCATTGACAGACTTAACAAAAAGAAATGCACGCTTTAAATGGACTAAAGAAGCACAAACGTCATTTGACAAGCTCAAAGAATACCTTTCACAACCCCCGATTCTAATTCACCCCGACTTCGACAAAGATTTCGTCTTAAGTGCAGATGCGTCGGACAATACACTGGGGGGATGGCTCGGACAAGAAGATGCCAACGGCATAATACGCCCAATTGCTTATTTTTCAAAGAAACTCAACCCAACACAAAGAAGATACACGATATTGGAGAAAGAATTAATGGCTATCGTCTGTTGTATATCCACGTTTAAACATTACTTGTATGGCAGACATTTTATTATACGCTGTGACAATAAAAGTTTGACGCAACTTTCTAAGCTAGAAAATCCGGGAAACAGAGTGGCGAGATGGTTCATGTTTCTTGCAGATTACAATTACACCTTTCAACATGTGCCCTCATCAGAAAACATTATCGCAGATATACTCTCACGAGATTATTTTAATACTTCCGAAGTAAATGCAAACACTCCTATTAAAAGCAATACTGGCAGTAATAATAAAAATAAAACACAGGAAATTGGGAAAATACTATCGAATTTAAACAATAATAATAATACGGAGTGCGTAACTACAAAGAATTGTGATAGTGAAAAGAAAACAAGAACAAATCAGCATTATAAGGAATCAAATACAGTAAAAACCATCAAGGGTTTAGAAAATCTGGGAAATTCATGTTTTATAAATGTTGTGCTACAAAGTCTAACTCATTTATCACAATTAACAAATTATTTATCGCACGATACTATTGATTGCGATATCAAATAAAATTGTATGATATGTTCGCTAAAAAGGCACTTACAGGCTACTGTTACAAGTGCGGAAAAAGTTATTAAACCAGTAGAGTTATACGAGAACCTAAATAAAATAGGTACACAGTTTCGACAGAACGAGCAAGCAGATGCACACGAATTTCTATGTCAGGTCATATGCCGCCTACAAGAAAGTATAAAGAAACATACAAACCAAGATACAATAAATGATAACAATGCAAGTCCGATAAAATCCATATTCGAGGGTAATTTCCGTAGCGAGGTGAAATGTTTAAATTGTAAAAAAAAAAGTATTAATTTTGAACCTTTCATGGATATTTCTTTAGACATTGCGCAAAACAGTGAATCACTCGAAGATTCATTACAAAATTTCACGAATCCAGAATATTTAACAGGATACTATCGCTGTTTTAATTGCAAAATAGCTAGCGAAGCAAGCAAAATGATGTCTATTTCAAAAAATCCTGAAATATTAACAATTCACTTTAAAAGATTCGAGTTCGCAAACTCACAAGAAAACAAATTATCATCATTTATTTCTTACCCCGAAAAATTAAATTTGCGCAAATACATGTCTAATGTAAGGAATAAGAAACCAATTTGGTATGAACTTCACACAGTTATCGTGCATTCGGGAAATCTTATTAGTGAAGGACATTATCATTCATATGTTAAGGGAGAAAATGGAAATTGGTATTTAACAGACGACACAAAAATAAAACGCGTAAATATATGCGAAGTTTTAAGACAACAAGCGTATATCTTAATCTATACTATTGCAGGAAAAGATAATAATATGTCTAATTTAAATTTACGCATTATAAACGCTATTCAAATAGATCTGCCTTCAATAAATGAAATTAAATTAGCCCAGAAAGAAGACAAAAAGCTTTCAATAATTATAACCGCTTTGCAAAACGGAGTCAAAAATGACAAGCAACGTTTTCCTGACTATTTTATAAGAGATGATTTATTATTACACAAAGCTTCATTACCAAGAATTAGAAAATCAATTAAAGTTGAGCAGATAGTCATTCCAGACAAATTCAAACCACATATTTTGACGGCAAAACACATATCGCATTTCGGATTAATAAAAACATACAATGCAATACGTGAAAATTACTTTTGGGAGAATTTATATTCAGACACGAAACATTTCATTAAATCTTGTAAGCAATGTGCAGCATACAGATCTCCGAACAAATTGCCCCCAATTCCCATTCAACGCAGTTATATACCCTCGCAGGTGAATGAATTTATAAGTGCGGATTACATCGGTCCATTTCCAAAAACTGATAAGGGCAATCAATACATTTTAACGTTCCTAGACCATTTTTCTAAATATATGAAGTTATATGCTGTGCCGAAATCAAATACATATTACTCAGTCGAATGTCTTATGGATTTTATTAGTACATTCGGAGTACCAAAGCATTATTTGACCGACAAACAAAGTTGCTTTACATCGGAAGTTTTTAAACATTTGTGTGAAAAATTCGGTGTGACTAAATTATTTACTACACCACAACATCCAAGCGGAAACGGAGCCTCAGAAAAGATAAACGCCAATATTAAGAAATCACTGGCGATATTCGCAGAAGATACAGGTCAATGGGACGAATACATTGGATATTACTCTTTAATTTATAACAATAGCGTTCATTCATCACACGGTGAAAAACCGGCATACATTCAGTATTCATATGATCAACAACTGCCGAATGATATCTTAAGAGAACAACAACCTATTGAACACATTTCATATGCTAATTTTGTTCGGAAAAAAGCTTCACAATTAAACTATGTACACAACAAAGTTAAAGAAAACCTATTAAAATCAGCTACACTTCAAGAAATTTATCAACACAAGAAGGCTAGACACAGGAACTTTACCCCGGGACAACAGGTGTTTTTATACAATAGAGACTGCGATAGGTTCAAACTAACAACAAAAAAACGTAATAATGTAGGTCCTTACACAATAAAAGAAAAACACAATGAAGTCAATTTTACAATATACGACCCAACAGATTTAAACGGCAAGGAAATGAAAGTCCATTCGCAGAGACTAATACCATTCACACAAAGAAGACAAGAACTGAATCTGTTCAATACAAAAGTAAAAGCGAACAGTTCTCCCACATCCCACACGTCAGAACAAACGGATAAACCAAATGCCCAATTTGATGACTTGCCGAATATCCATCTATTATGGGAACCCAATTCTTTAAAACCTGCAACAGGCACTATTCAGAGTATCCAAAGCGAAGGCTCTATAATGGACGATATTCATCCATTATCTGACCACGAACAAGCATCCCCTATCAGCGCAACTTCTGGAATGTCACACATTTCATCAACGCATTCAAGCAGTACAGACGACACTATTATATACACACCTCCAAGAGAAAATATATCACAATGCCAAAGATATGATTTAAGACCAATAGAGCCCCGCTATTTAGCTAATAGATTTATGAAATGGGCATTGGATGTCACAAAAGATTAGAGTCCCGTAAACATTCTCAACCTTCTTTCCTCAAGAGTAACAGGTGTTATGACTTCCCAAACAATTCCCAAAACGTTTTTCTCTTCAAAATAAGAAAAAAAAAAAAAGGGAGAAGGAAAGAAAGTGTGGCAATTCACATGGAATTATTTAAATGCCACGTGTTGGAAAAAAAAAATGCTATTTTCTCTAACCTCTTTTCAGGTTATTTGAATTTCCTGTGTATAATCCTGATTTAATATGTATAATCTATCAATTCAATTATGAGGATATAGTGTTCAGGATATATATATTTTGTGTTTATATTAGCACCAAAATTAGTTAATTACTTATTTAACAGGGAAGTATAGAGGAAATCTATCAACTAATTATTATTTAGAACATTAAATTGTTTTATCAATTTTATTTTCCATTAATACTCTCAATTCTCTATCTTCAAATTTATCTCCAACATTTGTAATTAATTAAGAAGAAAAAAAAAAAGTCTGAAAGATAAATATTTTAACTTTCAGCAAATGGAAAGAGAATTAAATACTCTCTCTTCAATTTTTTTTTATATATAATAAAGAGGTAATATTACATTCTGAATTTAGATTGAGCAATTATTAAGTGCTTAATTCCGAATATTATATTCAACACAATTGCGATGATTAAATATGATTTAAATTTAATTATCGAAATGTACATATATCAAATTATTATTGCATCATTGTATTATATATATTATCATTTTATTATAATGATCATTCAATGCATTGCATTTAATCAAATATAAAAGTTGTATATACACATTTAATTATATTACTTTATGAATATAATAATGTATTTTCTCAATTAATTACTTAATAAATTAATTGTATGGTTCAAGATATGTTTCGATAATTAAATATCACAAAATAATAATAATAACAATAATTAATAAACGTTATAATATTAGCTAACTCAGATATTGTAAATATATTTTAATGGCATTACTAATTATAGTAATTTGCATTATTAAAACAATTATCTGATCATTTGGACACAATTCTGGAATTACAATGTTAATGTAGTTAAAATATGGTACTTAGAGTACATTCTATTCATTAGTACAAATTCGTCACAAAAAAAAAAAAAAAAAAAAAAGTGGGAAATTTATTATATTTCAATTGTTTGAACAATCATTATTTTGAAATCACGTTTTAATTATTAGAGTATGTAGGATACATATATTATTCATATATTATGATATATACTCTTAATTATTAGTACATTTTGGCTAATAATGTATTAAGCCATAGCATGTATAGATTTCATACGCAAATTGCTGAAACTACATGATAAAGTGTCTCCGAAACTTTTCTTTCCCTTATAAATATTATAGAGATAAGAGGCACGAATACTTCAGATTTTCACCGAGATGGTTGTTTAATAACAATAATAACAATAATAAAAACGTATTTCAAGACTTAATATTATAAGAAAATATCACTAAAGAAATTTTAATTAAGAAATGAATAATGCCAAAAGCCTCATACCAAGAAAAAAAAAAAAAAAAAAAGTTATTTTAATCAAATAAACTAAACAATTTGTAAAGTATTTTATAATTATAATTCAGACTTTTATATTACGTGGCAGCTCTAGATGATTTAAATTTTGCAATTAAATTTTTTATATAGATAACAATAAGAAAATAAATAAATAAATAAATAGATAGATAGATAAATGGAAATATGTAAGTAAAAGGAAAATTCATAATAAATAAATTTCGGAATGAAACTCTTCTCCGTAACTCAAATCGAAAATTATACACATAATTTTATATTTTATTGTATACAACTGATTATTAGTAAAGACTGGTCTTACTTATTTATTTAATAATTCTTCATAGGATTAAAGAATTAAAAGCAAATCAACTAGAATAACCATAAATATTCCTTTTAAACATACAGAATATGAGTAACATCATTGGTACCTTGCAATTAATAAAAGATGATTTTTATCATGATCTTTAAGCTATTTCAAAGCGTTTGTGGTATTTATCCTTGCAAAATGGCCAATTGTAGGGGTAAAGATTGCAAGCTCTAATTAGATAATAATAATAATAAAATAATAATAATAATAATAAGAAGAAGAATTTTAATTAATGTTTATAACATTTTGAGAACAATAATTTCCTTTTACAAATTTTATTTCCTTCAAAACTCACTTGAAATATCTTTGTTCAGCGATTCAATTTCTTTTCTTAAATCAGAATCATTGCTTGAGTAACGAATGCTTGTATTAATTTACGTATTGAAAATAATCGAAGATATATGTAAAAAAAAAAAAAAAAAAAAACAATGATAATAATAAATTAAAATTTTCTCTTTAAACAAATGATTTATAATACATCTTAATTATTACTATTTAATTAAATTTTGTTTTTCTTTTGCTCGGAAAATAAAGTAAGAGCCCGTTTATTTCAATTTCCAGCTCTGTGTCTCAACATGATGTTGGAAATGGCCACACCATCCCGTCAAAGACACAAAAATGGACTGCACTGCTCCTTTAATAACGAATTTGAGTGCTCCAAAATAGCAAAAAACGTTTGGAGCAAATTAGATATACCGCCTACTGCCTGTCATTTCCATGATTGCAGCCAGTGTTTGGTAATCAACGAGACATTCATCATAACAAAAGATTTACAGTTAGTAACACCAACATCCTTTATACTTAGAAACTCGCGTGAAAGCACAGATTTGAAATCCACAGCCTATAACTGCTTGACAACAAACGGCCAATATTGTGAATGCGACGAATATAAATGCCAAGGCACTAAAGAATTTTGTAATTTACACCCATGTGTCAATAACAGTGACTGCTATTGTGAAATGACTTTTGAAAAACTAGACCTTTTAGCAATTCTGCCTGAAGAGATTATTTATAATCCAGATATACTAATTTTAGAAACTTGTTATTTTGACAAACGTCGCACTTTCTCAACAAAGAAATTTCGTCGCCACCTGTTAGAAGGGGAGAAAGCTACCTTTTCTCAAAGAAATTTAACGTTTACGTTCGAAGATCCCGTACTTCATCTTCCTGACGCAGGAAAAGTAATATTGCGCAGCGAAGATTTTGAACATGTATTAAATGTCCCTGAAGACAGACTTATACATGTTCCCTTCGAATACATTGCTTATAAAGCCGACATACAGGTAACATATTTACACCCTACGGGAAAAATTGTCACAGGACAGATACATGTGACAGGGAAAACAATATGCCAGCTACGTCATTGTTTCTTGTGCTATGACGCAATTAAACATTTTAAGTGCTATCCACCTATCATTCAATACGCGATGTTTATATTATTAATTATACTTATTGTCATCACTCTGTGGTGTGTGAAAATAATTCTTAAAAGTTTTAAATTCATAATTTCTTCACTAGTATCAATATTATACGGGCTAAGGAAGATTTCATTTTTGCTCCCGATTTCACACAGTGTGACTATTTTGAAGACAACCTGAGGTGTGTAACTTCACCAGATAGCATAAAAAGGTTACAAGCATCACAGGAATATGCCTTGCCTCTGCAGAAAAATATACACCTTTTTTCCATAAATGAGGGCATGCTCCAATCAACTCAGCTTCTATCATCGGCTGTTAGAGTTCAATTGCATTTTAGAAATTATAAAATACAAGTACAAACATCCACCATATGTCCACAATTAGTCGGAGAAAGCATAACTGCTACAGGATGTTACAACTGCCCTATTTTGGCTCGTATTACATTTAGGGCCCATAGCTCCTGCCAACAAGGCATTGCATCGGTTGAATTACAAAAAAATAATATTCACACAAAAGCAATCTATCTAAAACTAGAAGAAACCACACACATTATAAAATTCCAGGCTGAGGAGAAATGTGCCACCGAAAAGTTGTGTCTAAAGACAACATCATTAATACAATGTCACTCCTTTAAATACTGTCTCGATGAGCCATCGGTTGAACTATTAAACCTTAACACGAATTATACACGAACTGTAAGTTCGAGCTCACCATCTAATATGTGGGACTGGTTAAATATTCCAAATATGAACTCTTCAATATTTTTTTTGAAACTGATAGGTTCTGCTTTATTCATTATATGTTTAATCATAACAACACTAGCAACTCTTATATCATGCTGCTGCAAAGCAAGATAAAAGTTTCACATGTGTGTATTTCTACTATATAACAAAATGTTAGCTAAGCAGGAAGTATACTTATTTAATTTGTTTTCCCTTTCACTTTTCCTTAATACTAGGAATAGATGGGAATATGATAAACCAATTATATTAAACTTTTTCTATTTATGATTATATATGTTTGTTGTTTCAAAACCATGCGAACTCAGTTTACAAAAAAAAAAAAAAAAAAAAAAAGAAAAAAAAAATTGTCTTTTTTATTTAATACTTCCTGATTGGCGTAGTTTTATATGTGTATATTGTATTGAATTTCGTATAGTTTGCCATTATTCTTTTGTTTTGAAATTATTATTTCACATCATGGGATTGCCTCATCATCTTACAGTGTAAGTTAGTGAATTTTTCTTTTTTTTCTATTTTTTTTTTCTTTTACAGATTTTTTCGCATATTGCTGAGACAAAGTCCAGCAAATTTCAGTCCTTCGAAGTTAAATTCAGATAAATGGAGTAGAATAATTCAAAGAATGTGTGGGTTTGGAAGGCGCAAAGAAAATCATTTATTTAAAGAATCAAAGCGGTGCCGCGTTCGGTTCAGCAACCACAATACAAAGTATTTTGCCAAAGGCATTTTTGTTATGCACAGATGTTAGCTGAAAGAAGGGAGTGTAGATCCCATACATATACATCTATTGACGAAAGTATCGCTAACCTAGATCAGGTGAAATAAGAATTTTAAGCACAATTGTTAGTAGCAAGAAAGCGAGAAAGGGTCTCTAGTATTGTCGAAACATATACCTGTAACTGCGTCAATTCGATAGTTTATTTATTGCACGGGAACAAATTTCAAAGCAGATATCCGTACATTTTCCCGACACCGTATAAATATCTGAAAAGATCAAAGGGTGTTCCGCAAAGGGAGGCTGGATAGTTACATTATCTGGAAAGATGAAAGGTTATGCGAAAAGGGGCGAGCAATGGTATTTACCTTCTAATAATAATAAAGGGGTAATATTAAAAAATATAGAATATAGAAGTATTAGGGAATTTATGAATGAATATGAAAGTATCCAATCCTAGAAAGAGTTAGAGGAAAGGGAAAGAAATCGGTTGGATAATGTTAAATTAAGGTGGAAATGGGTGTCTTTATGTTAATACGAGAAAGATAGAAATGGGGGAGCAGAGAGTTAGGGACAGCGGTTTTTGAAAAAAAGAGTTGGTGTATCTGAGATTTCAGTGAAGGATTTTCCCAAGGAATTGATTTTAGCAGGAGAGCGAGTTGATATCGGGATGATCTTCAGGATTTGGTATTGGGGTAAGCGAGCTCATGTTTTTCCGAGCACTTAATATTTTACAAATTTTCTAAATTACATGCATGTTGAGGCTTTCCATTTTTACATTTCGCATTAACATTTTATTGCAATGCAAACTCTCATGTTTATATCGTATTAATATTTTGGATATGTATACTTAATTAATTTTTCTTTCAATAAATCATTCTCTTTAATTACAGTTTAATTATTTAATGTATTGTTTCTATTTCCTCGTTTCGGGTGAATTAACGAACCTGGTTACTTATTCCTTTCACGACTCGGCTTTTTTTTATGTGAATATGTGTAAATATTATGAATATCTAATAATCAATCTATGGAAATATAGAAATATTGAATTTCGTAATAATCAATTTAATAAAACAAGGATATAGTAAACAAACACCCGAACAAATAGTAAAAAACAAAGAATGGTTTAAAGGTTACAGGTGCACAAGCACAAATGAATTCAACCACATTTTGAATTTAACTGAACACATATATTAGATTGTGATAATTAAACCATAAATATCTCTCTTAAATAAAGTCAGATGAGTATGCCGAACAATGACAGCGCGTAGTTCAATGTACATTCAAATTTTCGACGGAAATCGAAAACCGGTGGTATCCAGATAGTTGCTTTGTTTTCATAAGTTGTGATTCTGGCACGAGCATTGAAATATCCGATTCATTAACATACCCATATTTCAAACATGAGGTATTTTGAAGTCTACTGCTTTCCACTCTTGCAAAGATAAATCACTTGATAAACACAATCTTCATGCGAACTGGTTTGGATTTTTCCGAATTTTTGGAAAACGCACAAGAACATAATCTCTAAAGACTGACTCCCATTCTAGTTCCTGATATTCAAATGATTTACGGTCATCAAAAGAATAGTCTAGAACCATCTCTGTATCTTCATCAGATTTGTCATCTGCGAAAAAATAATTTTCCTCTCTGTACCGCCTGGTCTGATTTTGAAGACTTCAGAAATAAAGTTCTTTGTGTTTCATTGGTCTTTTTGAATACTTTCAAGTGCTTGAAGTTATATTTCTTTTCAATAATAACTTTCTCATGGAAATTAGTCAATATTACGTTTCCTCTGGCCTGCCCTCAGTAACGTTTGTTTGTCTGGGACCAGCTTTTTTGGGTATCCTAGAATATTCTTTGGCGAAACATGTGGTTGATCTCTCTTCTCGGAAGGCTTGGTTAAAGCTGTTTGGCAGGAACATATTCAGATATTCGGTTTTTGGGAGCACCTTTGGCGAACACACTCTCTGTCTAACATCAGTTGCAGAAGCCTATTTTAGATGCACTGACAGCTCCGCTGCAGCTAAGTGCAATTTTATTTAATTTCCGAGTAATATTCTTCAGATAAATATAGGAAAACTGATTCTTGAAAGATAGTTATGTGAAATAATCCCACAGTTCTATTAAATTAACTTGTTTATACATAAGGTAAATATCACATTTATTGAAACCTGAAAAAATGTTTGCAGGTGTAATTGATTGATGTCAACTAATATAGATGCTAGATGTCAGATATTGGATGTGATATATGCTAAATGTTAGATGCCAATTATTAATGTTATATTTGTTCGGTATAAAATTAATAGTAACCACAGCAAAGAGCACTTCTGAAGGTTTTGTAAAAAATTCTTGATGTTTCCAGAGAATATAAACAGAGGTGTTTATTACACAACTTGAAAATCTTATCAACGCGCCACTGTTAAATAAAAAATCTTTTTCTTGGATTATTTTTGTGTTATTAAGAAAGAAAATGTATTTTTGGGCAAATATTACAACAAAGTCTTTTTGTACACTCTGTTTTTAATTTTGTGAAATACGTTTCGTATTTATTTTGCAATAAAATGTTTCAGTTGGTTTTTAATGTTTAGTTTTTGTTCGCGGGATTTTGTTCAAATTACTTTAGTATTGTCGAAATCAAACTCGTCATTTCAAAAGGCTATTTAGTTCACTGTGAGAGTCATATAAACATGAAGTCTGCACTGTAGTAAAGTTGGATCATATTTTCGAGATTTTTTTTAAGTAGCGCACAAAATGTTCTGCATACACTCTTTTAAAGGCGGAAGTGCGTTTTCGAATTTTTTCGTTTTTCCTCCGAAATAAAAATTTTATTAACAATAATTTGTGTTTCAAGGTCACCCTTCACTCTATATACATAAAAAAAATAATTTTTCAGTTCACGGAAATTTTACTGGCAGCGCTGTTACCAGTATGCGAATTCACAAATGTCCCTTAATCTCTTTTATGAGACATTCATCTACTGGATATACATATCCTTTATTTATACAAATGCACTTCCTAACATACACTACTACTTCTTGCGGCAACATTTTGCTAATTAAAAAAATGCGCATTTTTGAAATGTTTGTTGTTTAAATATCATACTATTATGATATATATAGCCTTATATATTCCTTTTGAATCGTTGAAGTTTAATTTTTAAATTTTGCACTTTATACTATTTTTTGTGTGTTATATTGATGTGCAATAGAACTTTCTTTAGATATATATTTTACTTCAAAAATTCAGTAACTTCTATCTCTTATTTTTGCCTTAAATATTTTTTAATCTTTTCAGCACCTTGATTCAATGATAAAACTGCTTAACTTTTAAATAGCCACAATTTCAATAGCAAATTCAGATAGTTTTTGTAATGAAATTAGGGAAAATATGGATTTATTCACTTTTTATAAATTATTATATGAAATATTATTTACTAAATACACCTAATACATATATAAATAAATATATTATAGTTAGAATTATAAATCTAACACTAATTAATTTGAAAACAGCTATTATAAAATTAATAACATGGATATAATAAATAATTTCATGTTTGCAATATATATGTATATATGATAAACCTAAGTGCATGCTTAAGTCTATGACGTCTATAAAGGATTCTAAAGCAGAAGTCTGATGCAGAAATTTCTTGTTAAACATAACAAAATTAAAACCGCTTTTTAAAAAAAGACCAAAATATAAAAAATTTTAACTAGCTCAAATCTTAATAATCGCTTTCTAATTTTTTTTTCAGGGATTGTTTCAACATCCGAATATGTATCTAATATCTATATCTTAAATAGTTGTTTAAAGTTTCAAATGATAAAAATATTGCTATAAAGTATTTTATTTATTTTTATTAATAGGCTAAGGAAAGACAACTGAATTTATCGCTCAGCGAATCACAAGATGAAGTAGTTAAAACTTATTGCGCAGTAATTTATGGTAGTTTGTACATTGAATGGTCGTTATCTTCCGCTTCATAGCTTGAACATATGTTGTTATTTTATTGATATGAGCACCGTGCTCTCATAAAATTGATCTTGAGGATTCACACAAGATAAAAAGGAATGAACGAAACACTAAACTCCTATCACTCACAGACACCTGCTGCAGAGTTTCAGACTGCGTCCAATTCCAGCCATAAAATATACAGGAAGACGGTGTCTGGTTGTTTTTACGATCCAGGGAAGGGTTTGGTAGCTTATGGTTCCTTTTTCCCCTTTTCTCAGAATTTGTGAAAATAATATCCTATATGTGATATACTATATGACAAGAGATTTTCTAAAAACACTTTTTCTTATATTTTCTTATTAAGTAAATTATTTTTTCTAAATTTCTTTATATTAATTAAAATTATATACTTAGGGGAAGGTGGTGTACCTCGAACCTATTTTGACTGTCTAATTTTTAATTAAAAAAAAATCCAAAACTAAAAAAAGAAAAGATTTTATAAAACTTTATGATGTTTTACACTACATATATTTGTCTTAAATTTTTATTTAAATAATTTCCATGAAAAATTTTGAATTAAAAATAAAATGAAAATAGGACCGAGGTACACCACTAGTAATGTACCTTAGTCCCATTACTAAAAATGAAAAAAAAAACTTGTTTTTAGTGAATAAAATCAACTATTATCAATCAAGAAACTACGTTATAAATTTTTGATACATTTTATTGTTTATTTGGTTTTAAAAATAAGAAAGTCTAAATAGACATGAAACTTCAGAACATTTACATTTAATATAATCACAAAAGACATTAAAACTTATTTATAGTAGTAATTATATTTATTTTTAGTCAAGATTGTAATTAGAAAAGTAAGTTATAAATGTTAACTTTTGAGCTGCCTTTCAGATCCATTAGACAATACCTAGTGGTAGCCTTGGACCCAGTCCAAGGTACACAACTTTTATTAGATTCAAGGTACAACACTTGACACTTAAAAACAAAACTATTAATCATGATGATAAGGTTGGGCCTAACTTTATTTAAATCACATGGTGTAGTAGCTAGAGCATTCCTTTATTATTCATAATCCTCATTTTAAAAAAATTAAATATGTTTTACTTTAAAAATAACATAGAAATATTTAAGAAAAATTTACTTTTGAAAGGTGATTTTTCTTTTTTAAAAATTGTACAATTAGTTGAGCTTCTAAACAAGTGGCAAGAACTTAAATGAAGTCTCTGGTGGCAAATATTTAATAAACAAATGCTCTTATTTAATGAACTAAACAAGTAAAGCTAGAATTAGCATAGGTCCGAGGTACACATATGTCCAAGGTACACCACTGTCCCCTACATATGAAAATCAGTTAAAATCCTCATATTAAGTAAATACTTGTTAAAAATGATAAATATTTTTTTTAAGTAAATAAATGCCTTTAATCAGAGCGATTTGTACCGTGGCTCAAACGGGCCACATTTTCAAAATCTATTATAATGCCAATATTTTTGCAAAAATAAATAAATAAAATTAAATTGAAAACTGTTATGGTGTAGTTTTTCTTTATTTGTTTTCAGAAAAAAATGTATAAAAATAATGAAATTCTTTTTAGTGGTGTCGTAAAGAATCTATAAAAGCTAAATGCTTTTTTTTCATCACCTACAATGCCTTGTACACCTGAATAGAATATAGGATTATAGGATTTGTTGATGGTCATCCCCCTCAAGCTATAACATGTATAAAGATAAGCACTTGTTTAATTGCATCGATCATAACACATTTCGCCACATTGACGAGATTTGCATGTATTTGAGTTTTGTTTAATTTATTATTCCGTTCATAGAACTAACGTAAAATAGATTTGCAGCACATTTTGTTTAAAGAGTTTAACCTGTATTTTCCCAAGAGGTATTTCCAGGTTAGTTTTCAATATCTTTTGATGTTCATTAAACTATTGTGTAAAGTTTAACTAAAATACATAATGCAGTTTGAATTTTAAGAAAAATAGTTATTAAGAAGTGCTAAAGAGGAGTGATCCCACTTATCCCATAAATTTAGCCTAACTGAGTAAATTGGTCCCCCCATATTTAAATTTTCTTGGTGGGCTTAGGTTGTCATTGTACTTATTGTTTTGTTTGTTTTTTCAAACTGAATATTGGGTGTGTATCATCTTAATTCCATTACAAATTTAAATTTAAATTTAACTATAATTGCTTAACTGTATTGGTTATGAATAATATAGTATACTTATAGTCCAAGAGCAAACAGCACAAAACCCTATTTTATCGAGCACAAGAAAAAAATCCTCTACTTTATGGAAGAGTAATAATAGGGGAATCTAATGATCTATGTCTGTCGGAAGTGAAGTGGTGCATAAGCCAAAAATTAATACCACCAGTGTTTCACTTGTAGGTTTAGCATTGTGTTTGTCTTACAATCAAATGTATGAAAACATGGAAAACTAGATGCAGGAAAACACAATGCTGCCTTTAAGTCAACCACTAGCGGCGGCTTGCGCACCACTTCACTTCCGGCAGACATGGATCATTAGATTTAACTATTAATACTCTTCCATAAAATAAAGGGTCTTTTCTTGTGCTCGATAACATATGGTTTTGTGCTGTCGGCACTTGGATAAGTATAAACACATTTTTGATTTTTGAAATAAAAAATAATTATGAAGCCTTCGGAGAAATTAATAGTTCAGCTAAAAAAAACTACTAAAGCTGATGACTATATCCAAGTTTCATCAAATTTGAATGAAACTTGCATTCACAAAAAACATAAAGTATTTCAGAGTTGCCACTGGCGACTATTACTTACCCATCATACGTAGTATAGGGTAAGACTTGCAATCGTTTTGAAAAGCGAAATTTTTTTTGACGGATTTACACGTTTTAGACAGTGGAGATTCCGAAAAACATATTTTTATAAAAAAATTTCTGCCGTCCGTCTGTCTGTCTGTAAACACTCTATCTCCCGAACAAATTGAGATAGAGACTTGAAATTTTGTATGTAGTTACTATGTAAGAATGGGACAAACCCTATTTAATATCAGCAACCTCGATTATCCGGAACTATTTTTTTCGGACTCTCGAAAAATTCGTTCTGATGAAAGGTATATAAAATTTTTCGAATTTTTTTGTTATAAGGAATGGACGTAAAAGGCAATAAAATAACACACATTTTGCATATAGAACGAAGTCGATCGGATTATTAGTTGCCGAGATATTTGTAATCCTGTTTTCCACATTCTTCGATTTTTCATGACCCTGTATTTCATTCAAATTTCAATTCAGAAGTATATTTTAATTAAAAATGAGACTCTTAATTCGACGCAGTTAATTGTTAGTTAATAGAATTATTATTTTTGGAATTATAAGGATATTTCTTTTACGCAGTTCGGTACTACTTGAGTAGTTTGGCGTTATATAATTTGTCGAAATTGGTACATCAGCAGTTCTTTAAAATAGCATTACTATGTATATTAACAATATTTAAATTTTGTTTATGAATTGCAATGCATTGTATAAATAGTTTCACATGTTTTATTTTCATATACAAATCCATGATGGGTAAGTATTACGGTGGCCCCCAACGACTAGTTTTTTAATTCTCTCTCGCTCCACTTTTTAAAAACAATATTATTTCACACACGCTTTAATAGAATTTACAGGAGAAATATACTACAAAATTTATTTTTGGAAAATAATGGTTTGAGTAGAATATAAAAATAGACATCTCTGGTAGTCTTGTATTATGGATCTCTGATTTTACAAGTTGATATAAGTAAATATATATATATGTATAATTGGATTTACAAGAAAGGATAGACATAACGATATTTTTATTTTTCGGGTGCAGATCATGTTAGAATTGTTATGGCGAATGAAGTAATGCTTTCCCTCAGCCATTTTTAAGCAGGAACTAAAGCTGCTTTTTAAGCTGCTACTTAGTTTTTCAGTAGATTTCGTATGAAATACTACCTATTGCGTTCGCTCCTAAGTTGGAAATTCTGAAAAAAGAATGCAGATCTACGTCGGTCGTGAGCCTTTGATCCCAAAACTACCACCAGTAAAAAAGTATATATATATATATATATATATATGTAATAAAAAAAAAAAAAAAAAAATTGCGCCATTTTTTTTTTATTCTCTCTTAGCTTCAATTCTAAATTTGTGGAACATATTTCAATCTTAGTTTCGTCTTGTAACAGCTAAAATTCTTTTTCTTACTTTAGTTATTAATAAATTATTTCTTGCTTCTCAAAAAGGCGGGAAGTATTTCGTAAGCTTTTTACTTTCTGGCATATTCCTGCGATTTTAATTTTATTTTTTATTTTTTAACATCGCGTGACAAGTGTTACTACGCGTTGCTAAAGGGCTTAGTGTTCCGAGAAAAAAATATAGTTCTTGCCAGTAGACCGCCTATTACGGCCAATTAGAATTGATCATTTTGTCCGTTAGAGGCTCGAGTCCATCCTGATTGGATTTTTAAAATGATTGACGCGGAGTAGGAGGGCGCTAGTTTTGTCGTGAAAATGATTTTTTCATTTGGCTTTTCAGGAGAGTAGAATGCACCTTTTCTTTAAACTATCAAGACGCGCGTTTTATTTCTCCGCTGAATTAGAAATGTCATTTTTTCCGAGATTGTAGAACGCCGGAATGTTGCAGCTTAGTGAGCGAAGGCCGTAGTGATAGATGTGTGGAACGGTGATCTGTGGAGTAACTTAAGTTCGTGCTCTAAATAATAAAGAACTAAAACACTGATTTTCTTGCATTGTTATTGGAGAAACTCCTACGAGAACAAATCCATGGCTTATCCACTTACCAGAACGACTGCTCTTCCCACTATTGAATCTTAGTGAATAGTAGTATTCTACAACCAACATGGTATTCTATTAGTGATTATACACTATTATAGAACATCGTCGTCGTTTTATTACATTTTAGCCGGCAGGATGAAAAATGAACCGGCGTAAAACTTTTGAGAATAAGCTGCATGCTCTTCATACACTTACAGTTGTTCCTACATTTTTCCTGGTATTGTTTTCATCTTAACATTTAATACAGAAAAAAAAATAACTATGATATCTTCCATCTAAATGGTATGTCCAAGACTGAAGATGGATGGGATCAGCTGCTGTGTGTTAATACTAATATTGTAATTTTGTTTCCTGCAATAAGACTCAATGTGTGTTACTAACAGTCAGAGTTTTTGAGATGTTAGCTGCACGCATCTTTAACCTCATCTGCGTCTACTTCCACCCATGTTACGACGAGATGGCCTGCATGGAAAAACATCTTCATGTGCATAAATGATAAACCTTTCAGCTGAAAAAAGATCGTCTTATAAAGTTTTGTTTGTAATTATGTGTGGTATCTACATCTACAAATATTTTAAATGTGAAATATACCTCGCATTCTAGTGAGAAACTTTTCAACTGAGAGATATGCAACCAAACTGTGAGATATGCAAAATAAAAATTACAAAAGATCACCTGCATGAAATCAATTCAACATCATTTTCTTTTATTTATTTATTTACTGTATTTTCTAGGTAAAAGTGCATAAATATTTTGATAAATTTTCATTTCATAATAAATGAACACCTGCTGTATGGTTGCGAAACTACGGTAGATTCCATCAGTAATACAAGATAATTGAAATTTACACCTGTGAGTCGTATCTACGAAGTTCTTTATTTTTGTTTAGTTTAATAAAAAATTAGGTATTTGAACAAGGCCACATCGAACATGTCTGTAAGTTATTATTTATTATTTTATTGTTTTATTGATTAAGAAATTTAATGATAATTTCTTTGTTTAAATTCTTGATTTTTTTTTCTCTCTCTTTTATTACAAATATTAAAAAATAAATTTGTTCTTAATTTATAATTAGTTAAAATTTTCTGCTCATAGAAATTTTATTTAGTTTTAAAGGTGTTATTTTTTTTTTTTAAATCGAAAGATGGATTAATTTGTTGTTAAAAAAATACTCTGTTGCAAAATTTATTTTCCATACGTAAAGAAAAGTATTTTTGTTTTTAAAATTATTTGTTATTTCCCATGTATGGAAACCCGATATTTATTATTTTATTACTTATTTATTTATTATTTATTTATTTTTATTATTATTTATTGAGGTATTTGAAGTATAGTAATTGAATTTTAATAATTGAAGTATAGCATTTAAATATTTTCCATATGAATTATCCTTCTTATATGCTATTAAGATCAGGATTAGTAAAAGAAGAAAAAATGTCAGAAAAAAACTTGATATTGTCCCTTTTGAATTTGGGTTGGGCATGGATATATTTAAATGGTTTAAACATTTTGATCGAGAATGTTCGGTAGAAAAGAAAGATAATGAGTGGAAACATCAAAATATTTCAAAATATTTAAAGGGGGAAGCGCTAAAAACTTATATCAATGATTGTTTGGATTGTGCTACTTATGAAGAAATTGTCGAGATTTTAAGTGAAAAATTCATTCAAGTTAGAGTTCCAAAATTTTCTGAATTTACTTCCTTAAAGTTAAATGATCTAAGTGATTTGGATTCTTATTTTAGAAAGAAAGTTGAGATTGGAAGGCAACTTCAGCTTGAGGAAAATTTAATTATACAGGGATTAATTGATGGCCTTCAGCCGGAGTATCAAAATTGTTTGATGGTTAACCCTCCTTCCAATACTCGTGAATGGTTTCGCATTGCTAAACAATTAGCAGCGATTCCAATTCATACCTCTAATAACGGCAATAGAAATTTTCAACAAACTAGACCAATGCACAATCCCAATCCTCAGCCCAGACATTGGACTCGACCTACTCCAAACAATCCATCCCAAAATTTTAATCCTAGGTTTTTCACTCCTAGAATGCCTGCAACTCATTATCAAAACAATTACCCTAGTCGTCCGTGCAGAGTATGTTTAAACAGAGGCATAGAAAATGCATATCATTGGGAGAGGAGTTGTATATTTAACACAAATTCCTGTCAAGCTCAAACTCCTGCTCATATTCAACCACCCCCTACTAATAATGTCTGACAATTATTTATCCCTGGATATGTGGGCAATAACAAAGTGTATTGTGTGGTGGATAGTGGATCAACTGTCTCAATTTTACCCCTCAAATTTGTTCGATATTTAAATGGTAATTTACATAATGTTACCCCTATTACTATCAGACAGGCACAAGGAACTCTTACAATTAATAAATCTTGTCGATTATGTATTAAATTTGGTAATATAAAGAGATATGTTAATTTTTTAGTAAGTCAACTTGATTTGGACTATGCTATTTTAGGTTTACCTGATTGTGCCAAATTTAAATTAAAAATTGATTGTGCAAAAAGCCAGGTGTTACAAGACAATATTTCGTTAAACCCATATGTCAACATATCCAGTGATAACTTAGAATTGCTTCATTTTGATATTATAAAAAATGATACTACTGTGCAACCCGATTATGGAAATACCATAACTCCTCAATCCTTGTCGCGAACTAATAATGATGATTATAATCTATTGGGGGATCTGAATGCTATTCAAAATAAAAATGTAAGGGAACTTTTAAGGGATTATTTAGATATTTTTGCAAAAAATAAATATGATGTAGGGAGAATTAATATTGAACCTCAGCGTATTTATCTTAAATCTGACCTACCAATATCTTTGAGGCCTTATCGTACATCCACTGCTGATGAAAAAGAAATATCTCAGCAAATCCAATCATTATTAGCTGCTGGGTTAATTAAAGAAAGTTATAGCCCATACTCTTCTCCAGTTAGTAAATAAACGAGATGAAGGTAAAAAAACCCGAATGTGTGTTGACTACCGAAAATTAAATTCTATCATGAAAAATGACGCTGAACCTTTACCCCGAATAGATGAAATTTTAGACAAATTAAGTGGTGCCCAATATTTCTCTACACTAGATTTAGCCTCAGGCTATTGGCACATACCTATTCACCCAGCCGATTCCGAAAAGTTAGCCTTTACTACTAATTGTGGGCTCTGGGAATGGAATGTTCTCCCCTTTGGTGTAAAGGTAGGCCCCCCAATTTTCAACAGGACAATTAGAAGAATTCTTACAAAATATAAAATAGACTTTGCTTGTTATTATTTTGATGATATAATTATTTTTTCTAAATCAATAGATGAACATATACAGCATCTCATCCAAATTTTTGATTTATGCCGAATAGAAAATATTAAATTAAAATTATCTAAATGTACTTTTGCTCAAAAACAAATCAATTTTCTAGGGTATGAAATCCAAAATGGAACTTTAACTCCAGCTAATACTAATATAGAAACGATTAAAAAATTAAAACCTCCTACTAACACTAAAGAATTACAAAGATTTCTTGGTTCTATAAATGTGTATCATAAATTTATTGACAAATATGCTGAAATTAGACACCCCCTAAATAAATTACTTAAGAAAGATACTATTTGGGAATGGAATACTGAATGTCAAAACTCTTTTCAAAAATTAAAAGATGCCCTCATTGCTAAACCAATTTTAAAGATTTATGACCCAAAATTACCCCTACACATGTTTGTTGACGCTTCTCAGGTAGCGGTAGGTGCAGTTCTTAAACAACCCGACCATAATAACTTTTTACATCCAATTGCTTATTTTTCTAGAGGATTGAGAAGTTATGAGAAAAATTATTTCATTACCGAACTAGAGTGTCTTGCTATCATTGATACTTTAGATAAATTTTATCATTACTTTCACGGTGTACAATTTACCATCCATACTGATCATGCATCTCTTGTTTGGTTAAAAAATGTCAAACATTTAAGAGGTCGATTATTTAGGTGGTCATTGAAGTTAAGTATGTTCGATTACAAAATAGAGTACTTAAAGGGATCTACAAATGTCGAAGCCGACATGTTGTCCCGAAACCCTATTTCTCATTTTTGTAAGCCCCTTACTTTTCTTCTTGACGTTAAAGAGATTATTGAGATGCAAGAAAAAGAAAATGTGTGTGGATCAAATTATATTAATGACAATGGACTGATTATAGTTAAAAGAAAAGGTTTTCGTAAAGTGGTAGTTCCCATGTCCCTAAGAAAAAAATTGCTTAATGTTGCTCATGAACAGTTTGGTCACCCTGGTGTTCAAAAAATGCAAAATTTAATTTCTCCTAACTATTATTGGCCAGATATGACCCAAGACATTACTAACTTTGTTAAATACTGTGATATTTGCCAGAAAAATAAAAAACCTAGACAGAAAAAATTTGGCTTATTACAAGCTATGCCCACTACAGATCAACCTTTTGACTGTCTGTCTGTTGATACTGTAGGAGGGTTCAATTATTATAATTCTACAAAAAAATATCTCCATATTATAATAGACCATGCCACAAGATATGTTTGGGCATTTCCTTCCAAAAGTGTCACTACAGAAACTTATACAAATTGTCTGAAACAAATTTTCAATATCAAAATCCCTCAACAATTATTCTGTTTTAGTAAGATTTCAAGTGTACAGTCCCCTCAAAAAATACTTAGTGACAGGAATGCTGCTTTTAATTCTTCAAGATTCAAAAAATTCCTGCGAAATCATAATATTAAACAACGTTTGACCACTGCCCATCATCCACAAACGAATGGGAAATGTGAAAGAGTAAATCAGACAATAGTAACTAGATTAATGTAAAGTAAACTCCACTACCTCTAAAATTCCCTGGACTAAGCTTTTAACTGAGGTAATTAATGAATATAATAATACACCCCATTCTATTACCAAATTTCCACCTGCGTACTTGCTTTTTGGCCAATTACCCTATGACTCCCCCTTACAACAAAATTATTATCCCCCTGTTCATGAAGCACTTAAAATTGCTAAAACAAGAACTGATGAATTTCATTTAAAAAATAAAAGATATTATGATAAAGATTATATCGAACCAAAATTTAAAATAGGAGATCTAGTTATCTATGAAGAATTTCAGTACCCTAATACTAGAAAGTTGTCACAAGTATTTAGTGGCCCTTATAAAATTCTTAACAAATTATCCGAAGTAAATTTTGAAATTGATAGGTAAAACCAGTTCAAAAGTTCAGAAATAGTACATGTATCTAAATTAAGGCCTTATTATTCCCCTGATAAATTTAAATTAAGTCATGAGCAACAACCCCCTAATCAACAACAACAAACTCAGGTAAAAACTGTAGCTTAAACTATATCTCTAGTTTATCATTTTATAATTTTTTCTCTTGAACAGTAAATTTCTTTTCATATTTTAATTCAGATAATATCCTGTAATTCTCACAGAATGGCAATGATATCTCTTGACTGCAGCGAGAGTGTCACTTGTCTGGAAATTTTTATATTTGTTTATTTATGCCGGCGTAGACGAACAAAGTGGAAATTTCTTATTCTGTACTGAATTACTCTACTTAGAATATTTTTTTTTCTTTCTTTCAACTGAACCTATTTGTAATATTAAGTTTAATCTATCAATTATTAAATTAATTATTTGCCAAGTAACAAAATTTTTATCACTTTATTTTAATATATTTTTTTTTTCTTTCTCTCTTTCTTTGCTTCTGCATTCCAGTCCAATTACATGTCAATTATAATATAATTTTGTTTCTTTTTCTCTTTCCTACTTGCATCTTGCAATGTTTTATCACACCGAGAGAATATTTATTGCGTAATTATTTGACATGAATAGATCTTGTTTTTTATTTTTATCATTTATTAATATTTCTTTTTAAGAATCTTAGTAGTTTAAAGGTCACGTGCATTCTCAAACATGAACAAAATTTTTATTTATCTTTATTTTATTTTAATTTATCATATTATATTTTAATTTTTTTTTGTACATATTCCTACTTAATCCTGTACTCGGATTACCAGATTAAGTAAATGATTTCATAGTTGATTGCATTTTTTATTTTATTCCACTTCTCTCTATATTTCATCCCAAAAATATGAGATGAGATAAACGAGATTAAGTATTTAAAGAATGTCTTTTGTGATATTTATTATTACTTATTAAGAGATTTACTTATACCCATTATGAGATTTACTTATACCCATTATGAGATTTACTTACACTTATGATATTTATTATTATTGATATTTTTCCTTATTATGTTTCTTAATTATATTGTTTATTATTTACATTGTTAAATTTTATTATTACTATATTATAAAATGTGTTATTAATTAAAAATACAATTATAAAAGTATTTTCACAAAGATTCCAAAATGGAACTGTTATGAATGTTCAAGGACTTACTCACACAAAAACTGAACTAATATTATAATGTTAGCTGATGAATTTGGACAGTTAAATGAATTAGACATCCTTAAAATGAGGTAATGAACTATGCCATTCCAAATATGACTTTAAGAAGATTTTTGAAATAAACTTTTAAAAATTGATTTCTAGATTTGACATTGTTAAAAAAGAATTTAACGTTATTGTTCTGTAAACAATCAAAACTTATTTGGGTTCAAAAATCTTCTAAATATTCTTGAATTTTCTTTTTAAAAATTTTATTACATACTTAGAATTATAGAATAAAGAAATATTGAATTCAAATTATTTACATACTATGTACAAAATGTATAATATGTACAAAATATAAATGCTTTTACCTTGATAATTTTTGATCATCATACTAAAAACTGGAAAGATGATCCTTTATGCATTTCTGTGTGCCTTTTCATAAAATTAACATAATTCTTCAATAAAACTCAAGACACGCACGACAAACAAAAAATATAAACATTCTCTCTAAAAAATTCTTTTTCATTCCATCAAAAATTGATGCCAACTTTTTTATCTAAACTTTTAACTCATCTCGTAAGATAAAAAATATAAAAAGCAAAGCAGACGAAAAAACAGCTTCGCTTCCATAGCAACGAGTCGCGTCTTATAAATAAATTAAATATCACAATTGCAAATATGCAAACGATTTTCTGTGAATAAACTGGGATAACTTAATTTATCAATTCCTAACATACTCCCACCTTTAATTTAGGCGGAAGCCAAATTAAACTTAAGATCACTTTTGATCAAATTAAGCCCTAATTCAAAATAAAAAATATGCAAATAAATAAAGATAATAACTAAACAATAATAAAATAATAATGAAACATTTAGAGTTCTAGAAAAGTCAATTCAGGGTTTTAGAAAAGTCATTTCAGAGTTCTAGAAAAAGTCATTTCAGAAGTCTCTGTACTACTCTACCACTTCTAGTTTTACTGTTACTCACAGTCTGGATTACAGGGTCATCAGGACTTGATATCTCTAATGAGTACAGCTTACGAAGTGGACGCACCAAGGTCCCTGAACTTGTTTTAACTTCAGCCACTCTAGCTGCTCCATCTCGACTTGGGAAAATCTTTACAATTTTTCCTATAGGCCAATAAAGTCTCTTTTGGTTTAGTTCTATCAAGACTACTTCACCTAGTCTGACAGCTTGTCCTTTCTGTTTTGATTTTTGGACCAATTCAGCTAAATATTCTTTTCTAAATCTATTTCTAAGTTGTTGCCGAATATTTTGACAGTGTTTATATCTAGATTGAAGTTTCTTTGAATCTATTGCATCTAAATCAGGAACACCTATTTCTTCAATGTCTTGCAAAATGATGATGGAGTCAAAGGTATAAATTTATCTGTTTCTTCAAAAATATAGGTTAGAGGCCTTTTATTTACTGTTGCTTCGACATCACATAGAACAGTCATGAGTTCTTCAAAAGTTAAAGTTAAAGTGCCGAGTGTTCTGATCAAGGGAATTTTAACACATCTACTCAGACGCTCCCACCATCCACCCCACCAAGCTGCTGCTGGAGGGATGAACTTCCATTTAATAGGAGACAGTTCTTTTGAAGAAACTATTGCCTTCCAATCCAATGATTTTAAAAGGTTATTGGTTCCTCTAAAATTTGAGCCATTATCAGAGTATATAGATCTCGGCCTTCCTCTCCTGCATATAAATCTTCGAAGTGACTGAATGAATCCTTCTGTTGAGAGACTGGATACAAGTTCCAAATGTATTGCCCTATATACTGCACATGTAAAAAGTACAACCCAAACTTTGGATCTTTGCTTTACGAAAAGAGGGCCAAAAAGATCAGCTCCAACAACTTCAAAAACTTTGGAATCTCTGACTCGATCTAGAGGTAGGTGGATTGGAGGTGTAGTATATGGCTTTGCAGAGTATCTTTTGCATCTGTAACACTTAGACAATTGACTTCTAATGATGCGTCTAGAAGAAATTATCCAATAATTTTCTCTCAAAATGGATCCAACTGTTTGAAGTCCAGCATGACAATTCTTTAAATGACATTCTTGAATCAGACAATTCACTACATGATGTTTCGATGGTAATAAAATTGGATATCTGAAAGAAAACTCGTCATCTCGCTCTAATATCTTTGTTTTTACTCTCAACAAACCTTCTTGATCTTTCATAACCTTTAATCCTTTTATTGCATCAGTAGTATTACCAAAACTTTCAGATTGTATTATTGACCAGAGCGACCTTTCCGCATCTTCTTTTTCTTCAATTGACAATTCTGATGGAAAACATATATTTCGATTTCTGCACTTCATTATGAATCTCTTCACCCAACATACGACATTAATAAATCTACCAAATTTTGAAATTCTACTATATATCATAAATTCAAGTGAATTAGAACATAAAAGAGTAGGTACTGCAGTTTTCTTCTTTTCCATCATTACTAATTCTTCGTTGAGGCTTGTTTCTGAATGTGGCCAATTTTCTTCTGATAACTTCAACCATTCTGGTCCCTCCCACCATCTCATCTTCAGCAGCTGTTTAGGACTACATCCGCGAGAAGGTAGATCAGCAGGGTTGAGATGACCAGGTACGAAGTTCCACTGTTGAGATTCGGAAAATTTACAAATTTCTCTAACTCTATTGCCTACAAATGTTCCCCATTGATCATTTCTTCGAATCCAAGAGAAAACAGTCGAAGAGTCGGTCCAATACTTTACTGGTATGGAAGTACAATTAAAGGCTTTCAAGACAAAGTTAGTCATGATTTCTGTAGATTTTGAAATCAAATTTTCTAATTCAGGCACATTGTCGACTGAAGTGACGCAGTTATCTATATAGTATGACTTCATAAGCTTCTCAGCTATCTGTTTATTTTCTTCATCAACATTACTCAAATGATATCTTATAACTGCACCTAGCAAAAATGGGTTACAAGTTGCTCCAAAAACTACTCTATTGTGTTCATAAACTTGAAATTCGTCAGGACTCTTCCATCATAAAAATCGCAAGAAACGCCGATCTGATTCTTTGACTTGAATTTGAAGAAATGCTCTTCTTATATCGGCTACTACCCCAATAGCTTTCTCACGATATCTTATTAACACTGCAGGAATTTGTTCGATGAGGTTTGGTCCTTTAAAGAGACAATCATTTAAAGAAAGAGACCTCCCTACCTTACATGATGCATCAAAAACTGGTCGAACACTTGTAGTAAGACTATCTGGTTTGATGACGGATTGATGAGGTAAAAAATGTCCTGAAAACTTGAGTGTTTCATCTGGTATTTTACTGATAACGCCTTCTTCTTCCCATTCATAGAAAACTTTAGCATATTCTTCAAACATTTTCATTGATTTTAATTTCTTTGTTGAATTTATCAATCTTCGTTCAGCTATGTGTCTATTTGAGGGAATCTCACGTTTGCCGTTAATCCAAGGAAGACCTACAATATAGCGACCTTCTATATTTCTATCAACTTCTTTTATAAAATTATCATGAGCGAGTTCTTCTTCTTCTGCTTTAGACAAAGTTTGACAGGGATCTGTTATACCGATTGTCTCTAACTTCCATAATTCTGGAATTTTCATATCTTTTAAAGCTAAGCTCGTGATAAACATATTTCCATAATTTAGACAAGACTGTGAAGTACTTTCTAAACGACCACAAAGTGTCCATCCAAACTTTGTCTCTATTGCTGTAAGACCGCTCTTTAACTGTTTTACTCGACCAGTAAGAAGTTGTCCGTAGTAATCGCTTCCAATCAAAATTTCAATTTTTGGACTTCCTGCTCCTAAATCTGTAATCCACAGTTTATTTTGTTTAAGCTCTTTAATTACTGATTCTTTCGGTATCCGAGGAATATTATTACAAATTATATCTTGATCCAAAAGTTCTAAGACTTCCTTCGTTTGTTTCTGTCTATCAGAAGAACTTAACTCAACTTGGAATTTATTGTGAGATTTAGCTTCTGTTTGCGTACCACCAAACAAAGTGTGTACAATAGTTTCAGAAGAAATGGGATTTAAACCTAATTCTTCAGCTGTACCTTTTAAAATATAGCTCTTTTGCGACCCACAATCAAGTAACGCTCGTACTTTCTTTGTTAATCGACCTTTAATAACTATTTCTAAAGTCATAAGGGCTACTTCAGCAGAACACTGCTTACTTGCTATGGTGCTTTGAATAACTTCTGGGGTCTTAGCTGTATTTTCTGGTTCTTTACACATTGAAATTTCAGGGCATAATAACTCGCTATGGGGTTTAGAACAAACGTGGCAACGAATAAAAACTTTGCAAACTTTAGCGTGGTGACCAAAACGAAGACATTTTAAACAGCAATTTTTATTCTTAATTTTGGCCTTCCGTTCATTAAAGGAAAGAGATCTAGCCCTAACACAGTCCTTGCTTTCATGAGATTTACTGCAAAATAAACAAAGGCGTTCTTTTGCGCTAAATAGCCCTGCCGCAGTAGGTATTTTACTTTCTGCTTTTCTTAACTTTTCTTTAGGTTTGTCTTTAAAGCCCAGCTCTATAAAACTCGATTTGGCTAATTTGAATCTTTCCTCGTTTGCAACTTCTTGTTTCAGAAATTCCATCAAACTTACTATATTTGCTTTTGTTGCCAATGCATTATTATTACTAACAGTGTTTGATGTGATTGAAATATTATATCGCTGCCATGCTTTTAATACATCTTCCGATAAGCTAGATTCTATCATGGGATAGAGCCACGCCGAATTGCTTTCTAAACTTAAACCCATTGATTCTAATGATCTTAAATATGCCTCGACTTTCGTGAATAAATCTGATAAGGGAAGTTTATCTTTGCCGTGCGCCTGTACATTAGCTACAATCAATTTTAGGAATTCTCTAACGTACACTTCTATTAGTAAATCTTTGTTTCCAAAACGCTCTTGAAATGCCTCGACAGCTTTGGAGTAATTAACTGCGGTCATTGGATAGCTCTCTAACAAACGCCTGGCACTGGTTCCAGGTTCCACCGATTGGATAAGATACTGAAATTTGTCACTATTATCCAAATCTATGTCTTCATGAATTTTCTGAAACTGGGACCAAAATGAAAGATAATTTATTAACTGCGAATCGAATGGCTTAATATTCAATTTAGGTAATTTATAATGCTTTGATTTGGAATAACCGTGATCTGTGCTTTTTTCACTATCATCTTGATTACGTTTATTTGTACCCAATGCTTCGCTAACTTTACGCTTAATGGTAATAAATTGATCTGAATAATTTTCATTTTCCACTACTTCATTTTCAATAGCCTCTTCATCGCATTTATCATCATCTAACATGAGTTCAATTATAGCTTCATCAATAGCTTTAATTTCATGAATCAAATTTTCTAATTTACTAAAACCGTCTAAAATTTTGTCCTTATCTAATGACTCGCTGTTAATTTCTTCATTCAAAACATTTAAAGTTCTGGTAAATGACGAACGTAGTGGTGTACGCTTTTTCTTTAGCTTATTCATCTTAGAAAAATTAAGTAGTAATGCACAGCTTATGAAAACACTATACGCTATAAAAACAATTCAATATCTCAACAGTATTATTCAAATGTCCCTGTTCGGGCGCCAGATATTTTTGTAAACAATCAAAACTTATTTGGGTTCAAAAATCTTCTAAATATTCTTGAATTTTCTTTTTAAAAATTTTATTACATACTTAGAATTATAGAATAAAGAAATATTGAATTCAAATTATTTACATACTATGTACAAAATGTATAATATGTACAAAATATAAATGCTTTTACCTTGATAATTTTTGATCATCATACTAAAAACTGGAAAGATGATCCTTTATGCATTTCTGTGTGCCTTTTCATAAAATTAACATAATTCTTCAATAAAACTCAAGACACGCACGACAAACAAAAAATATAAACATTCTCTCTAAAAAATTCTTTTTCATTCCATCAAAAATTGATGCCAACTTTTTTATCTAAACTTTTAACTCATCTCGTAAGATAAAAAATATAAAAAGCAAAGCAGACGAAAAAACAGCTTCGCTTCCATAGCAACGAGTCGCGTCTTATAAATAAATTAAATATCACAATTGCAAATATGCAAACGATTTTCTGTGAATAAACTGGGATAACTTAATTTATCAATTCCTAACAGTTATTGTTTTTCATTTTTATGTTTCATTTTTATGTTATTACTATGGGTAATTGCTTATATTTTCAAATTACTTTTTGATGTGTACTTTAAACAAGATTATATCTTGTATTTGTATTGAAGCCTATTTTATTGTATTTAAATTTGAAGTTATTCCACGCATCACCTTGGTGTTTTTAAATTTGAATTCTATATTTATATAAAAAAGAGAAATTAATTTAATTTTTTTTTTTTTATTCAGTATCTAATTATTATTACTTATATCAACAACTTCGTGAGCTAAGTCTGCATCATCTCCCTTTCTGTGAAATTGCAGGTCTCAGACCTACTTTTTCACCCGTCTTTCTGGGAGGGGGGATTTGTAATAAAAAAAAAAAAAAAAAAAAAAATTGCGCCATTTTTTTTTTATTCTCTCTTAGCTTGAATTCTAAATTTGTGGAACATATTTCAATCTTAGTTTCGTCTTGTAACAGCTAAAATTCTTTTTCTTACTTTAGTTATTAATAAATTATTTCTTGCTTCTCAAAAAGGCGGGAAGTATTTCGTAAGCTTTTTACTTTCTGGCATATTCCTGCGATTTTAATTTAATTTTTTATTTTTTAACATCGCGTGACAAGTGTTACTACGCGTTGCTAAAGGGCTTAGTGTTCCGAGAAAAAAATATAGTTCTTGCCAGTAGACCGCCTATTACGGCCAATTAGAATTGATCATTTTGTCCGTTAGAGGCTCGAGTCCATCCTGATTGGATTTTTAAAATGATTGACGCGGAGTAGGAGGGCGCTAGTTTTGTCGTGAAAATGATTTTTTCATTTGGCTTTTCAGGAGAGTAGAATGCACCTTTTCTTTAAACTATCAAGACGCGCGTTTTATTTCTCCGCTGAATTAGAAATGTCATTTTTCCCGAGATTGTAGAACGCCGGAATGTTGCAGCTTAGTGAGCGAAGGCCGTAGTGATAGATGTGTGGAACGGTGATCTGTGGAGTAACTTAAGTTCGTGCTCTAAATAATAAAGAACTAAAACACTGATTTTCTTGCATTGTTATTGGAGAAACTCCTACGAGAACAAATCCATGGCTTATCCACTTACCAGAACGACTGCTCATCCCACTATTGAATCTTAGTGAATAGTAGTATTCTACAACCAACATGGTATTCTATTAGTGATTATACACTATTATAGAACATCGTCGTCGTTTTATTACATATATATATGTATATAATATGTATCACTTTCTTCTGGATACGATAACTTCTATAACTCTGCTCAAATCACATCCAAATTCATACATAAAATCAAGGGGTATAAAATCTCGGTCAAGTTCGTTAATAGGCAAAATCGGACCACGGGGTTTGAAATAGGGAGGGTGTTTATGAAAACCGATAAAACGCCACAACTTCTTAATTAAAATAGATATCGAATCAGTTTAAAGTTTATATTACTTCTATAAAATGGGCTAAAAGTTTATGAATGAGAGATGTTTGATAAAGTCAAAAATGTGCTTAAGAGGCAAAAAAAAACAAAAAAAAAAACAGGGTTTTTGGGAGAAAGAATTCATAACTTCGTCAATTCTCAAAATATCAAATGCAACTAATTTTTTTATAAATGTTCTCAATATTATCTAAAACTTTTGTATTTACAAGTTTTTGATAGAACTATTTCTTATAGATAAAAAAATTAAAAACGAAAACAAAAAGGGGGTGAAAAAAGGCAAAAATCTATAACTTCGTTAATTCTTAAACTATCAAATCGAATTAAATTTATTTTACATCTTCTTAATAATATCTACAACTTTTATATTCATACTTTCATAGGACCAATTCCTATAGCAAAAATAAATTAAACAAAAATAGGAGTTGAAGAAAAAACCCTCAAATCCAAACTGCTTATATTCAGACTCATTTTTAAATTCATTTTTAATTTTTAAAACATTCAAATAGCAGAACCTCTTATTTAGGAACTATATAATGCGATGTATTGGCCAGTTTTTTGATAAAGGCAGAGTACATTTAAAAAAAAAAAGCTGCCAAAAAGGGTATTTTGAACAGAATTTTCTGAAGTGATCGTGATTGGAAAAATTGAAGAAGTATTCAAATAACAAGCTGTGTTTTTTTTATTATTATTCATTTTTAAATCCATTTTCGCTCTCAAACGCATCCATTTTACAGATCCTCTTACTTAGGAACTATATAATGTGACTTATTGGCCAATTTTCTTTTTTATAAAGATAGAATATATTTTAAAAAAGACTGCCAAAATAGGTATTTTGAACAAAAGTTCCCGATGCGATCATGATTGAAAAATTGAGGTATTCAAAAAAAAAACAAATTGCGTTTTTTTCTGACTCATTTTTAAATTCAGTTTTTTTCTCAAATGCACCCAATTGACAGGCTCTTTTATTTAGAAACTGTATAATGTGCTGTATTGGTCAGTTTTTTTTTTTTTTTTTTTTTATAAAGGCTGAATATATTTAAAAAAAAGCTGTCAAAGTGGTCACTTCGCGCAAAATTTCTCGAGGCGATCATGATTAAAGAATTGAGTATGTATTCAAATAACAAATTTGTTATTTTATGACTCATTTTTAAATTCGATTTTGCCCTCAAACGCATTCAATTGACAGTTTTTTCTTATTTAGGAACTATATAATGTGCCGTATTGGTCAATTTTTTAATAAAGTCAGAATATATTTCAAAATATGTTGTCAAAATGAGCATTTGAGCCGAATTTCTCATAAGATGATTCTAATAAAACCAGTTCTTATAAAAAAATTAAATTAAAACATTTTTAAAAGCAGCCAAATGAAGTTGTTAAACTGGGTTTATCTTTAATCATATTTTATTTTTTGTTGTTGAAATGAGCATTATTCGAAATCTATCTCTGCTTATAATCCAAGCCGACAAGGATTTTACAATTTCTTTTTCAACTTACAGTGATTGCTAATGTGCCATAATTATTACTCAAACTTATTACAATTTTTCAAAACTGTTTTATACGTTAAAGTAAAATATGTACCATTAGACTTTCAAAGAATTTCAATGATGTATTTGTTTAACTTTCATTCTATAAATACCTGTCATACAGATCTTAAGGTGAGTAGATATCTCCCACATGATAAATTTACAATAAAATATTTTTGTGATATTTTTATCTTGAATATTTCTATACTTTATCAATCAACGCCCACTTACTTGTACCTCTTCTTTAGTTATGCTTGTTTTAAATTTAAATAAAGCCGTGGGCTCACTTAATTTTTCTTATAAGTTAAATAAAACGCGTAACCAGAGCTGCTAGAGCGTTCCAGTTTAATGCTGGAATCTGTCGTAAGTTAACAAGCTGCGCCAGCTGGTGGCAGGGGTAAAAATGAATGCGCGGGTTTGACGTCATATATGCGCAGATGTTTATTATCTCCGCAACTCTTGCGCATATTTTCCAAATTTTCACTCAACCATAAATGATGAATCTGTTGTTTACCAGATTTAATTCAAAATATTTTTTGTTACTGTTTGTTTTGATAAAAATATGCAAATATATATATATATTCACAATATCATTTTAATTTTGGAGGAAAAAGTACCTTAATGCAGCAAAAACACTGCTTTTTGCCCGAAACGAAAACGACATTGCGACTATTTTTTAAATACACATATTTTTATCAAAACAAGCTGTAACAAAAAATATTTTGAATTAAATCTGGTAAACAACAAAGTCATCATTCATGGTTGAGTGAAAATTTGAAATTCATGACTAAAGTTTTAACAGGTATTCTCTAAAATAGTTTTGTCTGTCTCTCTTCATATAATTTTTGAAATTGTAAATATTGTAGACCTAAATTTCATGAAAGCTATTTAGGTTAAAAGGAAAACATTTTTAATATATATGCATACAGTATTTAAATTTTAATCTATATTAATTTTTAATATAAATTCTCGAAATAGCTTTGTCTGTTAAAGAAGAAAAAAAAAGAGAGAGTCTAATCTACGATTTTAAAAAAATGATTGTCTAGAACGTTATAAACAAATAAATTAACAATATTTCTTTGTTTAACAAAACAACATTTAATACATATATTTAAAATTAAAGTTATTCCGAATATACGTATAATTAAATAGGTTTTTAAATAAAAAGAATGAAATGTTTGCAAGTTAAATAATAAAAGTCGATACGACCAAGAAAACATCGGATTTTTATCGTCTGCTATTGGTAAATGAAAAATGGAGCTAAAGTTGAATGTTTTATTTAGTATTAAATTCTGTACATTTCTAAATATTGATAAACATTATATTATCATAGGGAATATAACGGTGTATACAATTTTGTATAATTTAGCTCATCAAGAATTTAGTAGAATGTGACACAATTTCAAAATTTTTCATACTACTTACTAAATTTAATCAGTCATCTTTCATTACATTAAAAACATAATTAAAATCGAACATATTTTAATCAGCGATATTTGTATCGCATAATTAAATGATATTTCGTCTTAGTATATTTTATGTTAATATTTAGTCATACTACACTTATTTATTCTATATTTATTTACAACAGAGATGGGCAGTATCGAAAATACATGTATTTGAAATACATTTTCAAAATACATTTGTATTTTGTATTTTGTATTTTATCCCGACGAAACGAAAGTATTTTAGTAATGTATTTTGAAACACTTTTTCCAAGTATTTTGTATTTTGAAAATACATTTCATTTTCAAAATACATTTCTGTAAATTTCAAGTTGTTTCGTTTAAACCACCGCAGATGTAAGATTCACAAAAGCAAAACAGGTGCCTCTCTGTTTTGTTTTGTCTGATAGGATTCGTTTCTAGAAGTTAATGTAAACATACTTTTTCAACTATTGCTATGATAAGGATTAGAATGAATGATTCTGTTTTTCTTAAGCATTTTTGCTGAATTATACATGTACAATTCTAACGTTCTAGTTTTTATTGTGAGAACGACAAAAACTATTATGTGATAAACAGGAAGAATTATTCAGAGTTTTGCTGTGTATAGTACTTTTTAAGAACCATAGAAAGAAAGCTAATGTAGTACCTTAAAGAAATGTATGTTTGAATCTCGTGAAAGAATGGTTGATATTGCCCCAACTCCGGATATCAATATATCAATGAATTCCGATAGTGCACGTTGCGCTATATTAGATAAGAAATTTTTTTAAATAATTTCCATGTATAGTAACGGCAAAGTTAAAGCAACATGCCAAATGTGTACAACAAAGTCTTATAAGTGGAACCTTCTACGAAACAACGCATTTTAAAACAAATTTAAAGGTAAAATTTTTAGTTACTGTTATACCTTGATTACGATATTTTATCTAGTTTCTTTGCATACTTTTTATCAAAGTTTGGGCATATTTTAACCCACCCCTTGATATTCATTTAATTGGGAGATAATGTTATTATATAACTAGTTCTATTTATTGATATAGAGATCAGATTTTTAATAATTGTATTTACGATTGAGTATGTTAAATACCGGATCTTTGGCTATAGACCTGTCGTTAATGGAGATACATGTTTATATAGCGTAATTTCTTTCTTTTTTCTTTTTCTTTTTTTTTTTAATCTTATTTTATGTTTTATTTTATAGGGCTTTTTAGTGAAGATATAAAATATAAAATGGTGTTCTACCGAAACGAAAGTTGCTGTCCGAAACCGAAGTTTTATTCCTTGTTGAATTAATAAGTAATAAAACTTCGAAACGAAATTTTCAGACGAAATTTCTCAGATGAAAATTTTATTATTGATAAAAATATTAATCAAGTTAATTACAAAATTATTCCCCTACAGCAGATTTATTATATATTTATGATTTTGATACATATTTATGGTTTTAAATGTGCGGATATATGTAGGGGCATGTGAAGAAAAAGCCGCGCCCGGGGCAAAGACTCAATTTCGCGCCACCCCGCACCAATTTTTTCTTGTGACAAGCTAAAAATGACATTGGTAATATAAATCTGACACCTCCTAAATTTCCGCGCCCAGGGCGATTACCCCCTTCGCTCCCCCTTTCGCAGGGTTCTGGGTATGTGCATTATTTTTTTAGAATAAAATTAAAAAATAATAATAATTAAACATTATTTTGTACCAATTTATAAGCATTGAAAAGTATACATTATTAATTGTACAATTATTTATGCCCGTGTATTCTGAGATTATTTATGTATCAAGCGAGATTGATGTTTATTGTACAGAGTTCCAAAATGTTTAACATTTGGTTAGCAAGTTAATCAAAAACAAATAACAATAAAAGATTCTTTAAGAGAATAGTAGTGTATTCATGCTTAAAGAAAATAAATAGCAATTTTTAATTTGCAATCATTATAAAAAAAAAATAGTATGCCTGAGTTTTAAATGCAGCTTTACAATACGAATGATGGAAAAAAATGTTATGACTATTTAAAGTAATTTTAATGCTATGACCAGTTCAAGATTGAAGAATCTTTAACTTATTGAGGGGCAGTGAAATATATTATATCCAGTGTTGAATTCAGGGGGACATTCCCCCCAGAGCAATAAAATGTCCCCCTACAGAAAAATTGAAATTTTGCATTTTCAATAGTTAAAAAGTACAACCCCCCCCCCCCCCCCGGAACTCTATAATGTCCCCGGAGCCACTGAATTTAGTGCCGGAGAAAAGTTTCTGAATTCAACACTGATTATATCCCACTTAATTTTAATCAAGACTCGCACTATAAACTTTTAATTACATTTTATATACTTAACTTTGGTTCAAAAATGTTTCAAAATTGTTTTTTTAATTTTTAAACTAAAATTTTTCGATTATTCCGGTGTGAATTTAACATTACAGAGACACAATTTCTTGTCCCTCAAAGTGTTGAAACAGACCATAAAAAAGAGCGATGCACAAATCGGATACGCTAATTACCTATTAAACACTAAAAACCATCACTTAAAAAACAACAAAAAATTATTTGGTGTCATGATATTCCGAACGTCGTATTGTTATATGTTATGATATTTCCAGGATTTAAATGAAGATGTTTAACATGTTGTTTATTTAATATTTCTTATAAAATTTTATCTTATTTATTATTCAAGAGAAATATACTTATATCTACGTTGTAGTGATCGGAGTTCTATCGAATTATATATACTTTTTAAAAAACTTCCAACGAAAGCGATTATACAATTTTTTTATATATGTGTGTTTATGTATGCGTGTAAGGATAACTAACTGAACTGACACTTTGATTTTCAATTTCTCGCTCTTTTTACTTTCCTCTATCTTTACAGTATGAAAGTATTGGATTCAGGTTTTTGATGGATTTATATGTTTTAGAAGGTCCTGAATATCATTTGATTGTTTTTAGAAAGTGTCCATCTTGTGAGTTTGTAACTGACAAAAATTTTGTTGGCGCTCTATCCAGCGCCGTGCAAAAAAAAAAGGGGGGGGGCGGAGGAAGCGGTCGCCCCGGGCACAGAAATTTAAGGGGCGCCATATTTATCCTACCAACGTCATTTTTTAGCCTGTCACAAGAAAAAGCTGGGTAGGGAGGGGGGTGGCGCTAAATTGAAACGTTGCCCCGGGCGCAGTTTTTTTCGCACGCTCCTGGCTCTAAAAATCTAAAAGGAAAAAAATCCCTTAACAGATTTCCTTTCAGCTGATACAGTTTTCTCTAAATTTATTAAATTCTTTTTACTTGTTATTAAATCCATTTTGGATGAATTAACACATTTGCCATTTAAGGCTGTTCTCATCTACTCTGCTTAACAAGCGCAAAACATTTTGACACATTTACAAACTCATTTTTTAACGGAAAGATATAAATTGAAAGACCCGACTATGGAAGCGATTTGGAATCGAACTGTGTTTTCGATTTTTTGATCATTGAATTACTTATTGATACATAAGCGATTTTGTTCATGCAACAAACACGTTTCTTGTTTCTTTTTGAGTGGTTAATCTTCTTACGCGCACAAATGCAGTTCAAAACGCCTACTTTGACACTATTTTCTGAAACACTTATTATGTTTGTAAAAACACGGGAAAATGAGTGCGATTCCATTACTTTTGAATAATAACACTTGCTACTTTCATCCATTTTGAACAAAAAATGAATCAAAACTTCTTTTATAAAGTTAACAATTTGGATATAAGAACAGCCTTAAGACAGGATTCCTTGACAGATTTATTTTCAGAGTTCCTTTTATTGTGCTATAATTTTATTGTCCAGAAATATATTTATCATTCTTTAAAAATGATAAAATTAAAACTTTTAACTGTAAAATTATAGCAATTTAAAAATACATACATTATTTGGAATAAACTGTTGGATCGGGCCAGATTGTACTATTTTTGGATAGTTCAGGCCTGGACGAGATATCCAACTTGCGGGCTGGATTCGTAAAAATACTACAATTTTTGACTAATTCAGACCTCTAGAAAGGATGAAATCCAGTCCCGGTCTGGACAGAATAAATCAGGCCCAGCCCGAATTTGCAGAGAAAAATGTAAAGCCCTTGACTGGAAAGAGTAATGAACAGGTTCATTTGAGACTATCCTTCAGGAAAATATAAACCGGATATCTGGCCCGGTCTTGCCCGGAACGATTGAAGATCAAGTCCGGGCTGGACCGGCCCGGCCAGAGGTTGTGGATAGAGAAAATGTCCGAAACCGGACTGCTGACCGTGCCGGACACGGTCTGCGAAAACCCCCAATGTTATACACAAACTTTTAAAAATTTCAAATGTATTTTGTATTTTAAATGTATTTTCAAAATACATGTATTTTGTATTTTGAATTTTTTTTAATAGGAAAGTATTTTGTATTTTGTATTTTGGGTTCTAAAACGAATGTATTTTGTATTTTGTATCGAAAATGATTTTTTGATGTATTTTGCCCAACTCTGATTTACAATATTTCAAACCTAAAACTTATTCTACGCAATATTTTAAAGTAACATTTTATAGAAACAAAAAAGTTTTGTTGCCATTCACACAAAAGAAACTGCAATCTACTTAATAATCCTCTAGTTATGCACCCCTGCCGCTAGATGGCATATGCCTTGACCCCGCCTTTAATCTTGCGGACAGCTCTTCCATAGGAGTTGGAACGCTTGAAATATATGCAGTTTTGCGCGTAACTGATTATAATTATTTTTTAAGCAGTTAGTGTATATGTAAAGCATTATTTCTCAAAGTAATGATAACTTTTGTTTATTAATATGGTTTTAGAAAAAATAAGTTGATAATTTCAAATAAAACAAATGATATTTTCAGATTAAAAAAATTAATCTTGACGGTCTAGATGATTATAAAAACTATGATTTGAGAAAAGAACTGAGAAATGGAACAACAAATGGGAGGAGGATATGTAATAGTTTTGGAGACTTTAATCATGATGAGTTATGCGATTTGACTCGAATTTTTAGACGTATGAAACTTGAGCAGTATCAGGTTACGTTATATGATTATTTCACACTCTTTGAGCATTTTTTAGGTGTTGTTATTTGAGTGTTTCGGCAAAGCAATGTTTCTTGTCATGTGTCTAAATCCATCCAGCAAGGGTTTAAAAGTGGGGAAAATCATGTTTTGTCATGGCTAAGACGAAGTCCATACTTGAACCCGATGAAAAATCTTTCTGTTGTTATTAAGTCACAAATTTTATGCTAATAATAGACAATTTTTATGTGCCAATGAACTGGAAGTAGCCATTGTTAAAGAATGGTACAATATTTCTGAATCTGTACTTAATTACCTGATCACTTGTACGAAAAACAGAGTGTTTGAGATTGTAAGAAACAAGTTGGAAATTACACGTGAAGCGTAGTAAATGAGGTGCGTTCGTACGATAACGAAGTTTTAAAAATATCACTCTTATATATCAATCTCATAAAATTGTAAATAATTACAATTAAAATAGGCACCAAACAATGTTCTCTCTATACCATTATGCAATGGAATATTTTAGTGTGGCCTTGTAAATCAATAACAAATATTCTTTGCACCACGGATTTTGCAAAATGTATATTATAATATGTACTTTATAGATGCATATCAATTTTATTACGTTCGAATGAGTGTAACACCATTAAAATGCATTTGAAACTTTTTTCCCCATTAACCGTAATGTAACGGAATCCTTTTGATTGTCCCTGTAATTGATCTATACATCCGATTTTCATAAAATTTGAAATGACTCGACAAAATTATCTAAAAATTATGTATTTTAAATTTCAAACGATTCAGTTGGGTAGTTTTTGTGTTGTTATATGCAGACAGACAAACGGACAGACGGACAGACAGACGGACAGACGAACGGACTTAACGACAACAATAGGTGCTACGTATTTACATAATTACGAATGTACCTAAAAATGGGGAACCAATATCGTACTAATTTACATATTTTTGTTCTTAAGCAAGTGGTCTTATAATTTGTTAACAAAATATTTTCAAACCATTGCTCATATTTTTGTTACCATACATATTTATTGCATTATTCAAAATTATTGTAAATTAATTTTAATAAATATGTTGTATTATGATATCTCATGTGTTTAATTAGAATCTCTTATTTACTCATAATTTTCAAAATCAAAGTGGTCCTATAAATTCTTGCCGCACTGGAATTTTTTGATAATGACTGAGATCAGTTAATACTAATTGAAATACAAGTATTAGTTCTTTCAGCCGTATTATTAATTCGATGGTCAGTGCGTAATGTGCTAAGACAATGGGCGTGTTCAGCGGACACCTTTTTTGCGCGCGCACGCTCAGAAGATTCTGCGTGAAGTAGGTCTTATCGAAGAAGGGAATTTTAAAGTTATTCAATTATTGCATTATTTTTATAATTCAAAATTGGTAAATACAAATAATATATCCCTTTATCCTTCCAAAACATGATTCTCGTAACGGAAATACATACCTGTGATCACTCAAATAAAATCCAAAATATTTCGAAAAAGTATCACGTGACCTTTTTCATCTAATTAAGCCCGATCAGCATTCAAAATATGACCACCAACCCTGATAAGAGCTAGCGCGCGCTACCAAAAAAAAAAAAAAAAAAAAAAAAAAAAAAAAAAAAAGGCTGCTGGGCGATTTGATCACGTGATCGTGCGTTTTGTGCTTATCTGTTATTGGTAGCACTTTGTTTGGTAGGTTGACTGATACAATTTAACAATTCAATTGGTGATTTAAATTTTTTTAACAATTTTCTTTTTATATATTTAAAAATCATTTATCAGTTCCTTTATATTTTTCGTGCTAAACAGAATGCTGTCAATAAACCAAGGTTAAGACATCCACATATTACACGACTTCAATGAAATTTGTACTGTTAATTAGACAATTTTTTAGAGAAAATTTTAGTATGCATATATTTCTTATTTAATGATTGGATATCTTAATACCCTGTGGATCACAGGCCAAAATATATCATAAAATATGAGAGACAAACGACATCTGAAATCATGTTAGTATAAGCAAAACACTTATTTATACTTTCAATAGAGATTCATAAACACTTTAATCATACTTTATTCATTACAAAACTACAAGGTAAACACCAAATATTTCACCTCTTTAAAAAATATGTGTGCAGATATTTTTAGTTAAAAAAATGTATATCTTTTACATTTTGCTTTTATATTTTCCATTTTGATCCACGCATGCATTATATTTGCATCCTAATCTCGATAAAAACTCACTTCAAAAATTTAAAAAAAAAGAAAAAAGAAAAGAAAAACGTTAAAAAATTATTTTACGCGTATACGGATATTTTCGCAGAATACTTTTTTTTCATTTGCTTAAATTATTTGGAGTTATAAATATCATTATAATAATATCATTATAAATTCAAATATAACATCATTATAAATTACTTTGGAACGATAATTAGAATATTAAAAGGGTTGAAATATAAAACTTTCTCCGCAATACATCTCATTTTCTCGTATTTAAATAAGTATTTTATTATTATAATAGAAATACATGTGCTTTTGTATTATTATTTTAAAATTTATCTTTAATAAAAATTTCTTATTTATTAATAAAAAACAACCAATAATAATAAAAAAAAATCATAAACCAACTTTTGGCCCTACTTATTTTAAACGGATATTATCTGCTATTCGAAAATTAAAACAGACAGAAGTTGCTTCCTACATTTCCCTAGATTGTATTTAAGCTACTTTTTATGTTAAATTTGTTCATGTATTTCATTACAAACAGTGGTCTTAATTGGCTGTCAAAGGAATTTCATATAAAATTTTTTAGGAAAAGGATTTATTTTAGCTGTAAGATTATTTCATGTAAAAATTTTTTCTAAAATTTAAAATAAACTAAACATTTTTATGCATTTAACTGCACTAAAAATAAAATATTAAAAAAAGAATGTTTCAAAAACACATTGAAAATGGCAGGCTACGTATTTTAAATATACATATATATATTTTTAATTTATTGCAGTTAATTCTCTTCTTTCCTTTTAAAATTAACATATTGATACTAATCCTTGCAATTAAAGTAAGCAAAAAGCTCACAAAAACAATTTCTAATTTTATTAATGGTTTTCTTGCTTTTCCTGTCTTTTTTTTTCTTTTCGCAAAATGAATTTTTATTTTTAACTTCTTAGTATGCAAATGTCTGCTAAATATTTGTTTTTCAATTCAAAGAATAAAATGAAAAAAATACATATATAAGGAATCATGTTTATGGACTTTACAGAAATGTAAAATCTCATTCTATTTTTTTTCGTCTTGTTCAAATTATCTCCTCTGGTGAAGCTTTTTAACGTCTTATAAGCTTAAAACAAATAAATAATAAACGCAACTATATAATCTTCTTTTAAAATATTAAAACATACAGAAGTTGCTTAGTACTTTTCCCTAGATTGTAGTTAAGCTACTTTTTATTAAATTTGTTTATATATTTCATTACAAACAACGGTCTTAATTGGCTCTCAAAAGTATTTCATATAACGTTTTTTAGGAAGCGTATGTATTAAGATCGTAAGTTTATTTTACGTAAAACTTTCTTAATTTAAAATACACTAAACACTTTTATGAATTTAACTGCCCTGAAAATAAAAAAGTTTAAAAAGAATGTTTCAAAAACGCTTTGAAAATGACAAGCTACGTATGTTAAATATGCATATTTATTTTTTTTTTATTTAGTGCAGTTAATTCTCTTCTTTCTTTTTAATATTTACATGTCGATACTAATCATTACAGTGAAAATAGGCAAAATGCTCACATGCAGATAATTTCTAATTGTACTTATGCTTTTCTTTCTTTTTCTTTTCTTTTTTCGTAAAATAAATTTTTTATTGCTTACATTTCGATAATTTCTAATTCTGCTTATGCTTTTCTTTATTTCCTTTTCTTATTCTTTTCTTTATTTTTTTTCGTAAAATGGATTTTTTAATGGTATATTAATGTCGGATAGATATATTTTCTTAATTTAAAAGATAAAATGAAAGAACATATTTGTAAGAGCAATTCTATTTATGGACTTTAGATAAATGTAAAAACTCGCTTTATTTTCTTTTCGTCTTGTTCAAATTATTTTCTCTTGTGAAGCTTTTTAACGTCTTGTAAGCTTAAAACAAATAAATAATAATCGCAAATATATAATCTTCTTTTCGAAAATTAAAACATTCAAAAGTTGATTCCTACATTTCCCTAGATTGTATTTAAGCTACTTTTTTTTGTTAAATTTGTTTATATATTTCATTACAAAGAATGGTCTTGATTGACTCTCAAAAGAATTTCATGTAATATTTTTTAGAAAATGGATACAATAGAGCCTTAGGTTTATTTCGTGTTAAATTTCCCTAAAATTTAAAATACACTAAACATTTTTATGAATTTAACTGCACTAGAAATAGAAAATTTTAAAAAAGAATGTTTCAAAAATGCATTGAAAATGACAGGCTACTCATTTTAAAAGAAAATATGAAAGCATAATTGCTACATTTATACACATTTTCAGAAATAAGAGGGAGAATCTGTCATCGTATATAAGATTTCAAACCTATAAGTAATTACATACGTTGTTTGGTCTTCTGATCTAAATCCATTGAGATTTATGTGATATCAATACTTTTTCGCTATAAAGTATACCTCAGATATTTATATCGCTTTATTTTATTAAATTAACATATAACTTATGTGATTTTGACATTTGTTCAAGAATAAAGTAGGCTCATGTATTGGATAAACTTAAAAATATAGCTTCTATGTATTTATGCTTTTTGCATTAAAAAAAAAGTAAGCATAGTTTATTTTAACCTGAAAGCTTAAAATATTACACTTACTGCGTAAATCAAAAAGCATAATACGGTACAAAAAATGTTGATAAAAGCATTTTTTTTGAGAAAATAAACTTGTAAATTGCATATGAATTTTTTGTTTTCTGTGTTATTATATATATATATTGCTTTAGTTTTAAAATAAATATCGGATGAAAAATATATTTAAGGTCTCTAAATAGGTTGAAATGGTTAATTTTACACAAAAGTTACATCTTCGATTTTGGGATTGACCAAAAAAAAAAAAAAAAAGCTTTTATTTAGCTTTAAAAACAATTTATTTTTGGTTGAGGGTAGATGTACTATGTTACATAGAAACCAGGACATTAAAATATTTATAGGGTTGCAAAAATTTGAAAAAATAATTAAAATAGTAGTGTTCCGTACCTAATAAGAAGCGCTGTATTAGAGCGCCATCTGTGAAAAAAAGAAGAACCGTGGGGGTTCGAGATTATAGAACAGAGTTGTGTTTTGGTTTGGTAAAAAGTGGCGATATGATTTCGCATTTATAAGTTTGAGTTATGTCGTGAAATAAATAATATTTTGTGTGTGACAGTCCACTAAATGAGTGAGTGTTGTGATTTCTTCAAGCTATCGTCGACATGTGGTCCGTCGAGCCGGAGTATTTTCGCAATTTCGAAACCAATTGCCGTGGATGAAAATGCGTTTTCGTTTTTTCTTACCTGGAATAAACTACAGATCGTTTGAATGGAACACCTGCAACATTGAAAGAAATTAAGTAAGAGCATGAGTTTTATTGGTTCATTTACCCCATAATATAGTAGCTTTTTATTTGTGTTATGTATTTTATTGTTTTATTTTGAGTTAAAGTGTTAATTGTTTGGGTTTTATAAAATTGTTCTTAAAATGTTTAAAGACGCGCGTAAATCAGATTTGCTGATTGCTGCCGCGGAATTAGGAGAAAAAGTAAGCGATAAAGCTACGAAAGCAGAGTTAATTAATATTATAAAAAATACGGAGAAATTTAAATGTGACTCTGAATTCGTAAGTAATTTAATAGACGGTATAATTGAGGAACGTAAAGAAGAATTTGAGCGGCTCGAGAAAAGTAAACAATTAGAATTGCAATTAGAGCAAATTAAATTGGAAAGAGCTAAAGCCGAATTAGAATTATCTCGTATGCAAACAAATTCTAAAACTAATGACAGCGATTCAGAAAGTAAAATTGATTCTCTGGACTCTTTAATAAAAAGTATAAAAACTCTAACAATTAGAATTCCGAGTAGCCCAGAAGGTTGGGGTCTTTTTTTTGCTTCTTTGGAAAGATCATTTATAACAAAAAATGTACCCGATAAATTTAAAGCTGAGATTCTTTTGAATTTATTAGGGGAGAAAGCTTCAAATGTAATTTCTTACATAAGCGATAATGAGTTGGGTGATTATGATAAAGTAAAGAGAATTGTTCTTAGAGAATTTGAACCAACACCCCAATGTTGTCTTGAGCAATTCAGAAAAACTGCTAGGCAGTCGAATGAAACACATATGCAATTTGCATCACGTTTAATAACTAACTTTGATTATTATTTAAAATTGAGAAAAGTGTCCGATTTTGAGAAACTGAAACAATTAATTGTATCAGACAAATTATTTCAATGTTTAGATAAAGATACAGCAGCTCATATTAGTGTTAAACAATCGGATTCATGGTTCGATCCCGTGACGTTAGCGAAGGAAGCAGATTTGTTTTTTGTGTCACGCGGTAAATCATTAACTGAGAATAATAATCAAAAATCTATGAGAAATGTGTCTAAAGTATTTTTATCTGATTGTAAGAGTATAAAATGTATGCTTTGTTTTGAAAGCCACCCGATACATAAATGTAGGCGATATATGGCATTATCTGTTTCTGAAAGGATAGAGGTAATTAAGAAAAACAATTGTTGCTTTAATTGCTCAGGCAAACATTTAGTTAATAATTGTAAATCAAAATTTTCGTGCTCATTATGTAAGCGAGAAGGTAAAACCAAGAGACATCATTTTTCATTGCATTTTCCGAGAAATGAGATATTGCGCAATGCAAATGTGAATGGTGAAAATGGGGGGAAAGCGCCTTTCCCCACCGTAAGAGTAAGTGAATCAAATCTCTCGGCAGATTCGCCAATATTTGAACCTAATCAAAACAATAGAAATAATAATTCCGTACTTTCTACGCGAGTAATAAATCAAACAAAAACTGTTTTGTTAAGTACAGTAAATTGTTTATTGAGAGATGAGGCGGGAAATTACTATAGAGTACGTGCGGTTTTGGATCAAGGGGCAATGAATAATTTTATGACGGTAGATTGTGCAAATAGCCTCAAATTAAAAAAGGAGAGAACTAATTTGGCAGTTTGTGGTATCGGTGATACATTCACAAAAATTAAATCTGTTGTTACCGCGACAATTTCAAATTTAGAAAGAAATTTTGAAAGAGAGTTGGATTTTTTGATTGTATCTAAAATTACGGATTTCATGCCATCAAAAATGTTTAATATTAATGTGCCAGAGTTAAAATATGTAAAACTAGCGGATGAAAACTTTAACAAACCAGGTCGCATAGATTTACTTTTAAGTGCTGAGATATTTTATGAACTGTTACGGCCAGGTCAAATTTGTCCGGTTAATAGTAATTTGATTTTTCAAAATGCAGTTTTTGGTTATGTAGCAAGCGGAAGTGTTCCCATTCCAAGTCAAGGGAGGGTACACTGTGGTTTCATTCAGGACAATGCTCTTTTAAACGAAACCATAGAGAAATTTTGGAAACTAGAAGATGTTGAGATTGAGGTACCCAAAAATAAAGAAGCAATAATTTGCGAAGAACACCTTGAGAAAAACGTTAAAAGAGATAGTACAGGGAGATATATTGTTAAAATGCCGTTGAAAGAGGATCCGCTTTGCTTAGGAAAATCCAGAGATATTGCCCTTAAAAAGTTAAATTCGCTGTGGAATCGATTCTTAAAAGAACCTGAATATTTAACATTGTATAGAGAATTTTTACGCGAATATGAAAGGTTGGGTCACATGACAGAGATTTCGGAAAGGGGGGAAGAAGTAGGAACGTATTATATACCGCATTTAGGAGTCTACCGCCCTGATAAGAGTACAACAAAACTTCGTGTAGTTTTTAACGCGTCTTCGAAAACAACCTTAGGAAACTCTCTTAATTCCTTACAGTATAACGGTGGGGTTATTCAGGAAGACCTTTTTAAAATAATGACAAGATTTCGTAAACATATTTATGCATTCGTAGCGGACATTAAACAAATGTATAGAATGATTTTAATTGATCCGAGTCAAACTAAACTTCAGAGAATTCTTTGGAAGGAGGGGGTGAATGAACCAGTTAAGACTTATGAGCTGAAAACTCTTACATATGGAACAGTGAGCGCCCCATATTTAGCTACTAGAGTTTTGCTTCAACTATCGATAGACGAGCAAAACAACTTTCCCTTAGCATCCCCAGTTTTAGAAAGAGATTTTTACATGGATGATGTGTTGAGCGGCGCAGCCACTTTAACCGAAGCTAAAGAGCTGCAGTCAGAGTTAGTAGAGGCTCTCAAGAGTGCAGGAATGCATCTGCACAAGTGGCATAGTAATAATTTAGAGTTAAAAACAGAACCTGACAGTGATTATAATTTTAGAGAAGAGACAAAAACGCTTGGTGTGATGTGGAATCCTAGTAGTGACAGCTTTACCTTTCAAATACAAGTAGAAAGTGTAGTTTCGCCAACGAAAAGAAACGTACTTTCAACAATCGCAAGAATTTTCGATCCACTCGGCCTCTTAGGGCCTGTTGTTACTAAAGCTAAAATTCTCATGCAAAACCTGTGGTGTTTGAATCTAAATTGGAGTGATCCACTTCCTGAAAGAGAAGCACAAGAATGGCAAAGCTTTATCGAGTCCCTGCCAGTGGTGAACAATGTGAGTGTTAAGAGGTGCATTTTAATTGAGAAACCTGTTAAGATCGAGCTTCATGGTTTTTCTGATGCATCCGAATCTGCTTATGGATGTGTTATTTATTGCAAATCAACGTCAAGTGATGGAGCCTTTAAAGTAAATTTGGTTTGCAGCAAATCCCGAATAGCACCCCTTAAGCGTCTTACTATTCCAAGATTGGAGCTTTCTGCAGCCGTTCTCTTAGCAAAACTGATATCCAAAGTGAAAAGTGCCTTACAACTAAAGACTGCTGACATTTATTTATGGAGCGATTCGATGATCGTACTTTCCTGGTTACGAAAAGAACCGTATCTTATGAAAACTTTCGTTGCCAACCGTGTAGCGGCAATACAGGACTTGACAAAAGTTCAACAGTGGCGTCATGTGTCTTCTGAGAACAATCCAGCAGATCTCATTTCGAGAGGAATGGATCCTGAGAAACTGGTTAAGAATGAACTGTGGTTCAAAGGTCCGATGTTTCTGACTCAACAAGACTATCCTAATCGTGAAATTCCTACGTCCATCATTAGAGACGAATTTTCACAAGAACTAAAAAATTTAGATCAAGACTTATCTGTTTTTTGTGTAGCTTCCAATCCTTTTATTGAAGTGTTATTTAATATTACTAATTGTTATACTAAACTATTGCATGTTCTAAGTTATCTTTTCAGGTTTATTCACAATTTGAAGAATCCAACAGAAAAGAGGTTGGGTCCTTTGACAACTCAAGAAATATTAAAAAGTGAGATATTTATTATTAAAGAGGTCCAAAACAACGAGTTTTCTGAGGAAATTAAGTGCTTAATGTACCAAAAGAATGTTCTAGATAAAAGTAAGATAAAATGTTTAAATCTTTTTTTAGATATGGATGGAATAATAAGGGTAAATGGTAGAATAAAAAATTCTGATTTAAGTTTCAACAGTAAGTTTCCAATTATTCTACCTAAGAGTCATAAATTAACTAAGTTAATTTTAGAGGCATATCATAAGAGATATTTTCATTTAGGCCCTACTGCCCTATTACATTACATAAGACAAAAGTATTGGCCAGTTCAGGGTAAAACAACATGTAGAAAAGTCGTGCATGATTGCATTAAATGTTTTAGGTTTAAACCTGTAGGTGTTGAACAGTTAATGGGTGATTTACCAAAAGAGAGGGTAACTCCTGATTTTCCATTTAATTGTTCAGGGGTTGACTTTTGTGGGCCATTCCTTATTAAGTATAGAAATCAAAGAAAAGGAATTTTCCACAAAATATATGTGTGCATATTTGTATGCTTAGTCACAAAAGCCATTCATCTTGAAATTGTAACTGATTTAACGTCGGAGGCCTTTGTGGCATGTTTAAAGAGATTTGTGGCCCGCAGAGGTTTGTGTTCGAAATTATATTCGGACAATGCCACAAACTTTATAGGAGCTAATAAAGAGCTTTCTAAATTACATAACTTAGTTTTAAATCCAGATGAGAGACTTTCAAATTATTTGTCAACTGAGGGAATTGACTGGAATTTCCTTCCTCCAAGAGCACCTAATTTTGGTGGCCTCTGGGAAAGTGGTGTAAAGTCATTTAAATATCATTTTAAAAGAGTTTTAGGTAATTCTAGGTTGACATATGAAGAATTCTTGACGGTTATTACTCAAATAGAAGGAATTTTAAATTCAAGACCACTTGTACCTCTGTCATCAGATACTGATGTGTATGATGTGTTAACCCCTGCCCATTTCCTAATTGGCAGACCCTTAAATGCCATTGTTGAGCCAAATTTAACAGAGATTAAAGACAATCGGTTGTCTAACTGGAAAAAACTAACAAAAATAATTCAAATTTTTTGGAAGAAATGGCATATTCAGTATCTTAACAATTTGCAACAGAGGTCCAAGTGGATGGTAGAAAAAGATAATGTAAAAGTTAATGAGTTAGTGCTTCTTAAAGATGAAAATCTACCCCCTCAAAAATGGGCATTGGGTAGAATAATAGATGTTTATTTTGGTGAAGATAAACGGGTCAGAGTTGTTAAAATAAAAACTCAATCTGGAGTTTATAAAAGACCAATATCAAAAATTTGTATTTTGCCTCTAAATCTGTAATCTTGTGTATATTTTTTCTGAGTATATATTTTCTGTGTGTTTTTCTTGTAATTATATATTTTCTGTGTTTTAATATTATCAATATATTGTTACTATTTCATATTTGCATTTGTAAAGACTGTATAATTTAATGGTTGAATGTAACCATTGCAACGTGGGGCGGAATGTTCCGTACCTAATAAGAAGCGCTGTATTAGAGCGCCATCTGTGAAAAAAAGAAGAACCGTGGGGGTTCGAGATTATAGAACAGAGTTGTGTTTTGGTTTGGTAAAAAGTGGCGATATGATTTCGCATTTATAAGTTTGAGTTATGTCGTGAAATAAATAATATTTTGTGTGTGACAGTCCACTAAATGAGTGAGTGTTGTGATTTCTTCAAGCTATCGTCGACAAGTAGGAAAGAAACCTGTAAAATTCTAAAACATAATGGAAATGCCCCATTTTAAGCAATTATAATTTTTAAGATATTTATATTCACTTGTTAATACACGTAAACCTACATTTTCCTAGATTGTATTTAAGTTATTTTTTTGATAAATTTGTTTATATATTTCATTAAAAACGTTGGTCTTATTTGGCTCTCAAAAGAATTTTATATTACATTTTTTAGGAAGCGTGTGTACTACAGCATTAAGTTTATTTCACATAAATTTTTCCTAAAATTTAAAATACACTAAACGTTTTTATGAATTTAACTACACTATAAATAAAAAAAAATAAAAAAGAATGTTTCAAAAAAGCATTGAAAATGACAGGCTACTTATTTTAAACGACTATTATCTGTTTTTCGGAAATTAGAACAGACAGAAGTTGCTTCCTACATTTCCCTACACTCTCAAAAAAACTTCCGTCTTTTCACAGAAAATGCACTGGCAGCACTGCTGCCAGAAATTGTCTGTATATTGACGATTTTCTGTTTATTTTTTTCTCTGTCAAAAGAGGAAAAATATCCTTCACTTGAAAAAAGTTTGGAAAAAATCAATGCGGAAGAGGCGGGGATCGAACCAAGGACCCCAGGATTACCAGACCAACGCTAATCCACGGCGCTACGGCTGCTCATGGTGATTGTGCGTTAAAATAGAACTCTTCATTTCATATGGTGTGGGTTGTGTATTTCGTTAAAAAGCTTTTAATTATGCAGTTAATCTCGGAAAGATTTCATCTTTAATGAAACTGTGGCTGGGTTTTTTTTACGTTTAGTATTAATATAGTATAAAAATGTGAATTTTAAATATATTACGTAGAATGTTAGAGAAAAAACATGGATGTTCTATTTGTGAGAATTTTTGAACGAATAAAGAAAGTAATTGTTATTTATTTTTAAATTCGAAAACATTTTTGTCTTTTAAAACTAAATTAGACATTTTAATCAATAGAATATTTTTGTTTTTCATTTTAAAAATAAATTCGAACTTATTACTAACAGACCCAATGCGCATGCGTGCTGGATAGAAACGGAAACTTTTCCTCATTTTTCGACGCTCGGAATGAACTCACAGAACAAATACGTTTTCTGGGAGAACAGAAATTATTTGTGAAAAAATAACGATAACTTAGTGTATATTGACGAATTTTTCTGACAGTGTAGATTGTATTTAAGCTAGTTTTTATGTTAAATTTGTTTATGTATTTCATTACAAACGGTGGTCTTAATTGGCTGTCAAAAGAATTTCATATAACATTTTTTAGGAAAAGGATATATTGTAACCGTAAGATTATTTCATGTAAAATTTTTCCTAAAAAATAATAAAAAATAGTAAAAAAAAGCATGTTTCAAAAGCGCATTGAAAATGACAGGCTACGTATTTTAAATATACATATTTATTTTTTAATTCAGTGCAGTTAATTCTCTTGTTTCATTTTAAAATTCACATGTTGATGCTAATCATTGCAATAAAAGTAAGCAAAATGTTCTTCTTTTTTTTTAATTGAAAAATGCATTTTATAATTTCTTGGTATGTTATTATCGGATAGATATTAGTATTTTTTTTAATTTAAAAGATAAAATGAAAGAATATATATGTACAAGCAACTCTGTTTATGGACTTTACACATATGTAAAAACTCATTCAATTTCTTTTTGTCTTGTTCCAATTATTTCTTCTGGTGAAGCTTTTTAACGTCTCGTAAGCTTAAAACAAATAAATAGTAAATATAAATATATAATCTTCTTTGCTAAAGTTAAAGCATACACACGTTGCTGTCTACATTTCCCTAGGCTGTAATTAAGCTTTTTTTGTTTGTTTAATTTATTTAGATATATTATTTTAAATGATGGTCTCAATTGGCTCTGAAAAGTATTTCATATAACGTTTTTTAGGAAGCGTATCTATTAAAGCCGTAAGTTTCTTAAAATTTAAAATACACTAAACATTTTTATGAATTTAACTGCACTATCTATAAAAAATTTAAAAAAGAATGTTTCAAAAACCCATTTAAAATGACAGGTTACTTATTTAAAAAGAAAATATGAAAGCGTAATTGCTATATTTATACACATTTTCAGAAATAAGTAGGAGAATCTGTCATCGTAGATAAGATTTCAAACGTATAAGTAATTACATACGTTGTTCGGTTTCCTGATTTAAATCCATTGAGATTTATGTGATATCAATACTTTTTCGCTATAAAGTATACCTCAGATATTTATGTCGCCCTATTTTATGAAACTAACATATAACTTATATGATTTTGACATTTCTTCTAGAATAAAGAAGGCTCCTGTATTGGATAAACTTAAAAATATAGGTTCAATGTATTTATGCTTTTTGCATTTAAAAGATGTAAACGTAGTTTTTTTTGACCTGAAAGCTTAAAATATTACACTTACTGTGTAAATCAAGAAACATCATATAATACAAAAATATTGATAAAAGCATTTTTTCTGATAAAATAAACTTGTACATTGCAAATGAATTCTTTGTTTTCTGTATTATTTTATATAGGGGGAACTAGGGCACATTGATACAGTTTTTTCTAAGAATTTTTTCGGTGTCCAGAAAGTTGAAATTTCGAGATATTTTTCCATGTGGTCTCAGCAAAACTTGTGTAGTGTGTTATAAAAATATAAAATCGTTGTTTTATGTAGTATTTTTGCATATAATTAAAAAAAACCCAAAAAAGTAATTTGTATCAATATGCCCCATTCCTGGAGCAGATTGATACACCTCATGAGGAACTTTGATACGTTTGGGAAAAATGGAGACAAAATAATACCAATGCATATTTTTTTATAGAAAATGAGTTAGCAAATCATTTATATTTATTTATGGAAATTCAAATCACCCACAATTTATTTGCAAGCAGTATTAAAGCAATCAAAATGAAATGCATAATGACCTGATGTTCTGAGTGTTCCTTGTCTTATTGTTGGCTGTGGTAACTTTATCATATCTGGCACTTCAACCCCAGCATTATCTTCTTTCTTAGGAAATATGAAAAAATTACCAGGTTTTCTGTTTATAAATCAGTTTATAAACAGAAAATAAAGGATAATTATATTAAAAAATCTGTTTATAATAAAATTAACCTTTGCTGTTCTGCAGCTTGTTTCTCTTACTTAACATTTCTCATGTCAAAAATACTTTTTTCTCTGGAGAATCGATTTAAATTCGAGATTTCCCAGGCTGCCGTCCTTTTCGTTTGTTAGTTCTACTAGCACTAGCTGTTAGGTAAGCTCGTAAGTCTTCTGTTTGCAAAAATACTGTAAAATGTTCTAATATAAAAAATTAGAGTTATTTCACTCCAATAAAAACTATAATAAAAATTTTTGCCAGGAAATGGTTGGATTAAGGCGTTATGTTAAAAAATAATAAAAGATAATGAAAAAGTGAACAAGAGAATGATTTAGGTAGTCTGTAGCTATCATGGCGCATATTTATGTGTATCAATGTTCCCCCATACAGCCATTTTGAATAAAATGAAACTCAAATCCAATACTTCATAATTTATCTAGCAATAAAGAATGAGGAACTGATAAAGAGTAGCTTTACCTGACAGGGAGAGTATTCCTTTCGGTTGAAAATACTGGAACAGTTGTATAATACCATTTCAATTGTACAACTCAAATTTACTTTTCACCTACAAAAACAATAAATCACCCGTCCCATTTCATCAAATTACTGAATCATTCCAAGACTTTCTCTATGTAGTTGAGTGCACTAGCATCACCTTTTGGAGCTGTTGTGAAACTTCCTGTAATGACCCTGTGAGCGATAAAGGGGGTGTATCAATGTGTCCAATGTATTAATGTACCCCAGTTCCCCTATATTGCTTTGTTTTAAAATGAATATCAGATGAAAAATATATTTAAGGTTTTCAAATAGGTTGAAATGGGCAATGTTGAAATTTCAATTACATTTTCGGTTTAAAAATTTACCAAAAAAGAGCTTTTATTTAGCTTTAAAAACAATTATTATTATTAAAGCTGCATAGATGATCTTTAATCTTCATACTGCTTAAACGACTGAAGTTTTTAGGTATCTAATCTTATTTAGTTTCAATAAATAAATGCTTTCCATTTAGAAATTTAATGAATGTTGCATTATATTTAAAAAATAATAATAAGACTACATTAAAATTAAGAGTCCCTTAAAAATTATGTGAATAAGATAGTAATGTATCTTAAAAACTTAATCATGTGGGATCTCTTTTTTCTATTTAAAATAAACATATTGATACTAGTCCTTGTGATAAAAGTAAGCGAAAAGCTCACAAAAATAATTTCTAATTGTACTTATGGTTTTCTTTCTGTTCTTTTCTTTTTTTTCTTTTCGTAAAATAGATTCTTATCTTTAACTTCTTGGTATGTAAATGTCGGATAAATATTTGTTTTTCAATTCAGTGGATAAAATGAAAAAATATTTGTGCATAAGGAATTATGTTTATGGACTTTAGATAAATATAAAAATTCGTTCTTTACAGGAGGTAACTTTTTTCGTCTTGTTCAAGTTACCTCCTCTGGTGAAGCTTTTTAACGTCTTGTAAGCTTAAAGCAAATAAATAATAAATGCAAATATATAATCTTCTTTTCGAAAATTAAAACATTCAGAAGTCATTCCTACATTTCCCTAGATTGTATTTAAGCTAATTTTTTGTTAAACTTCTTTGTATATTTCGTTACAAACGGTGGTTTTAATTGGCTCTCATATGTATTTTATATAATTTTTTTAGGAAAAGGATATATTACAGCCGTAAGTTTATTTCCTGTAAATTTTTCCTAATTTTTAAAATACACTAAACATTTTTATGAATTGAACTGTACTAGAAATAAAAAATAAAGAAGAATGTTTCAAAAACACATTAAAAATGACAGGTTACTTATTATATATATATATATATATATATATATAAATATTTATACTGTAAATTGGTTTATATATTTCATTATAAAGAATGGTCTTGTTTGACTTTCAAAAGTATTTCATATAATATTTTTTAGGAAGCGAATGTATTACAACCGAAAGTTTATTTCACGTAAAATTTTCCTAAAATTTAAAATAAACTAAACATTTTTATGAATTTTACTGCACTAGAGATAAAATTTTTTAAAAAAGAATGTTTCAAAAACGCATTGAAAATGACAGGCTACTTATTTTAAAAGAAAATATGAAAGCGTAATTGCTACATTTATACAAATTTTCAGAAATAAGAGGGAGAATCTGTCATCGTATATAAGTTTTCAAACCTATAAGTAATTGCATACGTTGGTCGGTTTTCTGATTTAAATCCATTGAGATTTATGTGATATCAGTACTTTTTCGCTATAAAGTATACCTCAGACATTTGTATCGCTTTATTTTTATTAAACTAACATATAACTTATAAGATTTTGACATTTGTTCTAGAATAAAGAAAGATCATATATTGGATAAACTTAAAAATATAGCTTCTATGTGTTTATGCTTTCTGCATTAAAAAAAAGTAACCGTAGTTTATTTTAACCTGAAAGCTTAAGATATTACACTTACTGTGTGAATCAAGAAGTACAGTACAAAAAATGTCGATAAAAGCTTTCTTCCTTACAAAATAAACTTGTACATTGCAAATGAATTGTTTGTCTTCTGTATTACTATATATATATTGCTTTAGCTTTAAAATAAATATCGGATGAAAAATATATTGAAGGTTTTCAAATAGGTTGAAATGGACAATTTTACACTAAAATTACATTTTCGATTTTGGAATTTACCAAAAAAGAGCTGTTATTGAATTTTAAAAACACGTTTTATTTTATTTTTATTTTTATTTTTATTTTTTTTTGGGGGGGGGGAGGAGGGAGGAGGATTATGTTACATAGAAATTAGAATATTACAATATTCCTGAAGACAAAAACTGGAAAATGTAATTAAAATAGTCGGAAAGAAGCCTGTAAAATTGTCAAACATAATGGAAATACCCCATTTGAAGTAATTAAAATTTTTAAGACATTTATATTCATTCGTTAACACATTATGAGATTATCTGACAATGAAGAGTTAAATCTGGCATTTATTTCTGTTTTCATGTTCATTAAAAATTCATTTTCTTAAAATCATGAATTGATATACGCCTTGAGTTAATATATATATATATATATATATATAAAACACAAAAATTTTCAAACGTGATATTCCTTATTAATATTTCCTAAGAAATGAACTGATAGATTGCTCACGGTAAGAATATTTTTCAAATTATGGTACGATACTTCAATAATGTTGAAATAAAATATTCCAAATATGTAATAGTGATTTCTAGATTGCCTGCAAAAATATTTATTAAAAAGTGTAGCCTAAAAGTTAATTTCATTCTCTAGAAGGGTACAAGGGTTATTTTGATACTAATTTATTTAATATGGATGATTAGATTTAGAGACATTATTTAAAAAAAAGTTCTGAAATTTCTTCAGAATTCTTTGTATACAGTAATAACTCAACTTACGTTAGCAGTCCGTTTCAAGATTAGCAACGCAAGTCAGGGCAAATTTAAATGTAATAGATAAGTAATAAAAGTTCACCAAAATCTAATTAATATATTCTACTAAATTTCAGGATTGCGTTACATACATTTAACATCAGCAAGAAATGCTTTTACAATAGACAGATTTAGAATAAATCAATAGATTGTTAACTTACAATTTTCTGTTTTTTTTCTAGCTGCACGGTTGAGTTATTGAGTATGTAAAAATTTCTTTCAAAAAAGTTTCAACTGGCATTTTTTTTTTTTTTTTTTTTTTTTTTTTTTTTTTTTTTTTTTTTTTTTTTTTTTTTTTAGAAGCTCTTTGTAACAGCAAAGTGTGTTTTCTAGGCTATTCTAGTTTTTACTGCGGTTTATCCGCCTGAATCAATATTTTCAAGAATCATCATTCCATCTCAATAAGTCTTAGTCCTTCGATTAGTTTTACAACCGTCATAATCTCCCTTCTTTCCCCTAAGCTCAAAATCATCATCTTCAACAGTACTTAATTTCTTTAATTTGATAAGTCGTAGATGATTCCGAATCAGTCAAATTTATGAATTCTAATATTTATGAGTTCATCTATTAACTCTATAACAACATGTAAGAAAAACCAAGATTATTTATATTATAACAGAAAAATTTCCATCGAACTGATCGAATAAATAGAAGAGTACAGCTGGCTCTCGTAAATTCGAACTCGTCGGGACCACAAAAAATGTTCGAATTATGGAAAATATGAAATAAAACATGCTTAATATGGTACTATTACAAAGGAATTAATGTTAGTGTTTTTTAAACTTATTTCGTCTGTTATCATTAGACTATGACTTAATATTAAATTAGAATGTATAAATACATAAACAAATTAAAAGATTAGAAACAAGCACGGTGGAAGAAAAAAATTGATGCGTCACTGATGGACAGACGGGGCTCTAAAAAAGTGGATATCAAATGCATTGTATTATATGTATACTTGTTCGGAACAATTTTCACAAAAATCAAAGAAAGAAAGTTATTCAAATGATCTGAAATCCGTGAGAAAAAAAAAAAAAGAAAAATGAAAAATCATAATTCTCGTTAGTTCGAATTAAACCAAGTCAAGAGAGAATGAGTTCGAATTAATGAAAATTGTTAATGTTATTCTGCCATTGAAAATTTCGGGACTTCATGTTTAGTTCGAACTAAGCGAAGATTCGAATTATCCGATTTCGAATTAACGAGAGTGAACTGTATTATCAAATCGCGACTCTTGTTAATTTTAAGTAGTTGCTATACATCTGCTAACTGATAGATAACATGGCGGCAAAAATTACACAATCTTTTTTTTTTTTTAAACATTTTTCAAGAAAGTTGAAAAGTTTTTATGGTTTCGGTCTATCTGTCCGTCTACCTGCTCTGTAACTCCCGTAAATATACTCGGATTGCCCTGAAATGTTATTGACGTTTATTCTAATATGAACCCTATCTCAAATGAAGTTTCTAACATGATTGGTTTTGTCGGACGTTCCTCTCAGTCCGCACAACTTTGAAGAAAGTCCGTGGTAGTTATATCTGCCACCACCGGTATTACTAGGTGATATCGGTCACCCACTGTGAGGATTGTGTAACTGAACACTGACGCTGTCAATTAACTGAATTATCAGTTTATTTAGAATATATGTACACACTAAATACGCTATTTACAATTATATACAATTACAACTCGGATATAGGTGATCCGGTTCAACATTAAATTATATACCGTAAAGGTTGGCTGTGTACTATTCCAATTACACTTTCCACCTCACACTCAATGCACGTTAGATTCATTTTATCGGAGATCAACCATGAATCTCCCAACACAAGTATACTCGACCTGCACTTCTCGGCCCAGAGCCCTAAACACCAGGACGTCTGTGTCCTTTGCTCTCCAGAAACGCACTCCTTACGCTCTACAACACAGAGCACCCTCTAGGTACGAAACCCAGGTACGGACTGACTGACCTGGGACAAACTTTGCTCTTCCTAAATCACTGGGCCACGCCAATGTCAACCCCCTTTGGAGCTCATTCATTGGACACATCCTCCATTCCTTTCTTGCTTAGTGACATGTTGCTTTATCTGCTCATCATCCGCATACCTCACTGACAGATGGACATGCCTCTCAGCAATCTTCTCTTTCTCTTATTCCCCACCTGCATAGGATTATCTGTCAATTCCCCTTTCCACAAAGAAGGAATGTCACCTTGGAAATTCTGGTACACAGCCATACAATACAAGATATTAAAATAGAGAAATAGTGGAAATTCCATTCTTTAGCAGAGGTGGTATCAGAACCTGACAAGTTTATTTACAGGGACAGTTAAAAGTTTACCATTACATTTTGACTTTCGAAAAAAAATCGTTTCAAATGAATTTTAAAGATGTTACACTCTGTCAAGCATATTAAAATTTATATGTATTTATGAAGTACACTAAAAAATGCATTCTGTAAAATATGCAGGGAAAAAATAGCTATTGTTAATTTACAGGGCCACACAAAATAATTACATTACATAATGGTAAAGGGGGGAATTGCGTGCTACATAATTTAATTACTTTAAATTATTTCATATATAATAAAACTGATATATGGTGTTGAGGCTTAATATAAATTATACGATATAGCCATGCATAATATGAAGCACATAGCATTTACAGGGTCACACAAAAGATTTAAAATCATATATTCTTTCTGAAGTACGGTATATGTATCCGATGATGGCTGATGGATGGATGAAATTATTTCATTATGCTATGCATTTTTAAATTTCACTTAATCTATTTATATTATATAATATGTATGAATGCTATAGTTGATATACAAAGTTTAACAAAAGAGCTAACAAACGTTACTGAATATGAGCGTAAATTACTTAAAATTGGTTTCTTAATAAGTTATGCATTTTTATGCAACTGCATTCAATTATGTTCATTCAAATAATTGAAATATTTCTCACATTTTAGGATTAACTTCAATATTTAGTACATTTTGTATAAATATTTATAAATTTATTTTTCACTACAACCGCTGACAAACACCAAGATGAAAATTACAAAATTCATTATGTTAGACTTTAGAAGAAAATAATATACTATAGAATAAAATAACTCAATTTAACATTTTATATTTGAAAGTTTTTATCACTATAAAGCTCTACAAATTCTCATTAAAAGAGTAATAAAAATAACTTTTCACAATTTACAACAGCAATTTCCAACTAGTACCTTTGGTCATAAAAATTTATGTATCTCGTCGAACGGCCATATTTTTATTCTCTTTTAGCCTCATGATTCGAAGAACCATTAATTCAGTTATATTGTGATTTATGCAAAAATATAATACCACAAATATACGTTTGTGTTTCGAATGTAACTATTTATAATAAAAAACCTACTTAAAAAGTAGGCGATGCATAGAATAAATAAAAATAATAAATGGGTCACATAAATAGTCTACTAAGTAGTATAAATACCTTGTGTACAAGATAATTGTTTACTTATTTAAATATTTATACAAAGTGTGTTGGTTGACAGCGCCACCTATTAATCGATTTTTACCTAAATCTAATCAGCATCAACTTATATTTGGGACTACCTGAATATAAGTTTTTATTAAATTCCGTGCATTAGTTGTTGAGATAGTGCCGCCTCAAAATTTATTTTGTATACTGAGAGAGAGACCTACAAACAGTCACAGACTCAATGACAGATGTTTAGTGAAAACATGTTTTTTGGAATCTCTGACCCCCTATAAGTGTAAATTCGTCGAAAACAGAAATTCGAAAATTTTCCTGAATCTAATACTTTTTTCTGGTAAAGACAGAGGAAATCAGTAACAAAGCATTTAACTGATATTCCCACTATTGTTCTAAATGTGATAATGTAAAAAAATGTTTCCATTATACGCGCATGACTTGATGTTCAAAATTTTGTTCTGCGATTCCTAGTTCATGTGGTATCATCGACACTTGTACACTTGATTTAAATACACTGTTTTTTCAGAACTTTTAGTAATGTTATCGCATTTCACACTAAACAAGCAACATATAGTTGCATTTTATGTTCACAAAATAAGGTACATGTTTTTGCTTTTTTTTTTTCATTTTTTTAGAATTTTAAACGTCAACAAAAGTTTAATTGGAATAAAATACCCAGTATTTCTGACTAAATAAGAGGTTCGTAACCTCATATTCTATGGCTTTTTTCATTCTCTTGATGTCTACTATCACCCCTTTCAATATGTAGGTCGACAGCACTCTTTATAGAGACATTTAAGACTATACTTGACACATTACAAGCAGATAAAACAGCGTTTTAAAACCCCAGAAATCTTAACTAATAACATATTAGTTTTGGTAGCATTTAGCCTATAATCATCAGTTCAAAAAATTATGGAATTTCCCCAAAATGTATCGAGAACAAGCAAATTCAAACTTTTTATTGAACAAAAGAATTACAGAAGATTAATAAAGACAGCCTATGGGAAGTTGTTTATGGAAAGGAACTGGTGAAGTAAACTAGTTGGATGTGTCAATCCCAAATATTTCTTCTGTCTCATACGTACATTTTAATATTTCAAAATTTAGTTACATATGTTAATGTGTTAATATTATTAATTCAATACTATACAAACTATGATTTTTATCTTAAATTTCTGCTTCAGTTAATTAATTGGAGTAAAATGAGTTTCCGTCTTTGCACGAGCCGATGATCAATAGAACAAAAGACAGATTTTTTTCAAATTCAAGAAGAATCTACTCGCCCCAAATTAATTAATACCCAAAATTAATTATACACAAAAAAATTAGTTCAGTTTTATACATAACTTCAAACACTTTTTGATATAAAATAACAAAAATGGCGCAGACACTGCGATTATAGCGCCTCCTTCCGGTGGATTTTTTTTTATTATTCAGAGAGGGTCTGCTGACCATAGCCAAACACTTATACAAAAAATTTTATTCAGTTCTAAGCATTACTTAATAAACTTTTCTTTGGTAAAATATTAAAAATGATACAAAAATCGCTATTGAAGCGCCCCTTTCTGGCGGATATTTTTCAAATTTAGGAAGGACCAAGTAGCCATAGCCATGCACTTACACAAAAAATTTGGTTTAATTAGATGCATAACTTCATACACTTTTAGTCGGTACAATATTGAAAATGGCACAAAAATCGCTATTGCAGCGCCCTCTTCTGGCGGAGTGTTTCAAAATTGTAGGAGAATTTGCTTTTCACAGCCAGAAACATTCACAAAAAATCTATATCTTCATACACTTTTTGGTGGTAGAATGGCGACATACGGTCACACAGACACAGAGACATACACACGGACATACAGACATTTTGTAAAAACATGTTTTTTTGAAAACTCCGATCCCTAAAACCGGAAGTCGAAAAAAATTTCGATTAGAATACTTTCTCCTATTGGAGATAGAAGAAATTAAAATGCAACTAGAGTTTAAATAAAGGAGGTTTTCAAATAATATTCCAAGAATCCAACATCAAGGAAGTAGCACACAGTCAGAATCCACAATATTTCAAAGATTTTTTTTATACACTTGGCATGTTTTAAGAAAGTTAAGTTAAACTACAGATGTGGGTTTGGATATAGATTTGGCTGAGTTAATGCCAATTGTATATTTTCCCCCATTGATGATTTGAAATGACCGTTTTGTAAATTTTTTGTTTATGATTATATTAGTTGAGTTCTATAATTTGATATTTTATAGAACAAAAGAAATTAATTAATTCTCAGAACTATTTGGTTGTGTTTTACAACAATAATAATACTTGGCATGTCTTTCTATTGCCAAGCTTTTCACTAGCTTTTGTCTAATCTTTGCAATTTGGCTAATCACCCAAGAAAAGATGGATCAAAATAAAAATAACATTAGGAATAGATTTGTATTGAAACAATGATTATAAAATCTTTTTTTTTTAATTCCTAATCCACATTTTTTTTATTTTAATATTGGTTCCAATTTTTTTAAATTGTTTTTAGAGCAATTATTGATCTAAACTTAATTATTGGCTATGGAAATTTATTATACATAATCGCAAACATGAGAAAAAAAAAGCTCGATTTATTAAGGCCCTAGAAATTCACAAATAGTTTGATGAAGTAAAGCAAGTAAGTAAGTAAAGAAAGTGAGATTCTTAAGTATTCTGAATAGCACATCAATGTATTAAATAAAAGCAAAATAATAATAATAAACTTAATAATAATAACAATAATAAAATGTGATAAAGTGAAAAACAAACAGCAAGTTACATAAAAAGGCATTTAATGATTTAAGGGAGACCCGTACCCGATTTTCGGCCAAAAATCATCAAAAGTTCAATTTTTTTTTTTCTCAGAAAACTATAAAATACATATTTGCGAATATCCATGCAAAATTTCAGAACTCGGGGACACTTGGAACAGGTAGAAAATGAGCTTTTTTAATTGTACTCACTATAGAGTTTAAAGGACTAGCGGCCATTTAAAACGTGTTTTCCTGAAAATGACTTTTTTCATATTTTGCTTAAGTTCAAAGTACTAAGGCTCAGTGGTAAAATGATTTAGAAACAAAGTGTTTATGTTTTTAGAATCTTAAAAAAATTTGCAAGAAAAGTAAGGAGAGATATATTTTTTTAACTATTTCTGAAAATTTTACATAAATTGGTAAACTTGAAAATTATAACGAATTTAAGGAAATTTACCATGCGTATTTTTATTTATTTTTTTCTAGCCGATTAAAATAGAAAATTAAAAATATCTCTCCTTAGTTCTTTTCTATATACTATAACACTATTTAAGAAATTTTAGTAACACCAAAATATTGAAAATTGAATGAGGAGTAGCAATTGTTGAAAAAGTGTATTTTTCGACAAAAAAATGAATAAAAATCCCCATAAAAATATACTTTTTAATAAAAAGTGAATTTTTTTGCTAATTATTACTTACAAAAAGATTCTTAAGTAGTACACCAAAATTCATTACTTTAAAAATCAATAATAAAAATTTTGGGGTTTTTCTTACGGGTCTCCCTTAATAACATAATTTACACGTTCACCAAACGGAAACAAAAATCAACTCTGGTAATTTGAGGATTTTAATCTTTCGTTTGTTTAACAGATGAAAATTCGAGAGAGACGGAATACAAGCAGATAAAGCAGCGTTTTAAAAACCTGACATTTTTAACTAATCGACGACCATAAGATAAAATTACAATATTTTATCTTTAAAATACAATATTTTAAAGATTTTTAATTGACATGGCATTCTTTAAGAAAGTTATGTCCAACTACATGAGAGGGTGAAAAAAGTCAGGGACAGGATTCGAAACGGGGATACATTGGCTAAAGTTACCAATGCTCAGCCGATAGTGACATTCCTGACAAATTTGAAGGACTAATTCACGCAATTAAAATTTAACAGAATGAGCTCATTTGAATAAATCGAAGAAGCCAAGATATTCCTGGCTTGAATATTGACCCGGACTTTTTTCACCCATTGGGAAATTTACATTTGTTATGATTTATTTACCAATTGAATAACTTTGTTAAAAATTAATCTAATTTAATTTCGTTTTTTTCCCTAATGAAACTTAATGGTGCAAATGCCATCGGCAGCGAGAACCCTGTTCTTGTCCGATTTTCTGGCTATAATTAAATTATGTGCTGAGTTGTGACAACTTATATACTTTGTCGGAATTAAAAGACAAAAGCTTAGATCATGTCCTAAATAAGCAACGCATTTCACTTGACTATTGAAAATGTCCTTTATAGATTTCAAAGGGACTTTAATAGTAGTTGACAATATATAGAGCATGATTTGATTTGATGAATGAATTATGTAATATGTGTTTTTTCTTTCCGGATAAAAAAAATCTTTCAGTGTTGGGAATGAATGTAACTGCATGTACTTTCTTATTACTATTTTTTTAAATTTCTTTGCCAAATTTTGTAAATTCCTCATGAATAGCTGTGGTTATCAACAGATCATAGTAACGAGCTATTTACCTTATGTGGGGTTTTAAGCTGTAGCTGCATACGGAGTGGAATGCAAATGGTTCTAGTATCCCTGTCGGTAATAAGAAGAACTTCGAGTATAAATAGAACGCCGTAAAATCTGATCTGAAGGGCGAAATGCTAAACGAAACAAAATAGAATATTTAATACGTGAATTTTCACATTGCTAAACTAAGCGTAAACCAACTTAGTGAAAAATGTCTAAGCCGGGGATCGAATCCGGAACCCTTGGAATAGCGCTCCAAGTTCTCTACCATTTAAGCTACGAGGACGATGCTCAGCTTACCATTTCTCACTTTTATATGTTGGTTTGGCAACAATTCGCAACACGAGATGGAACCGTCTTCATGAGCACACAAACCTGCGGCGTGACATGAGACACCAAGAGACCCAGCATCGGTAAATCACATATATATTTGATATTAATCAATTTCTCAATCAACTTTCAGCAGTGAATTCACTGCTGAAATTCAAATTTTCATATTGAAAATATGAGCATAAATCACACTGCTGCTGGCCACAAAAACAACTTACATCTCGATATAAAAGGATGCCTGCTTTGTTTAATGTAGCATAATGCGGAATTTTTATAATACCTTTTTATGCTGATAGATCAACTGGTATTAACTTTTCCATAAAATCAATATTATGTTCTTCAATTAAAAAGACTTTAATGTTTGTTGATTTCTTCACAGATTCAAAGAATTTATTGGCATCAAGAATGTCTTTCCCATAAGCAACAACATTATCAGCTTTTCTTTTTAGAGCTGCTCCCACACCATCATCTGCTCCTTTACCATGGTCAGCCAAATATATTAACCTTTACGGAGGGGCTGTGACAGCATCTGTCCGGGCTTACATGTATTCTCTGGTAGACACTGTGCGAGCCCCTGCGTAAAGGTTAAAAAAAATTCCTAAAATAAACTTTTCTGTTGCACCAAAATATATAATTAATTTAATTACTAATGAAAAGTGTAACCCCTGTTACAAATATGCGGTAATAGAAGTTACAGGTAACAGAGGTTACATTTAACAAAGATTTTTTTTAATTTACTATAGTTGTATAAATTTGTGTAATTATTGTAATTATTTAAGTTAAATAAACTTAATCTTATATAATAAAACTAAAACTTTAATTCAAATGACAATATTTAAATTAAAAGCTTATTTAACAGAGGTTACAGAAAACACACTAACCTGATATTCAGATGTTTGAGCTCACTGACCTCATGGATGGAGAACAAATTCAAAATGGCTGTAAAATATCTTCCCTAGTACTTCTATCTATAAGACAATACAGTAGTGCCCTCTGGGGACAATGAAAGTCATTTCTTGGTAGAAAATGTTACAGTAACAGAGGTTACAATTTCAGTGGACAAAATTCAATTTTTAAATATAATATTAAAAATAAATATTTTAATGTTTTGAGCCTAACTAGTTAAAATACTACAAATAATGATTACATAAAACCAGTTTAAAATGTGATTTTTAGTTATTGTTAATTAAAACTTTAAATTGAAAACTATGCCTACAGTCATCTGGACAACCTTTTTGTTTGTCGAGATGAATAAAAATGGATATTTTCAATTAAAAAAATATTTTTAAATATTTTCTTTTCCTAATGAAGTCCATACTGATTATTTTAATTGGGGAAAAAATTAAAAAAGTTTTTCTCTATTTTACATAGGAGAAAAAAAAAATGTTTTAACCGGGGACACGAAAAGCACATATTTTTTCTGTTTCACTCTTACTTCTGCACACAAAAAAATATCCATTAGCATGGTGCAGAAATCATCAACTTTGCACCAGCGATCCATGGAGAACCATTCTATTTAATCTCTGTTTAGCCTGAATAAAAATTCTCCACGTACTTCCATCTGTATAAAACCACGGATCTACTATCTCCCTAGTAGCAAACCAATATTTGTCCAACGTTGCGCCAATATTTCATTTATCGGAAATATTGCAAATAAAACCTCTATATTACCCCAATATTGGGATGTTTACATTTTGCCCTTTTTAGCCAATATTTGCAGCCAATATTATGCCAATATTGGGGTTTCATTGGAAATATTGCCAATAAAATGCCAATATTCTACAAATGTTAGCATTACATCGGAAATATTTCCAATGAAATTCCAATATTTAACCGATATTGGCTTTTTATTGGCAATATTTTCAATGAAACCCCAATATTGGCATAATATTGGCTGCAAATATTGGTTAAATAAGGGCAAAATGTAAACACCCCAATATTGGAGCAATATTTCATGCCAAAATTGTGCCAATGTGCCAATATTACTTCAAGATAAAGCCAATATTGGTCCGATATTGTTTGGCTACTGGTGCTGTCTTCAAACTTCCGAGAAAAAGATCATTATAGCAGCAAAAGTTGATGGTCAAGGCAGGAATAACGTTTGATGGGCGCACATCCTCCTTGTATTCGACAAAGGTTCTATGATACCTTTGTGATGATATCTTTGTAAGCTACGTTCGTATATTCAGAGATGCAGTTGGTTATGATTTCATTTTAAGGGTGTTCTCAACTGCTCCGCTCAACAAGCGCAAAACGTTTTGACACATTTACAAATACATTTTTTTGGCGGAAAGCTATAAAATTGGAATGCCTGACTATGGAAGCGATTTCGAATCGAACTTATTTTTCCATTTTGTGATAATTAAATTACTTATCCAGTTCTGAGCTATTTCGATGACGTAATCATCCGTTTTTCTCCTGCTTTTCGACCAATTTTTCTGCTTTCGTCGGGGAATGTGCTCAAAAGTGTCAACTTTGAAGGCTTTTTGTGGAAAATCTATTGCGTTTTTAAAAAAACAGAAAATTGTGTGCAATTAGACAGTTTCTGAATAACCATCCCTGCTAGTTTCATGCATTTCCAAATAAAAATAAATTAAAGCATGTGTCACAAAGTTGCTCTTTTTGATTTAAAAACTGCCTTAATGGATAGAGCCAATCTGGTCGGCGAATGTCTGGAAAATTAGCACGTTCGCTTGATGGATTGGCCAGCCAGATCTCGAGATCTAAACTGTATAGAGCATGTCTGGATATATTGTTAAGAAAAATTGAATCTCGCTTTCCACCTCCTAAAACCTCCAAGACCAGAAAACCAGGTTGCCGGAGGAGTGAGACTAACTGCCCTTGGGACCCATAAAATGCCTGATTCCCAGTATGGGTCCACGTTGTGAGAGTTGTATAACTGACATAGGTGGTACGAACTCATATCACCTTTTAATCTATATTTTATTGTAATACTATGAGCTCTGTTTTAATCTTTCGAAGTGGATCATTCTTTGAATGATCGTGTGTGCTCATTGTAACTGCTGATCGATTATTTTTGTTGCTTTATATCAATCCATGTGCATAGCTAATCTCATTAAAATTTGTCCAGTACATATAGACATAAACTACAAAATCAGAAAATTATCTTAAATTTGAACAAAAGTATCGATTTTAATTATAAAACCACATTGGCCATTTAAGCTTAACCCTTTCCGGCGCGGTGTCCCTTAAAAAGGACACCTAATTTTAATTTTACTGGCACCAAGAATATTTAATTAAAATTTTCCTTTGATAAAATGCCTGAAAATAAGCAAGTTCATATTCTCTAATAAATTCGTTTATAAATTCTGGTGGCAGATAATTATTTCAATTAAACTGACTCCGCGCCGGAAAGGGTTAAAAGACACCCTTTTTGAAGAAGATCGTAAGAAACTGTCTAGTTCTATCACATTGGATAAAATTGTGCTTATCCATCTCTTCAAAAAATTTTCCTGTAATTCTTGATTAGTTGTATTTCATGATCATCCTAGCTATTTGTGTTTTTTCGTGTTGGGTTGTTTGCATCGCACATTGACAATAGATACAAATTTTGTTATTTTCTTTATCCGACTTTAACCCCTATATTCGTGTAGTAACTAAACTTGAAATATACATTCAAATAATTATGATTATACGTCGATGTATACACAAGCTTATCTCTTTATGTATGTAACTATATATCTATATTCTATTAATTTATCTTTCTACATATATAACATGCATTCATACAGTCTTATAACAGGCATAGTTCATGTTTTAACATTTTGAGCTCAGAGACTTTTGGCTATAAAGTATTATAAATTCTCATCAAAAGAGTAATAAAATAACTTTCCACAATTTTACGGCGGTAATTTTCGCAAAACTCGATGGCCATAAAAACTTTTACAGGTTCTGCCGAATGAATCAAATATCATTCGTCAACCATCGGAACAGTGAGCCTGAAAGATTTTGGCTGATCGTAAAAAGTATAATATATAAGCAAGATACTGGATAAGTCTTACGGAATATCATTATGAGAATTGGTAGCGTTTATTTGTTTACGATCAGTCATTGGGGGACACATTAAGGACTATCGATGTTGTGAATCGGTAAAATGTTTTCATTTTACAGCTTTTGTTTCATTTCAAAAGCTTATGTTGCGATTAAAGCATGTTCAATAAAATAGGATTTTAAAATGCATATTTGTCTCAATTTAGTAGTTTTAAGATTTCAAAAATATTATTTCTAAGCAATTATAACTCATTTGAAATGTTCGGCTTTTCTATTTATTTCGTATTCGAAATAAAAAAAATTTCTTATACATTTATCGAATAATTTGCAAAAAAAATTATATAAACGGATTATAAATGAGTCTCAATGATCCACTATGATAGTGATGTAATATTGCCGGAAAACGAAATTTAAACACAGAAATAAAATTGACAGCAATAGCATTCGTATTTTCAAACAAAACGTTTTAAACTAAGTATTCCTAGAAATCTAGATTTCGTTTCATTTATATTATTTATTTATAAAGTCTGTTTCTAAAGTCTTTTTTAAGTCTCTTCTATTACTCTTTTACATCTTTTATATAATTTGTTGATTTTATTTGAGTGATTTCGTTTGGCAAAATTAAACAATATAGCTTTGTAAGTTGAAATTAAGCATTGTGAGATTAATTATTTCAAATACAATGAGTATCTGCACTCTATCGCATAAAAAAAAAAGGTTGCCATGGTGCTATTCGAAACAAAATACTGACAACGGAAATAGTGTCACAATCCGTTTGAAAAAATATTTAGTTGGGAAAAAAACATGTTAAAGAAAGTGACATTGAATGAAAATCATGCATTAAGCATAGATTATGAAACACTTTCCAACACTTCCTGAAATCTTTAACAAAACTTTGTTATTTAGGGAAATAAGATGCTACTGTCCATAACCACATATGTATTGAAATATTTTTGAACAGCCCTGTATTTGATCCGTCGGTTGATATATATTTATACAATATAATGGGAAAATTTAGTATAGCAAGAAAAAGACTAACAGCTGAAATTTCTCTTGCAGCACTTTATTCTAATAGATGGAAAATATTTCAATACTTTTGTTCAGTCCTGTAATTTATCCAGTATCTTTACTACACGCCAGTATTTTGATTAAATTTGGTTCAAACAAACACATTCTTAAAGCTACTTAAATCACATTTCCAGAAATTATCACATATGGGTGACCATGTAGCTAAATCCTTGCGTGACCCTGTATATCATTTTATCTATATTCTACAAACATTTTTTAGTAAACTGAAAGAAGTTCAACGTAAAAATGCATAACTACCACCTTTAAGTTAATACTCTCATATTCAGTAACCTTTATGAGCTCTTTAGTGTAACCCTGTATATCAACTACAACATTTATATACACCGTATTTTGCAGACATTTTGTAAAATTTAAAAGCGCATATCATAATTGAAAATTAATTTCAACCATCCGTCAGCTTTCATTGATAATAGACAGTAATTCGCATAAAAATGTAAGATTTGAAATATTTTGTGCGTCCCTGTAAAAGTTATGCATTTCATATTATGCGTTAAATATTAAATCTCAGCGGCGCATATCAATTTTATGATACTTGAAACCGTTTAACATTATTAAAGTATATCGCAAACAATCCCTTCCTTTATTATTGTGTAATGGAATTCTTTTGAGTGGTCCTGTAAATGAATAATAACTATCATTTTGACAGCATATTTTACAGAATGCGTATTTTAGTGCACTTGCGAATACGTGTAAATTTGAATAAGTTTAACACCATATAACGCCTTTAAAATTTATTTGAAACGATTTTTTCCCATTGGCCGTATTGTATCGGAAAACTTTTGACTATCCCTCTAAATAAACAAATCATAGTAGGAACTTCATTTTCAAGTTTGTGCTAGGGTAAACATCAATAACATATAAAAATTTCAGAGCAATTCGAGTATATTTACGGGAGTTAGAGTTTAGAGCGCGGACAGACGGCCATCCGGCCAGACGGCCAGACAAACCGAATGCATAAACACTTTCCAACTTTGTTGGAAAGTGTTAAAAACTCAGCATAGTACTGGCACATTTATAAATAAAATGCTTTCAATTATAAAAATAACTAGTAAATCTGCAGATCAAGAGCCTCAACGTCAGCTTTGCACATATATATATATTTTGAAACACACTTTGGGTAATATTCAAATTCTTGGAAACTATAATTTAAAATTTTCATAGTACTTAATTGTTTATAAGAATAAAAAAGAATTAGAAGTTTTCAGCCTTCAAAAGCGGTAAATTAAAAATTTAGTTATGTTAGGATATTCTGAAATTTTCATGATCTATTATTTTTGTTTTTTTATTATAACATAGTAGATTCCTTCAAGGGGACTCCGCCCCCCGAACCCCCCGTAGCATCACTTGTTTTAATTTGCCACTTTCTAATAATTGTGCTAATGGTTATTGTATGTCTTGCATTTCCTTATACATTGTGATTTATAAGGATAAGTAACAGTTTGGACAAATATTTTTCATTATCTTCATACTTCTACATACCTGCCAACCACAAACACTTAAATCTGATGTATCAGGAACTTTTGTAAGTGTAAACTCAGTAATCTAGAGTTTTACAATTTTGTTTCAGAAAAAAAAAATTGATTGCATTTTGTAGCAGTTATAGCGGGACAGACAAACATACATAAGAACAGACTAACAGATGAAAAACAATAAATTCCGTGTCTTCAAAGTAAGCCTTCACTGAAGTTTCGGCAATGGCGTTATTTTTCATGAGTTATTGATATCCATGTTTCTTGTATTTTTAACGACTACTATAAAAGACCTGTTTTTGTTAAATTATGACGTCAAATTTTACCAATTGAAATATTTGTGAAAAATATAATTATTTTTATTTCTTTTACTTCTAATTATGCCCCCATTTTTGTCAGAAAATTTTTTATTAACGAAACGAATTTCCTTGTTTAATATTTAACAAAGTACTATTTTTATTTTTATTTTAATTCTGACGTCATATATATTTTTTCTTAGTTTGGTTTTTCGAATGGAAATTCCTCAATTGAAACCTATTGCCGTTGAAAAATTATTCCAGATTTTTTTTTTTTTTTTTTTTTTTGGCAACAATAAAGGAAATTGGTTAAATTTTATCTAAAAAATCGCTCTTGATTCTGTATGAAAAAGAAGGAAATTTTGAATTATTAAGGAAAATATTTGAATAAAATTAACAAGTTGAATGTAGATTCTGCCATTGCAGAATTAAGTTTCGCCTCCGATTAGAAAAAAAAAGAAATCAATAGACGTTTTTTAGAAGGGCGACCCCGTTTAAATTGCAATGAACTAACTTCATTTTTCTTGTGTTTATCAATATAATAAAAAACAGAACGAATACCAATTTAATAGCAATTTCTCTCTGAGACATTGGAATTACGGAATAATAAAGAGATACAATTTGATGTGCTACTTCTTCATTGACTAGATTCATCAAAAACGTATTTTTTCTTTAGTTTAAAAGCTTTTTTATAGACTGAGTAAAAGGAAACGCAATTTAATAATAGAACGAGTGGAATCCCGTCGAATTCGACGAATGAAATGTTTAAAAGACCAGATTGATTTGGTTAAAAGAAAAAGCAAAAGTAATTACACTATTGAATCAATATATAATAAATATATTTACACATTAAATGTCAAGTTTGCCAGTTACAATTTTGCATGCAAATATTCGCACATCTTCAGTTAAAATTGTAATCTGAGTGCCGGCGAAATCAAGAAATTTTATGTTATATGACTACAGAAAAATAGATTTATTTAAAAAAAAACTAATTTCATTTTTACTATGACATTATTTTCACTAACTGAAGTCATCTGAAAGTAAAATCTCAATCTCAGTGTCCATAATAAAAAGAAATATTTAAATGTAATATCGTTATGAGTAAAAATGCGATGTTTTAAATAGTGACGTCATTTTCTCTTCAAATGTTTTTTAAAAGTTACTGTTATTAGTAATATGAAAAAGGCGTCCGTAATAATATTGTAAATTCATTTTATCTGGTTGCTGGATGCCATCATTTTCCTCATTTGAAATATTTCTTACTTTGCTTTAGACATTAATTTTTATCATAAATTATTTTCTATTATTTTATTTACATTATTAATATTATTTCTCAATAAATATATTTTTTTACCTCAATTAGTGCATAATTATATGCAATCATTTTATTGTAGTTAAATTTTACGAAAACAATTAACTTTTTTCTTTTAAATGCGAGGACATGTTCACTGATGTAATAAAGTTTCTGACTTGTGGAAAGCAATAATGGAAAATAAATTTTTATTATCGAGAGAAAAGCTAAACTAAGTTGCCACCATTTTGAAGAAATATCGTAAAAAATCATTTAAAATTAAAAATAAAATATAAAAATGGAAATAAATTAAAAAATAGCTAAAATGGGCACAACTACAAATAAATAGCTTTCATTTAAAAAAATAATTATCAAAATCGGTTCAGTAGAAAATTCAGGGCTGATGACACGACATTTTTAGCTTGTCTGAAAGAAATAGCATCGGATGCTAATAAAATATAGCCTATATTCTTTTCTGGGCTATGTTATATTTATCCGCAAAGATAAAAAGCCATTAATTAATTCATCAGTTTTGACGTTGACTCAATTTAAAATTTCGTCCACGCTTTCAAATTTATAGCATTAAAATATAATAAGAATTAGGATAAATGGTTGCCTAGCAACCATTAAGAGAAAATAAAGAAAATGAAATAAATAAATTTTAAATAAGTAAATCTCTAAACCAAACTAGTTTCTATTATTGGAACACATTTATAAAAAATCTCCAAAATTTGCAGTAATAACTTTAAAAATCTGACAAATGCAGAGACAAAATTTCAAAACAATTCGAATAATTTAACTGGTAAATTTCAGTATCCATTTATCATTGAATTCCATTAATGAAATGTGTCATTTTCTCTCAAGGAAAAAAAAATGAAAATCATTGGATTAGCCACAGAAAAGCATTATTGCGCAAAATAAAATATTCTATAATTTCTGAACGAATGAATCAAATCTAATAAAAAACTATACAGCTTAATCCCAGTGCCTCACTAACATACCCACTTAATTTCAAGCCAATCGGATGTTTTTTGCGTTAGTTATCGCGGAACAGACAGACTGACTGACAGACTAACAGACGGAAACCAAAAAATTTCGTGTCTCCAAAGTAAGCCTTCACTGACGTTTCGGCAACTAGTAAATCTGCAGATCAAGAGCCTCAACGTCAGCTTTTCACATCTTTTTTTTTAAAACACACTTAGCGTAATATTCAACTTCCTGGAAACTGTAATTTAAAATTTTCAAATTACGTAATCTATATATATAAAAGGAATTCTGAGGATAATTGAGGCACAGGGGAGCAAATCTTGGCAATGCGCCAACTCGGTCCAGAGGAAGCAAATCTTGGCAATGCGCCAACTCGTAAATATTAATCTAAAATATAGATTTCTGACTGCAGACGATTTTAAGATATTAACAAAAGAATGTTATATTTTCAAGCAAAACGTTAAAATAATTTTCTATATTGATATTTAAAACACATATGATAAAATAATTAATATTTTTTACCGGTGAAGCGATAGATTAGTTCTTTTTAAAAAACAACAGTCAGTGGCCACGTATTTCTGACAATGCATTTCTGCAAGTTTCGAGTTAATGATAAAATAATACAAATTTCAAGTTCGTTTAATATTGTTAATACGGACCCGGGCAACGCCGGGCGGGTTAGCTAGTTATTTATAAGAATAAAATAAGAATAAAAAACTTGAAGCCATCAAAAGCCGTTAAATTAAAGATTTAGTTATGTTAGGATATTCTGAAAAATTCATGATCTATTATTTTTTTATTATTATTATTATACAACAGTAGATTTCTTCAGAGGGGCGGAGCCCCCCTGAACTCCCCGTAGTCTCATTAAATTTAAATTTCTAACTTTCTATCAATCTGCTAATGGTTATCGTATATCTTTTATTTCTTTCTACATTTTGATTTATAAGGATAAGTGACAGTTTTAATAAGCATTTTTCATTATCCTCATGCTTCTAGATACCTACCCACCAAAAACACCTAAATCTGATGTATCAGGAACTTTTGAAAGTGTAAACTCAGTAATCTAGGGTTTTACAATTTTGTTTACGAAAAAAAGAAGTTTTGATTGCATTTTGTGGCAGTTATCGGGGACTGACAGATAGACAGAAGAACAGACTGAGAGATGGAAAACAATAAATTTTGCGTCGCGAAAATAAGCCTTCATTGAAGTTTTGGCAATGGCGTCATTATTAATGAGTTATTGCTGTCCATGTTTCTTGTATTTTTAACGACAACTATAAAATACCTGTTTTATTTCAATTATGACGTCATATTTTACCAATTGAAATATTTGTTAAAAATATAATTATTTTTTATTTCCTTTACTTCTAATTATGCCCCCATTTTTGTCAGAAAAATTCTTATTAACGAAACAAATTTCCGTTTTTAATATTTAACAAAGTACTATTTTTATTTTTATTTTAATTCTGATGTCATATTTATTTTTTCTTAGTTTAATTTTCGAATGGAAATTGCTCAATTGAAACTTATTGCCGTTGAAAAATTATTCCAGATTTTTTTCTTTTTTTTGGCAACGATAAAGGAAATTGGTTAAATTTTATCTAAAAAATTGCTCTTGATTCTGTATGAAAAAGAAGGAAATTTTGAATTATTAAGGAAAATATTTGAATAAAATTAATAAAACATAGCCTATATTCTTTTCTGGGCTATGTTATATTTATCCGCAAAGATACAAAGACATTAATTAATTCATCAGTTTTGACGTTGACTTCATTTAAATTTTAGTACACGCATTCAAATTTATAACATTATAAAAATAAGGATTAGGATGAATGGTTGCTTAGCAACCATTAAGAGAAAATAAAGAAAATGAAAAAAAAAATACATTTGAAATAAGCAAATCTCTAAAACAAATTGGTTTATATTATTGGAACACATTTATAAAAAATCTCCAAAATTTACCGCAATAATTTTAAAAATCTGACAAATGCGTAGACAAAATTTCAAAACAATATGAATAATTTAACTGGTAAATTTTAGCATCTATTTATCGTTGAATTCCATTAATGAAATGTGTCATCTTTTCTCAAGGAAAAAAAAAAAATTGAAAATCATTGGATTTGCCATAGGAAACCATTATTGCGCAAAATAAAATATTCTATATTTTCCGAACGAATGAATCAAATCTAACAAAAAACTATACAGCTTAATCTCAGTGCCTCACTAACATACCCACTTAATTTCAAGCCAATCGGATGTTTTTTGCGTTAGTTGTCGCGGAACAGACAGACTGACAGACTGACTGACAGACAGACAGACAGAAACCAAAAAATTTCGTGTCTCCAAAGTAAGCCTTCACTGACGTTTCGGCAATTATCAAAATTGATCCTGTAGAAAGTTCACCCAGATGACTAAATGCAACCTTGTCTTTAAAATATATATATATAATAGCAGTTGGATTATTTCATTGTTCCAGCAAAAATTAAAATAATTTGGATTGTCATAATTTCTATATATTATCCTTATATAATAAATTATATTTGACTAAAACAAGTCGAAAATTGCACATCAACCGTAACAAATGAGGTGCGTTCATACTATAACGAAGTTTTAAAAATAGTCATATCTGGATGTAATAGCATCAGGGCCGTAGCTAGAAGTGAACAAAAGGGGAGAGGGGGCTCATATTTTATCTTTCTCTCACTCTCTCTCTGACGCAGAAAGATAAATTTGTGCATAATCACATTGCAGGTACTATGATTCTTATTGAGCTATTGTAACAATTTTATTGTATGCTAAGAAAAGAATATGTTGAAAAATTTTAGTGTATAACTAGTGCAAAATTAAACATCATTTTATCTTTATATGTGCAAATAGGATGTGCGAGTGTTAAGGGGGCAGTGGACCTTTATTTGAGCAAAATCGACCCAAAAATCTATGTAAAAAAAGGTCTTTTTCTGTGGTATAATGGTACAAAACAGTTTTTTTCTTATTAAAATATCATTTATGAAGGTTTTAATAAGAAAATAATAAAGGGAAGTGTATTTATATACTTTAAATCTGTTTTTCTCAAAACTAAATTTTCAGCGTTTTTAGACTTTTGAAATGCTTCTTGCGTCGTAATGTTTGATCAATATTTATGAAAATGATAAGGAAGCATCCTGATATTGTTTAGAAAGAAATTGTGTAAACTTTTTAAAATTCGTCTTCATTAAAATAGTCAAATTTCGTTTTTACTTATTAAAAGGCAAATTTTGATGAAAATCGATATGGAATTTAGAAAAAAAATCTGTAAAATATTAACTATTCAAGAGGTTTAGAAAAAATCTTACACAAATTTGTTTATAATAGAATTTAAACTGATAAAAATGCAAAAGCAAGAAAATATCTCAAAATTTAAGATACGAGAAGCATTTTAAAATTTCGTTTAAAAATTAAAAAAATAAAAAATAAATTAAAAATTTTAATGATATTGGAAATTGTTTTGAAGGTGGTCTATATGTTTTTGGTATGTATTGGTTGTATGTATTTGGTATGTATGTATTGTTTTTGGTTTGGTATGTTTGGTGGTCTATATGTATGTATGCACAAAATTTCATATTGTTATGATGAAAAAAAATAACGTTCACTGTTCCCTTTAACACTTACTTTAGATACAATTTAGTAATTCTGAAAAACTGTCAAAGGGCTGCAAAACTAAATTAGATTTTTGAACAGAGTTTCATATGAATTTTCACAATAGAAATTCATTTACTGACCTTGGAATCTTTTCCACAGGAGGCTTAAGGGGGCTCAGGGGTTGAAAATTTTTCAAAAAATCGATTTTTTTATGATCTAATTTGATTATTTATTGAATTTTTAACTCAATGCAAAAAACCGCATAAAAATATTTGCATTTTTAACGGAGTAATAAGCATTTATGTATCAACACTTTCATAGCCGCATCCATATCATTTCAACTTTAAGTCGCGTTTCCTCAAAACTTGATTTTTGATGACTAACACCAAGATTTAAAAAAAAAAAAACTATTTGGTAACTAATGGTTTAAATTTTTTTTGCATGCATATAATATCATTATTTAGATTATGAATTAATATATTTTAGATAGTTTAATATTTTGAGTATTTTTAATAGGAAAAAATTTGTATTTTTTAGAGTTTTTTTTATTTTCAACTCTGAGAGATTTTTCAATAATTTTTTTTTAAGTGATAGTTATATCCTTAATTCATAATCTAGATAAAGATGTTATATGCATGCAAAAAAAATTTAAGCCATTCCATCAAATAGTTTTTTTTTTTTTTAAATCTTGTTGCTAGTTGTCAAAAATCAAGTTTTGAGAAAACACGACTTAAAGTTGAAATTATATGGATGCGGCTATGTAAATATTGATACATAAATGCTTATAACTCCGTTAAAAATGCTAATATTTTTATGCGGTTTTTTGCATTGAGTTAAGAATTAATTGAATAATCAAACTAGATCATACAGAAAAATCGATTTTTTGAAAAGTTTTCAACTCCTGAGCCCCCTTAAGATATTTTGGGAGTAAGGCGGAACCGCCCCTACCCCCCCCCCTCTTCGCTGCAGCCTTGAATAGCATATACAGTCACAGCAAAAAAAAAAATCTTGACATTTGCGATTTCAGATGTTTTGTCAAATATAAAAAAATATACGTGAGGAATGACTCTGAATTTTCAGATGTATAAAGAAAATAGTACAGGTCATATTTTTTCGAGAATGATTTTTTCCAAATTCCAATAGGGGACCATCAACAAATTGAAAATGAACGAATATCTTTTGGATAACCCTGTCAAAACTAATGTAGCAAAAGCGTTCAAAGTGCAGATTATGATTAAGTGGCTTATGGTAATAAACTGTGTTCATTTTTATGTGGATAGCATATATACTCGTAGAAAAATTAAGGTTTTTATAAAAACGGTCGCAAATTTTGCCAAGTTTTTTGCTTATAATTTCAAAATTCTTAATATAAGAACAATGTTCTTTTCAGAAAATATGAGAAACAACATTGTACATAATACTCTGTAATCAAAATAAAAAATGTTAATAACTGTATGGAAAATGAACAGGTTTACTAAATAAATTTTCACTGCGCAAGCGTCAACTCAATAAAAATTTATTTGCATATTGTGTTAGCTAAATGTATAGAGCAACTTTTAGTAAAGTTTCAAAATCATACCTTGAAAATTCTGAAAATTATCGTCGATAAAGCTAGATCAAAATCCGTTATATCTTCAGAGTTAATAATACGTTAAATTACAGCTATATCTTCCCTACAATGAAGCAAAAAATGAGGAACTGTATCCAAATATAGTAGTACGTGCAGTATTGTGTAGACACGAATCAATGGAATATGGATACAGCCCCTAATTTTTTTGTTTCATTTTGGGAATATCTGATTTTGATCTTATTCTTTTGACGATAATTTTCAGAATTTTCAAGCTATGATTTCGAAACTTTAGTAAAAGTTGCTCTATACATTTAGCTAACACAAAATGCAAATGTTATTTTTTTTTTTTTTTTTTTTTAGAATTGACGTATGCGCAATGAAAATTTATTTAGTAAACCTGCACATTTTTCATACAATTATTAATATTTTTAAATTTTGATTCCAGGGTATTATGTAAAATGTCGTTTCTCATATTTTTTGAAAAGAACATTGTTTTTTATTAAGAACTCTGCAAATTATAAGCAAAAAAACTTGGCAAAATTTGGGACTGTTGTTATAAAGCTTTAATTTCTCTACGAGTATACATGCTATCTACATGAAAATAAACACAGTTTATTACAATGAGCCATTTAATCATAATCTGCAGTTTAAACACTTTTGCTACGTTAGTTTTGACAGGGTTATTCAAAAGATTATTCGTTCTTTTTCAATTTGTTTTCGGTCCCCTATTGGATGTTGGGGAAAAAAAAAAGTCTTTTTGAAAATATATGACCTGTACTATTTTGTTTATACATCTGGTGTTTCAGAATCATTTCTTATGTATGTTTCTAGATATTTTACAAAACGTCTGAAATCACAAATGTCAAGATTTTTTTTTTTTTTTTACTGTGACTGTAGTACCTCAGATACAAAATAGTAACCGAAATAGTTTGTGTGTCCCTGTAATTACTATCGGCTTACTATTATACAGGAAATAACTTGTAGTAAACTTAAGCAACCTCAGCTTATCTCGGGACAAACGGTGAACTGGTTAAGTCACAAATTAAATATTTTTTTGTAACATAATACTATTATTGTTATTCGTTGTAACTGTTGTTTAATATCGTTGAATGGAATTATATTTAATAAGAAACTAAATTTCGATGCTAAAAACAAATTTTTAAATGATGAACTTTATCCTAAACGGCATTTAATTTTATATGTATTTAGAATAAAAAATAAACCTCTATAATTTTTTGTATAATGAAAAGATATATCTTTCTCCTACTGAAATATTATGGTTAAATAATTTTAGAATGTTGAAATAAATATGTTACATCAAATCTACAAGTGTATCATAATCTGATAACTGCACATTTTGCATACGATTAAATACAATGGAAAATGTCTTTCCTTTAATAATAAATATGCTTAGTTTGGAAGATCCATTCTGGTGGGAGTTTAAAGCCGTTCATTTACTTGTATTTTAAGCCCAAAATAGGCGCATTTCTGTTCTTAGCATTTTAAGAAGAGTAGACTCAGCTGAAATGGATTTATCCATAAGTAAAGATGAAATGAAAGAGGGCGAATTTCCTACCCTATAAGTCACGTAGCATTCCGTTTGGCATTTAGTTTAGTAACGATTGCTGATGAGAATAGTTAAGCGCGTATTCACACCGTTCTTTCACAAAAATGAATATAAATTTCGATTTTAAATATTATTTTCATAATATTATTTTGCTATTCTTCTTTTTTTACTTTTAAAAAGGGAGCACATTTTGATAGGTTTAATAAAATTAAAAAACAACCTAAAATTCTTTTTTTTTTTTTAGCCAAAAATTTTAATTTTACCGTAAATTCGTTTTCGGCGACTGAACTTTCGGGACACTTTTCACATGCTCATTAAAAACTGCAGGCTTAATAGCATTACAATTTTTTTTAATTTGAAACTTCAGAAGTGTTTCGAATACTGTTTGAAAAAGTTCTAGTATAACAGATGACCATTTATAAAAACCCTTATGAACGATAAATCGAGATATATAACCTAAAATGTTTTTAATTATATGAAATTCGAATAATTAGAAAATCATTCGGTGTCGTAGGTAAGTTAATTACATTTTATTTTACATGAAAATAAGAAGTTTTAGTCATGGGCACAAAGAGACCACAATTACACGAATAATTTATTAATAATTCTGTACATTTTTGTATAGATTAATTACTTAAAAAAACATTCTGGACATTTTCGGCTGGAAGATTAACAAAATTTGGTTTCAGTTTCGGTTTTGGTTTTAAAAAATGTTTCGACCGATCTTCAAATAAATAGACTGTCAATCGTTATTCCTAGATGAAAATGTAGTAAAACACTATAGCAATTGAAAATACAATAGTCACAGGAAAAATTATAGATTAGGAGATGACAGCACAAGAAATCACTTCATCATGTTCATGGCTGAAGTTCTATAATTATGTAAAACTCTATTTGCATATTCAAACACAATTTGTCAGCAAGTCATATATTGGGGAAAAACGCCTGAAAACCCGGTTTAGCGGTTCACTCGTGGGTTTACCACTGCATTTTCCTTCACCCAATTCTCCATGATTTGAGTGCAGGAAAACACAATGGTAAACTTATGAGTCCACCACTAAAATCAGGTTTTCGGGTGTTTTCCACCAAAACATGACTTAACAAACAAAATGAGTTTTAATATGCAAATTGGTTTTTACCTAATTCTAGAATTTCAGCCATGAATTTAATGAGATAATTGTCCGTACTTGAACTCAATTTACTCCAAATCGAATTTTTATCACTTCTACCCTTTGGCTTCTGAGGTCCTCTAATTGTTATTAATAAAGAAAATGTGGTTGTCTAGGTGCGCGCTTAAATCTACTGAAATCACTCTTCCAGAGATTATCATCCATAGAAGGCTTTGTTTCCAGTTGTTAACGTGGCCTTGTAAATTTTTTTATTTATATTGTACAAAGATATTTTAGTGTGCTAAATATAGTCCAGCATAAAAATGCATAATTTAAAAGTAAAAAATTTTTTAAGCTATTTCCGTTCCTACTCAGTATCCCTTACAGTAGGGATGCACAACCTGTGGCCCGCGAGTTCTGTGAATTAAGAACTGGAAAAAATTGCAGTATTTGTGCATATGTGACAGCAAAAAATCGTAAATTTCGTCAATTTTCGGCGGGAAAATTTAAAATTCCGTCACTTAAGAATCGCAATTTTCATTGATCGGCACAGAAAAATCGCGAGTTTCATTGATTAAGTGCGGAAAAAAGCGAATTTTGTTCATGAAAATAGAAAAAAAAACAACAAATTTGCAAGAAGGAGAACAGTAAAATCGCGAGTTTTGTCAACCAGGGATAGAAAAATCATGACTTTTATCGGTCTTACGCGAAAAATTGCACATTTCGTTGATCAGGCAAGAAAAAATCGTCAATTTTGTAGATGATGCTCGAAAAAATTGCAAATTAAATTCATCGGTCTCCACATAATAATAATAATAATAATAATAATAATAATAATAATAATAATAATAATAATAATAATAATAATAATAATAATAATAATAATAATAATAATAATAATAATAATAATTAAAAATAAATAAATAAAATTGCATGTTTTCTCGGTTTATTGCATGAAAAAAAAACCGCGAATATCGTTGATCGGGTACGGACAAAAAATTGCAAATTTCGTTAATAAGGCTCGGAAAAATTGCGAATTTATCGATGACGCGAGGAAAAAAATGAAAATTTCGTTTATCGGCTGCGAAACAATCGTGAATTTCATCAATTTATCCAGAGAAAAAAATCGCGAGTTTCATGTTGAGCGTAAAAAATTGCAGATTTCGTCAGTGAGTACAAAAATTGCGAATTTTGTTGATCTGGCGCGGAAAATGCGTATTTCGTGAATTAAGGATGGAAAAAGAGCACATTTCATCGATCGGACACCGAAAAATCGCGAGTGTTATAGATCGGGTTCCGAAAAATCCCAAATTTCGTTGATCGGAGACGGGAATATTGTGAAGTATGTTGATAATACAAGTGAAAATTGCTAATTAGGCTCTAATAAAATCTCAAATTTCCTCGATCGGGCGAGGAAAAATCGCTAATCACGTCGATCGGGCTACTAATAAAATCGCGAATTTCTCGATTGGCTGTGGAAAATCGCGAAATTTGTCGATCAGGCGAGAAAAATAGCTAATTTCGTCGAATGGCTTTGTAAAATTCATGAATTTCGGGATTCAGGTGCGGAAAATTTGAGAATTTCACCGATCTGGAACGAAAAAAACGCGAATTTCGTCGATCGTCTTTGTAAAAATTGCGAATTTCGTCGGTCAAGAGCGGGACATTCACGAATTTTGTAATTAAACTCGGAAAAAATATGAATGTTATTGATCATGTGAGGAAAAATCGCGAATTTCGTCAATCAGCTTTGAAAAATCGAGAATATCGTTGATCAGCTTTGTAAGAAAACGAATTTTGTTCATCAAGCAAGAAAAATCATAAATTTTCTCGATCACCTTTGTAAAAGTTTCGAATTTTGTTGATCAGGCTAATTGCGAATATTGCCGATTAGGCTCGGAAAATTGCGAATTTTGCCGATCATATGAAGAAAAGTCGTGAAATTCATCGATCGGTTTCGTAAAAATTACAAATTCCGTCGATTGGCTTCGTAACGCGAATTTCGTCGATCAGGTGCGGAAAAATCGCGAATTTCGCCAGTTTCGGAAAAATCGCGAATTTTGTCGATCAGGCGCAGAAAATAGCTGATTTCGTCGATCGGCTATAGAAAAATCGTGAATTTCGCCGATCTTGTGCAGAAAAATCGAGAATTTCGTATATTTGCTTAGTAATAATCGTGAATTTTGTTGATCAAACTCATAAAAATTGCGAATTTCGTTGTTCAGGTGTGGAAAAATCACAAATGTCGTCGATCATGTGAGGAAAAATCACTAATTTCGTCAATCAGTTTTTTTTAAAACAGCGAATTTTCTCGATCAGCTTCATAAAAGTTGCAAATTTGGTCGATTGGTTTTGTAAAATGTTTAAATTTGGTCGATCAGGGGTAGAAGAATTACAAATATTATTGATCGGGCACAGAAAATCGGGATTTTTGTTGATCAGGCACGAAAATTCTTGTTGATTAGCTCCTTCCCTCTCTTTCGTTGATAAAATTGTCATTTTTTTCGGTACCAACAATTTATGCTTGTTTTTTAGCACTTTTAATAAAACAAAACTTACTCTCGTGAAAAAAATCAAGGAATATTTTTAAATCTTGAAAAAATTCCTTGCTACATCTGTTATATATAAACTAAAATCTGCTGATAAATCCTTACCACGTGAATTGGATATTTTGACTGAGCAAGCAAACTTAAACGGGTAACACCACCTCCCCCCCACTCCCCTCTGAAAACATATTTTTTTATCCGATTGTAGGCCATAGATCACCGCCTTTAAATCGAATTATCTTCTTGTTATTGATGTGGCCCTCAACCAATTACACACATTTATAAGTGGCCCTTCACTTGAAAAGGTTGTGCACCCTTAACCTAATGTATAGTATAATTAAATAATATATAACTATGAGACAGATAGTTTGGTGTAACCCAGTATATGATTTTTAACATTTATACATATAACGAAATATGAAAACATTTATTTAAAGGCACATATCAAAACTAAAAATGAACTTTCAGTCTGTAATTTTCTTTGTGACCGTGTAAATACTCTGTGCTTTGTGTTATGTAGGAAGTAATTTGAAGAAGGCCTCAGCAACGTATATCAATTTAATAAAATGTTAAATAATTCAATATAATTAAAATACACCCCAAACATTGTTTTCCCCTATAACATCATGTAATAATATTTTTGTGTGGCCTTGTTAATTAAGCAAAAATATTCCTTGCACCGCATTCTGTACAGAATGTATATATTAATGTACTTCATAGATCTATATCAATTTCATTATGTACAAAAAATGTAAAATCATCATTTGGGTATCATTAAAATGAAATTGAAAGTATTTTCCCCATTGGCGTAATGTAACGGAATACTTTTGACTGTCCCTGTAATTAAACTATCGATCCGATGTTCATAAAATTAGAAATGACTCCACAAATTTTTCCAACAATCATACATTTTAAATTTCAAACCATTTGGTTGGGTAGTATTTTTATAATTTTTAGCGGTAGACAGACAGACGGATATATAGGCAGACGTACAGATCAGACGACGACTATAAGTGCTACGTATTTATGTACTTACGAACCCACCTAAAAATACGTATAAGACTTCAGAAATCTGATGCGTTAAGGCCACTGTCCCTAGCCGAGGAAACGCTCGCGAGCTAATGCTATTCCTATAGGGAAGCATTTTTCTAAAAACTCTTTCGCATTTTGACATTTTTGAATATTTTTTTTTTTTTTTTGCATTGGATAGTTGAAGTGCATGCCAACAGCGCACCTTTTTTACTTTTTCGATTTTGGTTGCAGATATTTTTTACAAAGTTAGTTTCACTTTTAAAACCGGTTTCGAAACAGAAAGTGCTTTTAAAAAAATATATCCGCAACCAAAATCGAAAAAGTAAAAAAGGTGCGCAATCGGCATGCACCTCAGCTATCCAATGGAAAAAAAATTATTCAAAAATGTCAAAATGCGAAAGAGTTATTAGAAAAATGCTTCCCCATAGGAATAGCATTAGCTCGCGAGCGTTTTGCTCGAGCGAGGACAGGGGCCTTAAATTGATAATTCTTTTATGCAATGATATTCTAAAACTTTCATGCACTACATATTATGATATTATTTGCATTCGTAATTTTCTATTGATTATGCAAATGGTTAGAATACATCTTAAATTTCATTTCATACTAAGATTTTTAAGGATAAATAACAAGCTGGAAAAAACTTTAATATTATTTTATTCATAAGTTCAATTATTGCTCACTTTCTTCTACAACCAAATTCTTTTGCATGTTCCTGTAAATGAATGTTACGTTATTTGCGCGCCATGGTCTATAGTATGACGCTTTTAATAAATCTTAGTGATTTGCCTCAATTTCAATATGTTTAAGATATGATGAAAACACACAGCAAACGATTTTTCGCCGTCGATCGTAATGCAAGGAATTCGTCTGAGTGACCCTGTAAATGAACAGGAAATGTTCTACACTTCATTTTGATTATAGAATATGCCACAGTAAACCACAATAATATATATCAATTTCAAATATATCTGACTATATTTACGCGAGTTAGAAAAAATAGACATAACAGACGGACAGACAAATAAAATACATAAGCAATTTTCAGCTATATTGGAAAATGTTATAAAAAATCCCCAAAATTAGCAGAAATATTTTTAAAAATATGACAAATGCTTAGACAAAATTTCAAAATAATAAGATAAATTTAAGATCCGTATTTGGAAATTTCAGTATCCATTTTTTATCATTTTAATCCATTAATCTAAAGAGCCATTTTCTTTCCATTTGATTTGCCATAGGAAAGCATTATTATAAGGTACCCTGGGGTAATAACGCCACGTTAAGGTTCTACCAATTTTCATGGCTCAGTTTTAGATTGTATTTTTCAAACAAATATATGATTTGATACAGCAACTCATTGACTATCTATATAAAAAAAATAATTTAACAGCTATGTATTCATAAAATGTAATGGCGTGATTTCTTAACCAATGCTATTTGGCGTTATTACCCACCTATATGGGAAATAACGCCATGCAAACAAAACTATGAAATAAGGTAGAATAATTGCATGTAGATTGCCCAATTCTAAAAATACAAATTCTACAAACTTAGAAATTGACAAATTGCATTCTAAGCTATTGAAAATGTTCAATTTTTTTATGAAAGTGTAAGATAAATAAAGGTGTTGTGTGGGGGGGAGGATGAGGCAAAAGAATACCAGACCGTGAGCTTCTTTTTGCTTAAAAAGGACCGCTTAAATAGAATTATTAGAAACATTGCACAATTTTAACTGTGTTTATTTGAATCAGTACTTAGGATGTAGCTCGGCCACTGTATGGAATCAACCGGGGTATTAATGCCAAGGATTGGCGTTATTACCCCGTTATAGTTATTGCGCTGTACATTTTAAATAAAAAATTATCTCGAGAAGATATACAAAATCTTCAACAACATTTTGAAAGTCCATGAAATGTACTACAAATTTATGTAATTAACAAAGAATTGTTAATTAAAAAATTTCCGGATAAAAAAAAATAGCCTTCACATCACAAAACGTATCTCGCAAATTTTAGATTAAGCGTTAATTTTAGCTGCTTGTAAAAACAATAAGACCTAAAAATGAAACAAATTAACTTGAAGCTGTTTTTTGCGATTTATATGAGTCAAAACACTTCTGCGCAGAGTACATGGGTGTCATTTGCCAGATTATTTCATAATTTGGCATAATTTAGCACTTGGCGTTATTACCCCGCCTGGCGTTATTACACCAGACCACCTTACAACACAGAATGTTCTGTATTTTCCGAACAAATGATCCAAACCTAACAAAAAACTATACAGCTAAATTCCGATAGCTCATGAACGTGCTTACTTAATTTCAAAGAGATCGGATGATTTTTACGGCAGTTATCGCGGAACAGACAGACAGACGGAAACCAAAAATTTTCGAGTCTCCAAAGTAAGCCTTCACTGACGTTTCGGCAATTAATAACAAATGAAGTAATGTAATAACTACACTTCAGACCAATTCGTTTCTACTGTTGGATTTATTTTTCCTTTTGGATAAACAGAAAAACTAGTCTTCTTGAAACTATTTTTTCAAGGATTCTGAGCATAAAACAGCCATGTTTTGTAGTTAGATATTATCTTCAACCTTATGCATTGCATTTGTGCAGCATGGTACAATACATATTCCAAAATAATTAAATCAAGTATACAAAATAAATAAATAAATCTGTAGAATCTAATATAATTTGAGTATTATGATATTGACACTTCCTTTCCATCAGTAATTATCAGATAAATTCCTTTCAAGCCACTTCTGAGTCAAATTTACCAACTTTTAGAGTTTGAATATCGAACAAGGTAGTTTAGAATCAATTAATTTAACAATATAAATTTAAACGGTATAAAAATATTACTTCAAAAGTCACTGGAAAATTCTGTAAGTTATAAAATACCATACAAAATTGTTTATTTTTCTACAATTTTAAACAGAAGATTAATCTGAATTTTAAAATTCAATAATTCCTTATTTGTATTAAATGTAAGAAACATAAATAAATAAACTATATTTTTATAAAGGTAGATCATAAATGTATGTCAAAATTATAATACATTTAAAACTAGTTAAATTTTATATTAGTAAATTTAGTAGCGATGCTTGGATATTTTAACGAAAATGATAGTTATTTTGCATGATATTATTATTATTATTATTATTATTATTATTATTATTCTGATATGTATGATGTTGATCTTATTTCTTTCGATATAACAATCTAGCAAAAATGCGGACTAATAATTATCAGAATAATTATTTTAAATATACAGTCGACTCTCGTTAATTCGAACTCGTCGGGACCATAAGAAATGTTCGAATTATCCAAAATTCGAATTAAGGAAAACATGCTTAATATGGTACTATTACAAAAGAATTAATGTTATAGTGTTTTTTAACTTATTTCGTCTGTTATTATTAGAATATGACTTAATACTAAATTAGAATGTATAAATACATAAACTAATTAAAAGATTAGAAACAAATACGATGGAAGAAAAAAGCGACACTGACGGACAGATGGGGCTCTAAGAAAGTGGATATCAAATGCATTGTATTATATGCATACTCGTTCGGAACAATATTAACAAAAATCAAAGAAAGATAGTGATTCAAATGATCTGAAATCTGTGAAAAAGAAAAGAAAAATGAAAAATTGGAATTCTCGTTAGTTCGAATTAAACGAAGAAAAGAGAAAATGAGTTCGATTTAATGAAATTTTTTAACGTTATTCTGTCATTGAAAATTTCGGGACTTTATGTTTAGTTCGAATTAAGCGAAGATTCGAATTATCCGATTTCGAATTAACGAGAGTCCACTGTTCTTAATTTTCCTTTTAACATTTAATTTCCGCGTGTTCCTATAAGCGTATATTGGAGCATTTCATTATTTATTTTGCTCGAGGTATGTGTTGGACACATCTGGGAAATTTCTCTACAAAAATCAATAAAAGACACCTTTCGTAATCTACTTCAGTTTTCTTGAAAAACTAAGTAAATTTTGTTTTCAGTTTTTGCATCTCAAAATCATCTTCTCCGCATTTTTCATAATGCATTATAGTTAAAGAAAAAAATGCATATGTTGAAATACTTTGTTGATATTTTTACTTTTTTTTTTTTTTTTTTTTTTTTTTTTTTTTTTTTTTTTTTTTTTACAAAAATGTATGCGAATTGTATTTTCTCTTCTTCCTTACATATTTAAGGCTTATGTCACCGTACCCAGGAATTTTCATATGTTTATAGATTTCTTATTGAAATTTACTACCATATATATTTTTGTCTTTTTTACCCAGTTGAACAAAAGTTCTCCAAAAATACGGATTCCTGTTTCAGCTATAAAAGGTATTCGGAATGTGTATAGTATGCATTTTATGACAGATGTATACTTATATAACCGGACACTTAGAGCTGTACGACGCAGATAAAAGTTCTTCTGATTTTTTTTTTCTATCTGAAACTATCTGATTGCTTCATCTTACGGCTTTAGGAAGACGCAAAGTTGGTAATAAGAAAGCTTCGGAAGAAATTTGCCTTATCTTGTACTTCTATCTGTTGGGTATGTATTTATTGCCGCGTTTTGATAATAATAAATAACATACACTCTAGTTCTTAATAATAAATGTTAGAAGATAAAGCAATTTTGATTGCAGTATACAGAAATAATAATAATAAAAAACAATGCCTTTTTTTATAATTATTTAAACTAGTCGTTTTACTTTTACTATATATTGAATTTAAATCTAATAATAATGGTGTAGATGGAAAAATATGGAAAAGGAAGGAAAACTATTTAAAGTAATTCATTAAGAAATTTTGTTCTCATTATTTTTAGATCCAGAAAATATAGGTAGGGTGAATCAAAAAAGCTTGAAGCGATCTTTAGCTCTTTATCTACTGGAAATAAGTAGGCAACGTAAATTGAAAAGTGTGCAAATTGAAAAGGAGTAAATTGTTGAAATCATAGTACATTTAAAACTAGTTAATTATTTTTAGTGAATTTAGTTGCGATGCCGGATATTTTATTGAAAATGACAGTTGTTTTGCATGCTATATTTTTATTAATATTATTATTCTGATATGTATAATGTTGCTCTTATTTCTTTCAATATTACAATCTAGCAAAAATTGTGGACTAATTATTATCAGTTATTTTAAATGTATCTTAATTTTTTTCTTTAACATTTAATTTCTGCTGGTTCTTATAAATTTATTTTACGGTATTTCATGATTTTATTTTTTACGAGGTACGTGGGGCACATTTGAAAAATTTCTCTAAAGAAATCAATAAAAGACACCTTTCGTAATCTACTTCAGTTTTCTTGCAAAACATAAGTAAATATCGTTTTTAGTTTTTGCATCTCAAAATCATCTTCTCCGCATTTTTAATAGTGCATTATAGTTAATGACAAAAAATGCATCTGTTGAAATATTTCATATATTTTTACGTTTTCTTCACAAAAATGTATGCGAACTGCATTTCATCTTCTTTCTTACATATTTAATGTCTATCTCACTAAACCCAAGTATTCTCATACATGTATATGTTTCTTATTGATATTTACTACCATATATTTTTTTGTCTTTTTTACCCAGTTGAACAGAAGTTCCCCAAAAATACAGATTCCTGTTTCAGCTATAAAAGATACTCGGAATGTGTATAGCATGCATTTTATGATAGATGTATTCTCATATAACCGGACACTTAGAGCTGTACGACGCAGATAAAAGTTATTCTGAATTTTTCTTTTCTTTCTGAAACATACGTCTTGCTTCATCTAACGGCTTAAGGAAGACGCAAAGTTGGTAATAAAAAAGCTGTGGAAGAAATTTGCCTTATCTTGTATTTCTATCTGCTGGGTAAATGTTTACTGCCGCGTTTTGGTAATAATAAATAACATGCACGCTATGTCTTAATAATAAATGTTAGAAAATAAAGTAATTTTGATTGCAGTATACAGAAATAAAAAATGAATATCTACTGTTTTCTATAATTATTTATTTTTGTCCTTTTTTTATGTTATATATATATTGAAAACCTAATTAATATGGTAAATAGTGAAAAAACACCGAAAACAATGATGATAATTAATAATTAAAATAATGCAAATTGTAAAATACACCATGAAATGAAAAGTAAAATGGGACGCGTTTCGAGCTTAAGCAATAACAGCTCGCCATCAGCTGAACCAACATGTGTCCGTAAGGGGACAATATCACAGATAAATTGAAAGAAAAATAGTGGAGATTATAAAAAGTGCACCTGGTCATATCAGATATATCATAATTTTCCTCTTTAACATTTAATTTCTGCCTGTTCATATAAACTTATATTCGTGATTTATTTTACACCAAGTACGCGTTGGACACATCTGAGAAACTTCTCTGCAAAAATCAATGAAAGACACCTTTCGTAATCTACTTCAGTTTTCTTGAAAAACTAGGTAAATTTTATTTTCAGTTTTTGCATCTCAAAATCATCTTTTCCGCATTTTTCATATTGCATTATAGTTAATGAAAAAAAGTGCATCTGTTGAAATATTTTGTATATTTTTACCTTATTTTCACAAAAATGTATGCGAACTGTATTTTCTCTTATTCTTTTACATATTTAATGCTTATCTCACTGAACCCAAGAATTTTCATATGTTTATATATTTCTTATTGATATTTACTTCCATATATAGTTTTGTCTTTTTTACCCAGTTGAACAAATGTTCCCCAAAAATAAGGATTCCTGTTTCAGCTGTAAAAGGTACTCGGAATGTGTACAGTATGCATTTTATGACAGATATATACTCATATAACCGGACACTTAGAGCCGTACGACGCAGATAAAAGTTCTTCTGAATTTTTCTTTTTTCTGAAACACACGTCTTGCTTCATCTTACGGCTTCGGGAAGATGCATAGTTGGTAATAAGAAAGCTTCGGAAGAAATTTTCCATATCTTGTATTTCTATCTGCTGGGTATACGTTTATTGCCGCGCTTTGATAATAATAAATAACATGCACGCTATATCTTAATAATAAATGTTAGAAGATGAAGCAATTTTGATTGCAGTACACAGAAATAAAAAATCAATATCTATTTTTTCTATAATTATTCGTATTTGTCACTTTATTTTTATGTTATGTTAATTGAAAACCTACTAAACATTGCGAATAGTAAAAAAACACTGAAAACACTGATGATAATTAATAAAATATAATACAGTTTGTAAAAATCACCACAGTATAAAAATCCCTGTCATCTTGGCCTATAGGCGGAGGTAGATCTCGTTAAGTGCTCATTTCAACAACAAAATATAAAATATAATTAGAGAAAAACCCAGTTTAACAATTTTATTTGGCTGCTTTTGTATAAATTTTAATTTCATTTTTTAAGAGCTGGTTTATCAGAATCATCTTAAGTGAAATTCGGCTGAAAATGCCCACTTTGACAGCCTTTTTTGTAATATATTCTGACTTCATTCAAAAACCGACCAATACGGCTCAATATATAAATAATTCTTAAATTAGAGAAACTGTCAACTGAATGCGTTTGAGAGCAAAATTGAATTTAAAAATGAGTCAGAAAATAAGCTATTTGTTACTTGAATACATCTTCAATTCTTCAATCACATTCGCTTCGGGAAATTCTTTCAGAATGCCCACTTTGACAATTTTTTTTTAAAAATACATTCTGCCTTTTTCAAGAAACTGACCAATAGGCGACATTATACTGTCCCTAAATAAGAGAACCTGTCAATTGGATGCATTTGCCAGCAAAAATGGATTTAAAAATGAGTCAGAAAATAAGCAATTTGATATTTGAATAATTTTTCAATTTTGTAATTACTATTGCTTCGGGAAATTTTGTTCGAAATATCTATTTTGACAGCATTTTTTGAAATATATTCTGCTTTTATTAAAAATCTTTATGGTACACTATACAGTTTCTAAATAAGCAAACCTGTCAATTGGATTGTTTGTATGCAAAAATTGATTTAAAAATAAGTCAGAAAATAAGCAATTTGTTATTTGAATACTTCCTTTTTTTTTTTTTTATCTCGATCACTTCGGGAAATACTGTTCGAAATGTCTATTTTGACAGCATTTTTTTAAATATATTCTGCGTTTATCAAAAAATTGGAAGATACATCACATTATGTAGTTCCCAAATAAGAAAATCTGTCATTTGGGTGTGTTTAAAATCAAAAATGAATTTAAAAATGAGTCACAATATATCAGTTTGTATTTGAGATTTTTTCTTTAATTTCTATTTTTGTTAAATTTATTTTTTATGTACTGATTGGCCTTATAAAAAACTTGACAATGTAAAAGGTGTAGATTTTATTGAGAAGATGTAAAATAAATTTAATCGGATTTGATATACCTCAAGAACTGACGGAGTTATGGATTTTTTCTTTTTCTACCCCCCTCCTCTTTTTCTTTTATTTTTTCTTTTAAGTTTTTTCAGTAAGAATTGGTCCTACTAGAAACTTGTAAACACAAAAGTTTTAGATATTTCAAGAACATCTATAAAAATATTAAATAGATTTGATATCTTGAGAATTAACAAAGTTAGGGTCATTTTTCTTTGAAAAACCCTATTTTTTTCACCCGTTGAACACATTTTTAACTTTATCAAATATCTGTCATACAACTGGCCCATTTTTTAGAAGTATTAAACACTTTAAACTGATTCGATATATATTTTCATTAAGAGGTTATTTTTTTCCACAATAGTTTTCTTTATTTCTACCCTCTTGGTCCGATTTCGCCCATTAACGACCGAGATTTTATATCCTTTGATTTTATGTATCAGTTTGGAGGAGATTGGGGTAGAATTGTAAAAGTTATCGTGCCCATAAAAAGATGATATATATATATATGTGTGTGTGTGTGCGTGTGTGTGTTTAAACTTTTTTACTGATGGTAGTTTTGGGGTGTCTAAGGTTCAGGATTGGCGTAGATATGCAAAAAAAATTTCCGAAATTACAATATAGGAGCGACCGCAATAGGTAATATTTCACATGAAGTCTAGTTTAAAAGAAAAGCAGGATGCGTTTTGAGCTAAAACAATAACAGCTTGTTATCAGCTGAACCAATAGGTGTCCGTAAGGGGTAGGGCTGGGCGATATCAGAATTTTAATATCGTGATATATCGCTGACCAAATATCGATAATTTTCGATATATCGATATATTTCAATTCATATGTCACTCCATTATAGGGTCATAAATGTAACTGTCCTCTGTATAAAATACTACAAACACATAATAGTATATAATATATATATATATATATGTGTGTGTGTGTGTATGTTAATTATCAAGAAAAACAAAAATATCATTATCTTAACATATTCCAAGGAACATAAATTTTAATTTTTATGTATTGATTCAAATTAAGCAAACTGCAAATCTGATCTAAATCATGTGTTATTGAAAACTCTTAGAAAGTTAAACATTATAAATCATTAAAATGAAACAAGAAAATGTATATAAGACAACAAATAGACATTAGATATATTGAAAGAAAATACTTCAATTACCTATTAACTTAGAATTTTTTTATTACAATACAAAAAAAAAAAAAATTGTATTTCTGCAATTTTGGGCAGTAAGGAACACCTTCTTTTCGTTGTTATAATAAATAATTCTATTATTAGTCAGAATGCAAATGAAAGCATTAGAATAATCAAATAATTTTAAGAAAACACGAAATTTCTTTAATAGAGTACAAAGTTCCAAATCAGGACGTTTTGCTAACTACCGTTTTTTTTGTTTTTTTTTTCTTCTTTTAATAATAATGCTGAATTATTCTCTATAATGATCTTTTACTTTTTCGATTTTGTCTACAGATTTTTTTTCTAGGATGCTTTTACTTTCGAAACCAGTTTCAAAAATGAAAGTATTCCAGTAAAGAAAAAAAAAAACTTGAAAACAAATATTAAAAAACGGATTTTGTTGAAAGAGATCAATCTCAGATGTGCAATGCAAAAACAAAAAATAAATAAATAAATAAATAAACAAAAATATGGAAATGCAAACGAGGTATAAAAAAAAATAAGATTGACATTGAGCGGATGTTTTTGCATTAGTGAACTCTTGAAATAAAAAGGAGCCATGATATTCAAAATCAAAACTATCCTCATTCTTTTATGAGAGATAAACTGTTCGATTTTTTTTTTTTTTTAACTTATAAAAAGGGTTTTGTGAAAGTATCAACTAGTTTCAGTTGTTTAAGTGCGCGAAAAACACATTCAACGGCACGTACAAACAAAAAAGGGGGTGGGGGAGGAAGAAAAACAAAACCTTTTATTCTTTACCATTAAAAGGGAAAAAATTCATAACTTCTAAGTTAATTTACCGATTTTTTTCAAATTTTCAGCAATTTGCAATAATAGTAAATTAGGCTGCGTGACAAATTTTTATTAAAATATAATAAGTTATTACAAAATTTGAGCATCCTTTACAAGTGTCCAGTACAGAAGAACCTCAAAGAAAACGTAGGAAACTATCCATCGTTTGTTTTTGTTTATCGAACTCAGCGAAATCGAAACTTGAATGTTTATACAGTAATCATATTGTCATCTGCTGTGGATGGGTAATATGTTTTGCCAAGCAGAAAGACACCATCCATAGAGTTTTAGCGATCTTTCAAATTGAAAAGTATTTTCCTTCCTAATTTGAGAAAGATTTTCAATTTTTTTTTCTTTTTGGGATTTTTTTAAAAACCCGTAAGCAAAACGGGTAAAAATACTAGTATCCAATAAACTCTAAAACTAAGGTGAATCACAATGAAAAAAGAAAAAACTTCCGCTTTAAGTAAAATTTCTGCTTAAAATAAATGACATAATAGAATTACCATACATGTAAATTATTAATGTTATTAATAAAAAATGTAAAATAATATGTGATTTAATATAATTATTTATCAATGCTATTAATAAATGAAAAACAAACAAACAAGAAATATAGATTAATTGTGCTCATATTCTTGAAAATATGTCAATCAATTCTGCATTCCGGCAGCAATAACTGTACACAAGCTCACAGGAAAACAACAGTCAGCCATCGATATGGAGCCAACAAGTGATTATATCGGAAATGCGCGATCCTCGAACGAGTGTTCCAACTTCGATTCTCGAACGAACTCCGATAAATAAAGCGGTACATCAGAATAGTAGACTGTTCACCCATATTCCGGTATGTGCGCGACACCAGCGCAAAAAGTAGACGGTTCGCCCATATTCCGTAATGTGCGCGACACCAGCGCAAAAAGTAGATTGTTCGCCCATATTCCGGTGTGTGCGCGACACCGGCTCAAAACCGGAAGTATCACGCAAGTGCCGATTATAGCGCGAACATTTGCAAAAGTAAACAACTTTTGCGCCGACAGAGGTAGATTCGAAATTCCGTAACTCCGTAATTCCGAATGTAGGATGAAATACCGTTTGAAACGATATATCGGAAGAATTGAAATCTCAATATCGTTACCGCGGTCTTAAAAAAATATCGATATATAACGATATTACGGTATATCGCCCAGCCCTAGTAAGGGGACAATGTCAGAGATAAACTGAAAGAAAGAGGGTGGGGATTACAAAGAGTGCAAGAGTAGGCGAGAGTATAGTTGAAAGAGCATAAATGGCAGACAAAAGTTCAATTATGGTGAATGGAAGACTATTTAAAAATAATTAAATAACACATTTTGTTTTCATAAGCTTTAGATCCGGAATATAAAAGCAAAGTGACTAAAAAAAAAATTGAATCGTGTTTTAACTCTTTACCTGCTGAAAATAAATAGGCAACGTAAATGAAAAGTGTGCAAATCAAAAAGAAGTTTATTTAATTTAAATAGTCCTTTTATTAATTTTCCAAAATTTACTCCATTTAGATTTTTATACATTATCGCAAGATTTTTTTTTTCAACTAGAATTATTTTCTCACAAACTCGAATAAGAGAAATAGAGAAAGCTACATATCAGTATATTTAAAATGAACTGTTATGTAAAATAGAAAAAAGCCAATTTATATCTATTTTTTATACCATTTAAAATGATATTTCATCAATAAAAAAGAGACTATTTATAAATTGATAATTTATGATTGCATTTTCTATTACGAAAATATTTTTTAAAGTTTTCACAAGATTTATCAGAATTACTTCTAAAAAATGCGTTACAGCGATTAAAGACATTCAAATGCAAGTTAAATCTCAGAAACATAATTCGTATAAGGCAATTCTTAAAATAATTTCAAAGTGTTTTCTCACTTCCGAGAAACATAACTTAGTTTTTTTAATAATTCCTCTGAAAATATTTTAGAGTTATTTAAAAAACATTTTATATGCCATATTTTTATGCCTCCGCAATTTTTTAATCCATTTTTTAAAAGTTTATTTAGACGAATTAGGGTTCAATGTTTATCGCTATTATTTTTAAAATTTTCAATTGTTGTAAAGAAAGGTTAATCAATAAGGAGAACCACGGTGTATTAATACAACTTTGTGAGCAATGAGATACATTTTAGCATTAGAGAATTCGATAATAAAAACTCTGAAGTGTTAATTTGAGCTCAGTATTTGGGATGAAAACACACTTAATAGTCGGTATTATATATTTTTTTTCTATGCTCTATTCAATATTCATATGCAATATTATAAATTTTGTATTCAAAGTAGTAGATTTTAAGATGAAAGTTATTTTCTTTCAGTTAACGCAAAGTTCAACATCACGTACATGTATATGGTTTTAGAAGCAACATAACTTCATATTTCACCGGAAACATTATATAGCACGTTTAAGTATAATGTTTCTAATAATTTCAAAGCATATTATGTTCAGATATTGATACAGTTTCTGAGAAGTAACATTCAAAAACGTATTATGAATAAAATATTTATACTTAGTGTCAAAACTTCCTTTTAAGAGTTAAGTTAAATCCGATTTTCTGATATATGTTGCTATAACGACAGTCTGGAAAGTATTATGAACGCATTTGACTTTTTTCATGATTTCGAAACATGCAAGCAAAATTTTTCTCACGTTTCAAAGGTCGAGTGTCAACAGTTAAACGGAAATCACCCGCTTTTATTTATTCACCATAAACATCGTTTACATTGATGTGATTTTTCTGTGTACTTACTTTAACGATTGCTTAAAATTACCTTCATAATCATAAAATATAAGATTTATAAGATAAAATAAGTGGCCAAATAAAAATATTTTCATTAAAATAAAGAACAAACTTTTACAGAATTATTGAGTAATAAATTTTTTAAAGTCGTTTTAAGGATTTTCAGCTTGATTGCATTTCAAAAGAAATGTGAAATGTATGTATATTTTTCATTTCTTTTTTGTTTCGTTAAATATATCTGTGATAGATATAAGATTTCATTTTTATGATAAGTAATATACGTGATATGAATATTACCATTCATATTTTATGGTTAAAAAGGACTTTACCATTTTTACTTTCTTCTTTATTCACAAGAAGAAAATATTGGATTCGTTTAAATTTTCAACTTCCGGTTTCCGACGGATTTGCACGTTTTAGGGGACAAAGATACCAAAAAACATGTTTTTACAAAATATCTGTCTGTGAGCCTGTGAATCTGACTGTCTGTATGTAATACAAATTTTGTGGAACTCTATCTCAAGAGTCAATGCACGGAATTTAATAAAAATTATTTTCAGTTAATCCTTGATATAAATTGGTTGCTGATTCGTTTTTGGTGTAAATCGCTCAACAGTTGGCGCTGCTATGCAGCATTTTTCTCGATTTCCGGAATAGCTCAATCTCCAAAACTAATGCACGGATTTGTATCAAAATTAACATTCAGTTAGTTCTTGACATGTGACGTTTTCTACGTTTTGATGTAAATCGTTTACCAAAAAGCGCTGTCATGCTTCATTTTTTCCCATTTTTGCAATAATTCTATCTCAAAAATTAATAGATAGGATTTATCAAACATTAAATTCCTATAGTCCATAATATCACTTAGTGTTGTTTACATTTTGGTATAAATCTCCCATCTGATGGCACTGCCATGCTACATTTTTCATGATATTCGCAATAATTCTGTTTCAAGAGCTAATTCACAGATTTTCATCAAACTTCGGATTCAGTTAGATCATAGGTTCCCAACGGGGGCTGCGCCCCAGTGGGCGCTGGAGATTTCCAGGGGGCGTTAGCGAGGCTAGAGAAAAGTGGGGGGGGGGGTGTTAGGAGAGTCAAGAGGGGCGGTGATGGCGTACCTATCTATTTAGGAAGTAATATAGAGAAAATAGTTGATCTCCTTTGGAGTGCCCGGTCCATGACAAAAAGTTTAACTGCACTTTTAAATGGAATTCTATACAGATAAGCGTATATCTGAGGAGGGGGGTGGGGTTCAATTTATTTTACTAATGTCAAAATATCGCCGTGAACACGAAGAAGGGCTAAAATCTCGGAGACCAAATCTTTATTATATTAGGCTAAAATATTGTTGTTGCAATTCTTTCCTGAATGTCAAAATATCACAGCGAAACACGAAAAATCGCAAATGACTCGCATTAAAATTCATTATGAATTCAAAAATTGTGGAGTACAAAATTCGCGATAATTGGCTGGATAAAAGTTTTAAACAGAATTCTTTTTTATTAACCTGTATTTCGAAAAATTTTGAAGTATGAGGACACATGCCTGAACGGAGATTTTTAAACGAATCAGTGATTTGATTCAGTTCAAGAAATTCGTTTATTCTTTTTGAAAATGATGAAAACATTATATTTATAAATTTGTTCAAAAGTAAATTTATTTAAACTTACAGAAGGAAAAAATTATATTTCAAAATATATTAATCAAAGAAGAAATGCCGGCAGTACAGTATTGAGTATTTAAAATATGAATCTATGCACTCTCCTACGAACCGATCGTTACCTATGTGCTTAATTTGCCAAAAAGATTTTTTAATGAAATTATGAAGCCTTCTAGACTAGAAGAGCATTTGAATAAATGCGCGCTGATAGAAATGAAAAAGATACGTGTTATTTTTCAATGATCGGAAAAGAAAATTTTAAAACAGTCAACTACGTATATCAAACCTTTTTCAGTCGTCTTGTAAACAAGAAGATGACACATAAGAATCCTCATATTATACTATATTCTTAATCGTAAAAGTATGAAAACCGCACACAATCGGCAAGAAAATTAATCTTTCCGGTAGTCAGAGAGAATGTGAAAACTATTCATCACAAGAAATTGTCACATATCACCAGAAAAAATCCTGATAAACAATTTGATACAAAGAGGAATAGATGGCTAAAGAAAATTAAATATCATTATGATACTACTTAAAGACCTGCAAATTTTCCATTCAGCTCGATCTATTAGCATTATCAAATAACAAAAACTCATAAAAGAAGAAAACTAGTCGTTGGGGGCCACCGTAACACTTACCCATCATAGATATGCATAATATAAAATATAAAAATAAAACATGTGTAAAGTATTTATAAAATGCATTGCAATTCCAAAACAAAACTTAAACATGCATTTTAATATTTTTAATATACATAGATTTATATATATGCTCTATAATGAATTGCTGATGAACCCATTTCGACAAATTATACAAAACGCCAAAATATTCAAGTAAGTACCAGATTGCGTAAAAGAAACATCCTTATAACTCCAAAAATAATAATCATATTAACTAAAAATTTACTGCGTCGAATTAAGGGTCTCATTTCCAATTAAAATATATCTTTGTATTGAAATTTGAATGAAATACAGGGTCATGAAAAATCGAAGAATGTGAAAAACAGGATTACAGATATCTCGGCAACTAATAATCCGATCGACTTCGTTCTTTATACAAAATTTGTGTTATTTTATTGTTTTTTATGTCCACTCCTTAAAATAAAAAAATTCGAAAATTTTTATATACCTTTCATCAGAATGAATTTTTCGAGAGTCCGAAAAAATTAGTTCCGGATAATCGAGGTTACTGATATTAAATAGGCTTCGTCCCATTCTTACATACTAAGTACATACAAAATTTCAAGTCTCTATCTCAATTTGTTCGGGAGATAGAGCGGTTACAGACAGACAGACAGACAGACGGCAAAAAAATTTTCTAAAAATATTTTTTTCTGAATCTCCAGTATCTGAAACGTGTAAATCCGTCAAAAAAAATTTTTCGATTTTCAAAACGATTGCAAGACTTACCCTATACTACGTATGATGGGTAAGTAATAAAGATCAAAAATTGTTGTTTGCTAAAAATTTAGAAATTTATACAAAGAGAGAATCGTATTTAATACCACGAAATTAGTTGAAGAGAAATAAATTCGTTTTCATAGTACAGGGTGGTCATAAAAAAAACTTTGCTGATATATGGAGCTCTAGAGGTCAAACCGATCGAGGTGAGATTTTAGATATAGCTATTCAGATGTATGAGCTCGAGATTTTGTGAACGGCAACAAAATGGTAGTTACGGTTATAGTTACAGAAACTCGAAATTTTCCAATAGCAACTGCCATTTTTTTCATTGCAAAATACTCTTCGCATGCGAAAACCCTAAATAGCGTTGGAACCGTACGTGTATCACAAAAGACGGACGCATTATGCACGCACAAAAAACAGCTCTGCGAATTCCCCCCACATAAAAAATATGATTGAAGCGCGCGGGAAATATTTGTATATGCACAGAGTCAGTACACCAATCACTGATTACAACACAGATCGGAGAAACGAAAATTTTTATTTTGATTACACATTTTCCACATAGGTGCCATCACAGGCAATTACATATTGCATGTGGGCGACTGTAGACAATACAGCCGAACTTTACATCGCATGAGGGATGTTTGCAATCTTACCTTTGATATAATCTTTCAAAGTCAAAGTTTGCGGATTGCACATGTACACTCTAGATTTTAGATACCCCCAGAACCAGAAATCCAAATGAGTGAGATCGGCGGTTCGCGGAGGCCTTTGAAATAGAAAATAGCATTAGATGACACAGTCGCCAATATGCTGTTCCAGGACTCTGCGAACAGACTTCGCTCTATGTGATGGTACACCATCTTGCATCCAAACGAAGTCATTCAATGCATTTCGCTGCAACAATGCTGAATTTTGCAGCATTGCCGCATAGCACGCATAGCCTGTTACACAGCAAGTTACAAATCCCGTTGGTGTCACTTCCTCAAAGAAGTACGGCCCGAGAATAATTGTGCCTGCAATGCCGCACCACACAGTAAATTTGACGTCGTGTAAAGATACTGGTGCCACATGGTTCGGATTCAATTCTGCCCAGTGCATACAATTTTTTGGTGATGATGTTGTGCCTCATGCTTCTATAATATGCGAAGAGGCTAATCAATATCTCCATCGTATTGGATAAGAAATTCATTAATAAAATCTATACGTTGTTGATGGTATCTCACTTCCAATATCTGGGCGCGCTTGTACCTGTAAAGAAGCATGAATATTACAGAGCGCAGTAACTTTATGACCGTTGATTTCGGTATGTCAAATACACGAGATGCACCTCTTGTAGTTTGTACGTGTCTTGTGTTGCTATGTGATGCACTTCCATAACAGTATTTTCAGGAACAATTGGTCGTCCGGGTCGCGGCCTATCTCAGGTGCAGCGAGTTACTTCGAATTTCACTACTACATGGTGAAAAGCTGCATGGGCCACGTATTTGGCGATGGTTTCGACGGTAAACACGCCAGGTTTTTGCAGCATTCATCTCATTTTGATAATAGAGTTTAACCAATTCACCACAAGCGAAGTCATTTTGTCGGCATCTGCGAGCTCCCGACTGAACAACTAACATTCGCACTCCATTTTTCAACCATTTTCTACACTGATTATCGCGCAAACGGCGTTCGGTGACTGTTATTTTGTCTCTGTCATATTGAAATTTTCTCCGTGCGTCAGGGTCGTGTTTTTTGGGAGGCCGTTCACAGAGCTGTTTTTGTGCGAGCATAACACGTCCGTTTATTGCGATACACATACCGTTCCAACGCTTTTTATGTTTTTCACATGCACTGAGTATTTTGCGATGAAAAAAAAAAAAAGCGTTGCCATTTGAAATTTTCGAGTTTCTGTAGCTATAACCGTAACCGTGAGCGCCAATTTGTTGTCGCTCACAGGATACTGAGCTCATATCTGTGAGTAACTATATCTGAAATTTCATCTCGATCGGTTAAACAGACCGGCCGCTATATTGCCGGTTCGATATATCGGCAAAGTTTTTTATGACCACCCTGTATTTTCTCACTTGCTACTGATGTTGCTCCAGCAACGACGATACATCAGAAGGGTTTCATTAGCGCATTTCAAACAAGCAATATTAAATGTGCTTTCTGCACATTTCCGTTACACATCATCAGTATTTGGATTAAAAAATTTGGAATTAACACCTATATACGCCGCTTCATTACATTATTAGACCATTCAATAAGAATAGAAGCAATTCATTAAATGACAGGATATTTAGCTAACTTTATAGTGAAAATCATTTCACAACAAATTAAAATAATTGTTTCCCTTTATAGTGCTGTGGTCGTAATCACTTTGCTTCAAACTTGCAAGTGATTACATTCAATCGCTGACTTACACAGAAGTTCGTTGTCTCTGAAAAGGTATTTGTCTGAATAATTTTTTTATACTTATGATTCAGTATTACACTTAACTGATAACAGAAATGTAAAAATATGGAAAAATCTGATTACATTAAAAAATTACATCGATTATGTGACAGAATATTTATATTAAGACATAAGATGATTCCAAGATAATGAGTTGAATTTAATTAAAACAAAAAAACTTCATAGCTGCTTGTGAGGGTAAACCTCTTGTCGGACGTTCCTCTCAGCCCACACAACATTGAAGAAAGTCCGTAGTAGTTATAGCTGTCACCACAGATATTTTAAGGTGATATCGGTCACCCACTGTGAAGATTGTGTAAATGAACGTCGACGCTGTTAATTAACTGAATTAACAGTTTATTTATACTATATGTACACAAGAAATACACTATTTATAATTATATACAGTTACAACTCGGATATAGATGATCCGGTTCAACGTTAAATTAAATACAGTAAACGGTTGGCTGTGTACTGTTCAAATTACACCTTCTCCCTCACACTCAATGCACGTTAGATTCACTTTATCGGAGATCAATTTCGAATCTCTCAACACATGGATATTCGGCCTACGCTATCCGGCCCAGAGCACTACACACCAGGACGTCTGTGTCTCTTGCTCTCCAGATACGAACTGCCTACGCTCTCCGACACAGAGCACTCTCTGCAAGGACCTCTGTCCTACACTGCTCTCCAGGTACGAGCCCAGATACGAACTACCCCAATCTCAGACAAGACTTGCCCTTTCTCAAATCACTGCTTTTCCCCAATGTAAACCCCCTTTTGTAGCTTCTCTATTGGACGCATTCCACATTGCCTTCTTGATTCGTGGCATGTTCCTTGTTTGTTCATCATTCACATACATCGCTGACAGATGAACAGGCCTCTCGGCAATATTCTCTTTCTCATTTCACCGCCTGCACATGATCACCTGTCAATTCTCATTTTAACAAAGAAATAATGTCACCTTGAAAATTCCAGTACACAGCCCGTACAATACATAAAATATTAAGAGAAAGAAATAACATAAATTCCAATCTGTAGCAGATGTTGTCTCAGAACCTGACACCTCTTTTATTCAAACAAAATCTAAGTATAGGAGAATACACCCACTTTGCCACATTATTCGCAGTCTGTAAAAGCAGGAATATTTACTTATTTACTGGGAACACTTGGATGTTCTACATGAAATTTTCTCAGAGCGATTTCAAAATGTTTATACATGAATATGCCGGTTTGTTTTTAGATCTTTTCCCAAATGATACAGCAGTATCACCATATTTGGACGAGGATATCGTGGAACTCACAGCAAACGAGAATTAAAAGAAAAATTCAAAATTGGATACCAAGAATTCAAACTTCAAATGCCAATACAATTCTCTAATCTGAATTGTGATCGAGTGTACATAAAAATTTCTTTTCCTTCATCAAGTTTGGCTGAGAGTGCGTTCCGTGCAGTAGCTAATTTACTTTCCAAGAAAAAGAACAGACATCGTTCAACTTGACAATTTGTGACTGATGTTAAACAAATCGGAATCCGACATGAACAAATTGTTAAAACTCCATCAGCCTTCTTAACCATTTCGCTATTTTTTTTAAATTCATATTGGTTTTGTGTTTATTTTTCAATTTCTAATAAACAATTTTTTACTACAGTTGATGATCGTTTTAATTAACTTCTACTTTATGATATTTAATAGACAGACAGATAAACAATAGATAATATGCAACAATATTTAAACATTATGTATAATTAACTAGTACGAGAGAGGGGGCGTTGGCACTTTTTTCTCTTGTAAAAAAGGCGGTGGTCTAGAAAAGCTTGGGAACCTATGAGTTAGATGTTTACATAATTTGTTGCAGATTACGTTTCGGTTTAAATAATTCAAGAATTTTTTCTGCTGTGCTCCATTTTGTATGATTTACTTGATTTTAGCAATAAAAACTCAAGTACTAATGTACAAAATTTCACATCATTACAATCCTCATAATAGGTATAGATTACTATTTAACTTTGATACTATGATAGCGAATTTACGAAGTATTACCTTGTATATAAAATAGAAAAAAATTTGTGACTGCCACATACGACTAGTTCTTCACTGAAATATGTTGAAAGAGTTATTGTAAAGATTACAATTGAAAGCTAAAATAAATACTATCATTCTGAAAGGATTTTCGGCTGTTGTACATGTGTTTTGAAAATTATACAGAATGACATAAATATGTGTTTCTTGTAATGCCAATAATGGCCCATTTATCACTAAACATTTCAAATACTATAAAAGCATAATATAGTGTACTTTAACCCCTTAACGCGCAGTGTTGCCGGGTCGGCAACACCTAAAGTTCCCCCTGTTTAGAGACACAAAAACTCCGTGAATATTTCAAAAACTACTCTAATGGCTACTTTAAACCTTTCTTATAAGTTCTAGATGGCAACACCACGGAGATCAAACTCTACTGTTTTTAAATAATAGGTAAAATGTTTTACTGTAATACCGCTTCACAGCAATGCTCTTCTTACTGCGCTTATCAATGCTTTACTTATGGGAGGTACCACTTCGGCAACAGCTGTATAATTAAAATGGTTAGTGCAATCTTTACAAAATAATCCCTGTGAACTCCGCTAGGCCTAAATAGATTGCCTAATTTTTATTTTCTTTAAATTCCAACTTTAAAGAGTAGTGCGCCGGAAAGGGTTAAAACAAATAAATGTATTCTCTTTCAGCAGTTATTTAATACATTTTACATTACTTTTTATTTCTGGGTCCATATGTGAATTTCGTATAAAAAAATTAATTTGCTTTTAAACAATGATCTAGCAATAAAATATTGTTAGAGGGCATAGAAAATCATTTTGAAATAATTGAACAAATGCGATTATCACTAATGAATAAAATTTATGCGAATAACTTAATATTGAGAAAAAAAGTACTTTCATTATCTCAAAATAAATAGTTTAATTATTTCAGGTAAAAGATTTAAGGTATTGATGACTTAAAGAGTTGAAATTACCAAATTAATAAAACAACAGGAACCGAGAGGGAAAAACGTTTCCAACTTTCTGATATAAGACATTTTGGCAGAAACGGAACAGTCCATGTAACTATATTTCGCGTAGTAATTAATAATAAATAAATTACCTCAAACTATTAAATATTTCTAATATAAAAATGTGGACTGAAAGTTTCAATGATTTAGTTAAAAAAAAATTATTTACTTTCATACATAAATTAGTTTTCAAGAATTAAAAAACTTTTTTTGGAATTTTTTTTGGAACAATTTGTGTGATTGATAAACTTAAAAAAAAAATTGTTGAATATATCACCTTAACATCTGTTGTGTTACCAGAAAAGAAAAAAATAAGTAATGAATGTTGAAAATAAATAAGTCTGTAAAAAGTTATTTTCATTTTGGCTTAGCAGAAATAAAATTCAAAATATTTTACAGAAAAACTTTAAATGCTGTAAATATTTTAAGATTTTTTTTTTTTTTTTTTTTTTTTTTTTTTTTTTTTTTTACGGTTTATTTATTTATTTTTTTTCACTAAGACCTATAATGTTAGATATTTTTAAAGAAACGCATTAGTTACACAATTTTGGAAAAAGTTTCAACGGTTTACCTTAAATAGAATTTTAGAAAAGTTTACCAAATCATAAAAAACACATTCTGAAAAAAGGCAAAAAAATATATACACACGCCCAGTGCTTAAATTATAGTATTTTAAAACCTTTCATCACCATAATCATTAGGTTCATAATTATTTAACACTATAATCTTAAGGTCAATAATCATTTAGCATCATAATCATTTAGCATTATTATTTAGACCTATAATTAAAAACTAAAAAAATTGAACCATTTTATGTTCCATGTGCCCTTAAGGATTTAACTCTTTATCTACCGAAGGAACTTATAAGTACCATTAAAATTGCTTCTTATAAAACTCGTTTAATACGTCAATTAGTTGTAATACTATTTAGAATGAGTTACAAATACATTACTTTATCTTATTCCAAAAGCATTATTGGTTACAGAAAACAAAAATACTTTTAAAAAGTTGATTTCTTTTGCTTTTGTATCTTTTAAGATTTCTTGGCGGTGAGGGAGGGGGATGGGAATTTTTCAATTCGAAAATATTTCTGTATTTATGTTCGAAAAACTTCATATTTGTAAATTTTATAATTCTACAAAATACTAAGAAAACAATTTAAAATATAAGATTTGAGTGGGATAATAAATATTTCACAAAATCCCTGTAAATTCAAATTTAATTAATCCTTCTAAAGGCTTCAATCCGTTTAACCCATTTTAGGCCAAGCACAGAAATTTTATAAAATGTAGCATTATTTTTATTGAAATATGCTTAAATTACATACATTAAGACACAAAAAAAGATTCGTGCATGAAAAATAATATTTTATATAAGAAATAATATTTTATATAATAATATAAAATATTATTTCTTATAATGAATAATATGAATATGAATAATATTTTTATGACTTTTGTTTTATTCTTATTTCATATACAGAATTTGCAACTTTAATCTATTTTAAAAACATATAATTCATTTCAATTGGAATAATAATATATTTTTAAAAAGTCGAATTTGTCAAAGGCGTTTCAAATTAAAACTCTAGCGTATTTTGAAAATTTTTTAAGAGAAAGTGTTTACTCCAATTGAACTACAAATATTTTATGGATGTCTTCAAAAGCCTTAAAAAATAGAAGAAAAATAAAATTCTTGAAAAAAATGTGTCAGAGTGTTAAAAAAAAATATTTATCGAAATGTTTCGTATACGAACCTTTGGCCGAAAATGGGTTAAAATCTTTCAAAAATTATTAAGTGATTATGTAAATTTCTTAATTTAATTAAAACAATTAACGTAAAATGCTTTAGAATGTAAAATTTTCATGAATTCATAATTTGGTTGATAAAGGGTTAAAGCAGTTCATATTTTGGACATTTTAGAAATTAGTTCATACTCTATGTGTGTAACTCGTGTCACTGTGTGTATTAGCTTATTTTTCTTTCATCATGGTTTATCGGATAAAAATGACATGCTTTCATTCCCAAGAATTTAATTTCCATTAAAACAATCTATGCATTTAATGAAAGGCACAAAATCTGTACATATTTACGTTTATTATTGGTCCTATTTATTCTTATATTAATCCCGGCATTTTTCTTAAACACTTTACAATTATTTTCAGCTTTATAGTTTAAAAAAAGCATTATATTTTCCAAACTTTTTAAAAATACCATACTTTTCAGGTGCTATAGCAAATAATAATTTTTAAGAATAGCTTTACTCTTTCTGAATGTGGTATCAGAAGGTTAAATAAAAAATATACGTTTTTCCTCCTCAAAAAAAAATTTACGGTTAAAATACTTTTGCAAATTCAGTCACTTTTCTTCAATTTTCACTGAAAGCAGTAGTAAATTTTTTGCTTTGTCTCCTATTTTCTTTTCTTTTTCTCTTTTTATTCTTCCGACCAAATGGACAGAAGGAGGTGAATTTAATTTCCCCTCCCCCTTTTTTCCCTCGGGGTGTTTGTCGGGGAATTCTGGCTGGAGGATTGAATTTACATCATAAATAGCTAAAAAAAACAAATGTCAAAATCGCAGAAATCTTTTTTTCTGTAAGCGTACTAAAATAGAAAACAAAAATAAAGCATTTTTCTTAGATGTTTGGGAAAATATGTTGAAAAAGAAGGACTTTTACCTTTAGAAATATTACAGAAAGAGAAATATATATATTTTTTATTTATTTTTATTTTAGAAACTGATTCATTATCTATGTCTATAGGTTGTGCGACTATGTCTATCAGCTCAATTTTTCTTTCATCAGAATTTGTCAGAAAACTTGACATGCTTTTATTCCCAAAGAGTGAATTTCCATATAAAAAAAGCTATGCATTTAAATGTAAAGCACAAAATCTGTGCATATTTACATCTGTCCTATTTATTCTTATATTAATCGTATAATTATTTGTTAACACTACAATTATTAGCAATTTTATAGTTTCAAAAAACATTATATTTTCTAAACTTTTTTTAAAATGCCTTACTTTTTAGATGATATAGCAAATAATAATTTTTAAGAGCAGTTTCATCCTTTCTGAACACGGTATGAGAAGGTTAAAAGAAATATACATAATTTTCCTCCTCAAAAAAATTTACAGTTAAATACTTTTGCAAATTCAGTCACTTTTCTTCAATTTTCTCTGAAAACAGTTATAAACTTTTTTGCTTTCTCTTCTATTTCCTTTCTTTTGCAAATTCAGTCACTTTTCTTCAATTTTATCTGAAAACAGACGCAAACTTTTTTGCTTTCTCTTCTATTTTCTTTTCTTTTTCATTTTTTTATTCTTCCGACCAAATGGGCACAAGGAAATGAAATTTGATTTTATCCCCCTTTCCAAGTTCGAATTCCTATACGTTTTCCCTTGGAGTGTTTGTCGAAGCATTCTGGCTGGAGGAATGAACTTACATCATAAATAGCTAAAAAGCAAATGTCAAAACTGTAGAAATCTTTCTTTCTGTATATGTTTTAAAATAGCAAAGTAAAAATAAAGCATTTTTTCTGAGATCTTTGGGGAAATAATGTTGAAAAATAGGAACTTTTACCTTTCGAAATCTTACAGAAAGACGAGTATTTTTCTCTTTTATTTATTTCTTTATTGGCATATTATATCACTGTTATCTACTTTACAATGATATACGAGAAAAATAGATTTAATATCAATCACCCGCGTGCAATTGTTAAAAAAATATTTTCTTAAATATGGAATTATGTTCAAACTTAATAGTAGCACATTTTATTAATCCTCTTGAGATCTAATGTTAATACTACAAATAGGCATATAGTACTTTTAAACAAAGAAAATGATGCTATAGAATAAAGAAATAAATATTTTTCTGAAATTGGTACTTAAAAAATCTGTTAACTTGGATTCACATTCAATTAAAGTAACCAGAACCTTAAAATTTCACTTTTGTTATCAATAACCTAAATTCATGCAATGTCAAATTAAGCAGGTTTGGGCAAAAAAATCTTCACATTTCTGTTTAAAAATGCCTTAATTTTCAGATTCTATAGCAAATAATAATTTTAAAGAGCAGTTTTACTCTTTCTGAACGGGGTATTAGAAGGTTAAAAGAAAAATATACGTTTTTCCTCCTCAAAAAAGTTTACGGTTGAAATACTTTTGCAATTCAGTCAATTTTTGAATTTTACCTTTAGAAATATTACATAAAGACAAATATTTTTCTCTTCTTTTTATTATTATTATTTTTAATTTTTTCTTTCTATTGGCATATTCTATTTTTTCTTATCTTACAATGAGATACGAGTAAAATAGATTTAATATCAGTCATTAGTTTAATAATGTTAAAAAAAATATTTTTAAAATACGGATATATGTTTAATTTTAATAGTAACACATTTTATTTATCCTCTTGAAATCTGGATTTTAAAAACCAAAAAATGTACACATTCACTGCTTTGGATAAAGAAAAAAATCAAACTATAGACTAAAGATAGCAATATTTTTTCTGAAATTACTTAATGGGTTTCTTAAATTATATTCCTAAATGTGTATTTAAAATTACCATAACCTTAAGATTTCTGTTTCAATATCAGTAACTTAAATTCATGCAATATCAAATTAAGAGGGGTCAAGAAACAAAAATCTTCAAATTTTCTATTTTTAAAAAAATGGCTATGCATTTATTGTAAGGCTCAGTGTCTGTCCCTATTTACATTTATTATTTGTCCTATTTATTCTCATATAAATCGCGGCATTATTCGTAAACACTTTACAATTATTTTCAACTTTGTAGTTTCAAAAACGCTCTATATTTTCCAAACTTTTTAAAAATGCCATACTTTTCAGAAGCTATAACAAATAGTATTTTCTAAGAGTAGTTTTACTATTTCTGAACGCGGTGAAAGAAGGTTAAAAGAAAAATGTATTTTTTTCCTCCTCAAAAAAAGTTTACGGTTAAAATACTTTCGCAAATTCAGTCACTTTTCTTCATCTTTCTCAGAAAACAGTAGTAAAGTTTGTTACTTTCTCTTCCATTTTCTTTATTTTATTTTTTATTCTTCCGACCAAATGCACAGAAAGAAATGAAATTTGATCCCCCCTCCCCCTAATCCTTTCCAAAGTTCGAATTTCTTCGCTTTCCCTTGGTGTGTCTGTCCAGGCATTCTGGTTGGAAGATTGAATTTACATCATAAATAGCTAAAAAACAAATGTCAAAACTGCAGAAATCTTTTTTCTGTAATCGTATTAAAATAACAAAAAAAAAAAAAAAAAAAAAAAAAAAAAAAAACATTTTTTCTAAGATCTTTGGGGAAATATATTGAAAACAAGAGACTTTTGCCTTTAGAAATATTACAGAAAAAGAAATATTTTTCTGTTCTATTTATTTTATTTTTAAAAATTTTTTATTGGCGTGTTATATTTCTGTTACTTACTTTGCAATGAGATACGAGTAAAATAGATTTAATATCAGTCACTAGTGTATAAATGTGAAAAACAATATTTTTTAAAGAATAGAAATACGTTTAATTTTAATAGTAACACATTTTATTTATGCTCTTGAGATCTGGATTTAAAAAAAAAAAAAAAAAAAAAAAAAAAAAAAAAAAAAAAAAAACTAAAAATGCACATTTATTGCTTTAGACAAAGAAAAAAATGGTACTTTAGATTAAAGAAAAAATATTTTTCTGAAATTTATACTTAAAGAGTCGCTTAAATTATATTCACACATATTGATTTAAAATTACAAGAACCTTATGATTTCAATTTTACTATCAGTAAATTAAATTCATGCAATATCAAAGTAAGAGGGTCCGAGACACAAAAATCTTTAAATTTTCTATTTGAAAAAAAAATTTAATCAAAGCTCTATATTTTTCAAAATTTTTAAAAAATGCCTTATTTTTCTGATGCTATTGCAAATAATAATTTTTCAGAGTAATTTTACTCTTTTTGAACACGGTATCACAAGGTTCAAAGAAAAATATACGTTTTAACTCCTCAAAAAAGTTTACGAATGAAATACTTTTGCAAATTCAGTCACTTTTCTTCAATTTTCTCTCAAAACAGTCGTAAACTTTTTCGCTTTCTCTTCTATTTCCTTTTATTTCTCTTTTTTTTTATTATTCTGACCAAATGGATAGAAGGAAATGAAATTTGATTTTTCCCACCGTTTTACTTCCCACAGTTCAAATTAATTCGCTTTCCCTTGGGCTGTTTGTCGAGGCATTCTTGCTTGAGGATTGAATTTACATCATAAATAGCTAAAAAACAAATGTCAAAATTGTAAAAATCTTTTTTCCTGTATGCGTATTAAAATAGCAAAGCAAAAATAAAGCATTTTTAGTAAGATTTTTGGGAAATAGGTTGAAAAAGGGGACTTTTACCTTTAGAAATATTACAGAAAGAGAAATGTTTCTCTTTTCCATTTATTTTTTTTCTAATTTTTTTATTGGTATATTATTTTTCTGTTACTTATTTTACAATGAGATACGAGTAAAATAGATTTAATATCAGTCACTAGCGTATAAATGTTAAAACAATATTTTTAAAATGTGGAAATATGTTTGATTTTAATAGTAACACATTTATTTTATACTCTTGAGATCTGGATTTAAAAAAACACTAAAAATGTACATTCACTGCTTTGGAAAAAGAAAAAAATGATACTACAGACTAAAAAAAATATTTTTCTGAAATTGATACTTAAAGGATCTCTTAAATTATATTCACATTCTTAAATTATATTTCCTTTTTAGTCTATATCAAATTAAAAGGGTTCGAGATAAAAAAAAATATTAAAATTTTCTATTAAAAAAGGGAGGGGGCTATGTATTTACTGTAAGGCACAGAGCTTGTGCATATTTACATTTATTATTTGTCCTATTTATTTTTATATTAATCGCGGCATTATTCGTCAACACTTTACAATTATCATCAATTTTATATTAAAAAAAAGCTCTATGTTTTCGAAACTTTTTGAAAATGCCATAATTTTAAAATGCTGTAGCAAATAATAATTTTTAAGAATAGTTTTACCCTTTCTGAACGTCGTATGAAAAAAGAAAAATATACGTTTTTCCTCCTCAAAAAAGTTTACGGTTAAAATACTTTTGCAAATTCAGTCACTTTTCTTCAATTTTCTCTGAAAACAGTCGTAAACATTTTTACTTTCTCTTCCATTTTTTAATTTTTTTTTAATTCTTTCGACCAAATGGACAGAAGGAAATGAAATTTGATTCCCCCCCCCCCCCCCCGTTATCCTTTCCACAGTTCGAATTCCTTCGCTTTCCCTTGGGCTTTTTGTCGAGGCATTCTGGCTGGAGGATTGAATTTACATCATAAATAGCTAAAAAAACAAATGTCAAAATTGTGGAAATCATTTTTCTCTATGCATATTAACATAGCAAAGAAAAATAAAGCATTTTTCTTTGGGGAAATAGGTTGAAAAAAGAGGGGCGTTTACCTTTAGAAATATTACAGAAAGAGGAATATTTTTCTCTTCTATTTATTTATTCTTTAACTATTTTTATTGGCATATCATATTTCTGTTACATACCGTACAATGAGATACGAGTAAAATAGATTTAACCTTTTAAACGCCGCACTATGATCGAAAGGTAACACAAATTATTTATTGGTAAAAATCCCATTAAAACTCAAACATAAACACTACGAGTAATTTTTTTTCTCGAAAAAATTTTTTTGTGTATGATTTATAGCATGTTCCACAAATGGAACATTGGCGGGAAACACTTAGTTTTTTCACATGTTTTTATAAAGTATGATTAACAACATTTAAACTAAAATCTCTATTTCTGTGCACATTTTTTTCATGATTATAGATAATGTATAGGCATTTTTCAGTAATAACACAATTTAAGCAGGTAAATAGCCGGGCTTTGCCCATCGAGCCTTCATTTTACTTGCGATTTCAGCAACTATTCCAGCAAAAATGCTCAAGACCCCACAAAGCTTTTAGAAAAAAAAAACTTTCCCAATTGCTTAAATAATATATTATATAGATGATGGGCAGTACTCACTGTAGGAAAGCATCTTTACAATTACTTATCAAAATTAAAAAAGAAATATATACAAAAAATATAATTGAAAATAATAATAATAATAATAATGTCTGTACTACAATTTACAACAAAATAATCAAATAAATCAAAATCTAAAAAAATACAAAAGAGAAAAAAATTACCAAAAATTAAATATATATATAGAGATAGATAGATAGATTGTCCTTAATTTTTCTGTCCTACATTTGATCTATTATCCATGATAGTTAGAGAAGCATTTCCATGTAGTCTTTTTTTCACATTCAAAACATTTTTTCTTCTAGCATACAACACATTTTCTTTGTGTTGATGGTTCAGATAATGTAATTAACAAATGTCAATGAATTCCCCTTCAGAATCATCTGCTAATTCATAAAAATATTCTAGTGTTTCTTCTATTATTCGAAATGGATTGAAAGAGACATCTGGTCTGTATGAGGTTTTCTAAATGAAGGAAATCGCAGAGTAAAGTAAAATCATATGAATTCCTTCTCACGCTTTTTTCCAAAGTCACTTCTTACATTATAGCTTATTTGAGTCATAAACAATGTCTAACTATCAACAAACAAACATGTTTTCCCTGTCAGTTATGAGTAATCCACTTCAGATGGGAGAACGAGTGTGGAAGAGAGAGAAGGGGGGGAGAGGGGGAGGGTAAGGGACAGGGTATGGAGGGGGGGGGGAAATAAAGTATATCAATGTCATAACCATCTGTTGTCGACACTTACTAAACCACCTCGTATCCAGAAACTTTTTATCAAAACTTATATGCATTGCAACCAAAAGACTTTATCATGTTAAAAAATATACCTTTACACGCCAATGTTCCATTTATGGAACATGCACATTTCTTATCTAAAATAAACAATAAAAATCAATCTTTTTTTAAATAACTTGTGTTCTACTAATAAAATGATTACTTTTACTTGATCTCACTTACTTATAAAAATATTTGTTAAATTTTGAATTTTCTATGAGTTTTTTAATTTTGCCCACGAAAAGTCTAAAAAAAGTCCTAATTTACGATTTTTTCCCTAAGACATGATTTATTTTATCAACGTAAAATCAACGCCAAAAAATCAAGTCATACTTTCTTTTCAAATACTAATTTTTACAGGGCAATAGGAATAAAAATGAATTTTTTGCAGAATTTTGAAGTTGATGTTCCATTTATGGAACATTGGCGTGTAAAAGGTTAATATCAGTCACAGGCGTATAAATGTTTAAAAACAACATTTTTAAAATATGGAAATGTGTTTAATTTTTATAGTAACACATTTTATTTATCTTTTTTGAGATCTGGATTAAAAAAAAAAATAACACTAAAAATGCACATTCACTGCATTGGACAAAGAACAAAAAAAAAGGTACGATAGACAAAAGAAAGAGATATTTTTCTGAAATTGATACTTAAAGGGTCTTTTAAATCATATTCACAAATATAGATTTAAAATTACCAGAACTTTAAGATTTCAACTTTATTATCAGTAACCTAAATTCATGGAATATCAAATTAAGAAGGCTCAAAACACAAAAATCTTCAAATTTTCTTAAAAAAAAAAAAAAAAAAGCCTATGCATTTAATGTAAGGCAAAGGGTCTGTATATACTTAAATTTATTATTTGTCTTATTTATTCTTATATTAATCGCGGCATTATTTGTAAACACTTTAAAATTATTATTAATTTTATATTTAAAAAAAAAGCTCTATATTTTCCAAACTTTTTGAAAATGCCTTATTTTTTAAATGCTGTAGCAAATAATAATATTTAAGAATAGTTTTATCCTTTTTTAACGCCGTATGAGAAGGCTAAAAGAAAAATATACGTTATTCCTCCTCAAAAAAATTTACGGTTAAAATACTTTTGCAAATTCAGTCATTTTTCTTCAATTTTCTCTAAAAAAAGTAGTAAACTTTTTTGCTTTCTCGTCCATTTATTTTTATTTTTTTATTCTTTCGACCAAATGGACAGAAGGAAATGAAATTTGATCCCCCCCCCCCCCTCCGCTATCCTTTTCACAGTTCGAATTCCTTCGCTTCCCCTTTAAATATTTTTTGGGGAAATATGTTGAAAAAATAGGAACTTTTACCTTTAGAAATATTACAGAAATAGAAATTTTTTTCTCTTTTATTTATTTCTTTAATGGCATATTATATCTTTGTTATCTACTTTACAGTGTGATACGAGTAAAGTAGTTTTAATAAAAATCAACCGCGTGTAAATGATAAAAAAATGTTTTCTTAAATATTTAATTATGTTCAAACTTAATAGTAACACATTTTATTAATCTCCTGAGATCTAAAATTTATATTACAAATAGACATACACTGCTTTTGAACAAAGAAAATGATACTATAGAATAAAGAAATAAACATTTTTTCTGAAATTGGTACTTAAAAAATCTGTTAAATCAGATTCACATTCAATTAAAATCACCAGAACCTTATAATTTCAATTTTATTTTCAATAACCTAAATTCATACAATGTCAAATTAAGGAAGTCCGGAACACAAAAATTTTCAAATTTTCTTTTTAAAAAATGCCTTACTTTTCAGATGCTATAGCAAATAATAATTTTAAAGAGTAGTTTTACTCTTTCTAAACGCGGTATCAGAAGGTTAAAAGAAAAATATATACGTTTTTCCTCCTAAAGAAAGTTTATGGTTAAAATACTTTTGCAAATTCAGTTATTTTTCTTAAATTTTCTCTAAAAACAGTAGTAAACTTTTTTGCTTTCTCTTTCATTTTCTTTATATTTTTTTCTTTTGTTCTTCCGACAAAATGGACACACGGAAATGAAATTTGATTCCGCCCCCCCCCCTCCCTCCCCGTTATACTTTCTACAGTTCGAATTCCTTGGCTTTCCCTTGGGGTGTTTGTCGAGGAATTCTGGCTGGAGGATTGAATTTAAATTATAAATAGCGAAAAAATATGTCAAAACTGTAGAAATCTTTTGCTGTAAGCGTATTATAATAGCCAAGTACAGACAAAACATTTTTTTTCTAAGATCTTTGGAGAAATATGTTGAAAGAAAGGGACTTTTACCTTTAGAAATGTAAAAAAAAAAATAGTTTTCTCTTATATTTATTTTATTTTTTCTAATTTTTCTGTTTGCATATTATATTTATGTTACTTACCTTAAAATGAAATACAAGTAAAATAAGTAAAATAGATTTATAATCAATCACTAGCGTATAAATGTTAAAAACAATATTTTTAAAATATGGAAATGCGTTTAAATTTAATAGTAACACATTTTATTTATCCTCTTGAGATCTGTATTTAAAAAAACAATAAAAATGCATATTCACTGCTTTAGTCAAAGAAAAAAAATAGTACTATATACTGCAGAAAGAAATATTTTTCTGAAATTGTTACTTAAAGGGTCTCTTAAATTACATTCACAGATATAGGTTTAAAATTACTGGAACCTTAAGATTTCAATTTTATTATCAGTTATCTAAATTCGTGCAATATCAAATTAAAATTGTCACAGAAAAAAAAAAAAGCTGCGCATTTAGTGTAACGCACAGTCTATGCGTATTTAAATTTATTATTTGTCATATATATTCTTATGTTAATCACGGCATTATTCGTAAAAACTTTACGATTATTATCAATTTTGTAGTTTCAGAAATAGCATTATGTTTCTCAACTTTTTAAAATGCCTTACTTTTCATTTTTCCAAATACATTTTATCTTTTCAAATTCATATGCTACAGTAAACAATAATTTTTAGAGTAGTTTTACTCTTTCTAAACGTGGCATCGGAAGGTTAACTGAAAAATATACGTTTTTCCTTCTCAAAATTTTACGGTTAAAATAATTTTCCAAATTCAGTTACTTTTCTTCAATTTTCTCTGAAAACCTTCGTAAACTTTTTTGCTTTCTCTTCCATTTTCTTTTCTTTTCCTTTTTTTATTCTTCCAACCAAAGACAGAAGAAAATAAAATTTGACTTTTTTTCCCCCATTATACTTTCCACAGTTCGAATTCCTTCGCTTACCCTTAAGGTGTTTGTCCAGGCATTCTGGCTGGAGGATTGAATTTACATCATATATAGCTAAAAAACAAATGTCAAAACTTCAGAAATCTTTTTTTTCTGTAAGCGTATTAAAATAGCAATGTAAAAAAAAAAAAAGCATTTTTTCTAAGATCTTTGGGGAGATATGCTGAAAAACAGGGACTTTTACCTTTAGAAATATTACAGAAAAAGAAGTATTTTTCTCAATGTTTTGTCTATTTTTTTATTGGCACATAATATTTGTGTTACATACCTTAGAATGAGATACGAGTAAAACAGATTTAATATGAGTCATCAGCGTAAGAATGTAAAAAACAATATTTTTTAAAATATACAAATATGTTTAATTTTAATAGTAACACATTTTATTTATCTATTTGAGATCTGGATTTAAAAAAAAACAATAAAAGTGTGCATTCACTGCTTTAGACAAAGAGAAAAAATGGTACTATAGACAAAAGAAAGAGATATTTTTCTGAAATTGATACTTATGCGGTCTTTTTATTTATATTTACAAATGTAGATTTAAAATTACCAGAACCTTAAGATTTCAATTTTATTATCAGTAACCTGAATTCATGCAATACCAAATTAAGAGGGTCTGGGACAGAAAAAACTTCATATTTTCTATTTTTTAAAAAAGGCCATGCATTTACTGTAAGTCACTGAGTCTGTCTATATTTACATTTATTATTTATCCTATTTATTCTTATATTAATCGCGACATTATTCGTAAACACTTTACAATTATTATCAATTTTATAGTTTCAAAAAAAGCATTATATTTTCCAAACTTTTTAAAAATGCCTTACTTTTCAGATACTATAGCAAAAAATAATTTTTAAGGGTAGTTTTATCCTTTCTGAACGCGGTATCAGAAGGTTTAAAGAAAAATATACGTTTTTTCTCCTCAAAAAAGTTTACGGTAGAAATACTTTTGCAAATTCAGTCACTTTTCTTCAATTTTCTCTAAAAACAGTAGTAAATGTTTTTGCTTTCTCTTCTATTTTTTTTAATATTCTTTTTTTTATTCATCCGACCAAATGGACAGAAGGTAATGAAATTTGATTTCGCCCCCTGTTATTCTTTCAACAGTTCAAATTCTTTCGCTTTCCTTTGGGGTGTTTGTAGATGCATTCTGGCTGGAGGATTGAATTTAAATAATAAATAGCTAAAAAACAAATGTCAAAACTGTAGAAATCTTTTTTTTTTTTTTTTTTTTTTTTTTTTTTTTTTTTTTTTTTTTTTTTTTCTGTAAGCGCATTAAAACAGCAAAGCAAAAATAAAGCATTTTTTCTAAGATCGTTGGGGAAATATATTGAAAAAGAAGGACTTTTACCTTTTGAAGTATTGCAGAAAAATAAAATTTTTGTCTTCTATTTATTTTTTGTATTGGCATATTATATCTGTGTTACTGACACTACAATCAAATGAGATCAAAATAAATTTAAATATCAAACACTGGCATGTGACTGTCAAAAGTAACATTTTTTTAAGTATGGAAATATATTTAATTTTAATAGTAGCACATTATATTTATCTTTTTGAGATCTAAAAATAAAATAACACTACAAATACACTTTCACTGCTTTTGAACAAAGAAAATGATACTATAGAAGAAAGAAAAAATATTTATCTAAAATTGATATTTTATAGATTTTTTAAATTAGATTCACAGATACTGATTAAAAATTACCAGAACCTTAGAATTCCAATTTTATTATCAATAAAGTAAATTCATGCAATATCAAATTAAACGACTTTAAACAAGTGAATGATTTGCGAATCGTCAAATTTTTTTTATTGCAAACTGTTTAAGGTAAATAATTGTGAGAAGTTCTTATTTCGTGGCAACACTATCTTGAAGGCTTATTAACTAAAACAATTAACTAAGGCATAGTTACGACATAAAATTTAGTGGTATAATGTTCAACGCAAACTGAGATTTTTTAGGTCTGTACAAAAATACTTGCTAATGTTTGCATAGTTTTTTTGGTACTTACGTATTAACACCACCGCAGCAGAAGTGACCCTATATCGGCCCATTTTCCACCGAAATCCGATATGTTACTTTGTGTTTAAATATAGTGTAATAATTAAATATATTGGTTTTAAATATATTGGCGTATAAAACCAAGGAATATGTGAATTCGTAAAAGACTTTGCAGGTGAAATATGCAAGATTTCATCGAAAATTTTGAAGGTAAGATAATTAATTTTTTTTATCACAAAGTATTTATTCCTATTTTTATTGTATGCACACATAATTTCTATAACTTATCTTAAGATTACGGTTAGTTATTTACCATGTTGCGTATTGGAAAATTTGATTATTTTAACATTTATCTTTGTGCCTTCCTATGTTCTCTCTGTTTTTTCACTTTTCTTTGACGGAATTGACCAAATTTTATGTGTAATGCTTTATTTTTCATGCAAAAATAATACAGTCTAAAACGACATTTTCAAAACTGGCCAAACGATAATAGAATCTGAGTATTTTGTACTGTCAATGGCCTAATTAGATTTACTCAAGTTTGAAACATGTATGTACTTATTTTTCAAAAAAAAAAAAAAAAAAAAAAAAAAAAAAACACACACACACTCAAGAATAAAGAATCATGCACTCATAGTTGAATCTGTAACTGTTTTCAAAAATGAGTTTATACGTCAATGTAAAAAATATATTAGTAAACCTTGATTACGTCCATTAATAACTATATCGTGATATTAATAAAATATATTCCACAACGAAAAATTAAGAATTTATATTATAAATAAATATTTTGCTTATAAGACGTTCTTGTATTAATAAAAACATTTAAAATACATTAATTTTTTTTTTATTTACATGTTTCAACTCTTTTTAATCGAGTCATCTTCAGAATGTGAATAGAAAATAAAATTACAAACATAATGAACATGAAAAACTGAAATAAATAATTATTGAAATTAAATTATTTTCTAGTTTTCTTTGAATATATAAAAAATCTTTTAAAAAATTTTGAATTATTTTTAATAGCGAAACCTCCCCTAAAATTAAAAATGCTCTTAAATACTAAAATCGATCCCATTAGTATAGACGAACTCTCCGGAGTTTATATTATTCCATTATTTAGAGAAAGAGGAATAAAAAACCTTTATATAGGTATGACCCAACGAAAATTTAAAATCAGGCGTAAATAGCATATAACAGATACAAAACTTAACAAAAAGAAAACTGCTCTATCCAGTTGAAATCAAAAAGAGAACATTAAAATACTTTTTTTAACGAGAGTAGATTAATTTACAGGTCTAATTTTCATAAGAGAATCCATTAAAAACTATTTAAAAAGTTCACATATGTTTAGCGATTCGCTATCTTTTCGCATCCCAAATATATATGAATTGAATGGTTAGACAATTTATAAGATAATTATTTAGCTGGACCACGGGCAATATCCAAATTAAAAAGCGCGTGATATATTGAATTTAATTTCAATAATTATTTATTCTAGTTTTTTACGTTCATTATGTTTGTAATTTTATTTTCTATTTACATTGGAAAGTGACTCGATTAAAAAGAGTTGAAACGGCACAGATGTCATATACGCACCACATTTGCACGTGCTCCCCCCCCCCGCCAACTTGGCGAAAATTTTGTTTTTGAACATAAATTAAAAATCGCATGCAATAACTGCACATGGTTTTTAATTGCAATATAAAAATAAAATAACGTGAAAAAATGAAAGAGATTCTAGCATTTTTAAAAAAGAAATAAAATAATTAAATGATAATTTGATATAAATAATTATTGATATAGTATACAATAAAAATATTTTAAAGAATTAAAATAAAAAATAACGGTAAATAAACATGAATTCAATAAAAAAGTAAAGAATAAGTAAACAGGTTTTAAACTTAATAAGTAACAAAGCAGTAAATATAATTTTCACAATAAAACGTAAATATTAATACTTATAGCTTTATTGAATGCATGCAGTTGTATTATTTAGTCAGCGCATTTCACTGATATCATTAATTTTTCCAATTTCATTTCCCTAACAATTGTTACAAGCTTATTAAACGATCTCCTAATTGGGACAGATGTGCAATGCCAAATTGGCGAGAGAAAAAAATGCACGTGAAAATGTGGTGCGTATATGACATCTGTACCGTTGAAACATGTAAATAAAAAATTTTAATGTACTTTAAATGTTTTTAATAATATGAGAACGTCTTATAAATTCCTACTTTTTCATTATGGAATATGTATTATTAATATTACGATAGAGTAAATTTGATTCCGAACCATTTTGACTATACGGCATGCTCTGATTTGAGTATTTTTTGCTCAGTTTTGAAAATGTTGTTTTTAAAGAGAAATTATCCTTGAACTATAACAGCATTTTAAACATGGGATTAAATCATCCTAATTAACAAGATAAATGATTATTTATAAAATGTCGAATCATCCTATCTCAGCCTGTTGGTAAAATTAAAACCAGGCATGTATATGATAATTTTAGAAGAAAGCAAAAAGAGATTGGATTTTCGGCACAGATGTCATATACACACCACATTTGCACGTGCTTTTTCCTCCGCCAGTTTGGCATTGCACATCTGCACAAAAAAGAAGATACGTTTAATAAGTTTATAAAAACTAAGAATGTGTTTGTTAAAAATACAAGTTTATAATAGTTGTAAGGAAAATAAAATAAAAGTTAAAGATTTCAGTAAAATGTGCTGATTAAATGATACAACTGTATGCATTCAACATGGCTATAAGTATTACGAATTACGATTTATTGTAAAAACTATTTTTACTGTTTTCTTACTTATTAAGTTTATTATATATAATTGTTTATTTATTGTTTCCTTTTTTATTAAATTCATGTTTATTTACTGTTATTTTTTATTTTAATTCTTTAAATTATTTTTATTATATACTATATCGACAATTATTTACATCAAACTATCATTTATTTACTTTTATTATTTCCTTTCTTAAAATGCTAGAATCCTTTTGGAGTTTTTTGAATACTTTTTCATGTTTTTTTTTTTTTTAATGTTTCAATAACAAAATCACGTCTTGTTATTGCATGTAAATTTATAACTTATATTTAAAAAAAGCACGTGCAAATGTGGTGCGTATATGACACCTGTGCCGGATTTCTTTTATAAAACAGATAATATATCTTATTTTACAATTTTAAATAAAGAACTAAACGAATAACATATTTTAATTTTATATCGAATGATTAATTTTTTAAGGCAAAAAGACAATTAGCTTCCTTTAGATTCCGAAGAAATTTCGGAAAAACATTCACCTCTTTACGTGCTTTATAAAAATTGTAATCATTCTTTTCCATACAGTTTTGACTGCCTTTTCTTGATATTATTTTTTCAGTTTAATTGTTTTCTAATATGTTTTTTCTCACTTAAGATAACTGGGGTACTTACGTATTAACGCCACCGCAGCAGATATTGCGCTAATGCGCCAATAAAGAGCAATCTTTTTGTAGTACATATACATTTAACGTGTGAATTAAAAAAAAAAAAACTAATCAAAGATTGAAACATATAAACTAAGAGAGACTTGAATACATTTTTTAAAAATAAATAAAACTTGTCACTACTCTATTATCCCGTCGACCAATTTCGCCAAATTATACAAATCGACAAACTAATAACCAAATTATACATATTGACATAATTTTTATTTTAAATAACGAAAAAAGAAATAATTAGTAGAATATTAATAAAAATATTAATAAAAATATTAATAAAAAGTTGAAATAAAAATCACTTAATGACATTCTAAACACGTGAATCGCATTTAATGTCATTGAATGTGACATTCACGATCATCCACTATTGGCATTTAATCTTATAGTTTGGCGATAATTTTTTGGTCGACGTTATAACCTATTAGTATCTAAAATTTGCATGCAAAAAATAAAACACTAAAAAACATTTAAAGATACAAGAGTAAACGTTTAGCCAAGCTACACGCAAGGCTTCTCGTTCACACGCGCACAAAAAATGGCGTCAAAAATGAGCAAAAAAAAAAAAAAAAAAAAAAAAAAAAAAAAAAAAAAAAAGCACTCAAAAATCAGCAAACAATAAGTAAATCCAAAAGGTAACTGCGTGCCAGTGCGGACAACAAAATTGCTTTTTATTTGCGCATTAGCACAATTTCTGCTGCGGTGGCGTTAATGCGTAAGTACCATAAATAGTTTTAATGTAAAGAATGATGGTTTCAAAGCAATTTATAAAATTATACCTAAAAAGCTAGCAACAATTTCATTATGAAAAATAAATCCTTACTAAATATGTTAAACACAATAATATAAACAAGTTCGAAATTGAACGTCAAGTGAAGCAAATGAGGTGCGTAGGTACTATAACGAAATTTTAAAAATATTCAGATCTTCGTGTAATAGTATACAGTACAGTACCCGAAATCTTTTGTGTGTTCCCCGTAAATACTATGTACTTTCTATTACACAGGAACTAATTTGTAGTAATGTAGTGATCAACGTATATCAATTTCAAAAAATGTGAAAAAGTTTAATATTATCCCCCCCCTATACCATTATGTAATGAAATACTTTTGTATGACGCTGTAAATTAATAACAAATATTCTTTGCACCACACATTATTCATAATGTATATTTTTATATATTTCATAGATGCTTATCAATATTATTATTTTTGAAACAATGTAACAGCATTAAAATGCACCTGGAACAATTTTCTCCATTGGCTGTAATGTAATACTTTTGATTGTCTCTGTAATTAAACTACTCATCCGATTTTCTTAAAATTTTAAATGACTTGGCAAAAGTATGCAGCAATTACATACTTTAAATTTCAAACAATTCGGTTGGATAGCTTTTATTCAATTATATGAGGACAGTCGGACTGACGGACGGATTGAGCGACGAACTATAGGTGCTGCTTATATACATAATTACGAATACACCTAAAAGCGATTGATGCTTGGCAACTTTTCCAGCTCCTCCTACATTAAAAAATTTATAACTATAGTTTAAGATAAGAAATTATACAGATTGCAACATGTACAATCAGTAGTGTACAATCAATATTTATTTAACAATACATCAATAAATATTTTTTAATACATTTTCAATTTAGGAAAACATAATTTATGAATGTTATTCTTCTTCATTAGTTTTTCAACAATAATGATAGGACGCAAGTGATAATGGTTATTAATTCTAAACGATCTTAATATCATAAAAATTCCAGTTTTTGAAAGAAACTAGAATACTGCGTGAAATGATTCAATTATTGTATCAATATTTATTTGACAAAACATAAAATTTAATTTTTTCATTACACATTTTGAATTTTAGAACGAATAATTTATGAATATTATTATGCTTCCTTTTACAACTGATTAAATAATAATAATATCTAAAGCATACCTACAAATTAAAACTAAATTATTTTGAAAGCTTTCATAATACATAATTTATTTTTCTGATCTGTGCCACGCCTCTCATTTGATAACAGAAAACAAAACTTTTCAAACTAAATCAATCATGGGAAAGCGTCAAACAGATTTTATTTATTTTTGTTCTAGCGTATAATAGTTTGAAAAATCAAAATTTATAACACAATATCTATACTTTACTAGCTGTCTTTGGATGAAAAATGAGCTTTTCGCGTGAGTAATAGTGGTTCGAAGATATAAAACCCAAAGGAAATATTCTTATACTATTTGCAGCTCCATAGAGTAAATACCTTTGTATAAAATGATCTAATATTGTAAGCTTCAGTATAACAAATGAAAAATCGATTAAAAGTTTTCACAAAATTCATCAATCATGTAAATTATAGTCGTTATACTTTATATAACTCTAATTCATAAGAAAAAAAAATAAGACGAATGTTCAGTTCTGTACCACAAGCACTTTCCATGAACTGGATTAAAAGAAAATAAACTTAGACCTGCTGATAGAAAAAGTTCCATCCTTATATAGAATTTGCGTCCATAGAATTTTTATTTTTTAAGTACGTCTCTAGATTTCGGAAATATATTGGTTTCTAAAATTTTAAGCGGACACACTTCCTTTGAAACCACCTTTTTAATTTTGAATAATACTGTAATAATATGCGGTTTTACAATACTTAATACTAAAACTTAAATAAAATAAACTGTAGAACAGCCTATTTTACTAAAATTTAAGTTTTTAAAAAAATAATTAAATTTTAAAAATCCCTACTACTTTTGTAAATATGAATATTTTTGCTTCAATTTTTTTTCCACATTCATTATAATGTACTTTATAAAACTCTGCATGGATTTTTATATGCATGGGATTTCACATTTCATGTGATTCTTTTTTTTCGTGTCTATTAAAAAATAAAGAAAATTCAACAAACTTTCAATTTAAATATTAACACGTTCGCTGCCGCTTACGTGAAGATGTGATGATAGTTAATGCCGCATTGTAGAAGTGGGTTTTTCCCAGAAGCCGATTCACTTTTTATAACAAAGAATCAGTGAAAGATTTTCCCACGCCAGCGCGTGACTGGCTATTGGACATCACCACACATAACGCGCTGGCGCGTGAGCAGTCCCTTAACATTGGCGCCATATCACGTGCTGGCGCGTGATCGGCAGAGAATGTGTAAAAAAATAACTGTAAACTTGAACGGTAAATCCATGCACAAACATATTAAATATAACATGGCGAAAAAGAAAAGAAATCAAGCTTCTATCTAAATTAGAAAAAATCATCAGTATTTACCGAATAAGCAAGTTATAAAAATATGAACACGATGAAAAGTCAGTTTAAAGTTTTCATTTGTATAAATAATTTTGCTTTATATATTAATAAAATGTACACTATCTCGCGATAAAATTGTCGTATAGGTAAAAATGAGGTGTGAAAATATTCACAATTAAAGAAATTTTTAGTTAATATTAAAAAAAGAAAATCGATAGTTTGACCAGTTTCTAGCTATTGTGTCCTCTTAAAGATAAAGATCGCTTTAGAATCATGGATAATTCAGAAGAGATTATTGAATATTTTCGTTTAACATTATATTGTATTTTCCTAAATTAAGGAGCATTTGTCATTACAACGTAGTTTGCACGTTTAGATTCATTGTTTTTATTCAAATTTATTGCGAAGCGTTTCTAAGATATCCCAGAGTTATTGTGTGGAGCTTAGTAGATCTATATAAAATAAAAAATGTTATTAGGAACATCTAAAAATATTATAGGGCATTATTTCAGGATTAATCATATAATTATGGCTCACATCATTATCGAAATAATCATAATTGAAATAATTATATATATATATATATATATATATATATATATATATATATATATATATATATATATATACTTTTATAAATATAACCAAACTAATTCAGATATTACCATACAATAAACCAATGAAACCAGTATTTTTACAATCATCCTATTAAAATCATTTAAAGTTTGAAGTGAAATAGAAGGCAAATTACCAAAATTATGAAAGGTAATGGATAAAGGGATATTTCATTTAAATGGAAATAAGTTTAACAGAAAATAAGCCCCAAAAATAAAACTAATAAAAAAAATGAATCGGAAATATGTCAAGATGTGTAATCGACACTATTTAATTGTTTTCACTCATTTTACTTAAAAACTGAAAATCAGTATTGAGATTTTATGAGTTTATTGAGGGTTGAGCCAAAAAGTCTAGTGTCCAAATTATTTGATAAATCAGGAAAATAAAAGATAACGTGCATATCTGTTATAATTTGACATAATGTGATACATCTATAATTGTTTTACTGATAAGTGATAGATATAGAAGTTAAATGAAGTTATGTTTCTCACTTGTTTATTATAAAAAAAAAAAAAAAAAAAAAAAAACATCTTTTAAGAGGAATAGAGTTAATCATGGTAACTTTGACCTATCTGGGTAGCTTTGGCCCAAAAGAGGAAAAAAGATTAAATCTGTTATATTCCTTGAGTTAACGACAAAGTTTTGTTCACAAAATATAAAATAGCAGCACTAGTGTGATTTTGGCAGCTTGGAAGTAATTTGTCAAAATTCCACCATGGCAGAATGGATCAAAGTTTCGTAATGGTGGATCAAAGACTCCCTGACTTGGCATAAAGTTAACCTGATTGACTGCAACCAATCTTTGAATATTAAAAGATGAAGATTTTTGTCCTAAATGACCTATGTCACGTATATCTTCAGATTTATTCAATTAAAATAAACTCTTCAAATTTAATTTTTTACAAGCTGAATTAATTATTCTGTTATTACTTTTAGTAATAATGAGGATTAAACTGAATGAATGATTTATTAAGCATGAAGAATTTATTAAACATACCAAAAATATTCGCATGTATTGAAACATGAAAAGTTTAGCGCAATTGTTTTGCAAAGCCCTACAACAGCAAGAACAATTTTTTAGTTTCAGTGTTTGTTTTTATATAAATGAATGCATGAGATAAAAGCATAAACCTACACCAAAATTTATTAACTTAATAAAATAATAATTTAGTTTATACATCTCAATCATACTAAATATAACATTCAAACACCCATTCTAACCGCAAGGTATATTTTCAGTTTTTAACTGGCAAAACAATAAACAGAAATTGTAAGCATAATAATTTTTTACACACTTGTGCAAAATATATCATCTGTCTTGAAATTATTATTATTATTATTATTATTATTATTATTATTATTATTATTATTATTATTATTATTATTATTATTATTATTATTAACTTATTTAATACGCTCCATTTGCAAAAACAATTAAAATTAAGCCCGTTTTGATTTAAATATCTTTGCGTTCTGTTTCGTTTGATTATGAATTGTATAAAAAGTAAAAAAAATATTAAAAGAAAATACTGTAAAACTCGTACCATAATTTCGTTAAATAAGTTTCATTTATAATATTTTTTTATGTTTATTAAAAATGTATCTACCAATATTCATATTTATTCGAAATGCTTTAAACCATCCAACTGATAAAATTCTTAGGGAAGAAATATATTCAAATGCATTATCTGTCTTCAACGATTTCACTTTCAACTAACATAATCAGACTTCTACAACATTAAGCTTCTTTAGTATTTCGACTAAGTCATGGATGTTGCAATGTAATTTTCGAGACAATGTTAATGACATAACTTAAATAACTTCAAATAATCAAGCACCTGAAGATTTTAAGAGAATGAGAAACTGTACTTAATTAAAGTATGCCAAATTATTTTATTTTAAATGCTCTAAACTGTATATCCCATTTGTGATGTAATAATTATACAGGGCGCCCGTCTCTCAACAGTTGCCAATGAATAATTTCAAAATCGTTAGTCATAGACATACAGTTTCAAATGCAAAAATGCTTTAATAAAAGTAAAGAAGTATTTTTTATGCGATTTAGGTCAAAAAATTTTTATTAAAAAATTACGAAAGTTAAATTTTTATGCGGTCCCCCGGTCCAATTTATAAGTGATATTTAGTAAATTTTTACCACTATTCTAACAAGTAAGACAAAAAAAGTCCCATTCCTCTGCTATTAAAACTTACAGAGTAATAGCTGTTTAAAGAAGCATCTTTTTTGCTGCAAAATAGGGTTAGTCACAAAGTTACAGGAAATAAAAGTAAACGTTAGATATAAAATTTAACATTAAACATTGAGAACAAAGTAATTTTTACAATATTATTTTTAAGTTTATGTTGATGTTTATAAATTAAAGCAAAATATAAAACTTTTACTCAAATTATAAGTGAAAAAAAATTGTTCAATTAAATTATGAAAAGCAACAATCACAATTCGTTATTAAATGATGCATATTTAAAATTCTATTAGATTATTTAAACTAATAGAATTTAGTGTTGTCCTATAAAATAAATAAATAGTGGTACGCACCTAAAATCGTATTAATATTACTTTGTTATTGGATATAAATAAATATGAGAATTAAACCCTGATCAGATATTTGAAAGTGAATTAAAATTTTAATACAAATTTTAAATTAGGAAAACATACAAGCAAAACCTAAGAGAAAAAAAAAGCTTAACCAAAATAACACACATTTTAAAAATAGAATCATGAAAGGAAACAGCCCCATTTCTTTCAAAAATACAAAAAAAAAAAGAGAGATGTAAAAATACAATTGAGAATGTAAATTTAAAAGCTCGCCTTATCGCTTTTGTTTACTATATTAATCTATACCAGTCTGCACTAATGTAACACTACAATCTCCAAATTTATATTGAAAACCAATAAACGCATTTAAAGATTTTCGCAGATTCCCAAAATGTGATTTTCTCGATAAAGAGAATTTTCAAACTCAAGTCATTTTTTTTAACCAGTCTAGAAGTTAATTAATTAAAATTAATACAACCATAAAACTTATACGGTGGCAGAACCTTCAATTAAATTGCTTTAAAAATGTTTTTTTACCTCATTTAAAACATTTTTGTAATTGGAATTATTTGTCTGTGACAAATGGTTTAGGAATTATCCATCAGACAGCGTTAGAAATGGACCCTCTTTATAATACTTTAAGCACTTAGTGTACGTTCCCTTAAAGCTTAGTCCAACTCATCCGTTTCAGTTACAGAAAAGCGGTTTAAGTCATGAAATTTAAAGTTTCATTACTCAGTCAGTTTTATTATTAGATGAATGGGACCTTTTTTGTATTGCTTGTAAGAGTGATGGAAAATTTTTACTAAATATCATTTATAGGATCGGAAGACCGTATAAAAATTTAATTTTCGTATTTTTTTACTAAAAGTTTTTTTTAACCTATGAATCGTTTAAAAACAATTCTTTACCTTTTTAAAAGCATTTTTGCAATTGGAACTATACGTCTATGGCTAACAGTTTAGAAATTAGCCATTAGCCACCGTTGAGAGTGGACACACTGTATACCGCAAACTACACAAGATACAAAGTAAAATAAAATCAAACCATATTTAATGAAATTATGAAAAATACATTTTACATCTCTAATAACATGTTTATCTTTTAATTAGAAAAAACATACACGTATTTAGTTAATTATATTCAGATATACAGGGTGCAATATGTTATCTGTCGTCGACTTTTAATATCTCAACCGTTGGTCGTAGAGATACAGTTCCAGTTACAAAATCGTTTCAAATGAAATAAATATTCATTTTGTGGCATTTTTTAAAGTAAAAAAAATCATTTTTATAAAAATTACGCAATTTAACATTTTATACGGCCCTCTAATCTCTATATTTAACTAATCTCTATGTTTACATTTATCATAACAGATATAATACAAAAAGTTTGACTTCTGTACTTCAAAAATTGAAGCAGTTATTAAATTTCAAAGTTTGAGATTTTTGCACATGAATTTTTTTCTTTTATTGAAGAATCAATTAAAAAATAAATAAAAATAATTGGATATCGAAATCAAGGCACAATGCTCTTTATAATGACGAAAGCAACTTTAGCCGATATCGTCAAATCTGGATATCACCAAAAAGAATTATTTCCTCTAAAACTTATAGCTGACTTTTAGGGATCGTATACAAAGGCAGGAATGAAACTTTCAAATTAAACAAAAAAAATAAATATCAATTTATTATCATATCAGTAAGTGGTCTACTATAAAAAAAAATACATCCAATGCCGGAATCTAAGAGAGATACTGTTCAAAGTATTCTCCGTTGGTGTTAGTACACTATTGTATGCATGTCCTGAACGCGTCGTAGCATGCAGGTATAACTCTGCGACACATAAGGAAAATACGCTGCTTTAGATAAACCAGAAGTGGGCTCAGTCATATAGATCTTGATGTAACCCCACAGATAGAAATCCATAAGAATCAAGTCCGGTGAACACAGCAGCCACTTACCGTAGCATCACAGTCAGTGATCTGTTGGTCAAATTTGGTGGTCCGATATGCACGAACATTTGATGCTCTATGCGTCCTATCATGTTGAAACCATACACGGCATTTTGGAGTGGCGTTCTTAATACCAATCACGTGTCGTTTTTGTAGCAGGTGCAAGTAATGATCGCCCGTTAAAGTCCTATCGTATAAGATGGGTTCAACAATCTCTAAGTATTAAATAAGTATTTCTTAAAACTGATTGTTTCACTCATTGTTTGACTGAATTGTGATAAATATATGATGATTTCTGAAACTATAACCATTTATCTTATTTCATGTACTTTCAGTATGTAATCGAGATATTTCGAAATAATAATGACTGTTTTTTCCTATAATTATGTATTTCAAGGTTGTGATGCAATCGATGTGACGTCAGTGGTAAAAGTTCATTTCTTTGTCAGTCTTCTATTTTCTTCTGTAAGAATAACATCAAAATAATGTTTTTGTAAAATTTAATTGTTTTTCTAATCCTTTTGTTTAATTTTGAATGCAGTGAGTAGAATAATACAGTGTGTTTGAAAGGAACTTTCTACGCGATGTGGATTTTTTCGTGTCTGCTTCTGATTTCTTTATCAAGTAGGATAACGCCACGCCGTTCGGATATTATGTTACAACCAAGATAGGACAGACTTTATTATTATTTTTGACTGATTTTATGAAGAGAAGAGGAATAGCTAGAGTTCAAGTTAATATTAATAAATTGATAGAAACATAAACTATGTTTCTTAAGTCCCATATCTTCTAGTAAAAGAAGTGACAATCTTACAATACCTGACTACTGAAACTTTGTTCGCAGTTGCTCTAAGGAATTTTTTGAAAGATGAGTCAAAAATAATAAAAATCTTTTATCTTAAAAAAATAATAATAACGTAGTCAGCAATGCTGCTGTATTGAAAAATTAGAAATCAGAAATTGCGGCAAAGTATAGTATACTGAGTAGCACCTCTCTACAATTTTCAAAAATCATTAAAAGATTGAAGTGTATTATGCTGTCAAGCAATTCGGGGGAAAAAAAAAAAAAGGTACGTACAAGAAAAAGAATGAAGAACTTGAAATTGCTTTCTTGCGGTAGATAAAAGGAGCAAGAAGCCAGAAAATTGTTTTAATTTGTAGAGTTTTGCAAGAGAAAGCAAAGGCAGTGCTCTCACTGACAGCGATTTCACGTGTTCTAACGAATGGCTTTCAGTATTTATAGAGCATCAAAAAATTGACTGCAAAAGGGTACGTGTAGAAAGATCTAACGTAGATGAGAAATCTATGAAATCTTTTTGCTTAGAAAAGTTATTAGATGTAAAAATAAGAAAGAAAATTATGCTCCCAAAGACATTTTAGCGCCGATGAAACGATCCTGTTTCTCAAAGAAGAAACCTCATGAACATTTATTTTAAAAGTAGAAAAATGTACTGGAGGAAAGTTCATCGAAGAAATAATTGCAATTGTGGTTTCCTGAATATAAACGGAAGTAAAAAAAAATATTATTGCTCGTGATCAGTAAATCAGCAAAACTACGTTGTTTCAAACACGTTTAAACTTTGCCAGTTTTCCACACTTCCAGCAAAAATGCATGGATAAACAAAGTTTTTTTCACGAAACGGCTACTTGATGTCGGCTTAAAATTCTACCGATAAAAAAGAAAATTCTGCTTTTTGCAGGACAATTGCAATGCTCATAAAGATGTTCCAGTACTAAGAGAAATTGAACTTTTCTTTCTTTCCACCGAATTCTTATTTCTTAGACATTGTTTGCCAAGTATATTTGCATAGATAAAGAGGGCTGACTACGGATGTGACAAAATATACGAATGACGAGAAAATAATTGCTGGATTCACTGAAAAACAAAATGATAAAAAAAAATCTATGTTTCAGACGTGGTTTATAAAAATCAAATCAGAACTGAAATGTTCAGTATCATTAAATGTAGCTACCGCTGAACTGAAAATTGTACATTGTTTTCTTATGGAACAAGAGAATGCTTCATGAGCTTTGGACAAATTAAATGAGGTCCATACGTTAATAGAAATAGCACTTTACACAAACTGAAACAAAAATTTATAACGGACTTGGAAAAAAGAAAAGATTAGCTGGTAAATAAATTTATTTTTGCTTAAAATAAAAACCAATATTTGTTTTATTTGAACTGTTAATTGAAACAAAAATTTATAAGGACTTGGAAAAAAAAAAGATTAGCTGGTAAATAAATTTATTTTTGCTTAAAATAAAAACCAATATTTGTTTTATTTCTTAATTAAATTTTCATTTTCTTATCCGTTTATAATTTTAGCAGGGATATCGTATTTTTAACCCCCAGGCCGCCTAGCAAAAGGGCAAAACAGTAATGTTTTTTTCTTTGTAATTTATCTTAAATGTTAAAAAAAGAGCAATTTTCTAACATGGTATAATTTTTTTTGTTACATATATCATAGCTGCCAAATTTTAAGCATTTTTCCTACCACAAAAAATTTATAATAAATATCGTCTTATTTAATCATCGAAATCTTATGATTTAAGAAATGGAAAATCTCTGTACAAATTTAGGGGTAGCAAAAATGCGCAAAAGTTGGCAGTTGTGATATATGCTTATAAGCCTTGAAAGTATCAATCATAACTTAATTTCTTAAAACTGGATTACATTTGTAGAATTATATTAATTTAAATAAAGCTTCAATTGCAATGAAATCTGCAGCTTAGTGAACGGATATATCAAATCGCGGCAATGGGAAGTTTAAGGTTATTTGTTTAGTTTTTTATTTAACATTGATGACAGCTACATTTTGACGTTTAACACTATAGCCCGGATAATACGGGAAAAAATCCCAAATTCTATAATTTCGTGTTAATTTGTTCGACTGTATTACACATAGTATGAATGAATACGGGAGATATCATTGCGAGTTTGGCGAAGAAGGGTTTTGAGTCATCTGAATCGAAACCCATCACTAAAAGTTAATTTGTTCAATTTGTAGATTTTGCCGCTAAAAGAAGCACACAAGAGACAATGCCCGATCGAAAATTTGTGAAGTAAGTTCTGAGATTAAAAAGCTATATATTTATTAAAAATACTTTAATTTTTACTTAAATTAGCAATGCATTTCACGTACTTTCAAAATGTTTAGGAAGATTTTGGAGGTGTTCATGAGGTAGTGTATAGTTTACAAGTTACTGCGCAGTAAGTACCCGGGTGATAACGCAATCCAATGCCGTTATTACTTCGATTGATTCTTTTCAGTGCTTCAACTAAATGCGAAGAGGATTTATTTATTATTTTATCACGAGAAGACATTTATGACGTTATTGAAAATAAAGAAGGGTGAATAGAATTTTTCATGTTTTTAATGCTGTTAATATTTTAATGTCATATCGTAACATAATATATGCATATATGATTGAATGTAAATGTTTTCACGTTTAAAATAAGGTGAATTAATTTAATGCAAGGTGTTGGATGCAAAATATATCATATTACCGTAAGTTTTTAAAAGTTATTTGGCAAAATGTTAAATAAACTAAAAAGAAACTTTTATATGACATATGTGCTCGCCTGTGTAGGAGTTTATTTATCCTTAATTTTACTGCTCTAACGTAATATATTAGGTTTTATATAAATAACAAGATCTTAGTAAACGTCAAGCTATGTTTTTATTACTTTTTAATTTGTAACTAACCCATGTTGATGTAATATAAACTCCAAGAGAAAAATTCATCTGGATTTATCTAAAAGAAACTCTTCTTTAAAAACTTTTAACGACTTAATCGTAATTAAGTTTTAGAATAAAAGATTTTTATTACTTAGCAACTTAGCGAATTTAAACAAAATCAACAAATTAATTACTTGTAAATAATGAATCAGGAATTCCATTATTTTAAGTTAAAAGTATTTCAAGAATTAGAAAGTGAATTAAATAGTCTGTTTTATAATTTACATTCGGAATTAAATTTCAAGTAATTAAGTTTATTTCCCTTCGCTTAAAAAGATTAAGCCCGAATATAGCTGCGTTCATTTACATTAAGTCAGTACATTAGAGTTAATTGTTCAATTGATAAATTCGGTTGGTGTGCAAAGACGATAGGACATAAGCCTGGTCTAGTGTAAGTAATATTTTATTTGACATGAGGATAATTTATAATTTAATGGTCCGTACTTTTGCAATTTGTTGCTGGTCTTAAACGATCGTGAAGTACGCTAATTATAAAAGTTTTAGATATTTATTTAAAATATTACATCTCCTAAATAAGTAAATAGATTAGGAACACTGTGTTTTAATTAAATAAGTATTGTTAATTACCAAAACAAATGCATATTTACTTGAATTCTCGAAACTTTTTTTATTTCATTCTAATGTGGTTATATAATTATTCTTATTTCTCTTAAAGGCAAAATACATTTAGTTCTGACCAAATGATATTGGATAAAATTGGATCCAAATGATATTGGATATAAATAAAGTTAGAGGTATAAGACTGAAGGTAAACTGTTAAATGAAGTTGAGCATTTCCATAGAATAAATAAAAAATGCGTATTTTTAAGCATAATCAGTATATGTATTTAAAATATTCCTTCTAGATAAAATTATTTTTAAAAGTAGTAAAATAAACGACGGCCTTTTCGTAAGTGTATATTACGTTTAGCAAATGATATGTCAGTTTAAAAATCCTGAATTATATAAACATTATTAAATTTGCATTTATAAAAGTGCTTTTTGATGTTATTTTATTCGATGTAGATAAAAAAGAAAAAATAATTTAAACGGAAGATGATCAAAATGGTTTTGCAAACTGCTCTATAAAAGAATAATTAAAACTGATATTTAAAGGAACTGCACTTTTATTTATTTAAAGTTACATAAAAAATGTCAAGATCCACTTAAATCATTAGAATAAACTGCATGAAAAAAATTCTGCTTTCGTAAGTAATACGAGTTTGATCCTTATTTATTTTAACCACTTAACGTATCACTTTTGAAAAAAAAGCTTTCAAATAATCCCTATTTTTTTCCCATATTTTTTACAGAATTGTTAATCTTTTACCATCAGTTTTTGAAAACCGAAGTTTTTGCCTAATAGAATCAGAAAAAATGCTCGGATTAAATAATGCAAAATTTAGAATAAAAATGGGGACTGACGTCTTATTTTCCCGCGAGCCGCCATCTTGTTTCCCTATTATTTCCCACAAATTATTATTATTATTTTATTTTGCAGTTATTTTTTGAGGAAACATAAAATAAATATTTTTAAGCCTTATGCACATTAAAAAATTGTTTTCACTTATCTTAAAAAAAAAAAAAAAATGAATAAGTAAATCAAACGAATTTTACTATTAAAAATTTGATCTTTCAATCTTTGAATTTCCAAAGTAGATTGTCTTGTTTAATTTAATATCATTTTTTGAAATGTATGATTCAATCATTGAATAATCATTTTAAGTTGCATTTTGCAGTTTAAGGTTAAATAATAATGCATGAGAAATAAAAGGGAAACAAAATGGCGGCTCACGGGAAGATACGACATCTAAGCCTAAAAATGCACTGGTGTGAATAATGAATCATGATGGAATATGCACTTCTATATGTGAGACTAGCAAATCGTGATTGGCAAAAACATGTTGGCCGTATAATGTACGGTCAAATAAGAGAAGCGGTTAATGAGAAATTTATGAAAGCAAAAATACAAACCTATCTTATTAACTATTTGGAAAATACTTACTGTCCTCCTTAGAGAATAGGGAAATCTGAAGTGTATCTGAATCTTTTTATTGGTTCAATTCCGAAACTTATTTTATTTTATTTTATTCGTTTTCTGATTGGTCCATACTACTTCTGTTTTTTATTTTATTCGTTTTCAGATCGGTTCATGTTTAATGTCCAGAAATGAAATACTTCTATTGCCACAATGGCAATAAATAAATAAATAAAAGTACTAAAAGATAATAACTTAAAAAAATTCAGGTACAAGTTTCAAACAAATTGCATTTAAAAATAAATTTTTTCTCGATAAAACGGTGTAAAAATTGAAAATGTGTGATGTTTACAAGTTTAAAAATTTGCAGTACCGAAAATTGCAAAACTAAAATTTCATTTAAAATTTGTATACGCTTGGTACAGGAATATTAATTTTTAATCAATGTCGTACGTAATATAAGGCTTTGTTATTACATAAATCACTTTTTGATCATCATAAAAATGATGTTTATTATTATTATTATTATTATTATTATTATTATTATTAAATATACAATTTATGCATAAGTCTAAAATTTTAGTCTTTGGAAATATAATTTTCCAAATAGTCGTTGTAGTTTGTTAAATTACATTTTTCCTTTTTTTTCTTTTTTTCAGAATTTTAAAAGATAAAAAATCAAAAATGTAAATGTGAAAAGTAAAATGTTATCAAAATGTTTACAATACGATTTCTTTTGATATGTTCATGACATTCTCTTATATATATATATATATATATATATATATTTTTTTTTTTTTTTTGAAAAGACGTTCAAGTACATTTAACATGTTTATAAACTTATTTACAATCAGATCTTATTCTAGGCAAAACTTTCGAAACATTTTATCAAAGCTATCAAAGTTATGATAAACGAGGTATGCCAATTAAAAAAAAAATCTCTCTCTCTTTTTTTTTTTTTTTTTTTTTTTTTTTTTTTTAAGACGTTGCATCACCAAGAAATGGTCAGAAGTTATGGAGAGAATATCACAAAATACGAAAATTTCGGCCCGCACAGTAAAATTCTTTATAAATGTTATATAATGCAATTTATTTTTTACATTCTAACAAAATGTATCCTTTTCCAGTAGCCAAACAATATTGGGCCAATATTGGCTACATCTTGGAGAAATATTGGCACATTGGCGCAATACTGGCATAAAATATTGCTCCAATATTGCGGTGTTTACATTATGTTTTTATTTAGCCAATATTTGCAGCCAATATTATGCCAGTATTAGGGTTTCATTGAAAATATTGCCGATAAAACGTCAATAGTGGTTAAATATTGAGGTTTCATTGGAAATATTTTCAATGTAGCGCCAACATTTGTACAATATTGAAAATTCATTGGGATTATTTCCAATGTAACGCCAATATTTGTACAATATTGGGAATTCATTGAAAATATTTCTAATGAAATGCCAATATATAATCAATATTTGCGTTTTATTAGCAATGTATCCAGTATATTGTTAAGAGACGTTACGTTCCTAATGGCACAATAAGATATGGTTCCTAAGAGCATTTAAAAGAGTTTAATTTTCAGATTGTCAGTTTCCTAACATGTCACACTGTGACGTGTGCAAAATAAAGAGCCTTCTTCTATACAATACAAACATCTTTTTCTATTTCTTTTAAATTTCTGAATAATATTTATACCTTTTGAAATACATGCATGAGAAAGGTAACAAATTATGAAAAAGGTACTAATTTTTATAATTATTGTTACAATTTTAATTTTATTATCTATATGACTTATATTGTGACTATAACCTTAACATTTACAAAGTCGCATGTAATTTATATCTACTTGAAATTCACTTGAACTACACATCATGCTAGGATATTGGTATGGTAAATATTTTAGTATATATATATATATATATATATATATATATATATATATACTTTTTTAAGAAATATTATATTATTGTTATTTTGTCATATAGATTTTATTTTCTTCAATGAATATCTTTTACTAATTTGTAATAGTAAATAACTTAAAACCAGTCGAGGGCATTGTGGGATTAATTACTTAGCTTTTAGCACGTCCCATAACAGAAACTGGTTGGTTGCTTTTGCTTTTTCATTAAATTATGCACCCCTGACAAGTAGTTTAATAAAAAAGACTTCTAATGTCCATTTATCCATTTATTTTTTATTATTTTGGTAATCTGCCTTCTATTTCACTTCAAACTTCAACTGTTTTCAATAATATGATTGTAAAAATACTGGTTTCATTGGTTTATTGAATGGTATTGTCTGAATTATACAATGGTTGTATTTATATAAGTATATATATATATATATATATATATATATATATATATATTATTCAAAAATGATTGTGGAAGTTTAATTTCTATTTTTTTAACCGTTACGATAAATTTTAGGATGTGATTTTGCTTGCAAATTGTATGGGTAACTATCGCAAAAAAGAAGAAAATAAATAAAACTTCTAACTTAATAAAAACTTTTTTATGTGCTTCCTAGAACTTTTAAATTGATTTTTGAATTGCATACATTTCAAATTGTGTCTTGGGATATATCTTTAGGTTATTTATACATATTTCTATCATATTGAAAAATAAAGAATTTTATTATTGTTTTCAATTTCTGTATAGAAAGTAATGCGATATTTTAAGATTGAAAGCGACTTCTATAAATATTATTTAACGGATATTTTTTTTCAGAAAAACAAAATCACTGTATTCGATAAAAACATTGTCTCAATTTTCTTTTAAATCAAAGAGATTGAACTGTAACATTTTTATCTACAAAGCAATGTATATACCTCTAGCTATCTATTCATAGTTTGGTTTGTGTTTTCCTTTTTAAAGCAGTAGAGTAAATATTTTCCTTTATTAAATATTAAATTATAATCCTTATCAACTATACATATATACAGATTAAACTTTCCTTTTTATCCCAAGCAGTAGCAAAATACCGTGATTCAGAAGGCAAAAGAAAAAAAAGCATTCAGCTTAATGCAATATTTCAAGATCATTTTATTTCAAGAGTGGACTTATCCCCTCTCGGGACGATTTCTTCTGGATATATGAGCTTCAAACGTCGATGACTGGAGACCAATAGTTCTTTGGTGATTTTAACGCTATCGCATTTTAGTCAAAGGATGGCCTTCATTCCCGGTGAATTATGGTCCCTCGGCTGTCACAAAGGGTATGCGTTTCCCCACCGGTATTCTTTTAAAATCCAGTGAGAATCGATACTTTTCTCAAATGGCCCGAAAACCGGCTTTATGTAGTGTTGGAAGGTTTAAGACACATTAAGAGTCTTAAATTTTCATAAAATATACAGAGAATCGTAATTTTAAAATTTCTATGAAATGAAAAATTCATTCATTTAAATGAATTTCTTAAAAATAAGAAAAATAATATAAAAACTCATTTACTTCAATGTATGAAAAATAGTACTTTTTATAACCTATATATATATAAAGAGATGGATGGATAGAAAGATAGATATCAATGATATTTTTACTTTTAGCAATAGTGTAGCCATTTTTTTTTCTTGATAGAGCATTCTTATAAATCAGAAATATATGAGATTCCACAGTGATAAGGGAAGATTTCTTGATTGGTAGATTCTGTGATAGTGACAAAATGTTCATAATTATATTTATTTGGTAAAACGTAATATTCTTCCTAAGCCATACTGCATGTATTGTAATGTATGTAATGTATATTGTAATGTACGTAGTAATGTATTGTATTGTGGTGTACGTATTAATGTATTATATTGTATGTAACTAGTGAAATATATCGATTTAATTATTTGGTTGTCTTCTAACTTGTATGTATTGCAAGAATAATGTGGCATTCTATTATACATGAAAGTTATTTATAAATCAACATTTGTGTTATTGTGAAACATTTACGAAATCAATTTCATGGAAAATTAAAAAGTTACAAATAAAATTGCAAAAACTTTTACTGCGTTTTTTTTTTTTTTTTTTTTTTTTTTTTTTTTTTTTTTTTTTGTGTGTGTGTGTGTGTACAGTTTTTGCACGACTTTTGCGGATTCTTATATTTTGATAATTTAGCCATGGTTAAAAAAGATCCTGAGTTTATGACAATACAATATAAATGCTATATATTTCATCCAAAAATAATTTATATGTTTGTCTAATAGTTAATCTGATGTATAGCTATAATAAAAACAAACTAATTGCCGCAAAAATTGCATATGTTTTTAATGATATGATATTATTTTGCATATTAAAAGTAATTGTTCGATCACAGATCTTTATTTCTCATTTTTTAAAGGCATTAACAAAAATTTGCTGCCCATAGCAAACTGTGATAGGATATGTAGAATCTATACTAATAATACCCAAAATATTTAACAGTATGCACAAAAAAATCTTAACTTTTAATTATTAAGGTGTATAATTTGTTAAATATAATTAAGTCGATTTATATTGTATTTTTACTTTTTTTATCTTTACAAGAAAAAAGGAATGGATTCGTGAAAAAATTCGACTTCCGGTTTTCAATGGGTTTATGCATTTTAGAAGGTCCTGAATACGATTTGATGGATTTTAGAAAAAAATGTCAGTCTGAGAGTTTGTATGCGACAAAAAATTTCTGGGCGCTTTATTTCAGGAACTAATGCACGGAATTTAACAAAAATTTAGATTCAGTTGGACCTTGATATAAACTAAAGCTGATTAATTTTTTGGTGTATATCCCTCAATAGATGCATCTGCTGTGCTGCGTTATTCACAATTTCCTCAATAGTCCTCGGTATAGTCTGCTGCTGACTATTTTTTACGCAAATTGCTCAACAATTGGCATTGCCTTGCTGCATTATTCACGATTATCCATTTCCATCGCGATTATATCCAAATGAGAGGTTACCGAAAGCATTCGTGGAAAAGTTTAGTAAAAATAATTTATTATACATATTTTGATGCTTTATTTGCTTCACTACTCTTTGTTTAATGTTTATCGTGGAGCATTATTAAAAATAGGCAAGCTTAAAAGTATTTTGTAAAATACCATTGTTATTTTATCCTAACAATTTTTTATGCTTCCATACACACTGGTATCTTATTGCTCTTATTGGGAGAGGTCGTAAAAAAAATTTGTCCTGCAGCAACAATAAAATTACGATTAAAATAATAAAACTAAACAAACATTCGCAAATGGGCAAATTTATCTCTCAACAACATATATTTAAAATTTTTCTGAAAGAGGGATTAAATTTGAGGAGAAAAGAAGTTATTAAAAAAAGTTCAATTTTACGGATAAATATAATATAAAAAGGTGTAAGCCTTTGTGTTTTTCTAAGGCTACATGTTTTATGTGCTAAATTCGGATATTCAAAATAAAATCCAACGAAATAAAAATATTTTATCGAAAAGTTAAACTTTATGGATGAAAAAATATATAATATGTGAGACTTGATTTCGTTTTAAGTCTGCATATAATAGCAGGTATATTTGCGAAATTCGGATAATCCAAATAAATTCAAGTGAAGGGATGTAGTTTATAGAAAAGTTAAATTTTATAGATGACAATAATATGTAAGACTTGTTATCTTTCTAAACCTGCATGTTGTACCAATTTTATGTGCCAAATTCAGATAATCCTGACTAAATCCTGAGAAAGAAAAAGAATTTATCTAAAAGTTAAGATTTATGGATGAAAATGATATGTATATAATATGTAAGGCTTAATACTTTTGTAAGCCTGCATGTTTGAATAAGTTTTACGTGATAAATGTAGTTATAAATAATAAAATATAAAAAAATTATAAAAGGTAAACAAGAAAAACAAATATTTTCATAATTTGTTGATGTTTTATTTGTTTCCTTACATTTCTTAAACATTATTTCTAGAGCATTAGGAAAATACTCAAATATAAAAGAAATTCGTTTAATATCTTTGTTATTTTATACTAACAGATCGTCTATGATGCCATATAACTTGCTATCGCTTTGCCTTACTGCTCTCCTTGGAAAAGGTCGTAAATAGTTTGTTCTACAGAAGCAGTAAGATTACGATAAAGGTAATGAAGCTAAAAGAACATTCAGAAACCGGGAAATTTATGACCCAAGATTTTTTTTCTTTTTCAACGAGGGGATAATGTACAGTAAAAGGGAAGTAATTTATCGAAAAGTTAGAACTTTGTAAGTGAAAATAATATATAATATGTGATATGATTGTTAACCAGCATATTTGCATCAGTTTTTTGTGTCAAATTTAAATACAAACAATGAAATATAAAAGAATTATTGAAAAAGATACAAGATAAATGAATATTTGTATATTTTGTTGATATTTTATTTGCTTCATTACTTTTATTAAATATTATTTGTGGAACATTAGAAAAATACTTAAATATAAAAGTATTTGGTTTAATATTATTGTTATTTTAATCTAACAGTTCGTCTATGATGCTATATAACTTGCTATCTCAGCCATACTGCTCTCCTTGCAAAAGGTCGTAAACAGTTTGTTCTACAGAAGCAGTAAGATTACGATAAAAATAAACTAAAAGAACATTCAGAAACCGGGAAATGTACAACCCGAGATTTTTTTTCTTTTTCAGCAAGTGATATTATCCAGCGAAAGAGACGTAATTTATTGAAAGGTTATAACTTTATAAGTGAAAGTAATGTATAATATGTAATACTTGATTATATTTGTAAACGAGCATGTTTCTATCAGTTTTATGTGTAAAATTTAAATACAAATAATGATAAAAGAATTATATGTATAAAAAATAACAAGAATTTTTATATTATTTTTATATTTTGTTGGTGATTTCTTTGCTTTACTTTTATTAAGCACTAGCAACCCCTGCGCCTTTGTTCGCGTAATAGTTGAAATATGCCAAGTGATATTTGCAAGTCTATATTTGTAAGTTTTTACTACAGGAAAATATACTTTTAGGAATAAGCCACAGTTTGAATAATCTTCATTATTACACTGCATTAGGCAGAAATGAGACATAAAATGATAATAAGAATTAAAGCTAATACTAAACATATGCTAATTTAGAAAGTTTTTTGAAAGTTTTAAGCTCATTTCACATGTTTATTTCAGAATTCATTTGAAATTTTGAATTTTTTAGAAACCATCTTCTTAATACGTATGTACATCTCAAAATTAGCCATCGTTACAGATTCCAAACTCCCTTTCTAACGTCTACCATTTCTCTAGGACTAGTGGAACCAGCATAAAATGCTTATGTTGAAGCAGAGCAGCCACCATCTATTTGCAACCATTAATTTTGAAATCTATTAGATGTGTCCTATTATTCTATAAAAACAAAATTAAGATTTTTTTTTCAAAGGCTTTTTTTAGAAAGTTTGATGTTTCTGGCAACTCCCGTTGGTAGTTGCACCGGAATAAAATGTAGCCTTTGTAGGATCAGAGACTGTTCGCATTGATTAGCAACTATTATTTTAAAAATCACCAGAGATAGCATAGCAATCGTAATTTAGGATATTTTAGAACACTTCCCACTTATTTCCGTTCGCTTCACTCATTTTAAATTTCGAATTAATTTTCGATAGTTCTTAGAGGGCATTTAAATTTTATAAGTATTTGCCATGTCTAATTCCAAATTTTTAGTCTCTTTAGTATCACAGGAATTGTAATTAAGAATGTATTTTGATCCACAACCCTCTGGCGGTAGTGGCACCGACCTAAAATATAGCTCATGTCAGTGCAGGTTCTGACAACACCAATTTGCAAACATTACCATAAAATCTGCTTGATATTCGATTAATAAATAGGTGGGACTCGTATAGGCTAAAACCATTTGGTAGGCCTTCCCACCTGGCTGAATCTGACATTCGATTAAATAAAAATTGCAATTAAAACGTTTTTAGAAGGTTTTTCGTTCACTTCATACTTTTAAATTTGGAATTTTCTTTCGACGGTTCTTAGAAAGTATTTGCATCTTTTAAGTATTCATCGTGCCAAATTTCAAAATTTGAACACTTCAGTTCTACAAAAAAAGGTGCGATTTTGAACATTTTTTTAAAAAATTTTTGCAGTTTCCTTGTGGTAGTGACAACATCATAAAATTTAGTAGTAGGAACTATCACCATCATTTTGCAACCATTACTTTTGAAATCAATTCGAAATTTTCTGAACGTAGAAATAGCAATTTAGAACGTTTTTAGAACGCCTATCACATATTTTTATCCGGTACTATTAGGTTATCCCCTCGACCATAAATTTATCGCCAAACTATAAGATTAAAAGCTAATAATGGATGATCGTGAATGTCGCATTGAATGACATTAAATACGATTCACGTGTTTAAAATGTCATTAAGTGATTTTTATTTCGACTTTTTATTAATATTTTTATTAATATTCTAATTATTATTATTATTATTTATTATTTAAAATAAAAATTATGTCAATATGCATAATTTGGTTATTAATTTGGCGATTTGTACAATTTAGCGAAATTGGTCGGCGGGATAACAAAGTAGTACCTTTATCCTTTTTAAATTTCGAACTTTTTTCGAAACTAATCTTGAAGGGCATTTAGTTATTATATGTAATTACCATGCCAAATTTTTCTTTCTGAGATTGCTTACAAATCGGCATTTTGAACTTTTTAAAAACGCCTTTCGCGTATTTTTACCCATTTTAATTTTTTTTTTTTTTTTTTTTTTAAGAAATGATGTTAGATATCATCATTTATATCTAATAATTAATTATCATGCCAAATTTCATGAATCAATATCTTTAATAACACAAAAATCGCATTTTTATAATGTTTTTTATTCCTGCATTCCCTTTAGGGTAGTGGCAACCGACATAAAATAATAGCTTTTCTTCCAGCAAAGACTTACACCATTTTTTTAAACGGTTCAGTATTTGCTGAAATTTCGTAGAAATCGAAATTTTGAACGTTTTTTAGAATGCTTCCGATTTTTTAAGGAGATGCTCTTAGAGATCATTTATATCTGATAAATAATTACCGTGCCAAATTTCATGTTTCTAGATCTTTCTGCAACAAAAAATACTTCCGCAATTTAGAACGTATTTTACTTTTGCAATCCCGAGGTGATAGTGAAATTGACTTAAAATAGAGCAAGAGAAAAGGCTGTGAGCATCATTTTGACACCATTATGTTTTAAATTGGTTTGGTACTTCCTAAAATTGCACTGAAATCACCAATTAGAACATTTTTCAGAATTCTTTTGTGCGAGTTTTCAGCCATTTTTAATTTTGCATTTTTAAAGAAATGTTATTAAAGACCATTTATATTTCATACATAATTAAAATGCCAAATTATATGTTTCTAGGACACTAGTAACACATAACTCTCATTTATAGAACTTTTTTTGTTCCTACACCCCCTTTGGGTTAGTAGCATCGACACTGTGTTAGCCTGTGTTATATGTCCTCGATATAGCCTATGTTTGATTTGGGGCGAACACCATTATTTGGTATCGTTACTTTTGAAGTCGGTGGGGTAGTTTCAGAGATTAACCCCTACAAATAATCAAACTTTACTTCTCTACAATATGGGTATAGATATAGATTATTTGTGAAGCATTAGAAAAGTACCTCATAAAAATATTCGTTTTAATATCATTGTTATTTTACACTAACACTTCGTCTATGCTCCCATATAGTTTGCTATCTCTTTGTCTTACTGCTCTCTTTGGAAAAGGTCGTAAACAGTTTGTCCTACTGAAGCAGTAAGATTACGATAAAGGTAATAAAACTGTAGGAACATTCAGAAACTGGCAAATTTATGACCCAAGAATATTTTTTTCTTTTTCAGCGAAGGAATATTATCCAGCGAAAGAGAAGTAATTTATCGATAGGTTAAACTTATGAAAGTGAAAATAATATATGTTTGGATATTGATATCTTTCTAAGCTTGCATATTGTAACAATCATATGTGTAATATTAAACACAAAGTAATGAATTATTAGGAAAATTCAAATAAATATTATTATTTTCAAAATTTTTGTTACAATAGTAAATCATGATCGTGCATATTTTTATTTTTCAATGAGTTTTGAAATTGTTGAAAGAAAATAAAAAAGAATTATTCTTTTGAAATACCTATTTATGAAGATTTCTCCTTCTCTTGAGTATTTAAAAAAACATAAATTAATCTCTTCATACTTTTACATCTCCCTCCCCTACCATCCCCGCAAAAAAGAAATAAAGTAACATTGGTAAAGAAACTATTTTAAAATTCAAATCATCATGTTTGATTTGAATATCTTTAGTTGGAGCAATGGTAACAAAAGTCTTTTATCGAATCTATAAATAAATTAATTTTTATTTTAATGCATTGTTTTTTCTGAAAACTATTTAGTAGTATTTTATCAAAATACAAATTGAGTAAAAAATATTTCTTGATGAAAACATTTATTAAAATAAATTTTGATGCATAGTGTTTAAAGTGTCCATAAATTAAAAAAAAAACTATGTTGGTAAAACATTTACAAACTGGTGAATTTTAAACAGAAGTCTTTATTTTTATTTCTTACTTTTCTTTGTTTATTTTTTCTCTTTTTGTGTTAAGGGGGCTGTACGCTCAGTTTCGGAATTCATCTCCGTAATGTTAAGTCTATGGATGTTTGATGCATTCGTATATTTAAAACTAGCAGCAGTCGCCCGCTACAATGGTCGGCTTCTTAAAAAAAAATCTTGAATCAAACAAAATGCATGTAGTAAAAAAAAAAAAAAATTAAAGCTTAATACCAAATTGAATGTTTATAATTGTTGTTTTATTCATATTATCGCACATAATCCCATTCAAAATCAATGTTGATGACATAATAGACAAAAAAGCTCTAAAATAACTATGTTGAACCCTTTTTAGTGGATTTGTTATATTGAATTTCGCTCTTCTAACTAAAAATGCTGCAGATATATGGCGGAATGTCTTAAAAGTACGACCACTCCATTAAACCCTCTTAGGTAGGAATTTCTAAAATAGAAAAAATACATGTTTAAGTATGTTTTAATAGATAAATTACCCCCAAATTCATGACTCTACCTGAAACTGCTGCTGAGATATGGTGGAAAGACCTAAAAGATACGTACCTACCATTAATCTTTTTGGAGGTAAGAAGGGAATTTTTAAAATCGATGAAATGTTTTATATCTTTTCAAAAGTTTATTATCGTGAACTTCACTTTTCTATCTGAACTTACTGCTGGGATATGGCTAATTACGGACGATTCTCGAAAATTTAACAATAGAAAAAAATCTTCATCGTAAAAAACACAATCAATACGATTAAACTATTACGATTATACAACATCGTAAAAACACAATCAACATCGATTACTTCCTGGATTCTACAGTAGGGTGGATCGAAATTTTTTTTTCACTGTGTCAAAACCTACCTATGCGGAAAAGATGTTCTCTTGGATGGAGATTAAGGGAAAAATAATTAAAAAAATTAATTTTAAATTTTAATACTGCCACAATGAGGTTGAATTTCGAAAAAAAGTGAAAAAAGACCTAATTTTGGATAGATTATTTTTTATTCAAAATAATAGTTTAAAAATTTATCCAAAACCTACCTATGCGTAAAAGATGTTATATTATATGCTGAGTATGAGAAAAATAATTTAAAAAATTAATTTCAAAATTTAAATCTACCGCAATGTGGCTCAAATTTATGTATTTGAACGTTTTTACGGTAAAAAATCAACTTTTGTTTTGTAAAATAAAATATGAATTTTAGACATTTTTAACACTTATTACAATGAGGGGATATTTAATCGATTACAAGATAAAAACTTCAGTTTCTTATTTAACAGCTTCATTAGTATTAAATCAAGAAAAATCGTCAACATTTCAATTGGCGATAATGACGTTCGGCATTGAAAATCGACATGAGATTTTGTAATTCAATTCAATTTTTATAAAACTGTCTCTTATGTATGGTCCATACACAGCAGAAATACTTCCGTGAATCTTTTGATTATTAGTTTTGTAGAATGAGAGTTGCGCGAATAGATATTATTGATAGTAGATGTTATTGCCACTGAAATGATTGCTGGATTTACATATTGCTTCTGAAATCATGTCGTTACTAAATCCGCCAGTTAGTGGAGGTTCGACACATTTTCCTACTTAATTAAATCTATGAAATCCGTCGCAAAAGATCAAAAAGCTGGTAAATGGAAAATATAGATAGTTTTTATGCAATGGTTAGGATTACACCAAACCGTTTGATTTCACTCGCGCGTTTTTAGAATTCCTATACTGACATAAATGAAAATACAAAAAGCTTCTAACATGCTGCGAATAATCTTTCTATTTCACCAGTGAAACATTTGTGCCCAGCCGCGGTTCCATCCACGCTGCAAAAAGATGACATAGTGGAATTTCATTGGTGTGTAACTAGCACAAAAAACATTGTAGTGGACGCTTGAAGATCAGTCCCATATATCGAATAATACATCATTTAACATCTATGTTAACAGATATTACATCACAACCGATAGCAACCAACTTTGTTACATGTATATTATTGTTAACACATGACAAAAAATGTACGTCGTGTTTTCAAATTGTTTGGTACTCTCCCGGAATTTATAAATATGTGGCCGATGTATTCGGAACCCAGTTCTTTTTTCAAGCTCAAGTCTGCTTCTATTATGATTTTTCTTCTGTTGTTTTCTAGTGATGCAGTCAATCTTTACACCCATAAAAGTTTAAAGAAAATGGCCATGGTCATAATCTTTTACAAATGACTAAAGAGAATGACTAAAACGATGGAGTGGTCTTTGGTTTGTTTTGTCATGCCGATTTTTTTCTGTCAGTAGCATTCGACTCATAGTTTTGTGAGGTAATGCTCACGTCTTGAATTGCTCCAGACACGATGGCAGCACCTGCTTGGTCGGAAGTGCCCAAACTGTCCAATATTCTGATGATGTGACACCTAGCTCGGCAGTATTTTGGCTTTTCAATGATAGCTGAAGATGTAGAAAAGTGAGTTTGTTCTCAATACGTCGGTTTAGTTTACACTCAATATTCATATTCATATTCAAATCTATTGAACTGAAAAAAATAGGCAGTATTTTCGGAAATGGTCCAAAAGGCTGTAGTAGCTTTCAGTAACTTATTTTGTTTTACAGGAATTAAGAAGAGCGCAATATTTGTCGTTAAACAGTTTAATTTTTCTTAAAAGGCTGCTATGGTAAGTTATTGAGATTGAATCTCATTTACAGGTCACTAGTAACTTATTAGCAACTCCTTCTCACTGGCAGGAAATAAATAGATGTTGACCGATTCCTTTCTTCGATTATCCTTTAAATACCAATATGTAAAATTTATAACTTTTTGTATTAGGGAGCATATTTACTGGCATATCAAAGCTAGACCCAAATAGGGTGTAATTCATATCTCTCTCTCTTTTTTTATTTTTATTATTTTTTTTTTAACAACGCCATGGTACAGTAATATTCAAGGTACACTAAGCTACACAATAAACAAGCAGACGAATTCTAACTGAAAAAACTGGAACTGCCAGTTTTTCGAAACTTTAAATTGCTTGCAGGAGTATTAAATTTCAAAATTAGTTTTATTTATTTATTTATTTATTTATTTTTACTTAATATCCATGCAATATAATATTTCTTACGCAAAGGCAGGTTTTGATTGATATTAAAATGTTTATTTTGCGTCAAAATTAAATCTAACCAAATTTAGATCTTTTTCCGTTTTTTCAATATTTTATCGAATTTTCAACTTTTTTGTGGCAGTATTAAATTTTGAATTTATTACTTATTATTGTTTTTTACTTAACCTCCATACGATATAACATCTTTTCCGAATTGTTTGATTAAAAAAAATATTAAAGTAATTAGTTTTTGACAAAAATAACCTAACCAAAATTCGGTCTTTTTTCAAATTTTTTCAAAATTTCAAACCTTTTGTGGCAGTATTAAATTTTAAAATTAAATTTTTTTATTATTTTTCCCTTAATCTCCATACAATAGAACATCTTTTCCGCATAGGTAGATTTTGATTAATGGTAATTTTTTTTTCGCCATAGACAATCGATCCACCCTATTCTACAGTTGAAAAGTTCTACAATCGTTTATAAAAATGACTGTTTTTACATGCTTATGAAGTCAATTTTAGTAAATACATGGAAACTAAAAACAAAAGGAATTAAAAAAAAACAACAAACCAAAGGGAGGCTATAAGAGAGCCACAATAGTGGAAAAGCCATGTGACTGTGTCACCTGGTTGCGAAAAATGGAAAAGGCGCGAGTAAATATAAAAATATAAGGAAGTAAGTATAAAAAATTAGAATTTTTTTGGCAATTAGAAGCAAAATAGCCAAAGAAAACAGAATGAAAAGCACTTCTTGCGTCAAAAAGAGGTCTTAAAATGATCAATATTTTTATCAATATTTAATACGTAATTTAAGATGAGTTCCGCAATTTTCCCAATATTAGAAATCCCACTGCTGGTATACGTTAAATGTACTCTCCAAAAGTAGAATAATGGTAGGGAGGAGCAGGTAAAGTGTATAATATGAATAAGTGGTCACAGGGCTTACCAACGATATATCACGTGGAGATTGTCAGCTATATTTAGGTACATACTCCAGGGAGGGGCAAAGAGGGGGGTAGGGGTAAGGTATAAAATGAAATAGGGGTCACAGATATTTCCAATGATATTTCACATCAAGAAGTTGGCAAAAATTGAAAAAGTGCACTCCAGGTTGCCAGTTATCGTCCTTCCTGACCCCCCCCTTCACTCCTTCATTTAAAATTTTTCATACATTATAAATGATATTTATCGGAGGACTCCGCTAAAGGATCCGATTTGAAATTATAAAAACACTGTGATTTCAAAACAATTTGAAAATTGTCACTGCCCGGGGAGCCAAACTCTGGAGAAGGGGGGAAAAGATCCATAATCTGAAAGAATGATCCGAGGACTTTAAGATGATATGTCACATGATGGATCCAAAAAAAGTTTGCAAAATTTTCACCTCCTCCCTTTACCCCCCCCCCTCCTCATGTGTGGAAGTCTTGAAGTCGCTGAACATTGTGTTTAATTATTTTTTTTAATAGATTTATTTTCTGCAATTTTACGCTCCGACCTAAAACGACCTTTGAGATGTGCCAAATGTTATAAAAATTTTTACCCTCTTTTAAACCTCGGTTTTGGGGGGTAAGGGGCAATTCGCAATTTTATGAAATAAATTACTGAAATATTGCTGAAATACATGTTTGATTATTTTCTTTAGGAGGTTTATAGTCTGGAATTTCACGCTCCTACCTATAACGGCTTCTGAGATATAGCAAGATATTCTATAATTTTCGACCCCCCACCCATTTAGCTCTCTTCGCGTGGGAATTTTCAAAAATCTTGTTTCAGTGCACGCTTATATCATAAGAAGTATATTTTCCCCAATTTTCGTGATTCTAGCTTGAGTAGTTTGGGCTGTGCTTTGATTATCAGTCAGCCAGGACAAACTATTATATATATATATAGATATCCCTTGGAGAATTTGTTATTTTTAATTTCTTTGTTCTGTGTCTCTTCTTAAAAGATGTTTCTTTTTATTCTTAGTTCTCAAAATATTTTTAAAATATGCTTAATTTAATATTTTATGTGTTAAAAGCTGACGAATTATGAGTAAAGATTTAACACTTTAAATAAAATTAAGTATATATAAATAATATATATGAAAAATTTTCGAAACTGAGAAAAACAGAGATATCTTTTAAAAGAGCATACAAAAAATAGAAGTTAAAAATATTGATCTCCCAAGGTGATATTTTAAATTTACGAATGCGTCAAATGCCCATAGACTTTACATTAGTGAGGGGAATTCGAAAGCTGCGTGATCAGCCCCTTTAAGTATGTTTCTATCCCTATTCAAATGTGAAATGTTTCTCAACGAATTTATAATAACATTTATTAAAAATTATATCTATCAGCTTTATTCTTATACGTGCTTCATTATTTTGTGTAAATGTTATTTGTAGAGTATTATGAAAAGATTTTAAACATAAAAATATTCCGTTTAATATCGTTGTTATTTCACTTTAACAGTTCGTCTATGGTCCCATATAGTTTGCTATCTCCTTGCTTTTCTTGTAAAAGATCGTTAAAGAGCCTGCGTTAAAGGTTTGTCCTAAAACAGAAGAAACATTATCAAGCCAAGGAATTTATGACTCAAGTCTCCATTTTTCTTTCGTTCTTGAATTAAAAAAAAAAAAAAGAAATAACTTAGAAAAGAAGAAACAATTTATCAAAAAATTAAAATTTTATTTAAAAATAAAATATAATATATAGGACTTGAAATCTTTTTTTAAGACTTCATGTTGAATTAATCATATGTCGGATTCAAATATAATGAAAGAAATAAAAGTATGTAAGAATGGCTTTTAAATGAAAAATCAATATTTTTGCAATTTACTATTAAAACCGCAAATTGTGAAGGTACATATTTCTGTTTTTCAAAGCTCTTTAAAAAACATAAAAAGCCATTATTCTTTTGGAATATCTGTTCATAAACATTTTTTCTTCTCTTTAGCGCTTTAAAAATTATTTAAACTTTTATTGGTGTTTCTGTTCACCTAAATTAAAAGAGCAATTAAATGTAAACTACTATAAATTTAAATTAGATTTTTTTAGTTGAATGCAGTAAAATTTCGGTTACCCAAAAATTGGTTTAACCAAAAGACATTTAAAATCTTTTAAATAATAATAAAAAAATTAAGCATGAAAAAAAATTATTGACAAACAAGCAAGTTATTTATCAAATTAATAAAAAGTGTCAACTTACTTATTAGTTCCAATCCAGGTACTTTATTGCATAGAGACATACAACACTACCCTTGTTTACAAAATATGTTGAGATTTTCTTTTGTCCTTCAACTTCGCATCTTTTCAATACTGCTTTATCACACCATTTTTTAAGCAACAATTCACCTGACACTGTTGCAACTTGTTACACTTCACTATATCGAAGTACCGTATCTAGGTTTTCAATAGCCTCATTAAATATAATCCTAACACACTCAATCTCTTCATGCTATTCTGATTCAGCATCAACATCTCCAAGATTTACCACAACAACTACTACCGAATCTGCCAATCTTGCTCTTCAGAGGTTGAACGAAGCCAGATCCCAAACCTTATCTTCTGATATTTTCCTTTGAAGCTGCTTGAATATCTTTAAAAATTAATATTGATCTATGTTCTATTCACAATTCCAATAACATTAGTTTTTGCAGATTCCAACTCTGTTTCAAAGGCCAACATCTTAAACATTACTTAGGCCATAACTTATGCAAAGATTTCAGTCACATTTCACTTTAAACTTCATATTATGAAGAAGCTACTCAGTAGCCAACATTCTTGATATCCACAAAGTTTAAATATTGAACAATGTTTGTATCCTTCAATTCTTTAATCGAAAACCGTATTAGTTTTTCAGTAATGTCTCTCAATGTTCTCAGTGATTCCTTGTTCTATTATTTGGATTAAAGAAATCATATTCGGTGGCAAGAAAGTAACTCTAATTTTAACTTTAACAAGCTCAATTTCTGAAAGGTGCGATGGTTCATCATCCAATAAAAAACAGCCTTGTGAAAAGTTTCGTTTTCTTTCGAAAAGTGATTAACCTCTGGAAAAAAGTCTGATTCGTTCAGGACTTATATTTTCTTTCGTAATGATTTAAGAAAACTTCATCTGAACACACTTTACCTCTGAAGAATCTACGGAAAGTTTCTCACCACAAATAACGATCTCGCGAATACCGTGGCGTCTCTTCCAACAATCAAAACACGACAAGCTGGCTGGAAGGCCAAAACTAGCGTTTTTTTCATCCTGGCAAACATAGATTTTGGCGGCACCCCTCCTCACGCACAATAGTTAAATACAGATACTCGATGAAAAACAAAAAAGTAAGAAATATGTAAACAAAACTCCTACAGGATCAACATTAGCTTGATCATTAAGAACCCACACTAGTCAACTGAAGAAACTGGATCTCTAATGTTAAACCTAAGGGGGCATTATTTTTAAAATCTCTCACATGCATATCAATCGTTTTAAATATATTTTTTCCTTGAAATATTATTCAGTGACTTTCCATTACCAACTCTTTTCAGAGTGTTGAGATTGTGCATCAGACTTATAACAATCTGTTTGCTCTTTAAAGTATTATTTATCATAAATTAAGTTTACATAAAATTAAAACATGCGTAAACAAGAAAGGGGAATCTCACTGAATACGAACTTTTGCTACATTTACAGGCATGAACGTAAAATTAAAGACTGGTATCTGGTAGGATAAATAAAAAAAAAGGCCTCTCGGTTACCGAAAATTCCAATGGAGCCGTAGGAGCTTTTGTCCTGTGATTTTAAGATAACTGGGATGTCATTATATAACATTACCTTTTTGTGAAATAATATATATAACAAGATTTTTCAAAAACTCCGTAATTAAAAAAAATAATAATATATTTGTATATATTTATTCCCATTACTTTTCCAGAAAAAATATTCAGTATTTCTTTCTCTCAAAAAATACTTATTGAATTCAATTAGTAAAAACATTATTGCATTAAATGATGGTATATCGGGTTAAAAATATCGATTTATCAATAAATATTGACCTTAAAATACTGAATACTGATGGTAATATACTGACCATGAAATATCCATGTATTTTTCGATGTAGACATAGCGACAGTTCTATCCCATTCTTATATTTTCAAATATTTTACGATAAGAAATGCTTTCAAAACAGTTCGTTATAGTTGTAAAGTTTAATTAAAACGATGGAATTTTTTTGTTTATTTTTATGCTTGTTTAATTAGGTTTTTACATAAATTTTTACACTGATTATTTTTGAAGCTTTAAGAAAAATACTTAAAATATTAAATATACTATCATTTTTCTTTTTATCCTAATTGCATTGTCTATGTTTCCCTACACTTTGCTATCATACTGCCCTCCCTGGAAAAAAGTCGTAAAAAGCTTATCTTATAGAAGCAAGAAGATTACAATAGAGGTAATAAAATTGTAGAAACATTCTCAAACGAGCAAATTTATGACTAGATATTTATTTTTGAACCAATGAAGGGGAAATAATTTATCAAAAAGTATAAATTTTATTAACAATTGAAACTTATAAGTATTTAGGGAAATATTTCTGATACTTACAGTTATGCTCATCTTATATGCCCCATTCAAATTAAAATATTGAAATATTGTGTAAAGAAAAATTGTAAACAAATTTTAAATAATTGATGTTCTAATTTTAATCGTTTAGCTGGCGAGCTAAAAAATTTGTCATTAGCGTGCGAGCTTGGTATTTTTTTACGACATGTTACAATTCATGCTGTTTTATGATACTAATAAAATAGATAAACTTGACAAATAGTTATACATTTTAAAATAGAAAATTAAATTTCGATAATATTTACATATACTGAACTATCGAGAAATATATGTTAAAGAATTTAAGTACCGAGTATTAACCATAAAACAATAAGGTTCTTACATATAAATATGCAAGGTACTGCCAAATTCGCCCGACAAGTTCAAGGGGGTGATAATAGGCATGAAAAGTAAAAAATATTGAATGAAACATTTTGTAGCAAACTAACAATTTTATTAAAATTACAGGGTATTCTTCCCTAACTCATCTTGGATTGCCGCTAATAACTTTCAAAAACTGAAATGCATTACAATGAAACTTTTAACAGATACGCTCACTTTTGTGTTAAATGTAATAACATGAAAAAGAGCAATAGAAGTTTCAATTATATGTGCAGTAATTTACATTTGACGCTTCACATTTTGAACTGCGATCAAACATCAGGCAATAGGGTATTTCGCCTGGTAAAAATGGTGATAGTTTTGGAAATCGAGTTACTTTATTTTCTGGATCGTTAAATCGGAATTTGTAACTTCTCACAAAATTTTCTCCCAGTAACTCCCAAATTTTGGTAAAATACCTACAAATGCCTCCAATAATTTTTTTATTTAATTCTTTTATAGTTTTATGGGGAAAATATCTAGAAATTCATAAAGTAGACAAAGTTTGCAAGAAGTTGTAAACATGACATTATGACATAGGATGAATTGGGAGGGGGAAGCATGCATTTTAACATGCGCCGCCACGCACTTACACAATTCGGCATAACCACTCGTATCGTAAAAGTTCGCTCTTCCGCTCCCCCTAAGAACATTACTTTAAGGCTTACTTTATCTTTATTAGGTCTCTGAATCCAAATTTTTAAATTTCACTACAATTTTTAAAATTTTCAAGCCCTCTACCCTCAATCCCCTCAAATGTCCTCCCTCCCTCCAAAAAAGTTATTAAAAAAATAATTTTTGTTGTTGCTGTTGTTTTATGGTAACAGTATCTATTAATTCGGAAAATAGACAAAATGTGCAAAAAATAAGATATATGACATTATGACGAAGGAGTAACGGGGAAAAGGGTCTGCTTCGGAACATGCGCTGTGGCGTTGTGTACAGCAACTTACGCATTTCCGTTTAACCACTCACATTGTTTACGCTTACTGTCGCATATCCCGTAAAAAATTTCCATACTAATAAAAAGTTTTGAAGCAAGATAACAAAGTATTGAGAAACAATAACAATCCAGAGTCTTATTTTACTATTTATATGTATCATTCCAATTATTCGGGATAATTTTGATTTTTTTTTTTTTTTTCGTTTAACTACTCACATTAGACTCACTAACAGATTCATTTTCGTCAAATTCATCACTTTCAGATCCGTCAAATCCTGAAATTTCCGACTTTTCTAGTGTTAAAACTTATCTGAAAAAAACATGGCAAGGATAAAGGCGTGTTTCAAAGTTTGAGAATTTCAGAGTTATAAGTTTATACAGAATAGCATCATCTGATATTATTTAGGCTTCATATCCCTAGGAAATTTTATTATATAGACATTCATACTTTTCTAGTATATACAGTTATATCCAAAACCCTACAATGCGTACTTTTTTACTAAATCTTATCATTCTTTTAACGAAGATTTTTTAAATAATATAATACAGTTAATAATTCACATATTTATTATACGAAATCCTCTGAGCGTGTAATTCTCGGACTTGACCTTTTATTTTAAATTATTTCTGAAGCAGTATGAATAAAATTAAAAATAAAAACTTATTCAATCTAATTTCATTGTTATTTTACTTTATCAGTTCTTCGTTTCTTTCATATAATTTACTATCAATTTCCTTAGGGAATGTAGTAAAAAGCTTGTTTTACGGAAACAGAAGGCTATTATAAGAACATTAAAATTGAAATAACATTATCAAAACGAAATTTATGTCTCAACAATTTATATGTATATATATGTATAATCTAATTATTGAATAAATAAAAATAACGTTTCATGTACTTTTAATTATGTTGACTGAATCTTGTACGCATCCGTACTAACAAGGAAGGTCTCCATTGGGGGCATACTCAGAATTTTTTGAAAAAAATACGAATTAAACTACTCATGTAGGTAATAAAGGATCAGTGAAAATTAGCGGCGGAATTTCATTATTAGATATGTAAAAAAATAAAATAGTTCGGAATAATTGGCGTGAAAAGCTGAAAGCTACGCGGGATTTGGCGAGCAGTGCATTTCCTCGCCAAAAGCAGACGATTTTAACGAATCTGAAAATTGATTTTAATTGACTTCACTGTTAAAAATCTGCAGCATTTACTGCAACGTCACTCCACTACTTTTATAGAATATCTCTCTTCTGACCAATGAGAATGCTCCATAGCACCGTGAATTGACCGTGTCATACACTGTTAAAAATCTGCTGCATTTTGTTCCAACGCACTCCACCGCTTGTATATAATATCTCTATTCCAACCAATGAGAAAGCTAAATTTCACGGCCAAGTAACCGTTTTCTATACAAGTAAGGGAGGGCGTTGCAACAAAATGCAGCAGATTTTTAACAGTGTATTTTTCAATTTGGAACAATTTTAATCAGTTTAAATTGTGTTTTGAATGATAAAATATATTAATTTAATTTTGTTATAAGTACATATAAACGTATATGACAAAATTACACTTAAAGTAAATTAAAAATGCAAAACTAAAATTACTTAAACTAAACTTATTTAAATAAATTGAACATGGAAAGTTTTTTCCTTAAAAAGTATTCGAAGCGTAAAAGCGTATTTTTCAAAATTTCGTTTTTTCGCCAACCGGATATAAATCGCCAAATAAACGAAATTTTTATTATTTTTTTACGGACGTTATAAGGAGGTTCCGCCGAAATGTTTTTTATAAACATATATAACTATATGAGAGGAACATTCTGTAATTTTTTCAGATTTTTCTGAGTATGCCCGTATGGAGACCTTCCTTGTAAGACTGATTATTGTACGGATTTTTATGCCGCACTTTGTAAATGCATAAATAAATAAAATGACTTTTTTTGCTATCACATTTTCTTTATGTTTCCAAGGTGACAAATTTTACTAAAAATAATATTTTAAAATACTTTTCATAAGAAATATATTATCTGCATATTTATCCATGTCCTTTCTTTATTTATATGCTTTCTTAATTAATGTACTATTTATTGTATTCATAGAGGATTTTTCCTCGGGCGCCCTTGGTGTGTCAGTCAACGGCGATTTGTTTGCTTCTCTCTATCTGTCTATCTTTCTGTATTTTTCTTTATCTATCTGTCTGTGTGTCTGTCTCTTCATCTAAATTTCATTCATTCATTTAATCCTTTTCGCACGGGTAAAATCTGTAGTAAAATAAGAAATTATCGACTGACACCGGAATTCACAAACGGATTTTTTAGATATTTTGAAACTCCTAATTTAAGCTTTTATTGTAAAAGCAAAATTTTACTATAATATTATTGGTGCCGCTTGCAGGTTTGGAATAAAAATTAGGTATCCCAGACCGGGCACAGTGTGCCGGAACACAAATTCGTGCCAATATGTAGGATGTATTCACATCACCTTTCAATGCAAAGTATGTATTTATATTCATATTTTAAAATCTATCCATCTTTACATACGAAAAATTTATCTTAATTAACATTTTTATTATACTAGGTGTATGTAATTTTTTCTTCAAGATTATCTGAATTGAATTGTGCAGCAATTTTCGCTACGCTACAAAGAAATAAATGGATTCAGCTCATTTTCTTATTGCACCATGTACTAAACACGCAATTTATCAATCTACATTATATCATTTTCCGCAATACCGCAATTGCTTTTATTGCAGTTTAATTTGGAATAAGAAAAACAAATAATAATAATAATAAAAATTACATTATGTGGTATATTAGGCCTCAATAAGCTTTTACAAATTAGTATTGGATATTATGTTTAAAAATCACTTCATTTGGCAATTCATTTTTTATTTATTTATTGTTTACTGTAAAATCCATTACGTTAGAATGTTTAATAATTAAATATTACATTATGTGACGTTACATAACATTATATTGACATTGCAAAGGTTTTATGAATGTGTGTATTATACCGTTAATTAGGTATAATTACAAGCAGTCGTAGATTAAGACCTGAAATATATTCGATCAATACAAAACAATTTCAATAATAACTAGTCGGATGAGGAAATCCCAAAATTTTCTTTTATCTCATGAATTTTAATACTTAAAAATTCGCTATCACAGTACCATAATTAAATAACATTCTATGCCTATCATGAAACTTCTAATGACATGAAATTCCGTGCACTAGTTCTTGAGATATGAATGTCGCTAAAATAGTGTAAATCATGTAAAATGTATCATAGCAGTACCACCTGCTGGTCTATTTATATTAAAACGTAATCAGTACAAAAATTATCAAGGTGTATTTGAATCTGAATTTTGATAAAAATTCATGCATCAGTTCTTGAGATTGAGCTATTGATGCAATCTTGAAAATTCGTTAGCCGCATAGAAGCGCCACCCGCTGAGCTACATTAAAATACAGAAAACGTCAATCCATCTCAATTACTAACTGAATCTGAAGTTTGATGAAAATCTGTGATTTAATTCTTGAGATAGTTCATGATTTCCGCAATGGTACAAGTTCATGAAAAACGCGTCATAGCTGCGCCATATGTTGAGCGATTTACACCAAAATGTAATAAACATCAAAACATCAACTCATGTCAAGAACTAACTGATTCTGAGGTTTGATTAAAATCTGTGCATTAGTTATTGAGATACAGATGTTTCGTAAATCGTAAAGGCTGCAGCATAGCAGAGCCATCTGTTGAGCCATTTTCACCAAAAACTAGTCAGCACAAATTTATATCAGGAACTAACTAAACATAAATTTTTGAGATAGATTGTTCTTGAGATAGAGTGTCCACAAACTTTATGTCACATATAGATAGACAGAGTTACAAATTTACAGAACCACAGATTCACAGGCAGACATTTTGTAAAAAACATATTTTTTTGGCTTCTCTGACCCCTAAAAGTGTAAATCCGTCGAAGCTGGAAGTCAAAAATTTTCACGAATCCAATACTTTCTTCTTGTAGAGATAGAAGAAAGTAAAAATGATATAAAAGATAACAACCGCGATAATTTTTTGTTTAATATAAATGTCTGAAATATGTATTTTGGAGTAATAATGATACATTATGTAATTACTGAATATCATAGAATATTGAACAAAGAATGGTTGAAAAGAAAAATGAAATGACGAAAACATTATTTAATAATAATTAATAAGGTTACTAGTCACTCGGCTTCCGAATTACCTTCACTAATGCTAAGTCTGTGATCGCAGAATGTAATTGTATATTTAAAATGTCTCCTTGGAATATAAATGTTTCCTATTACCTCTTTCTGTGCACTCTTCATAAAAGAAGTTTATTTTTATTCTTAATTCTATTTCTAAAATCCATGATTACTTTAATATTTTATATATAATTTTTAAATCTGAAAAACTACGAATAAGATTTTAATGTTTCATTTAAAAAATAAACATAGATTTTAGAAATATTTTGAATTATTTTTTAAAAAAGAGACATTCTTTAAGGCGCAACGCTACACACAGTAAAAGACCCGGATGATAATGTAAAGTCTATGGGAGAGTTCTGTTTAAATATCTCGCTCAAATTTTAATACATTTACAAGATTTTTTATTGCATAAGATAGCTGAGGACGATATACAACCGGTCTAGTTTTTACTTTTTCCATTTCGGGTTCAGATTTCTTAAAAATTATTTTAAATTTCAAAACCGGTTTAAACGGGTTGCGAAATAGAAACTATCATAATATAAAATATATGTAACCAAAATCGAAAAAGTAAAAACTAAGGCAGTTGTAAATTGTCCTCAGCTATCCTATGCAAAAAAAAAAAAAAAAAAAAAAAAAAAATCATGTAAAAATTTGAGCGAAATATTTGAAAAAAAAAAAAAAAAAACAAAAAAAAAAAAACGCTCCAATAGACTTTATATTACCATCCGGGTCTTTTTCTGTGCCCAGTGTGGGGCCTTAAAAAGAGCACACACACACAAAAAAAGTTCAAAATATTAATTTCTAGGAAGGTATTTGAAATATACCAAACGCTTATAGATTTAAAAATAGTGAAGAGAATACAGAAGCCGAGTGACTAGCAGCCTTAATATTTATCAGTTAATAAAATTTTTGTGCTTGTCTCATTGTCTGCAATGTAAGGAAAAAATATTCCATGAAGTAAGGAAAATGTTACAGACAGCAAATTTGCTATCCTTTCCCGATGTTTTCACAAAACTTCGATTTTGTTAATCCTTTATTTTCAAGATGAAAATTTTCCGCAATTCAAGAGAGGAAATTTTTCTTATTTAGAAAAAAAAAATCTGAGAAAAATCTTAATATATATAACTCAAAAAAATTTTAAATAATAATTATAGATATTGAAATATTTACGCGAAATTTATTTCATAGTATTACAGACGTTTTTTATTTCTTGCTTTGAATCCTTGCTGAATCTGAGAATTTACCATCACAGAAATATTCTGTCCCCTAATCAAATGGACACGTCTAACAATCTGATTATAGGTCAAAACATCATTTGCGAAAATTTAACCGAAATTAATCTGTTCTCTATTAATTAATTAAAAACATTTCCGTTTTTAACAAACATTAAGTAAGGATATAAAAAAGAAGCACATTTTCAATTTATCCCAGAATAATGTACGATTTCTATTCAAAACAGAAAATTTCCTTTAAAAGATAGAAATTTCGCATAAAATCACTTGCATGTAGGGGGTATAAGGACTGATCGTTCAAATTTGATGAGGAAGAAGAAAAGAGAAAGAAAAAGACATTCTCACATAGGAAAGTATAGGCGCAAACAAACATATGATATTGTAGAGAGCGCAGTGTATCCACAATTTCTGAATACATGTAAAGTTCTCTGGCAAGTTCAGACAATCGTCATTCGACAAGGTGATTTATCAGAAGTAACACGAATAATTATATGTTTATTGTAGATGCCGGTATGCGTCTAAGTTACGGTGCGGCAGAGAAAAAAGATCGGAGAGCTGAGTGAATGCACACAGCCGGCACAAACTTGAGCATCAAATGTTCGAGTTCATCAACAACTGTTCGAAACTTGATTAGTTACCAGTACTTTTTATTATACAGGGTGGTCATAAAAAAACTTTGCCGATATATGGAGCTCTAGCGGCCAGTCCACTCAACCGATCGAGATGAAATTTTAGATATAGCTATTCTGAGGTATGAGCTCGAGATTCTGTGAACGACAACAAAATGGCGCTCACGGTTACGGTTATAGTTACAGAAACTCGAAAATTTCCAATGGCAACACCCATTTTTTTTTCATCGCAAAATGCTCAGCGCATGCGAAAACCCTAAAGAGCGTTGGAACCGTACGTGTATCGCAAGAAACAGACATGTTATGCACGCCCAAAAAAAAGTTCTGGGAATCCTCCCCCCTCATAGAAAAAAGTCGATTGGGGCGCAAGGAGGAAATTTGCATATGACACAAAGTCAGTACACTAATCTCTGATTACAATACAGATCGCAGAAACTAAAACTTTTACTTTGATTACACATTTTCCACATGGGTGCCATCACCATGCAATGTCTGTGATGGCACCCATGTGGAAAATGTGCAATCAAAATAAAAGTTTTAGTTTCTACGATCTGTATTGTAATAAGAGATCAGTGTACTGACTCTGTGTCATATGCAAATTTCCTCCTTGCGCCCCAATCGAGTTTTTTCTATGGGGGGGAGGATTCCCAGAACGGTTTTTTGTGCGTGCATAACATGCCCGTTTCTTGCGATATACCGTACGGTTCCAACGCTCTTTAGGGTTTTCGCATGTGCTGAACATTTTGCGATGAAAAAAATGGGTGTTGCTATTGGAAATTTTCGAGTTTCTGTAACTATAACCGTAACCGCGAGAGCCATTTTGTTGTCGTTCACAGAATCTCGAGCTTATACCTCGGAATAGCTATATCTAAAATTTCATTTCGATCGGTTGAGCGGACTGGCCGCTAGAGCTTCGTATATCGGCAAAGTTTTTTTATGACCACCCTGTAGTATAGGTAACCTTTAGACATTGTCAGTTCGAATTGATGGAAGAAGCTGTCTTACGGTCTGTCGATGAATAACCGAGTTTTAACACACGAGGTCGCTTGCCAATCTGGTGGCTCAACAGTGTGGCAGATACTGAATCTGGAATAATTGTATTCCTTTGCAGTTTTTGATAAACACGGGTAAACATTTGACGCGGAGGTTTGCGTTGATTGAGATACGTTCTGCTTACATGTAAGCAGCTTTCCAACCGCTTTTTTTCTATTGAATTTCAAGTTACATGCATATCATTCATTGTATGAACGGCCAATCTTGATAGATCCTGTATAGATAGTTTATTTTTACTGTATAGCTGACAGAGAAAAATAGAAATGGAAAAAACTCTATCTTATATGCCTTAAAAATATTTACAAGTTCCAAATTCAGTACATATGCCATAGGTTGCTATAATCTATGCTAAAGCATACATATAGTAAACATATTGTCTAATTCTAAAGGAATTAACAAGTAGATGTTAATTGTAGAGTTTAAATATCGTGGTTAATCAATCATCTATACAAATTAAATATAATAGAATTCTTAGTCAAAACTTTTTAAAAATTCATTTAAAATATTTGAGAAATTTTATAAATAGAAATAGTCTTAAACTAAAAAGGTTTTCTCATTAACAGTTATTTTTGAACACGAATTTTCAGTAAAGAGATAAGTTTTAATTACGTACTACTTTTCAAAAACTATATCTGCATAAAAATTCCCAGTATTATTGAAACTGTGTTTTGGTACAACTTTTTTTTTTCTTTCTTTTAATGGAATGGGAGCAAATATAGTTTCAGTCGATACTTTTGTTGCATTACGTATTAAAGGGTGAATATATTGGTTAACGGCAGTAGAAAGGAACTAACAATATTGTAGAAAGTTTTATTGAATATATCAGACCTTTTTTTTTTGTATGTTTCACTAGAAATATGTATCGCAAAACGTTTTTCTTTTATGTCAGCAAATGGAAAACTATGGATGAAAAATGAGTTTTTCGCGTGCATAAATATTTAAAAGTTCTGAAATTTTCGAAGAAGGATTGCAGCTTTTTCATGAATATATATGGAAAAAAAGGAAATAAGGTGTGTTAAACCGCGTTACAGAATTCTCAGATCTGATAATATTGTAAAATTATGATTGATCTTTGTACATATGTAGGAATGAGATAATTTAATAATTCTCAGTCTTCAGATTAATGCCTGAACTTTTTCTAAAAGTATGTAAATTGAAGTTTCAAGATTGAATACGGCATGTCCTTATGCATAATGCAGAAACATTTTTTTTAATCGCTTTGATATATTCAATCTACACTGGTGTCCAAAAGTTAAGCATAATTGGTAATTAAGTAATTATTTTTAAGTAATGAAAGAATTATGAATCGGAATGTGCTGAAACTCCAGGTGTGTAAACAAAATAGTACGCGTCACATATTTTCGCGAAGAGTTTTTCCCGAAATCGAACAGGGGACCGTCAACAAATTGAAAAAGAACGAAGATCTTTTGGATAACCTTGTAAAAACTAATGTAGCAAAAGCGTTCAAACTGCACATTATGATTAATTGGCTTATTGTAATGTACTGTGTTAATTTTTACAAGGATAGCATGTATACTCGTAGAGAAATTAAGGTTTTTATAAAAACAGTCCTAAATTTTTCCAAGTGTTTTGCTTATAATTTGCAGAGTTCTTATTATAAAATAATGTTCTTTTCTGAAAATATGACAAACATCATTGTACACAATATCCTGTCATCAGAATTTAAAAATAATAAAAATTGTATGAAAAATGAGTATGTTTAGTAAATAATTTTTCATTGCGCATGCGTCAACGATATCAAAATGTCATTTACATATTGTGTTAGCTAAATATATATAGCAACTTCTGTAAAAGTTTCAAAAACATAGCTTGAAAATTCTGAAAATGGGAGCCTATAGAATCAACTCAAAATCCTTTATTCCCTAAATGAAGCAAAAAGATGAGGGGCTGTATCCATATTCCATTGTTTAGTGCCTACACAATATTGCACGTACAACTATATTTAGGTAAAACCCCTGATTTTTTTGCTTCCTTTAGGAATAACGGATTTTGAGTTGATTTTTTAGGCTCCCATTTTTAGAATTTTCAAGCTATGTTTTTGAAACTTTTACAGAAGTTGCTCTATACATTTAGCTAACACAATATGCAAATGACATTTTGATATCGTTGACGCATGCGCAATGAAAAATTATTTACTAAACATACTCATTTTTCATAAAATTTTTATTATTTTTAAATTCTGATGACAGGGTATTGTGTACAATGATGTTTGTCATATTTTCAGAAAAGAACATTATTTTATAATAAGAACTCTGCAAATTATAAGCAAAAAACTTGGAAAAATTTAGGACTGTTTTTATAAAAACCTTAATTTCTCTACGAGTATACATGCTATCCTTGTAAAAATTAACACAGTACATTACAATAAGCCAATTAATCATAATGTGCAGTTTGAACGCTTTTGCTACATTAGTTTTGACAGGGTTATCCAAAAGATCTTCGTTCTTTTTCAATTTGTTGACGGTCCCCTGTTCGATTTCGGGGAAAACTCTTCGCGGAAATATGTGACGCGTACTATTTTGTTTACACACCTGGAGTTTCAGCACATTCTGATTCATATTTCTTTCATTACTTAAAAATAATTACTTAATTACCAATTATGCTTAACTTTTGGACACCAGTGTATAACGTTTCCGGCGTTTAATGTCATAATATAGCTGAAATCTCAAACGTATTGAATTCATAATAACCTCTTTTGAAGTTTTCAAGCTTTATTGAATTATATTTAAGAAAACTAAAGAGTAAATTTAGTTTTCCTTTTCATATGTAGGTTGAACGAGAGGATGGGATAGCTAGAATCGTATCACCGCGGAACTCAGCCGAAAAGCATTAAGATGGAAAACTTCCGCTCTATGGTATTTCATTGGAATTATACGAAAGGGCCACTGACCACGTAAAAGCTCATGCAGCGGACCCGTGATTTCTCGCCATTCATCTCACTGTATGGACCAAACTATCCGTAAATGAGGATGGATTATTCTGTCAATACCATTTTTCTCATGTCATTATATTTACGTCTTGGTGCACTTTTTTACTTATGCGGCTTTCATGACACTTAAAACATTTATATAATCAACAGCCATAAAGGGTATGTGTTTAACGGTACGATGAAAAAGACTGAAATATAAAATGCCGATTTGTGGTTAACGATTAAAATGGGGGAAAAAAAGGGGCATTTGTTTTGGAATTTTATTTATCCATCATGCAGCTTATATGTTAAATCGAAATATTAAAAATTTGGTTTACGAAATTTTGACGATGGTTAAGTATTACTCTGTGGATGTCATTTTATCGTCACATTGTTTTGCCAGAGTGCCTTTTTTAGGTGCGTTCGTAATTATGTAAATACGTAGCACAAATAGTGGTCGTTCAGTCCGTCCGTCTGTTCGTCTGTCTGTCCGTCCGTCTGTCTGTCCGCATATAACAACGGAAAAACTACCCAACCGAATCGTTTGAAATTTAAAATACATAATTATTACATAATTTTGTCGAGTCATTTCAAATGTTATGAAAATCGGATGCATAGATCATTTACAGGGGCAATCAAAAGTATTCCATTACATTACGGTCAATGGGGAAAAAAGTTTCAAATGCATTTTGATCGTTTGAAATTTAAAATACATAATTATTACATAATTTTGTCGAGTTATTTGAAAGTTTTTGATAATCGGATGCATAGATCAATTACAGGGGCAATCAAAAGTATTCAATTACATTATGGTCAATGGGGAAAAGTTTCAAATGTATCTCATACGTTAAATTTAAAATGCATAATTATTACATAATTTTGTCGAGTTATTTCAAATTTTATGAAAATCGGATGCATAGATCAATTACAGAGACAATCAAAAGTATTCCGTTACATTACGGTCAATTGGGGGAAATGTTTCAAATGCATCTTAATGGTGTTACACTCATTCGAACTTTATAAAAAATATGTGCAACTAGAAAGTACAAATTATAATACATTTACATAATTTGTGGTGCAAAGAACATTTGTTATTGATTTACAAGGCCACACAAGAGTATTCCATTACACAATGGTATAGGGAGAATATTGTTTGATGAGTGTTTTAATTGTAATTCACTATTTATAATTTTATGAGATTGATATATGAGAGTAATATTTTTAAAACTTCGTTATCGTACGAACGCACCTTATTTGCTACGCTTCTCGTGCAATTTCCAACTTGTTTAATTACTATACAATTTTCGTGACACGCATAAAACACGCATATCAACAACGGCCGTAAAGGGTATGTGTTTAAACGATATGGTTAAAAAGACTAAAATGCAAAATGTTGGTTTGCGGTTTGCTATTAAAATTATAAAAAAGAAAAATAACACTATTTGTATTAGCATTTTGTTTATCTGTCATGTAGCTTGTATGTTAAATCGAAAGATTAAAAATTCGTTTTACAAAATTGCTCTTGATAGATAATTTATTAAACTATTAAATAATAAGTATAATCATTATAAAATAAAAATAATAACATAAATGTACAGAATATTTGTAGACAGCTTTATTTAAACTAAAAAAAATGATAGAATACAACGTTATTTAAGAGGTTAAAAAATCCCTGCCGGCTTGGACTATCGGCGAAGGTGGATTTCGAAGAGTTTTCATTTCAACAACAAAAAATAGAATATTATTAAAGATAAACCCAATTTAACTACTATACTGTGCGCTTTTAAAATATTTTTAATTTCATTTTTCTGCAAGAAGTGGTTCTAACAAAATCAACTTAAGCGAAATTCGGCTCACACACCCATTTTGACAACACATTTTGAAACACATTCTGACTTTATTAAAAAATCGACCAATACGCACATTATATAGTTCCTAAATAACAAAAAATTGTCAATTGAATGCGTTTGAGAGTAAAATTAAATTTAAAAATGAGTCATAAAGTAACCAATGTGTTATTTGAATGCATCCAGAATTCTATAAGCAAGATCGCTTTGGAAAATTTTGTGTGAAGTGCCCACTTTGACAGCTTTTTAAAAATATATATTTAGCCTTTATCAAAAAACTGACTAATAAGGCACATTACATAGTTCCTAAATAACAAATAACTGTCAACTGAATGCGTTTGAGAGCAAAATTGAATTTAAAAATGAGTCATAAAATAACCAATTTGTTATTTGAATACATCCTCAATTCTTTAATCATAATCGCTTTGGGAAAATTTTTTGCATAGTGCCCACTTTGGAGCTTTTAAAAAAATATATTTAGCCTTTATCAAAAAACTGACCAATACGGCTCATTACACAGTTCATAAATAACAAAAAACTGTCAACTGAATGCATTTGAGAGCAAAATGGGAATTAAAAATGAGTCATAAAATAACCAATTTGTTATTTGAATACATCACAATTCTTCAATCATGATCGCTTTCGGAAATTTTGTGCGAAGTGCCCATTTTGGCAGCCTTTTTCGAAATATATTCTGCTTTTATCAAAAAAACTGGTCAATTCGTCACATTATATAGTTCCTAAATAAGAGAACCTGTAAATTGGATGCGTTTGAGAACAAAAACGTATTTAAATATGACTCAGAAAAAACGCAATTTGTTATACTGCCTCAATTTTTTCAATGATGACCACTTAGGGAAATTCTGTTCAAAGTACCTTTTTTGACAGCCTTTTTTGAAATATATTCTACCTTTACCAAAAAAACTGGCCAATAAGTTACAATATATAGTTCCTAAATAAGATGATTTACCATTTGGATGTGTTTAAAATCAAAAATGAATTCAAAAAATGAGTCACAATATCAGCAGTTTGGATTTGAGGCTTTTTCTCCTATTCCGATTGTTGTTTAATTTATTTCTACTATAAGAATTGGTCCTATGAAAAACTTGTTCATATAAAAGTTGTAGATATAATTGAGAAGATGTAAAATAAATTTAATTACATTTGATTGCTTAAGAATTGAGTAAGCTGTGATTTTTTTTCTTTTTCCACCCCCCTTTTTTTCGTTTTTATTTTTTTTCATCGGTAAAAGTTGGTCCTATCAAAAACTTGTAAATGCAAAATTTTAGATACTGTTGAGAACATTTATAGAAAATTTAGTTGTATTTGATATCGTGAGAATTGACGAAGTTATGATTTTTTTTCTCCCAAAACCCTGTTTTTTTTTCGTCCCTTGACCCCATTTTTATTTTTTTCAAAAATCTATCATACAGAAACTTTTAGCCAATTTTTTAGAAGTAATATAAACTTTAAACTGATTCGATATCATTTTAATTAAGAAGTTATCGCGTTTTTTCTGTTTTCACAAAACCCTCCCTATTTCCACCCCCTTGGTCCGATTTTGCCCATTAACGAACTCAACCGAGATTTTATGCCCCTCAGTTTTATGTAAAAGTTTGAAGAAGATCTGAGCATAATTATGGAAGTTATCGTGTCTAGAAGGAAGTGAAATATATATATAGATAGACAGACAGATAGATAGATAAACTTTTTTACTGATAGTAGTCTTAGGGTCTAGGAGTCATGATCGGTGTAGATCTGCAAAATTTTTCAGAAATTCCAACATGGGAGACAATGCAATAGGTAGTATTTCATACGAAATCTACCTAAAAATAGTAGATTAAATTCATTGATAATAATTGGTGGTTAAGATAAAAAATCTTCTTAACGCTCTAGTTGATTAATAAAACCATATTAACCTGAATTAGCTTGAATTAAAAAGTATATCAGATTATTTTTATAATTAGTTTCTCGTCTTGAATTGAAATTAACCTACATTACAATCCAGAATTCATGCGGTTGATGGTACTTATCTCAAAACTTAGCGGCGATTTTGTTTAAGGCTGGTCAACAAGATTGAAAAAAATGTTATAGTTGCTAAAAAATCCAAATATGAAATCATGCCTCTACTACTTAGAAATAATAATAGTAAGGAATCTTTTATTTCTTATGAGACTAAAGAACAAGAATTTCAAAATGCTTTATTTTTTATTACAATATCCAGACAGATATCTTACGTTACTTCAAAGCGCAAGACCAAATAAATGCAGATTATCCCAGACAGAACATCATATACAAAGTGAAATAGTTTTAGTTCTTAATAACCTATGAGAAAATGGAAAAGTTGAGAACTCTAAGTGACTCTTAAAAGACAATTATATAAAAATAGTTCTCAGAACCACATAATTATAAAACTGATAACCGGAGATAGCTGAGAGATCAGGCTAAGTAGACTGAACAACATTAATTAAAAAAATAATAAGGTTTGACATTATTACTGGTTTATGAAAAATGTAATCATCGGAATGATAATCCTATGGAGCCTCTATTTTGTTTCTGGCGCTAACAGCACAAAAACATCATCTTTTAAAATGCACATTACTATATGAAAACTATGTGAAAACTTTGAATACATTGTGCTAATATAATCTACATTCTGTAACGCAACTGAATCAAGCAATTGTTCCCCCAAAACAAAATAGTATAAGTGTTTTTTAAAGTATGTCCAAAGTATTAATTTTCAAAATTGGCTCCAATATTCAATAATGAGCATGAATTTCAATTGTTAATAACTATTATAATAACTATAATAATTACACATATTAAATATCTACACAATGCTTATTATATATAAAATTCATATTTAACATTTATTTTTATTTGCAAGTTCGATAAAAAGCACAGAAGGAATTGGAATATGTGGCAAATGCCTTGTTTATAGCGGATTTGAAAACGAATGTTAGAGAAAGTTTAAAAATCATAACTCCTGAACCCCTACACCTAAAAACACATATTGCACACAAAAATGAAACGAATAAAGAGATAAAGAGAATGATACATAGTATAAGGGTCTAGCTTTTTCCTTTTCTTAAAAAAATAGCTATTCATCCGGAGCTTTTACTGGTCTATGCTATACGGAGGCGAAGTGAGATTCCATTGAAATTTCGTTAATTCACAAGATATCAAATCCGCATGGTTTTATTATAGATCCTCTTAATATTATCTACAACTTTTATGCTGACAAGTTTTAGATAGTATCAATTCTTACAGCAAAAATAAATTAAAAATACATTGCAAGAAAAAAAAATCGTATTAAGGTTGTTCTCAAATCGAAACTGCCTTTTTTCCGACTCATTTATTTTTGGTCACAAACGCATTCAATTAGCAGCTTCTCTTATTTATAAATTATATAATATGCCATATACATCGATTTTTCTATAAAAACAGAATACATTTTGTAAAAATGGTGTCAAAGTAGGCAATTTGAACCGAATTTCTGAAGTTATAGTGCTGGAAAGGGAAAATATGGTCATACTGAGAAAATAATTGTTCAAAACTACTTATTTTCGGATTATTTTTTTAATTCATTTCGATCTCAAACATATCCTGTTAGCAAGTTCTCTTATTCAGAAACTATATAATGTGCCATATCGGTCAATTTTTGCTAAACGCAAAATATATTTTTAAAAATGCTATCGAAGTCCTTTTGAACCGAATTTCTCGCAGTGATAGTGTTGGAAAATAAAAATATAATCGCACTGAGAAAATAATTGTTCAAATTGCTCATTTTCAGATTCGTTTTTAAATTCATTTTTGATCTCAAACGTATCTAACTGGTAGGTTTTCTTATTCAATAGCTATGCAATTTATAAGTCGATTTTTTTAAATAAAAACACAATATATATGTATGAAAAATACTGTCAAAGTGGACATTTTGATTCGATTTTTAAGGGAGGGGGGGGGGGGTATTTGAAATCTAGATTTTACTTTTTCGGTTTTGGTTTCAGATAAAAAAAATCCTTTCATTTTCGGAACCGGTTGGAACCAATTCTGAAATTGAAAATAACCTAATATAAAACAAATATAAACAAAACCGAAAAAAAAAAACTAGATCGGTTGTAGAACATCCTCAGTTGTCTTATGAGGGAAAATCAATAAAAATATTAAAATTTTTGTGAAGTATTTAAAAATAACCGTCCCTCCATAGACTTAACATTATCATCCGGGTCTTTTTCAGTGCATCGAGTGGCCTTTTAAGGACAAAAATCAATCAATCAATCAATAAAGAATTTAAGAAATTTCGTAAGATTGTTTTTTAAACATTGTGTTAAAATAGTTATTATACGCTATTTAATAAAGCGGCAAATCACGCAGAAAGGACATACTCCAAACTAATTCGAAAACTATACAACCATTCCGCGTACTTTACAAATCATAGCAACTAAAGTTTAAAGTTATGTATGATTATGTATGACTATGTATGATTTTTGATACCGCTGTACTAGCATAGACTCGTAAATAAACAGAAATTATAATTTATCTTCACAAAGTAGAACCCTCCGAATTTCGACGAAAGAAAATGTTTAAAAAGGAACTGTTTCATTGATTTATAATAAACCTACAAAATTAGTTATAGTAAAAAATGCACCTAAAAGTAAGTCTAACTCTTAAACAAACGATATTTAACGTCAAATTAGCAAAATACTATTTCTATAAAACTCAGTTGTAGAAATTGTTAAAGTTAAACTTTAATCGTACATGTAAGCAGTAAAAAATAATAAAGATCTGTCATTATGATAAAGTTATCAATTTAGGTTCTTATGCTAGTATTCAAAAATGAGAAAAAGCAAAATTTATTCCACTTTGACTCCATCATAGAATTTAGTTCCCGTGATATCTAAATCCGGCATCATTTTCATCATATCAAAATTTATAAATGCCCATTTTGTATCTGTATTCACCTTTTTAGGAAAAATTGGCATTTTAATTTGATCATTTGATTCAAATCTTGAAGTCTCAATGGCTATTAGCTGAAACAGATACTAAACTGTTGATATTCTTTTACGTGTAAGTCAAATTTTCTAAATGAAATCAAAAGTCACCGGGTTTTATAATAGAAGATATTTATATTTCCTATTTTTCACTTTTAATGAGAAAATGGCAACATAAAGATACAGTATTTAATTTCTTCCCTTTTTTTTCCTTTGTTTTTAATAGAAATGAACTAATCCTGTTGCCACGATTAGAAAAGCGGTTTTAAAAACTACTACAAATTAAAACAAATTAAGATACAGCTTTCAAACGAATTTCATTTTTTCCTTACAAGATGGTATAAAAATTGAAATTAGACGAAATTTAAAAGCATAAAAATTTGTAGTATCAAAAATTGCAATACTGGAGTTTCATTTAAAATTTGAAAGTGTTGCCATTCGCAAAATGACGTATGCGTTACGCACAGATACGTTTGACCTTTATAATATAGATAGTAACAAGAGCGTGATTACAGCAATGACTCATGATATACAGTGCGCCCCCCAAATAAAGTCACCATGATTTTGTTGGTTAATTCGACAGGAAACAAAGCCATGAGAACGAAATAACTATATTAAGAAAGACTATATAGAATTGCATATTTACAAAGAATAATTCATACCCTGCTTCATTTGGATGAGGAAAAAAAAATGAATATATAAAGAAAAAGAAGGAGAAAAAAGTGTCTCGTCGAAAAAAAAACCCACTGTTGTTAAAGCCAATATATCCACCATGCGTATGTATGACTTGATATATAGGATGTGGCATACTATTTAATAATCCCTGGAAGACATTAGCATCAATATTACCCCAGGCCTCAATGATGGCGGCCTTCAGTTCTTCCACAGACTTGAACTACCTGCCATTGACATTTAAAGCTCTACTGAGGATACTGTACTGAGGGATTTAGGTGAAAGTACAGGGCAGGCCGATGACATGTCCTTAATTATCCAAAAACCATTCCTAGGAGGGTTTTGCAAAGATTATGGGGCCGTTTTCCAGCTGGCAAATCCAATTTAGGCCACCAATTCTCTCTTCAGTTGGGAAGAAGTGGGTTTCTGGCAATTGTTGGTAATTGGTATCCAAGATAGAGTCTTAGGGAAGAGCCAAGTTAAGTTTATCACCATAGCGAAGTTTTGTAACAGTTCTAATAAGCCTCTATCGTGTTGTCTTTTGGAGAAATTTCCTCTTGTTTCCTCATGTCTTGCCAATAGAAAGCAAAGCAGTCTGAGCAACCCTTTACTATTTTTTTCTCATATAGGAATAAAACAAAATGCCCTGGCTCTTCCAAGTTTGATGATATTTGGCCCCATCGACACTGCGTTGCTTGTGGATAGCTTTCAACATAGGTAGGGTCAGCATGGGGATATGGAGGCTTATTAAGGGTGTCTGAAAGCTTCGACTATGGTGGTAAATTTAACCTCGCTCTTCCCTCAGGCTGCATTTTGGCTACCAATTACCAAGAATTGCCTAAAATACATTTTATGCCAATTGAAGAGAGAAATGGTGGCCTAATTGTAATTTCCAGCCGGTAAACGGACTTATAACCTTTGCAAAATCCTCCTAGAAATGGTTTTGGGGTAATTAATGGCCTGTCCTGTACCTTCATATAAAATCCCAAGAGAATGTGTAGGGGTATCCTCAGTAGAGCTTTAAACGCCATGGCAGATATTTGAAGTCTATGTCAGAAATGAAGGCCGCCATCATTGAGGTGTGGGATAATATTGATAATAATGTCTTCAGGGATTAGTAAATATTATGTCACATCATATATATCAAGTCATATGTACGCATGGCGAATATATTGGCTTTTAACAGAAGTGGCTTTATTTCGGCGGGACACTTTTTTCGGTACTACTACGTTATCCCGTCGAGCAATTTCGCTAAATTATACATATCGCCAAACTAACAGCCAAATTTATTTTAAATAAACAAAAAACAAGTAATTAGTAGAATATTAATAAAAATACAAACAAAAAGGTCTAAATAAAATTCATTTAATGACGTTTTAAACACCTTTATCATGTTTAATGTCATTGAATGTGACATTCATGGTCATCCATTAATGGCATTTAATCTTATAATTTGGCGATAGTTTCTTGGTCGACGGGATAACCTAGTAGTACACTTTTTTCTCCGTCTTTTTTTATGCATTCATTTTTTCTGACCTAGTGAAGCAGGGTGTGAGTTATTCCATTTAAATTTGCATTTCTACATAGTCTTTCTTAAGATATTTGTTTCGTTCGCATGGTTTTGTTTCCTGTCGAATTAAGGTCAGAATTCTGCTGAGGTGGGACGCACTATAACTTCTCTACTCTCAGAATACCACTATTTACTAGAAATTAACAAAAATTTATTTAAACGCAGAATTTCTGTTATCAATAAAATGAAATTACTATTTTGCAGTAGAAATGATGTCCCAAACGCCAAACGTGGTTAGCCGGGACTTGTGGTAGACTTTAACAAGTGTTTCAGCCATTGAAGTACCAAGTATAGTTTCCTATATTGTATAATTCGCCTTTTCATTTTATGTAACTAAAAATAGTTGTTTCCGAATAAAATCATAAAAATATACCCTGTTGTATGAAATATACAATTCATATTTTTGCTTTCTTTTACCATAAAAAAATATTTATTTCAAATAAATAATATTTACATGCATAATGAAATTTAAAAATATAGTTAAATCTCTCTGGGTTAAAATACATGAAAATGCATTTTATTGTTTAAAAACACCACGTTTTCACATTATTTATTAATTTCTTATTTTACATTAAATTATAGAAAAAGTATTTAACTTTAAGTAACTTAAACTCTTGAAATATTTAACTGATATTTGTTGAAAAGTATTAAGATAATTAGATTTTATCCTCGATACTATCACTTACCTTTATTTCATGCTTTAAGGGTTTATTGACCGCAAATTAAATAAAATCTAAGAGAAAAATTTTTAATCAAGTTTACAGTCTTTTTTAAATTGCATTATTTACTTAAACTTCTAGAAGTTTGTTCAAGTTTTAAGACAATATATATGATATTTCAAAACAGCGTTTTGTTAAAGGAATTAATACTGTAAAATGATAAAGAATGATTGAGAAAAATAATCAAATTTATATTTTAATTTGCAAAAAATATATATAAATTATTTCTCAAACGTTAAAAATACTTTCAAACATATAAAAAAAATAATGGTACGCACTTTATACAGAAAAGTATAAAAATAAATTAAGACAGGTTAAAATAACTATAAAAGCTATTTCTACACTTTAGTAGGCTAAGATATGCTTGGATAACTGAATCCACGGGGTAGCTGAGCGATATGCTATTATATATATATATATATATATATATATATATATATATATATATATGTGTGTGTGTGTGTGTGTATATAGTGTATATATGTATATATGTGTATATAGTTTGCTGATTATTAGCATTTCAAAACTCCCGGAACTTTTGGATCACGCGGTAGATATGTATGTATTTAAGTAAGTAAGAAATTATAAAAATCAGACCTTTCTTTTAATTAGTATTTTAATAAATCACCTCTCAATTTGGATACGGGCCTCAATCCCGTGACTCGTAATCACGGCATTGACAGAGTAGCTAAATACTCTACTTCATCGTGTTAAATTAATTATAACACATGGCCCTTTTTAACTGGTCACCCTAGGGAGGTGAGAAATTTCAAATATACTTCTACGCACTTGCTGTCCAGAGACCATGCTATAAGCATCTGTGAAAGAATTTTCCTATATTTTAGAATATTTAAATATAATTTCATTAATACCCAATGTCCTGTATTCTGTCGTTGAATCTTAATGCGACATATATATATATATATATATATATATATATATATATATATATATATATATATATATATATATATATATATATATATATATATATACTATATGGCTAAAGTTGACCGGCAAGTTGCGATTTTAGACATTTTGCTAAATATTTAAAAAAATACACGAGGAATTATCCTCAAACTCTAAGTGTGTAAACATAATAGTACAGGTCATACTTTTCCATGAAGATTTTTCCACGAAACTCCATAAGGACCATCAACAAACTGAAAAAATGAATATCTTTAGGGTTAACCCTGTCAAAACTAATGTAATAAAATCGTTCAAACTTTAGGTTATGATTAAGTGGCTTATTGTAATAGATTGTGTTCATTTTTATGCGGATAGCATGAATACACGTAGAAAAATTATGGTTTTTACTCAAACAGTCCCAAATTTTTTTTTTATAATTTGTAGAGGTCTTAATATAAAATAACTTTTTTTTATTTCAAAAATAAGAAAAAAAAAATCTTACACTACACAATACCTTGTAATCAAAATTAAAAAATAATGAAAATAGTATAAAATATAAATATAGTTTAAAAAAACTAAAAACCACGCTTCTAAAGTAATCAAACTAAAAAGTGAAAAATAAATATAGTTTTAAAAAACTAAAAAACACGCTTTTTAAGTATATCAAACTAAAAAGTGAAAAAGAATTCGTACTATAAGCTGAAAACGAAAATAGATGAAAAATACTATATTACTATAAAATCATTGTTATTATAGAAATCAATTAATAAGCAATAAATAAAATTATCGTGGAAAAAAAGTGTGGGGTACTCTATCTACCATGCTCCATCTATCAGTTCTTAAGAAGCACCCCACGCTTTTTTTCCACGATAATTTTATTTATTGCTTATTAATTGATTTCTATAATAACAATGATTTTATAGTAATATAGTATTTTTCATCTACACTGGCGGAAAAAAAAAATCCCAGCACCAAGAAAAACTTATTGTAGAGTAATGAAATTTGGACAGTGCATTTGTCTAGTTAACATATTTAATTGATTAGATTTTCGAGATCACAGGTTAATTTAAGGTCAATAAAATGCATTTTAAATGTGAAATGCTGTTACATTAATAGTTGCTATAACCGCCCGAATTTTGAATGCAAGCCTGCACACGTGCATGCATTGCGTCATACAGCTGCCGAATGTCACTTTGTGGTATGGAATTCCATGCTTGTTGTACTTGCTGTGTTAATACTGTGATGGTCAGTGCTGGCTGAGGATGACACCGAAGTTCTCATCCAATGATATCCCATACGTGATCAATGGGAGACAGATCTGGTGATCTGGTTGGCCAAGGTAACATGTCGACACTCTGTAGAGCACGTTGCGTTACAACAGCGGCATGAGGGCGAGCGTTATCCTGTTGAAACTCTGCTATTGAAAGCTTTTCTTGAATTGCAGCACTACAGGTTGAATTACCAGACTGACGTACACATTTGCAGTCAGTGTGTTTGAGAGACCCACGAGAGTGCTTCTGCTGTCATAGGAAATTGCTCCCTAGACCATGACTCCAGATTGTAGATCCAGTGTGTTTAGGCCGCAGACAGTTTGGTTGCAGGCGTTCCCCTGACCTCCTTCTGACCAGCACACGGCCATTATTGGCACCAAGCTAGAACATGCTTTCATCAAAAAACACAACACATCTCCACTTCATCCTCCAGTGAGCTCTGGGTTGACATCATTGGCGTCGCAAACTGCAATGACTTTGAGTCAGTGGAATGCATGCCTTGCATCGAGCTGTCCTTGAAGTAACCGATTTTTAACAGTTCGTTGTGCCACTGTGGCACCAACTGCAGCTCGAATTTCTGTCGCAGACGCAATACGATGCACCACAGCCGTACGCCGAATACGACGGTCTTCCCTCTCAGTAGTGACACGTGGTCACCCGGAGCCTGGTCTTCTTGAGGCAGTACCATCCCTTGACCCCTGCTCCCAACAATTATGCACAGTGGATGCATTCCGCCCAAGTCTTTCTAAAAAATCGCGAAAAGAAAATCCATTTTCTCGTAGCCCTACTTTGAGACCTCTTTCCAAATCGGGGAGCTGATGATAATGGCTTCTTCGTCTTTTTAAAGGCATTCATGATCAATCTCAACTCAATCCGTCAAATTTTGTAGATAAATAATGCTCACGAACTTTACAGCACGCATTTAAAGCAAACCTGGTTTTAAAGTTGTGAGTGGCGCTACTAGCGCCACACGTATGCGCGAAGCATGAAATTTAAATCAATGTCGTCTTTCAGGTGTATAAACACGCCTACAAAATTTCGTTTAGGTAACGCAAGTCTTTATTGGTGTTGGGATTTTTTTTCCGCCAGTGTATTTTCGTTTTCAGCTTATAGTACGAATTATTTTTCACTTTTTAGTTTGATATACTTAAAAAGCGTGTTTTTAGTTTGTTTAAACTATATTTATTTTTCACTTTTTAGTTTGATTACTTTAAAAGCGTGGTTTTTAGTTTTTTTTAAACTATATTTATATTTAATACAAAAACCAAATTAATCGGTTAGATAGTTTCAGAGTAATTGGTGAACATACATAGAAAAAAAATACATATGTGTCGAATTGATAACTTCCTCTTCCTTTTCTGAAGCCGGTTAAAAATAAAAATTGTAATACGGATTTTTTTTTTAATTTTACATAGATGTAAATAATGTCAGGAGTGGGGTTCGAACCCACAATCTCTTTCGAAAAACAGAGCTTCAATCCGGCGCCTTAGACCGCTCGGCCATGCTGTCTACACTCCATTCAGTGAACGTATTCAACACTTTTAATTAGCGAAAAATCACTAATTTTATTAGTTTTTGTCTAATCACTAAAAAAGTACGGAACCAATTTCGATGAAACTGAAGTGGTACCAATTCGAGAACATCGTCTTTCATTTAACACCAAAACCAATTTAATCGGTTGCATGGTTTCGGAGTAATCGGTGAACATACATAAAATAAGAAGAGTTACAAACTCACAAACTCACAAACATACAGGTGAAGTTAATAAAAGCGTGGTAAAAATAAGCAGTTTTACTATATAATTTTTCATTGAGCATGCGTGAACTCTATCAAAATTTTATTTGCATATTGTTTTAGCTAAATGTATAGAGCAACTTTTGTGAAAGTCTCAAAAACATAGCTTGAAAATTCTGAAAATGATCGTTCATAGAATAAGCTCAAAATCCGTTGTTCTCAAAATGAAGCAAAAAGATGTGGAATTGTACCCAAATATAATAGCACGTGCCATGATCTGTATTCTATTTTGACACTTATCGATGATAAATGTATTCTGCCCTTCATCTTTTTGCTTCATTTTGGGAATAACGGATTTTGAATTAATTCAATTCAGGGCTGTCCAACGCGGCGCCCGCGGGCGCCATGGCGCCCTTTGGAAATTTTTTTGGCTCTCTTTAGAAGATTTCCTGGCACTATTATTTTTAAAAAATTGATTTCTATTTAAAAGGATGCTTTCTTTACTCTTGTTATTTGCTTGAGAAAAAAATTTAAAACGTAAAGTGTATTTCACGCATTAAGAATGAAAACGTACATTAAAAATTTAGTCATGTGTAACTGAGTTTTTTCACTAATTTATAGTTATTTATTATAAAAATACGTTTTTGGAAATTATGACGATGGTAACTGATAAAAGTGTGGAATGACTTTTTTAATGTTCTAAAATAGGAAATGTAGAAAAATAGGCCTGCCTCCTCCCCCCCCTCCTTCTTGGTATATGAATGTATCACTTTTTTGTTGATGTTATCATTTTTTATGTTGTAATACTGCTGTTTTATAATACAGGTAAAAGGGATTATTTTCTCTCCTAAACCTTTAAAATTTTAGGTATTTTTTCTCATTTTGTATAAAAAGAATCTATAAAATCATGCGAAATCATTTCCATGAATGAATCTCTTTGGGACCACCCATGGATACTATCATGCCTGTCTTTGTTTTTGTATTGTTTATAACGGCATATTTAGGCTTCCGAAATAAATCGAAAAGTATTTTTTCGTCCTAAAATATCTAACAATTTATTACTAGAATTGTTTTTTAATTATAAGCCAGATGAATGTTTCTGGCTCCTTCTACTACAAAAACTGTTGCGATAGTTCCTAATAGAAAAATGTATAATTCGAAATTTTCTATGATTTTTAGTTATTTTGACTATTTTTCTCCTTTTTGGATTTTTTTTTTTAATTTTTACATGGAATTTTAGATTTATAGGGCCCTATTACAATATGAATTTGCATGTGTATAACGCTTACTAATATTGTTAGATAATTTTGTTGCATGTTTTGAGCTTTGTTAATAATGGCGCCTTTCACTGTTTACCACGAACTGAAATGCGCCCCTGCTTAGTGAAAGGTTGGACAGGCATGCAATAGATGATCACTTTTAGAATTTTCAAGCTATGATTTTGAAACTTTAACAAAAGTTGCTCAATATATTTACCTAACACAATATGTAAATTAAATTTTTATAGAGTTGATGCATGCGCAGTGAAAATTTATTTAGTAAACTTGCTCATTTTTCATACAAATATTTTTTTAGTTTGATTACTGGGTATTCTGTAGAATTTCGTTTCTCATATTTTCTGAAAAGAACATTGTTTTTATTAAGACGTCTGACAATTATATGCAAAAAACTTTGCAAAATTTGGGACCGTTTTTATAAAAACCTTAAGTTCTCTACGAGTATATATGCTACCAGTATAAAAATGAACGTAATTAATTACAATAAGCCACTTAATCATAAGGTATAGTTTAAAAGCTTTTGCTACATTAGTTTTGACATGGTTATCCAAAAGATATTGGTTATTTTTCAATTTGTTGACGGTTTCCTATAGTATTTCGTGAAAAAGTCTTCTCGGAAATATATAATCTGTACTATTATGTTTACACACTTAAAGTTTTAGGATAATTCCTGATGTATTTTTCTAGATATTTAACAAAATGTCTAAAATCGCAAGTGGCCAGTCATCTTTGAACATGTAGTGTATATAAAACATCGATGTATTTTCAGTTTTATTTTTTGTCAAAATTGTAACTCTATCTTCGTAAAACAATGTGTGTCAACTCAATCATAACTCTGCCTTTGCTGTGATAGGTTATTGATAAATTAAGATGTAAAAAAAAAAAAAATTCACAAATAAGTTGATTTTGTTGAATTTCTCGGCTTTTTGTTAAAATAAGATAAGTAGTTTTATTGAACATAATTTTGTTTTTTAAAAGCTTAGACATAGAAATACATTGATATTATTAGTTATCTGTACATATTTACGTCATGATTCAAATGCAAGAACGTTGTTCCAGTTATCCCTTAAATTTTTGAACCATGTAGTAACTTAGACATGGATCAGGGGGACCATATGGGGACCAGTGAGAAATTACTTTCTACATTGTTCTTTTTTCTTTACTTCCAATAAAGAAAATTATACAATGCGTTATTAAAATTACATAACAAAAGTTGACAACTTGACGGAAAAGGCTTATCTTATAATGGTCTTTAATTTATACTAGCAAAATCCGTGGCTTTGCTCGGGTAATAGTTGAAATATGCTGTGAGGAATTCAGTTCTCACAGACCTAAAAATACCACCCACGTTTGCTAAACCGTCGGAATCCTCAAACAGAGGTATACATCTCTCTCCATCATCGAAATTGGCATTAGAAGGCAGACGATTCTAAAGGCCTTTTCAGAGAAACTTTTCTAGCTAATGCATATAGCCTTTGTGTTATCACCACGAGCCCCCCTCCCCCATAGAGTATGCCTTTGAGATTTCGTGGGAAGCAGCCTTTCGCTGCAATCACGTCTTTTGGAGAAAACACTTCTCCACCGAGAGTCATTAGTGGAGCGGAAACTGCGATAGGGCGTGCCTGTCAGGAAGATGATAGAGGGGAGAATAGGAGATAAATGAAAAAACGAAGAATATGCGGGGGAAAAGAGAGTTCCCTTTTGGATGCAGTTAGAGTTTAGACGGTGTAGTCTAGACTCTTAGGACCGGAGACGGGACAGTCAGCTCCCGCGAAAAAAGGACTAGTGCAGATCACCTGTGAACAGAAACTTTGATTGTGGCGAGTAGCGGTAAAGCCCTCTTAAAAAGGACTCAAACAACAAACTCTATTTTGGTGGAATGAACCTATTAATTATATGTTGTAACCGGACTTAGAATTCATTGTAGGGTCATTCCATGTCAATTCAACCAATTTTTCCCCCATTTGTAACCCGACCGACAGGGATTTGGATGAAACTTTGTGTGCACATTAATTCTATCATGAAATGATTCCATCAGAAATATTTCCTTCCCAGACCTCATAGTTTGTGAGATATGGGGGGGGGGGGGGGTCCAATTCTTAGGTTTTTCTCAAATCGCACATTTCTGAGTCTGTATTCTGAGATTGCAGTTCCATCTTCAAAAAATTGTCTCTCTCGATCTAAAACATGAATCATCCTAAAAATATCACTGTAAAAAGATAAAAAGATGCAGATTTTAATAAAAAATATTTAAAAAATTTACTTGTAATATTTAGGATAAAAAAAGTCAGCCAAAGTTGAGAGTTATGGTTATTTTTCCAAATTTTTGTGACTTCACGAAAAAGGCTGTACACAAAAAGGCAAATTAAATTTACAATTTCTTTTTGTTTTAAATAAAAGTTTACAGTTTGGGCTTTCTATCTATGAAATAAAAATGATGTGTTTCGCATGGCTTATGCAAAAATTTTGGGTACTTTCCAATTAGCCGGATGAGTGCTTTATTTTTATATATTACATATGCACACAAAAAAGCAAATGAAATTTCCCATTTATTTTTGTTTTAAATAAAAGTTTACACTTTGGGTTTTCTATCTATCAAATAAAAATGCTATCTTTCGCATGGCTGATGCAAAAATTTTGGGTACTTTCCAATTAGCCGGATAAGTGCTTTATTTTTACACATTACATATGCACACAAAAAAGCAAATGAAATTTCTAATTTCTTTTTGTTTTAAATAAAAGTTTACACTTTGGGCTTTCTATCTATGAAATAAAAATTATATCTTTCGCATGGCTTATGCAAAAATTTTGGGTACTTTCCAATAAGCCGGATGCGTGTTTTATTTTTATATATGTATATTGCATAGATCTATATAAATGAAGATGTATTATATGTACATATGTATGTATATATACAGTATATTGATATATATATGTATAACACTGATGTCCGTCTAACCGAAAAGTACCAAATTTTGCCTGGTTTTGAGAATCTGCACCAATTAAGAGGAAAAAAATCTGACTAAGTTTAGCTGTGGTATACTTAAATAATTACTGGAATTTCTATAAGTTATTGAATTTAATGTTATTTGATGCATGTTTTTTTTTTTTTTTTTTTTTTTTTTTTTAATTCTCAAAGTAAAGTTTAGGCTTTGTTTTTTCTGATAAAAAAAATTGACTGTAATATGTTTCCCCATTAAATTTAGTAAATGGTCCATATATTTCATTTCATTATTTAATAATGGACATTTTTTGATAATCTAAAGAATCTCTTACTTTTATTTTCAATAATTAAACTCAAAACAGTTATTTTTGTACAGTATAAAATAGAAAATTTTTTCTCCCCGTATTTCCATTCTTTCTTTCGAATGCTTATATATTAATTATTTGTGTTTCAAAATGTTCAAAACCTTGTATTTCCTTTCCTTGGTTAATTTTAATCAGTTTAAATATTTATATTGGCAAGTTTAAATACACAAATGTTTAACAGAACTTAAATTTGTTTCTATAATCTGAAAGATTTAATTGCACCTGCCTTGTATAAACACCTTCTGATAAAGGCAGGGTAATGTTCGTTAGTATAAAAGCAGATGTTTTGAAATCAAGTTAATCAAATTATTGTCATTCTGTTGTTTCTTATCATAGAAGAATGATTTAACTTTTACTGTGCTACTAAAAATATATTCTGATTGTTACCTATTTTATAGTTTGTGATATGTATAAATATTTTTTTTTGCTTTATTGTTTTAATATGGAGCCTGATATTAAACCTTCTACTAGTCTTCAGGCTTGCAGTATTGTAATAATGGTTTAGAATGTCACAAAACTAGCCATGCAAATAACAGAGAAATAGACTACATTGATAATCTCTGTGATTCAGAAAAAGAACTTTTATTAGTTAGGACTATTGCATTTATAAAACAAAAATTAAGTGAAAACCGTTTGATTAATATATGTGAACATCACAGAATTTCGCTCTTAATGAAATATGAATTATATAAATGTGCAGATCCATTTAAGCGGCATAAAAAGCAAGTGTAAAAAGCAATTAGGGCAATTAATAGAGATTTATATACGGTCGAAAAAGTAAACCAAAGTTGAAAGTTATGATTATTTTTACGAAATTTTGTGACTTTATGAAAAAGTCTCTACACAAAAAGGCAAATGAAATTTCCTGTTTGTTTTTGTATCCAATAACATTAAATTCAGTAACTCATAGAAACTCCAGTAATTATTTAAGTACCACAGCTAAACTTAGTCAAATTTTTTTCACCCTTAATTGGTGCAGATTTTCAAAACGAGGCAAAATTTGGTACTTTTCGGTTTGACGGGCACCAGTGTTATACATATATATATATCGATATACTGTATACATACATACATATGTACATGTATAATACATCTGTATTTATATAGATCTATACATATGTACACATGTAAAAATAAAACACGCATCCGGCAAATTGGAAAGTACCCAAAATTTTTGTATGAGCCACGTGAAAGACATAATTTTTATTTCACAGATAGAAAGCCCAAAGTGTAAACTTTTATTTAAAACAAAAACAAATTGGAAATTTCATTTTCTTTTTTGTGTGTATATGTAATATGTAAAAATAAAGCATTTATCTGGCTAATTAGAAAGTACCCAAAATTTTTGCATAAGCCATGCGAAAGACATCATTTTTATTTCATAGATAGATAGCCAAGGTGTAAACTTTTATTTAAAACAAAAAGAAATGGGAAATTTCATTTGCTTTTTTGTGTGCATATGTAATATATAAAAATAAAGCACTCATCCGGCTAATTGGAAAGTACCCAAAATTTTTGCATAAGCCATGCGAAAGACATCATTTTTATTTCATAGATAGATAGCCAAGGTGTAAACTTTTATTTAAAACAAAAAGAAATGGGAAATTTCATTTGCTTTTTTGTGTGCATATGTAATATATAAAAATAAAGCACTCATCCGGCTAATTGGAAAGTACCCAAAATTTTTGCATAAGCCATGCGAAACACATCATTTTTATTTCATAGATAGAAAGCCCAAAGTGTAAACTTTTATTTAAAACAAAAAGAAATTGGAAATTTAATTTGCCTTTTTGTGTACAGCTTTTTTCGTGAAGTCACAAAAATTTCGAAAAATAACCATAACTCTCAACTTTGGCTAATTTTTTTTATTCTAAATATTACAAGTAAATTTTTTAAATATTTTTTATTAAAATCTGCATCTATTTATATTCTTACAGTGAAATTTTTAAGATGATTCATGTTTTATATCCAGAGAGACAATTTTTTGAAGATGGAATTGCAATCTCAAAATACAGACTCAGAAATATGCGATTTGAGAAAACCCCAAGAATTGGACCCCCCATATCTCACAAACTATGAGGTCTAGGAAGGAAATATTTCTGATGGAATCATTTTATGATAGAATTAGTGTGTACACAAAGTTTCATCAAAATCCCTGTGGGTCGGGTTACAAGGTCTGGTTGAATTGACATGGAATGACCCTGTATTGATTCAATAAATATTAGTGAAATCTAAACGCCAGCCTCTCCGCTAAATTCGTCCCGCTACCGCACGATGCGGACTGGAGGCGTTACAATGCCAAATGATATTTACATGTCCAATTTTTATTAGAAGATATGATACTTTTAGGAATAACTCAATAATTACCATTTAAGTTCTGAATAACTTTTATTATTACGTTGCATTAAGCAGAAATGACACTTAATAAAAAGGATTAAAGCTTATTCAAAATAAATGATAATTCAGAAGATATTTTGAAACTTTTATGCTTAATTCAAACAATTATTTCAGTATTCATTTGAAGTTTTGATTTTTTCGGAAAACATCTTCATAGTAGGGGAGAGTGGGGATACTTGAGCCACCCCTATTATCTGTACAGTTGGTTATTTTTTCTTTCTAAAACTGCGAATATGGTAACATATTTATAGTTCTGAACATGTGAAAAAAAAATTACATACCTTGGTACCATTTTGAAAGTATGGTGATTAATAGTTGTTTTTTTCCTATCTGAAGTAAATATTTAGGTGCATTTTTTTTTTTTTTTTTTTTTTTTGTAATCAAAGTTTTGTTTAAAGTTGCAACAATATAGATAAATTTAATAAGTAAAATTTCTATTGTATTTTTAAACTAAAATAGTTCAAATAGCTGCATGCTTTACTTAATAAAACTCTGATAAACAAAAATAGTGGTACTGGAGATACTTGAGCCAGTGAGATTGGGGATACTTGAGCCCTTGCTCAACCATCCCTCATACTAGGAAATTATACATGAGTAAAACAAACAAAAAATATAATTACGTCCTTATATTCAATAATGAAATTTTTTCTGGATAAAAGGGAGAATATTTTTATTTTTTTTTCTTAAAAAAATAATGACTTAGAAAAAAAATGATTAAAAATGTATATTTTTTAAATGAAAATATCCATTTTGTTTTTCATTTTGATTAACAAAATAGCCTGATAAATAGATGTAAACATAGTTTACAATTTAACTTTTATTACATTAAAATAACTTTTTAAACTGTTTTACAGGTTATAATTCCTAATACTTTAATTAGTTAGGTTCAACATATTAAAATATTTATTTTTTAATATAATATATTCATATTAATATTTTATATTGAAATTGTAACCTCTGTTACTGTAACTTTTTTTTGAAAGAAAATTGAAGAAGAATTGGTAAAAAGAGCGCTCAATAAACAAAAAAAGCAACAAAAATCATAGTTCAAACTTACCTGCATGGAGCCGAAGGTGAAGATAAAATTTTTTCCTGTGAAATCAAAAAAGTGTTTGAAAGAGTTGAATGATACATCTAGCTCAGATTCCGACAGCTACTCAATTAAAAGCATGAGTTCGACAGTATCATTAGATGAAAATTCTGTCAATGATGGTGATGATTTGAACAGAAAACCTTCTATTGATGATTGACCGGAATAAAATATGCCGGAAACAAAACTGTAAAAAGATTTGTTGGATAAGTGCTTAAAATTTCAAAAGATGAAATGGAAATTAAATTTGCTCAAGGAATTGCAGATTCCAAATTTAAATTTCCCCCAACTGAGAATGTTGCTACCATCGATATAACTCAAGCTGAAATGATCCTTCGACCACCAGTTATAACGACAAAAAATGATCGTATTACTAGTTTTGTTTTCTCAATTGGTTTTGAAGGACTTTATGTATCTCAATTTATCATTCTGTAAAATATTTGTGCAAAAATAAAGCGAAAAAAATCAATTTTGTAGATATCTTTCCGTACTGGCTGAAGTAACCCTTCACCATGGCTCAAATATCCCCCTCATGGGGATACTTGAGCCACTATGTACAACAAAAAGTAAAAATTTATTAGACATAGAAAAATAGTTCAAAATTATTTGAAATTGGTTTTAAGTTGAAGAAAAAATATCAAATTTTCATTTTCAATATTTTATTTTGTTATTAAAACTTTATAAAAATTTTTAAAAAATTTAAAATTTAAAAAGTAGTTCAAGTATCCCCATCTTCCTCTACCCATTTACATCTTAAAATAAATCACGATGTCAAATTCCAAGCTAATGGTCTTAGGGTCTACAGTCTTTCTAGGGATAATGGATCCAACATAAAATGCCTATGTTGAAACGGGGACTGTCACCATTGAATCGAACAACATTAATTTTGAAATCAATTTCGTAATTCCTAATATATCATAGAAAATTTTAGAAAAAGTATAAAGGTTTTTTAGAATATTTGTTGTTTTTGCAAACCCCAGTTGGTAGTGGCACCGGTATAAAGTATAGCCTGTGTCAGATCAGAGATTGTCACCATTGATGCGCAACCATTATTTTTATAATCGGTTAGTTATTTCCTGAGATTACAAAGAAATCGTATTTTAGGATTTTTTTAGAACGCATTTCGCTCCTTCACTACGCTTTACAACTTTTAAATTTCGAATTTACTTTCGATATTTCTTAGAGGACATTTATATTTTATAACTATCATGCCATATTTTAAGTTTCTAGCTCTTTAGGATCACAGGATTCTCAATTTAAAATGTTTTTGGCCCCTTACAACCCTCTGGTGGCAGTAGCACCGACATAAAATATAGCTTATGTTTGAACAATTTGTATCACCACCAATTTACAAACATTATTTTTAAAATGATTTGGTATTTCATAAGATTGCATTAAAATCGTAATTTAGAACGTTTTGACAACGCTTTTCACTCTTTTCATTCTTTTAATTTTGGAATTTTCCTCGGACGGTCCTTAAAGAGCATTTGATTCTTTTAAGTAATTACCATGCCAAATTTCGAAATGTCAGACACTTTTTGTTGTACAGAAAAAGAAATTTACGCCTTTTTTTCCTCTTGCAACTCGCAGAAGGTAACGACAACAACATGAGATGTAACTCATGTTGGAGCAATGATGGTCACCATCACTTTGCAGCCTTTACGTTTCAAAATCAATTTTCTATTTCATGCGGTTTTATAGAAATTGCAGTTTTCAACGTTCTTAAAACGCTCTTTGCCCATTTTCATTCCTTTTAACTTTCGAATTTTTTCGAAACTGTTCTTTGAGAGCATTTGCATCTTGAAAATAATTCAATGAAAATTTTCAAGCTATTAGCTCCTGTAGTATTACAAAAATCACAATTTTGAATGTTTTTTACTCCTGTAAGCCTAAGGTGGTAGGTCATCGACATGAAATATAACTTTTTTTGTTGTAGAAAGCGCTGTCACCTTTAATTACAAACCATTATTTTTTTTATTTTATTATTTTTTTCGGGTTTGTTCAGATGATTGCGTAAATATCTCAATTTAGAATGTTTTTGATACTCTTTCCGCGGATTTTCATCACTTTTAAATTTATATATTTTTAGAAAATGTTCTTGGATATCATTATATCTTATAAATATCTACCATGCCTAATTTCAAGTTCCTAGCACCAGCAGTATCACAAAAATTGCAACTTAGAACGATTTTTTGCTTTTGCAAACTCCATGTGGTAGTGATACCGACGTGTGATACAGCCTACGTTTGAACAAGAATTGCCATCATCATTTTGACATAATTATTTTTTAAATCGGTGTCTTACTTCACAAGATTGTTTAAGAATAACAATTTAGAAAGCTTTTAGATCGCTTTCCGTGCATTTTCACGCCTATTAAAATTCATATTTCTTTTGGAAATGTTCTTAGAGATCATTTATATCTTATAAGCAATGAATGTGTGATATTACATGTTTCTTGACTCTTCCGTTGCAATAAACATCGTATTTTTAGAAGGTTTTTTGTACCGGAAACCTATTTGAGGTAGTGACACCGGCATAAGGTATAGCTTATGTTTTATTAAAGACTGTAAGTATCATTTTGACATAATTGTTTCTTAAATCGGTTTGTCACTTACCAAGATTGCCTAAAAATCATAATTTAGAATGTTTTTAGAACGCTTTTCACGTACTTTCATTCCTTTTAAGTTTCGTATTTTTTAGGAAATGTTTTTAGAGATCATTTACACCTTATAAATAATTAACATTCCAAATTTCATGTTTATAGGATCTACAGTAACAAAAACATTGCATTTTTAGACGTTTTTTGCTCCTGCGCTAACATTGAGTTTGTGGCATTGACATAAGATACACACCCAGAAAAACATTTGTTGAATCAACAAAAATTTGTTTGGTCCAACAAATCTTTCCGTTTAAATATGGGTCAATGGAAATTTTGTTTGAATAAAAAAAAAAAGATTCTTTTTTTCAATTTTCTGGCCAAAATTTTCATCTGAAATGCATAATAACGTAATAATAATATAATTAATCAGTCTCAATTTGAAAAGTTTTTATTACCCAAAAATTATGTTAATCTTTTACAGCTATATAAGTCTATTAAACAAAATTACATGAGAGAGTTATGGCTACTGAACACCAATTAAAATTTTGCAAAAAAAAAAAAAAATGTTGGAATTACAAATTGAAAATACAATATTTTAGTAAGACTCAAATAAAATTGATGAAATTTTGTTAAAGTTTTATAAGAGGGTTAACAATATTTTTTTGTCTGAGCAACAAAACCGATTTTTTACTTCAACTAAAAAATTCGCTTAAAGCAACCAAAATGTACTCAACAAAACATGTTTTGTGGTTTTAATCACTTCATTTCTCTGGATGTAGCCTATGTTTGAACAAGTGCAAACATCATTTTGGTACCATTACCTTTGAAATGGGTTATGCAGTTTCAGATATTACCCCTTACAAAGAAACAAAATTTACTTCTTTAAATTTTGGGTATACGTATAATTTACATGATCTGCCTGATTTAAATTTTTGTAAGTAATTTAACTTTAACAAATAGGATCTGATACCCTACATTAAAAAAAATGAATGTAATTAAATTTCATAACAAAGCATTAAATATTAATTTTCATTAAAAATTAATTAAATGAAATTTCCATTTTAAAATTTAAATGACGAATATATATCTTTTTCCCTAAAAAAGAAAAGAATGCGGATTAATAGATATTTATTGATGTTATTTTGCTATTAAATCTTAAATAAATTAATTAATATTTATTAATATTTATTTATTTATTTAAATGGATGTTATTCAAGAGTTAACAAGGGCTGCAAAAGGGAAATATTTTCTTTGTTTAAAACAGCATGACTAATGATTCATAAAACTAAAATTGTGTTCTGTACTTGTATTAAATTTTTCATTGTTTAGAAATTCTTGCTTTCGCTTTTTTTTTGAAATTATAAACCAAATTTTCGAACGGCAAAATTCTTTAATCACTGGAATTACATTAATACCGTGATGTTATAAACGTTATGCATTTTCATTGAGAAAACGCCTTATAATATATTCATAAAAAAATACGACATTTGCATTTCATACACATTATATATATGATTTTTTAAACGTTTTTTAAGAAATTTAATAAAAAGTAACATAATTAATCTTTTTTAAGTGCATTATGAAGGTAGATTTTTGTTTTATCCCAAAAAAGCCGATTTTATGTGATTCGAATACAACATATGATGTCGACACATCTTTAATTATAAAAATAATCACTGTTTATTTTACAAAATATAATTAAGACGATATTGCATCAGTTTATTTACTCATCATACGTAGTATAGGAGTCTTGCAACCATTTTAAAAATTGAAAAAACGGTTTTGACGAATATATATCTTTCAGAATCTTGAGATTAAAGAAAAAATAGATACATTTATTTTTTTTATATCCGTGTGTCTGTAAATGCTCTATCTTCCGAACAAATTGTAATAAAGACTTGAAATTCGGAGTGTAACAATGAGAAAAAGTCTTTTGAGATTCAGTAAACTCGATTATCTGGAACTAATTTTTTAGATTATCAAATTAGTTGTTCTGATAAAAAGTATATAAACATTTTTTAAATTGTTTATTATAAAGAATAAATATAAAAGAAAATAATAAAAGCATACATTTTGTAGAAAGAGAGAAATCGTTCGGATAATTAGTTCCCGAGATATTTGTATCTCGTATTTTCCACACTTTTTAATTTTCCATGATCCTGTATTTCATTAAAATTTCAATTCAAAGATACATTTTAATCGTAAAGAAGACGCTTAATCCTATGCATTAAACTGTAAATTAATTTGATTGTCGTTTTTGGAGTTATAGAGGTGTTTATTTCACGCAATTTAGTAATAGAGAATTTAAAATTTATAACGTCATTAAGCCACGATTTTAAACATTCTGTCTACCAAAGAAATTGAGGCTATGCATTTTATACACAAATTACACATGTTTTATTTTCATATTTTATTTTATGCATATCCATGATGGGTAAGTATTACGGTGGCCCCCAACGACTAGTTTATGATAAATTAATATTTTTTATAATAAATAATTCCTTGCTACTATTCTTCTCTTATAAAAATAAATATCGTAGAATTTTACTTAGACATTGCCAATACTATATTCAAACGCACAAAAAAGATTCAATATTCTGAAAAGGAAAGTTGCAAATCTCCTGATTATGTCTTAAGTATGTAGACAACAATTTTCGCTGAAAAAGCATTATCGCATTTTATATCTGTTTTATTGATCCATATATCGTTAGAAAAGATTCCTTGCATTGAAAATATTCGCTGTTGTTTAGTCAAAAGAACTCGATATATCGGTTTCAGAAGTTTGTATTGTTTTGCAGTATAAACTAGAATGTTTTTAACGAAAAGTATTCTTAAGCAAATTATATACAAAGAATTCAGTCAGCACTTTTCTTTTAAAACTTTTTTTTGTCATAAGCGAAAGTCTTTAGATGAAAGAAAATAATAAAATAAACTACGTTCATACATTAAAAACTTACGCGAGAGTTTTATACAAATCACTATTTAGTGTATAAATAAAATATTATGCTCATGTGGTCGGGTGCTTGAGACGAAGGGGATTTGAAATGTAGTTGCCTTCACGTGATATGTTTGAAATAGTTTTGAAAGCAACTAGCTAGGTAAGAGCTATATTCAAAAGAAGAAACCGTTGTATGTTTTCAATAGAATGGTAAATCCTTTTTTTTACAAAAAATTAATAGTTTTGCTCCAGTTATATAGAATAAATATATCATTTTGTCATGATATATGTTAAGTATGTAATAATTAAGGCTTAAATAAAACTTTTAAATAATAACAATCTAGACAAGGTGTGTCTAAACTTTTGGGGAAAACTTTAAGGGTGATAGTACATATCAAGACAAACAATATTAAATGGGAAACTAAGGGTCCCAAACGTTTTCCGAAGAAGATAAGCGCCATTAAAGTTTAGGGTCCAAAATTTCAAATAAACATAAAAAACGAAAAAAATGGTCAATTGATTTGCGGTTTTCACTTAAACTATCCTTTATGTCAGCATTTTCTTGAAAATAAATTCTAAAGATAAATTTCAAAAAATGTCGATAGAGGACGCTTTGGACTTTGAAGTAACGAGCACTATTTTTTGCCCTTATTTTTTGTATTTTATTAAAAGCATCGGAACCTTAGACTTAAATTTTGAGCTCAAAATCTGAATAGTTGGTAGTGGTTAAGTAGTGAAACTGAACTGTGTTCAAAGGTTCAAATTTCAAATGATTATAAAAAACAGAAAAATTGGTCGATTCATTTGCGGTTTTAGCTAAAACTAATCTTTAAATCAGTATTTTCTTGAAAATAAATTTCAAAGATAAATTTCAAAAAATGCCGATAGAGGGCGTTTTAGACTTTTGAGTATTGTACAACTATTTTTAACCGTTATTTTTTTAACCTCATTAAATGCTTGCAAAAGCTTATACATAAATTTTGTGCTGAAAATCTGAATACTTTAAAGAGCTTAAGTAGCTCAAACTGAACTGTGTTCAGAGGGGGGGGGGGGAGAGAGAGGAGCTTCAAATTTCAAATGATTATAAAAAACCGAAAAATTGGTCGATTCGTTTGCGGTTTTCACTAAAACTACTCTTTATGTCAGTATTTTCTTGAAAATAAATTTATTATAAATTTCAAAAAATGCCGATAGAGGGCGCCTTAGACTTTGGAGTACTTACAACTATTTTTATTCGTTATTTTTTTAATCTCATTAAGTGCTTGCAAGAGCTTAGACTTAAATTTTGAGCTTAAAATCTGAATCGTTAAGAGTAATTATGCAGCACAAAATTGAACTGTTTTCGAGGTGGGGGGGGGGGGCTAAATTTCAACTCCCGAACGCAGTTTAATTTGCGCTTCTTAACCCATCTGAACGATTCAGAATTTGAGCTCAAAACTTAAGCCTAAGCTTTTGCAAACACTTAATTAGATAATAATGGTTAAAAATTGTTGTTGGTTATTCTTAAGTTTAAAGCGCCGTGTAAAGAATTTTTTTTAATTCATTTAAAAAAAAATTTTAAAGAAAATACTGGCATAAAGAATAGTTTTAGTGAAAACGGCAAACGAATCGACTAATTTTTCCGTTTTTTATAATCATTTGAATTTTGAACCCCTCCCACTCCCTTGAACACAGTTCAGTTTGCGCTACTTAACCACTCCCAACAATTCAGATTTTGAGCTCGAAATTTAAGTTTAAATCTAAGCTTTCGAAAACTTTTAATGAGATGCAAAAAATAACGACAAAAAATAGTTGTTCGTTACTTCAAAGTTTAAAACGCCTTCTGTGGACATTTTTTGAAATTTGTCTTTATAATTTATTTTCATGAAAATGCTGACATAAGGAATAATTTTAGTGAAAACCGCAAATCAATCGACCAATTTTTTCGTTTTTTTTATGTTTATTTGAAATTTTGGACCCTAAACTTAAATGGCGCCTATCTCCTCCGGAAGACGTTTGGGACCCTTAGTTTCCCGTTTGATATTTTGTTTGTCTTGATGTGTACTATCACCCCTTAAAGTGTTTCCCAAGAGTTTAGATACATCCTGTACAGGAATTTTGTATTTTATTTGAAAAAATCGATTAACACACACACACACACAAAAAAAAAAAAAAAAAAAAAAAAAAAAAAAGAAAGAAAGAAAGAAAGAAAGAAAGAAAGTTTCCATTTGAAGGGTAAAAGCGCAGATCCAAGCCATTTTTTTTTTTCAAAAATTGCTTGCGGTTGATATACTAATGTAAAGTTAACTTTTGGCACCTGCCCGTTTTGGTATTTTTTTTCTCCACTCTATTGGCTAAACCTTGTTTGCGGACAGAAGCCTGAGGCATTAATGAAATGCTATTAATCCAATTAAATTAAAGTTTACGCAAAATTGACCGCTTCGTTCCCTGCTGAAAATATTAGAAGTGTTATACCAAAAAGCAAGACCACAAGCATAAAAGAGTGTTTTATTTACTTAGAGGTGTTGAGCATATTTACTTATCTGGTACCATGTTTAATATTACAGTGCTTGCTCAAACAGGATCGGATTGTAGTTTCTGTTGTTCTGTTTTACATCATAGTTGTTTGCGAATAAATGGTTTAGCTGGATAGGAAATTCTTGTCGCTGGGCAAGACACCAATCTACAACATAACTTTAAAAAATCGAGAAAGTTACGTAAAAATTGCTTTTACAGCTTCCATTCTTGGCGGACTATTTCACATTCGTAAAGTATCTGCTTACCAAAAGGAAAAAACATACATATGATTTTTTTATAAATTCTGTGAATAACTTTATACACTTTTAAATGGTACAATAATGAAAATAACACAAAAATTGCTATTACAATGTTCACTTCCGGAGACATATTTCCAAATTAAAGCAGGATTCGCTTTCTATAACCTAAAACATTTAGGTGAAATTTGTTTCAATTCTATGCATAACTTCATAAACTTTTTAACGGTACAATAATGTAAATGGCATAAAAATCGCTATTATCTTCCATTGAAATTTTTCTAGGTAGTAGAAGAACCTGCTTGCATTGGCCGAAAGTAGATATATGAAATATAATTCACTTTTATTCATAACTTCATACAATTTTTGATAATACATTGGTGACAAACGGTCTGACTGACAGACATTTCGAATAAACATATTTTTCGGCGTTTCGGATACCTGAAACGTGTATAAAGTAAGAATAATGTGTGAAGTAAGAGAAAAATATTACAATACATTTTGCTATTTTAAGGGGAAGGAAGCAAAATTGTTTTGTTAGTTGAATGTTTTCTGTACGCGGCATTAAAAATATTGTACAAAATACTCACTGACTTATCAATTCCGAAATTCGTAGTGTGTCACCAACCAGTGTTATTATTATTTTATTTTGAATTAGTAATTATTTATTTTAAATTAATTAAAAATTTTCAATTATCTTAATTAAATATCCGCAGATTACATAACATTAAATTCCCATGGATATATTTAAACTTTGACCATTTTCATATAAAGAATATTTGTCAAGTAAATTTTTATCATTAAGAAACTGTTAAAACCTATTAGAATCATCAGTAGGAAGTTTTCCCATTAAGCTCAATTTCATTAGACAGATAATTTTATACGCAGTTTAATCCCAGTTTAGAATTTGGAAATTAGTTATAGTTGGAAAGGGGGGGGGGAGACGGTGTCACATTGCAATACCAATAATATTGTTAATTTGCTTAGCACATTAGCATAAACTACCACCTGCGACCGGCAGGACTATTCGATGTAAATTTAATTTCGTTGCTTGCAGGACTTACATCCATTAGAAAGTTTGGTTGCGTAATGAAGCATCGTTAAGATAATAAAGTGGATTATTTGTTTATTTTCAGGAATATGAAGTTAGTATTATTTTTATCTGACTATATCGGAAACGGATGACACTTTGGAACAAGAAAGAAAAGAATATGAAGACATCAATTTTTATAATGTAATAATGTAATTCTTAATAATGTAATAAAAAAAAAAAAAAAACAGTAAAATAAATTTTTCCTTAAAATAATGCTACAAAAATACAACTACCATTTTCCTTTTTTTTTATCATACAGGAAATTCGTAAAGATAATAAGTAACTGAATAAAACTCTTTTTAGAATAAAGATGTACATTACAAATATTTATAAACTTAAAAAATATATTTGCTAAATTTCGCAAAGTGAAAAGTCAAATGAAATGCAATGAAAACATCTATTTGTAGAAAAAAATATATTTTTTACAGAAATGTATACTATTGTAAAGAAAGCACTAATGCTTTATTGCGAATAATGTAACACAAACAAATAAAATAAATATTTCCTTAAAATAATGCTATTAAAATACAACTATCATTTTCCTTTTTTTATAACATACAGGAAATTCGTAAAGATAATAAGTAACTTAACCACTTAATCGTCGCGGACGAGACACTCACGGGCTGCAAGCTTCACGGCTTTTATTCAGAATCGTTTGATTCACACCAGTTTTATAAAATAGTGCAATTGGTTTTATTCTCTTATCATTTTACTTGTCATTAAATAAGATGAATATTTTTCTTTCAAAAAAGTGGTGGCAATAATTAATTTAAATATTTAAACCGTAATTTAATTCGACCATTAAGGGGTTAATAAAACTCTTTTTGGGATAAAGATGTACATGGCAAATATTTATAAATTTAAAAAAAAGTATTTGATAAATTTCGCAGTGTTAAAAGTCACATACAATGCAATAAAAACATTTATTTTTAGAAAAAATGTATTTTTTACAGAAATATGTAATATTAAGGGTGTATTTCGATTCAAACAGCTTATTTTCCGATTTATTTTTTAACTCATTTTTACTCTCAAATACACCAAACTTTCAAAATCTCTTATTTGGAAAGTACACAAGGTGCCGTGATTGTCGATTCTTTGATAAATTCAGAAAATATTACAATAAAAGCAATCAAAAATGGCATTTCGAACCGATTTTTCCCAAGCGGGAGATTTGGGAACGAAAAAAAGGGTCATACTGATAAGGTAACAGTGTATAACTCAAATTCTAATGAATTGAGAGTAAAAAGACATCACACGGCACCTCATACGTCCCTTCAAGAATCCCCTCAGCAAGACATATATTCTTTATTACGAATAATGCAAAATAAGAAAAATAAAATAAATCTTTCCTTAGAATAATGCTACTAAAATACAACTATTATTATTATTATTATTATTATTATTTTTTTTTTTTTAACATACAGGAGATACGTAAAGATAATAAGTAACTTAATAAAAGTCTTTTTAGGATAAAAATGTAAATGACAAATATTTATAAACTCAAAAAAAAGTATCTGCTAAATTTCGCAATGTTAAAAGTCAAATGAAATGAAAGTATCTGCTGAATTTCGTAATGCTAAAAGCTAAATAAAATGCAATAAAAACATTTATTTTACGAAAAAAAAATGCATTTTTTACAGAAATATATACTATTAACAAGAAAGAAAAGTATATGAAGTCACTAATTCTTTATTGCAAATAATGTAAAACAAACAAAATAAAATAAATTGTTCTCTAGAATATTGCTACTAAAATACAATAATAATAATAATAATAATAATAATAATAATAATAAACAAATAAATAAAACTTTTTTTACGATAAAAATATATATGACAAATATTTATAAACTAAATAAGTCGGAAATCGCACGTTAAATATAACAAATGAGGTGCGTTCGTACATTAACGAAGTTTTTACAACATACAGTCGAGTCTCTCTACGTCGAAACTCCATACATCGAATTTCTCTATATAACGAATTTTTAGTAGGAACGGTCCCCTTTTCGCATGATTACATTAAAAACAGTCTCTATATAGCGAAATATCTATCTCCATATAACGAATTTTTTCATAAATTGGTCTGAATTTATTCAGTTTTAAAAAAGCTTCGAAATCATATGGAATCAATTTTCCATCACTTATTTTTGATTTATCGTTCAGTGCTATTTTTTTTTAATATTACTTCTCTCCTTGTTCTTTAAATCCAACGAATTCATTCCACCTCCCACACAACTTTCAAAATCCTTCTCAAAACAGAGTCAATTAGATTGTTAAACATATTAGAGAGGAATCATTGAGAGGCACAGAAGAGAGGCCTTCAAATGAAAGAAAATGTTAACTACAATTTTTCATTCCTTGCTAAAATTTGAGCCTTTTTTTTTTTTTTTTTTTTTTTTTTTTGGAGAGCGTAACAATTTTAAAATCAAAACAATAAAAATTACAGATTTTTTAGTCTGAAATTAATGCAAGTCTTCCTTATTTGATTTTCATTAAGCGTTCAAATAAATGTCTGTTCTCTTTTTTAAAACTGCTTAAGTAATTAAGAAATAAAATGTTAGGTTAATATTTACTTTTAAACGTTTCAAATTCTTAATTAAGAACATAAAAAATAATATTTGTTCAAAATTTACACATTAAATACGATTTTTAACATCATTTTCTATACATCGAATTTCTCTATATAACGAAATTTTTACTGGAACGGTGGATTTTGTTATATAGAAACTCGAGTGTACAGAACTTCTGACACAGTGCAGTATCCGAAATATTTCATATGTCCCTTTAAATACTATATGCTTCCTATTATGCAGGAATTAACTTCTAGTAAGCCTCAGCAACTTGTATGAATTTAATAAAATGTGAAATAGTTTAATTTAATTAAAATGCATCCCAAAAAACGTTTTCCCCTGTACCATTATGTAAAGAAATGCTTTTGTGGTAGATTTGTAAATTAATAAAAGAAAATTACTCTTTGCATCATAGATTGTACAGAATGAATATTTTATTATATATTTCATAGATCCGTATGAATTTTATTATGTTCGAAAGAGTGTAATGTCATTAAAATGCACTTGAAATTATTCTTTCCCATTGAGTGTAATGTAACAGAATACAGTCGCTGTAATACAGTAGGTAATTGTCGGTGTATTGTCGCTGTAATTGAGTTACACATCCAATTTTCATAAAATTTGAAATGACCTGACAAAATTATATAATAATTATACATTTTAAATTTCAAACGGTTCGGTTGGGTGGTTTTTGCGTCGTTATCTGCGAATAGATGGATGGACCAACTGAAGGACGACTATGGGTGCTTCGTATTTACATAATTAAGAATACATCTAAAAAAAAGTAATGTTAAAATTTGGATAAATGCAATAAACACATTTATTTTACAAAACAAAATGTATCTTTTACAGAAATATATGCTATGAAATAACCCATTAGTGTCTGAATTATTTTCTTCTTTGAAATTCAAATTTTGCATTTTTCCGCCACTTTTAAAGTATGGAAAATTTATACCTCAATTTATCGAGGACTTTGTCTCGAGAAAGAAAGTATTTATTTATCCTCTTTTTTACTGGTGTGAAATGCGCTTACTTGATTTTTTTTAAACTCTCCCAAAAATAAAACGGCAGGCAATAATGGGTTAAGAACGAAAAGTATATGATGACATTGATTCTTTATTGGGAGTTATTAATAGTCGTCAATTCCGGTGTAACCCAATTCTACACTTTTACATTTCGGCACTTATTTTTATTTTTTATTGCTTGTAAGTGAATAGGTAAGAAACACACTTATCTTTCTTCGTATGATGTACGTCCAGACATTTCGTCTCCGCATAGGAGGACCTATAGTAGCGTATAAAATTTTACTGTAATAAGAGACTTATTCATTTTAGAAAGAAAACTGCAATAGCCACCAATTTTATTGTATTTTCAGAGCATTGGGACATTTTTCAATCCTACATACTTTCAGTTTTAAAGTTCACTCTTAAAAGAAAAGAGTTGATTCGGCTTCTCAGAAAAGAGCTGTAACTTTTTCGATCATAAATGAGTCGTTTTTCAAAAGATTGAATCTTCTTGATTTAAATTGGTTATTTAAATAGCTCAACTTAATTCAAATTGCTTAAGGGGTCTCAGGAGTCTTACATTTACCTGGTAGTGCAAATTAGCAACATGTCACATTTGATTTTTTCTCAGTCCCTATAAGACATAAATGCATAAAATTTTTAATATAGACAACTGAATATCTCTTCTATTAAAAATAATTTTTAAATATTCTACATTGAAATTATATTTTATTTTTTTAATGTTTAATTTTGATTAAAAAAAATTAGACTTGTATCCATTGCGCGCAGGCTTCTAGAAAAACTATTAGCTCAAGAACCACTAAAAAAGTTGATAATGGTGTAAAATTAAAGTATCTTGAACTTATACCTCATTTTAAAGCAATTTATGCATTTATTTATTTAAAATTGAAATTGAAATTGAAAAAATTGAAAAAAAATCATTTTTTATTTAAAAAATTGCCAATTATCAATAATTAATATAATTAAAATTCTAAATTTGTGGTATAAGTTGTTCTTAAACGTAAAATGAAGATATTTACCAAGTTTCATACAAATTGCATTATTATTTTTTGAGAAATGTTGCGCGCAGTCAAAGAACAATTTAAATTTTAAATCAAAATTAAACATAAAAAATATATAATAAAAATTCAATATAGAATGTTAAAAAAATTATTTTAAATAAAAGAGATATTAAGTTGTCTATGTTAAAAATTTTATGCATTTAAGTTTAATAGGGACTGAGAAAAAAAATCAAATGTATATGTTGCTAAATCGCACTACCAGGTAAAAAGTAAGACTCCTGAGACCCCTTAAAAAACGCGTTCCCTCGAGTTACTTCAACTCCTTTCGAGAAGCTGTTTTTCAAAATGTGAGATGAGCGGATTTCGGCTCAGCTTAAATTATTTTGTGGCTGACATTTTAAGTGAGTTCATGTACCTTTAACACTGAATAAAAGCAACACTTATTACATTTCTGGGGTGAATATTGTTCAGAGATTAAATTGTTCACAAGTTAGAAACCGTTTGCATATTTTCACTAACGGAATTTTCATAACAAAAAGTATGGAATTCATGTTTAGGAATTTCTTACGCGAGTAAAATTAAACAAACAAACAAAATAAAAAAGTATTTCCTTGAAAATATGCCATTAAAATGCAATAAACATTTTTATCATTTTTAACATACAGAAATTTTTTAAAGATAATAAGTAACTTAACATAATTCACAAGATAATAAAATTTTTTTTATGACAAATGTATATGTCTAACATTTATATACTTACAAAATAAAAATAAAAATGTTAAGTTTTGCAGTGCAGAATTTCAGTTTAAATTCAATAAGATATTTATTTATGAAAAATATGTATATTTTGCTGAACTATATACTAGTATACTTTGGAAGAAAGAGAAAAAAAAAGAATATTAAAACATTAAGTCTTTATTGCAAAACTCGTCTCTTTATTCTAACAAGAAAAAGTAACTAATGCTGTCATTGCCGCTGATAATAAATTCTTTGTTACCTAGGGTATTTCTTCGCTAATATTAAAAAAAAACTACTGCATACACAAACTGGTAATTTTATAGAGAAATGTTTTATATACACATTGATGCATGTAGTTTTCAAATTCAAGAAGAATTTTTTAAGATATTTAATGCCAAATTGGCCGAAATTGCTTTATTAAAAAATTTTTATTGGAGCAAAACTATATACATAGGAATTTCATCATTTTTCTAAAAATATACAATAAAAGTTTCTGGTGTGCAGAATGTATTTATTTTTTTAATTTGACTCGTCTTTTGTGTGTCTATTTCCATTTTAAATTCACATTTTAGCACTTCGAAAGACATATTTTACATACATTAGAAAATGTTATTATTTTTAAATTGTTACCAAATGATAAAAGGATAATATTTTCTTCAAATTAAAAATTTATTTTGATGGGACTATTATAGTCACAATTTTTTTTTCATGTGAGAATTCTATGCTTATGAGATAAAAACTGGACATTTTTGAAAATCGGATCTAAAAAACTGTATTTGCATGTGAATATTAAAAAAGAAAAATAATTTTAAAATATTGAATTCGTTTAAATACATCAGCTGCAGTAAACCGAAGAAATTATGTCAGAATTAAAATAGCCGAATAATAATATTGCACACATTTAAATTAAAAAGATATTTTCATAAGACATTTAACATTTAAAAATGATCTTTCAAACTATTGTCAATTCTAAGGCAGCGGAAATGAAAATATTTTATTTCTAGCAACAAAAATATTTTTATGTGAATATTAAAAAAAGGAAGAAAGAAATAACATTGCAAAGCAGTTACAATTTAAATACACTGCTCGAAACAATTAAAGGATATTGCAGTTTTAGGTGGATTTTGTATCTGGGAACTTTTTAGCTGATTGATACATGGTCGACAGACATAGTAGGTTATATGAGAATAAATTACACATGTTTGGCAGAAAAAAAAGCATTTTATTGTGCATTTGTGTACAAAAGGAAAAAAACACAATTTGTGCATATGAGAAAAAAGAATAAGAAAAGGTGTTTTCTTCAAAGAAAATCATTTTCAGTAGGGGGTATGGTTTCCACGGGCGGCCGGCAACATTGAATACCTTTGAGGCATGGACTCAATGAGGCTATTAATGACGAGTTGGGGTATTCTGCTCCACTCTTCCAGAAGATCTCTTTCCAGTTCTTGGAGAGTTTGTGGGGGTTGTTGGCGGACAGACACTCGTCTTCCTAGAGAGTCCCATACGTGCTCGATTGGATTCATGTCTGGAGAACACGCTGGACATTCCATTCGAACGCTTCCTTCCACGAAAAGGAAATCCTCCACCAGGTTTGGACGATGTGGCTTGCAGTTATCGTCCATTAAAATGAAGTTATCTCCGATTGCTGCAGCGTAAGGGACTACAATAGGTCTGAGGATCTCATCCCTATATCGGCGACCAGTCAGAGCTCCATCTCGAATGATGTAGAGGTCAATGCGCCCGTCAATGGAGATGCCACCATACACCAACACTCCTCCACCGCCAAATCTGACACTTTCGTGCACGAACGCAGGATTATTCCTACTGCCACGGACCCTCCAGATGAAAATACGCCTATTATCCGGATGCACAGAAAAACGGGACTAGTCAGAAAACAGAATATTGCTCCATTCATTTCTCCTCCATTTGACATGCTCGGTTGCCCACTCCCTGCGGTCGCGACGATGCCTTGATGTTAATCTAACACATACCATCGGTCGGCGAGCATAGAGACCTACAGCATGGAGCCGGTTTCGGACAGTCTGAGTTGAAATCGTGGTGCCTGTAGCCGAGCGAAGATGTTGTTGGAGAAGAGTAGCGTCCAGATTTTGGTGTCTCCGAGCTGTTAACGCTAAATACCGATCTTCATTGGGCGTCGTTGCCCGTCTACGACCTTGCCCTGGTCTTCGGACTGCACACCCACTCTCCAAAAAACAGTTCCAGATCCTGGAAATGACACTTTGTGACACTCCAATGGCTTGCGCTACTTCGGCTTGAGTTTGGCCCCCTTCAAACCTACCAACAATTCTCCAAGCTTCTGAATCTGTCAAATGACTTCTCTGAAACATCGTACTCATCGAAACAAAGCAATCACTGAATGCCGATCATCCTTGTCTTCATTCTCTTTTATCCAGTTGAAAGTCAAATTTCATTCGCTGCCGCTGAAGTGACGTTTTTGACGTCGAACTCAAAATTTGCATACTCCACAGTTTGAAAAACACAAAAATTTGCATTTGTGATTCTCTTCTTGTATTTTCGGCAAAAAAAATTTCGTTTATATCTTTATTTGATATAAAACTTCAAATATCCTTTAATTGTTTTGAGCAGTGTATTTACGCGAGATGATATATATTTAGACGAGACATTTACATCATATTTTGATATAATTTTTTTTTAACTATTGTTGTAAATCATAAAATAGTACTAATGTTTTTTCCCCTTTCAAACAACAAAAGTATTTTCACGTAAATATTAAATAGATAAAGAAATTTTTTGTGAAAATTAATCATATTTGAAACGATACATTTAAAATATCTCACTTAAAAATTATTTAAAAATTTTTCTTGAAGCGTGGTTTAAAAAGTCATAGCAGGCAAAGACTCTATTTAAGCTATTTAACTGATCTTATTTAACCAAAATTTAGATAGTCAGTAGATGCTTTAACAACAAATGATTCGACCATAAAATTCCAAATCTAAAACGAAATGAATGGAAATCCGTTTGCACAGAGATCGTTTATAATTAAATCTTTCATAATCTTTTAACAGCCGAACAAATTAGCATGTTTTTAGAATTTGTATGGTCTCAATATGGCTTCGCGAGTGTAGCTCGTAGAGGGTAGAGCCGCCTTGTAAAATAAAACAAACAAACAAAATGAAATAAATATTGCCTTGAAATTATGCTATTAAAATTCAATTTTAATTTCCCTCATTTTTAAAATACAGAAAATTCTTAATTAAATACTTAATTTAATAAAAGTAAAATAAAATACATAAATATACACAATAAAATAATATACTTAAACAAAATACATAAACATGCATAATAAAATAATATGCATAGATAAAATACATAAATAATAAAATAATTTTTGCGACAAAAATATATGCGACCAATATTTATAATCTTCAAAAAACATATATTAAATTATACTTGAAAAATGCTTGTTGAAATGCAATAAAAACATTTATTTTATGAAAAAAAATCTATTTTTTATAGAAATTTACAATTTTAAACCTCAGAAAAACAATGAAAAGAATAGAAAAATATTAAATCTTTATTACAAGTAAAGTAAAAAAATATATATATTTCCTTGAAATTATGTTATTAAAATGTAACAATCATTTCTCTAACTTCTGACGCATAGTATTTTTTTTTTTTTTAAATAATCAATACTTAATTTTATTCAAAAGGAAATAAAATTTTTTAGTGACATATATGTATGACTTATGTTTATAATCTTTAAAAAAAAATACTAAATTTCACAATCAGAACATCGGTTTAAGTGCAATAAAAGCCTTTATTTTACGATTGTTTTTGAAATATTTATTAGTGTTGTAAAATAATTCACACACTACACAAATTATTCCATAGGCACTGATTATATTAAAAGACACTTTATTGAAAGAATAACACTCACTCGCAGATCACTGCTGCATTATCGTCTGCACATTTCTCAAACACAACTTTGGAATAATAATATAAAAAACACTTCACTTCTTTTCACTTTCTGGATACAGAGATTTTAATTATAGGTAGCACGGTATCGTTTGCCTACATGGAACATACCGGCCCCCATTGACATGTTTCACATTCAATAATAACTCTTTTTTTACCAAGTACACTAATTACACAAATAAATACAAAAGGTCACTATATATGTTCACTTAAATATAAAAAATTGAAAGAAGAAACAATATAACACTCACACACATATGCATATACATATACATTTGTCTCTTTTTTTAAAGTACTATGGGTTTCAGGCATAGGAAAATACATAGTTTACTAATCGATCTTTTAAAAATTCCATTCTGAGTTTTTACCTGAACTACGCGAAATTTCTCATTATCACCGTAATATACTTCAATAATTCTGCCTAATGGCCACTTATTGTTTGGTGTATTTTCCTCTACTAACAACACTAGATCTCCTATTTTTACATTATTCTTTTCAATTCTCTACTTACCAAATGTTACAATTCATTTCAATTATTGATTAAATTAAATAGAACTTTAACTTTAAATTTAATTTTTTAACAGTTGATGAATGAACTTTTTAGCCTTTGCTTTAAATATCATTTAAACTTAAGTGCTAAACAGAAATATTAGAAAGGAGATAAAAATGATAAGAACTGCTAGTATCCAACTGATGTTAAATCCTATCACTCTTAACACTTTTATCTAAAAAGGAGAGGCGACTACAAGAATATTAAAATGCACCACTATAGTTTTAATCCTCTTAAGAATAACGTAACACACTAGTGCATCCATATTTAGAACAAAAAAGGATAACATCTTAAAAAGGACCATTATCTCAACAGCACTTAATCACCTGTACACTAACTCCAAATATATTAATAAATATTTAAAGAAGACACAATAACCGGGAATAAACAATAAAAATTAGCCAAAGCTCCAGCTCAGCCCAAAACCCAAGATATTCAAACATATTTATACACAAAAAAAAAACTTTTATATAATATTTACACACATCAAAAAACAACTTTTATCAGGTATGTAGTCACTTAAAATTACTCTCATGCCAATAAGATCCACTCGATCTGGCTTCTAGGTTTTAAAACATATTCAAAAATATTGATATATATACTGCTTTTATATACCTTAAGCATACTTGAAAAAAACCTACATATATTTCAACAAGAACACAGCATGTCAATATCTTACACTTATTAAACTTTTTCAATATTGTAATATTCATTAAACAATCTTCAAAATCCATAATAGGAAGAAATTTCAATTATCATATACATTAATAATATATCTTACACAATTAACTGTTTTAAACAATATAAAAATATTATATTCACATATTGAATAAAAAGATCAAAAATCTTTAATTTTCAATTATAAAATTTAAGAATAGTGGAACCCCATTAAATTCAAAGGTAATCAAATCTCATTTTTACAACATACAAACTTCCCGGTCTGGCATCGACACATGACTCCATTCTCAAAAATAATCCTATCCTTCACAGCAGCCAATTTCCAATAAAAACAAAGTTTCAGCTACAACATCTCCTAAGAATCCGGAGGACACATATAATTAAATTGGTACATAACATTCATACAACTTTCAGCGCCGTGTACACCCGGCTACCCTTTCACGCTCTCCCAATTTTCCTGGGGCCCTAGGTCTTCTTACCCCACTCTCTGGAAAAACACATAATCACATAGGCAAGAGTTGTAGCACGGATACAGATTACTTGAATTCAGACAATCACAAATAAACCTCAAATAGTAAACTATTGTTTCCATACTTAACATATTAGGACAGATCAACCAATGTTGACACCAAGACCATAGAAACTCCTTATTGCTGAGAAATAGTCCACCAGTACAAAAACACTTTCACAAAAATTAGACTCTCCTCAAAAGCCCTAAAACTTACACAGATGACTGAATATACTATCACATGATTGTTTCTGTCACTCAGCGAGGAGCAATGTTAACATCTGAAAATCAATCCCCCTCTACTAATACAGAAACATTTACTAAATTTAACATCAATTTTCAAAATAAAAATTTTCATTCCGAAAAATATCCATTAAATATTCAAAAATTCAGCCCAAGAATTGAAAACAAGCAACTCCATGAGAGTCCATCACATACTAAACACCTCCAACTAAACCAAGTTTAGCCCATAGAGTTCATTCGCTCTTACACTACAACATGGTTCCCCCAAACCATTGCTCGTATATTCAATGGAGTTTGAGTTTTATCTGACCAAGTCCAACACATTTAGAAAACTTGACAAGCCAGCTGAAAAATGTTCCTTCCACATTCAGGAAACAATTCTAACAACTTCAAAAAAATGCAATCTTACAGTTGAATCTAACACAAAATATTTAAATCTGTTCTATTACATTGATATAACAAAAACTTTATTAATTTATTTCCATATCTATTTCAACATTTCACAATTGCTTAAACTCAATACCAAAAAAAAAATATCCGCAAAAAGATTCATCAACTCAATCAAAAAATGGATCAGAGCTTCAAAGACTCCTTCATCAAAAGAGTTGAATTTTTAGCCTTACACGTGATCAACTTTCAACTTCCAATTAACAAAAGTCAATTTAAAAAATTATTTCTCAAATTAGCACTGAGCAGGCATGACACTAAACAAATGCAAAAAATCCTTTAACCAAAACTCCATAGCAAAAGTTTCCAAATTCTGATTACACCAAACTTGCTTAAACCATACTCCACTATGACAACTACCTCTCAACCAACAGAAAAACTTCAGCGGATCTTCATGCTTTCGTGGGGTGGTCATACACTATTCACTTAAGATATCCAACGCAGAAGATTCTACATTTCTGTTCACCAGAGAGGGTAAGTAAACAATTTAAATCTTTAAATATACTGATCCCTAGAATATACTATTCTCAAAAGACATGACAATTGTACTGCCCACAACGGAAAACCTATAACAACAACAGCAAGCTATCCACAGAGAACTTAATGTCTATATTCAATACTTATTCTAATTTAATCCTTCCAACTTGGGTATCTGTGTAGCACCAAGTTTCGGGATCATGCCTTTCACATTTCCCAAATGGAAAATATCTATTGCTATTTTTGTGATTTATATTAAAAAAATATTGCACAATTACAGAAAAACTACATACTAAATCAACTATACTTAAAACAGAAATAAACAAACATTAATTATTCATTTTATCTGTAAAAATAAATCATATTTAATACATATTTCATTGAACATTTGCATACACATTTAACAGGACAAAAATAAATGTACCAGACCAAACTCGAAAATCCTAACACTTAAAATGGTGGATCTCTTCCATGGCTCTAAAACTCTAAATCAACTCTAAAACTCTAAATCAACTCTAAAACTCTAAATCAACTCTTAAACTCGAAATCAACTCTAAAACTCGAAATCAACTCTAAAACTCTAAAACAACTCTAAATCAACTCTAAAACTCTAAAAAAAAGAATCTGTAAAACATATTGCAAAAATTAATATTTTTATGAGAGCTCAGAAAAAGAAAAGAAATATTTATCCCCGATTATAGATTATATGCACTAACTCAATGACTGGTGTAAAGTAAATAATAAAATTCAACCAGTAAATAAAAATTCAAATTTATTTAGAATATTCTGTACTTAATATGCCAAAATTTTCGTGAGATCATGTTTCCCTAAATCTAACACTAATAATGAAGAAACCTCCCATACTGAAAAAAATATACTTGATTTTTTAAAACATAATATGCTAAACTTTAAGATTATATATAAAAAAAATACCAAACTTTTAAACTAAAAAGAATAGGACATAAACTCCAGGAAATCAGCAAGATCAAGTAAACCTCTGGAGCCATGTCACAAAACAAAATTTAAAATATTAAATTACTCAAAAATATCTATAAACTTTCATTAATAATTCATAAATCTCCGCCCGTAGACAACACCAAAAACTGATTTCCTACCATTTAAGCACTTAAAAATAACCATTAACATTAAACCATTAAAAATTTTAAATATATAAAAGAGTGTATTAAAACATTACACACTTTATTCAAAGTTCAAATATACTCTCAAATCTTATATTTTTCAAAAATCCTCAAATGCAGGCCAGTTAATTAATATATATATATAGATAGATTGATGTAGCAATTTTTAACTTCATTATACTTAAACTTCAAAATTAAATTTAACAGTTTAAATTCAAAAATATAGCAAAACTATTAAGGTGTTAACACTTCATTTTTAATAAATATCTCTATATAATATTTTCCACATAAACTATTTAAAAATTTATCCATTTAATTATTTTCTATTAAACTAAAGAAAATCATTTCATTTTCAGTAAAAAGAATTTTAAAAAATTCACTTTTACTGCAGAAGTCCTCCATCACACAAAGTACCAGAACCGGTAGTTCTGTCGAGAAAATATGCAAAAACGTCATGGCCAAGTAGATTCACAGTTTATCAGAGCTCTTGAAGGTATGCAGGATACAGTCTGTCACAACTAAGTCCATGATTCCTTGGAACAAAAGCTCATTCATAAAGTCATTTCAAGCACTGTAGATAACAGTTCATGATCAAAACAAAAACTCATCAGGATAAGGTCATTTCAGGCATCATAAGGCATCACAGCAAAAAGTCCAACTAGGCAAAGTTTTCATAGGCTATGTAGAGCACAGTTCAAGAAAAACAAAGCTGAAAGGTTCTTGTGAGCATTCAAGGCAATCAAACTTTCATGCTGCCCACACACTTCACTTGCTGCACCATGACATTCACGACAAAAATGCATAAACTTCAATGTTTGGGACGCAGACCATACTCAGGTCTTATCGTCATTCTTCACAATAATAAAATAAAACCAGCACTGTCTCTCTAGAGGTGATAAACTTTTAAAAAAATCAGCACAGTTCCTCTTATCATATCCCACGAAAACAGACTGAAAACTTTATTCTCTCAATATGCAAAAAGTCCACTAAATATACAAAAAGCCAACTTATTTGTCCATATCTTAATCATACAACAATTTAAACAGTTCATCTTCAGATTTAACCAACATATAACTTCTTTAATTTTAATTGGCAAAGTCGTTTCAAAGAAAATTTTCACGAAATATGAAGAGCAGCATCTAAACTTCTGAGTGCTTCCAAAAAGCATAGTTCCGAAAAATTTTTCCAACGATCGGTATCAAAACAAAATTTATCAAAATATTCATTAACTCTTAAAACAATATCTTCTTAGACACATTTCACTTATTTGAGCACAACACTTCACTAATTTGAGCACTATATTATTCGAATACTCTCATGTTCAACGTTGGACAGATCTTTAATAGAACTCTTAACAGAACATCAGCACATATTTCAAATTCGATGATTATTCACTCAAATAAATAATTTCGATGATTATTCACTCACATAAATAATTATTTTCACCTCCCGGAACGTCGGACCATGTAAAATAATTCACACACTACACAAATTATTCCATAGGCACTGATTATATTAAAAGACACTTTATTAAAAGAATAACACTCACTCGCAGCTCACTGCTGCATTATCGTCTGCACATTTCTCAAACACAACTTTGGAATAATAATATAAAAAACACTTCACTTCTTTTCACTTTCTGGATACAGAGATTTTAATTATAGGTAGCACGGTATCGTTTGCCTACATGGAACAAGTGTACTTTGGAACAAGAAAAAATGTACGAATACATTATTAATTATTTATTGCAATTAAATTGAATGAAACAAACAAAATGAAAGAATATTTCCATTTGGATTATGCTATTACAAAACAAATATTATTTTCTTTCTTTTTCTTTTTCTTTCTTTTACATACAAAAATTTTTTACAAATAATAACTTAATTTAATCCAATAAATAAATAAATAAATAAATTATATACTTTTTAACAATAAAAAAATATATGACATATATTTAAAAACTTAAAAAATAATAAGTTCTAAATTTTGCAATGCAAAATATCAAATGAAATGCAATGAAAACATTTATTTTAGAAAAAGTGTAATTTTTACCGAAATATATACTAATATGCTTGAACATAAAAAAGGACACTATTAATTAATACATTATGTCAGAAGACACTATTAATTTTTTATTCGGAGTAAATTAAAACCAACAAACAAAAAGAAATAAATATTTTTGGAGGTTTATGCTATTAAAGCATAGCTATTATTTTTCTTTTTTCTTTTTAACATACGGAAAATTCTTAAAGATTATAAGTAACTTACAGCACAAGTAATTCAATGCACAAGAAAGTAAAAACTGATTATGATAAAAATATGTTTGAGAAGTATTTATACACTTTTTAAAAGAATATAATTCCTTAATTTCGTAATGCAAAATGTGAGTTGAAATGTAATAAAAATATATGATTTATGAAATAAATGCATTTATATATGAGTTGTACTAGTATATCTTTAAAACTTTCTTTTTATCCTCACAGTTTACAATTTTATTTTCCTATATCTATAAATTATTTTATTATGGTATAACAGGTATTTTTGCCATAATCAAGTATTATATTTTTGTTAAATTAATAGGCATTAATTTAAATTGTTCATTGCCATTACATAGCTGCCACTTTTTTTAAAGTCATATATGCACACATTGAACCAGAAATATTTTTAAAGAAATGCAATGAGATAATTACAGCTTTGAAAGTAGTCAATTAAATGTATTATTTTATTACATAAATTTTATCGTAATATCTATATATTTTGACTTGGAAAAGACAGGGGATCAGTTTGGAAGCTATCTCATTGCAAATTAATTCAATTAAATCTAATTAATATTAATTAAATTAATAATTTTTGTTTTAATAGTCGTATTTTTCTATTTTTTTATGTGCAATCTTATTTTTGAATGTTTTACTTTATTCATAGTTAGTATTACTTTAAAATTTTGTCTTTTTTACAGTATGTCATCGAACTTTGTTACTGTTAGATAACAATATTGACAGCTTCTAATTTGAAAAAAAAAAAAAAAAAAAAAAATTAAATAAATTATGCAGGTTTATGTTTTTATCTGTGGAAAATTAAATAAATATATTTCGTTCAAAAATATATATTTTGAAAAATAAAAATCAGCATTTGACTGTAAAAAATCCGTAAATTTGCCAGGAAATGTGGGTTTTTGTCTTTCTTGTAAAATAGAAATGTAATTTTCATCGATGTCTCATCTAACCATTTTCGTCTCTGAAATTTTAGATTACGTTTTTGCTAACCCCCGGATGACCAAGTGGGTTCATATTCCTACACAAAGAGTTTTGACTTATATAATGACACGAATGATGTACTCTGTTGTGTACTATAGGCTTTTAAAAACTAAATAATTACTTTCACTTATCAATTTGTGTAATTCAATGCTTTGTAGTCATATAAAATCAATAAAAGTCAAATCGTTAAAAACAGGCTAATATAATTAGAATAAATCACATAAATACTATGGAATTCGCGGCTAAATTTCGTTTAGTTGATCTCTCAATACTTCTCCCGTGTCTTCAAATGTTAATTAAAATCCTATGCGTAAAAACGCGGCACGGATAAAGGCGGTGTTTCAGCTGTGCGGCCTACTTTCGAAGGGTGATTAGCACAATGCCGAATTTAATCCTTAAGAATTTTGTTTTAGCTACACTTAAAAAAAAAAATGTTGAATTTACTTTTATGAAATGTCAAATGAATTTTAAATATTCACTATTTTTATTGTCTGTACCAAATTACATTCATAAAAAAAAAAAAAAAAAAAAAAAAAACAGATTAAGATAAGAAAAAAGCAATATTTGATATAATTTAGGATTCATATCTTTTGGAAATTCTATTGCAATTGCACATTTCTAATATATATAGAGCTGTACCCAATTCTATGTTTTACATTTTTTTTAACAAAATGTTTTTTAGCAATGATTTTTTAAAATAGTACAGTTAATAATTAATATATTTATTTTGATGGAACCCTCTGAACAAGAGTAATACTCGCACTTGACCGCTTATTAAATATAAGGGGTCACTGAATGACCCCATGTGGCATTTCATGAATAAAAATTTCACCTGGTCATTTGAGGTTTAAATACGAATGTAGATATAAATATAAACGATAACGTATGACTAAAAGAAACTAGTTGGATGTGTCAATCCCGAAACTTTCTTCTATCTCATAAGTACATTTTAATATTTAAAAAAAAAAAAAAAAAAAAAAAAAGAAAAAAAAAAAAAAAAAAAAAAAACGTGGTGACCCCAGAGTTACTCACTATCGAATTTCCTCGAACATTTGACCTAGCCTAATGAGATTCTGGTATCCGAAAAGCCTTAATATTCTGAGAAAGTGAGCTTAGTAATGCCTCATGTTGGGTAATTTATACTAAAACCTAACATCTATTTATGTTAAGACCTAACAGAATCTGAAATTTGATGGAATTTCGTCCATTAGTTCTTGAGATATAGTTATAACAAAAAATTTGAAAAACGTAGCACAGCAACACCATATCGTGGACAATTTATGCCAAAACGTAAAAGAAGTGTCTAATTATGTTATGGTGTAAAAGAATCTGAAGTTTGATGAAATTCTGTGCATTAGTTCTTGAGATATAACTAGTTTAAAAAAGTGTAAAATATAGCACAACAGCACCATCAGTTGAAGGATTTATAACAAAACGTAATCATCGTGCAATTATGTTATATGTCATATGTAACAAAATCTGAAGTTTGATGAAATTCTGTGCGTTGGTTGTTGAGATATAGCTATCGGAAAAATCGTGCAAAATGCAGCATAGCTGCACCACCTGTTGCAAGGTTAATACCAAAATGTAATCAGCGTCTAATTATGTTACATATTCTAGTGTAAAAGAAACTAAAATTTGATGAAGTTCTCTGTATTAGTTCTTGAGATATAGCTCTCGCAAAATTGTGCAAAATGTAGCATAGCAGCGCCACCTATAGGGCAGTTAACACCAAAACCTTATCAGCGGCTATGTATCTGAAGGTATCGCGGAATCTGAAGTTTGGTGAAATTCTGTGCATTAGTTCTTGAGATATAGCTATCATGAAAATCATGAAAAACGTGGCATAGCAGCGCCACCTGCTGGCCAATTTACACCAAAACTTAATCAGCGTCTATGTATATTAAGGGGTCACAGAAACTGAAGTTTGGTGAAATTCTGTGCATTAGTTCTTGAGATATAGCAATCTTGAAAATCATGAAAAACGTAGTATAGCAGCGCCACCTGCAGGCCAATTTTCACCAAAAACCAATAGGCACTAATTCATATCAAGGTCTAACTGAATATAAAATTTTATTAATTTTCGAGCATTAGTTCTTGAGATAGAGCGCCCACAAATTTTTTGTCACATACAGACAAACTCACAGACAGACACACAGACTCACAGACAGACATTTTTTAAAAATAGTCAAAACGTGTTCAGGACCTTCTAAAACGTATAAATCCGTCGAAAACCGGAAGTCGAAAATTTTCATGAACTTTCTTCTTGTAAAGATAGAAGAAAGTAAAAAGAATATGAAATGCCATGTTTAAAAAAAATGCAGGAAACTTTGACATATAATGAATTAGTTCATTTCTCTCCCAACTTGAAAACAGTGCACGTAAATATATATAAATATCAATCAAAAATAGTATAGAAAAGTGTAACCGCAACCAAAGTCTTTCTCTTGCTACTATATAATATCGAATCTTTGAAATTTAATTTATTTTATCCCTGTCCACTTTTGTTCCGCGTTTGATCAATCTAGTTTGCGGACTTCCACCTCAGCCATCTTCCCAAGAGAATGCAAATTTATTGTTAAAATATTTCTGCTCATGTAATTTTTTTCTTTATGTTTTGCTTTATTAGAATTTCTTTTTTCATGTTAAAAAAATTAACACTTTCACAACAATAGCTTCAAGAGAAGATTGACCACTGTAGCTCAAAAGTTTTATTATTGTAAATAGATAACGATTCGCATAAATTTTAGAGTAACACATTTATAACATTCTAACAGAATTTCTAACGTTTTATTATAACATTTCATGTTTAATTCGTTTCATCCATTGTGACATTTAACATTAATTACGTTTTCAGAGTAACTCCCACGTTTTCAGAATTTTGAGAAAAATACACAGACAAAACATTTTTCTAGAAATACGGAAATAAAAAAATGAGGAATTATTTTGTGTATAAATACGAGCTTTATTTGAAGTATACCTGAATAATATCGTTATGAAATTTCATTTTTACTCATACAGTGAAATGTTTTAACTTAAAAAAAAAATTAAAAAATAATAGAAATACACGCACTGAAAATTCATTTTCAGCAGATACTGTCACAGCTGGTAATGTGTGCGAGTTAATTAGTACTGTCTGTACATTTTATATGCGCCTCGTATTACAATAAAAATTAGTTGTTAAAACCACAGAAATTACTTAAGGGTAAAAAAGTTAAATTTCTCGACTTATACTCACAATGTGTTTTTTTCCCTTGTCAAAATCAGTTTTTTTAAGTAATACCTATAATATTATCTGTATATAATAAGTAAATGTACATCACAAAAAAAGTACTTAAAGGTTATCACTTAACATAAGATTTAGCTAAGTGCCCTGGGTATAATAACGCCAAGAGCTAAATGCATACTTATGAAGAAATCCGGGAGATAGCACCTACGGATTTCGCACAGAAGGGCTTTGTGTCATGTGGATCACAAACAGCTGCTAAAAATTAATTTGTTCTTTTTATAGACCTTATCGCTGTAAGAAGCATGCAAGAGTCAACGTCTGATCTAACATTTGCGAGAGATATTGTATATAGTTATCCACTGCCATTGTTAATCCGCTTGGTTCTTTTCAGTGCTGGAACTACTCCGAAGAGGGATTATTTTTTATTTTATGCACGAGATAACATTATGGTCGTTGTTGAAAACCAAAAAGGATAAAGATAAATTTGTATGCCCTAAGTGCTGCTATTTTTTCATATCTGAAGAATAGAATATCACATCATTATTATTGCATCCTGATATCGTAATTAATGATAAGTAAGAGAAATTTGTCAATTTATATACACTGAATTTGTATCTTTAGATTAGTCTGTGTAAATGCCATTATTCCATCGTATTTTATAATTTTGTTTGCACTGCATTACTGCCAAATAGCATTGGTTAAAAAGTCACGCTATTGCAATTTATGAATATACATCTGCTAAAATATTTTTCTTGTATATTAAGTAAATAAGTTGCCCTATCACGCGAGGAATTTGGCCTTTAACTGACTAAAAACTTATTGCGTCCATTATTGTAAATATTTTGTGTATACATGAATGAAATTGAAAAACCCACATGAACAATGCGGGATAAATGCTGTATGAAAGTAGTCGAAAGTTTATTTTTAAGTATTCCTCGATATATTAAAAAAAATGGTTACCATTTATAAACATAATTTTTTTAAAACAATCCGCCATAGATTAAATTTTTAAATAAAAAAATATTCGTCGAAAAATTAATTAATGTTTGAAAATATTTTAGATTTAAAAATTATATTACATAGAATTACAATTAATTAAAATATATGTTACCATGGGTAGAAACATTTTAGTCTAACAAGTTGATGATATCGGTATTAGTCGATCAAGAAGGAAAAAAAAAATAGTTAGTACATTTTGTAACATTCGGTGTGTAAACATTTTTAAATTAGAGAAGAATATTTGCCACAAAATTAATCACTATTTGAAACATTATTTTAATTTTTAAATTTTTATTTTTACTATTACAATTATTTAATTAACATATATTTTTATTATCTAGCATAGAATCATTTTAGTATAAGAAATTGTTAGTATTCGTATTAGTTGCTTAAGAATAATGAAAATGTATATATATATATATATATATATATATATATATATAGTATTTTTCACAGCATAAGCAACTTTTTAAAACCATGTATTGGCAGATTAGAAATTTTAGCTTAAAAAAAATTTATTTATACTCAAAGTATTATTTTACAACATTTTTTTCTGTGTTTTATCGATGCCTATTTCTAAAATTTCAAATCAAATTTGTTTGACAAACCGCCAGAAACAACATATTCTTTTCACTGTAAAATTTGACGTAAAACTTTTATGAGAATTGAAATGTTTTGTTCTCTTATCACCAGGACATCTTGTGAAGTATTACAAGTCCAAAGAAAGCCCTAAGGCACATTTCTTCAGATTTTAAAAATCGTTGACAAAAGCAATTTTTTTGAAATTCTTTACTTGTAATTCAATAGAAGCCTTTCCTACGATATTATTTTTATAAAATTGAGTTTATCTATGTACTTTTTTCATTATTCTGTTTGTTTAAACATCATAAGTACAATACGATTTTAAAGCATTTTTTTAAAAAATTCATTCACGAAATTCTTCACACATAGTTTTTTTTAGACATAAATGAATAAATTGGTACATGTATATATGTACAGGTATTCAAAAAGTCTAGAAAGAGTGGAATAACTCGAAAAATACACATGGGATTGAAAAAAATGGAAAAATTTGTGTTTGAAATAAGTTTTCAGGCAATGAATATCAACTATAATTTATTATTGAAAATTTGGAATATATGGGGAAAATAGGTAACTTTTGTATTAATTTTAATTTACCGTATATACTCGTGATTCGCGGAATTTTAGACAAAAATTGGGAGTTGAATATGGGAGGGGGGGAGTCAACTTATACATGAGGTAATAAAAAAATATTTTTTTCGCATATAATCAACAAATGGGCAAGTCTTTTGAGTAATCACATATGGATCAAGGTTGAAAAAAGCGATAAAAGCAGACAATGGTCATTTTCCTGTGATTGACAAAAAAAAGCTCATAATTAATGTAATTCCATGTAATTGTTCTGTTCTCATTTTTTCTTGGAACCGTTTAATGCGAAAGCATTCTTTTCAATATTTTAACACCCTTTTTAAAAGAGTTCAACTTGAGGATGCTTACAGATATATTTTCTAAAATTCCTACAATGCAAATAAGTACTATATAAGGTACCCTGGGGTAATAACGCCACGTTAAGGTTCTACCAATTTTCACGGCTCAGTTTTAGATTGCATTTTTCAAACAAATGTATGATTTGATGCAGCAACTCATTGACTATCTATATTAAAAAAATAATTTAACAGATATGTATTCATAAAATGTAATGACGTGTTTTCTTGACCAAAGCTGTTTGGCGTTATTACCCACCTATATGGGTAATAACGCCATGCAAACAAAACTATGAAATAAGATGGAATAATTGCATGTAGATTGCATAATTCTAAAAATAGAAATACAAACTTAGAAATTGACAAATTGCATTCTAAGCTATTGAAAATGTTCAATTTTTTGTGAAAGTGTAAGAAAAATAAAGGTGTGATGTGAAGGAGGAGAATGAGGCAAAAGAATATCAGACCGTGAGCTTCTTTTTGCTTAAAAAGGACCGCGTAAATAGAATTATTAGAAACATTGCACAGTTTTAACTGTGGTTATTTGAATCTGTATTTAGGATGTAGTTCGGCCACTGTAGGGAATCAACCGGGGTATCATTACCAAGGATTGGCGTTATTACCCCGTTATAGTTATTGCGCTGTACATTTTAAATTACAAATTATCTCGAGAAGATATCCAAAATCTTCAACAACATTTTGAAAGTCCATGAATTGTACTACAAATTTATGTAAGTAACAAAGTAATTCCGGATAAAAAAGATAGTCTTCACATCACAAAACGTATCTCGCAAATTTTAGATCAAGCGTTAATTTTAGTTGCTTGTAAAAACAATAAGACCTAAAAATGAAACAAATTAACTTGAAGCTGTTTTTTGCGATTTATATGACCCAAAACCCTTCTGCGCAGAGCACATGGGTGTCATTTACCTGATTATTTCATAATTATGCAAAATATAAGCACTTGGCGTTATTACCCCGCCTGGCGTTATTACCCCAAGGTACCTTATATGCTACAATCTAATAAGAAGTTCCTTACCCTTTTAAATAGAGCTTGAATGGATTTTTGAAAGATTGCTTTCTTTTTAAGTATCATTGCTTCAATGTGAATAGGTTCCAAACCTAGTTTACACTTCTATGGTTTAATTTAATTATAAAATTTTAAAGCGTTGAATTTTAAAAAAGTCTGATTAGAAACCTAAAAAACAAACAAATAAATAAATAAATAAATAAGTTTTAAATAAATAAATAAGTAAATTTAATAATTTTTCTTTTGATTTTTTATCGTTGATTATAAATCATTTTGAATAATACTACTAAAAATATGGCTCGACTTATACACGAAAATTCAATATATTTTTTAAATTCTGCATTGGGGATTTTAATTATACATAAGTATATACGTTTTATTATTATTATTATTATCGTGAATGGCGATGTAATCGAGCAAAATGCGGCAAGATTTGTTTGCTGATAAGGAAATCGTATTTTCCATTTAAAGTTTTGATTTCAAAATTTGAAAAAATAGACATTCAACAGAAAAATGCTGCTCTTCTCAGTACATCGTTGATAAAAAAAATTGGCTAATGCTTAAACTTTAAATGATCGCCTTACTTTAAGCGTTACGTATGAACAACGACTCGGCAGCCTCCGATTTCCTTCAGGATGTCCCTTGGCCTGTCTGTTTATGTCGAGACTGAGACAGAACAGACAGAAATTCTCAGTCCAATTTCCAACTCAGCTCATATGAAAATCATTTGGAACGGCAAGATATCTGGTCTGTTACATAAAAATATCAGTAACATTTGGCCCCGCCCACACATTTCAATTTTTTCTTGTAAAGCACGTATTTTTAAATCGCTACTATTGTAAAAATAAAATTGATATATTTATTATTATTTTTAATTTTTTTTTTTCAAGATGAGTTGATGCATTTTTAGGTAATAAAATTAAACTACCATAAAACCTAAGAAATATCACCTGCCTATGACGGAATCCCCTTTTAAACAACTACAAGAAAAAAAAGAACAAAAAATTTTATTTATGTAAAATGAGGATATTAGTACTTGTAAAAAGTACATAATGCATTTACAGCAGACGATGAACCTTCTAATAAGAAAACCTGGTTATAACGAGTTTTTTTCTTTCCTGCCCTTTCTGTATGCTTCTGGTTGCTTTAGAAGATTTTATTATATAAAATTTTGTAATATTTGAAATCTACAAGGCATAGAATGTGGATTAAAGAAGTTAATTATTCTATTGTAAACTACATTGATTTTTTTAATGAATCGCTATTTGCATGAAAATATCTTAATAATTACTAATAACATTAGATTTTTTAGACAGCTTAAAATGTGAAAAATTTTATCTAGAAAAACCTTCTAAAACGGATAGAAGAGACGAAAAATAGTTACTATAGAGACTTTGTTACAGTTAGTACTAATAGAGACTTTGCTATAGTTAAGTTCTTTTTTAGAATGTCCGTCGTCTCTAGCAAATGTATGATATATTTTTTTAAACGAATTATTACATACAATTTGCACCTACTAAAGAATTTCGTTTAAAACAGGATTTTGTAATACAGGTTTTCTTGTATCAGGTTTTACAATGCTGTATTTCTATCCGTTTAAATGATACTTAATATTCTTTAAAAAGAATTTTAATTGTGGAATTATGATAGTTAAAAAATATATGTCTTTTCGGTAAGAATTGTTGACCCTAGGAAGTTGTTCCTTACAGATTTTTGCACCGGTCTCACAGGCCACGGGTCAATGATTTTCATACCTGCACGGTTGTGACCGGATAAGAATATTTCGGCAGACTTCTAGAGACAATAAAGCACAGCGTCAGAAATAAGTTCCGTTCGATCCGCTCCGAGTCTGCGGAAAAAAACAAGTCCCAGTCCCGACGATACCGGATTTTCGAGGTTATACTTTACATAATTAATGAATCCTCCAAATTTTTCCTTTCCTAAATTTCATGATAACTTCTCATCCCATTCCTGGTCATTCAGCACACAATTAATTTGTCGTATGGAAAATATTTTGTAATTACCGATGGTGGTGAAATGGAAAAGACAGAGGAGACAGTATCCTACTACCCATCGAATAAGATATATTACAATAGGGGGATAGTATTACTAATTTGCACAGGATTGGCGCTAGAGCGGCACGCATAAGAAAGCATCAAATTACACTGGTCAATGATAAACTAGAAGGTTGGAGCCGAGATGGTCTTTGGGTTTATTAAAATCACGCCATATTAAATAAGCCTTGGATAAACTAGTTCAGACCAATGAATCGCAGTCTAAGCTAGTTTTTCCATGATCACTAGGCAAAACTAGTTTGATCTAGGATAAAGTAGTTTATCCTATGAGCGTTAGAATATACTAGTTTGGCGTAGCAAAAATGATAAAACTGTTGTTAGCTTTCGTTTTTTCAAAACTAAAAATTAAAACAAAATCACTTCACCTTTTTCATTTACGTATAAAAAACATTTCATATTTATTTACTTAGAACAGGTGTCACAAATAAAAAATAAAAAAGTTGACATGTTTCGGTTCATTCATAAGAACCGTATTCATAACACATAAAATTAGTAGAAAAACTAAATGACACTTGGATATAAATATCGGATGGGATGGATGGATTGGATATGGATTCATTTTTGTGTTTTGGGTTTTTAAATTATATTTATATCCAGTGTCATTTAGTTTTCTACTTTTATTAATATTAATTTTATACATATTAAATTTAATATATGATCAAAATATATTATATTTATATGCCGCGGTGGCAATGGCTATTCACGATCATAGGGGGCGCAATGTTTTGTGTTTTGGGTTTTTAAATTATATTTATATCCAGTGTCATTTAGTTTTCTACTAATTTTATGTGTTATGAATACGGTTCTTATGAATGAACCGAAACATGTCAACTTTTTATTTTTTTATTTTCGACACCTGTTCTAAGTAAATAAATATGAAATGTTTTTTATACGTAGCAAAAATGAATTTATACTATGGCGTTAGGATAAACCATTTGGCCTAGGAAAAAATTGTTTAGCCGGTGCACATTAGGATAAACTAGCTTCGCCTAGGAAAAACTAGTTTATCTGGTCCTCGTTAGGATAAACTAGTTTCATCTAAGAAAAACTAGTTTATCGACGGGTGTTAAGATAAACTAGTTTGACCTAGGAAAATTAGTTAATCCGATGGGCGTTAGGATGAACTAGTTTCGCCTAAGATAAACTAGTTTATCCGATAGGTGCTAAGATAAACTAGTTTAGTGAAACATGAATAAAGGTGCTATTTAATTTAAGTGGTAAATATGCCAAAAAATTTTATTGTTACTTTATCAGCTTGTGCCATACAATTGCTAAATCTTCGATGGAGTATTCTGGCTAAATGATATAGTTTAGAGCAGAATTTTGCATATATATATATATATATATATAATTAAATAATTAATTTAATATATATATCCTTATAAATGTATAAATATATTTTTAAGTGATTTTATAATCTTTAATAATGAACACTGTTTTCTAAAGTTATTATAATAATATTGCATTCGTTGAATTCACTGACAACAACTTAATTTTTAAGGTAATATTGTAAATTCACTTTTTCAAACTGTTTATAATATTATCGGTTTAATTTTTTAAACATTTTATTCACGCAAAATTAAACATAAAGATTTTGAGAAAATTTTTTGCATTAAATGCGAGAAAGAAAAGTAATTCTTCATAAAAATATTTAATTATAACAAAGAATCATCTTCCATTAATTCTTTTTTTACTTTGATATTATCTTTTTTACGTGCCTTTTTGAAAACTGGGTTTAACAACGAAAACAGAATTAAAATATGGCTGTATCTGGTCAATTATGTTTTTTTTTTTTTTTTTTTTTTTTTGTATATTTTTTTTGTATATTTTTTTTTTATTATTTTAGTGATATTAGCATCAGAATTATCACGTGGCTTAAAAGAGTATTTTTTTTTTTCATTGAATAATTCATTTGTGAAATTCTTTGCACATTTTCTTTTTTTCTCGCATATTTTATAATTTTTTTAAACTCAGCGCAAACAATAAAATAACAAACGAGTTCATAAAAAAAAAAGATTTATAAAAAGATTCAACAAAAAATTCAGAGCTAAGAAAACATTTTTTTAGATAATTATCGGATTTCAGTTTTTAAAATATTTGTTAAATACAACTTTATTCTGGTTTTCTTATAACTTTGTTCATACAATTGAAACAAGTAGTAAAAAGATGAAGATAGTATAAAATATATGGAAATTATTAATATCTGTAAAAATAATTTAACTATAACAAAGAATTGATCAAATGCAGTCATATTTTTTTGTTTTTTACATTATTTCAATATTATGGATTCTTATTCATATAACTAAAAAATAATTTTTGATTTCTTTTCACAGTACAGAATTTATTGAAATTGAATACATTATTAAAAATTATATTTATCTATTAACATTTGCTTATTAATTTAAGTAATGACGATTAAAATGAAATATGAAACTCAAAAAAGATTTCGATTGCAATAAAGAGTCTTTTAACATTATAGAGAGAGCTAAAATATATGAAATAACAATAAAAGTTTTCAAAATAATAAACAGTAATAACATACCTTCAATTTCGTGAAAAAAGCGTACCATTTTCTAAAGTGCCCTGCGAATAATTAGCATTGTAATTGTTGCTTTTTTCCCTTCTTTTTCCTATAAATATTTATTAAATTCTTAAATATATGCTATATTTCTATTTATTTATGCATTAGTTTTTTTTACCGCTAATTATTTGTGTAAAAAATACATTCGCTCTTTTTTTTTTTTTTTTTTTTTTTTTTTTTTGGCCGTTAATTGTTGTACGAATTTACATCTAACTTTAGTTACTTTTTTAAATTTTAGCCAACTGCCTTATTTGGACTATGTATTTACATTGAGGTGGAAACCATTATGGATTACACTTATAAATACTGATCTTAAGATTCAAACAACAGCTTTAGATTCTGCTTTTCGATGCATTTCTATAAAGGTTAACGTTAATTTGTTTTATACAAAAAATAAGGTGGTCTGGTGTAATAACGCCAGGCGGAGTAATAAAGCCAAGTGTTAATATTTTGCATAATTATGAAATAATCTGGTAAATGACACCCATGTGCTCTGCGCAAAAGGGTTTTGAGTCATATAAATCGCAAAAAACGGCTTCAAGTTAATTTGTTTCATTTTTAGGTCTTATCGTTTTTACAAGCAACTAAAATTAACGCTTGATTTAAAATTTGCGAGATACGTTTTGTGATGTGAAGACTATTTTTTTTATCCGGAAATACTTTGTTAATTACATAAATTTGTAGTACATTTATGTACTTTCAAAATATTGTTGAAGATTTTGGAAATCTTCTCGAGATAATTTGTAATTTAAAATGTACAGCGCAATAATTATAACGGGGTAATAACGCCTATCCTTGGCATTAATACCCGGTTGATTCCCTACAGTGGACGAGCTACATCTTAAATACTGATTCAAATAAACACAGTTAAAACTGTGCAATGTTTCTAATAATTCTATTTAAGCGGTCCTTTTTAAGCAAAAAGAAGCTCACGGTCTGATATTCTTTTGTCTCATCCCACCCCTCACACACACACCACACCTTTATTTTTCTTACACTTTCACAAAAAATTGAACATTTTCAATAGCTTAGAATGCAATTTGTCAATTTCTAAGTTTGTAGAGTTTGTATTTTTAGAATTGAGCAATCTACATGCAATTATTCTATCTTATTTCATAGTTTTGTTTGCATAGCGTTATTGCCCATATAGGTGGGTAATAACGCCAAATAGCATTGGTCAAGAAATCACGCCATTACATTTTATGAATACATATCTGTTAAATTATTTTTTATATAGATAGTCAATGAGTTTCTGTATCAAATCATATATATGTTTGAAAAATACAAACTAAAACTGAGCCGTGAAAATTGGTAGAACCTTAACGTGGCGTTATTACCCCAGGGTACCTTAAATAAATAAATAAATAAAATAAAATAATACATATTTGTTTGTGACTCAAACATAAATTAATTATTTTGTGTTTATCAAAATTGTCTAATAATAACGAATCACTTCAATTACATTTCTATCACTCGAACAAAATTTTCAAACTCTAATTATGAAAACAGTTTTTATTGGTATAGGAATCAACACTCAGGCGGATAATCAGAAGCCAGTTTCACATGTCCTCAAAGGTCTGGGAGTAAAAAGCCGACTCTCATGAGTAAAAAATACAGCAAAATAAAAATAAGAAAGATAAAACGAATGTTTTTCAAGTCGTATATCGATATTTGTAACCTTAAAAATTCTAGGCATAGAAATTCCCTATTAAAATATTTAAAACGTATAAAGACTCTACAAATCAATATAACTGCAATGTACAGTCATGGAAAAAAGTTAACACCCTATTCTTACTCAACAAATTATTGTAGAAAAAAGTTACTGGTATCAAACGGCTGTAAATAAAGTCTATCTTTAAATGGTGTACAAAAAATTTTCTTAGGGAGCCATCTATATACACTATATGGACCATGGTGACCGGCCACTTGCGATTTTAGAAAGTTTTTTAAATATCTAAAAAAATACATGAGGAATTATCCTGAAACTCTATGTGTATAAACGTAATAGTGCAGGTCATAGATTTCCGTGAACATTTTTTCCCGAAACTTCATAGGGGACCGTCAACAAGTTGAATAAGAACGAATATTTTTTGGATAACCCTGTCAAAACTAATGTAGCAAAAGTGTTCACGCTGTATATTATCATAAAGTGGGTTATTGTAATAAATTGTGCTCATTTTTATGCGGATAGCGGGTATACGCGTAGAGAAATTAAGGTTTTTATAAAAACAGTCCCAAATTTTTAAAGTTTTTTTTTTCTTATAATTTCCAGAGTTGTTAATGTAAAATAAAGTCCTTTTTTGAAAATATTACAATCAATATTGTACACAAGGCCCTGTAATCATAATTTTAAAATAATTAAAAGTGTATGAAAAATGAGCAGGTTTACTAAATAATTTTGCATGCGCTGCGTATGCATAAAAGCTATCAAAATTTCATTTGCATATTGTGTAAAAAAAATGTGTAGAGCACCTTTTGTAAAAGTCTGAAAAACATAACCTGAAATTTCTGAAAGTAATAGTCTATAGAATATACTCAAAGTCCGTTGTTCCCAAATTAAACAAAAAATGAGGGGTTGTATCGAGATATAGTAGTACTTGCCATATTGTGTATTCTATATTGACACTAATCAATGGATAAATGGATATAGCCCCTCATCTTTTTACTTCATTTTGGGAATAATGGATTTTGAGCCTTATTCTATCAACGATCACTTTTAAATCGTTCAAGCTATGTTTTTGAGACTTTTACAAAAGTTGCTCTATACATTTAGCTAACACAATATGCAATTAAAATTTTGATAGCGTTGACGCATGCGGAAGGAAAAATCATTTAGTAAACTTTCTAATATTTTAAACAATTTTTATTATTTTTAAATTGTGACTACAGTATATTGTGAACAATGTTGTGCCTTATATTTTTGAAAGAGAACATTATTTTAAATTAAGAACTCTGCAAGTTATAAGAAAAAAACTTGGAAAATTTTGGGACTGTTTTTATAAAAACCTTAATTTTTCTGCGAGTATACATGCTATCTGCCTAAAAATGAACACTGTTTACAACAATAAGCCACTTAATCATACTTTACAGTTTAAACGCTTTTGCTACATTAGTTTTGACAGGGTTTTCTATAAAAGATATTCGTTTATTTTCTATTTGTTGACTGTCCCTTATGGGGTTTCGAAAAAAAGCTCAACGGAAATGTATGACTTGGTATGACTTGTACTATTATGCCTAAAACTTAAAGTTTTAGGATAATTTTTCATGTATTTTTCTAGATATTTAACAAAATGTCTAAAATTGAAAGTGGCCGGTCACCTTTGGCTATATAGTGTGTGTATATAAATTTCAGTAAAATTAACATCACATTTATTAAGATGGAAGAACAATTTCAAAAGCGTTTTTGAACAAATGAGATGAAACGTTGATAATGTTAACACTTAAAGAATGCAAATAATATTAACGATTTTAAAGTAAATCACTTTTAAAATAGATTTTTTTAAAGCTAGCAAGAAGAATCTTTGGAAGACGTGTTAAATGCACCTGCAAAGAGTTTCATGATACTGATGACCTCCGCGTCGGTCAACCCTGATCATTAGAAGCATCATGAAATTTAGTATAATTTTTCATGTATAAAATTCTGGCCCGCTTATGTCAGGAATTATATGTAATTACATAAAACATTTTCTTTTATCATATTACCTTATACAAATCCTATGTTATTTAGATATTTTAACATACATATTAACCCATAATATAAAAAAAAAAAATCTTATATATGGAACCTTTGTACCAAAAATGTTCCGAAAAAAGCAAAGGTACCTTTTCAAAACCCAGATTTCACATTAAATTGGTGGTAAAAAAGTATGTGACACTTCAAAAATGTTTTAAAATAAAAATGCGTTTACCATCAAATTCTTAAAAGTCGGCTTCAGTATTTAAGTATAAAATCTCGCACTAAAGTCTTGTTATTTGTCCCTCTACGCTTTTGATACTATAAAATTCTACATTTTTTAAAAAGAGTCTGACGAATATTGCACATCATTTTTCTCAGTGACATCCTTTATTAAACTCCTTGTTTTGAAGAAAACTTTGTCAAAAGGAGGAGATGACAATGAAATTTTTTGTCAAAATGCATACGCAGTTAAATCCATTTACGATCTTTAGATGAAGCTTATTAAAGCAGTAAATTTCTTTTTGACACTGAAGACAAAAAAAAAATAATATTAATTTTAAAGAATGTGCAATCAAAATAATAAGAGTATTAAAATGACAGGTAACAAAATTGAAAATTTATTATTTTTAAGCAACTTGTCTTTTAAAGTGAAGTTTTAGAATAAGATTAGAGAGTCAGAAGGTTTTAATAGAATAGAAGGTTAGAATAAGAGTATTTTCTTTATTAGCTTTATTAGAAAATATTATTCTCTCATCTAAATTCTTTTTTATCTTTGTTAAGTTTGACATGCGAAGAATAGAGTAAAGTGTGATATCTTTTCAAATTTGTATTTAAAAAATTCATTCATTATAATAGAATCTCTCTTGAGAGTTCAACATAATAAAATCTTTGTTATCGTCAGAGTGTTTTTCAGAACAGCAATTAGCGTATACATGTTCAAGAACTATTTAATTTAAATATAGTACTTTATTGAGCTAATTTCTCATTATTATCTTTTGAGAGTTCTCATCTTTTTAAATTACTGAAGATCTACAGGTGTATTTTTGTTCTTTTTGTAGGAATTATCATATAAATAAAATTTTCATAAGTAGTGACACATAACATGTTTACTTAATGTTATTTATGATAAGTATGTAACAAATCATTTACTATCCAATTGATTTCAGAAAAAATATATTTATTTTGATATGATACAAAACTAATTGCTTTAAACATTGAGTAATTCTTAGTTAATGTTTTATGGATCTCTCATCTAAATTCTTTTATTTTAAAATACATATTGACGCATAATTAAAAAAAACTTACATAGGAAACATTGTACCAATGCTCAGAAAAAAAGCAGGGTATCTTTTCTTAAAAACCCAGATTTCACAGTAAATTGATGGTAAAAAGTATGTGACACTTCGAAATAAGTTTAAACTAGTCGTTGGGGGCCACCGTAATACTTACCCATCATGGATATGTATATGAAAATAAAACAGGTGAAACTATTTATACAATGCATTGCAATTCATAAACACAATTTAAATATTGTTAATATACATAGTAATGCTATATTAAAGAACTGTTGATGTACTAATTTCGACAAATTATATAAAACGTCAAACTACTCAAGTAGTACCGAACTGCGTAAAAGAAACATCCTTATAACTCCAAAAATAATAATTCTATTAACTAACTATTAACTGCGTAGGATTAAGCGTCTCATTTCCAATTAAAATATACTTCTGAATTGAAATTTGAATGAAATACAGGGTCATGAAAAATCGAAGAATGTGGAAAACAAAATTACAAATATCTCGGCAACTAATAATCCGATCGCCTTCGTTCTATATGCAAAATGTGTGTTATTTTATTGCCTTTTACGTCCATTCCTTAGAACAAAAAAATTCAAAAATTTTTATGTACCTTTCATCAGAACGAATTTTTCGAGAGTCCGAAAAAAATAGTTCCGGATAATCGAGATTGCTGATATTAAATAGGGTTCGTCCCATTCTTTCATACTAACTACATACAAAATTTCAAGTCTCTATCTCAATTTGTTCGGGAGATAGAGCGTTTACAGACAGACAGACAGACAGACAGACAGACGGACGGCAAATTTTTTTTCTAAAAATATGTTTTTCGGAATCTCCACTATCTAAAACGTGTAAATCCGTCAAAAATTTTTTTTCGATTTTCAAAACGATTGCAAGACTTACCCTATATACTACGTATGATGGGTAAGTAAAATTAAAAATTAATTTTTTACCAAATTCTTAAAAGTCGGCTTCAGTGTTTTATGTATTAAATCTCCCACTAAAGTCTTGCTATTTGTCGCTCTATGCTTTTGATACCATAAAATTAGGAATCATTTAAAACAGAGTTTGAGGAATATTGCACATCATTTTTGTTTGTGACATCCTTTATTAAACTCCTTCTATCAAAGAGAACTTTATCAAAAGGGTGAAGATGAGAATGAAATTTTTTTGCCACCACGCTAACGAAGTAAAATCCATTTTCGGTCATTAGACAGAGCTTATTAAAGCTGTAAATTTCTTTTTGACACCGAAGTAGAAAAAATATATTAATTTTAAAAAGTGTGAAATCAAAATAATAAGAGTATTGAAATGACAGGCAACAAAATATGAAATTTATTATTTTTAAGCAACCTGTCCTTCAAAGTCGAGTTTTGATGAGGTTAGAGTAGAAATATTTTTTATTAGAAAATATTATTCTCTCATCTATTTTTATCTTTGTTACGTTTGACATTTGAAGAATAGAGTAAAGTGTCATATCTTTTAAAATTTGTATTTAAAAAATTCATTCATTATAATAGAATCTCTCTTGAGAGTTCAGTGTAATAAAGTCTTTGTTATCGTCAGAGTGTTTTTCAGTACAGAAATTAGCGTATACAGTTCACGAACTATTTAATTTAAGTATAGTACTTTATTTTATTGAGCTAATTTGTCATTATTATAGTTTGAGAGTTCTCATCTCTTTAAATTAGTGAAGATCTATAGGTGTATTTTTGTTCTTTTTGTAGTAATTATCATAGAAATGAAATATTTATTAAGTAGTGATACAAAACATGAAATGTTTTCTTAATATTATTTTTGACAAGTATTTAACTAATCATATACTGTCGAATTGATTTCAGAAAAAAAAAAAATATTTGTTTTTATATGATGAAAAACTAATTGCTTTAAACATTTAATAATTAAAAATTAATGATTTACGGATTTCTCATATAAATTATTTTATTTTAAAATACATATTGATGCATAATTAAAAAAAACTTACATAGGAAACATTGTACCAATGCTCAGAAAAAAGCAGGGTATCTATTCTTAAAAACCCAGATTTCACATTAAATTGATGGTAAAAAGTATGTGACATTTCGAAATAAATTTTAAAATAAAAAAGCACTTTCTACCAAATTCTTAAAAGTCGGCTTCAGTGTTTATGCATGAAATCTCACACTAAAGTCTTGCTATTGGACAATCTCCGCTTTTGATACCATAAAATTCTGAATCTTTTAAAACAGAGTTTGAGGACTATTGCACATCATATATGTTAGTGACATCCTTTATTAAACTCCTTATTTCAAAGAGAACTTAGTCAAAAGTCGGGAGATGAGAATGAAAATTTTTTGTCACCACGCAAACAAAGTAGAATCCATTTACGGTTATTAGACGGAGCTTATTAAAGAAGTAAGTTTCTTTTTGACACCAAAGTAGAAAAAAAAGATATTAATTTTAAAAAGTGTGAAATCAAAATATTAAGAGTATTAAAATGACAAATAACAAAATTGTAACACTTGTAACCCTTGGCTTATAAGGTCGTCTTATATATATATATGTTCTATACTTATTGTTTATTTTGAATTGTAGTAATGTATAATGGTTATTAGGATGAGCGAAGCGAATCCTCTACTTGGCCACTCAAATTACACTTTGTCGTACACTTTTAAAAAAAACTATTCAATATTTTGACTTCAAATTAAACACAAAAATAAAATATGATCTGTAGATTTGCAGAATATAATTTTTTTTACAGTAAAACGTTAAAAAAATATTATTTTAATTAATTTATGTTACATGCATTTCCAATATGGACGCATTTTAGCAAATAAATAAAAAATGAAACGCGTATATTTTCAGAAAAAAAAATATAAATCATGGAGTAAGTGATTATAGATAGAATCATGATTAATTTAATAAATAAATAAAATATGTTTTCATTATTCAGCAAAATCGTTTGCACAGATGACACTTAAACATTTTAAAAGAATTGTATTATGGATTTTTTTTTTGTAAAGTGGCAACAAAAGAATTGTAAACAAATACAATTAATTGTTAAATTTGTTATATAAATGAAAAATTAAAAGAATTGCGGGAACTTGTTGCCTCGATTCAAGCTCTTTATAAATGTACTACAGCAAAGTTGGCCGATTCAGAAATGGCAAATGGACTTCAACCATTTCTTACTTTATCATTTGTATCTAAAGTAATGTTACGTTCTTATTTGTTACCGAAAAATGTTTAATGAACGGGAGTTTAGGCTTTTTTGTACGTATTAAAGAAAATCACAAGCCACCAGACCAGATATTGCGAATAATCATGGACAAATTTGAATACTACAGTAATCAGGGTTGGCAAGTTTTTGACAGTGTGCGGTTTTATCCGGTTAAAACCGTGGTTTAAACCGTCATGGCTAAAACCTCTTGTCAAAAACCTCGTCAGAAACCTCAAATACTACACTGATCTGTAAAATTTCACATTAAACATCTGTCACACATATACAACATTAGATGTAATATTAAAAATTCACTTTTACTGTATTGTATATTATCATTTCAAAAAAAGAAAATCTCTCATAAATCTGAAAATTTAGCCTGCCTCCAAATTTGTTCAACTAGCAATGCATCTGCTATCAAGCCCTGCTAGCACAGCACCAATTGAGAGAGTATTTTGTAACTTTGGCTTCTGAGTTTAGCCTGTATAGTCTAAACTCAGAAACCATTTGGATGTAAATAAATGTGCTAAATTGATTATGTGCTATAGGGTACTGTGGGATAGAATTGATCCAGATTATTAACTGTACAAAATCATTTTCTTCTGTTTGAACATTCTAAAAAACAATGTTTTATTGCAATTAAAGTAATTTAATTTTTTTGTAATTATTAAATTACAGTATAATTAATTTTAAATAAAAAATTATTTAAATCATTAAGACTTATTCAATGTTTCTGTCTTGTTCTTAAAATGTTTAAAGTGCATTACACATTTTTGACGGTTTAAGCCAGTTTTTGACGGTTTAAACCAGTTTTTGACGGTTTAAACCAATTTTTGACACTTGTCACGTCAAAAACCAGTTTCTGACGTCAGAAACCCAACCATGACAGTAAATTAACTTATAAGAATTGGTGCGTACCAATTCCCCCAATAACTGAATTCTGGAAAAAATGGAAGCATAAACTGCTCAAGGAAAGAATTTCTTCTGCAGTTAGCTTTTGCTGTTACAATTCATAAATCCCAAGGTTTAACATTAGATGAAGCAGTTGTAGATATTGAGGCTATATAGGCACCAGTTGGCTTAAAAACGTACGTAACGTTGTCAAGAGTGAAAATCCTTCAAAATTAAGCATTCAATAGAAATTTTCCTTACGAAAAATTCTACAGTATCAAAAATTCTCTGCGTTAACATGTATAAAAAACGAAGAAATTAGAATAAAAAAGTTTTACAGTTAAAAATTCATAGTATCGACGAGAGCAGATTTCAAATGTTTTTCCAGAAAATAGGATTTTGAAGAAGTAACTTTCCTCAAGCTCTCTTCAAATATATTATTCTAAAATAGCTATAAAAGATTATTTGATGTTAATTACAAAGATTGGAAACATGCATATTTCAAACAATTTTAAAAAACACCAGCGGCTATTAGAAATTGTAAAAACATCTTTAAAAAGAATTTTTAGTTGAAAATTTAAAAATATTTTGTAAAAGTTTGCTTCAAAAATACTTTTTATGCCAGTCTTACATCATAAATAAAAAATTCCTGGGAAATTGAAAATTATTTGGCTTAACTTATGTTTGTAGACTTAAACTGCGCCAAAACATAAAATAACGTTTTTGTTTAATAAAGATGCAAAAATAATATTAAAAAATACTGTTACTTTCAAATATATGCTTTATAAAATATTGCTTCGCGAATCCAAACAAAGCATGGCTTTTGCTAGTATATATATATATATAGCCATTACTACACATCAAGGTGATCGGCCACTTGCAATTTTAGATGTTTTATTAAATATTTAGAAAAATATATAAAGAATTAGTCTGAAAATCCAAGAGTGTATATAGAATAGTACAAGATACATATTTCCCTGAAATTTTTTCCTCGAAATCCCATAGAGAATCGTCAACAAATTGAAAATGAACAATAACCCTGTAATACTATTGTAGCAAAAGCGTCGAAACTGCAGATTTCGATTAAATGGCTTATTATAATAAACGGTGTTCTTTTTTATGAGGATATCCTCGTCCACCTGTATATTCGTGTAAAATTAAGGTTTTTATGCAAACAGTCACAATTTTTTTTCAAGTTTTCTACTTATAATTTGAAGAGTTCTTAATATAAACAAAAAATTTCTCCGAAAACAAGACAAATAATATTTTTCATAATACACTGTAATTAGAATTATAAAATAATTACAATTTTAGGAAAAATGAAAAAGTTTACTGAATAATGTTTCATTGCCAATGTGTCACAGCAATCAAAATGTAATTTACATAATGTGTTAGCTAAAAATATCGGGAAACTTTGTAAAATTCTCAAAAACATAGCTTGAAAATTCAAAAAATAATCAACGACAGAATGAGCTGATAATCCGTTATTCTAAAAAATGAAGCAAAAAGATGAGTGGTTGTATCCATATATCCATTGATTAGCTTCAATATTGTATGACTTTTATGTTTGGATACAGTGGAAAATTTTTAATATAAATTTTTTTTCTTCAAATTCTTTAAAGTAGGCTTCAGTATTTACATGTAAATTATTACACTAATGTCTTGCTATTTGTCACTCTACCCTTTTGATACTATAAAATTCTCTATTTTTTAAACAGAGTTTGAGGAATATTGCACATAATTTTTCTCAATGAAATGCATTATTAAACTCCTTGCTGCAAAGAAAACTTTGACAAAGGGTGGGGGGGTGGGGGTGAGAATGAAATTTTTTTTTGCCACCACGCAAACAAAGTCAAATCCATTTACACTCTTTGGACGGCAATTATTAAAGTAGTAGCTTATTAAAGCAGTAAATTTCTTTTTGACACCGAAGACGAAAAAACATATTAATTTTAAAGAGTGTGCAATCAAAATAATAAGAGTATTTAAATAACAGGTAACAAAATTGAAAATTTTTCATTTTTAAGCAACTTGTCTTTCAAAGTGGAGCTTTGATTGTATCAGATTAGCAGTATTTTCTATATTAGCTTTGTAAGAAAATATTATTATCTCATTTTTTTTGTCTACCATATTGCTAGGAATAGAATAAAGCCTGGTATGTTTAAAAAAAATTTTTTTACATAATTAATTCATTATAATAGAATCTCGGTTGAGAGTTCAATATAATAAAGTCTTTGTTATCGTCAGAGTATTTTTTGAGCACAACAATTAGCGTATACATGTTCACGTACTATTTAATTTAAACATAGGACTTTATTGAGCTAATTTCACATTACGATAACTCTCTTTTGAGAGTTCTCATCTCTTTAATTTGCTGTAGTTCTATAAGTCTAGTTTTCTTCTTCTCTTAGTAATCATCATATAAACGAAATATTTCATAAGTAGTGATACGTAACACGAAATATTTACTTAATATTATTTATCATAAGGCTTTAATTAATCAATTTCTGCCAAATTGATTTCAGAAGCAAACTTTTATTTGTTTTGATATAACGCAAAACTAATTGCTTTAAATATTTAATAAGTAACTAAAAATTAAAAGAGATCAATTTACAAGCAAAACATGTCTTATATTGAAAACATTATTCATTAAAACTGAAATTAGAAATTTTGTAATCTGAATGTTTTGCAATTTTTTTTCTTCCTTAAGCAAATGTGTCTAACCACAAATTGTAGTTACAAACAATCCGTTTAAGGCATCTGAACACCTTTAAAATGTAATTTTTGATCAAACATAGATTTTTCATTTAAGCAATAATATTAAAATTAAATATATTTTTTAATCGAAATTTGCATAAATTTTGTCTTTATAAAGAATAGAACCCAAGTAACATCCTTTTAAATGTACGATCTATGTATTACAGCTTTTGAATTGTGTTTTAAAGTTATTTTTAGCTTTTCAGACTTTTATTATACGCAAAACATCCTAAAACAAAAAAATATGCATGAAATGCAAGAATTTTTTTTTACTTCTTATACAAGTGTCTTTTCAGTTAATAGACTAGACTCATAAATTAATATATTAAATAGTTTTATATTTACCCTGATATAAATGACAATTTTGTGAAATTTTCATTACATTAATACTTTAACTGCCATATCATCTGAGAAAGAGACGCTATTATAATGTGTGTATTTCAAGTCCTTGAGAAAATTATTCTGTTTATTATGCAATTTATACAAAATGTCAATACAAAATTTTGTTTTTGAGTTACCACATTTTGGGAAAATGTCAATTTTTGACGTAATTGTAACTATTTTTCTCTTATATCATACCTATCATATCTATCCCATATATATATAATTGTTTACGTATAAAATACGTCTTCCTCTTTATCACTCTACGCTTTTGATACTACAAAATTTTGTATTTTTTAAACAGAGCTTGAGGAATACTGCATATCATTTTTCTTAGTGACATCCTTTATTAAACTCCCTGTTTCAAAGGAAACTTTGTCAAAAGGGGGGACATGCGAATGAAATTTTTTGCCAACAAGCAAACGAAGTAAAATCCATCTACGCTCTTCATTGGAACTTATTAAAGCATTAAATTTCTTTTTGACGCCGAAAACAGAAAAAGCATATTAATTTTAAAGAGTGTGCAGTCAAAATAATAAGAGTATTAAAATGACAGGTAACAAAATTGAAAAATTATTATTTTTAATGAAATTGTCTTTCAAGATGGAGTTTTGATAAGGTTAGAATAGGAGCATTTTCTTTATTAGCTTTATTAGAAAATATTATTCACCCATCTTAATTCTTATTTTTTGTCTCTCATGTATTTGACGTGCGAAGCCTGGTATGTTTTAAAATCTGTTTTTACAAAATTAATTCATTATAATAGAATCTCCCCTGCGGGTTCAATATAATAAAGTCTTTGTTATCGTCAAAGTGCTTTTTCAGTAAAGCAATTAGCTTATACATGTTCACGTATTACTTATTTAAACATAGCACTTTATTGAGCTAATTTCTCGTTATAATCATTTGAGAGTTCTCGTCTCTTTAAATTACTGGAGACTTATAAATGCAGTTTTCTTCTTTTTATAGTAATTATTATATAAATGAAATATTTCATAAGTAGTGATACAAAACATCCGATGTTTAATTAATGTTATTTAACAAAGGTATTTATCAAATTCTTTTTTGTCAAATTCATTACAGAAACAAAATTTTATTTGTTTTGATATTGTGTGAAACGAATTGCTTTAAATATACAGAGTGTATCTAAACTTTTGGGCAAAACTTTAAGGGGTGATAGAACACCTCAAGACAAACACTATTAAATGGGAAACTAAGGGTCTCAAACGTCTTGCGAAGGAGATATGCGCCATTAAAGTTTAGGGTCCAAAATTTCTAATAAACATAAAAAACTGAAAAATTGGTCGATTGATTTGCAGTTTTCACTAAGTTTTCACTGCAGTTTCTGCAGTTTTCACTTTATGTCAGTATTTTCTAGAAAATAACTTATAAAGATAAATTTCAAAAAATGCCGATATAGCGCTTTAGACTTTGGAGCAACGTACAACTATTTTTTGCCGTTATTTTTTGCATCTCATTAAAAGTTTTCAAAAGCTTAGAATTAAACTTAAATTTTGAGCTGAAAATCTGAATAGTTGGGAGTGGTTAAGAAGCGCAAACTGAACCATATTATAAGGTTAGAATTTCAAATAATTATAAAAAACGGAAAAATTGGTGGATTCATTTGCGGTTTTCGCTAAAACTATTCTTTAAATCAGCATTTTCTTAAAAATAAACTTCAAAGTTAATTTTCCAAAAATGCCGATAGATGGCTCCTTAGACTTTGAAGTAACGTACAACTATTTTTAACCGTTATTTTTTAAAACTTATTAAATGCTTGCAAAAGCTTAGACTTAAATTCCGAGCTTAAAATCTTAATCGTTGGGATTAATTAAGCAGCGCAATATTGAACTGTGTTCGAGGTGGAGGAGGGTTAAATTTCAATTCCTGAACACAGTTCAATTTGTGGTTCTAAACCCCTTCCAACGATTCAGAATTTGAGTGTAAAATTTAAGTCTAAGCTTTTGCAAGCATTTAATTAGATACAAAAAATAAACATTAAAATTAGTTGTTGGTTACTCTTAAGTTTAAAGCGCCCTCTAAAGAAATTTTTTGAAAATTATTTATAAAATTTCTTTTTAAGAAAATACTGACATAAAGAATAGTTTTAGCGAAAACCGCAAACGAATCGACTAATTTTTCCGTTTTTTATAATAATTTGAATTTCGAACCCCCCCCCCCCTCTCCTTGGAACACTGCCCAGTTTGCGCTACTTAACCACTCCCAACTATTCCGATTTTGAACACAAAATTTAAGGTTATGTCTAAGCTTCTAAAAAAATTTAATGAGATGCAAAAAATAACCGTAAAAAATAGTCATTCGTTACTTCAAAGTCTATTGCGCCCTCTATCGGCATTTTTTGAAATTTATGTTTAAAATTTATTTTCAAGAAAACACTGATTTAAAGAGTAGTTTAAGCAAAAATCACAAACGAATCGACCAATTTTTTCGTTTTTTATAATCATTTGAAATTTGAACCTCTGAGCACAGTTCAGTTTGTGCTATTTAACCACTCCCAACTATTCAGATTTTGAGCTCAAAATTTAAGTTTAAGTCTAAATTTCCCAAAAACATTTAATGAGATGCAAAAAATAACGGCAAAAATAGTTGTTCGTTTATTCAAAGTCTAAAGCGCCCTCTATCGACATTTTTTGAAATTTATCTATTTAATTTATTTTCATGAAAATACTGACATAAAGAATAGTTTTTGTGAAAACCGCAAATCAATTGACCAATTTTTCCTTTTTTTATTTTATTTGAAATTTTGGATCCTAAACTTTAATGGCGCATATCTCTTTCGGAAGACGTTTGGGACCCTTAGTTTCCCATTTAATAGTGTTTGTCTTGATGTGTACTATCACCCTTTAAAGTTTTGCTCAAATGTTTGATACACCCTGCTTAGTAAATAATTAAAAATTAAAGGAGAGGAATTTACAAGCAAAGCATTTCTTATAATGAAAACGCTATTCATTAATTTTAAATTCAAAATTTTGTAATTACATAATCCAATGCAATTTCCAAAAACAAACCTTGAAAATTTATCTAACAATGGAAGTCTTATCAAAATCCGTCTATTAGTAGTGTTTATTAAAACTAATCTTTCATAATCGGTTTACTTTATCATAGAAATTTACTCCAAAATAACTGACTAACACTATAACTGAGCATTGTAGAGCTATAAGCAATATACTAAAACCATCCCTAAAAGATTATCTGACACACAATGCAAGTTTTATCAAAATACATCTAGTAGATTTTTTTAATGAATTAATATTCCATAAATGAGTTCTCCTGATTATAGAATTTTAACACATAATTCAATAAATAAGTACATAAAACGATGTAAAACATGCTATCGATATTATAAAGGCAAAATGTATCTGTGCGTAACGCATACGTTATTTTGCGAATGGCAACGCTTTCCCCCTGCAATTTCGGTTTTGCAGTTTTCCCTACTGCAAATTTTACTCTTAATCATCGCGTATTTTAATTTTTTAAACTGTTGTATAGAGAAAAAAAATGTAATTTTAAAGCAATTTCTTTGATAGCTGTATCTTAATTTATTTTTGAGATATTAATTGTTTTTACAGTTTTTAGTACCAATTTTATAATTGTGGCAACAGAATCACTCCATTTTCTCTTAAAATTGAAAAAAAAAAGAAATAGAAATTAAAATGCACAACATTTTTCCGTGCAATTCCGTTTTTGCAATTTTCGGTACTGCAAATTTTACACTTTTAAACATTGTACAATTTAAATTTTTACACTGTCGTATAAAGAAAAAAATGTACTTTTAAATGCAATTTGTTTCAAAGCTATATCTCAATTTATTGTAATACGTTAATTTTTTTATAATTTTTAGTACAATTTTGCAATTTTGGCTACAAAATCACTCCATTTTCTCTCAAAATTGGAAAAAAAAATTATAATAGAAATTAAAATGCGTCTGTTATAAAACCCGGTGAGTTTCGGTTTTATTTCTTTTATGAATAATTGAGTTTTATAGTATTTTGTTAATATTAGTTTAAAATAATATTTGCTTGAGAATTAGACTAACCAATATAAGATAACCAATATTTTTTCTGTAACTAATTTTGTAGATTTATTATAAATAAATAAAGCATTTCTTTATCAAAGATTTTCTTTCGTCGAATTTCGACGGGTTCCACCTCGTATGCTTAAAAGAAAAAAAATCCATGAAAATGTTTTTAGCAGGACTCATGTTATAAACTACCAGAACGAAATACCGATTTCCATTTTATGTATAAAGTAGAAACAAAAAGATTTCACATCAATAATACTATTGATTATTAAAATTAATGAAACAGCATGTTACTTTTCCGATATCTCTGCTGAATAAATGCCGCACTTGCATCGCAATGATGTAAATTTAAAGATGTTTCAATGCACGAATATTGTAATTTACGATTACGGTTACAAATGTATTTAATTTGTACCAAAACAATCTCACTAAACTGAACTAATTGGATATGTATTCCGATTTTATAATTTTCCTCATCTTAACTTTTAAATTACTTATTTAAGCAAAAAATATTTTACTGTCTCAGTGCTAGGTTCAAAGGCACAGATGTCATATATGTGCCACCTTGGCGCAATTTTTTTGGATGCCAATTTTTAGAAAAATTTGTTTTCTAATACCAGTTACATATATATTTTTAAAAAGGGAATAATAACAATAAGTAAAATAAGGTTTAATTAATAACTATAGAACAAAACAATTTATATAATTTTAAAAAGGAAAATAAAAATAAATGAGCAATTTATAAATAACTAAACAACAACATCTGGTTACCATATCAAGCAAAACAATATCACTTTGGCGCCAATTAAGTACCAGATGACATTGGCGTCAGAAAAAAATCGCGAAAATGTGGTGCGTATATAACATCTCTCCCATTTCAAGCTATTTAACTGTTGCTTTATTCTGTATTATCCGTGTCACGGCTATAAATGATTTTATACATGTGGCAATTTAAATGATCTTTATGTTTATGTTATATCACTCCTTTGTCGCTAATCATAAAAACTGCCGCCAAATGAAACGTTTAAAACTATTTAACATTATTTGTGCGAAAGTAGTCATTTTTAAAATATAGAATTTCAAACTTGCAAAGTTTCGAGTACTATTTTATTAAACAAAGAATATATAGAAAATAAAAGAACAAACAAATATTTACAATGAAATATTTGGTTCTACTTGGTTACTACCCATTTTGCCAATTTATAAAAATCGCCAAGCTAATAACTTAATTATACATGTTGACATAAATTTTATTTTAAGCAACGAAAAAACAAATAAATTTGTAACACGTTGATAAAAATGCAAATAAAAAATGGAATTAAAAATCACCTGATGACGTTTTAAACATGTGTATCGTGTTTAATGTCACTGAAAGTTACATTCACATTCATCCATTATTGGCATTTAACCCTATAGATTGTCGATAGTTCTTCGGTCGAGGGATAACCAAGTAGTATCAAATATTTTTTCCTTATCTTTTTCTAAACTGGAAATTCTAAATTGCATTTGTCTCTTAGCACTGCAGTAAAAATTTTCATAATTGAATCAGGCAAAAATGTAAGTTATAATTCTATAAAAAATAATTAGTAAATTTAATAATATATTAATTAGTAAATGTAACAGTTTTGCATGCTTACGGTTTAATAACAATAAAAAATACGTTATAATGTTTGCAATATTTTTTTTTGCATGTTTGAATTGAAATAATTAGCGATTAATATACACTTTGACACGATTTTGGTATAACGGAAAATTATCAAAATATATCCAATAATAATAAAAAAGAACGTTTCATATTACGCCAATTTTCTGTAAACTCTATCATGAAAGACCTCGGATCAATTTAACCCTCCATTTTAAAGCTCATTACGCGCCAAACCACACCAACCAACTTACGCCAATCATCGGTATAATCGATTATTTAATTTTACCTCTTTAATTAATAGATATGTTACAAACTAAAACTATACTTTCCAGGTATGCTGATTTTATATTCAGTTGTTACAGCTAGACGTAAAGACGTACATCTGCACGTTTAACGACATAAATCAGTCTGTCATTTTAATGGCATATTTGTTTGACTTGCAGAATAATAGTATCATAATATTTAATCTCAGCAATATTTCTAACATTATAAACAGAGCACGTAGCTGCCATTTTTGGCTACCAATATATTTTTTCACCAATCTTCATATAGTTTGCTACAAATATTTCAACGGAAAGCAACATTTTAGTTAAGCGTATGTAATAAATTTCCAAATATTATTTACATTTGTCATTCCTAATGTATTCAGTTCATTAAAAATATAATTATTTCTCCCATTTCATGTAGAATATATACATGTAAAATAGCCATATTACATACATTTAAAATACACTCTTTTCACACATTTCATTAAAAGTACAAAAGAATAAAGGAAGAGTTCCGTATCCCGTTCTGGTTGGTACGATTGGTGAAGGAACCATAGATAGGGGCAAAATTCCACTTTAGCATTTTCTCAGCTTTTTCAAGCTGTCAAAAAATATAATTTTTAATTTTTTCTAAACATACATTTTTATAATAAAAACGTTATATTTGTATTCTATTAAAAATGAAAATAAAAGTAAATAAACAATTTATTAATAAATTAACAACAATATCCAGGTTACCATGTCAGATAAAACAATACCATTTTTGTGACAATTTGATAGTCCGATGCGTATATGACATCTGTTCCCATAAATCTCCATATGTATAATCGTAAGTTTCCCTTTTTATTGTATATTTGTTTAAATAAAATTACTAACAGTTTTTCTCTCGGTTTATATTTTTCTCCTTTTAATACAGTCGTTTAAATTATTTAATCAACAACAGCATAATATGTAGTTGCGCAGCTGATAAATATTTAGAAAGAACAATCTTTGTGACCAAAAACAAAGAAGAAAAAAATCCAATTTGTTAAAAAAAAAAAAAAGATGCATCGCTATATTATGAATACGTCGCAAACCAATTCAATGATGTAATTTTTAAAAATACATATAGCAGTTTTTGTAATTAACCCTAACATTCTAAAAAACTTTCTGTTTAAAAAAAATGGCTTCATTTTATTTAATTTTAATTTTAGGTATTTTTGTTGATGTTGTTGTTATTTTGTTGCTAAATATATAGGCAAAATGGTGATAAATTTCAAGATATTGATTCAAACCATCGAATTTGACAATGAATATTTCATTAAAGCCGTATAAAGATTGCCTCCATATTTAAACTAAATATTTTTTGTTTTACATTATATCTAAAGGATTTTTTTTCTTATTTGTATTTTAAATAAAATCAGGAATATTTTATTTTATTTTATTTTTAGGGATGTTTTTATTTTTTCATTTCTAGTTAATATAAACATTTCAATTCTGTAACAAAGATAGTTTAATACACTGCGCCAAATAAAAACCTATGCCAAATAGTAAGCCTAATGTAAAAAAATGATTTTTTTGTCATAATTTTATAACTAATCTACTTAGAACGATGTACTTTGTACGAAAACCTTCCTCGAAATAATATCTACTTAACGGTGAAAGTTACATTAAAATCCCTTCAGTAGAACTGGAGGAGTAGCCGGAAAACCCGAAATTTCCGTTTGTGTTTTGTATATATAAGTAGATTATCCGTAAACTTCTTAACTTATAATGCATTTAAAATATATCATTCAAGTACTACTCTATATTTATAAATGTGTAATAATAAAAAAAAAACAGAAATAGCAATATAAACACAGAATTAAATTTAACGTGGCTGTAAACGGCTTTAAAGATAAAAAGTTATAATCTTAACAAATTACAAACAGATTTCACATTAATTTGACAGTAATAAATTTGTGACATTTCGAAAACAGTTTTAAAATAAAAATACATTTTCCATCAAATTCTTAGAAGCCGGCTTCAGTATTTACGTATAAAATCTCGCACTAAAACCTAGCTATTTGTCACTCTACGATTTTTATACTATAAAACTATGTATTTTTTAGACAGAGTTTGAGGAATGTTGCACATCATTTTTCTTAGTGTCATCCTTTATTAAACTCCTTGTTTCAAAGAAAACTTTGTCAAAAGGGAAAAGATGAAAATTTTTGCCCCCACGCAAACGAAGTAAAATCTATTTACGCTCTTTAGAATGGAGCTTATTAAAGCAGTAAATTTCTTTTTGACACTCAAGACAAAAAAAAAAAAACGTATTAATTCTAAAGAGTGTGCAATCAAAATAATAAGAGTAATAAAATGACAGGTAACAAAATTGAAAAATTATTATTTTTAAGCAACTTGTCTTTCAAAGTCGAGTTTTGATAGGGTTATAATAGGAGAATTTTCTTTATTGGCTTTAATAGAAAATATTATTCTCTCATTTAAATTCTTTTTTTACTTTTGTCTTTCATATGTATGTTTGACGTGCGACGAATAGCATATAGCCTGATATGATTTAAAATTTGTTTTTACAAAATTCACTCATTATAATAGAATCTGTCTTGAGGGTTCGTCAGAGTGCTTTTTCAGTACAGCAATTAGCGTGTATATGTTCACGTATTACTTAATTTAAACATAGTACTTTATTGAGCTAATTTATCATTATGATGTTTCCAGAGTTCCCGTCTTTTTAAAATATTGAAGATCTATAAATGAAGTTTTTTTTTCTTTTTATAGTAATTATGATAGAAATGAAATATTTAATGAGTAGTAATACATAGCATTAAATGTTTACTTAATGTTATTTATGATAAGTATTTAACTAAACATTTTCTGTCAAATTCATTTGAGAATTTTTTTTTATCCTTATGAAGCGAAACTAATTGCTTTAAATATTTAAAAAGAAATTAAAATTTAAAGGTTAGGAATTTACAAGTAAAACAAGTCTTATAATGAAACCGCTATTCATTAAAATTGATATTAGAAATTTAAAAAATTGAGTTTTTTTGTACTTTTTTTTTTTTGGAACAACTAAATTGTCTCACAACACATTTTGGTTAAGCATAATCAATTAAAAGAATAGGTTATCATAAGTAACATTATCCATACACTTTTTAGCATATAATTCAATTTAAATATATCATTGAAATACTACTCCGTATTTATAAATGTGCAATAATAATAATAATAAAAAAGAACAGAAATAGCAATGTAAACACAGAATAAAATTTAACATGGCTCTGTACACGGATTTAAAGAAAAAAAGTTATAATCGTAATGAACTACAAAAACAGGTTGCAAATTAAACTAATGGTAAAAAATATGTGACATTTCGAAAACAGTTTTAAAATAACAATACATTTTTCATCAAAATCTTAAAAGTCAGCTTCAGTGTTTGGGTATAAAGTCTTCCACTAAAGTCTTGCTATTGTCACACTGCACTTTTGATACTATAAAAATATGTATTCTTAAAACAGAGTTTAAGGAATATTGTACATCATTTTTCTTGGTGACATCCTTTATTCATGTTTCAAAGAAAATTTTGTCAGAAAAGGAAGATGTAAATGAAATTTTTTGCCTTCATGCAAACGAAGTAAAAATTCATTTAGGCTCTTTAGAATAAAGCTTATTTAAGCAGTATTTATTTTTTTTTACATCGAAGACAAAAAAGCATATTAATTTTAAAGAGTGTGCAATAAAAAAATTATGAGCATTAAAATGAAAGGTAAAAAAATTGAGAATTTCTTAATTTTAAGCAACTTGTCTTTCAAAGTAGAGTTTTGATAAGGTTAGACTAGGAACATTTTCTTTATTAGCTTTTTTAAAAAACATTATTTTAACATCTATATTCTTTTTTGTCCTGCATATGTTTGACATGAGAAGAATAGAATAAAGCTTCATATGTTTTAAAGTTTGTTTTTACAAAATTCAGTCATTGTAACACAATCCCTCTTGAAGGTTCAATATAATAAAGTCTTTGTTATCGTCAGAGTGCTTTTTCAGTAAAGCAATTAGCGTATACATGTTCACATATTTTTTAATTTAAACATAGTACTTTAGTGTTTCATAAGTAGTGATACATAACATGAAATGTTTACTTAATGATATTTATCAGAAAAAGTTATCTAATCATTTTTTTTTCTTTTTGTCAAATTGACTTCAGAAACAAAATTTTATTTGTTTTGATATGATGATAACTTTATTGGTTAAAAAATTTAATAAGTAATGAAAAACTAATGATTAATGGATATATATTTTAAAATACATATTGCCGCATGATTTTAAAATCTTATATAGGAACCATTGTACCAATGCTTTGAAAAAAGCATTGTATCTATTATTCCAAAAACAGATTTCACATTAAGTTGATGGTAAACAATATTTGAAATTTCGAAAACAATTTCTATATAAAAATGCGTTTTCCATCAAATTCTCCAAAATCGGCTTCGGTATTTAAGTGTAAAATCTAGCACTAAAGTTTTGCTATATGTAACTCTACACTTTTCACACTATACAATTCTGTATTTTTTAAACTGAGTGTGAGGAATATTGCACATCATTTTTCTTAATAAAATCCTTTATTAAAATCCTTGTTTGAAAAGAAACTTTGTCAAAAGGTTAAGATGAGAATAAAATTTTTTATTTTTCCAACACGCAAACGAAGTAAAGTTCATATTGGCAGAGCTTATTAAAGGTGTGAATTTCTTTAGACACCGAAAATAAGAAAAAAAAATAAAGAGTGTTCATTCAAAATAAAAAGAGTATTAAAATGACAGGTAACAAAATAGAAAAAATATAATTTTTAAGCCACTTGTCTTTCAAAGTGAGGTTTTGATAAGAATATAGAATAGAAGTATTTTCTTTATTCGCTTTATTAGAAAATATTATCTCTCATCTAATTTTTTTTTTTTTTTTTTTTTTTTTTTTTGTCTTTCATAAATTTGACGTGCGAAGAACAGATTAAAGCCTGACATGCTTTAATTTTTTTAAGAAGTTCATTCATTATAACAGTATCTCTCTTGAGGGATCAATATAATGAAGCGTTTGTTATCGTCAGAGCTAGAATAGAAGTATAATTTTATTAGCTTTATTAGAAAATATTATTCTCTCATCTAATTTTGTTTTGTCTCGTATAAATTTGACGTGCGAAGAATAGAATAAAGCCTGACATGCTTTATTATTATTTTTTTTTACGAAGTTTATTCATTATAATAGAATCTGTCTTGAGGGTTAAATATAATAATGTGTTTGTTATCGTCGGAGTACTTTTTCAGTGCAACAATTAGCATATACATGTTCACTTATTATTCAATTTAAACATAGTTCTTTATTGAGCTAATTTCTCATTATGATTTTTTTTAGAATTCTCATCGCTTTTTAAATTACTGAAGATCTATAAGTGTAGTTTTCTTCATTTTATAGTAATCATCATATAAATGAAATATTTCATAATTAGTGAGACATAACATAAAATGTTTGCTCAATGTTAATTATCCTAAGAATTTAACAAATCATTTTCTGTCAAATTGATTTCAGAAACAAAATTTTATTTGTTTTGTTATGATGCGAAATTAATTGCTTTAAACATTTTACATGTAATTAAAAATCAATAATTTATGGATAGATATTTTAAATAAACATTGACGCATGTTTGAAAAAAAATTAGATAGGAACCATTGCACCAAAATGTTCAGAAAAGAGCAGGTTATCTATTCTTCAATAACAGAAATTTCACATTAAATTGATGATAAAATATGTGTGACATTTCAAAAACTGTTTTAAAATAAAAGTTCATATTCTTTCAAATTCTTAAAAGTTGGCTTCAGTATTTACATAAAAAATCGCTCATTAAAGCCTTGCTATTTGTCATTCTACTCTTTTGATACTGTAAAATTCTATTTTGAGGAATATTGCACATCATTTTTCTTAGTGATATCCTTTATTAAACTCCTTGTTTCAAAGAAAACTTTGTCAAAAGGGGGGACATGAGGATGAATTTTTCTTTCCACTACGCAAACGAAGTAAAATCCATTTATGCTATTTAGACGGAGCTTATTATAACAGTAAATTTTTTTTTGACACCGAAGACAAAAAACATATTAATTTTAAAGAGTGTGCAGTGCAGTCAAAATAATAAGAGTATTAAAATGACAGGTAACAAAATTGAAAAATTACTATTTTTAAGCAACTTTGATAAGTTTAGGATAGGAGTATTTCTTTATTAGCCTTATTAGAAAATATTATTCATTCATCTAAATACTTATTTTTTGTCTTTTATATGTTTGACGTGCGAAGAATAGAATAAAGCCTGATATGATTTAAAATTTGTTTTTTCCAAAATTCATTCATTATAATAGAATCTCTCTTGAGGATTCGTCAGAGTGTTTTTTTCAGTACAGCAATTAGCGTGTATTACTTAACTCACGTATTACTTAATTTAAACATAGTGTTTTATTGAGCTAATTTCTCATTATTATCTTTTGAGAGTTCTCATCTCTTTAAATTAATCAAGCTCTATAGGTGTATTTTTGTACTTTTCGTAGTAATTATTATAAATTTAAATATTTCATAAGCAGTGATACAAAACATGAAATGTTTACTTCAAGTTATTTATCATAGGTATTTAACTAATTATTTTCTGACAAATTCATTTTAAAAACAAATTTTATTTGCTTTGATATGATGCTAAACTAATTGCTTTAAATATACAATAAGTAATTAAAAAATTAAAGCAGAGCAGTTTATAAGTAAAACATTTCTTATAATGAAAACGCTATTCATTAATTTGAAATTCGAAATTTTTTTATTTGAAGTTATTTATTATATATTTTTATCTTTCTCAACAGAATACGTCTAACAGCTGATTTTGGTTAAGCATAATCACTTTAAAGAGTATATTATCATATTTAATATTATTTGTAAAGTTCTTAACTTATAATGCATTTTAAATATATCATTCAAGAACTATTCCATATTTATAAATGTGTAATAATAATAATAATACATAATAATAAACAGAAATAGCAATAAAAACACAGAATAAAATTTAACATGGCTCTGTACACGAATTTAAGTATTAAAAGTTATAATCTCAAGGAATTACAAACAGGTTTCTAATTAATTTGATAGAAAAAAATTGTGACATTTCGAAAATATTTTAAAAATAAAAATACATTTTCGATGAAATTCTTAGAAGCCGGATTTAGTATTTACGTAAAAATTTAGCACTAAAACCTTGCTATTTGTCACTTTACGCTTTTTAATTCTATAAAACTGTTTAGTTTTTAAACAGAATTTGAGGAATATTGCACACCATTTTTCTTAGTGCCATCCTTTATTAAACTCCTTGTTTCAAAGAAAACTTTATTAAAAGGGGGGAGGTGAAAATGAAATTTTTCGCCCCCACGCAGACTAAGTAAAATCTATTTACGCTCTTTAGAATGGAGCTTTTTTAAGCAGTAAAATTCTTTTTGACACTGAAGACAAAAAAACATATTAATTTTAAAAAGTGTGCAATCAAAATAATAAGAGTATTAAAATGACAGTTATCAAAATTGAAAATTTATTATTTTTAAGCAACTTGTCTTTCAAAGTAGAGTTTTTATAAGGTTAGAATAGGAACATTTTCTTTATTAATTTTATTTAAAAATATTATTCTCACATCTAAATTCTTTTTTGTCTCTCATACGTTTGACATGAGAAGAATACAATAAAGCTTAATATGCTTTAAAATTTGTTTTTAAATAATTAGTTCATTATAACGCAATCTCTTTTGAGGGTTCAATATAATAAAGTCTTTGTTATCGTCAGAGTGCTTTTTCAGTAAAGCAATTAGCTTATACATGTTCACTTATATTTTAATTTAAACATTGTACCCCATTGAACTAATTTCTCATTATGATAACTCTCTTTTGAGAGTTCTCGTCTCTTTAAATTGCTGAAGACCTAAAAGTGTAGTTTTCTTCTTTTTATAGAAATTTATTATATAAAGAAATATTTCATAAGAGGTGAAACATAACATAAAATATTTACTTAATGTTATTTATCAGAAAAAGTTAATTAATCAATTTTTTGTCAAATTGAGTTCAGAAACAAAAGTTTATTTGTTTTGATATGATGCAAATCTATTTGTTTTAAACATTTAATAAGTAATTAAAAACTAAGTATTTATGGATAGATATTTTAAAATACACATTGACGCATGACTTTTAAGCCTTTCATAGGAACCATTGTACCAATGTTTTGAAAAAAGCAAGGTTTCTATTCTTCCAACAACAGATTTCAAATTAAGTTGATGGTAAAAAAAAACATGACATTTCGAAAACAGTTTCTATATAAAAATGAGTTTTCCACCAAATTCTTAAAAATCAGCTTCAGTATTTAAATATAAAATTTCGCACTAAAGTCTTTCTATATGTCACTCTACACTTTTCACACTATAAAATTCTGTATATTTTAAACAGAGTTTGAGGAATATTGCACATCGTTTTTCATAGAGACATCCTTTATTAAAATCCTTGTTTCAAAGAAAACTTTGGGAAAACGGAATACATACATACATATATATGTATATATATATATTTTTTTTCTTCCAACACGCAAACAAAGTAAAGTTTACTTAGATGGAGCTTATTAAAGGAGTAAAATTTTTTTTGACACCGAAGACAAAAAAAAAAAAAAAAAAATAGATTAATTTTAAAGAGTGTTTATTCAAAATAATAAGAGTATTAAAATGACTGGTAACAAAATTGAAAAATTATTACTTTTAAGCAGCTTGTCTTTCAAAATGAGGTTTTAATAAGGCTAGAATGGAAGTATTTTTTTATTAGCTTTATTAGAAAATATTATTATCTCATATAAATTGTTTTTTTTTTTTTTTTTTTTTTTTTTTTTGTCTCTTATAAATTTGTCGTGCGAAGAATAGAATAAAGCCTGACATGCTTTAATTTTTTTTTTTTTTTTTTTTTTTTTTTTTTTTTTTTTTTTTTTTTTTGACGAAGTTCATTCATTATAATAGAATCTGTCTTGAGGGTTTAATATAATAATGTGTTTGTTATCGCCAGAGTACTTTTTCAGTGCAACAATTAGCATATACATGTTCCCGTATTATTAAATTTAAACACAATTCTTTATCGAGCAAATTTCTCATTATAATTTTTTTAGAATTCTCATGTCTTTAAATTACTAAAGATCTATAAGTGTAGTTTTCTTCTTTTTATAGTAATTATCATATAAATGAAATATTTCATAATTAATGATATATAACATAAAATGTTTACTCAATGTTAATTATCATAAGAACTTAACAAATCATTTCCTGTCAAATTGATTTCTGAAATAAAAGTTTATTTGTTTATATGATGCGAGAGTAATTGCTTTAAGCATTTAATAAGTAATTAAAAATCAATGATTTATGGATAGATATTTTAAAATAAACAATGACGCATGATTTAAAAAAATTAGATAGGAACCATTGCACCGAATGTTCAGAATAGAGCAGGTTATCTATTATTCAATAACCGAAATTTCACATTAAATTGATGATAAAAAATGTGTGACATTTCAAAATCTGTTTTTTAAAAAAAGTGCATATTTTGTCAAATTCTTAAAAGTTGGCTTTAGTGTTTACATAAAAAATCCCTCATTAAAGCCTTGCTATTTGTCATTCTACGCTTTTGATACTATGAAATTCTATTTTGAGGAATGTTGCACATAATTTTTCTTATTGACTCCTTTATTAAACTCCTTGTTTTTCAATGGAAACTTTGTCAAAAAGTGGGACATGAGGATGAATTTTTCTTTCCACCACGCAAACGAAATAAAATTCATTTATGCTTTTTAGACAGAGCTTATTAAAACAGTAAATTTTTTTTGACACCGAAGACAAAAAAAAAAAAAAAAAAAAAAAAAAAAAACATATTAATTTTAAAGTGTGTACAGTCCAAATAATAAGAGTATTAAAATGACAGGTAACAAATTTGAATAATTACTTTTTTTAAGCAACTTTGATAAGTTTAGGATAGGAGTGTTTCTTTATTAGCTTTATTAGACAATATTATTCATTAATCTAAATTCTTATTTTTTGTTTTTTACATGTTAGACGTGCGAAGAATAGAATAAAGCCTGATATGATTTAAAATTTGTTTTTTCCAAAATTCATTCATTATAATAGAATCTCTCTTGAGGGTTCGTCAGAGTGTTTTTTCAGTACAACAGTTAGCTTATACATGTTCACGTATTACTTAATTTAAACATAGTACTTTATTGAGCTAATTTCTCATTATGATCGTTTGAAAGTTCTCGTCTCTTTAATTTGCTGAAGATCTATAGGTGTATTTTTCTTCTTTTGATAGAAATTATCATATAAATGAAATATTTCGTAAGCAGTGATACAAAACATGAAATGTTTGCTTCAAGTTATTTATCATAGTTATTTAACTAATTATTTTCTGATAAATTCATTTCAGAAATTTTTTTTATTTGTTGTGATATGATGCTAAACTAGTTGCTTTAAATATACAATAAGTAATTAAAAAATTAAAGCAGAGCAGTTTACAATTCTTTATCGACAAAACATTTCTTATAATGTAAACGCTATTCATTAATTTGAAATTCGATTTTTTTTTTATTTGAAGTTTTGTATTATTTTTTCTTGCTCAGCAAAATACGTCTAACAGCAGATTTTGGTTAAGCATAATCACTTCAAAGAGTATATTATCATATTTAATATTATCCGTAAACATCTTAACTTATAATGCAATTTAAATATATCATTCAAGTACTACTCCATATCTATAAATGTGTAATAATAATAAATAAAAAAAAGAAATAGCAATATAAACACAGAATTAAATTTCACGTGATTGTGTACAAGGATTTAAAGATTAAAAGTTATAATCTTAATAAATTACAAACAGGTTTCCCATTAATTTGATAGAAAAATATTCTGACATTTCGAAAATATTTTTTAAATAAAAATACTTTTTCAATCAAATTTTTAGAAGCCGGCTTCAATATTTACGTAAAAAATCTCGCACTAAAATCTTAGTATTTGTCACTTTACGCTTTTGATACTATAAAACTGTTTATTTTTGAAACAGAATTTGAGGAATATTGTACATCATTTTTCTTAGTGCCATCCTTTATTAAACTCCTTGTTTCAATGAAAACTTTGTCAAAAGGGGGAGATGAAAATGAAATTTTTTTCTCCCACGCAAACGAAGTAAAATCTATTTACGCTCTTTACAATTGAGCTTATCTAAGCAGTAAAATTCTTTTTGACACTGAAGACAAAAAAGCATATTAATTTTAAAGAGAGTGCATTCAAAATAATAATATTAAAATGACAGGTAACAAAATTGAAAAATTATCATTTTTAAGCAACTTGTCTTTCAAAATGAGATTTTGATAAGGCTAGAATAGAAGTATTTTTTTCATTAGCTTTATTAAAAAATATTATTCTCTCATCTAAAATCTTTTTTGTCTCTCATACGTTTGACATGAGAAGAATACAATAAAGCTTGATATGCTTTAAAATTTGTTTTTACACAATTCATTCATTATAACACAATCTCTCTGGAGGGTTCAATATAATAAAATCTTTGCTATCGTCAAACTGCTTTTTCAGTAAAGCAATTAGCGTATACATGTTTAAATATATTTTAATTTAAACTTAGTACTTTATTCAGCTTATTTCTCATTATGATAACTCTCTTTTGAGAGTTCTTATCTCTTTAAATTGCTAAAGATCTATAAACGTAGTTTTTTTCTTTTTATAGTAGTTTATCATATAAAAGAAATATTTCATACGAGGTGAAACGTAACATGAAATATATATTTAATGTTATTTATCAGAAAATGTTAATTAATCATTTTTGTCAAATTGAGTTCAGAAACAAAATTGTATTTGTTTTGATATGATGCAAATCTAATTGCTTTAAACATTTAATAAGTAATTAAAAACTTATGATTTACGGATAGATATTTTAAAATACATATTGACGCCTGATTTTTAATATCTTACATAAGAACCATTGTACCAATGCTTTCAAAAGAGCAGGGTATCTATTCTTCCAAAAACAGATTTCACATTAAGTTGATGGTAAAAAATACGTGAAATTTCGAAAACAGTTTCTATATAAAAATTCCTCGAAATTCTTAAAAATCTGCTTCAGTATTTAAATATAATATCTTGCACTAAAGTCTTGCTATATGTCATTCTACGCTTTTTACACTATAAAATTCTGTGTGTTTAAAACTGAGTTTGAGGAATATTGAACATCATTTTTCTTAGTGACATCCTTTATTAAAATCCTTGTTAAAAAAAAAAAAAAAATTGTAAAAACATTTTTTTTTTTTTTTTTTTTTTTTTTTTTTTTTTTTGCGAGCACGCAAACAAAGTGAAGTTTATTTAGATAAAGCCTATTAAAGAAGTATTTTTTTTTTTTTTTTTTTTTTGTTGACACCGAATACAAAAAAATACATTAATTTTAAAGAGAGTGCATTCAAAATAATAATATTAAAATGACAGGTAACAAAATTGAAAAATTATCATTTTTAAGCAACTTGTCTTTCAAAATGAGGTTTTGATAAAGCTAGAATAGAAGTATTTTTTTCATTAACTTTATTAGAAAATATTATTCTCTCATCTAAATTCTTTTTTTTTTTTTTTTTTTTTTTTTTTTTTTGTTTCTTATAAGTTTGATGTGTGAAGAATAGGATAAAGTCTGACATGCTTTAATTTTTTTTCGAAGTTCATTCGTTATAATAGAATCTGTCTTAAGGGTTTAATCTAATAATGTGTTTGTTATTGTCAGAGTGCTTTTTCAGTAAAGCAATTAGCTTATACATGGTCACGTGTTATTCAATTTAAACATAGTTCTTTATTGAGCTAATTTCTCATTATGATTTTTTTTTAGAATTTTCATCTCTTTAAATTATTGAAGATCTATAAGGGTGGTTTTCTTCCTTTTAATAGTATTTATCATATAAATGAAATATTTCATAATTAGTTATACATAACATAAAATGTTAACTCAATGTTAATTATCATAAGAACTTAACAAATTATTTACTGTCAAATTAATTTCAGAAACAAAATTTTATTTCTTTTGATATGATGCGAAAGTAATTGCTTTAAACATCTAATAAGTTATTAAAAATCAATGATATATGGACAGATATTTTAAAATAAACATTGACGCATGATAAAAAAAATTAGATAGGAACCATTGCACAAAAAATGTTCAGAAAAGAGCAGGTTATCTATTCTTCAATAACCGAAATTTCACATTATATGGATGATAAAATATTTGTGACTTTGCAAAAACTGTTTTAAAATAAAAGTGCATATTCTATCAAATTCTTAAAAGTTGGCTTCAGACACAAAAAGTCACTCATTAAAGTCTTGCTATTTGTCACTCTACGCTTTTGATACTATAAAATTCTATTTTGAGGAATATTGCACATCCTTTTTCTTAGTGACATCCTTTATTAAACTCCTTATTTCAAAGAAAACTTTGTCAAAAGGGGGGACATGAGGATGAATTTTTCTTTCCACCACGCAAACGAAGTAAAATCTATTAATGCTATTTAGACGGAGCTTATTAAAACAGTAAATTTCTTTTTGACACAGAAGACAATGGAACATTTTAATTTTAAAGATTTTGCAGTCAAAATAATATGAGTATTAAAATGACAGGTAACAAAATTAAAAAATTACTATTTTTAAGGAACTTTGATAAGTTTAGAATAGGAGTATTTTTTTATTAGCTTTATTAGAAAATATTATTCTCTCATCTACATTCTTTTTTGACTCTCATATGTTTGAAGTTTAATTTCTCATTACAATCGTTAGATAGTTCTCGTGTCTTTAAATTACTGAAGATCTTTAAGTGTAGTTTTTTTCTTTTTATGGTAATTATCATATATAAATGAAATATTTCAAAAGTAGTGATACATAAGATGAAATGTTTACTTAATGTCATTTATCATAATAATTTAACTAATTTTTTTCTGTCAAACTGTTTTCTGGAACAAAGTTATATTTGTTATGATATGATACAAAACTAATTGTTTTAAATATATAATAAATAAAAATTAAAAGAGAGGAATTTACGAACAAAACATGTCTTGAAATGAAAATGCTACTCATTAAAATTGAAATTAAAAATTTTATCTTTTTAATGTTCCTTTTTTTATTTTTTATTTATTTTTTTTTTTACTATCTCAACGGAAGGAATTTAACAGCAAATTTTGGTTAAGGATAATCACTTTTAAAAAAATATCGTATTTAATATTAGCCATTTACTTTTTAATGTATAATACATTTTAAATGTATCATTCAAATACTACTCTTATTTATAAATGTGTAATAATAATAATAAAAAGAACAGAACAGAGATAACAATATAAACACAAAACTAACTTTAACGTGACTGTGTATACGGTATTAACGATATATACATACAGGGTGTTTCGCTACCGGACCGCAAACTTTGAGGGATGATAGTACACATGAAGACCAGCATTATTAAATGGGAAACCATGGGGTGCAAACGTCTTCTGTAGGAGCTAGGGGCCATTAAAGTTTAGGGTCCAAAACTTCAAACGATGATAGAAAACGGAAAAAAGGGTCGATTCGTTTGTGGTTTTCACTAAAATTATTCTTTTTATTACGATTTCTTTAGAAAAAAATGTTTAAGGTTACTTTCCAAAATTAACGATAGAGGGCGCTTTAGACTTTAGAGTAACGAACAACTACTTTTTACCGTTATTTCCTGCATGGGATTGAAATTATTCTAAAGTTTAGAATTTAACTTAAATTTTAAGTTCAAAATCGGAAACATTCGGATCGGGTAACTAGCGAAAATTTAACTGTGAACAAAGGAGAATATTTTAAACGCTCATAAACATTGGAAAAACGCATCGATTTTATTGCGGTTTGCGTGTAGATAATTCCCTTGGTAATTATTTTATTCAAAACGACGTACAGCTTTGGTGTCCTGATTTATTGATAGAGGGCGTTTCCGACACACCTCCGACATTTCAATGGCATTACTCCTGGATGTTTTACTACCAGACCAATTTACTTACAGGAAGTGTTAGGGACACAAAGATGACTCGGAATCACATAGGAATGTAACGTTGGAAATGCCTTTTTTGCGAGTTAAGGTTAAAGGAAGCAGAGAAGATAGCAACAGAAACAGCTGAGAAAGAGCAACACGTTACTGTGACAGAAAACAGTTTATTTAAAGGTTTTACCACAAAAGGTATTCGAAACGACCAGAATAGTCCGGCAAGTTTAACAGCGACGGTAGATGGCGCTGCGATTTCCTTGCGGTAGATGACGTTAAATGGTAATGCGTGTGAACAACGATCACTTTGAAGTGATCATTCGCGAACCGGCTCCAAAGGTAGCAGAATGAAGTATTTGAAAGATGAACAGCCCGATGGAGCTCCTCCAGATTTTACCAAGAATGTTTGCTGACACTTCAAAGTAACATCTGGGCAACGGTGGGTTGGTCGCGGTGGCCTGCCGGATCGCCGGACCTATCATGTATCGACTTCTTCTGCTGGAGTCAAATGAAAAGTTGGGTGTATGAGACTCCCGTACCATCAGTTAAAGACCTCGCATCTGGTATTTCTGCAGCTTGCCAGAAAGATATCACAGATGCCAGGAACCTTTCAAAGCGTGAGGAATTCCATGCGACGCCGCTGTCAAGCATGCCGAACTATTCTGGTCGTAATTTCGAACACCAAATGTTGTAAAACATTTAAATAAACTGCTTTCTGTCACATTAACGTGTTGCTCTTTCTCTGCTGTTTCCGCTACCTTTTTTTCTCTGCTTCTTTTAACCGTAACTCGCAAAAAAGGAATTTTCAAGGTTACATTCCTATGTAATTCCGAATCGTCTTTGCACCCCTAACACTTCCTGGAAGTATGTTGGTCTGGTAGCAAAACACCCAGGAGTAATGCCATTGAAATGTCGGAGATGTGTCGGAGGCGCTCTCTATCAAAAAATCAGGACACCAAAGCTGTAAGTCGTTTTGAATAAAATAATTACCAAGGGAATGATCTACACGCAAACCGCAATAAAATCGATGCGTTTGTCCAATGTTTATGAGCGTTTAAAATATCCTCCTTTGTTCACAGTTAAATTTTCGCTAGTTACCCGATCCGAATGTTTCCGATTTTGAACTTAAAATTTAAGTTAAATTCTAAACTTTAGAATAATTTCAATCCCATGCCGGAAAAAACGGTAAAAAGTAGTTGTTCGTTACTCTAAAGTCTAAAGCGCCTTCTATCGTTAATTTTGGAAAGTAACCTTAAACATTTTTTTCTAAAGAAATCGTAATAAAAAGAATAATTTTAGTGAAAACCACAAACGAATCGACCCTTTTTTCCGTTTTCTACAATCGTTTGAAGTTTTGGACCCTAAACTTTAGTGGCCCCTAGCTCCTACAGAAGACGTTTGCGCCCCATGGTTTCCCATTTAATAATGTTTGTCTTTATGTGTACTATCATCCCTTAAAGTTTGTCGGTCTGGTAGCGAAACACCCTGTATATATAAATATATATATATATATATATATATATACAGGGTGATTCCAAATTTTTTTTACAATAAAAGAGGGGTGATAGTACACATCAAGACAAACAATATTAAATGGGAGACCAAGGGTCCAAAACGTTTTCCTAATGAGATAGCCGCCATTAAAGTTTAGGGACCAAAATTTCAAATAAACATAAAAAATGGAAAAATCGATCGATTGATTTGCGGTTTTCACTAAAATTATTCTTTATGTCGGCATTTTCTTGAAATTAAATTATAAAGATAAATTTCAAAAAATGCCGATAGAGGGCGCTTTAGACTTTGGAGTAACGAACAACTATTTTTTGCCGGTATGTTTTGCATCTCATTAAATGTTTTCGTAAGTTTACACTCAAACTTAAATTTTGAGATTAAAATCTGTATTTGGGAGTGGTTAATTAACACAGACTGAGCTGTGTTCAGAGGATTCAAATTTCAAATGATTAAAAAAAACCCGGAAAAATTGGTCGATTAATTTGCAGTTTTCACTAAAACTGTTCTTTATTTAGGTATTTTTGTGAAAATAAATTATAAAGATAAATTTCAAAAAATGCCGATAGAGGGCGCTTTAGACTTTGGAGTAACGAACAAATATTTTTTGCCGTTATTGTTTGCATCTCTTTAAATGATTTAGGAAGGTTAGACTTAAACTTAAATTTTGAGCTGAAAATCTGAATAGTAGGGAGTGGTTAAGTAGCACAAACTGAACTGTGTTCAAGGGGGAGGGGGAGGTTCAAACTTAAAGTAATTATGGAAAATGGAAAAATTAGTCGATTCGTTTGCGGTTTAAAATAAAACTATTCTTTAAGTCAGTATCTTCTTGAAAATAACTTTTAAAAATAAATCTAAAAAAATTCCGTCAGAGGGAGCCTTAAACTTCAGAGCAACCAACAATTCATTTTAACCATTATTTTTTGGTTCTAATTAAATGCTTGCAAAAGCATTTTAAATGTTCTCGGAAGCTTAGATTTAAACTTAAATTTTGAGCTCAAATCCTTATTCGTTATGAGGAGTTAAGAAGCGCAAACTGAAGTGTGTTCAGGAGTTAAAATTTAACCCTCTTTCCTCCTCGAGCACAATTCAAATTTTCGCTACTTAAACACTCCCAACTATTCAGAATTTCAGCTCAAAATTTAAGTCTATGCATTTGAAAGCATTTAATGAGATTAAAAAAATAACAGTTAAAAATAGTTGTACGCTACTCCAAAGTCTAAGGCGCCCTCTATCGGCACTTTGTGAAATTTATCTTTAAAAATTATTTTCAAGAAAACACGGATTTATCAAGAAAACTGCTGATTTAAAAATTAGTTTTAGCAAAAACCGCAAACGAATCGACATATTTTTCCGTTTTTTACAATTTTTTAAAATTTGAACCCTCTGAATACAGCTAAATTTTTCTACTTAACCACTCCCAGCTATTCAGATTTTGAGCTCAAAATTTAAGTTCAAATCTAAGCTTACGAAAGCATTTAATAAGATGCAAAAAATAACGCCAAAAAAGAGTGTTTCGTTACTTCAAAGTCTAAAGCGCCCTCTATCGGCATTTTTTGAAATTTATCTTTATAATTTGTTTTCACGAAAATACCTAAATAAAGGACAGTTTTAGTGAAAACCGCAAATCAATCGCCCAATTTTTCCGTTTTTTATAATCATTTGAAATTTGAACCCTCTGAACACAGCTCAGTTTGTGTTACTTAACCACTCCCAACTACAGATTTTGAGCTCAAAATTTAACTTTGAGTCTAAGCTTACGAAAACATTTAATGAAATGCAAAAAATACCGGCAAAAAATAGTTGTTCGTTACTTCAATGTCTAAAGCGCCCTCTATCGGCATTTTTTGAAATTTATCTTTATAATTTAATTTCGAGAAAATGCTGACATAAAGAATAATTTTAGTGAAAACCGCAAATCAATCGACCGATTTTTCTGTTTTTTATGTTTATTTGAAATTTTGATCCCTAAACTTTAATGACGGCTATTTCCATTGGAAAATGTTTTGGACCCCTGGTCTCCTATTTAATATTGTTTGTCTTGATGTGTACTATCACCCCTCTTTTATTGTAAAAAAAATTCGGAATCACCCTGTATATATACTGAATTAAAAACAGATATTTTAAAAATATTCATATAGTTATTTTTGACTATAGATATTTTGACAAATCAATTCTCAAGAAAAACTTGACTCAGTCACTTATTTCGTTTCAAATTAAAAGATTAATAACTTTATATAAATGGAGTGAATTAAAAATATGCTCTTTTTATTTTTGCATTTTCAAAATTTCGAAGAAAATTCTTGGTTGCTTGCATCATTCAAGTGTAATAGCTGTGGAAATACACGTCATTTCTGATGATAGAAAATTACATATGGATCTGCTGTTTATTTAAGAATAATAAGAGAGAATGGAGAAGAAGTTGATCTCGTGACTTCAAAGAGTTATGTTGCCTTATAGGGGCAGTGAGATAACCTTACCTAAATTGGAACTTCTCGGAGCCTTATTAAATGCAAGAATGACTAATTAGACTTTCCTAATTAGATTTACAAAATTCAAAATTTCAGGAAGAAATTAAAGGTTTAAAACGGGAATCAAAGGTTCCTTCATCAAGTAAAATTAGAAATCCATCCCCTTTTTTCAATAATATCTTAAGATTTGACGGCAGATTAGAACTAAGTGTTGCTGACAAGCTCAAAATAAATCTGACAAAAAGCCGCAAGCTTACAAAACCCTTATTTGAGTATTTTCACTGGACATATTTTCCTGTTAGTCCTCAAAGTTTAATTCATTACGTGCGTACGTAGTTTTCGCCGGTTAGTGGGGAAAAAATTACCGCACACGATAGTACATAATTGCATTGTATGGTTCATTAACAACCTAGTTAGTGCCAAACAAATCATGGATGATCTCTCATCAAAAAGTATTACTGCAAATTTTATTTTTAACCATACAGAAGCTAATTTTTGTGGCCTTTTTGAGATTAAATATAACAAGTTGGAAATTGCACGTGAACGTAGCAAATGAGGTGCGTTCGTACGATAACGAAGTTTAAAAAATATTCAGATCTTTCTGATATAGTAGAGCGTACTCCGGATACAGAATAGTAGTCGAAATCTTTACGTTTCTCTAAATATGCAGGAAGTAGTTTTTATTACACCTCAGCAAATATCTTATTCATAAAATGTGAAATAGTTGAATATAATTAAAACACGTACCAAACCATGTTTCCCCGTATAGCATTATATAGTGGAATACTTTTGTGTGGCCCTGTAATTTAATAATAAAAATTCTTTGCATCACAGATTGTACAGAATGCATATTTTAGTATATATTTCATAGATTCATGCCAATTCTATTATGTTCGAATGAATGTAACATCATTAAAATGCATTTGAAACTTTTTCCCCATTGACCGTAATGTAACGGAATCCTTTTGATTGTCCCTGTAATTGATCTATGCATCCGATTTTCATAACATTTGAAATGACTCGACAAAATTACGCAATAATTATATGTTTTAAATTTCAAACGATTAAAATGCATTTAAAACTTTTTTCCCTATTCACCGTAATGTAACGGAATCCTTTTGAATGTCCCTGTAATTGATCCATCCATCCGATTTTCATAAAATTTGAAATGACTCGACAAAATTATGTTATAATTATGTATTTTAAATTTCAAACGATTCGGTTGGGTAGTTTTTGCGTTGTTATATGCGGACGGACGGACAGACGGACAGACAGACGGACAGACGGACAGACAGACGGACGGACGGACTGAGCGACAACAATAGGTGCTACGTATTTACATAATTACGAACGCACCTAAAAATCAAAGAAAAGGGATTTTCCATAAAATTTATGTCGTGATTTTCGTTTGCTCAATAAAAAGGTTATTCATTTAGAAATACTAACGGATCTATCATCTGACGCATTTATCGTCGTATTTAAACATTTTTTTTTTCTAAAATGAGGAAAATACGCTTCTGATATAACAGACAATGCTTCGAATTTTAAGGGTACTAAGTTAGATATGTACAAAGTTTATGAATTAGTTCGTAGAATTTATGAAAAACTAGGTGATTATTTTACCTCAGAACTATTTCATGGACGTTCATTCCACTTAGATCTTCCAACTTCGTTTGTTTATGAGAACCAGGTGAGAAATCTTTCAAATATTACCTTTAACAGACACTAAAAGATACTAGATTGACAATCTAAGAATTCGAAGCAGCTGCGAAGCAAATCGAAGGAGTAGTAAACTTACGTTCTTTAACTTCTTTATTGGTCGATATAAATGATTTTACTGCATTGACATCTGACCATTTCCTAATTGGTCGACGTATCGATCCCGGACCAAAACATCAAATGATGATATGTCTGATGTATCTGAATCGAGATTATTTAAGAGGCAGAGAACCACAAAATTTGTCCGATTAATTTGGAAAAATTGCAATTAAATTATTTGAGTCATCTCCAAAATCGATCAAAATGACAGATAAAAGGAGAAACATCAAACCGGAAACAATGCTAGTTATAAAGGAGGATAAATTACCTGAAGTTGGATGTTAGGGCGAATCTTACAGGTTATACTAGGAAAAGATGGCAGCGTTAGAGGGACGAAAATAAAAACATCCTCGAATATCTTTCTTAGATCGATATCTAAATTGTGTGTATTACGCATTGAAATAAATCAATTTTTGTCGTTACTTTCTCCTTCTATATCTATTTTAAAAAAAATCAAAGATATTTACATGTTATTTTAGAATAAATTTTTCTTAAGTACAAAACAGAAGTATTTTTAAAAAATGTCTGAACCTTTGCATAACCAAGAGTTTCCACTTATTGTGTTGTGCAGTCCTTGTTATTACAACTTATCACTCATGTATTTATATTGTAATAATATTTTATTGTATTAGTGTTTTTTATAGGTCTTATATTTATAGTGTTTTATTAGAATTTTGAATGTGCTACACACATTGAAACGCGATATTGCAAGGTCGGACACGTAAAGTCAACCCGCTGTGCACCGGCTGGTATCTATATAGACACCGAAGTTCGATTTTATAGTATATTGTTAAAATTTTTGGACTTCACGTAAACAATTGCTCAGCTGATATAAGTTAATTTAATTTGTTACTAAAATATCCTCAGAATACAGCTTAAAACACAAAAATTCATAGAAAATTTACGTTGTTTACAAGGACGAATTACTGTCAGGCCCAGATCAAACAAATATGGCAGTTCTTATGGACAAGGCAACGAGGATGCATTATATGGAATAAATAGTTATTTATGCATCATAATATGATTTTTGTTTAGAAAATTTGATTTTTTCGATTTTTCGAGAGTAGATTAAACAATTTCAATATCGATATTATAAAGGCCAACAGACGCATGCGTTACACGTATCTGTGTGTAACGCATACGTCATTTTGCGAATGGCAACACTTTCAAATTTTAAATGAGATTTCGGTTTTGCAATTTTTGATACTGCAAATTTTTTAAATTATAAACATCGCACATTTTCAATGTTTACATCATCGTATAGGGAGAAAATGTACTTTTAAATGTAATTAATTTGAAATATGTATCTTAATTTATTTGTGAAACATTTTTTTTATAGTTTTTAATACCATTTTTCTAATTGTGGCAACAGAGTACTTTATATCTTTTAAAAGCAAAGGGAAAAGAAAAAAAAATTATTACTGTATATTTATGTTCCCATTTTTTCATTAAAAGGGAAAATATTTGTTTTGTTAAAAAACTCGATGAATTTTGATTCCACTTACAAAATTAGATTTACACGTAAACGAATATAAATAGTTTAGTATCTGCTTCAGCTCATTGCATCGAGACTTCAAGATTTCAATTAAAATGATCAAATTAAAATATTAATTTATTTTGAAAAGTTGAATACAAGTATCAAATGTTCATATATAAATTTTGATATAGAGAATATGATGCCAGGTTTAGATTTCACGGGGAAAAATTCCATGATTTAGTCAATGTTGAATAATTTTTTTTTCATTTTGGAGTACTAGCATCAACCTTAATTGATAACTTTATCTTATAACAGATCTTTATTATTTTTTACTGCTTACATGTACGACTGAAGTTTAATTCTAAAAATTTCTAAAACTGGGTTTTATGGAAGAAAATATTTTGTTAACTTCAGTTTAAATATCATTCGTTTAAGAGTTAGACTTACCAATATAAGGTGTATTTTTTATTGTAACTAATTTTGTAGGTTTATTATAAATTAATGAAACAGTTCCTTCTTAAACATTTTCTTTCGTCAAAATTAAACAGGTTCTGCTTTTTTTTTTTAAGCGAAGATAATAAGAAATATCTTTCATGAATTTCGTCTTTGTGTTTCTTTTACTAAATTTAGGAAAATCTTGAAAACATTCAAGAATTTCAAATATTTTCTAGTGAAAAAAATAAGTAAGACGTGCCTGTTATGAACGACATGTTTTTATTTATGCTACTGAATTTAGGGAAAATCTAGAAAATATTCAATCTGAAACTGAATCTGAATCATAAAAAAGAAATTATTTTCCCACTTTGGTATAGAAATAACTTTATTTTTAAGGCAAACATTTATTTGTAATAACCTGATGAATATCATTATTATTTAAAAAATTGTCTTTTGTTTCTGGTATTCATAAGAAATAATAAAAACACCAATTAAAATATACAAGATGTAATATTAAAAAAACATATATTTTCTATCATGTTCTTTTGCGTAAAACCAATATTTTTACTGGTATAAAGAAACGTTAGCGCTAGTTCTTATAGGAAACTGATTATTTTTAGTGCACCATTCAATGTGCAATCGTGCAAACTTAATTAATTCTTAACGAAATGAAAATATTTCTTCTAATGATGAAAAAAATATATATAAAACATGATTTCGCCGGAAATAAAAAGAGAAATAAAACAATTTAATTAACAGCAGATAGAAGGGAAAAAACCCTTCGTGAATTCACTGCCTATTGATGAAAAATAATGCTAAATCACAAAAACTCTCAACAGCCTGCTTTCATTCTTTCACATTACAATGCCAAATGAGTCACACGTGTATAAAAAAGTCCTCCCTTTTTGCGATCATAATTTAAATGTGCAGAAGTTTGTGTCTGCCTCACTACACCCGACTAATTTCTTGGCAACAAAAGAAAAGATGTGAGCTAGTGCGCGTAATTCAATGCACATGATGCAATCTTTCGTATAAAAGAACACCTGAGAAAAAGGACACTGTAATAGAAATTGTTCCTGAATATTGAATATGTCAAATTCTTAATTCTTTTAGCGTGTAGATTAAAACATTTATCGGTAAAAATATTATGTAAAAAGTCGCACGGTTACATCAGTATGCATTTAAATATTAAATATCTGGATATTATTTGGTTATCCAATAATAACAATTACGCCAAATTCTACAAACTGCCAAACTAATAGCCAAATTATACATATTGTCATAATTTTTATTTTAAATAACAAAAAAAGTATTTAGTGGAATATTAATAAAATTACAAATAAAAAGTCGAAATAAAAATCATTTAATGACGTTTAAAATACGTGTATCGTATTTAATGTCATTAAATGTGATATTCACGATCATCCATTATTGGCATTTAATCTTATTGTGTGGCGACAGTTTTTTTGGTTGACGGCTTCACCAAGTAGTACCCATATCTGTTATATATAAAAAATAATAATTATAAGGAAAGTTAAGATAGTATAGATTGCATTGTCTATTTTCAAATATTTTCTGGTAAAAAGAATAAGTAAGACGCGTCTATTATCAATTACATGTTTTTAAGTATGCTACTGAATGAAGGAAAAATCTTCCAAGTATTCAATTTTAACCTCATATGCTCCGTACTATAATTTACAAAACAACTAAATTATATAGAACAAATTATTTTCCCACTTTGGTATAGCTGGAACTTTTTTTTAGAGTAAACATTTACTTGTGATAACCTGATGGATATCATTATCATTTAAAGTATTGTTTTTTGTGTTTGGTATTTATAAGAAAAACAAAAAACACTAATTAAAATATACAAGATGTAGTATTAAAAAAATGACATATTATATATCATGTTCAAAACTAATATTTTTCCTTGTATAAGAAACTTTGGCGTTAGTTCTTCTAGGAATTATTTTTAATGCACCGTTCAATGTGCAGTCGTGCAAACTTAATTAATTCTCAACGAAAGGAAAATATTCCTTGTATGATAAAAAAAATAGAGAGAACCTGATTTCACAGGAAATAAAAAAAGGAATAAAACAATTAAATTAACAGCAGGCAGAATGAAAAAAACACTTTTGGTGAATTCACTGCCTATTGCTGAAAATTAACGCTAAAACACAAAAACTCAGCAGCCTGCTTTCATTCTTTAACATTACAATGCAGAATGAGTCATACGTATATAAAAAAAAATCCCCCATTTTTGCGATCATAATTTAGATGTGCAGAAGTTTGTGTCTGCCTCATTACACCGGAGTAATTTCCTGGCAACAAAGGAAAAGATGTGAGCTAGTGCGCGTAATTCAATGCATATGATGAAAATCTTTCGTAAGAAAAGAACACCTGAGAAAAAGGATATTGTAATAAAAATTGTTACTGAATATTGGATATGTGAAACTGCTTAATTCTGTAAGAATGTTAGATTGAAATTTCTATCCGTAGAGATATTAATTAAATAGCCACCCGGTTACATCAGTATGCATTTAGATATTACATATTTGTTATATATATAAAATATAAATGACAATTTTGTTCCGGCTGTTCATAACCCCAATCTTACATATAAAAGAACACCTGAAAAAAAGACCATTAAAATAAAAATTGTTTGTACATATTGAATATGTAAAATTCTTAATTCTTTAAGAGTGCTAGATTAAAACATTGACTTTCTGTTAAAAGGAAAGTATTAGTAGCGCCTCTTATGAATCACATGATTTATTTATTTATGAATCACATGATTTATTATAAAAAAAAATTCCCTCTTTTTGCGATCATAATTTAGATGTGCAGAAGTTTGTATTTGCCTCACTTCACCTGATTAATTTCATGGCAACGAAAAAATGATGTTAGCTTCTGCGTCAGATTCATATGATACAATCTTTCGTATAAAAGAACACCTAAGAAAAGGACATTGTAGTAAAAATTGTTATACTGCATATTGAATATGTCAGATTCTTAATTCTTTAACAGTGCTTTAAACTTTTATTTTCTGTTTAAAAAAAGTGTTATAACTGTCTCTTATTAATTACATGATTTATTTATCATACTGAATTCAGGAATAATCTTGGAAATATTCAATTTTAACCTCTTATTTCCTATATTATATTTTATAAACATCTAAATTGTATAAAAAAATCATTTCTCCAGTTTGTTATAGAAAAAATTTTATTTTTAAAGTAAGTATTTATTTGTGATAACCTGTTGAAAACCATTATCGTTTCAAAAATTAACTTTTGATTCTGGTATGAATAAGAAAGAACAAAAACACTACACTGTAAAAATTGAAGACTCAAATTGGGTTGAAAGATTTCTGGGTATAGTAATGTTCCTGAAATGGTACAGTAAGGATTCCAAAATGGTAGAGTATTGTTCCCAAAATAGATAATCCAAAATGGTTCAAAACAGAGCAGATCTTTATTAACATTAAATTAATCAAAATTTCTGAGGTATAATGTATATACTATCTAAGATATTTTAATTGTTTTAATGTCATTAAAAATCAGACTTATTTGAAACGATTTTGTGCTAAAAACTGAACTTTCCAAATTGGAACAATGCTGTACCCAAAAATCTTTCAACCCAATTTGGGTATTTTGTTTTTACAGTGTAATTACAAGATACAAGATGTAATATTAAAAAAAATCCACATATTTTTTATCATGTGCTATCGCGTAAAACTAGTATTTTTACTCGTATAAAGAAACTTTAGCTTTAGCTCTTATAGGAATCTGGTTATTTTTAATACACCGTTCAATGAGCAGTCGTGCAAACTTAATTAATTCTTAACAAAATGAAAATATTTCTTATAATGATAAAAGAAAAATATATGTATAGAACCTGATTTCGCAGAAAATAAGAAAAGAATAAAACAATTTAATTAACAGCGGGCAGAATGGGAAAAAAACCCTTGGTGAATGCACTGCCGATTACTGTATATCAACGTTAAATCACAAAAACTCTCAACAGCCTGGTTTCATTCTTTCACATTATAATGCAAAATGTGTTATAGGTGTATGTAAAAAAGTTCTCAGATTTTTGCGATCATAACTTAAATGTGCAGAAGTTTGTGTCTGCCTCAATAATTCTGACTAATTTCCTGGCAACAAAAGGAATGATGTGAACTAGTGCGCGTAATTCAATGCATATGATGCAATCTTTTGTGTAAAAGAACACATGAGAAAAAGGACATTGTAATATAAATTATTACTGCATGTTGAATGTGTCAAATTCTTTAAGAGGTCTATATTAAAACTTTTATCGGTTGAAAATACTATGTAAAAAGTCATGCAATTAAATCAGTATGCATTTAAACATTACATATCTGTTATATATATGTAAGACGTTAGTATAATCATAGAAGAACATCTGATGAAATGACGGAAGGAATGGATTATATCACAATACCGCTAGCCAATTTAATTTTTTTATATTCTCCGTTAAAAACCATTGACGTATATCCTTGTTGACTTTTTATTTTTCTTACTAATATCAGGAAAATCCTGAAAATATTTAAAATTTTCAAATATTTTCTGCCAAAAAGATAGTGTAATAAGTTTTTATTATGAATGATATGTTTTTTATTGCTCTACTGTTTATAGGAAAAATCTTGGAAACATTCAATTTTGACCTCATATGTCCCGTACTACATTTTTCAAAACAACTAAATTACATGAAAGAAATTATTTCCCAATTTGATGTAGAAGGAACTTTACTTTTAAAGTAAACATTTACTTGTGATAACCTAATGAATATCATTGTCGTTAAAAAATTGTCTTTTGTTTCTGGTATTCATACGAAAGAACAAAAACACTAATTAAAATATTCAAGATGTAATATAAAAAACACATATTTTCTATCATATTCTACCGCGTAAAACTAATATTTTTACTGGTATAAAGAAAATTTAGCATTAGTTCTTATAAGAATCTATTTATAGGGTTCCCTATAGGGTTATTTTTAATGCACCGTTCAATGTGAAATCGTAGAAACTTAATTAATTCTTAACGAAGTGAAAATATTTCTTGTATTGATGAAATAAATAAATATATGTATAGAATCTGATTTCACAGTAAAAGAAATGACAAAAGAATAAAACAATTTCATTAACATCAGGGAGAAGAAAAAACTCTTTGTGAATTCATTGCCTATTGCTTAAAATTAACGCTAAAAAAAAAAAAAAAAAAAAAAAAAAAAAAAAAAAAAAAAAAAAAAAATTCTCAGCAGTCTGCTTTCATTCTTTCACATTACAATGCAAAATGACTCATACGTATCTAAAAAAAATCTCCCCAATTTTGCTGTCATAATTTAGATGTGGAGAAGTTTGTGCCTGGATCCTTACTCCTGACTAACTTCCTGGCAACGTAAGAACTGATATGAGCTAGTGCGCGTAATTCAATGCATATGATGCAATCTTTCGTAAGAAAAGAACACACGAGAAAAAGGTCATTGTAATAAAAATTGTTATTGAATATTAGATATGTGAAATTGCTTAATTCTTTAAGAATGTTAGATTAAAACTTCTATCGGTAAAGATATCTATTAAATATTCACTCGTTTACATCAGTATGCATTTAGATATTACATATCTATTATATATATATAAAATATAAATGACAATTTTCTTCCGGCTGTTCATACCCCAATCTTACATATAAAAGAAAACCTGAGAAAAAGACCATTATAATAAAAATAGTTACTACATATTGAATGTGTAAAATTCTTAATTCTTAAAGAGTGCTAGATTAAAACATTTATTTTCTGTTAAAAGGAAAGTGTTAGAAGTGTCTTTTATGAATTACATGATTTATTTATCACATTAAATTCAGAAAAAAACTTGCAAATATTCAATTTTAACTTCATATTTCCTATACTATATTTTATAAAACAACTAAATTGTATAAAATAAATTATTTTCCCTTTGAGATAGAAAGAACTTTATTTTTAATGTAAACATTTATTTGTGACAACCTGATGAATATCGTTATCGTTAAGAAAATGTCTTTTGATTCTGGTATTCATAACAAAAAATAAAAAAAACTAATTAAAATATACAAAATGTAATATTAAAAAAACACATATTTTCTATCATTTTCTATAGCGTAAAACTAATACTTTTACTGGTATAAAGAAACTTTGGGATTAGTTCTTTTAGGAATCCGATTATTTTTAGTGCATCGTTGAAAGTGCAGTCGTGCAAATTTAATTAATCCTTAAAGAAATGAAAATATTTCTTGTAATGATAAAAAGTATATATAGAACCTGATTTCGCAAGAAATAAAAAATAATAAAAGAATTTAATTAAAGCAGAAAGGTGAAAAAAAAACCTTCATGAATTCACTGCTTATTGCTGAAAATTAACGCTAAAACACAAAAACTCTCAGCAGTCTGCTTTCATTCTTTCACATTACAATGCAAGATGAGTCATAGGTGTATATAAAGAAAAGTCCTCCCTTTTTTACTATCATAATTTAGATGTGTAGAAATTTGTGTCTGCCTCACTCCTCCTGACTAATTTCGTGGCAACGAAAGAAACGATGTGAGCTAGCGCGCGCAATTCAATGCATGTGATGCAATCGTTCGTATAAAAGTACACCTGAGAAAAAGGACATTGTAATATAAATTGTTACTGCATGTTGAATGTCTCAAATTCTTAATTCCTTAAGAGTGCTCGATAAAAATGTTTATCGGTAAAAATATTATGAAAAAAGTCATATGGTTACATGAGTGTATATTTAAATATTACATATCTGTTATATGTATAAAAAACTAATTAATAAGGAAAATTATGATAGTGTGAACTGCATCGTTTAATTTCAAATATTTTCTGGTAAAAAGAATAAGTTAGATGTTTCTGTTTTGAATTACATTTATTTATTTTATCCCACCGAATTAAGTAAAAATTTTGGAAACATTCAATCTGAACCTCATATGCCCGGTACTATATTTCGCAAAACAACTAAATTATATATAAATTTTTTTTCTTACTATGTAAAGAAGTAAATTTATTTAAAACGAAAATTTACTTGTGATAACCTGATGAATATCATTATCATTCAAAAAATTGTCTTTCTATTCTGATATTCATAAGAAAGAATAAATACGCTAATTAAAATATACAAGATGTGATATTTAAAAAAAAACATATTTTCTATTATATTCTACCGCGTAAAACTAATATTTTTACTAGTATAAAGAAAATTTAGCATTAGTTCTTATAAGAGTCTGGTTATTTTTAATGCACCGTTCAATGTGCAGTCGTGGAAACTTACTTAATTCTTAACGAAATGAAAATATTTCTTGTAATGACTAAAAATATATATAGAGAACCTGATTTCGCAGGAAATAAAAAAAAGGAATAAAAAAAAATAATTAACAGCAGGGAGAAGGGGAAAAAAAAAACTCTTGGTGAATTCACTGCCTTTTGCTGAAAATTTGCGCTAAAACACAAAAACTCTCAGCTGCCTGCTTTCATTCTTTCACATTACAATGCAATATGAGTCATACGTGTATTAAAAAAAATACCCCCCTGTTTTTGCGATCATAATGTAGATCTGCAGAAGTTTGTGTCCTGCCTCACTACTCCTCAGTAATTTCCTGGCAACGAAAAGAAACGATATGAGCCAGTGCGCGTAATTCAATGCATCTGATGCAACCTTTGGTATATAAAAGAACACCTGAGAAAAAAGACATTGTGATCAAAATTGTTACTGCACATTGAATATTTCAATTTTTTTTTTATTTTTTTAATAGTACCATATTAAATCTTTTATCGGTAAAAATATTATGTAAAAATTCATATTGTTTCATCAGTATGCATTTAAAAATTACATATCTGTTAAGCATATAAAGAATAATTAATAAAAAAAATTATGATTGTATAGAGTGCATTGTCTACGGATAGCAAGGCAAAGATGTTTTTTATCCAAATGCTTTATGCACAAATCTCAAGCTCATGCTTATTTTCCAGATAGGGATGTAAATCTAGCCTGGCACAAATTTTGGTGATATAATTTCTTCTGTATTTTCAATTTTCAGCCTCTTTTGAATAAACTATATGAATATATTATATGTAATATATTTTTATTTATTTACGATAACATGATTTTCATTAAGAAAATTTATTTTTTACATTTCTGAAAGTAGATTAAAAATTTTCAATTTTCTTTTTTAAAATAAAGTTTGTAAGAAATGTCTCTTATGAATTTCATCGTTTTTTTCTCTTTCTAAATTCAGGAATATTCTGAAAACATTCAAAAATTTTAAATATTTTCTGGTACAAATAATAAGTAAGACCTGTATATTATGACTTACATGTTTTTATTTATCCTAACTAATTTAGGAAAAATTGTGGAAATAGTCAATCTTAACCTCCTATGCGAAGTACTTTAATTTCCAAAACAACAAAATTATATAAAAGAAATTATTTTCCTACTTTGGTAAATAAATATTTATTTGTGATAACCGACTATCATTATCGTTGAAAAAATTATCTTTTGATACTGGTATTCATGAGGGAAAAAAACGCCAATTAAAATATGCAAGATGCGATATTTTTCTATCATGTTCTATCGTGTAAAACTAATATTTTTACTGGTATAAAGAAACTTCAGCGTTAGTTCTCATAAGAATCTGATTATTTTTAAGGTACCGTTCAGTGTGCAGTCGTGCAAATTTAATTAATTCTTAACGAAATGAAAATATTTCTCGTAATGATAAAAGAAAAAATATATAGAACCTGACTTCCAAGAAAAAAAAAAAGAATAAAACAATTTAATTAACACCAGGCAGAAGTGAAAAAAACATGGTGAAATCACTGCCTATTGCTGAAAATTAACACTAAAACACAAAAACTCTCAGCAGCCAGCTTTCATTCTTTCACATTACAATGTAAAATGAGTCATACGTGTACATAAAAAATCCCCCCCCCCCTTTTGCGATCATAATTTAGATGTGCAGAAGTTTGAGTCTGCCTCAATACACTTGACTAATTTCCTGTTAACGAAAAAAACGGTGTGAGCTAGTGCCCGTAATTAATGCGCATGACGCAACCATCTGTATGAAAAGAACACCTGAGAAAAACAACATTGAAATAAAAATATTTACGATATTTGAATATGTTTAATTCTTAATTCTTTAAGAGTGCTAGATTAAAACGTTTTCATGTAAAAAGTCACACGGTTACATCAGTATGCATTTAAATATTACAGACCTGTTATATATATATAAATATTTAATAAGGAAAATTATGATAGTATAGTCTGTATTGTCTACGGATAACAATGCAAAGATGTTTCTTTTCAAATGCTTTATGAACGAATTTTGCGCTCATGCTTACTTTTCCGGTCGATATTTAAATCAAGCCTGCACAGGCTTTGGTGATATATATATATTTTTTTGTATTTTCCAATTTCAGCCTCTTTTGAACAAATTATGAATGCATTATACGTAATAATCAGTTATTTATACACTACAATATGGTTTTCGTTTAGAAAATTTACTTTTCGGATTTTCCGAGAGTAAATTAAAAAAATTCAAATATTTTTTGTTAAAGCAAAGATAGTAAGAAATGTCTCTTTTGAATTTCATCTTTTTATTTCTCTTACTGAATTCAGTAAAATCCTGAAAACATTCAAGAATTTCAAATATTTTCTGGTAAAAAGAATATGTAAGACGTTTTTATTTATCCTATTGAATTTAGGAAAATTTTTGGAAATATTAAATCTTAACCTTATATGCCCCGTACTATATTTTACAAAACAACTAAATTATATAAAAGATTTTTTTTTACTTTGGTATTGAAGCAACTTTATTTTTAAAGTAAAAATTTATTTGTGGTGACCTGATAAGTATCATTATCCTTGAAAAAATTGTCTTTTCATTCTGGTATTCATAAGGAAGAATAAAAACACCAATTAAAATATACAAGATGTAATATTAAAAACCCCCACATATTTTCTATCATGTTCTATTGCGTAAAACTAATATTTATACTGGTTTAAAGAAATTTCAGCGTTAATTCCTATAGAATCTTACTTTTAATGCACCGTTCAATGTGCAGTCGGGCAAACTTAATTAATTCTTCACGAAATGAAAATATTTCTTGTAATGATAAAAAAAATATATATATGTATAAATAAAGAACCTGATTTCATAGGAAATAAAAAAAATAATAAAACAATTTAATTAACAGCAGGCTGAAGGAAAAAACTCTTGGTGAATTCACTGCCTGTTGCTGGAAACTAACGCTAAAACACAAAAACACTCAGTAGCCTGCTTTCATTCTTTCGTATTACAATGCAAAATGAGTCACACTTCTGTAAAAAAATCCCCTCCCCACTTTTTGTGATCATAACTTAAATGTGCAGAAGCTTGTGTCTGCCTCTTTACTCCTAATTTCCCGGCAACGAAAGAAACAATGTGAACTAGTGCGCGTAATTAAATGCATATGATGCAATCTTTCGTATAAAAGAACACCTTAGAAAAAGAACATTGTAATAAAAATTGTTACTGAATATTGGATATGTAAAATTGTTATTTTTCTAAGAGTGCTAGATTAAAACTTCTATCGGTAAAAATATTATGTAAAAAGTCTCTCAGTTATAACCGTACGCACAATTACATATCTGCTGCATAAAAAAATAATTAATACGGAATACAGTATAGACTGCATTGTAAAATTTCAGATATTTTCTGGTAAAAAAGAATAAGTAAGGAGTGTCTATTATGAATTACATGTTTTTATTTATCCTACTAAAATTAATGAAGATTTTGTAACTATTCAATTTTAAACTCTGATGCCCCGTACTATATTTATCAAAACAACTAAATTATATAAAGGAAATTATTTTCCCACTTTGGTATGGAAGTAACTTTATTTTCAAAGTAAACATTTATCTTTGATAACCTGATGAATTTAAATTTTGTTGAAAAAATTGTCTTTTGTTTCTGGTATTCACAAGAAAGAATAAAAACACTAATTAAAATACGCAAGACGTAGTATTAAAAAAAAAACATATTTCCTGTCATGTTCAATCGCGTAAAATTAATCTTTTTACTAGTATAAAGAAACTTCAGCGATAGTACTTATAGGAATATCTTTTTAACGCACCGTTCAATATGCAGTCGTGCAAACTTAATTACTCTTAACAAAATGAAAATATTTCTTGTAATGATAAAAAAAAATACATAGAACCTGATTTCGCAGGAAATAAGAAAAGAATAAAACAATTTAATTAACAGCAGGCAAAAGCAGAAAAAAGCACTTGGTGAATTCACTGTATATTGCTGGAAACTAACTTTAAAACACAAAAACACAAAGCAGCCTGCTTTCATTCTTTCGCATTACAATGCAAAATGAGTCATACTTGTGTAGAAAAAATCCCCGCCCCTTTTTTGTGATCATAAAATTTAGATGTGCAAAAGCTTGTGTCTGCCTCACTACTCCTACCTACTTTCCTGGCAACGAAAGAAACGATGTGAACTAGTGCGCGTAATTCAATGCACATGATGCAATCTTTCGTATAAAAGAACACCTGAGAAAAAAGACATTGTAATAAAAATTGTTACTGCATATTGAATATGTCAAATTGTTATTTTTCTAAGAGTGTTAGATTAAAACTTCTATCGGTAAAAATATGTAAAAAGTCACTCAGTTACAACAGTATGCACTTAAATATTACATATCTGTTGCATAAAAAATAACTAACACGGAATACAGTATAGACTGCATTGTAAAATTTCAAATATTTTCTGGTAAAAAAGAATAAGTAAGAAGTGTCTATTATGAATTACATGTTTTTATTTATCCTCTAAAATTCTAAAAGATTTTTAGCTATTCAATTTTAAACTCTGATGCCCCAAACTAAATTTATTAAAACAACTAAATTATATAAAGAAAAATATTTTTCCACTTTGTTATGGAAGTAACTTTATTTTCAAAGTAAACATTTATTTGTGATAAGCTGATGAATATCAATATCGTTGAAAAAAATGTCTTTTGATTATGTTATTCCTAAGAAAGAATAAAAACACTAATTAAAATACGCAAGACGTAATATTAAAAAAAAGTCACATTTTCCCTGTCATGTTTAATCGCGTAAAACTAATATTTTTACTAGTATAAAGAAACTTCAGCGTTAGTTCTTATAGGAATCTGATTATTTTTAATGCACCGTTCAATGTGCAGTCGAGCAAACTTGATCAATTCTTAACGAAGAGAAAATATTTCTTGTATTGATATAAAAAATATATGTAGAACGAGATTTCGCAAGAAATGAAAAAAGAATAAAACAATTTAATTAACAGCTGGCAGAAGGAAAAAAACAAAACCTTGGTGAATTCACTGCCTATTGGTGAAAATTAACACTAAATCACAAAAACTCCCAGCAGCCTCCTTTCATTCTTTTACCTTACAATGCAAGGTGAGTCATGTGTGTATAAAAAAAATTCCTCGCCCCTTTTTGGGATCATAATTTAGGTGTGCAGAAGTTTGTGTCTGCCTCACTATTCCTGACTAAATTCCTGGCAACGAAAGAAACGATGTGAGCTGGTGCGCGTAATTCAATGCATGTGATGCAAACTTTCAAATGAAAAGAGCACCTGAGAAAAAGAACATTGTGATAAAAAATGTTACTGCATATTGAATATGTCAAATTCTTAATTAAGTAACCCCTTAACTGGTTCTTTCTTTTACGTTCAGTAAATTGAAAATAACGGATTGACCCCTCTATTTTTTAAATAAAATATTCGTAACATTTAGGTTAAGTATTTCCGCCTTTAAATAATATGAAATTATTTAAAAAAAATAGTGGTGTAAAAAAGTTTTAAATGATGAATTCAGTAAATTCATCTTGCCTGAATAGCGTACGGACAAATCAGTCAAATGTTTAAGAATGCTATATAAAAACTACTATCGGTAAAAATATAAATATTATATATCTGTAATATTTAAATGCATACATATAAAAAATAATTGATAAAGAAAACTAATATTGTATAGACTGCATTGTCTAATTTCAAATATTTTATGGTAAAAAAGAATAAGTAAAGCGTGTCTATTATGAATTACATGTTTTTAATTATCCTACTGAATTTAAGGAAGATTTTGTAACTATTCAATTTTAAACTCTTATGCCCCGTACTATATTTATCAAAACAACTAAATTTTATAAAGGAAATTATTTTCCCATTTTGGTATGGAAGTAACTGTGTTTTCAAAGTAAACATTTATTTGTGATAACCTGATGAATCAAAATATCGTTGAAAAAGTGTCTTTTGATTATGATATTCATAAGAAAGAATAAAAACACTATTTAAAATACGCAAGACGTAATATTAAAAAAAAAACACATGTTTCCTGTCATGTTCAATCGCGCAAAACTAATATTTTTACTAGTATAAATAAACTTCAGCGATAGTTCAAATAGGAATCTTAGGAATTATTTTTAATGCACCGTTCAAGATGCAGTCGTGCAAACTTAATTACTCTTTTAAAAAAATGAAATTATTTCTTGTAATGATAAAAAAAAAAAAAAAATACATAGAACCTGATTTCGCAGGAAATAAGAAAAGAATAAAACAATTTAATTAACAGCAGGCAAAAGGGAAAAAAACCCTTTGTGAATTCACTGTATATTTCTGAAAATTAACGCTAAAACACAAAAACTCTCAGAAGCCTGCTTTCATTCTTTCACATTACAATGCAAAATGAGTCATACGTGTACATAAAAAAAATTCTGCTTTTTGCGATCATAATTTAGATGTGCAGAAGTTTGTGTCCCCTGCCTCACTACTCCTGACTAATTTCCTGGCAACGAAAGAAATGATGTGATCTAGTGCGCGTAATTTAATGCATATAATGAAATCTTTCGTATAAAAGAAGACCTGAGAAAAAGGACATTGTAATAAAAAAGTTACCGCAGATTGAATATGTGAAATAGCTTAATTCTTTAAAAGTGATAGATTAAAACATTTATCGGTAAAAATGTTATGTAAAAAGTCTCACTGTTACATTAGTATGCATTTAAATATTACATATGTATTATATCTATAAAAAATAATTAATAAAGAAAATTAAGATAGTATAGACTGCATTGTCTAATTTATAATATGTTCTGGTAAAAGGAATAAGTAAAGCGTGTGTATCTGGAATTACATTTTTTTATTATATATATATATATATATATATACATTTTTTAATTGTTTATTGGCAACTTCCAAATGAAACACTTCTTATGGATTACTGTGCAAAAGTCTTTTTGTATGATTTAGGGTGTGGTAAATTGGATTTTATTATGTTTTGTTCCTCCGCTGCAATTATGAAGCTTCAAAATATCATTATTTTTTATTTTTCTGTTCTTTTTACTTAAAAAGTTAAATAAAAGTCATGAATTTTAAACTTTTCAGTTTCAAATAAAAGTAATTTATTATAAATGAAATGAGAGAAAAGATTATGTTATTATATTTTAAATAAGTAATGAAATGCGAAAAAATGCCACGGGTGCAATATTTGGCGATTTCGTATCTGCTCCAAGCTAGAATAAAATACATGTTTTCTTGATTTATCAGCACAGATATCATAAGTGCACCACATTGGAGTGTTATTTTTCTGACGCAAATGTTGCGAAAACTTCGTTTTCAAATATAAGTTACATGCATATTTTTATCTAATTTCTGTTATTTTAAAAAAGAAATAATTGTTTAAAAAAAGTTTAGTTAATAATTATAGAATAAAACAATTTATATCATATAAAAAAAGAAAATAAAAGCAAACAAACAGTTTGTTAATAAATAAATAACAATAGCCGGGTAACCATGTGGGGCGCATATAATTGCCATTTTGTTGCAATCACGTCAATTGATGCGTTTATGACATCTGTGTATATTTCTTTAGCACAATCTTCTAATTTGGCAAAAAAGTGCAGTTAAAATAAATTATGAATAAAAGCAATATGATTTAATGCTTAGGATACCTTCAAGGGAGACCAAACTGGTCACCAAGGGCGGCTAGTATAAAAAAATTATTTTCCCACTTTGGTATGGAAGTAACTTTATTTTTAAAATAAGCATTTATCTGGGATAACCTGATGAATATCATTATCATTCAAAAAATTGTCTTTTGTTTCGGTTATTCATAAGAAAGAATGAAAGCGCTAATTAAAATATACAAGATGTAATATAAAACAAGTTGGAAATTGCACGTGAAGCGTAGCAAATGAGGTGCGTTCGTACGATAATGAAGTTTTAGAAATATCACTCTCATAAAATTGTAAATAGTTAATTACAATTAAAATGCGCAACAAACAATGTTCTTTCTATTCTCATTATGTAATGGAATACTGTTGTGTGGCTTTGTAAATCAATAATAAAAGTTCTTTGCACAACAGATTATGCAAAATCTATATTATAAAATGTACTTTATGATGCATATCAATATTATTATGTTAGAATGAGTGTAATATTATTAAAATGCATTTGAAACTTTTTTTTCCATTGACTGTAATGTAATGGAGTACTTTTGATCGTCCCTGTATTTGATCTATGCATCCTGTTTTCAAAAAAATGGAAATGACTTGACCAAATGATGTAATAAGAATGTAATTTAAATTTCAAATGATTAAAATGCATTTGCAACATTTTCCCTCATCGACCGTAATGTAACGGAATACTTTTGATCGTCCCTGTAATTGATCTATCCATCCGATTCTCATAAAATTTGAAATGACTCGACAAAATTATGTAATAATTATATATTTTAAATTTCAAAAGATTCGGTTGGGTAGTTTTTGCGTTGTTATATGCGGACAGACAAACGGACAGACAGACGGACTGAACCAACACTATAGGTGCTACGTATTTACTTAATTACGAACTCACCAAAAAACCCACATATTTTCTATTCTATTCTATAGCGCAAAACTAATATTTTTTCAGGTATAGAGACATTTTAGCGTTAGTTCTTATAGGAATCTGATAATTTTTAATGTACAGTTCAGTGTGCAGTTGTGCAAACTTAATTCTTAACGAAATGAAAATATTTCTTGTAATGATTAAAAAAATACGCAGATTCTGTTTTCGCAAGAAATAAAAAAAGAATAAAACAATTTAATTAACAGCAGGCTGAAGGAAAAAAAACCCTTGGTGAATTCACTGCCTTTTGCTGAAAATTAACGCTAAAACACAAAAACTCTCAGCAGCCTGCTTTCATTCTTTCACATTAGAATACAAACTGAGTCATATGTGTTTTAAAAAAATCCCCCAATCCTTTTTTCGATCATAATTTTGATGTACAGAAGTTTGTGTCTGCCTCACTACTCATGACTGATTTCCTGGCAACGAAAGAAACGATGTGAGCTAGTGCGCATAATTCAGTACATGTGATGCAATTTTTCCTATGAAAAGAACACTTGAGAAAAAGGACATTGTAATAAAAAATGTTGCTGCATTTGTCGAATTTTTATTTCTTTAAGAGTGCTAGATTAAAACTTCAATAGGTAAACATATTTCTCAGTTACATCAGTATGCATTTAAATATTACATATCTGTTATATATATATAAATTGATTAATAAGAAAATTATGATAGTATAGACTGCATTGTTTAAGGATAACAAGTGATAGATGTTTTTTATTCAAGTTCTTTATACACAAATCCTGAGCTCTTGCTTATTTTTCCGGTCGGGATGTAAATCAACCCTGACACAGTCTTTGGTGTTATAATTTCTTTTGTAATTTCAATTTTAAGCTTCTTTGAATAAATTATGAATGTATTATGTGTAATAAATTGTTTTTTATTCACCATAATATGATTTCCGTTTAGAAAATTTATTTTTCGAGAATATCAAAATACAGGATGTCTAGAATATAAAAACTCGATTTCAATATTAAGTTTCTCAAAAACAAAGATCGATAGAAATATTCTGTAAACGGTTTGTTTATTAGGTAAGCTGTAAAAATCTTATATAAAAGTTTTCAATAGTGAATATTTTGAAAAGTTTATGTTCTAATTGCAGAGAATGTTTGACTTGACCTTTTTTCTTATTTTATATTGCGAGCAGAGAACGAGGTTTTCGGCGTAGAGTGCCATATTTTAACAATTTTTCGAGTTTTAATTTCTGAAATTTCGAAATTCCAAAAATTTGGTTCAAAAAATTGTTAAAATACGGCACTGTACACTGAAAAACTCGTTCTCTGCAATCAATCTGAAACAACAAAATGTCAAATCAAGCTTTCTTCGCTATCAGAACACAATCTTTTCAAATTATTCACCGCTCGATATTTCGGTATAAGATTTTTACAGCTTACCTAATAAACAAAAAGTTTACTACAAAATTCTAGCGATCTTTGTTTTTGAGAAATTTAATTTTGAAATCGGGGTCTTATTTGCTGGACACCCTCTTTATAATTATATACAGATTGTCCACTCTCAACGGTGGTCAATGGCTAACTTCTAAACCGTTAGTCATAGACATATAGTTAAAATTGCAAAAATGTTTTTAAGAAGGTACAGAAGTCTTTTTTGAGGAATTTAATTTTTTTTAATTACAAAAATTAAAATTTATACATTCTCCCTCTTCTATAAGTGATATTTAGTGAACTGTTGCGGATAATGTGAATAAAAGAGCCATTTTTTGTGAGATTTACAGCAATAATATATATCAGCGTAAAGCTGAATCTGAAGTTTGAAAAAAATCCGTGCATTAGTTCTTAAAATAGAGTTATTGCGGAAATCGGGAAAAAATCAGCGCAGGAGGGCCCCCTATTGGGCGATCGATACTAAAACACAAACAGAATCACTTCATATCAAAGATTAAATGAATCCAAAGTTTAGTGATAATTTGTGCATTAATTCTTGAGATAGAGCTATTGCAATAATCGTGAAAAAGACAACACATCAGCGTCACCAGCAGAAATATTTACACAAAAATGAAAACAGCATCTGCTAATGTAAAGGACTAGCCGAATCTGAAGTTTGGTGAAAATCAATACATTCGTTCTTGTGATAGAGCTGCTGAGGAAATTGTAAAAAAGCAGCAAAGTAGCGCTATCTGTTGAGCGATTTACAGTAAAAACTAATAAGCATACATTTAAATCAGGAAGGTTACCTGAAAATAAATTTTTATGAAATTCCGTACATTAGTTCTTGAGATAAAGCACAAAATTTATGTCACAGATAGAGAGGAAGACATTTTGTTAAAACAGGTTTTTTGGAATCTCAGACCCCCTAAAACATGTAAATCTGTCAAAACCTGGAATTTTTAAAAAATCCAATTTCTCTAAGATCTAAATGTGTAAATTCGTCGAAAATCGTTAATAGAAATTTTTCACGAACTGAAGACTTTCTACTTGTAAATATAGAATAAAGTAAAAAACACTTACTGCCCATCAAACGACAGTTTTACTTTTCTCTATTTTTCCAAGGAAAAAAATTTTGTATTCGTGAAAATTTTCCACTTCGGTTTTCGATGGGCTTATGCGTTTTAGGAGTTCCTGAACACGATTTGATGGTTTTTAGAAAATGTGTCTATCACTTTTTCTGTGAGTCTGCGAGTATGCCTGCATGTGACAAAATATTTTAGGTACGCTCTCAAAAGAAATGATTAGTTTTTTATGTATATCGCTGAACAATTGATAATGGTATGTTGCATTTTTCAATATTTCCGCAATAGCTCAATAATAGATGCACGTATTTTCATCAAACTTTTCAGTCAAATGGATTCAGCCAGTCTTTGATGTAAATTGGTGCTGAATACATTTTGGTGGAAATTACCCATCAGGTGGCGCTGCTATGCGGCATTTTTTATTATTACTGCAATAGTTCTATTTCAAGAACTTATGCACGAATTTTTATCAAACTTTAGAAACAGGTGTACCTTGATAAATACTGCTATTGATTATGCTGACGTGTAAGTCAACCAACAGGTGGTTCTGCTATGCTTGATTTTTCAACATTTCCGCAAAAGTTATACCTACCTAACAAATGCACGGGTTTTCATAAAGCTTCAGATTCAGTTAGACCTTATATGAATTGGTGCTGATTGCATTTTATTGGAAATCACCCTACAGATAACACTGCTATGCTAAAATTTTTACTATTACTGCAATACTTTGTCTCAAGAACTGATGTATGTATTTTTTATCAAACTTCAGATTCAGGTAAACTTGATAAATATTGGTAATGATTATGCTTAAGTGTAAATCGCCCAGCCGATGTTGCTGCTGCTGCTATTATGGATTTTTCAGTATTTTTGCAATATCTCTATTTCAAAAACGAATGCACGAATTTTCATCAAACATGGAATTCAGTTAGACGTTCACATAAGCTGTTGATGATTAGGTTTTGTTGCAAATTTCCGCCAGATGGCGTTCGTACACTGCATTTTACATGATTTGAATGATTTTAGTGATAGTTATATCTCAGGAACTAATGCACTGAATTTAATATTTTTAGAATCCTTTTGATGGACTTAGATTGCCATTTAATTTTGGCACCATGAGAGGATGAATTTATTTATTAACATGCATAAGATAGAAGAAAGCTTACGGATTGGCACATCCGGCTGGTTCGAATTCTTCAGCATTAACTCGTTTGGATGATTCAATTGCCTAATGTGTTGTGTTTTTTTTTTCTATTTTAACTTCTTCGCTACTGGCGATTATTACAGTATTTTTAATTATTACTGAATTATTTCTTCTCTCGTTTGACTTCAGAGCGAGATTTTTGTTTTATTTTCATTCGCTCGGATCTTAGAATTTGAAACATATTATTCTTATATCGAAATTTCATTTATATTTGAGTATCATTAATAAAATAGGGCAAAACTGATGTACCCATTTGGATACTCAGGGACTGAAGAGGTTATTATTATTTTACTTTGTATAAAAATCTTAAAATGCAATTGAAGTTTTGATTCTTACTATGTCAATGCGTTATTTTTAAAAATCACTCTTAAAAGATCTTAAAAGATCTTAAAATGGGTTTTTTTTTTTTTTTTTTTATATATATATATATATATATATATATATATATAAAAACTTTAAATATTTTTTTCATTAAATTAATTACACAGGATTCATTGATATTATTTGATGTAAAATATATAAAAAGTTAATGATACTTTTGGAAAACTTAATAAATATACATAATATGTGTACTTAATATGTTTCTGCTCTTCAGAAAAATATAATTAAATAGGTTTTTTTTCTTACGTGCTTGCTTCGTTAAACTTTCCCACTCATTATAAAAATTGGTTCTGATCTCTAAAGCCTATTAAAGAACTTTACTTTGGTACGACATGCCTTCTTTTGGATAATGTTTCTAATTAAAATGTAATTAGAATGTATTAAATATATATTTTTCTTTATAGAAATTTTTTGAGTCAAGGAATCTCAAAAATCCCAAAATATATCACTTGACGCTTCGAGTGGGGGGGGGTTTATTAAAAAATTAATATAAAACGAACTCCGAAAGAACTCTGACATTTTTAACGGGCTTCGCTGATCATCTTTAGGAAAGAAAAGGAGGTTCCTTATTAAAGCATTAAATCTAGTTTCAGATTAAAAGAGATTTTTATATAATTTTAGAGCAATCAGGATGAAAAAGAAACGTGAAGCTGACATATAAAGTAATTAATTTTTTTAACAACATATTGTGTTTGCATCTTTAAGTTAGAATTCTTTGTTAAAAAGTTGTTTTTTACTTCTTTTAAAGCGGCATCTAACGTTGTTATTATTTTTATGTTTTGTGTTAAAGAAATTATTGTAAAAAAAAAAAATAATAATAATTTACGTAGTTCTTAATAAGAAGAACATGTAAATGAGGCTCTTAAAATGTTGTTTATAAGATCTTATTTTTGACTTGATAATTTTATAATTTTTTATTTTCTGCGCTTGTTTTTCAAAATATTATAAAATGTGTCAATAATTTTAAGTTTACTAGTTACTTAGTTTGAGTTGTTTTTTGAATAAAAAATTAATAACAATAAAACTATTATGTTAAATTATTGTAATGAAGTTTTTTCTTGATGTTGTTTTCTATAAATAATGTGTATATGGTTGTAATAAATTTTGTTATGGTATACAAATATATCAGACTAGTGAAAAATGCTCCAAGGAGCAGTGCAAAAGCAGAATATGATTTTAATTGAGCATTAAAAAGTAATGGACAAGTGCTTCTGTTAATTACTGAGCATGAGGAAGGATAAGGGATCCCTTCTTGGCTACAACTCACTTCAATGCCAACTTTGAAAAAATCATATTTGCGCTTTTTCCATACAAAAGAAATTTGCGGTTCTTTAGTAGAATTTTCCACCGTGCTTTAGATGTTAACCAGGGGTGAAGTCATAAAAATAACATAAGATATATGCTCTAAGCAGAGGGATATTCTAGAATGTGTATACTATAAGCTTTCTTGAAAAACAGAGGGTATATGGTGTTCTATTAAAAAGTCCAGAAGGTGTGCGGCGTATAGCCTGTACTACATATCTGATGTTAACTGCACTGTTCATTCTGCACTATACTACAAATCAATTTTCTGTGCAATTATACACTTAGGGTATGCTTGGTGGCAGTGCATGAATGTGATACCTGCAGGAACTAGGTATCTGGCATTATGTCGCCTTCCTTTACATTTATGTCTAATTAAGCTGCATCTTTACTGGTTACGTCTTTACACTATACATTTTTATAGTAACTGCGACTGATTTGTTTTCACGGAAAAAGCGCAAATATGATTTTTTCAAAGTTGGCATTGAAGTGAGTTGTAGCCAAGAAGGGATCCCTTATCCTTCCTCATGCTCAGTAATTAACAGAAGCACTTGTCCATTACTTTTTAATGCTCAATTAAAATCATATTCTGCTTTTGCACTGCTCCTTGGAGCATTTTTCACTAGTCCTTCTATTTTTCCATATTCCACTGGGATACTGCACAACTTGTTTTGTATTTTATATATAGAAATAAAAAATGTTCCCATGATAAAAAGTTTGTCTTTTGTTTAAAAAATAATTAAGTTTTTATCTTTAGTAGTTTTCGAGAAAAGTGCTGTGACACAAAATTTTTGTCCGATTTTCAGAATACTCTACAGTACACCTACAGTAAGCCATAAAAAAAATAATAATTTTTGTGCTATGTTGTGCTTCTTGGTCAGACGAACATTTAAAAAAAAATCGTCAAAATTTGATAAGTATTTAGTTAGTTATTGCAAAAAGAAAAATTGAAAAATCCGTGTTTTTGCGGTTTCCTATGCTTAAGCATTATCGCTCAATCATATTATTGTTGCGCGCTGCCGCGTTTACAATGATTCCAACCAATGAGAAAGCGCCATTTCACGGCCAAGTAACCGTTTTCTATACAAGCAGGGGAGTGCGTTGCAGCAAAATGCAGCAGATTTTTAACAGTGTGCATATCCTTGGCGCTATAGTTTACAGGATTGGTACATTGTTCAAAATTTGAAACTTTTGTTGCATCGCCACTCCATCGCTTTGATAGAATATCTCTATTTTGATCGATGAGAATCCTCGATAATGCATTTATGTAATCGTTTTCTACTTATCTACTATATCGTTTCCGTATATTTATTTTTTCAATCAGCACCAAGGTGCGCACTTTATTAGAAGACGCGCTCTATTAGAGGGCGCATTCTATTAGAATAAATACGGTATATACTTATAGTAAATACACTTTGTTAAAGTACAGGGCCCCAATATTTGACAGGTATGCCAGGCATTTTTGCCATTGATGCCATTGTGCTAAAAACAAAATATAAATAAATGAAAAAATGGATAAAATATAAATTTGGTATGGTGCAAAAAATTGCCTAATTTAAAATTAAAAATCAAATTTAACAGCCACCAGGGCTAGACACCGTGCATAATTATTCACTAAATGATACATTAAAAAATGACAAAAATCAGCATGTCAAAAATTTCAAAAAAATTCATAATTCGTTAAAAAATTAAGTTAAAAATAAGAGAAAAAAAAGAATTCTGTATTTTTTTATGCTTAATCGAATGGTGTAACTGGTTTTTCTCTCCGATGATCACAAGTACCTTAGATTGATGACTGCCATTCTTTTATTTCATCTTGTAAAAAAACTGTTTAACGTAAAGCTATGAATTTTTGCAGGATTAATTAGCATCGCAAAATCTTTAAAATAAACTTTATCGCAACATTCTATCTGCAATAGAACGTTAGATATACCCATTTATGACCAAGTTTCGAAAATACGCAATTTCAGAAAAACCGCCCAGCGAAATAACGTTTTCTCGATGACTACCCCGGGATAAAAAGTTTGTCTTTTGTTTAAAAAAAAATTAAGTTTTTATCTTTAGTAGTTTTCGAGAAAAGTGCTGTGACACAAAATTTTTGTCCGATTTTCAGAATACTCTACAGTACACCTACAGTATGCCATAAAAAAAAATAATTTTTGTGCTATGTTGTGCTTCTTGGTCAGACGAACATTTAAAAAAAAATCATCAAAATTGGATAAGTATTTAGTTAGTTATTGCAAAAAGAAAAATTGAAAAATCCGTGTTTTTGCGCTTTCCTATGCTTAAGCATTACCGCTCAATCATATTATTGTAGCGCGCTGCCGCGCGCACAATGATTTAGTAAACATTATTAGAAATTAATTAGAAATTAAAAAGAAATTCGAAAAAAAAACTATTGATGTGTTAAATATTTGTACATTTTCCAAACTAATATAGTTATAATATTAAAAATCTATAATGAAACGTTTTTGTGGAATTATTTTCTTCGTGATTTGAAAAAATCTCGATTATTCTAACAGACCGAGAGGCGGCAGCTCAGACAATAACCTTATCGAGTTCATGGATGAAAATCTAGGCTTAGTTAAATCTCGACTCGCATATTAAAACGCAATCGTTCTGCCAAGTCCTATCCGCGAACTCGATCCGGTGTTTGTTTGTGCTGCCTCCCGGTCTATACGGGAAAAAAAAACACCATCAAGCATCTACTAGTTGTAGGAAATCTTTAACCCTTAATAGAAAACAAGTATACGAGCAATTTCTTTTATATTTGCTACATCTCTGAAAATATCAGATATCTATTGACTGTTATTGACAATATGGGCGTTTATACTTTACCAAAAGTTCACCAGTATTGATTAGAAAGATTTGACCTTTTCATTGTCAATATTTCCAACGTAAAGCCAATACTTCTGCAGCAGGACGTATGAATGAAATATTGGCACACTACTGGCAGGATTGCCTCAAGCGACTATCTTTTATTTTATAACATCACACCCTTTTTTTAAAAAATAAAAAGCATTAACATACAGTTTAACAACATTTGCCAGAGAAATATACTACAAAATGTATTTTTTTTTTAAATAGTGTACGAGCAGAATATAAAAATAGTCATCTGTGGCAGCCCTGTAATAATCAATATAGCCATATTAGATTGTTACCAGACCAGAATAGAAAAAATCCTAGTTCTGCACAGAACCTGTTTTAAAAATTGCATTCATACGCGGAGAGAAGACAATGTTCTTAGGCAAACGACACCTTTCGTATATCTTAGTGACAATTTTGCAATAAAAAGCAAGTTGTGATCATCTCCCCCCCTTTCTAACAGCCGCACTTATTTATGTGAGTCATATTTATTATATAGTTGTTTAGAAAGTTGTAGGATGCATTACACACATGTAATTAACATGGAAAGTTTTTAAAAGCGAATACCTGAATAAATTTGAAAAAATAAATTAATAAAATAAATATTTTCCTCTTGCGGTTACAATTGTTTATACTCATATATATATATATATATATAATAAAATATTCGGAATTTGAAAAATACGCCCATGAAAAACAATAAAAATTTCGTTATTTCTCTGATTGGACAGACATTATAAGTTTTAAAAATACCATTTTATGGTCATTGACCTTCCATACCACGTTTAAAGATAATATACACCAAAACTGTTCTACTTTATGAGCTGAACTAATAAAAAAAAATTCCTTAAATAAATACAAATTTTAAACTTCATTTATGATAAGATACAGGACGTTCTGTCTTATCGTTTTTAAAACATTTAAATATGCAAAAACTACAAAGAAAGTAACTGCTGTATCAACACTGTTAATGAATAGGCCAATCCTTCACAAATATAACTATTTCAACCTTTCTCACAAAACCAAAAATGTGTATTTTAGAATCTTGCAGAAGAAATTTTTTTCAGCTTTTCTCACATAACCAAAAAGCGTATTGCACAATCTTAAAAAGAATAATCTCTTCAACTTTTCTCTCATAAACAAAAAAAAAAAAAAAAAAGGTATTGCAATTTTCAAAGAAACTTTTAACAACTTTTCTCTCATAAACAAGAAAAAAACGCATTGTACATGCTTGAAATTTTTTTTTTTCAACTTTTCTCTACTAACCGAAAAAGTGTATTGTACAATCGTGAAGAAAAAAAAAAAAAAAAAAACTTGTTTTAGCTTATCTCACATAACCAAAAAGCATATTGCACAATCTTTAAAAAGACAATTTTTTCAAACTTTCTCACATAAACAAAAAACAGGTATTGTATTTTTTGTTTTTTTAAACAAATTTTATCAACTTTCTCGCATAAACAAGAAAAAAAAACCGCATTGTACATTCGTGAAATTTTTTTTTCAAATTTTCTCAGCTAACCGAAAAAGTGTATTGTACAATCGTGAAAAAAAGCAACTTTTTTAGCATTTCTCACATTACCAAAAATGAGTATTGCTGAATCTTTTTTTTTTTTTTTTAACAATTTTTTTCAGTCTTTCTTTAATTACCAAAAGAGTATGTTGCACAACCTTGGGAAAAAAATAAATTAAATCTTTTTCGAGTTACCAAAAAAGTGTATTAGACATTTTAGATTATAGCTATTTTCTGTATTTTACTCACATAACGAAAAAAGCGCATTGTACAAACTTGAAGGAAGAAAATTCTTCAATTTTTCTCACATAAGTCTATTATCTTTCGCAAAACGGATGAACGCAAATTGGTTGAAATAATTTCAATAAAACTTTATTATAATCATTAAATTTATAAGGTGGATAAAGAAACGGGCTGTTTTTTAAATATATAAGATTTAATAAATTTCCTAAATTTATTTTTTTAAATATAGATTTCATAAATTTCATATTGTTCTGTTGACGTTAACTGGCAATCATAAATTTATATTAAATGTTTATATAAAAAAGCCCATTAAAGTTTTCAATTACAAATGATTTTCATCTGCTTTCTGTATACCGGAAAAAGCACGGAATATAATCCCTGTTATTTATTAAAATATTCTCAGAATCGAAGTAAAAAAATACATATTTTCTTAATCAAGATAAATATAACAAAACTATACAAACAAAAATATATAATCTTTTTTGGGGTTACCAATTATTCCGACAGGTGTTTTTTTTATTATTATAAACTAAGAAACCAAGAGAATTTTTGAGATATAAATGAGCATGTATATAAAAAAAAACTTTTTGCTTCCACTGATTTTTGGAAATTTTTCCGTGTATTTTTACAGTGTATGAATCAGGTTCATGCGTTCGTGTTCTACACCTTTTACGTTAAAAAGGATAAATTAACGGTGTTGGCCTTAAATTAAGTATAGAAATTTATATTTTTCTATTACTATAGCTTATACAAATTCAATTACGTAGATGAAAGTGCTTAATTAAGACTTGCTATGGACTAAAAGCCTGTGGACTATTTGTTTTAAATTCAGATTTTTTGATTAGCACTACTTTTCTAAAATGGTAAAATTGTCCTTTTTTTCGCCTTAATTAAAATGTCATTGAGAAAGTACAAATTTAAAAAACTGGTGCCAATCAAAATATCTGATTTTTTTAAAGTAACCCATTGGTAACACTAAATTGAGAATTGATAGCATCACAACAGAAATAAAAAGAAAAGAAATCGAGCTTTAGGAAATTGATTTGAAGATTCTCTCCCAATTCTCTATGTTTTCATACTTTTTTGGTGCAGGAAAGCAGAATATTAAACCTAGGATTAAACCGTTAAAATCGTTTTTTTACATATTTTCCAGAAAGATATGACTTGACAGACCGATTGCACTTTAATATGCGAATAGATGTTTAACTAATCCTAGTTTTTCGTCCGTGAATTCAATGAGGTGATTGTCTGTGCTACCACCCTCCGGTCTATGTATTGTCGAAATTGTTCCCGAATATTTTTTGTATATGCGTTTAAATGTAAGAGCATGTGATAATTTATTCTTTGACTCGAGTGGTGATTTTCATCCACCACTTTTGTTGTCAGGTGTAAATCGGGACATCAAATGCTTTGCACACCACTAATATCTTACACCAGGGCTGTTCAACGCATGGTGCCCTTTGAAGGTTTTTTGTGCGCCCTTTTGAATGTTTCCTGTTACTAATATTTTTAAAAATAAAATTCCATTTAAAAGGATGCTTTATTTAAAATCCTTGATGTTTGCTTGAGAGATACTTTTGAAATCTCTGTATGTATATATTTCAGAAATCAAAAATGAAAATGCATTTCAAAAATTTAATTATGTGTTATTGCGTTTCTTCACTAATTTATGGGTATTTTTTATTAAACATATTATGCAAATTATGCTGATGGAAATTGGTAAACGTTGACAATAACTTTTTTAATATATGTTAAGATGGGAAATGTAGGGGAAAAAAGCGCACCTTTTCCTCTTCCGTCCTGCATGAAGTTAAGCTGTTTTGTTGTTGTTTGTTGATATTGTTACTATAATCAGTGGCAGTTTTAGAGTACGGATAAGGGATGTCATTTCATTTCACAGTCTTTTAAAATTTTAGGTAATTTTCTGATTTTGTCAAAAAAAAAAAAAAAAAAAAAAAAAATCTGTAAAATCATACGAAATGATTTCCATCAATGAAATTTCTTCCAGGCTGTATCTATAGAACCACTCATGGATTGGTCACTAATATGAATGCCTTTGTTTTTCTACATTTTATAACGACATACTTGCGCCTCCAAAATAAATCGAGTAGTATTTATCCATCCTAATAATAATAACAGTAAAATAAAAAACCCTAACAATATTTCTGATTACCATTTTATTTCAATTAAAAGCCAAATTAAAGTTTCTGGCTTTTTCACTACAAAAATGTTTTTGAACTAGCACCTCGAAGAAAAATATGTAATTCGAAATTTACTTCGATTTATAATTACTAGGGGGGCCCAGCCCCCCTGCTCGCTATGCTCGCCAACCCCCCCCCCCCCGCGTAATCGCTTCGCGGTTCCAAATTATTGGCTACCCCTGCTTGCTGCGCTCGCCAATACCCCATGGTATGAATAAGCAGTTGCAGACCTTTCAAATGATGTGTCACACGACTGGTGTTGTAAAGAAACTAAAAATGTGCCCCCCAGGGGGCAGAGTGGGAGGCGACACAAAAGACATCCATAATATGAATAAGCAGCTGTAGACCTCTCAAATGATGTGTCACACGAATGGTGTTGTAAAGAAATTAAAAATGTGCCCCCCTGGGGGGCAGAGTGGGGGTGACACACAAGACATCCATAAAATGAATAAACAGTTGCAGACCTTTCAAATGATGTGTCACACAATTTGTGTTGTAAAGAAATTACAAAATGCGCCCCCTCTGAGGGCAGAGGGGGGGGGGTTACACACAAGATATCCATAATATGAATAAGCAGTTGCAGACCTCTCAAATGATGTGTCACACAATTGGTGTTGTAAAGAAATTAAAAATGTGCCCCCCCGGGGGGCAGAGTGGCGGATGACACACAACACATCCATAATATGAATAAGCAGTTGCAGACCTTTCAAATGATGTGTCACACAACTGGTGTTGTAAAGAAATTAAAAATGTGACACCCCCCCCCTTGGGGAGAGCAGAGTGTGGGGGTGACACACAAGACATCCATAATATGAATAAGCAGTTGCAGACCTTTCAATCTTGTGTAACACAACTGGTGTTGTAAAGAAATTAAAAATGTGTCCCCCCTGGGGAGCAGAATGGGGGATAACACAATAGACATCCATTATATGAATAAGCAGTTGCAAACCTCTCAAATGATGTATCAAACGACTGGTGTTGCAAAGAAATCAAAAATTTGGCGAAATATTACAGTTATCGCCAAGTTGGCGTCACTTTTGACAACTAATTTTGGTCGCCAAATTTGGCGATATATCGCCAAGTTGGCGACAAACTTGGCGATTGTTGGCGATGGTAACATTTCCTCTCTTTATGGTAACCCATACGGCGATGCATAGACGGAGTCCTTTCCTGATTGGTCTATTCGACTCATGGAAGGAGTGGACAACCCGGATTCGTTAGTTCCGGAAATCTTCCACATCAGCATCATTCCAGGAGTCATTCCTTTTAAGGCTAGTTTTTTTTTTTACTACTAGGGGGGCCCCGCCCCCCTGCTCGCTATGCTCGCCAACCCCCCGCGTAATCGCTTCGCGATTCCAAATTATTGTCTACCCCTGCTTGCTGCGCTCGCCAATAACCCATGGTATGAATAAGCAGTTGCAGACCTTTCAAATGATGTGTCACACAATTGGTGTTGTAAAGAAATTACAAAATGCGCCCACTCTGAGGACAGAGGGGGGGGGGGGTTACACACAAGGTATCCATAATATGAATAAGCAGTTGCAGATCTCTCAAATGATGTGTCACACAATTGGTGTTGTAAAGAAATTAAAAGTATGTCCCCCTGGGGGGTAGAGTGGGGGATGACACACAACACATCCATAATATGAATAAGCAGTTGCAGACCTTTCAAATGATGTGTCACTCAACTGGTGTTGTAAAGAAATTAAAAATGTGACCCCCCCCCCTGAGGAGAGCAGAGTGTGGAGATGACACACAAGACATCCATAATATGAATAAGCAGTTGCAGACCTTTCAAATCTTGTGTAATACGACTGGTGTTGTAAAGAAAATAAAAATGTGTCCCCCCTGGGGAGCAGAATGGGGGATAACACACAAGACATCCATTATATGAATAAGCAGTTGCAAACCTCTCAAATGATGTATCAAACGACTGGTGTTGTAAAGAAATTAAAAATTTGGCGAAATATTACAGTTATCGCCACGTTGGCGTCACTTTTGACAACTAATTTTGGTCGCCAAATTTGGCGATATATCGCCAAGTTGGCGACAAACTTGGCGATTGTTGGCGATGGTAACCTTTCCTCTCTTTATGGTAACCCATATGGCGATGCATAGACGGAGCCCTTTCCTGATTGGTCTATTCGACTCATGGAAGGAGTGGACAACCCGGATTCGTTAGTTCCGGAAATCTTCCACATCAGCATCATTCCAGGAGTCATTCCTTTTAAGGCTAGTTTTTTTTTACTATAGAAGGATAGAAGGATTTTAATTTCTTTTTCTTTTTTACAAGGAGTTCCAGGTCTACACAGGGACCTTATGTCTTTTACTGCGTATCACTACTAAAACTGTGAGCTAATTTTGCTGTACGTTTTGAGTCCTGTTAAAGATGGCGTCCTTTATTCTTTGTCAAGGAATGAAATGCGCCCTTGCTTAATAAAAGGTTGGATAAGCTTGTCTTACAGTATAATTCTCCATCTTTTATCTCCGATTATTCGGCTGTTAAATAAAGTGAAGAAAATTAATTTAAAATTAATTTGTCCAAAGTATTTGGAGCACCCACTTGCGGAACACTTGTGGTCAGTGAAAATCATCACGTGAGAGCAAAGGGTTAAATTAACGGAGTCAGCCTTAAATTAAATATAAAAATTAAAATTTTTTGTTGAGTTTGTATAGAATCAGTTACGTAGATGAAAATGCTTGTTTAAGAATTTATAACATTAAAAAAAACATTTATTCTGGTTCTAGGAAATTAATTTGCATACTATTAAAATCATTTGTAAATTTTTCCAAAAATTGGTAATAGCAAAAAAAAAAAAAAAAATCTTTTTATAATTGTTTTTTTAAATGTCTACATTTAAGAAAACAATTAGTCCATGGAGTCCAAAGTCCATAGAGTTCGAGAAATCTAAAGAAAAATAATTCTTTTCGGAATCAATTAAGAAGATTTTTTTCTTTTTGTTATTACAGCCTATGAGTCAGAAATTAACAACTTTTAATGTTTTACTCCAAAGTCTTCTTTACGTAATTTAAGCTTCAGAAATTCTACGAAATTTCCCAGAATTATTTTGAAAGAGTGCGAAAACTTTTAATACCTTACCTGAAATGCGCTGAACCATATATTCTTCATGAAGATAAATTTCCTGTTATTTTATCTTTCTCCTAGTACAGAATTATCCACATAGAGGTGATGGTCCTGGGAGATTTCCAACTAGGCCTTATTCCTTTGAAAATTAAAATTTAATCTATTATCAAACATGCTAAACTGTTCTGAAAGTTTCAGTGTTTTATCATTCAATGTAACACCACACATGCGAAGTAGTCATTTTTCATCGTACGAAGCATTCTGGCAGGGGGAGAGAAAAAAAGAAAAGAAACAAACTTCAAAAAAGTAATCTCCGGTTCGAAAAGGTGAAAAAAATGTTCAGAATTTTAAAGGGGAATAAAAAATGGGGACATATATATATTTTTTTTTATTAATGTCAAAAATATCCAAACATTATGTAAAGTTAGATATTTCCTCAACCTTTATTTCTAATTCATGCGCTGCTCAAATTCTTTACGCATATATTTTGTGCAGACATTTAAACGTAAAAACAGGTAATAATTAACCCTTTGCACGGAAGAGGTGACTCTCATTCACCACTAATTTTGTTAGATGCCCTGCGTAAATCGGGACACTAAATGGTTTGGACAGCTTTAATATCTTACTTTTTTTTTTTTTTTTTTTTTTTTTTTTTTTTTTTTTTTTTTCATAGATTATACAGTCACTAAATAAGGTGAAGAAAACTAGTTTAAAATGCTTTTGTCTAAAACATTTGGTGGAAGAAGTTACACGGGACACTAGTGGTCCATGAGAGTCACCTCTCGAGTGCAAAGTGTTAAATTAAATATAAAAATTAATATTTTTCTGTAACTACAATTTGTATAAAATCAGTTACGTAAATGAAAATGCTTATTTAAAGATCAATAACACCAAAAAAACCATTCATTCTAGTTTTAGAAAACCGATTTGCACATTATTAAAATAATTTATAAACGTTTCCGAAAATAAGTGGTAGCAGAAAAGGAAAAAAAATATTTATTTTTACAATTGATTTTTTAAGTATAGAAAATCTATCGAGTTCGTGGATTCTAAAGAATAATAACTCTTTTCGAAATCAATTAAAAAGAACTTATTTTTAACAGTGTATGAGTCAGAAATTAGTAACTTTTAATATTTTAGAATAAAGTCTTCTATATAAAACTTAATTTAAGATTCAGAACTTCAGCAAAATTGCCCAGAATTATTTCGAAAGAGTAAGAAAATATTTAATACCTTACCTGAAACGCGCTGAATTGTATATTTGTCATGCATTTCTCATGAAGATAAATTTCCTGTTATTTTATCTTTCTCCGAGTACAGAATTATTCAAATATAGGTGATGGTCCTGGGAGATTTCCACCTAAGCCTTATTTCTTTGAAAATTAAAATTTAATATACTATCAAACATGCTAAACTGTTCTGAAAAGTTTCAGTGTTTTATCATTCAATATAACACCACACACGCGAAGTAGTCATTTTTCACCGTCCGAAGCATTCTGGCAGGGGAGGAAAAAAAAAGAAAAGAAACAAACATTAAAGAAATAATCTCCGGTTAGAAGAGGTGAAAAAAATGTTCAGAATTTTAAAGGGGAATAAAAAATGGGGATATATATATATATATATATATATATATATATATTGTTTTCCTTAACGTCTTTTTTTTTAATGGCAAAAATATCCAAACATTATGTCAATTTAGGTATTTCCTCAACCCTTTATTTCTAATTCATGAGCTGCCCAATTTTTTTCCGAATACATTTTGTGAAAGCATTTAAACGTCAGAACAGGTGATAATTAACACTTTGCACTGGAGAGGTGATTCTCATTCACTACTCAGATGTCCATCGTCAATCGGAATGCCCAATGCTTTGCACATTACTAATGTCTTACAGTTAATTTCGCCATTTTGTATCACAGCTTACTTCGGCCATTAGATAAGGAGAAGAAAATAAATTTAAGGCAGTTCTTAAATCAAAAAGAGCAACTTTGTGACACATGCTTTAATTTATTTTTATTGGGAAATGCATGAAAATAACATGTGTTATTATTCAGAAACTGTCTAATTGCACTCAATTTTCTGTTTTTTTTTAAACACAATAGATTTTTCACAGAAAGCCTTCAAAGTTGACACTTTTGAGCACATTCCCCGACGAAAGCAGAAAAACCGGTCGAAAAGCAGGAGAAAAACGGGTGATTTCGTCATCGAAATAGCTTACAACTGGATAGGTCTGGATAGGTAATTTAATCATCACAAAATGGAAAAATAAGTTCGATTCGAAATCGCTTCCATAGTTAGGCATTCCAATTTAAAATCTTTCTGTTAAAAAATGAATTTGTAAATGTGTCAAAACGTTTTGCGCTTGTTGAGCCGAGCAGTTGAGAACACCCTTAAAATGATGATAATCAAAGTATCAGGAGCACCCGTTTACGCGGGGCATTTGTTTCATTGAAAATCATATCTCGAGTACAAAGGGTTAAATTAGCTGTGTTGGCGTTAAAGTAAGCACAAAAATTAATATTTTTTTTTGTTACTATACCTTGTATAAAATCAGTTATGTGGATGAAATTTTTTTTTCAGAATTGATAATATATAAAAACAAGTAGGAAATTGCACGTGAAACGTAGCAAATGAGGTGCGTTCGTACGATAACGAAGTTTTAAAATATTCAGATCTTGCTGATATAGTAGAGCGTACTTTGGATACAGTATGGTGGTCGAAATCTTTTTGTTCCTGTAAATATGCAGGGAGTAATTTTTATTATACTTCATTAACGTATATCTTATTCATAAAATGTGAAGTAGTTTAATATAATTAAAACACGCCTCAAACAATGTTTCCCCGTATAACATTATTTAGTGGAATACATTTGTGTGGCCCTGTAATTTAATAATAAATATTCTTTGCGCCACAGATTGTACAGAATGTATATTTTAGTACATACAAAATTATGTAATAAATATACGTTTTAAATTTCAAATGATTAAAATGCATTTGAAACTTTTTTCCCTATTGACCGTAATGTAATGAAATCCTTTTAATTGTCCCTGTAATTGATCTATCCATCCGATTTTCATAAAATTTGAAATGACTCGACAAAATTATGTAATAATTATGTATTTTTAATTTCAAACGATTCGGTTGGGTAGTTTTTGCGTTGTTATATGTGGACAGACGGACGGACAGACAGACAGATGGACGGACAGACGGACGGACTGAATGACAATAATAGGTGCTACGTATTTACATAATTACGAACGCACCTAAAAACTTTATTCAAAATTACGGCAAATCGGATAAATCTGTATAAAAACCCATTTATCTAATTTAAGGAAGGCGATAAAACGTCAATTACTTCATTATACTTAACCAAAAGAAAAAACACGAATTACTTAAAGTGTCCGATCAATGAAATCGTATCCAAAATTTTAAGCAAATTGGATAATTCTGTATTATAACCAATTTAACTAATTTAAGGAAGGAAATAAATTGTAACTTTCACCTTTATATTTAACCGAAGAATCACCAAAATTAATCAGTGAAGAGCTTCATCAGAATGAACAAATGCGAGATTTGGAGCAAATCGCTTAACAGACAGACAGACGGACAGACAGACGGACGGACTGAGCGACAATAATAAGTGCTACGTATTTACATAATTACGAACGCACCTAAAAAAAAACATTTATTCCGTTTTCAGGAAATTGATTTGCATACTATTAAAACCATTTGTAAACTTTTCGGAAAATTGGTGGTATTAAAAAAAAGTAATAAATAAATAAATATTATTTTTATATTTGCATTTTAAATATAGAAAGTTCATCGAGTTCGAGAATTCTAAAAATAAATAATTCTTTCTGGAATCAATTAAGAGCTTTTTTTTTTTTTCAATATATAAGTCAGAAATTAACAACTTTTAATATTTTACTCTAAAATGTTCTTTACAAAGCGTAATTTAAACTTGAGAAATTCTACAAAATTGCTCAGAATTTTTTTTGAAAGAGTACGAAAATACTTAATACCTTACCTGAAATGCGCTGAGTTATATGTATATTCTTCATGCATTTCTAATGAAGATAAATTTCCTGTTATTTTATCTTTCTCCTAGTACAGAATTATTCAAAAGAGGTGATGGTCCTGGGAGATTTCCACCTGAGCCTTATTCCTTTGAAAATTAAAATTTAATGTAATATCAAACGTGCTAAACTGTTCTGTGTGTTTGTCTCTTTAAAGTTTTTGTGTTTTATCATTCAATGTAACACCACACACGCGAAGCAGTCATTTTTTAGCGTACGAAGCATTCTGACAGGGGAAGTTAAAAAAAAAGAAAAGAATCAAACGTTAAAAAAATAATCTCCGGTTCTAGAAGCGGAAAAAAAAGTTCAGAACTTTAAAAGGGAATAAAAAATGGGGATATTTATATATTCTTTTCCTTTGCTTTTTTTCACGTTAATGCCAAAAATATCCAAACATTCCCTTGTAGCAAACCATTATTGGTTCAACGTTGCGCCCATATTTCATTTATTGGAAATATTGCTAATAAAACGCCAATATTGATTAAATATTGGCATTTCATTTGAAATATATCCAATGAATTTCCAATATTGTACAAATGTTGGTGTTACATTGGAAATATTTCCAATGAATTTCCAATATTGTACAAATGTTGGCGTTACATTGGAAATATTTCGAATGAAACCCCAATATTTAGCCAATATTGGCATTTTATTAGCAATATTTCCAATGAAACCCCTATATTGGCATAATACTGGCTGCAAATATTGACTAAATAAGGGCAAAATGTAAACACCCCAATATTGGAGCAATATTTCATGCCAGCATTGCGTCTATGGGCCAATATTGCTCCAAGATGTAGCCAATATGGGCTCAATATTGTTTGGCTACTGGGGTCATGTTGATTTAGATATTTCCACAACGTTTTTTTCTATTTCATGCGGTGTCCAAATTGTTTCTGAATATATTTTGTGCCGGCATTTAAACGTAAGAGCAAGTAAAAATTAACACTTTTCACTGGAGAGGTGACTCTTACTCACCTCACTAGTGTTGTCAGGTATCCCTCGTAAATCGGGAAGCCAAACGGTTTGGATAGCACTAATATCTTATTGCTTATTTCGCTGTCTTTTGTCACAAGTGATTTGGTCATTAGATATGTTCAAGAAAATTAGTTTAAAATGTTGGTGTCCAGAACACTTTGAGCATCCATTTATTCGGAACACTAGTAGTCAGTGTGAATGTAGTGCAAAGGGTTAAATTAATGGTGTTACCGTTTAATTGAATATAAATAATGATATTTTTCTGTTACTACAGTTCGTATAACATCAGTTACGTAGATGAAGAATCGATAACGTACACACACACAAAAATAAAACATTTATCCGGGTTTCAGGAAACGAAAAACATTTCCACTAACATTGCCACACTAAAATTCCACTAACATTCCCACCCCACTTTTTATCCGTTTTATACGCTGACTGTCTTGCAAATGGCGTTCGGTGACTGGTATTTTGTCTCTGTCATATTCAAACTTTCTTCGTGCGCTCTGGTCGTGTTTTTGGGGGGGCCGTTTGCAGAGCTGTTTTTGTGCGAGCATAACGCGTCCGTTTATTGCGATACACGTACAGTTTCAACGCTCTTTAGGGTTTTTGCATGCGCTGAGCATTTTGTGATGAAAAAAAAAATGGGCGTTGCCTTTGGAAATTTTCAAATTTCTGTAACTATAACCGTAACCGCAAGCATCATTTTGTGGCCGTTCACAAAATCTCGTGCTCATACCTCTGAATAGCTATATCTGAAATCTCAACTCGATCAACTGAACGGACTGGCCGCTAGAGCTCCATATATCGGCACAGTTTTTTTTATGACTACCCTGTATATAATATTGCTTCATTATATATATAAAATCTATCAACTTCCAGAATTCTAAAGTGAAATCATTCTTTTCGGAATCAATTGAGAAGAACTTTTTTCTTTTCAGAAATTAACAACTTTTTAATATTTTACAAGAATGTCTTCTTTATAAAGCGTAATTGAAGCTTCAGAACGTCTACAAAATTGCCCAGAATTATTTTGAAAGAGTATGGAAATATTTAATACCTTACTTGAAATGCACTGACTGTATATTCATCATGCATTTGTTATGAAGATAAATTTCCTGTTATTTTATCTTTTTCCAAGTACAGAATTATTCAAATAGAGGTGGTGATCCTGGGAGATTTCTACGTAACCATTATTCCTTTGAAAATTAAAATTTAATGTATTATCAAACATGCTAAACTGTTCTGAAACTTTTTGTGTTTTATCATTCAATGTAACACCACACACGCGAAGTAGTCATTTTTCATCAGATGAAGCATTCTGTGTAGGGGGAGGGAAGAAAAAGAAAAGAAAAGAAAAAAACTTCAGAGAAATAATCTCCGGTTCGAAAAAGTGAAAAAAAAATGTTCAGAATTTTAAAGGGGATTAAAAATGGAGATATAATTTCCCCCCTTTGCTTTTTTTATAATTCCCAAAAATATTCAAATATAGTGTCAATTTACATTTTCACTCATATTTTGTTTCAATTCTTGCTCTGTCGAATGTGTTTCCGAGTATTTTTGTGCACGCATTTAAATGTAAGAGCATGTGAAAATTAACCCTCTGCACTCAAAAGCCAACTTTCATTTAGCACTATTAATGTCAGGTGCAGTGTTCTCGCTGACATTTGACCAACATTTGTAATTTGGCTAATTAAAAATAAAAAATATTCGCCAAATGAAAAAAGTATTAGCAAAATAAATTTGACATATAGCACCAAATAAATTAGCTTTAATCCTTTAATGTACCCTCTTTTTCCAATATGTTTTAAAATATACACTGTAAAAATAATTTCAAGAGGTTACTAAAAAATTTTTAGTAAATTTGTATTCCACAGAATTTTTTAGTAACCATTACAAACTTTTTTTTGCAAGTGAAACAAGCATTTCTTTTGTATACTGAACAAAAGAATTTTTTGTATAACTAACTTAAAAATTTTTAGTATGAACCATCAAGCAAAATTTAGTAATAGCTCCAAAATGACTTTTAATAGCCTTTACTGCGCCCAAGGGCAGGAGCTTCCTTTGAGCTGCATCCAGACTTCTGAAACGATAGATTTTCGGAAAAACCACAATAGATAGCAGCACCAAACATTGCTACCTGCTCCGACAGGATTTTCATAATCCGTTTATTAACGAGTACTTACACTACATACATTCGGGGCGTATTTGGCTGTGTCCAGCATCGAACCCGGGACCTTTCAGCCTGGAGTCCGTTACTATAACCACTATGCTATCAAGGTCACACCAAGTGAGTTTTAGTAACAGCTATTAAAAATATAAAACTATTAACTCTTATTCATCGCTAACTTTTTTCTAGTAATTCTTACAGATTTTCTAGTAACCGACTAAGATTACTAAAAATTTTTTAGTAATTACAAGGATCACTAAAGTTTTTTTAATAGATCGACCTTTTTTTTTTACAGTGTAGTTTTTATAACTGCGACAATGATTCTTGTAAATCAAATTTCAACTACTGCTGCAAACATATTAAAAGTATGTACATATTAAAAACATGTAGATATGCATATGTATGCAAAGCGAAAAAGAAAAGAAAAAAATATCAAAAATTGAGCACAAGCAATTTGGCGAATCGAAACGCGTGTTTATTCGCCAAACGAAGAATTTAGTCGCAATTTGGTGCAATGGCGAGCGACAGCAACAACCCTGGCCAGGTGTTCTATTCATAAATCGGGATGTGCCAAATGTTTTGGACACCGCTAATAACTTACAGTTTATTTAGCAATCTTTTATCACAGATTAATCTGTCTTTAGATACGTTGAAGAAAATTAGATTAAAATGCTGGTGTCCAGAGCATTTGGACCACCCTTTCAAGCGGAACACTAGTGGTCAGTGAGAATCAAGTGCAAAAGATTATACGAACTGTGTTAGCGTTAAATTAAATAGAAAATTTAATGTTTTTCTGTTAGTATAGTTCGTGTAAAAACAGTTACGTAGATGAAAACGCTTATTTAAAAATTGTTAACATTAAAAAATATATATATTCCGGTTTAAGGAAACTGATTTGCACATATTTAAAACCATTTGTAAGCTTTTCCAAAAATTGGTTGTATCAATATATATATATATATATATATATATATATATATATATAAAACTGATTTTTTAAATATAAAAAATCCATCGAGTTCGAAAATTGTAAAGAAAAATAATTCTTTTCTTAATCAATTAAGAAGAATTTTTTTCCAGTTTTCTTTCTTTTTATTACAGTGTATAAGTCAAAAATTAACAACTTTTACTATTTTACTCTAAAGTCTTCTTTACAAAGGGTAATTTAAGCTTCAAAAATTCTACAATATTGCCCAGAATTATTTTGAAAGAGTACGAAAATATTTAATACCTTACCTGAAATGCGCTGAGTTATATGTATATTCTTCATGCATTTCTTATGAAGATAAATTCCCTGTTATTTTATCTTTCTCCGAGTACAGAATTATTCAAATAGAGGTGGTGGTCCTGAGAGATTTTCACCTAAGCCTTATTCCTTTGAAAATTAAAATTTAATGTATTATCAAACATGCTAAACTGTTGTGAAAGTTTTTTTGTTTTATCATTCAATGTAACACCACACACGCGAAGTAGTCATTTTTCATCGTACGAAGCATTCTGGCTGGAGGAGGGAAAAAAAAAGAAAAGAAACAAACTTCAAAAAAGTAATCTCCGGTTCAAAAAGGTGAAAAAAAATGTTCAGAATTTTAAAGGGGAATAAAAAATGGGTATATATATATATATGTGTGTGTATTTTTTCCTTCTTTTCTTTTTATTATTATTATTAATGCCAAAAATATCCAAACATTATGTCAATTTACATTTTCCCTCAACTTTTATTTCTAATTCGCGTACTGTCCATATTGTTTCCAAATATTTTTTGTGCACGAATTTAAACGTAACCGCACGTGATAAGTAAATTTAGCGACGCAGAAAAAAAAACTTTATCAATAAATTTACCGTAATATGACACACAATATGAACAATATGACAAAAAATATTACAAACTTTTATGAATTTCGAAATTTTTATTGTAATTTTTAAATTGTTTACAAGTTTTGTTTAGCTATAGAATCAGCAGACAAACTAAAAATCTGTATATAGCAAAAATGACCACTCATAATTATTGATCCTGGTCTATAAGAAAGTTTAGTATTATAATACAATATTAAAAAACTTGCTCATGTTTATTACAATTTAGTAAATGCATAGATGTTATGTTATTAATTTTTCCTTCGCGATATCTCCCTTTATTTTTCTATTACGCAAAATTACCGGGATATTCATTAATGTGTATTCTTTAATAATATCTGTCATTAATTATATTAAATTCTCCTTAAATTAATTATTATCTTACTCAGTTTACTTAAATAAATATTTATCAGTTAATTCCTAAATTGCCTCATCATTTTTTGACCAATTTCTATTATTTAGTATGAATTCGAATGTTTTTAAAAGAGCCATTTCTTTTTATATTTTTACTTATTTTTATTCCAAGATCTTTCCCGCCGTGGGATATTTGTTGACTCCTCATGTTTTTAGCTCATTACGCATCTTTAGCTGATTTCTTCTCAGATTGCATGGCTGCCAACTTCTACGCCTATTTAAAGTTAAATAAACATATTCGAATCAGAAATTTTACTTAATAATTGACAATATGTATTGTAATATATAATACTGAATGTATCTGGCATACATTTTACTAAAAAAATTTTTTGGTTCCAAATATGTTTACATGATTTAAAGAGGAGTAGAAGTTGGCAGCTCTGAGAATGTTTCTCATTGGACCTTTTCGCATGACATTCTTATACCATACCAATCAGACGCGCGTGACGCCATGATTTATATCCTTGCGAGTTTGATCAAAAAGCAGGAGCATTCGGTGAAAACTTAGAATTTGTGCGATTTTCAACTTAAACAAATCACGCTGGCTGGAAGTATCCCTATCTCTACCGCTTTCTTCATTCTAAATTTCCTATAATAGTAACTATGATTTGCCACAGCAAGACCTGAGCTTTAACATTAAGGTGGGAACTGTTTTAGATGATGCATTGTTGTTAAAGTTTAAAAGCCACGCAGATGCTTTAGAGGTCGTCCTAAAGATGCCACGCTTGGAGAGGGGAGGAGGATTCGTGAAATTCTGACAGTTTGTGACAAGAGGATGGGAAAGGGTAAAAATATGTGACATCACAGATTTTGGTTAAAAAAAACATTGAAAATCACAGATTATTGAGAAATTAAAGTATATTGTGTTCATAAAGTAAAGACAAAATTTAAAGCCAAATATACTATTAAATTCCATTTTAAATTCTAAAATATTACTGTTTTCAATTGCTCCTATATATTAATATTGCATTACTATTGTATATTAATTATAATCTTTGTTACAAAATTTGTGTGCATGGATCTTATTTCATACAAAATAAGTACGCAAATCATTTTTATTGTTACGAGGTGGAACCCGTCGAACTTCGACGAAAAAAAATGTTTTAGAAGGAACTGTTTCATTGATATAACAACGTACAAAATTAGCTACAGTAAAAAATGCATCTTATATTGGTCAGGTTAACTCTAAAAAAATATTATTTTAAGCTAAAATTAACAAAATACCATTTCTATAAAAGTCAGTTGTCCAAATTATTAAAATTAAACCTTTATCGCATATGTAATATAAAACATGATAAAGATAAGTAATTATGATAAAGTTATCAATTGAGGCTCTTATGCTTGGTAAAAAAAAAAAAAATAAAAAAAAAAAAAAAAAAAAAATTGACACGATCATAAAATTTCACGTGAAATCTAAACCCGTCATCATTTTTATCTTCTCAAAATTTACATACGATTTTTTTTTTCAAATTTAAGAGAAAGTATCGCATTTTTGTTGCCACAATTACAAAATTTGCACAAAACTATAAAAAAATTAATATCACAAAAATAAATTGAGATACAGCTTTCAAACAAATTGCATTTAAAAGTACTTTTTTTTCTCCATACGCCGATGTAAATATTGAAAATGTGCGATGTTTAGATGCATAAAAATTGCAGTAGCAAAAATTGCAAAACCGAATTGCTTGGGAAAGTGTTGCCATTCGCAAAATGACGTATGCGTTACGCACAGATACGTTTGGTCTTTATAATATAGATTCTCACAAAAGTCATTAAAACACACAATTAAAGTTCAAAAATAACATTTAAAATGTGATCAATCACATAGTGCTTTTTTTTCTGAACTGCAAGTATATGTATATGTAATATTGCGTGACATGTGACAAGGGTTGGGGTAAGGGGTACGATGAAGTGTGGCACTTTGTGACAAAGGGGGGGGGGGAGAGGGGGTAAAAAATATTGAAAAAAAGTGTGACAAAATTTATGGACAGCCCTTAGATATTTCATGGAGAAACTTCGAGATGGAATCATTCTATTTCCTGTTCGTTCACTTCATGACCTACACTAATGACTGTTAAAAGCACTGATATTCATAGAATGAATTCACGCACCACTAAATGGAATTACCATGCATTCGACTGAATGTTTGCCATATCTTATGAAGAAAATTCTGGTTCGAATCGACTATTATCATTCTGGCAGGGGTCATTTTGACCCTTAATGGCGGTTCTAGTGTTAAAATAAAAGCAACAAATTGATTTTTTAAACATTATTTTTTAATAATTATTCATCTTTATCTACAAAAATTAATTTAAGTTAAATAATGGGCATAAAACATACATTAGATATGTATGAACACCAACACATTTCCACAGTATTAAAGTTTTACATTTCTGAAAATTAACAAACCTCATTTTGCATCAGATCAAAAAAATATGTAACGCTTCATATATAAATCCATGTTTTTAAATATGAGCCGATGTTACTTTAAAATAAATCCAGGTCATGCTTTAAAAACATCTTCTTTAAGCAGATTATTTTAAATCATTAAACATAAACATTTAATTTTTATCGAATACGATGCCAAACTCTGACGCAACTCAAAAAGTCATTAACTTTGCCTTGCTGATATTTTATTTTGTAATTACCTTTAAAACCAGAAAAAAAGGCAAACAAACAATTTTTGAATTGTTCATATTTTTATTTAAAAAGTTAAGTTCCCATCACTTCAAAATTTAATTAAATGAAACCCCCTCTTATCTAAACATTTTTAAGAGACTTCAAAACACATTTTTTTTTCTCCCTCCTGCAGAAAATCAATTTTCCCTCGAAGGCCTCCCCCCCCCCCCTCTCTCTCTTCTTTTTTTTAAATATTAAAAGAAATGTTAAACAGGTTATACACATTTCCCCACTTATATTATTCAATGTTTAATCTTGCACGCAAAACGGACATTTTTCATCAAAAGACATGTTCAAATTTTATTTATCTCTGGTGGTTTTTTTTTTTTATATTATTATTCACTATTTTCCATAAAAATGCAAAAATATTGTGACAAAGTTTCTGCCACGGCTCAAGCGATAAGTTTTTAAATTATATTTCAACGAGCAAAGAATTTTTCGAATTTCTTTTTCTTTTTCATTTTGGAAAAGAAAGATTAAAAAGTTCGAATAATTACTTCTCGGTGGTCTATCAGGGCGTTTTACATTCTCTACATTTTTTGAAATTAAATTGAGGAACTAGATCCAGTGCAGTTGAAATCTTTGATTAAAGCGCGCCATGGATTTTTGAACTTTGGAAAACTTCTGAATGTGAAATCAGAACTGATCTGTTTTCTCATTATTTATAAACTGAGGAAAAAACAAGGTTTACGATATAATGCATAAATTAATACTTTTATTTATTTTTGCGTTTTTTATTATTTTCTTTAGAAATTACTTTCGTATATGAATGCGCTTGAAGTTAAATTGAAGAAGACTTTTGAAGTTTGCAAAATTTTTTCTAATCAATTTCATTTTACAATCTTCGTTACTTTTTTATACTGAGATGCGCTGTTGGTAATTAATTTATTTCAAATCTGTTTCTTGTTTTGAATTTTCATATCTAAAAACAGAATAATTTTTTACTTTCTCATATTCCTTGAAAGGTTTGATGTGATAAATACAAGTTGATCAAAAGTTACGAATTGATTGAAGTTTTGCTTTCTGCATTTTTAATGGACATCAAGCAATGGAAGTTTTATAGTTCGTTTATGCTTTTTAAATGATGTTGAAACATTTGTGAGACAAGCAGAAACTAGTTCCTTTTCAACAGTTCTTTCAAGAGGAAGTCTGTTAGAAAGAATATCATTTTGATGAGACATTTCACAGATGCAGTTTTTTGTGAATAGTTTTTCCGGCACTACCGTAACTGAGATGATTCGCAAATCATATCATTTAGATAGTTCCCCTTCGGTCTCATAGTATAAAGTCTTAGAGCAAAGAGAAATTAATAGAGTGGAAGTACAATGTCTGTGAGTGACGCCAAAAATGTAACTTTAAAATCTGCAAATTAAGCCTAATTACGCCCCAACAAAATCGCGTACTTTGATACGCATATCAATTCAAACCTGTTTAAACCCGTATTTCTTTGCTGCAACACACGATCGGAAAATGTAAAAGTAACTAATCTATAGCTTCACAGATAAGAATTATTTGATTATTTTATGATATGTGTTTTAAATATCAATATAGAAAATTCTTTTAAGATTTTGCTTGAAGAGATACATTCTTTTAGTAATGTCTTAAAATCGTTTGCATTCGAAAATCTAAATTTTAGATCAGTATTTATTACTTAAGTTTTCATACATGATTTTAAAAGAATCTTTACATCATTAGGTTTTAAATATTTATTTACATGCAATTATTAATATGTTGTTAAAAAGAAATAAAGATGTTTAAGTAAATTAGAAGAAAAATTTTAGTAATACAATTTTAAGTTCATATCAAATGTTTTCAATATCTTATTTTATTTTAATTTGACATTTAATTATTGCTGATTTTCCAACATTTTTTTAAAATTAGTAATAATAGAAAAAAGCCATTTTTAAAATTTACTATTTCTTCTTAAAATATGTTTTAGCTGTTTTTCTTCTTCAATTCATTTCTTTCAATTCGTCTAATTAATACAAAATCCCTTCCACGTGCTTTTGTTTGGGACATTAAAATTTGAGCGATAAATGGTTTCAAATTGCAAACCTTTTTTGCGGCTTACTTCACCTCCACCTATCTTTTTCCTCCATGGTATGAAGTCCTATATTTTTTAGATCAATTTCTTCCTTTTTCCGCTAATTGGATCATGTGTGTGAGGCATGTGGTCAGTTTACAAAATTCCTTTTCCATCTAACAGCAGTGTCAAATGATTGACTATCACTTTTATAAGCTTCCAACGTTTCATTGTGAATTTCGTAGGCATTATAACTTTTCAAATGCAGTAACTACTGGCATTCACCAGCAATATGCTACGGGTTACTTTAATCTTCAATTTCCTTAAGAGCCCACAATAGTCACAGAAAAAGTACGCAAAAAGACCCGGATGATTATGCAAAGTCTATGGGAGCGTTCTTTTCTAATATCTCGCTCAAATTTTAATATTTTTACATGATTTTTTTTGCACAGGCTAGCTTAGGACGATCTACAACCGGGCTAGTTTTTACTTTTTCGATTTTGCTCATATATTTTTTATATTATGATAGTTTCAGTTTCAGAACCGGTTTAAACTGGTTTTGAAAGTTAAAATATTTTTTTTTAATCTGAAACCAAAATCGAAAAAGTAAAAACTAGCCCAGTTGTAGATCGTCCTAAGCTAGCCTATGCAAAAAAAATCATGTAAAAACATTAAAATTTGAGCGAGATATTAGAAAAGAACGCTCCCATAGACTTTACATAATCATCCGGGTCTTTTTGCGTACTTTTTCTGTGACTATTGTGGGCTCTTAAAACAAACGCATCGACATTATTAACTGTAATTTATAACATTAGGTACACAAGGATCAATAAGCATGCACAAAAAATTTTTATCCCGATATCTCAATTATTTCTTAGTGATAATTAGAACCTCGATGACACTTTATTGCCAAAATGTATCACCTTCATAAAAAAAATAAGAAAGAAAAAATGCATTAAACAGACATTATAAAGCGCTTTCCAGCACTTTCTAAAATCTTTAACAAACCTTCGTTATTTAAGAAATAAATCAAATAAGATAACTAAATAAACATTCTAGAAAACATTTAAAAATCTGATTTCAGCAGTTATCTTCCATAGGGAAATATGTATTCCAATTCTTTTGAACAACCCTGTATTTGATCTGTAGGTTGATATACATGCTACATAATGAAAAAATTTAGTTTAGCCAGAACGCGCAAAACAAACTGAAATTTCTCATTTGGCATTAGGTCGATGGTAACATGTTTGTTCAGCCCTGAAGTTTACCTAGGACCATTATTACACGCCATTATTTATTTAAAATTTAATTCAAACTAAAACACTGTTAAAACTACTGAAATCACATTTCAAGAAATTATCATCCATAGACGGTCTTGAATCCAATTCTTTGCGTGGTTCTGTCTAACATTTTATCTGTATTCTATAAACATTTTTTAGTAAACTAAATGCCGTTCAGTGTCAACATACATAACCTATTTAAAAACCACTTTTAAGAAATTTATTCTCATTATTCAGTAACTTTTACGGATTCTTTTGTATGGAACTGCACATCAACTACCGCATTTTATACACTATACACTATGCATAAATATAGTGAAATTTAAAAGCAAATATCATAATTAAAAATGTATTTCCTGCCATCATCGCTATTATTCAGTACTTTGGATCGAACATACTATCTGAAATCTTTTATGCGGCCTTTTAAATGCTATGTACTTTGAATTATTCAAGAAACAAATTATAATAAGCCTCACCGATATGTAGGGATTTAACTACATATGAAATAGTTTATGAGAATTAAAATAAGCCACAAACAATTTTTCCCTATATCATTATGTAATGGAATTATTTTGTGTCTAAATGAATAGTAATTATTCTTTTGACCGTATATTCTACACAATGCGTATTTTAGTGCATTTTGAAAATGCCTATGATTTTTTATGTTTGAAAGACTATAACATCTTTAAAATTCATTTAGAACGATTTTTTTCCATTATCTGCGATGTAACGGAAAAATTGTGACTATCCCTGTAGATAAACTAAGCATGCTAAAAACCTTATTTGCAATAGAATTTGTGCTAGGGTAAATGTAAATAACATCGAAAACTTTCTGAAAAATCCAAGTATATTTACCAGAGTTAGAGCGCGAGAGACAGACAGACAAATCGAAACAATAAACACTTTTAGAGATCAGAAGAATATTTTTCTTTTTTCTTCAATTAGAAATGAAGTTACACCCTGCTATTAAAGTCGTGAAGCCTCAGTTCCATGAATGCAAGTAATTTCTGCATTTTTTGTAATTCATTCCAATTGCAAGTCTATTTCCATGGAAATTATTTTAACATTCATCTCACGATAGTATTTGATTGACACAAATTGGAATGCATTTATATCTATCTAATAAAGTGATGTAAAGCGCCTTTTCTGGTTTTTTTCCCCGTAAATTTGCTAAATTAATTTTCAGAACAGTTATCTGGGAAGAACTTTCAAAGCAGACAAAAAATGATCAAACGTGAATAATTAATATTGTTAGGTGCAAATGCTGCAGATTTTCCGCAATATTTTATTTTCACATTTTTAAAATAATTATTTTTAGATATACACTGTTTTAACATTGAAAATATCTCATTCGTATATGATAAAGTTTAAAAATGAATAATTTTTTAATGTAGAAAGAAGTTCCTCATAAATATAAGTTTTCTAATAAACATTTAACAGTACAGAAGCAATAAAATATTTTTGTTTCTTAAGCTTACCAACAGAAATTAACTCAATATTTTTTGATTAATTGTATGTTCTATTCCTATAAACTTCAACCTCCTATAACAATATACACAATCATTTTTTGCTATTATAAAAAATATAGAACACTGGAAAAACCTGCGGCTTTGTCTCGTAATAGTTGAAATATTCCAAGCAATATTTCGTCACAAGAGAATAATAAGGTTCTATCTGTGTTTTTGAAAACAAAAATGACGCTCTAGGAGTAAAGAACTAACATAAAATGCCTATGTTGAGATAGGGACTGTTTCAACATAAAAAAATGACTTATTGATATAGAAATGTTCTATTTGCATCTATGAAGGCATTTCTGGATTAAAATAATGTCATATTATGATTGTAAGGTCATATGTAAATTATATATAACATCATTTTGATGCTAAAGGGCCTTCATAGATACAAACAGAACCTTTCTATATCGGTAAGCCAAGTTTTTCAAAAACAAGATAGAACCTTATTATTCTTAGGTGACGATTTGTATCTTTAATTTTTATTAAAAGAAATTATACTTTTGAGAATAATTCAAAACATAATTATTCATAATTAATAATTCAACAATATATCAGGAAATAATATAAAGGGAATAATAGGGAAATAATATAAATAATTCAACAATAATTAAAGACAGAGATTGACTAAACTTCATTATTTCACTGCATTACGCAAAAATGAGACTTAATGAGACAAACTAAAGCTAATCCTAAATAAATGAAAATTTAAAAAATATTTTAAAACATTTATGCTCAATACACACCCTTATTTCAGTATTTATTTAAAGTTTTTAATTTTTTAGAAACGACCTTTTTAGTATGTATTTACATCTTACAATTTACCATTTTGCCAAATTCCGAGGTTCTTGTCTTACGGTTTACCATCTCTCGAGGAGTAAAGAGCCAACATAAAATGCCTATGTTGAAACGGGGGATGTTGCCATTAATTTGCCAACATCAATCCTTTGTAAAAATCTTTTCTTTTTATATTGTTTCACATTTCTCCTAGATAATTCCGAAACATTTCATTTATGCCAAAATAACAACCATGTCACATCAATTTGTTTAATCTGCGATTTACATTTTTCTAATTCGTTATTTGCTTCGTCATAATGTGGATATTTCAATCTATGAGAATTCACAATGACACATTTCTACTCTAATTCAAAAAAAAAAGTTTGAAAAATGAAATCGTCGGTTAAAATGTAATTGAGACATCAGGAGTATTTATTTTTATTTTTATGGAACTTCTACGATAATAAAGTATTTCTATACAGTAAATTGGGAGTGCTCCATTCATGTGAATAATGAATTATAATTAAAAAATTAAGCTACAACTATGTGATGCTTTTCCAGGAAAACACCAACAATATTTTTTTATGTTTGGGGTGATTATTATGATTCATTCAGTAACTATGATTGGAATGACCGTCATACTTCGATCGATTATTTTAATGACGGTTTTATTTATACTACACTATATTGCCATTGATTATGGGACACTTGCAATTTTAGACATTTTACTAAATATCTAGAAAAATACATGAGGAATCATCTCGAAACTCTTAGTGTATAAATATAATAGTATACGTCATACATCTCCGTGAAGATTTTTTACCGAAACGCCATAGGGGATCGTCAACAAATTAAAAAAGAATGAATATCTTTTGAATAACCCTGTCATAACTAATGTAGCAAAAGCGCTCAAACTCTAGATTATGATTGAATGCCTTATTGTAATACACTGTGTTCATTTTTATGCAAATAGCATGCACACTCGCAGAGAAATTAAGGTTTTTATAAAAATGGTCCCAAATTTTTCCAAGTTTTTTCATTATAATTTTCAGAGTTCTTAATATAAAATAATATTTTTTTCAGAAAATATGACAAACAACATTGCACACAGTACCCTGTAATCAGAATTAAAAAATAATAAAAATTGTATGAAAAATGAGTAGGTTTACTATATAATTTTTTACTGCGCATGCGTCAAAGATATCAAAATTTCATTTGCATATTATGTTAGCTAAATATATAGAGCAACGTTTGTAAAAGTCTCAAAATCATAGCTTGAAAATTCTGAAAGTAATCGTCTATAGAAAAAGGACAAAATCCGTTGTTTCCAAAATGAAGCAAAAAAATGAGGGATTTTATCCAAAGGCAGTACAGCTCATATTCAAAATATTAGAATAATTGAGAAAAAGTAATAAGAAAAAATTATTTGTCATTTATTTATTTTTTATACTAAGTAAATGCAATTAAGTTTCTTATAAATTAAATCTGGAATGTTTAGATAAGATTTTAACATTTATAAAATATAAAATACAGCACAATAAATTAGGTATACAGCTTCCTTAAACACACCAGAATATTAGAATAAAATTTAGATTGGTTCAAAATATTAGAATATTTTATTTTACGCAACAATATTACCTTATGAATATGAAGTAAATGGTAGTTAATATTTTGTAGCATCCCCTTTAGCTTTCATAACAGCGTACAATCGATCTTGCATACTATATACAAGGTGTTTACAAACATTTCTATCAATATTAGCCCAAATAGACTTTATACGTGCCACTAACTCAGTTTTACTTGAAGGACGATTTTCTTGAAGTTTTTTCTTCATTATACACCATAAGTTTTCGATGGGATTAAGATCTGGTGAATTTAGTGGCCAAGGACGTACCTTAATGTTGCGTTGGCGGAACCAATTCTTAGTTGACACCGAGGTATGGGGGGACGCTAAATCTTGTTGAAAGATGAAATCATCTTCAAATAAATCTTCTGATGATGGAATCATGTAATATTCTAAAATTTCTTGATATATCAGAGAGTTAACCTTTTCGTAGACGATGCATAACTTTCCAGGTCCTTCTGCACTCATACAACCCCAAACCATGACACTAGCAGCAAATTTTACGGAACGTTTAAGGCATTCTTTATCAAATGCTTTTTGCTTCATTCTCCAAACTCGAATACCTTGATTACCATATGAAACACAAAACATACTTTCATCACTAAATAATATATTTTTCCAATCTTCATTGCTCCATAAACGTCTTGATTTGCACCAATTCAATCTTATACGCTTTTGTCTTGCAGTCATGAGAGGTTTTGTTTTCGGTACACGAGATTCAAATTTAAATTTATGGAGACGTCTTAATGTTGTCGATGTAGAAACTTCAATTCCTTCTTCTGTCCATTTTCGGTGCAAGAATCGCACACATTTAAAACGGTTTTTCTTAACTATACGCTTCAGTTTCCTGTTATCTCTAGCAGAGGTTTTTGGTTTTCGGCCACCTTTTCGGCGATTATTTTGAAATTTTCCAATTTTTGAATATTGTGTTAGTATTTTACTAACGCTCGATTGCGAACAATGTAAATAATTCGCTATAAAACATTGATTTTTACCGTGCCGATACAAATCAACCATACGAAGTTTAGTAGATTCAGGAATATCACTCACACGGCCCATTTTAAGACGAAAAATAAACAAACTGCAAAAAAGAATACTGATTTTAAATAAATAGTCTGAATTTAATCAATGATGCCACCAGTTAAGAATTGGTAATAATTAAAGGAGAATTAATGTGAAATATTCTAATATTTTGAACCACTTGAATAAATATTCTAATATTTTGACTTTTCAAAATAATTTTTTTTGCAATTAATCTTTTCAAAAATGATATTAAATTTAAGATAACAAGTAAGTTTAATCAACAATAAGTTCTTAATAAAAATATCGTTTGCATATTTTCATTAAAATACATTAAATTACCAAACGATATTTTCAATTTCTAAAAAAAAGGTAATTATTCTAATATTTTGAATATGAGCTGTAGTACATCCCATATTGTGTATTCTATATTGACACTAATCAATGAATATATGGATACAACCCCTCTTGTTTTTGCTTCATTTTGAGAATAACGGATTTTCGACTTATTCAATTGACGATTATTGTCGGAATTTTCAAGTTATGATTTTGTGACTTTCACAAAAGTTGCTCTATACATTTAGCTAACATAATATGCAAATGAAATTTTGATATCGTTGACGCATGCACAGTAAAAAATTATTTAGTAAACCAACTCATTTTTTATACAATTTTCATTATTTTTTAATTCTGATTACAGGGTACTGTGTGCAATGTTGTTTGTCATATTTTCTGAAAAAAATAATATTTTATATTAAGAACTCTGAAAATTATAAGGAAAAAACTTGGAAAAATTTGGGATCATTTTCATAAAAACCTTAATTACTCTGCGAGTATGCATGCTATTTGCATAAAAATAAACAAGGCTTATTACAATAAGGCATTCAATCACAATCTAGAGTTTGAGTTCTTTTGCTACATTAGTTTTGACAGGGTTATTCAAAAGATATTCATTCTTTTTTAATTTGTTGACGGTCCCATTTGGAGTTTCGGGAAAAAATCTTCACGGAGATGTATGACTTATACTATTATATTCATACACTAAGAGTTTCGAGATGATTCCTCATGTATTTTTCTAGATATTTAGTAAAATGTCTAAAATCGCAAGTGTCCCATAATCAATGGCAATATAGTGTATCAGCGTTTATAATCGTCTCTAGAAGCACTATATATACGTTCGATACGCACCAACATTAATTCAGTAGTTTTATTAGATTTGACACACGTTCTCAATAGTTTCGATAACACTTCGATAATTAACTGGTAACTACATCTTAATTAAAATATAGATTCTACATTAACACCTTCTTTAGTCAATCGCTGCTGTAACCTCGCATATATCAAGATATGCATATTACCTGCAAAGAATTTATAAGATTTTTCACAAAAAAAATTGATTTCCTCTTGTTTCTGTTCATCACGAAGTATGTTCTGTAACTGTAGAAACCCGGGTTCAAAATGGTTCGGGAAACGTGGGTCGCTGGCTTTAGTATTAATAAAATACTATTTTTTAAATACTTCAATGAACGCACTTGAAAGATAACAGCCATTCAAAAACTATAGTCGTTGGGGGCCACCGCAATACTTATCCATCGTGGATACGCATAATATAATATATGAAAATAAAACATGTCTAAATTATTTCTAAAATGCATTGCAATTCCAAAACAAAATTTAAGTGTATATTTAAATGTTTTTCATATGCATAGTAATGCTCTATTAATGAATTGCTGATAAACCAATTTCGACAAATTATATTATAGGCCAAACTACTTAAGTAGTACCGAAATGCATAAAAGAGACATCCTTATAATTCTAAAAATAATAATCATATCAACTAACAGTTTATTGCGTCAGAGTAAACGTCTCATTTTCTATTAAAATATGCCTTTGAATTGAAATTTGAATAAAATAAAGAATCATGAAAAATCAAAGAATGTGGAAAACAGGATTACAAATATCTCTGCAACTAATAATCCTATCGACTTTTTTCTTTATGCAAAATTTTTGTTATTTTATTGCCTTTTACGTCCATTCCCTGAAATAAAAAAATTCGAAAATTGTTACATAACTTTCATCAGAACGAATTTTTGGAGAGTCCGAAAAAAATAGTTCCGGATAATCGAGGTTACTGATATTAAATAGGCTTCGTCCCATTTTTATATACTAAGTACATAAGAAATTTCAAGTCTATATCTCAAATTGTTCGGGAGAAAGAACATTTACAGGCACACAGACAGACGGCAATTTTTTTTCTAAAAGTATGTTATTCGGAATCTCCAGTGTCTGAAACATACAAACCCGTCAATTTTTTTTTCGATTCGCAAAACGATTGCATTACTTACCCTATACTACGTATGATGGGTAATAAAAAAAGAACATTACATTACATTTATGAGAAACAAGGATATAATGGATGTAAAAAAATTGAAAAAATGCATTAATAAAAGAAAAAAATATGATGAAGTGCGACTATTACTTGCTCTCTGAGGATTCTGTACAATACACATATGTATTAACCCACTGAGGGCAAGTGGCTGGTATACGTGCCACTTAAAATTTTCAGAATTCTTCATTATTCTCATCAGTTATTTTTTATTGTGGTGTCTACCTTATTTAAGTGGAGCATTTTCGTGGTTCAAGTACAGAAAATTGTTTCTGTTTTGAAAAACCGATGGTTAAAGATTAACAATTAAGCAAAGCGCTCTCATTGCAAAGACGTTAACTGTATTATTAAAAGTAAATAGTTTCTGAAAGAATAATAAAACTTTGTAAAAAACTACACAAAGTTGGGTTAGTTATAGCTGTATATACTAGAAAAGTATGAATGGGTATACCATAAAAGTTCAAAGGCATATGAAGTCTCAATAATATCAAATATTGTTAGTCTGTATAACCCCTTTTTTATCTTATTCTTATCTATTTATAAGAACTTAAATCGGAATTCAGATTGAAAGGTAGTGCATATTTAAACTGCATTTGGCATATCATAAAACTAAATTAAACATAGTACTAACCATTACTTTTTCCAGTGTAGTCAACACAAAACCCTTGTTCAATTTCAAAATTGGCATTGCGCTAAAGAAGCATGTGTAGACAGGAGCTCTGTGTAGACAATTCGCAAAGACACTTCGGTCTCTAATGCGTCTTTCGAGATCTGTTTTTAATCAACTATCTATTTATAAGAACTTAACTCAGAATTCAGAATGAAAGGTAGTGCATATATAAATTTGATTTCATGGCAATGGCAATTCATAAAACTAAATTCAGCGTAATACTAACTTTTCTTTTTCTAGTGTAGTCAACACAAAACCCTTGTTCAATGTTTAAACTTAGCAATATAATAAAGGAGCATGTGTAGAAAGGAGCTCGCAAATCTGCAAAACAACTTCGGTCTCTGATGCGTTTTTCGAGATATGTTTTTAATCAACTTTTAAATACACAAGATTCGTAATGAAAGACCCACTCAGTGCAAACTAGTCGCGAACCTCATGGTATTTATGAAGAGTTCACTCTTTAAAATAATTTTTTTTAAAGTAGACATCTTAATACCAAAAATAGTGGCCGCTATATCCGAAGTAAAGAACATATCGTATTAAATAGGGCAAACAATACTTTAGAAAAAAAATCCTGGTACTAAAATGGATCATTTTTCTTTTTTTATGAGTAAGAACCTTGATTTATGTGATTAATTCTAATTAAATAACTATGTTTGCAAGAGGATTATCTGCCTATGCAGCCCCCGTCATTATTTATGTCTAAACCGTCCCTGTCTTTAAGGATTAATATATCGGTTAATTACCGACAGTTAAAAAAAAAATCATTATCAGCAATGCTTTTATACTTCTACTAAAATAGGCACCCCCAATGCTCTTCCAAAGTTTTGCTCAATGTTCACAAATCGAAATTTGTGTGTAAGATAAAAATGGGCTGTAGTAAGATAAAAAAAAATAAAGATAAATGTAAGATAAAAATGGATGATCTAAATTAAATGCTATACTATCCCTGCAAGGTTTAAAGTAACATCTATAACCTCAAATTTTGTCACAATTTTTGTTTCATTAGATATAAAGCTAGATGGGTAGATTAGGCATATCTTTGCACTGTAATTTGGGCGATATCTCTGAAAATATAATACCTAAAATTAAAAGAAATATATTTTTTAATTCAGCGTAAGAAAACCTTTACGAGATACTCCCTACAATATACAAAGAAAATATTTTTTTCTTCAAGTAACATAATTAGCTCCCTGCCCCCCCCCTCCTAAATATACTTGTAAATGTTTACTAATCTATACATATGTGGGTCAATAGTCTTTATTATTTCCCCCAATTTGAACTTTCCACGTTTCGTAGTTTATGAATAAAATGGCTGTGACAGACAGACACAGGAGTAATCTTATAACGGTTCCATTTTCACTTTATAAGTATGTAACCCTAAAAATTAAAATCATATTTAGTATTCCAGCATTGAATGCTCTCTTTCCTCGAAATAAATATAAAAGTCAAACAATCTTTCCTTTTTGTTGGGGGCCAAAGTTACTATACACGCACTTCTTGCTCTTTTGTGTTTTCCTTGAATAATGACAACAAAGTAGAAGTTCGCGTGATGAAGTTTGCTGCATATAACTAGGGCTGAAATCCATACTCGCGAAAAAGTTGATAAGTTAGGTATTATCTTAACTTGTTCGCAAAATGCAAACATTTCACACGAAACAGATTAAAACGTAAACTCTTCTTTCTATAAACTCAGTGACGAATTGCCTTTCTGATAAGAAAAAATATTTACAAACTATTTTTTTTAAACTTCTTTAAGCGACTTTTTGAAGATGAAAAAAAAGCTAGATATTTTTATAAACCTCTAAAATTGTTGAATGTTTTGCCGTAAAAGAAAGTGAGATTTTTTTTTCTTTTTAGTTTTCAGTGTTCGAGGATATTTTTTAAAACCTATTTTACCCAGTGAGTCGTTATTTGAGAACAAAGGAAAAAAAATACCCATCATGATGTAAAACAAAGGAAAATTATATCCAGAGGAGAAAAAAATTGCAACTCAGCAAACAATTATAAAGCAGTATATGAATGAAAAAACTGCAGATTAAATAAAAACCTACATTTGTAACAAATAATGGGTAGCCTGGAGATTCTTTGCCTCTGTAATTACAATAAAAAATCCTCTTTTTTAAAAAAGGCGTTTTGTAATTATTGATCTTCTTTTTAAACAAAAAATAGCCTGAAAAGTCTGCGCAATTCTCAGTGAACTTTTTGGGAAGTAAATTCTTTTGTGCTGTTATAAATATTTAAAAAAATCTAAAGCTCATTTTAGCTTTATTGAATAAAATGTTGAAAATAATTTTCTGCAATTTGAAATAAATAGTAGAATTGAATGATATTTGAATACAAATAATGTTCATTTAATAAGTATCGTGAGAAACAAGTTTTTAAGACTGAAACCGAAATGTAAGCAAATTTTCGGTATATCATCTTATTTTCTGCTAAAAAGGAAGAAAAAAAATTTAAGTGAGTAATATATGCATGATTATTAATTAATTACACGTGTAATTATATATGTGGCCTCCCTTTGTCTCTTCTCCGGAGAAAAAATTTTAGTTTTATACAAAATAAAACACAATTAATTCATCCATTTCAAAAAAATGATTTGCTTTATACAAATTTCATCTAACTGAAAAATGTTTTAGATATAACTGGATTTATCTTTCATTATGATTTTCGTAAATGATCTTTGGCTGTTTTGCCCCCTTTATCTTAGACAGCATGCGATGTAAAATTTGCCGAAATATTGTAAAATTAGCAATGTTTCAATTTTTAAAAAAAATTAGCCTTTTCACGAATTAATTTCTGAAATTCTTATATATTGTAATAACAAAATATAATGCTGAAATGCTATGAAAATTCATCAACATTTTACAATCGCGCATGTGCTCTAAAGTTGTAAAAAACTATTACACTTAATTATTGAAAAGCTTAGTAAGATGAAGGATTAGCTTAAAATTTGATTCTTCCCAACCTTTAGAGAAAATGCGCGACCGTAAGATGGTTGATCAATTTAAATAATATTTCAGCATTATTTTTTGTCATTGTAATACATAAGAATTTAAACTATGACATTCGTAAAAAGACTGATTTTTTTTTTTTTTTTTTTTTTTTTTTTTTGTAATAATGTGAATTTTTTAAACTTTTGGCAAACTTTACAGCGCATGCGCGACCGAAAGACAGAAACCAATTTTATTTCATTTTTTACCCAGTTTTTTTGTCTCTCGAATTGGCAACTTTTCCGCGGTTTAAAAAAAATTCTTTAGCAAACATTAAATTTTTAATTGATCTACCCACGTACTATTAACCACCATATGCTAATTTTGAGAATTAAAATAGCCAATGAAAACAATAATTCATCACATAAATTTAGAAATAGAAAAAAATTGTTTAGCAAACATTGAATTTTTAATTGATCTACCAACAAACTATTAACCACCTTATACATATAAATATACAACTAACCGATGAATATTTACATACATATTAATTTTAATAATAATAAAAAAATTACTACACACAAAAACAATTTTCGCAAACTTATCCAAAAACTATAAGAACGTTTTAAAAAATGGACAGTTTCGTAAAAAAAAAAAAAATTAATTTTTATTAAATTTTGAGGAGCTAAGGACACCGGAAAATATGAAACGATTTCAATAAAAACAAGTTGAAAATTGCATGTGAAGCGAAGCAAATGAGGTGCGTTCGTACGATAACGAAGTTTTAAAAATATTCAGATCTTGCTGATGTAGTAGACACTACTTCGGATACAGCATAGTAGTCGAAGTCTTTGTTTTCCTGTAAAATATACAGGAAATAATTTTTATTACACCTCAGCAATGTATATCATATTCATAAAATGTGAAACAGTTTAATGTAATTAAAACACGCCCCAAACAATGTTTCCCCGTATAGCATTATGTAGTAGAATACTTTTGTGTGGCCCTGTAATTTTATAATAAATATTCTTTGCATCACAGATTGTACAGAATGCATATTTTAATACATATACCGTAAAATGGGGTGAATCGGAACACTTTTCAACTTTAACGTTAAAAAAAATCAACAACTGATTTTTTAATTTTTTAATTTTTCTATTAGAAACTTCGGTCTTGTTTTGTTTTTTATTTTTTAAACAAAAACGAAACATTTTTACGGTTTATATATATATTATTTTTTTTTAAATGATGTTCCGATTCACCCCTATCTGCGGGGTGAATCGGAACAAATGCTATAATCTTTATTTATTCCGATTCAAACTTTAATGGGGTTAATAAAAACAGGTAATAATGATAAGGGAGGAATAGGAACACGTAGTTACTGTGACATCAAGCCTTTATTTTATATACAAGTAAAGATATGCCTTTTTAAAAATTACAAAACAACTTTTAAATCAAGAAAAGTTAAAAGTTATTTTAATAAATTATATTCGAATTGCAGAAGTAGAATTTAATAAAAATTTAGCCCTGTTCTGTGTTATCCTTTACTCGTAGTCATTGGGTAAGTGAATCTATTGAGGAGCCCCAATCGCTGCATGTATTAATACGATCTACTAATACGTCCTCATCCCCAGCCCTTAGTACTTCTTGCATCCCTCTCTTTTTTAATTGGTTTTTCATTTTGAGATGCTTGTCTAATGTTGTGGATGTCAGAGAATAATTCTGTGCAGTTTTTCTAATTAATTTACTAATTTTAAATTCTTCTATTGTGTGTTCCATGTCTGTTGGATTAGGCGTTGACTTTTTTGTTTAACCAAATAATTTCTTGGCACTTTTAAACTCTTCAAGTAATTAGAACAAACAAAATATTATTACAATACATATTCATACGTATGTTTTCATTTATTGCATGAAACTAATACTGTATAGGGAAATAAACCATGAGAGAAAACATGTTCCGATTCACCCCGTAAATCTTAAACCTCTGATGTTACAAGCTATTTTTCATTTTTTCATTATGTAGTTTTGAAATAAGTAGAATTTAATACAGAAAATCGTTTACAGGTCTATCATTAATTAAACACCCCCCTCTCTTAGGTTTAGAATGAGAAAAATACTGTAGTTACATACAAAGTTTTGAAGACGTTGAAAAAATGAGGTTTTTGAGGATCATCTTGAAGTATTTTTATATATCCCAGTAGTTGTGCAAACATGTCAAAACTGAATTTCCTAACTCTTAATGTTATTAGCTTCTTATAAAAAAATTGGCAACTAAAAATATCATCACATATACTTGTAATGAATTTATTTGTATGACCGAGAAGTTTCGTTCCTATTCACCCCGCTGTTCCTATTCACCCCATTTTACGGTATGCATCATAGGTTCGTGTCAATTTTATTATGTTCGAATGAGTGTAACACAATTAAAATGCATTTGAAACTTTTTTTCCCATTGACCGTAATGCAACGGAATACTTTTGATTGTCCCTGTAATTGATCTATGCATCCATTTTTCATAAAATTTGAAATGACTCGACAAAATTATGTAATAATTATATGTTATAAATTTCAAACGATTAAAATGCAATTGAAACTTTTTTCCCCATTAGCCGTAATGTAACGGAATCCTTTTGATTGTCCCTGTAATTGATCAATGCATCCGTTTTTCATAATATTTGAAAGGACTCGACAAAATTATGTAATAATTATGTATATTAAATTTAGAAAGATTCGGTTGGGTAGTTTTTGCGTTGTTATATGCGGACAGACAGACGGACGGACAGACAGACGGACGGACAGACCGACAGACAGACGGACGGACGGACAGACGGACAGACTGAACGACAACTATAGGTGCTACGTTTTTACATAATTACGAACGCACCTAAAAAACACATGTAAACTAGTTTACATAAAAAGTAACTTTTACACCCCGCGTTCAATAGCGAATTTCAGCTATTACATTCATGAAAAGGTCAATTAAAAAAATTTTGTAATAATGTGAATCTTTCAACATTTCGGATAACTTTACTGCGCACCGGAAGACAGAAACTTATTTTATTTCATTTTTACCCAGTTTTTACTCTCACGAATTAGCAACTTTTCCACGCTATTGCGAAAGGAAAACTAATTTTTGCATTTTTTCGATCCATCCTAATGCACACATGACACCACTCGGCAGATCGTATCTATAACCCTTTCGGGTCTGATTTTTTTTTTTTTTTTTCAATTTTTAGAAAAAAATTTTTTTTTACGTTAATAACATTAACACTAGTCATCCATATATGCTAATTAGTATTTAATGAATATGTCATTGTCTTAAAGATAATGAATGTTGCTGTTTTGCGTGCTATTCAATTCATATTATATGACAATAGGCTAAGGAAGAATTTTTTGAGATGTTTATAAAATATTGTATTATCAGAAGGTTTTACTTATATTGAGACATTCTAGTATTTTTTGCGTTTAATTACACAGGATTATTTCAGGAAAGTAACCTTTATTTTAAATTTAATGATGAAACATATGTTTAAAATCAAAGAATCGCAAACGGTGCAAAGAAAATGAATCAATAATAATAATTATTGTTATTATTAAATGCCTAAACATAAATGAAGTCATACAGTAAATGCGTTGACATATACTAACAATACTATATGTAAATAGTTGCTAAAATCTTTCTTAAAACAAAATAATACTGCATTTAAGGACATGTATGATTAATAGTATACCAGACTCGAAAGGGTTAAGTTCCAACAGATTAGATGAACCGGATCGATACAACCGGGATTTCAAATATCCCTATAATCAAATGTCTGCCGACGTCAAACATGGAAACCGAGAAGCAATGAAAATTAGAAAAGCCTCTAATTTGTTTATTTCCTCCCCTCCCCCCCTCCCCAAATGCCTGCGTCAGGAATTCCTTGACCAGAGTAACAGAGTGACTAGATGCTGCATCTTGTTTAAAGCTCATGGTAGAAAGCACATCTCTTTCATGCAAACACGGCACAACCTTACTAAATGGAATACAATTGATAAACTACGTCGTGCTTGGCGGGTTAGCGCACAATAAACTTTGATGTGCCGTTTCTGACTTCAATTTTTCTTAAGACGCAAACGTGTTATTTAAAAAAAAAAAAAATGTTATCTCTTGTTATTTCTGGTTCTGTTTTATATATTTACTATGCACGATAGCCCAAATTGTGCATTTTTAGTTTGTTATGACTCATAGAGTGATAAAACCACTCATGCTATTTGTGGAATTTAAAGGAATTGGGACCTAAAGGTTCTGCCTTGATTTTACAAATATTTCAATTTTTTTAATGTTTCCAAAATTTTTATGATTTACAGAAATTACTGTATTTTTAATTTCTTGTCACACTTGATGTGATGATAGGTTTTAAATAGTTTAATAAAGAATAAAACTGCATTTTTAATTTGCATAAAACTTTATTTTGAATTTAGTGGAAAATATATCTTTTCAAGTTAAAATTAAAAACTTTTTATTAATCTTATCTGTTCTGGACAGTACATGAAATCTGTTAAGCATTCTTTTATTTTATAACGAAAATTTAGTATTTATAGATTTATAGATTTACCAATTATTCCAAGTATTAAAACAGTTCAAAATTGGCTCATTCATACATGCTTTTTAAAGAATCTTCTTTTAGATTTTAGTCTTAACTCTTAACATTTTTATAATTTTAAATTTAGTGCATAAAAAAAAAAAAAAAAAAAAAAACACTCAGATGCTTTATAACAAATTTATTTACATTTTCAATTTGAAAGAATAGTACTTTGTACTGTTTTATTTAATATACCTTTTTATTTTATATAATACGTGGAAAAATTGGAAAATATACAGTGGTGGTCAGAATTATAAGAAAATTGAAAATTGCGTAGAAAAAATTTATTTTTTAGCTAAATAAAATGAAATTTATACACGTGATGCTTTTTTATGCTAGAAATCATTGTAGAATGCAAAACATTGGAAAATGCAAAATATGAATGTTTTCTCCCAATTAACAAAATATGTCATTGTAAAAATTGGACAAAATTATAAGGACAATGAATGTTTTTGCATGAAACACACTGATAATTAATAATCTCCCCGCTTCTTCTCAATCACTTTTATCAAGCTTGATGTCCTGGAGTTTGACAATTCCTTAAGAATGTTTTTGAAAACCTTTGAGTGATCTTTTTCGATGGGCGTCATGAGTTCTTGCTTGTTTTGAGATTATATACCATTTTTGCATACTTTGTGTGCCAGAATACCCAACAGATTTTCCATTGGAATCAGATCAAGACTTCTGGCCGACCAATCAAGTATTTTCACGAAATTAGCATCAAACCACGAGTTTGAAGTTTGGAAAACATGAACCGAGGCATTGTCTTGCATGAAAAAATAGCCTCTAATCGCTATTAACGGTGCTTCTGGTAAAAGATTATTGCCCAATACATAAATGTTACTCTGAGAATTCCTCCTAACCTGCACAAAAACTATTGGAGTAGTTCTACTAGTTGTGAAATCTTCCCAGACCGTTACTGAGTCATTTCCAAATACATGCTTTGAAAAAAATTGCTTTTTCTCTTACGAAGATCATACTAGAAGCTGCAAAAACAATCTAGTCTATCCAAATTAATCTTTTACTCATCGGGAAAGGAAGAATCCCACTTTTTTCCCATAGTACTGCAGATTTTGGCAAACTCCATCCTCAGTCTCTCATGAACTTTTGTAAGAGGCGGACTTGACACATGTTTATTATAGCGAACCTTTTTCTTTCTTTTTGTAAAATACGTCGAACAGTTCAAGCACTTGCATTCTAAGTTTTCAAGTGAGCAATTCACGTTTTTTTCCGTTTTTTGGAGCAAGCTCGCATTATTATCATTCTTTTCCCCCATACAGAAACAGAAGATGGCCTGCTAGTATATCTTTGCCGTCCATATTTACCGGTATTTTAAAGATAATTGTAAATAACCGTTCCTGATCTATTAAACTTTGTAGCAATTTACCATACAGAAAGTTCGGAATTTTGAAATGCATCCATTTTTCCTTTCTGAATCTCCAAAACCTTTGCACCTAGCGGCATGATTAAAAAACAGAATAATATGATCCCAAACGCTTACTACGCATTTTTATCGTCAGGGAGTTCCGTGTGCAGAGCAAAAAACATGCAAATTTTACTTTTTAGAACACACAAATACAGTTGTTCTTATAATTTTGTCCATATGAGATGCCTGTATAAATTTATAATACATTTTATAAACATGAATTTACCACATATTTCCATAATAACATACAAAAATAATGTTCATTTTCCATTGATTTCCAGCCACTAAATTTGCATAAGTTTCCCGCCAAATATAACCAAGATTTGGCAAGTTTTGCCTTTTCCTTATAATTGTGACCACCACTGTATGAATACATAATTGTGATATAATACCTAAAATAATTGGTAAATATATGAATATAAAATTGTGATAGCAGATGTTTACTAAATAGTAGAAAAAATCTTTGGTTTTTATTTTTATTTTTTGTGTGTGACTTTTAATAATTTATATTTTAAATAATCTATTGATGCAGTGACCATTACAAATAACATTTCAGAAACGTTTATGTAAACGAACAAATGCTGCGCTATAATTCTTCTATAGCAACATCCTAAAGATACAATTAACATTTAGATTTACGTGAGACTGAGATTCTATGCAATCATAAAAATCCTTATAGATCAATAAATTATAGTTTTCATTTCAAGCGCTTCATTTCGGTAATGAAATTCGGTGATAAAATTACAGAATGTAGCCAATCTTTAAGATAAATTACGTATTTATAATTAAAATTTGCTTAAGTCTAAATTTGAATTATGTGTAACTATATCTAAACTGAAAATACATAAAATTTTGATAAATGAATGCAACAATTAAAATGGATTATTGCATTATAATAAATTGAAATCAGTTCGTATATAGTAAAATGAAACTCTTAAATGTATCAAACGTTTAATAGGTTTCAAAAATTATCATAAATGATTTAACTTCTCATAAATAATTCAATGTTTAAAAAAAGTGTGACTTGAATAAATATATTTTGCTGAATATTTATTAGGATTAGCTAAATAATAATGCAATATCTCTTGTCAAATCCTTTAAAAAGTATTAATTAAGCAGTAATAAAACATCTCAATTTTTTTCTCGTAGAAGTTGTTGAAGGATGTTTAACGTTGTTGATAAAATAATCACATCATAAGAATATAAATAGGAAATTGCACGTCAAACGTAGCAAATGTGGTGTGTTCGTACTAAACGAATTTTTAAAATATTCAGATCTTGTGGTTACAGTACTTCGGATATTGTATAAGTATCCGAAATTTTTGTGTGGCCCTGTAAATACTATCCGCTTTTTATTGTACAGGAAGTAACCTTTAGTAAATCATAACAACGTATATCAATTTCATAAAATATGAAGTGGTTTAATATTATTGAAACGTGCCCCGAAGAATATTTCCTTCTATAACATTATGTCAAGGCATTCTTTTTTTGTAGCCCAGTAAATTAATAAAAAATATTTTTTGCACCACAGATTGTACAGAATGTATATTTTAGTATATATTTCATATTGAATATTAATTTTATGATGTTCGAAAAAGTGTACATATCATTTAAATACCCTTGAAACTATTTTTTCCCATTAACCGTAATATAACGGAATAATTTTGATTGTCCCTGTAATTGAACTATACATCCGATTTTCATAAAATTTGAAGTGAGTCGACAAAATTGTGCAAAAATTTTGAATTTTAAATTTCAAACGATTCGTTCGGGTAGTCTTTTGCATTGTTATATGTGGCTGACAGACGGACGGACGGACTGAACGATGACTGTAGGTGCTACGTATTTATATAAATACGAACGCACCTAAAAATTGTTTTAAAGAAAAATTCTTTATACATTTATATGTATTTGAGAACGTAAGCTTGAAAACTTGCCTTATCAAGAAAATTAAATGTTGAGAAAACACAAAATAAAGAATACTGCCCAGTTAAACTGAAGGCATTGAGCTCACAGGCTACAAATACTAATTGCACATTAAAGCTTTATATTTTCAAGGGTTAATTCCGTTCGAAAAAAAAAATTAAGAAGGGGAAACAGCTCTCCCCTTTTCTCTTTTTTTATACTTAATCATTGAACCTCCTATACTATCAAAGACATGCTTTATCATATAAAAAATCTATATCCAAAATTCAGAGCAAATTAGATAATTCTTAATAAAAACCCATTTAGCATTTATATAATTTAAAAAGAGTTATCCCCCTCTTTTATACTTAACCATTAAACTTCCAAAACTATTCAGAGATTTGAACGAAATCTGAAAATTCTGCTTGAAAAACCCATTTATATAAATTAAGGGGGGGGGGACATTAGAACCCCTGTTCCCCTTATTTATACTTATTCAATGAACACCTAATAACAGTCACGGAATCGCCTCATCAGAATGATCCTAATCTAAATTTTGAACGAAAATTAATTCTGCATGAAAATCCCATTTATATCAACTAACGGGGGGGGGGCATTAGAGCCCCTGTTCCCCCTATTTATACTTATTCAATGAACACCTAATAACAGTCACGGAATCGCCTCATCAGAATGATCCTAATCTAAATTTTGAACGAAAACTTAATTCTGCATGAAAATCCCATTTATATCAACTAACGGGGGGGGGGGGCATTAGAACCCCTGTTCCCCCTATTTATACTTATTCAATGAACACCTAATAACAGTCACGGAATCGCCTCATCAGAATGATCCTAATCTAAATTTTGAACGAAAACTTAATTCTGCATGAAAATCCCATTTATATCAACTAACGGGGGGGGGGGGGGCATTAGAACCCCTGTTCCCCCTATTTATACTTATTCAATGAACACCTAATAACAGTCACGGAATCGCCTCATCAGAATGATCCTAATCTAAATTTTGAAAACTTAATTCTGCATGAAAATCCCATTTATATCAACTAACGGGAGGGGGCATTAGAACCCCTGTTCCCCCTATTTATACTTAATCAATGAACACCTAATAACAGTCACGGAATCGCCTCATCAGAATGATCCTAATCTAAATTTTGAAAACTTAATTCTGCATGAAAATCCCATCTATATCAACTAACGGGGGGCATGAGCCCCCCGTTCCCCCTCTTATACATATCGAATGAACTCCAAAAACTAATCAGGGAAGCGCCTTGTCAGGATATACCTACATACAAAATTTCAAGTGGATCGGATATTTTTATCATGAGTTATCGCGTTACGTACATACGAACATACATACAGAACGGACGGGCACATAAGCTCTCAGGCTATGATAGCCTGTGAGCTAAAAAACCTCTGACTGCGTCCACTGGATTTCATTGTAAACCAAGATTTTTCAATGCAAGAAATACACGATAAAACTAGGTTTTTCAAAAATTTTAGTATGGTTTTGATGCAGGTTCACCAATAAAGTAGATTGATATAGGAAACTCGATTTTTGAAATTTTGGAACACACATCTTCATTTTTACTCTGTAAAATATGTGAAAAAAAAAAAGTGTAAAAGTGTCCAAGTGCGAATTTTACTCTTGCACAAAGGATTCCGTACGAGAGATCGGGGAGCTTTCCTGACTGGTTCTCACTTGGAATAGATAGATTCTGCCTCTTGAGCTTCAGGAATATTCCCGATGTCAAACCCGTTGTGTCGGCTACCAAGGAAAGTGTCTCTTCTCTCTATGCTTTTTTAGATGTTAGCATCTCTTTATTATATTTCTGATGGTCAATAAAATTTATTCCTTTATATTTGAACAAAACTGCAGTCCTATTTTCGAATTGGAAATGACAGACTTACATATATCGAAACCGGTCTGCATTTTTGAAGGTATTTTGGTTTCATATGCTCATACTCTTCGTAGAAGATATTCTGAAAGTTCCAAATGCTATTTTATGTAGTAGCAGCAACGTATTTAGATCATGTCTCTGAGATGAAAAGACGCTATGCTTGTCAATGATTATATTCACAAAATGCGATTTTTAAACAGGTGGTGGGAATTCAACAATTAAGAATCTACACTTATCGCTCTACGACTTTCACAAGCTAACGTCAAACTTATAAGAGCGTTCTTTTAAAATTTCTCGTTTGCTTCAACAAATTTAAATTATTCTTTTTTGCTTAGGATCAAGAACTTTATTTCGAAACTTTAGGTCATTTCGCTATATCTCAGAGGCAGTTTTAGGTAGGAGAGTAAAATTTAGCATAATAAATATACTAAAAAATATTCAAGCACATATTTTAGCGATTTTAGAAACTCAAGCTATAAGAGGCCTAAATAAGGTGCTAAACGTTTTAGGGCATATTATCATATCTCAGTAGCAGTATTATATAAAAAAAAAATTCAGCATAACAAATCTAACTAGCTGGATCTAGCATCCCAAAACTTTCTTTTGTCTCAGACATGTTAACATTTCGAAATTTGGCATCACAGTGCTAAAATTAAATGGCAATTTATGCTCATCATGAGGATTTTAAAGATATGAAATTCCGTTCATGAGTTCTTGAGGTACGACTATCGCTTAAATCGTGTAAATTCTACAAAATTCAGTATAGCAGCTTCACCTATAGGAAACTGACACAAAAATATAAACAAAATCAATTCATGTAGGATTAATTGAATCTGAATTTTGATGAAAATCCGTGCATTAGTTCTAGAGATAGAGCTGTTACGGAAATCGTAACAAATTCAATATAGCAGCGCCATTTGCGGAGCTATTTACAACAAAATCTCAATAGCATCAATTCATATCAAGGAGTAATCGAATCTGAAGTTTGATGGAAATCCATGGATTAATTTTTGAGATAGAGTTATTGCAAATATCGCAAAAAATGAAGCATGAAAGCGGCCATCTCTTGAGGAATTTACACGGAAATCTGGAAAACGTCAACTGATGCGAAAAACTGATTGAGTCTGAATTTTGCGGAAGTTCCTAGCATTAATTCTGAAGATAGAGTTAGTGCTAAAATCACACAAAATTCATCATAGCAGCACCACCTGTTGAGCAATTTACACCAAAATATAAAAAATTCATTTCAGGTCAAGAACTAATCGAATCTGAAGTTTGATGGAAATCCGTACATTCGTTCTTAAGATAGATCTGTTGCGGAGATTTTAAAAAATCCAGCATAGAAGCGCCGCTTATTGAACTTTTTACACTAAATGTAAACAAACATCGATTCTTGTCAAGGAATAACTGAATCTGAAGTTTGATAAAGTTCCGTGCATTAATTCTGGAGATAGAGCTATTGCAAAAGTCGAACAAAAGGCAGCATAGCAGCACCACTTGTTGAGCGATTTACACCAAAAACTAATCAACACCAATTTATATCAGGGACAATTTTTATAAATTCCGTACAATAGTTCTTGAGATAGAGAGTCCACAAAATTTATGTCACTTATATACATACAGACGAATAGACAGTCACAGACTCACTGATAGATATTTTGTAAAAGCATGTTTTTTGGGTTCTCTGACTCTTAACACGTGTAAATCCATTAAAAACTGGAATTCGAAATATTCATAAATCCAATACTTTTTTCTTGTAAAGATTGAAGAAAACAAAAATTTTATTAGACATTCTGGACAACACATTTTTTAACAATTTTTTTTTATTTCATAATATATGTAGACTCCATACGAAATGCAATTTTGCTAAATCCTACTCGATTTGATTGATTTCTTTCTTCGTATAGTACAAAAAAATCATACATTTTAACCATGTAACAAAAAAGAAAAAAATGCGCATTCACTCTTATAAAATCCAAGGGGGGGGGGGTTATAGTTTGCCTCAAAGACTTAAATTTTCCTTAATTGTCTTTGTAACGATTTTTGTGCGGAAATGTACAGAGTTATGTTACGGCGTGATCACCATATTATTGGAAGTTTTACTTATTTCAGTTTAAAGGCCCTCATGGTTAACAGGCCAATATATTTAAAGCCAGGTGATTTTTCAAGTTATCAATGACAACTATTGAATTACTGAATTTTTTTGCAGCGTAGCTATTTCTGATCTCCTGTGCATGTTTTGTGTCATAGTTGATCTTTTCATGAGAGTAGATTATGCAAAATTCTAAATTTTAGGCAAGTATTGAAAATTTATTTTTATTTTAAGGTGGATCAAGTAATAATAGTTTCATAACATGAAGTTGATTAGAAAATAAGAATGAAAAACAAAAACAAAATAAAGCCCAAGGTAAAATGCATCTACATTAAAAGAGAATAATAAAATACGTGCAATCAAAAAATTGTAATTATGGGTAAAATACTTAATAGTCTGAATATTGAAAAAAATATTTTGTACAAAAACAGGAAAGTGATTCTTAATGTTATGAAATAATTAGAACAATAGTAAATGTACTTCTTTTCTACTAATGATGTTATAAAAAAATTTCACATGTAAAAAAATCTTCTCGTATGAAAGCTCGAGAGACTAGAATGAAAAAAGATACATTTGCTAAAAAAAAATGGCAATAAAAACTCCTTTAGCTTTACCAAGATATCACTATAAAAAATCTTGTAAGTTGTTTCTAGTTAAATACATTAAGTATTCACTCTATATTCAATGATGTATGTCAATAAAGCATACAATGTAGAGATGAAAATGAGGTAAATGAGTAATTCAAGTAGTGAGTGTTTTTTTATTTCATTTATCTTTTTTTGCATTAAATGTTCCTTTTTTTGTAAAAAAAAATTCATTGCTAGCTGTAAAAAATCAAGAAATTTGATGATGTTTATTGGTGGTTTTGATGTTATAGTTCTATAATTATAAAAATGCATTTTTTGCTATCATTGCATGTTTTTCAATAGTTAGGCATTTTTTTTTTTTTTTTTTTTTTTTTTTTGTAGTAACCATCAGAATTTATGAATTTTTAGGTTGATAGCATATACCCTTTTTCTATTCTTCTTTTTTTGTAGTAACATCAGAATTTATGAATTTTTAGGTTGATAGTATATCCGCTTTTCCTATTCTTTTTTTTGTTATATATATATATATATATATATATATATTCATTTTATTTTAATTCTAATTTATTTATTTATTTATTTTTATTTTTATTATATTTTTTGCAGAGATAAAAATAAAGGTAAACACAGCTTCTCATTTCTCTAATTTTATTTTTAACAGAAGAAAAGAAACAATTATTTATAATAATATTGAAACAAAAAGAAGGAAAAATATATAATTACGGTACAAATAGTTGTATTTTATAAAAATCGATTTTTTCCCAAAATGAGACCTAATCGGATTGTAAACCATAAGGCAATTCCAAGCCAATGTACCATTTTTTATATATTTATTTTTTACAGGAAATAAGTAACATGCATCTTTTCTGATAATATTAAACCTATATTCATCCCGCTTAACCCAACTTTTCCATCCAAAACAAATTTTAGCTCCTTATTTTCCGTTTGCAACTTAGCGTTATTAATCAACAAGTTTCGAAAATTGAATTTCGTAAATTTTCGACAAAATGTCGGCAACAAAATTTCCTTTACATGAAAATAAACGTATATCCATAGTAAAATGCGATATAAAACCTACTTGCCAAAGTCTTCTATTATTTTTCTTATTTCTGGTGAAATGCAAAAATTAAGGGTTTATGATCCACGTACAATCCAAATACACAAGTCTCCAACATATGCCTAAAATACTGGATTGCAGAATATGCCGCTAACAATTCCCAATCAAATGCTCAATAGTTACATTGCACAAGTGATACTTATGAGAGAAAAACCCAAGTGGTTTTTTAACGTGTAAAGAAACTTCTTGTAACATCACACTATAGCAAAATTATTGCAATCCGTTATTAGTGCAAGTTCCGCATCTTGAGAATGTTGATAAAGTAAATGCATATTAGCCACAGCCTCTTTAAACTGTTCAAAACTACTTTCTGCATCCGCATTTCACTGTATTTTTCTTTTATCTCTTTCTTTCGTCTCCTTTAGGAACATGTTCTGCGTTTCTAAAATTGCTGATATATGATATACACGACGATAATATAATTAATCATGTTCAATTATCTCCTAAAATAGCTAACAGAATTTGGTTTTGGAAAATCAACAATCGCTTTTACTTTATCCTCGTGTGGGAGACAGCCCTTACTATTTATCTGGTGGCCCAGAAAATCTATTGTTTCTTGACACATTTTGATTCGTTAATTATAACCCCATAAACTCGAATTCGCCTAAAAATTTCCTCCAAATGTAGTATTTTCTTAGCGTGAGTGTCACTCACAATTAAGGTGTCATCGAGATAAAAAAAAAAATAGCCGAAACTACGAAGGACCTCATTTATGAAGCCTTGAAATGTCTGAGGCGCAAAGAATAAACCCAAAATTTATAAATGAAATTAAAAATAAGCCGAAAAGAGTAATAATAGCAGTTTTTGGGATATCTTGAATATGGAGCAGAATTAGATGGTATGCCCCGACTAGATCCCCTTTCGAAAATAGTTTTTTACCTTTTGATATATATGTAAAATTTTGTATGTGAGGAATGGGATACCTGTCTTGTTCTGTAATTCGATTATTTCGAGCGCACAATAATCCCCTGTTGGTCTGCCATCTGATGCACCCTTAGGAACCATTTTACAATGGGCTGTCCTAATTACTTTTAGAGGGTGTACAAATACTTTTTTTCTCTAGCATATAATCAAGTTCCTGTCTAGCTATTCGAAGTTGTGCTGGATGTAACCAAAGAACTTTAGCTGTAACAGGGGGCCCGGCAGAGGGATGAAATGTATTTTATCACGTTTCGCAGTTTGATTGTATTGTTTAATTGAGTAATCTCTTTTTTTTAATAGTTTGATATATTCAGAATCCCAAAGAATAATCTTAAAATGAAGAATATCACACAGACTTGTACGACCACGAGCAGTAATATTAGTTACCATGTCTAATAAACAATGATTTTTTTAATCAATCAATAAACTAAAATATTGCAAAAAAAAAAAAAAAAAAGTCACTAATAATCGGCTTAGTTACCTCAGCTATGTTAAACGGGCATTGCAATTTATGTTTCAATCCAAGATCCAAAATCAATAAGCTTAATACCATAAGTTTATATTTTAATACTTATTTTAATGTATTTTAATGTATTTTAATGCAATAATTTAATACCTAATGTTCAATGTGAAATCGTTCTTGCTAATAGCTTTAACTAAAAACGACCTAGGAAAACAAGAAACATCACTAGCAGTGTATTTCAAAAAGCTATATTATGTAATTTTTTCGATAATATATAGTCTGCTACTCAAGCCCAGTGTGCGCCGCTACTCCTTCCGGCGGTGGTCGGTTTTCAATTGGTAACCACACGAGAGATACACATTCGCGCCTTTTCCCTAAATTGAAAATGATACCAACATAGCTATCCGTCTTTACGTGCTCTGTCACTTGAATTAAATGAGTTCTGGTGGTATGGTTTCCCAAACAAAGAAGGACAAGAATTTTCTCTAAACCGATTTAAAAGTGAAATCGAAAATGATTCCAACATAGCCTTTCGTCTGTACGTGCTCTGTCCTTTGAATTAAATGAGTTCCGGTGCTATGGATTTCTAGGTGAAGAAGGACAAGAACCTGCTCTAACCAGATTTGAAAGCTTCTTAATCTGACATTTTAGTTGATTAAACTGCGCCTGTTCAGACTTCTCGAATGCAGAGAATTTATACCAACCTGCGTGCATACACAAATCTTATCTGCCATTTCAGCCAATTTAGTTAAGCTCTCAAAACTGACCGACAAAATTGTTTGCACTCACACCGGCAACCTGAGGAGCAATGTAGCTTTCAAAAAATCATCATCAACATTACCTCACTTAATTTTCTCATTACGCAACAACTTTAAGGGAAATCTATCACCCTGTTGTAAATCTTTAAGCAATGTTTTAAATTTTCGATTCTACAAAATTTTAAACTCCGATGATAATCATGTTTTAAATGAACTATACACATTACCTGGTGGTGTACAAAGAATATCTGAAGCAAACGATGTTTCAACATCAAATGAAGCAACCAAATGATTAAATTTAGTTTGTTCGACGGATATTCCTGCTAATCAAAAACTAGCTTCAAATGCAGCAAAAAATAACTTAACATTATTGCGCCAGAAATTAGGAATATTTACCAACACTCTACCACATGCTATATTTACATTTACATTCCCATTAGACACAGTTGGAACATCTTCAGATACTTTTTACAGCAGCAAAAAATAAATGAGATGTCAACAAGAACATTAAACGTCAAAAGAAAACCAAATATTCGCTCAAAATATGAAACAATTTCAAGTAATGTGCAGACTCGGAGAATAAATGTAATCAGGAGATGACATTGTACCTGTGCGTACAGATAACAGATTTGCAAAAGAATACATTATAAAGAGACTATTTTAAATCCATTCGTTTAAACAGGATCATAGTTTTTCTAGAGGAGGTAGAAAAAAGTGAATATCCCTCATTTGAAAACACAATTCCAGCAATTGTTACTCAAAAACTGCATTGTAACCTATTTCTTTTGTGTGTCTCTGTAACTGGATTAAAAATGCTATGAATGTCATTTTCTAGTCGTAGTGAAATTCAATTATTTATATCAGCTTCAAAACGTTTACAATAGCTTAATGTCATTAAATACCCTGCAAAGGATTTTTCCATAGACCTTAACACAATGGAATTCTATTAGAAGCCCCTGTAAATGAACTGTTAATCCCTGAAGCATGTGGATTGAAAGCCAGACGTACAGATGTAATGACCGAAAGCATAAACACTTTTCAACTTAACTGAAAAGTATTAAAAAAAGAACAAATATCTTTTGAAACACATTGTCAAAACTATTGTACAAAGAGCATTTAAACTGTAAATTATGATTAAATGGCTTATTGTAATAAATTGTGTTAATTTTTATAAAGATAGCTTGTATTCTCGTAGAAAAATTACCGTTTTCCTAAAAAATCTCAAACTTTGCCAAGTTTTTTGCTTACAGTATGCAGAGTTCTTAATATAAAAAAATGTTGTTTTCAGAAAATATGACAAATGACATTGACATAATAGCTGCAATCAGATTTTAAAAATAGCAAAAATTATATGAAAAAAGAGCATATTTACTAATTAGTTTCACTGCGCATACGTGAATGCAATCAAAATATAACATGTATTGTATAATGTGTTAGCTAAATATATAGTGAAACTTTTGAGAAAGTTTAAGAAAGATAGTTTGAAAATTCTAAAAATTATCGTCAATAGATGTGGGGCCGTATCCGAATATAATAGTACAGTCGAGGAAAAAATAATAATCACCTTACATCATGTGAAACAAGTCATTTTAATGATAAGTTTTTGAATTATAGCAATTCAAAATTTAGTGCTACTAATGCTAAAAATTGATCAATTCCTGAATCAATTTATTTACCAAATATTCTGTATCCAAAATACATTGCTAAAAACACAGAATCTTGATTCCCTTTTCATCTAATTAAATACGCAGAATAGAATGTGTTCTTTATTGTTAATGAAAATAAATTAAGATGTTTAAGACACTAAATTTTGTACCTAACACGCGTTATAGTTTATGAACATTAAATATATAAAGTTTATTATCACTGATACAATTACATTGAAAGAAAATACCTTTTCGAGAGGAGATGATGAAAATAAGGGAAAAGGTTTGTTTCATTCATGGATGGTAATAGTTCTTTGATATATTAAGAAATATAACAGAAAATGTATCAATTAATTTCGTAAGAGTACCTAAATGTAATTAGAGCGTCAACAACATAATAATACCTTGTATATGTGAAGCTAAACAGCCGAAGTAAGTGCTACGTGTCGAAAGAAAAGAAGTATAAATTGATAAAAAAAAATTATATTTATGAGAGAAAGACGAAAGAAAAATTAATGATAGAAACTATTCTTTTGATTATCTGAGAAAAAAATATTGCTTCAAATAAATGCTTTTTCTAAACGAAATAGTTTTAGAAAAATATTTTATCCTTTGGCAAAAACTATATTTCTCGGTGCTGTTCAACATCTTACAGATTAAAATGAAAGGTGATCATAAATAAGGACAAAAAAATGTGTATTTATTGTTATAAACAAAGGATTTCAAGTAAGAAATTATTTAAGAAAAGAAATAAAATGAAGTTAGCGAAAATACAAACTGTAGAAACAAGTCTGTAATTGCACGTCTGACGTAACAAATGAATGGGTTCGTACTATAACGAAATTTTTAAAATATGTAGTATTTCGGATGCAGTATCTGAAATTTTTGTGTGTTCCTGTAAATATTACATGCTTTCTATTATTAACAGACTTCAAAAAAGGAGGGGAGGTTATTAATTCCACGCGTATGTATTCTTTTTCTATGTATGTTCACCGATTACTTCGAAACTATCCAACCGATTATTTTGGTTTTTTGTGTTAAATGAAAGAGCTTGTTCCCGAAATTGATACCATTTTCGTTTCAATAAAATTGGTCCAGGACTTTTTTAGTAATTAGGCAAAAAACTAATAAAATTAGTGATTTCTCTCAAATTAACTTTCAATGATGCAACCGTTTTCCCAATCACAGCCATAAAACTGTATATTTATCTGTCTCAGGGCTAAGTTGTTGCCAAGCTTGGTACCATTTAATGATATGTCGCTAAATTTGGTGACCAAAATATGTCGCAATTAATGGAGTCACTTGGCTGTGGCTGAATTATTTGACGACGTTCCCGTTCAAATTCAGTAATGGATCTTTTCCAATCGATTTCTTCGGATTTTTAATCACCTGTCACATGTATAATTGTCAAAGGCCAATCATTTTTAGAACCTTAATTTAATGTACCTTTATTAAGTATGAAACATTATTTAAAATATTAAGTAATAGAAAAGCAAAACTAAATTAACACAAAAATATAATTTAGCATATATTTTATTGAGCATATAACATCAGACTGGAAGCATATACTATTTTTATGTACATATATTATATGCATCCTCTATCTTTATTATATTATATTAAACAGTTTTATAAGTGGATACTTCGAGATAGCTTTTAATTATTCCAAGAGATAATAATAACATTAATGTTCCAATATAGGAGTCTTGGCAAGAAAAGGAAACTTTTATGCATATTTTATGACAATATATATACTATCTCTTATATACAACATAGGAAAAAAGTAATACTACAATTAGTATTACCGACATTGTTGGTGCGATATATTTACATTTGAAGGATCTTAAACGACAGTAGCAGGGCCTGACTTACGCAGGGCATGAGAGGATATTGCCCCAGACCCGCCTTTTTAGGGGGCTGTCTTGAGACTAATTAGGAATTTCATTAAAAGATGCCAAATATTTCCAAACATTTAGGAAGGTAGGGCGGTCTTCCTCTCTTTGCTTCCAGTACTCCCTTCATTTATGCAAAAAACAAATTCATTAGAAGACTAATAATTAAAGTTTTATTATAACAACTTGTATTGTATTGTTTTCATTAGAAAGTCTTTATTAATGTTTATCTAATAACGTGACAAGTTAAAATAATTAATTATGACCAATTTTGGACATTTTATTTTAGACATCTTATAAAGTACATAGATAAGCAAAGTAAAAAGCTCGCAAGGGGATACTTCTGTCAACCAGTCTATCATTTTTTCTACAACTGTCCTACTAGTATTTTTTTTATGTTGTGAATCTCTTTTTGAGATACTTTATAAACAAATGTGAACTGTACAGGGTACATAATGTATACATACATACAATACGTAAGCAGTTTAGTACTAATTTCTTTTACATTATTCACGAGAAAAAGATTAAAGATAGATTGAAGGGGGCCTCCCAAAGTGATGTTTGCCCCGGGGCTCCCCATAGCCTTAGTCGGACCCTGGGCAGTAGACATTAATTAAGCATAATTGCCAATCTCAGTGAGTTTGGAACTATGAAGCCTTCTGAATTGTATTCAGCAATGGGAGCAAAGAAAAGAAAGATCAGTACTCAAACGAAAATCTGGAATTTTAATCAGATTACCCGACAAAAATGAAAAGTGGACTTTACTAATAGCTAATATGGTTTTAAAAAAAATGAGAATATCATAATTTACTTCCAAAACTTCTATGTTTTGGTGTACTATGCTTACTAAAATACGTTAAATGGTAACGTGTAGACCGATTATGACGCATTAATTAAGACAATTAGATGTGAATAAAGATGGATTTTCTAATCTTCCGTAAACGAGTTCATGGAAAAGTCTCTCATGAAACAGAAAGGTATTAGCTACAACACATTGTAACGTAAAACACGAAAGTCATAAAAGGTTTATTTCATAAAAACACTTATATGCACAAAAGCGCACTAACTAAGATGTGCCAAAACTTATCTTTCGGCACTATAGAAATTTCATTAATGACAAAACATTTGATGAACACTTTTCACGTCTTTTATACTCCAGTTTTTTCCCCGGATCTCTTATGATAAGTTATTGGGCCTCCCTTCTCTATTTCGTAGAACCATTTCGTAAGACGAAGCTCCTTTTATTGCCATTTTTCCAAAGACTAATACTTTTTCATGCGAGAAAGTCAGCAATTTCCATCAAAAAATAAGGCAAAAATCGTTAATTTTTAACTAAAAAGAAAAAAATAAACTTGTCTACTAAAAATATCACCCACTACAAAATCAACTGCAAAGTGAAAAATATATTTTTTTTTTTACATGATAGTAATAAGAAATTAAATTAAGAGCATAGTATTTACTATGTGTGTTATTATATTTATATACATTAGTTTGATTTTTTGGAGTCGGTGCCTGCCAGACATGTTCCCAAAATGAAAAATTAATTATCCAATTTAAATCGTAAAAAGGATCAGCAAAAATGTTGCGAAAAAAATACAATTCTCAATAAGTCAACTAGGACAGCATCCTGCATTTTAAAATCCGTGAATGGCCTCAATTTTTTTTTTTTTTTTTTTTTTTTTTTTTTTTTTTTTACATAATAATTTGTATAAACTCATTAATTTCCTATAAATCCCTAAAATCCCTCCTATCCATAATTGTAGTTTCTATTCTCACTTGAAAATACACATTTATAACAGCAGAAGAAATGTTTAAAAAATAATAAAGTTAAATTTTTAAACTAAATATTAAATCGTAAATAAAATCTCGTAGATACTTGGATGTGTGTCTATTCGAAAATTACGTGTAACTTGCATTGGCTGGCACCGACTCAAAAAAATCAAATTAATGTACATAAATATAATAACACGCATGGTATATACTATGATCTTAATTTAATTTCTTATTACTAAGTAAAAAAAAATAATTTTTTCGCCTGTGCAGTAGATTTTGAAGTCGGTTTAATTTTTGGTAGAAAAAAATGCATAAATCAAAATTTCACGATACTGAATTTTGTACCTAACACGTGTTACAGCTTATGAACATTTAATATATAACGTATTTTATCAATGATGCAATTATATTGAAAGAAAAATACCTGCTCGAAGGATGAAGAAATGAAGTAAATAAATATTACTATATTAAAGGGGAAAGATCTATTTCATTCAAGGCAGTGTTGCCAGATGGGCTACTTTTTAAAAATTCAGTTTCTTGATTGGCACCGCTTTTTACAAATGATAAAATGAGCCTTATTCAATGACATGATAATCAGAGCGAAAATTAAAGGTAATTTGGCCGTTTCAAAAAAAGTGGTGCTAAGCAAGAAATCTGAATTTTAAAAAAGTAGCCCATTGGCAACACTGATTCATGGATGGTTTCAGTTCTGTGATATACTAAGAAATATAACAGAAAAAATGTATCGATTAATTTCGTAAGAGTACCTAAATGTAATTAGAACGTCAGCAACATAATAATACTTTGTATATGTGAAGCTGAACAGCCGAAGTAAGTGTTAAATGTCGAAAGAAAAGAAGTATAAATTGATAAAAAAAAATTATATTTATGAGAGAAAAACGAAAGAAAAACTAATGAAAGAAATTATTCTTTTGATTACCCGTGAAAAAAATGTTGCTTCAAATAAATGATTTTTCTAAACGAAATAGTTTTAGAAAAAAAAATACTTTATCCTTTGGGAAAACTATTTTTTTTTTTTCGTTGCTGTCAATATCGCACAGATTAAAATGAAATGTGATCATAAATAAAGACAAAAAAATGTGTATTTATAGTTATAAACAGAGGATTTAAAAAAAGAAATTATTTAAGAAAAGAAATTAAATTGGCAAAATTAAAATCTGTAGAAAGTTGTTAATTTGAAAAAAATGATATTAAATTAATAAAAAGATTGTAGGATTTTGCAGAAGATTTGAAAATAATGTATTTAAAACTGTTAAAAATTTTTAAATAGATTAAACTACTAATTTATAAATAAATTAATTTTAAATGAGAATAAAAATCATTACTTCAACAATAAGACAAAACAGACTACAAAATAGGATTTGGCAGTATATGAAAATAATGCATTTAAAAGTACTGTAGACACAAATTATAATGTACTTCAAATGGAAAAGAAAATATGGTACGTAATAATAGAAGTACGTTATAAGATATAACCAATGAAACGCAGTGCAAAATGTGAAAAGTTGCATAAGAAGCATGCGCAATAATAGAAACCAAGGTCTAGCTAAAACAATAAATATTTATTAGTAGGGTTGTCTAAACCTTTTGCCTGAAATTCAACAGGTTCGTTTTTCTAAATAAAAAACTACTCGTTTATTCAAAGCAAACTTTCTGTGCTTAAATGAAGCCAATTATTATTTCCAAAAATACTGGCAGTCTGTGGAATACGGACCATAGGTGGGATTTTTACACGAAAATAAAGCAACACAGCAATCACAAAAGATATCCGCTTATTTTATGGAAATTGAATCTTCAAAATCTCAGTATTGACACATAATGCACATCCTGTGTTGAGAAAATAATTAAAAAAGAAAAAAAAACAGATTTTGGTTAAGATAATTTTTTTAGAAAACTTTTATTTTGAGGGGGGGGGGTGAGAGGGTTTGCAATTTTTATCCGATTTTTAATTTAGAAATTCCGCATTCCAATAAAAGTTCTAAATTTTAATAAATGTCACTCCCATTAGAACAAATGATGTAGAATGTGATATAAAATTTTAAAAATTCATTACTTACTAAATCAATTTATTAACCGAATGTTCTATATCCAAAATACATTGCTATAAACACAGAAACTTGATTTCCTTTTCATGTAATTACATCTGAATACAATTTGTTCATTATTGTTAATCAAAATAAATTAAGATTTTAAGACACTAAATTTTCTACCTAATGCACTTTACAAGCTATGATCATTTAATATGTGATGTATATTATCACTGATGCAATTACACTGAAAGAAAATGTCTCTTCGAGAGAAAATGATGTAAATAAATATTAATATTAATGAAGCGGGGGAGATCTGTTTCATTCATGAATGGTAATAGTTTTGTGATACATTAAGAAATATAACAGAAAAATGCATCAATTAGTTTCGTATGAGTACCTAAATGTAATTAGAGCGTCAGCAACATAATAATGCCTTGTATATGGCAAGCTTAAGAGCCTAAGTAAGTGCTGAGTTTCGAAAGAAATGAAGTATAAATGGATCAAAAAATTATATTTATCAGACAAAAACGAAGCAAAAAAAATAATGAAAGAAACCATTCTTTTGATTATCCGAGAAAAATAAATGTTGCTTCAAATAAATGATTTTTTTAAACGAAATAGTTTTAGAAAAAAATGTTTTATCTATTGGGAAAACTGGTTTTTTTCGTTGCTGTTTAATATCTTACAGATTAAATCGAAAGGTAATCATAAAAAAAATATGTACTTACTTATAGTTATAAACAAAGGAATTCAAGTAAGAAATTACTTAAGGAAAGAAATAATATGCAATTGGTGAAAATGTATCATTTCACATAATATATCAATTAAATCACAAAAATGTATCAATTAATTTCGTAAGAGTGCCTAAATGTAATTAGAACGTCAGCAACATAATAATACTTTGTATGTGTGAAGTTGAACAGTTGAAGTAAGAGCTAGGTGTCGAAAGAAAATAAGTATAAATCGATTAAAAAAATTATATTTATGAGAGAAAAACAAAGGGAAAATTAATGAAAGAAACTATTCTTTTGATTATCTGAGAAAAATAAATATTGCCTCAAATAAATGCTTTTTCTAAACGAAATAGTTTTAGAAAAAAAGGGGGGCGAAATCTTTGGGAAAACTACTTTTTTCGTTGCTGTTCAACATCTTACAGATTAAAATGAAAGGTGATCATAAATAAGGACAAAAAATGTGTGTTTATAGCTATGAACAAAGGGATTCAAGTGATTAATTATTTCAGAAAAGAAATAAATTGGCAAAAATAAAATCAGTCTAAACTTGTTAACTTGAAAAAATGGTATGTAACCAAGAAAAAGATTATAGAATTTCACAAAAGATTTGAAAATGATACATTCAAAAATATTAAAAAAATTTAAATAAGTTAAACGGCTAATTTATGTTTAAGTTATTATTAAATGGCAATAAATGTTATTTCCACAATAAGACAAAACAGACTACAAAATAGGTAAGATTGGCCAGTTGAAAGATTTGTGAGTGAATAAAACATGGACTTTACCCATGTGACATTAAAGTTTGAAAGGAAAACACCAATAAGACTGCAGAATATTTTAACACTTCTTCCCCCTTCATCTAATAAATAGCTTTTTTTCTGATACATACCTACAGAAGAGTGGCTTTTACCATTTGTGGGAAGAATTTTCCATTGCAGTGTTTGCTTAGCTTTTGAAATTATCTGACTGACAAGGAAGGTCTCCATTGGGGGCATACTCAGAATTTTTTGAAAAAAATACGAATTAAACTACTCATGTAGGTAATAAAGGATCACTGAAAATTAGCGGCGGAATTACATTATTAGATATGTAAAAAAATAAAATAGTTTGGAATAATTGGCGTGAAAAGCTGAAAGCGACGCGGGATTTGACGAGCAGTGCATTTCCTCGCCAAAAGCAGACTATTTTAACGAATCTGAAAATTGATTTTAATTGACTTCACTGTTAAAAATCTGCAGCATTTAGTGCAACGTCACTCCACTACGTTTATAGAATATCTCTCTTCTGGCCAATGAGAATGCTCCATAGCACGGTGAATTGACCGTTTTCTATAAAAGCGGTGGAGTGACGCTGCAGAAAATGGTACAGATTTTTAGCTGTGTTGTAGCTTGTGCAACACTGTTAAAAATCTGCTGCATTTTGCTGCAACGCACTCCACTGCTTGTATATAATATCTCTATTCCAACCAATGAGAAAGCTCCATTGCACGGCCAAGTAATCGTTTTCTATACAAGCAAGGGAGTACGTTGCAACAAAATGCAGCAGATTTTTAACAGTGTATTTTTCAATTTGGAACAATTTTAATCAATTTAAATTGTGTTTTAAATGATAAAATATATTAATTTCATTTTGTTATAAGTACATATAAACGTATATGACAAAATTACACTTAAAGTAAAAATGTAAAACTAAAATTACTTAAACTAAACTTATTTAAATAAATTGAACATAGAAAGTGTTTTCTTTAAAAAGTATTCGAAGTGTAAAAGCGTATTTTTCAAAATTTGGTTTTTTCGCCAACCGGAGATTAATCGCCAAATAAACGAAATTTTTATTATTTTTTACGGACGTTATAAGGAGGTTCCGCGGAAATTTTTTTTATAAACATATATAACTATATGAGAAGAACATTCTGCAATTTTTTCAGATTTTTCTGAGTATGCCCGTATGGAGACCTTCCTTGTGAGATGCACCGTAAAATAAGACATGTCTATATAACAGGAAAAAAACTGTAATCCAAGACTTCAATTTTTTTAAATAGATTTGAATGTAAAATTTTCTGAAGAATATTTCGGTAGAACCTTTCATAAGTTTTGGTAAGCTAAATTTAATTTTCAAAGCTTTATCTAATAATTCAGGGCACAATAATGCATAAATGGTTTAATTTTCAGTACAAAATAAAAAAAAAATCTGTTCATTTTACAGAAAAATGTCTGTCAGGGAGCTAATAAAAAATGATCTATTTTACAAAAAAGTGTCCTTTTTTATTACGAATTTCACATAACTTTATCAGATTTTGGTTATAGAATAAGCAGTTTTCAAACTTCGTAAAAAATAAAATATTTTTCCTTTTAGTAAATAAATAGTTTACACATTTTTAATTTTAAAATAAAAAGCATTTTAGAGGCATCTGTATTGACAGTTTTTTACTGTAAATCAAACAAGATTTTTCTCCTTTTAGGAAACTATATAAGCAGTTAGAATGTACGATCAAAATATTGAATAATACTTCTCTGTGTGTCATGCCATAGCAACAACAGCGGCCAAAAAATTCTGCTTTCAAAATTGGTAAACAAGATGTGCTAGGTTTAGAACAAACATTGTACTGGATTAAAATATTAAAACTCATGGTTTGTTGGGTTTATGATGGCCAATTATCAACTCAAGGGATATAGGACCTGAGGCGGAGTAGCCTCCGTGGAGGTCTGTCTAAGGGAACCTAATCCGTATTTGCACAAGAAAATCGAAGATTCAAAGAAAACCATGAAAACCTCAAGCGATTAGCCCAACGGACGCGATTGGGTTCAAACCCAGCACCTCCTGTATACAGTTTCGAGAGCAGAATTTTACGGCCACAGATGGCGCGTTGGAATTTATGAGTTAAACCCACTTTGCGTGCTATAAATTTTAGAGTGTTTGATATGGTGGTAGGGTCAATCCATTTCAAGTGGTCCAGAAAATATTTTTTTGGTCGCTCGACCATTTTTAAAAAATCTGAAATTTTTTATACAACAACCCTAACATGACGGAAGTTCAAAATGACCGTTCTTTTAATTTTACTATTTTTTGTTTGTGCATGGCGGCCATCTTTGTTTCATCGTGTGCAGCGATTTTCTCAGATACTAGGATACACAAAACTGTAAATATCTCGGCTTCTATTTCCCCAATTGAAATGGGGTTTGCAGCATTTTGTTCAGAATAAAATAAGCTAAATATACAGTGATAGAAAAATTTTGAAAAATAAATTTTTACAGGTGAAATTTTAGCACAAAATGTACGATTTTTTCCAAAATCTGTCCGTTTGCAAGAGGAAAATTTTCATGCAAGAGCAACTGTCAACCTTACACAATTTTTTCTACAAATAGGTCAAAAGTATGTGTACTCATACACCAAGTCCCAGATCTGGGAGTAAATTTCTCTTTGCGAAAAAATTCCGAATTTCGTCAAAAATTTCAAAAATCGCACTTTTTAGGCTGTGATATCTCTGGTGGGGCACAAGATAAAAATCTGAAATTTTGGCCTGTGATAGTATTGTGTAGTAGCGTTATGTACAAAAACTTTCAAGAAGGAGATTTGACTACAAGCTGAGATATGACATGGAAAATATGTGAAAACAATACTGTCAAACTATTGTAAATCTACTATGTAATTGTTCAACAAGACTGTCAACCTTACACAATTTTTTCTACAAATAGGTCAGAAGTGTGTGTACTCATACATCAAGTCCCATATCTGGGAAATGATTTCTCTTTCCGAAAAAAAATGCGAAATTCGTCGAAAATTTCAAAAATCGCACTTTTTAGGCTTTGATATCTCTGGTGGAGCACAAGATAAAAATATGAAATTCTGGCCTTTGATAGTATTATGTAGTAGTGTTATGTACAAAAAATTTCAAGAAGGAGATTTGACTATAAGCTGAGATACGTTGATTAAAGAAATGTTAAGAAATGCTATTACGAGTACATTAGAAGAAATGAGATTAGTCTCTTTTATTACAATATTTACCCAGAAAATATCGTTTGTTGAAAACAGTTAAATAATAAGCATTTAATTTACAAAATACTATATATGCTGAACAAAGAGCTTAACAATATTTACGAGAGATGTTATGAGTTCGACCAGTTACTGTTGTCAGTCCATCAGGCTGTTCTTTCTAAAATTTTTATTTGAAGCCCCCCAAGTCTTGTCATCTCTTGTTAACTTGAATGAAATTCTCTAGGTTTAATAATTGAAGCCATGCCAATTCGATCAGTTGCAATTCATTGTCTGTAATTTACTTTTCCTGAAATGTGTTCCGAGTAAATTGTTGCAATAGCATTTCTAGTAGATTTGTTCATCTGGACAAATAGTGTATTGGCTTAGCATACATTCTGAATTGTTTAAATCACATAGAAGCGTTTGAAAAAGATATTTTTAACTAATATTTAACTTTGTACCATAAATAATTAATTTAAAATTTTGGAGGTATGAACAATTACATAGTATGTTACAATAGTTTGGCAGTATTGTTTTCACATATTGTCCATGTCATATCTCAGCTTGGAGTCAAATCTCCTTCTTGAAATTTTTTGTACATAACACTACTACACAATACTATCAAAGGCCAGAATTTCAGATTTTTATCTCGTGCTCCACCAAATATATCAAAGCCTAAAAAGTGCGATTTTTGAAATTTTCGACGAATTTCGGAATTTTTTTTCTCAAAGAGAAATTATTTCCCAGATCTGGGACTTGGTGTATGAGTACACGCACTTTTGACCTATTTGCAGAAAAGATTGCGCAAGTTTGACAGTCTTGCTGAACAATTACATAGTAGGTTTACAATAGTTTCGTAGTATTGTTTTCACATATTTTCCATGTCATATCTCAGCTTGTAGTCAAATCTCCTTCTTGAAATTTTTTGTACATAACGCTACTACACAATACTATTATAGGCCAAAATTTCAGATTTTTATCTCGTGCCCCACAAGAGATATCAAAGCCTAAAAAGTGCAATTTTTGAAATTTTTGACGAATTTCGGAATTTTTTTCGCAAAGAGAAATTAACTCCCAGATCTGGGACTTGGTGTATGAATACACGCACTTTTGACTTATTTGTAGAAAAAATTGTGTAAGGTTGATAGTTTCCCTTGCATGAAAATTTTCCTCTTGCAAACGGATAGATTTTGGTAAAAGTCATACACTTTGTGCTAAAATTTCACCTGTAAAAATTTATTTTTTAAAATTTTCCTTACACTGTATATTTAGCCTATTTTATTCTGAACAAAATGCTGCAAACCCCATTTCAATTGGGAAAATAGAATATGAGATATTTACAATTTTGTGTATCCTAGTATCTGAGAAAATCGCTGCACACGATGAAACAAAGATGGCCGCCATGCACAAACAAAAAATAGTAGAATTAAAATAATGGTCATTTTGAACTTCCATCATGTTAGGGTTGTTGTACAAAAAATTTCAGATTTTTTAAAAATAATCGAGCGACCAGTGCTGGACCACTTGAAATGGATTGACCCGGTAGTTTTTCAAAGTCAGTCTGTGTCATAATCTGGTAAATTTCTCCAACATTCTGTTTTTCTGAATACATTTAAAAGACTTTACAAGATTAACGATTAAAAAAGATGAAAGATTAAACAGATTACTTTTTCTTTGCAATCGATAGTATTAATAATACTTATGCATTACTTTTTTTTTTAACAAAATGCTTATGAGTTCCGATATTTCAGTCAAATTCTGAAATTGACTTAGATTATTTAACCGAAATTAATGATATTGATAATACTATTTCAATTACACCTGAGTATTTTGTCTTTTTGATGTACTAAATTACTTAAAAATATTTTAACTCTATAAGCAAAATATTTTTTTCTGCTTTTTCGCTTCTAACTTCAACTTCCGATTCCTTTCCTTTTTTTTTCTTTTATCAATCCAATAATGAGTTTCGCTCTCTTTTAAAAATGAGTTTAAATCAAGTGTAAACTTTTATTAATTTTTAATGCGAGTATACGAACTCAGCTCAATTTTTAGAAAGTTAATTTGAGTTAGAAATAATTTATTTTTATTTTTGTGTGTGTGTGTTTACACAACACTAGTTTAAACCCATGTCGTGCTTTTTTATCTAGCAGTTCGGATTTACCGGGTTTTTTTTCTTAATCTTGCGGAGGTACGGATTAGTTACCCTCAACTACTCCCTTGGACAACACTCGCCTCCCTTTCCCAACACTGTTAAAAAAATCTCTAAAGTTAGTAATTTTTTTTTTAGGAAACTGTGATTTCTAGCAATTTTTAACGAAACGGCAACATTAAAAAATTATGTAACAGATGCACCTTTGCATTGTAAATAAAAAAAAAAGTCACCAAACTTACTAAGAGTTACTTTAGAAAACTGGGATGCCTAAAACTTTTTATGTAACTGCAACCCAGGGTTGCAGATAAAATTTTAAGAATATTGCTGTGATTTTCGTAGATTCTTTTGTAAAACTACAGATTTCTGTAGCTTTTTTTAACAAAAACTTTTTTTGCAGTTTTACTACTTTTCTTATACAGTGTGCAGATAGAATTTTAGCAAGCATGCAGATTTTCTGCAACTTTACATCTGTAAAATTACTTATGTATTTCCTTACAGTGTGTATCACTCGTTCAGATGAAACCCTATTTACACACATCATAGAAAAATCTACACATACTACTTATCATAAATTTACAGTCCCTGGCCAAATTATTAGACGCACTCATTTTTTCTTGTAGAATCATATTACTAGCTTCATAGCGATATTACTGGATCAATAGTTACAACTAATAGTATATACAACATTTGCAGGATTATAATAAATGATAAACATGCCAATGACTTGAAAACTATTTTTTTTTGTAAATTGAATTAAAAATTGTCTGAAATTGAAAAACTTATAAGTTGAAACTCAAAAAATGTCAATATTTTTGGAGCCTCCTTTAGCGGCAATCAGTGCCTCTATTCTTCGTGATATGCTGTTTTTACAAAATTGAATTATTTCTTGCATGTGTGGGTGATGTTTCCAGACATGGATAAGTTTTTCTCTGCAATGTGTTTTGTTTGTTATGACCTCTTAGTCAATTCTCAAGACCAATATACAGAGTTGCTGCAAAATCGGTTGATCCCACAGCTAAAACAATGGTTTACAAATGGAGAGCTTTTGTATTTATGCAAGATGGAGCTCTTTCTTACATAGATTGATCAATCAAGGCCTACTTTCTATAAAAAAAAAATCTGTGTGATGGACTGTTCTGAGTAATTCATCAGACATGAGTACCAATGAAAAAAATTTGGGAGCTGATGAAGAGAGAATTGGCCATAACGAACAAAACACAGCTCATAGAAAAACGTATTCATGTCTGGAAATACCACCCACACATGCAAGAAACAATTTAATTTTGTAAAAACAGCATACCACGAAGAATAGAGACGCTGATTACCGCCAAAGAAGGCTCTAAAAACAACTGATATATTTTTTGAGTTTCAAGTTTTGCAATTTCAGAATTTGTTAGTTTAATTTATAAAAATAAATAATTTTAAAATCATTGGCATGCTTTCAATTTATCATAACCCTAGAGATAATGTATATAATAAATTATAACCATTGACAAAATACTATTTTTATGAAGCTAGTAATAAGGTTCAACACAAGAAAAAATGAGTGCGTCTAATAATTTGGCCAGGGACTGTATTATGCATACTACTTATCATAACTTACTTAACATACTTACTTAACATAACTACTTATTACACATACTACTTATCATAATTTTCATATTATTCTATCGTAGTTCAATTCTTTCCAATTTTCTCACAGTTGAATTTTTTCAAAAATTTTGCATTATATATTTCCTGAATATCTCTAAAACACTTAACTTTGTACTTCCTTGTGATTGTCTAATTTTTAAATTAATTTCTACAAATTACTTTTTAACATAAACGAACTATAAATTATTTACTATATCTTCATACTAATCTTATTTCAAAAATGAAATTGTCATGTACTTTAACAATTATAAAAACATGTGTATTGTTTGTATCACATTAGTAATATTCAAATGGGTTTTGTATAATATGTACTTTTAAATTATATAATCCACCAATTTCTTTATTTACTAATGTAGATATATGCATTTACTTATTGGCAAACTTATTCTCCTGTTTATCTACCGCTATTTTTTAGATTTGTGAACATTCTACAGTTAAAAATAATCTGTGTGGTTGGGAAATACTTTAGTAGAAGATTTTTTCTAATATTACAGCTCATATACAGTACTAAATTTGAAACCAAAATTGTGATTACTTTTATTTTACAAAATGTCATCGTATAATAGTAATTTTAATATGTATTATAAAGAAATTTTTACAAAAGAAAACGAGAAATAAAAATCACGTGTTAAACATATATTTAGATGTGTTAAACATAGACATAGGTAACACTTCCTGAAATAATTAACAAAACATCGTTATTTAGGAAATAAGTTAAATAGGATAACTACACTGTTAAAAATCTTGTTCTAGTTTGAACCAAAAAAGTTTGTTTGTTGGTGCTCAATATCTGCCACCGTAAGATGGTGAAATCTTGAACCAAAATTTGGAGCTCCCATTGAAGCATAGTTCCAATACTTGGAACGAGGTTGAACTAGGAAGCTCCAAATGTTGGTACGAGATTTCACCATCTTATGGTGGCAGCTATTGAGCACCAACAAACAAACTTTTTTGGTTCAAACTAGAACAAGATTTGTAACAGTGTAAGTAAACATTTTAAAAGGATAAGTTACAAACCATATCCAAATATGTAATTTAATTGTTTTGAAAAAGCCCTGTATTTGATCTGTAGGCTGATTTTTGTGCTATATAATGGGAAAATTTAGTTTAGCCCAAAAAAAAAAAAAAAAAAAAAAAAAAAAAAAAAAAAAAAAAAAAACGCATAACAGATTGAAATGTCTCTTTCAGCATTTTATACCAATAGATGGAAACATACGTAAATACGTTTGTAGTTTATTTAATACCTTCATTAGAAGCCACTATTTTAGCTAAAATTTAGTTCAAACAAAAACACTGATAAAACTACTCAAATCACATTTCCAGAAATTATTATCCATGGATGGCTGTTTACCCTATTCTTTGCCTGGTCCTGTATATCATTTTATCTAAATTCTACAAGCATTTCTTAGTAAACTAAATGCCGTTTATCATAAAACTGCATAACACATTTGAAAACTACCATTAAGCAATTTGTGAATTTTTTTGTATAGCAATGTATATCAGCTATAGCATTTATACATACTATATAATAAGCTCAAATATAAGTGAAATTTCAAAGCCCAAAACATAATCAAAAATGTATTTGCTACCATCATCGCTATCATTACAGTACTTCGGATAGAATATACTATCCGAAATCTTTTGCGTGGCACTGTAAATGCTAGGCACATCGTATTAAACATGAAATAACTTATAGTAAACCTTGCCTACGTATAGCAATTTCACTATATTTGAAATTGCTTTGTAAAATTAAAATAATCCATAATTTTCCTTATACCTTTATGCAATGGACTTATTTTTATGGCCCTGTAAATGAATAGTAACTATTCTTTGCATCGCATATTCTATAGAATACATATTTTAGTGCACTTAATGCATGCCAATATTTTTATTTGAAAGACTGTAACATATTCATAATGCATTTAGAACGATTTTTCCCATTGGCCATAATTTAACGCAAAAATTTTGACTGTCCCTGTCGATAAACTAAAGATGTTACGAACTTCATTTTATGTATGGTTCATGCTTCGGTAAACATTAATGACATCCAGAAATTTCATGAAAGTCAAAATAAATTTACGAGAGTTAAGGCGTGGACAGACAAACTGAAGTCATAAACACTTATCAACTTTGTTGAAAAGTGTTAAAAAAGTAAAAAAAAATTATCACATTGCGAAATACTTTAAATAGTTTTTGTTTAAATTTCTCGACTAGGAAATCAATAAAGTATATAAGGGAACATTAATTTCACTATTTGTAAGGAAAATTAGCCAAATAAAAGCTTTGAAAATATTTAAAAAACTTAAGATTAAATATTGTACTAAATAGTTTCTCATAAAGTTCCTTTATTTATTCAGGAATTTAGAAGCTAGCGGTAAATCAATATTGGCGAAGTACTGGATAAATCAGTATGTAACTATTTACGCTTTGAATATATCAAACATCTTCGGCCAAAACTTATCAAATATCCTTTATATATTGCAGTACGATCTGTAATACTTTCAATAAAAGGAGAGTAATGAGAAAATATTGAGAATCGCAAATGTCAATATTGGATGAACATTTACATCCTTATATTTGTGTAATATGGAAATTACTTTGTAAACATTTCCAGTGTCAAACCAATGAATAACCATGCTCTTACATTAACGTCAGTGTAATAGCTTTCTTCTAAGTTAGCTATAAAATAACTACTTTTATTGAATAAAAATGCTTTAGGTTTTATAAATAATGATTACAAAAGGTTAAACAAAGCCAACAACAATGTTATAATAACTTTATTTTAGCACTATATAATAATACTTTATATAAAATTAGCATTTACAATTTGTAGTTATATCATTCTATGTATATTAAATATATTATTCATTCAGGGATTATTTTCTTTTATGTTGACTCATTCTTGTTTAGCTTGTGTTAAATGTCAGGCTTTCGCCAAGAGTATAATTGTTATTATTATAAAGGTTGAATTTTTCTGGTAAGTTTTAAATCTTGGATTTTATTTCTTCTTTTTCATTTCACTTGTTAAAAATAGAATTTCTTTTTTATGCAATTATTTTAAAGGTTCATGGTCTCTAGATATATTATCAGGTGCTTAATTTTGTCTTTTTAAGCACATTGCTGACAAAATTTGATGAAATAACATATCTTTTCTATGAATTAGCATATATAGTAACTCTGAAGAGTCTGTATGCGTCTCATAGATTTATGAATTCTTGGCATTTTTCTTTATCCTATATGTTTATTTATATATTTATTTATTATTATCCTATATTATTATTTATATCTATGTTATTTCAATATTATATATATATAAACTTTTTATTCATTAATTACAATAATACACAAAGGTTTTTTGGGAGTGGAAAATGGTGAAAGTAAGAGAATAATGAGAGCATAAATTTTTAGGTAACAATCTTGAGTGCAAGAATACTTCCATTTATTATTATTATTGTTTTATGATAAAATTTTAAAGGAAAGAACACAAAAGTTTTTTTACAAATTGCATTTGTAAAAAAAAGTTCAGAATTATAAAGATATATTTCTTTGTTCTCCAGAGCATACATGTATGGTATATGTTCACTCCATGTTTGCAGTCGATAGTGTAATTAATTTTCAAAAAATACCCGTCAGATCAAAACATATTATTAAAGAAAATGCATTTAATAATTTTGAAAGTGGTATTGACAGTTTTGCAGTCGGCGCAGACGATTGGGGATGGCAAAAATGATTGAGTGTTTTAATTTAATCGAAAGAAGTAATTTAAGCTACAAAAATATATTTTTTAAATGTTTAGCGACAACATCCTAAAACTGAGAAATGTTTTCTCATATAAGCATTTTTTTACAGACTTTCTTCAGTGTGGCTGAGAAGAAAACAGATTTTATACATTTTATAATTGAACAAAAATGGACTTAGTGTATGGCTGTGAGCCTTTCATATAATAGGATGTCATTTTTTAAATAATAATTTCAGAGCTGCCACAGATGACTATTTTTATATTCTATTTGTAACATTATTTAAAAAAATAAATTTTATAATATATCTCTATTTTTGCCTAAGTATATGTGCAAAATTTTCCTTTTGAGAAAGTTATATGAAATAGAATTAAAAATGATAGCCTAATGGTAGCCTTATATTATTAGAAGATATAAGGCTACATATATAGAATATTTTTGTAGTATATTTCTATTATACATGTTGTCAAAGGATATGTGCAAGATTTTCGTTTTGACAAAGTCGTGTGAGATAAAATTAAAAAATAATTGCCAGTGATAGCTTTTATATTTGGTAATACATTTCTATTGTACATGTTTTCAAATTATGTGTCAAGATTTTCTTTTTGAAAAAGTCATGCGCGATAGAGTTAAAAACATAATTGCTAGTAATAAACTTATAATTTCGTAATATATTTCTATTGTACATGTTGTCAAAGTACATATGAAAGACTTTTGTTTTGAGAAAGTCATGCGAGATAGATTTAAAAAATAATCGTCAGTGGTAGCCTTATAATTTTGAAATATTTGTAACCAATACGCTTTATTTCTATTACAAATTTCCATTAACAAAAAGCTGCAGATAAATCAATAACCAAGCTACAATCTGTTCTATCAGCACAAATGAAAGAATTCTCTGTATATTAAGATAATCACAAAAAAAAAATTCGATTAATTCTTATAAAAGTAAATAATGCAATTACAGCTTCAACAAAATAATCTCTCCTGCTTGTGAAACTGAACGGAGAGAATAAATAGTTCTTTGTAAAGAAAAGAACGGATAATTGGATGATAAATGTTTTTGATGTAAGAGATGATGAAAAAAAAATGTAACAAAATGAAAAAGAAGCTAAATAGGAGAGAATCATCTTATAGCATTCCGGAAAAATACTCAAAGAGCAAAATGAAAAAAAACGTTTGGGAAATATATTTCTTTTTGTTTCGAGTTTTGGATTTATTTCTGTTTTCTTTCCCAGCTTTTAAATGCTGATTTTTTATGTGTTTAAATATAGATAATTGTAGTACAATTTTTAATATGGTTTCAATGTTATTTCAACTGTAAATAACATTAATTGTGGGTTTTAATAATATGTAACTTTTGTTGTAATTTTCTTCTTCATATTAGAAAGCCTTTAGATAAAAAATAATTTAAAAAGTCTTTAAAAACATTTTTATAAACGATGCATTTTGTTTTCATAAGTTCCATTCAGTATGATGATTATATAATTATTTTTCTTTTCGTTAATGTGACCCGCGACTATTGTGCCATGGTTAATTTGGCCCTCATTGCGGAATGAAATGCCTGGTTTAGAACATTTAAAAATATGAACTGCCAGACTACTTGAAAATGTGGAACATTTCTCATATTCATCCTTCAACAGGTGAGGAATGGAACACACATGAAAATGTGTGGACAAGAATGTGGGAATTACATTTCAATATATATTACACGCTGAAAAATCTAATTTAAATGAAACGCATGATTTGAATTTATTTATAACTATGTCAGCTTCAAAATTTACAGCTTAAAGATTAAAAACATTCACAGTCGGAAAAAACAAACAAAGGATATAAGCAAGATGTAGGGAGATATAGTAAACGTAATTGGGAAAGACATAGTAGCATATATATATATATATATATATATATACAGACAGACACACACTATTATGTCCAAAAGTAACCGGAAACTGTACTACATATGAAATTCATACGCAAATATGTCTATAAAGATTTAATCTTGTATCTATATAGTTAGTAGCTTATAATGAATAAATTTAAATATTTACCTTTATATGTTAAAAAGTAAAAGAAATAGTGTTTACTTTAAGTAAAATTAGTGTTGTCTCATTCCTCCATATCCTAGCATTCCTACGTATAGCAAGGGCTTCAATTGTTCATTTGGGGTCTTCAGTATGCACTGGTGTAAAGATTTTTTCAGTTCTTTTTAATTCTACTTTGATATTAAGTAAAACCTCCTTTAAGAAGCCTTGAAACAATATTGTGCTATTTATAAGTACATCTGTTTTTTCTTTTTTTTTTTCGGGGGGGGGGGGGTTGTTGGTTTGTATATATCCTTAAATAATTTAGAATAAATATATTACGTTTTTTATTACTATAGTAATATGAACAAATTGGAAATTGCATGTCAGTCGTAGCAAATGAGGTGCGTTCGTACTATAAGGAAGTTTTAAAACGTTCAAATCTACGTGTAATAGTGCACAATATTTCGGATACAGTAAGTATCCGAATTCTTTTGTGCATCTCTGTAAATACTATCTGCTTTCTATTATACAGGAAATAACTTACAGTAAATCCCAGCAACGTACATCGATTTCATAAAATATGAAATAGTTTAATATTAGTAAAACACACCGAAAACAGTGTTTTACGCTATACCATTATGTAATGGAAAAATTTTGTGTAGCCCTGAAAATTAGTAAAAAATTTTCTTAGCACCACAGACAGTACAGAATGTATGTTTCAGTATATAATTCATAGATGCATATCAATTTTATTATCTTCTAAAGAGTGTAACGCCATTAAAATGCACTTGAAACTATTTTTTCCCATTGTTTCTAATGAAACGGAATACTTTTGATTGTCCCTGTATTTAAACTATGTATCCGATTTTCATAAAATTTTAAATGACTCCTCAAAATTATGCAACCATTATATATTTTAATTACTAAACGATTCGGTTGGATAGTTCTTTTCTCTTTTATATGCGTACAGACGGACAGACTGAACGACGACTACAGGTGATACCGATTTACATAGTTACAAACGCACCGAAAAAATAATTTTTCTCGCATGTAAGCATAAAAACCCCTCACCAAAATACCGATAATCACTTTTTTTTTCAAGCAAAAGTTAGCATATTTTTTTTTCTCTCATTTTATTTTAAATCGCAGCTATTCTTTTGGGAATATTGAATTCCTATTTTTCATATACGTCTTTGACTGAAAAATAACTGAATTCGAAATTCTTCACTTTGTTTTTCTGTTCACTCGAAACGCGATCAAAATATGATAATTTTTCTTCAAAGAAGACAGGGTTTCACTACAAGTTAACATCATAACTGCAGACAAAAGTGTAGACAGACATTTTGGTAAGTGAATTCATTCAGATGTATTCCAACACTTTAAAGCTTCGTAAATAAATCTTATAACAGTACAACTCATCTCACTTGGAAACGTTACTCTCCACGAATTTTATGACAGTACTGCTTTAATTATAAAAATTAAGTAAAAAAATAACATGACGCATATCGCTATTTTCTTCGCTTACCGTAAAATTCACTGTACTTTCCCATTTCGTTTTTATAATATCATTCCTTCATTTAGTTCGAATTCTGTGGAGTATTTTGAAAAATATAATAATTAAATTTGCTTTTTTTTCGTTCACTTATGTACGCCTGATAATGATTTTAGGAGAGTAAATCAGTCATTATATGTTATTTTTTGGGGCGCGCGTCTTGTCCCTCTCATTTTAAAATTGCTGCCACTTTTCATTTCTAAATAAGTTTTCTTTCTATCTTTCTTTTCTTTTTTTTTTTTTTTTTTTTTTTTCAGAAATGCAAATTTATATGCACATATAAACTGCACAACATATGAAATTCATATGCAAATATTTTTTCAGAGATTTAATCTTATGACTGTACAGTTTTTAGCTTATAATAAATAAGTTTATATATTTACCATTGTTAGTTAAAAAAGAAAAGGTAACAGTATTTACTTTACTTTAAGTAAAATTAGTGTTGTCTCATCTTGTTGTAAACCTCAGTAACAAAGATTAATTTCATAAAATGTAAAATAGTTTAATATTATTAAAACGAGCTCCAAACAATGTTTCCTCCTACACCGTTATGTAATGGAATACATTTGTGTAGCCATGTAAATTTATAACAAATATTCTTTGTACCATAGGTTGTACAGAATGTATGTTTTAGTATATACTTCATAAATGAATATCAATTTTATTACGTACAAGGAGCGTAATGCCATTAAAATGCACTTGAATCTATGTCTTCCCATTGGTCATAATGTAACGGAATACTTTTGATTGTCCCTGTAATTAAACTATGCATCCGATTTTCATAAAGTTTGAAATGATTCCGAAAATTATGCAACAATTATATATTTTAAATACTAAGCGAATTGGTTGGATAGTTTTTGCTCTGTTATATGCGGGCAGACAATAGGACTGAACGAAGACTATCGGTGTTACTAAATTATACAATTACGAACGCACCGAAAAAATAAATTTTCTCGTGTGTAAGAATAATACTTCTCACCAAATGTCCGATAAACACTTTTTATATAGCAAAAGCTAATATTTTTTTCTCTCTTTTTATTTTTGATTGCAGCAATCCTTTTGGAAATATTGCATTTTTATTTTACACATATGTCTCTGACTGAAAAATAACTGAAATTAAAGATTCTTCATTTTATTTTTCTGTTCGCTCGAAACGCGATCAAAATATGGTAATTTTCCTTCAAATCAGATAGGGTTTTCACTATAAATTAATATCATAGCTATAGAGAAAAGTACAGAAGGACAATTTTGTAAGTTAATTCATTCATACGTATTCTAACATTTTAAAGCTTCGTAAATAAATCATATAACAGTACAACCCATCTCACTTGGAAACGTTACTCTGCACGAATTTTATGACAGTATTTTTTTCATTATGTAAACTAAGTAAAAATGCAATATGACATGTATATAACTATTTTCTTCAATTACCGTAAAATTCCCTCCGTTTTCCATTTCGTTTTTATCATGTCATTCCATCATTTCGTTTAAAATTTGTGCAGTATTTTGAAAAGTATTATAATTAAATTTGTTTTTTTTTCTTGCATTTTTATATACCTGACAGTGATTTAAAAAAAGTAAAATCAACCATAATGTGTTATTAATATGGGCACGTACCCCGTGTCTCTCATTTTAAAATTGTTGCCACTTTTCAGTTCTGAATGAGAAGTTTTCTTTCTTTCTTATATTCTTTTTCCTTTCTTTTTTTCTTTTTAAGAAATATAAATTTATATGCATATATATCAACCGTACTGCATATGAAATTCATAATCAGACATTTTTACAAAGATTTAATCATGTGACTGTACAGTTTGTAGCTTATTATAAATAAGTTTATATATTTACCGTTGTATGCTAAAAAATAAAAGAAATAGTGTTTACTTTAAGTGAAATTAGTATTGTCTCATCTTCCTTATCCTAGCATTATTGCATATTAGAAAGGGATACAATTGTCCATTTGGGTTCTTTAACCAGCACTTGTGTAATGTTGTTTTCGCGTCATTTCAATTCGATTTTGATATCTATTAAAGAAACCTCTTTTAAGAAACTTTGAAACAATATTATGCTATTTATAAGTACTGTTTTTTTTCGGTTGGTTTGTGTATATCCTTAAATAATTTGGAATAAATATTTTGCGTTTATTTTATTACTATAATATTATGAAAAATTAAATTTTATAGTAATTAAGCATTATACATTTCACCAAAATACTGATAATCACTTTTTTCTTTAGCAAAAGCTAACATGCTTTTTTCTCTGATTCAATTTTAGATTGCAGCAATTCTTTTGGGAATATTGCATTTCTATTTTTTAGAAATGTCTTTGACTGTAAAATAAACGAATTCAAAATTCTTCACTTTGTTTTTCTGTTCACTCGGAACGTGATTAAAATATGGTAATTTTTCTTCAAAGCAAGCAGGGATTTCACAACAAATTAATATCATAACTGCAGACAAAAGTATAGACGGATATTTTTGTAAGTGAATACATTCAGACGTATTCCAAAACTTTAAAGCATTTTTTTTTTTTTTTTTTTTTTTTGTAAATAAATCTTATAACAGTACAATTCGTCTCTCTTGGAAACGTTACTCTGCACGAATTTTATGACATTATTTTTTTATTATGCAAATTAAGTAAAAATATAATATGACATACATCACTATTTTCTTCGCTTACTGTAAAATTCACTCCACTTTTCCATTTAGTTTTTAAAATATCATTCTATCATTTAGTTCAACATTTGTGAAGTATTTTCAAAAATATTATAATTAAATTTGTTTTTTGTACACTTTTATATGCCTGACAGTGACTTAAAGAAAGTAAAATTAATCATAATGTGTTATTTTTTGGATACGTATCCTATGGCTCTCATTTTAAAATTGCTAACACTTTTCAGTTCTTAATGAGAAATTTTCTTTTCTTTTCTTTTCTTTTCTTTTCTTTTCTTTTCTTTTCTTTTCCTTCTTTCTTTCTTTCTTTTTATTTTTGAAATTTGAAATGGAATTCTTTTTTAAATCTAAAACTTTTTAAAATCTGAAATAATGTTAAATAGTCGGGAATAAAAAATAAAAAATTGGCGGAAATAATAAATAAATAAAATTATAGTTAATAAAAAATAGTCGTTATAAATTTCAGGAGAAAATCTTTTAGTAATAGGTATTTATATGTGTATCCGCGTTCAATCGCGTCGTTATAATTACATGATTATGTAACATATTTTTATTAAAAAATGCTTTTCCAGTAGAAGTCAAATTATCTAGTAAAAATCATTTTCTAGTAAAAGTCATCATTTAGTTCAAGTTTATGAAGTATTTTGAAAAATATTATTATTATTATTATTATTATTATTATTGCGTGCACTTATATACGACTGAGAATGATTTAAGAAAAGTAAAATCAATCATAATGTGTTATTATTTGGGCACATGTCCTGCGTCTCGCATTTTAAAATTGCTGCCACTATTCAATTCTAAATAAATGTTTTCTTTCTTTTCTTTTTTCTTTTTTAATTCTTGAGTTTTGAGATGACATTTTTAAAATCTAAAACTGGAATTAATAATAAAAATAGTCGGGATAAATTTTAGGAGAAAATCTTTTAGTTATAGACATTTATAATCGAAATATCGAAACTATCAAATAATAAATCGCACAAAGCATTTTTAAGACAGTATATTAGTCAGCTTTTAATTTATTTAATTAAGATATAAGCTATGAAAAATATTAAGGTATGAAAAGTCGACTAAATCATATATTTTACAATTAGTTGTTTCTCGAAACCAGAATTTCCAACAGAAATTGATGGAATTGCGTGTAAATACTATTCATGTTCCCGCGTTCAACAATATCTTTATAATTACATGATTAATTCATTACATTAAAAAAAATTCTATTTGTGTAAAAATCAAATCTTCCAGTCTCACGCCCGCAACTAAATAGACCTGCCAATCTAATTGGAAAAAATTAGAGTTTCGGCAGAAAACCATCTAAATTTTCTTTTTACAAATAACTGTAACTAGTGTCTTTAACAAACATTATGCAAAACTCTAATTTTAATGTTTTATTATTTAAGGGAAAATGTGTAATCATCTTAATTATTCATTGGAGAGACAGTTAAAGAAGCTAAAGAGAAGAAATTCACTTATTGATTAGTATTATAGAAAGCACAGCTACTTTTTATCGTTTAGTTTGAATTTTTCTTTTTTTAGCAAGCACTTGTTTGACAGATTTTCACTTTTATTTTAAACAGAGTTATTTTTTACAATTTACCCAACACAGGCCATCCGATGTTACTCTAAGTGAATGCAGATCAGAAACTCAAGCAATAAAATGCACCTATAAATTTTAGAAACTGTTTATTTGTGGAAAATGAATTCTTATTATGATACTAGCAATAATAAACGGTTTTGGTATCTATAAATTTGCAAATATATAAATCTTTTTAAAAATTGTAAACACTAAAATAGAAAAAACAACAAATTATAAAATAAAATTAACCCACTTAGAAGATACGCAAACTTAGATACTGTAATGACCTTTTTTTAGGCTTTCGTCCATCTTACAAAACTCTTAAAGTCTCGCTTATGACTAGGGAACTGCGAGAAGTGTAAAATACACCGATTTTGACAAGAGTGGTATCGTTGGAAAGATCTCATCATGAGCAGTAAAAAACTCAATAGAACTACCTGTAGGAAAGGAGTCGTTTTCGAGATATCTGACAATTTATGTCACTTAACTAGTGCACACTTAATGGGGGACTCGCAAAAAACTTTTATCTCGATTTTGACGAAAGTGTCGTTGTTGAAAATATATCATCGTGAGGAGTAAAGAATTCAAAGGAACCACCCGTCGGAAATGGACAGTTTTCAAGATGTCTGACAATTTATTTCACACAATTAGTGCATCGTAATTAAAGAACCGAAAAAAAAATTTGTCTCGATTATAACGAACGTGACATCTTTGGAAAGATCTCGTCGTTAGGAATAAAAATCTATGTAATACTAGCAAACATATATTTCCAACAATGCCACTTTCGTCAAAATAGAGATTAAGATATTTTGCGATTCTCCAGTGTGTACTATTTACGTGACATAAATTATCAGATATCTGGAAAATAGCTCATTTCCGACGCGTAATTTCGTAGAGCTTTTTACTCTTCACAATAATGTATTTCCAAAGGTACCACTTTCATGAAAAACGAGACTAAATTTGTTGCGGTTCTCTAGTAAATGTGCCCAAGCTACGTGACATAAAGTGTCAGATGTCTCGAAAACGGCACATTTCCGACGGGTAGCACCATGGATATTTTTACTGCTCACGATGAGATCTTTCCAACGATGCCACTTTTGTCGAAATCTGTGACTTACACTTTTTGCAGTTCTTTAGTCAGTCTGTCCATGCGCCACTGGCACGTACTCGAAAACTATTGTAGTTAGAAAGTTTTTTTTTTTTTTTTTTTTTTTTTTTTTTTTTTTTTACATAGAGCTGAATAACAACATTCACGTTCCAAAATCATAAAATCTTGAAAAATCTTATTATTGTCATAATTTTTATGAGTACGACCATTTATGGAAAATAAAATAATCATAATTTCAGCTAATTTATTCTTAGAAGTTATGGCCCTGATGTTAAGATCAATGGGTTGATATGTAGAAGGTTGTAAGTGCAAACCGGCCGATTTAAGCTGATTTTTTTTTTTTTTAAGTTTGTAATTGTGGCTTCTCGATAGCAAAGCACTACTCCACTATTGTACAATTAAATCTTCTGCCATATAGTTTTTCAGCAATTTTGTTATGTAGAAATGTTAAAAAAAATTTGGGAAAAAAATTATTCCTAATTTTTTTAGTTGAAAATTTATATCGAACTAAAAATGTGTTTTCCGACGGATATTGACTTGTGAAAATGAAGCATATGCTAAACAAACACTTAAATTAGAAAATATTTAAAAAATATTCCGCGAAAAATGTCTAAAGGTTGAAGCAAGCTGATTAATAATAAAAATGCTTTTAAAAAATGTTTTAAATAAACAAACTTCCTTTTTTAGTTCAATTTTATTAGGATGAGCGAAGCGAATCCTCTACTAGTCCACTCAAATTACAATTTGTCGTACGCTTTACAAAAAAACTGTTCAATATTTTAACTTCAAATTAAACACAAAAATAAATTATGATCTGTAGATTTACAGAATATAATTTTTTTTTACAGTAAAACGTTAAAAAAATTATTATTTTAATTAATTTATTTTACATGCATTTCCAATACGGACGCATTTTAGCAAATAAATAAAAAATGAAAAGCGTATATTTTCAGAAAAAAAAGTTTAAATCATGGAGTAAATAATTATAGATAGAATCATGATTAATTTATTAAATAAAACATGTTTTCATTATCCCGCAAAATCGTTTGCACAGATGACACTTAAACATTTTAAAAGAATTGTATTATGGATTTTTTTTTTTTTTTTTGTAAACTGGCAACAAAATAATTGTAAACAAATAAAATTAATTCTTAAATTTGTTATATAAATGAAAAATTAAAAGATCTGCGTGAAGTTGTTGGTTCAAGCTCTTTATAAATATTTTTGCGAAGGTCGTATTGTGGCTAAATAATATCGACTCATTAATCAGAAGGATTTTATAGAAAAATAAGACTTTAATAAGTTCGCAAACACAACAATAATTATTCGTGAAAACGTCACTGCGAGAATGAGAGAGCGCTTCGTTAAAAGGTAATTCCATTAATTGAGTTGCCATTCGCAGAAAGTAAAAAGTTCTCCCACGCGGAGAGAATGACAGCAATTCTCATACGCTAACATGTATAAAAACGAAGAAATTAAAATAAAATGTTTTACAGTTAAAAATTCATAGTATCAACGAAAGCAGATTTCAAATGTTTTTTCCAGAAAATAGGATTTTGAAGAAGTAACTTTCTTCAAGCTTTCTTCAAATATATTATTCTAAAATAGCTATCAAAGATTATCGGATGTTGATTACAAAGATTGGAAACATGCATATTTCAAACAATTAAAAAACACCAGTGGCTACTTGAAATTGTAAAAACATCTTTAAAAGAGCTTTTAGTTGAAAATTAAAAAAAAATTGTAAAAGTTTGCTTCGAAAATATCTTATTATGCCAGTTTTACATCATAAATAAAAAATTAAAATGGGCCAAAACATAAAATAACGTTTTTGTTTAATAAAGATGCAAAAAAAAAAAAAAAAAAAAAAAAAAAAAAAAAAAAAAAAAAATTGTTATTTTCAAATATCTGTTTTATAAAATAATGCTTCGCGAATCCAAACAAAGCATGGCTTTTGCTAGTTTTATACAGTTAAATTTCGTTGAAAGTTCAATATATCAAGTTAATATCAGATGATTTAAACTGAACGAAAACTGAAGTATTTGTCGCCATTCGAAGAAAAAAGAAACATTCAAATCTTCTATTGTTATAAAATATTTCTTTTTCTTTATGCATTGCATATAATGAAAAAAAAATTCTGATGCATAAAAAATGGCGTTTCATACTTTTAAAACTGACATTCTGAAAACAAAAACTTTTTAGAGTCAAAAAACTGTGTCACAAAAATATGACATAAACATATAAACAACTGTTTTATAAAACAATAAAAATATTTCTCCTGCAAAAGTACTTTTTCCTCACGGATATTTTCAGTTCTCCTGATTGCTTCTTTGAGAGCAAGTAAGAACTTAAGCACGGTTGAAAAGAACTTAAAGTGTTTGTGAGAAGGAACGGGATCAAGAAATGTCCTTTGTTGTTTCCAGTCGGGAAATGAAAATTGGTTATTAACTTCAACTTTTACTCCGATGGAAGAGATTTGGAAGAGGACCAAATATCCCGAAAATTGAAGAATCGATAGGAAGACGAGAAAATACATGGAACTTTATATAAAGAAGAATATATTCTTCGGAAAGAGATGTTATTGTGTAAGTACTGAGATTTACGGTAGAAAAATTACAAAGAAGTGATTGATTTTTCTTTAAACCGCTGTTGATTCATTGAGTCACCTCTTTAATAAACACAATAATAAAAATAATAATAAAGTCTACTAGGATATAATGTGTTTTAATTAAATGCTAAATTCAGTCGAACTCTGTTATTACAAAATGCAAAGGAATTACAAAAGTCTTATCATTCATTCTACCCGGAAGATAATAAAAATATTAAACTTATCAGACATACTTAAATTTTCTTTCTATTTATAAATACTTTAATTATCCTAAAATTAAAATTAAATTTATTGCTATTGTTAATTACTTTAATTACCTTTATATTGAAATTAAATTGATTATTGTTCATTGCATTAATTATCGTAATATTGAAATTAATTTGGTATCATAACGCTAACATCAGATGTGCAATTTAACCATTGTTAGTGACATTTGCTTTAGGCGAAATTTTTCTTTAGACAAAATCACAGTACTGAAGTTATAGCCTTTAAATACGCATTAACCCTTTCGGATAATTTTTTTTCCAGTTTTTAGAAAAAATTACTTTTACGTTAATAACAGTAACACTAGCTACCCAAATAGATGAATCAGTTTCTAATGAATATTTCATTAATTAAAAAACAGCGAATTTTTTTTGTGTGTTTATTAATTAATATTCGTACGACAATAGGCTAAGGAAGAATTTTTGGAAGTGTTTAGAAAATGTTGTATTACAATAAGAATGAACTTATATTATAACTTTCTAATACTTTTTTCGATTTATTACGCACGATTTTTTCAGAAAAGTAACTTTATGTTTTAAATTTAAAGAGTGAAATACATGTTTAAAATAAAGAATTGCAAACAGCGAAAAGAGAACTAAGCCAATAATAAGGTACCTGTGCCTAATATGGACACCCTAAGGAAAAATTTTTTTTTTACCCCCATGTACACGTGATAGGACTCCAAAAATATATGACCATGATCCCTGGACTGTTGACTATCATTAACAAAATTAGCGACTTTGTAACTATTCCGGTTTTATTTAAATGATAAAAAAATATGTTAACAAATGTCCATATAAGAAACCACCAGTCCCTATTATGGACATGTGCCTCCTTATTGACCTACTACACAGGGTGTAGGGTCACTCTTCTACGGAATTTTAGAGGAGAGGGGATAAAAAAATATATCTTAAAGTACTGCGGGGGTGGGCACAGTAAATATCTTCAGATCATGCACTTTAGAGTGGGGGGGTCATTTTTGGTTGTGGCTCTTCGAAGACCGATGCAAAGCACCTCAGTTACTACAAAATATTATGAAATAATGTAGTTGGTTTTGCTTAGCTTTCTATTTTTCTGAATCTGGAGATTCACCTGCTGTACTTCCAATGTGGACATAAGGTTCCATATTGGGAATCGGGAGTAGTTTTATTAGATCTTGTAATAAATAAATAAATAAAACTTTTTAAAGCAATATATGCAATAGCAATCGAAAAAATGTTTTAAAAGCTTACTAAAACACCCCACTTTTCAATATTTAAAGTAATTTTACAATATCTAATAAGAATTTAAACTTGCCTGCAATTACGATCAGCACACCACGAAACAACAAGTTTAATTCTAAATTGTGAACAGCGCGCTTTTTTGTACTTTCCAGGCTTAATTATCTTTTCAACTGCTTTTCTTCACGGATATGTAGCGCGATCTCTCTATCAAAATTGTTACTTTTAAAAATATTAGGGGTGTCCATATTGAGAGCACTGTCCATATAGGGTACAAATACCTTAATTATTATTATTGTTACTAAATGCCTAAACATAAATGAAGCCATATAGTAAATGCATAGAACATATACCAACATTAGTACATGTAAATAGTACAAAAGTATTTCTTAAAACAAAATAATGCCCCATTAAAAGTCATGTATTATTAATAGTATACCAAATCCTAAAGGGTTAGTTCCAAATGATACAAAAAATTTACTGTATTTCAACTAATCACTCTCCATTTTCCAAAAAAAAAACTCCGTTAACATTGAAATAGTCAGTGCGAATTTCGAGTTTTTGATTAAAGAATCCCAGAAAATTACATATTTAAGATTTATTTCATTTATGGTTATTGGTTAATGCTTTAAATCGTAAAATATCATAAAAAATGTTGATGTCGGAAAAAATCTAAGATTATTATTATTATTATTATTTATAAAGTTAGTTTATTTTATATTTAGAATTGTACCGGTTACTAACTGGATTCTAGTACCCTTTCTCATAATGTTATTTTACTGAATTTATGGATTAGTCCCAAACTCACAGTCTATGAATATTTAAGAAAATGTATATAAATTAAATATGATTTTTTTAATCCAAAAATTTGAAACAATACCCAAATAACATAAATAATAATAAAAAAAACAAGTGTAACCTTTTTGAAAGACGAACGTTTATTCGAATTTTAATGTTTAAATAAGAATTAAAACGTTACTTAAAAATACAAAATTATTAATTAGAACAAAATTTAAGAGTATCTCTTATTTAATATTGGTTTATTGTTTTAATGTTAAAACAAAAAAAACTAGATTTTAATGAACAGTTATTATATTATTTTTCTTTAAATGGCATTTTTATAAAATTCAAAAAAGAAAATAAATATTTATATTTTTAAAAAAATGACAAAAATTCCATTCTTAAAATCGATAAATTACATAAAATTGAAAAATGTTAAATAAAAACCTAATTTGCAGAACCAATTAAAGAAATGAAGCCCGAGAAAATACAGATATTAAGAAATTTCATTCAATTAATTTCACAATTCATGTTAATTTTTTGTAAAAAAAAAAAAAAAAAAAAAAAAAAATAAGCTGAAAAAATGAACATTAAAAAATCAAAATGAAATTCAAACAATTTAATACATTAAATACGGAAAAACTTACTTTTGCTCAAAGGAAATCAAACTAAATCTTCGCTTTTTCCATTTTGTATTGCGTTTATGATGGTTGTACATAAAATGATAAGACACATACAAAATAATAACTTTTAAAAAGTCTAAGATTTATTTCGATTTCATTTGAATGGAACCTAAGTTTTTAAGGTGTTTAAAGTATATTATTTAAATTTTATTATTTATCTTTTAATGTTCAACTGTTTTAGCTTATTTGTTACAAAAATTTAGCCTTAAATGAAGAATCAATTGAATTAAATATATTAATGTTTGTCTTTCACGGAAAACAATGTAAGAAGTAAATTTTGTTCTTTTATTTTGTTCCGAAAATTAGGTTTTTATTTAATATGTCACATTTTTTAATAACAATTGCATTCAGATGGACACATTTCAAAATTATTGGAGAGTATCAGAATCTGTCTTTGATTGATTCGGTATTGCATCACAATATGATACAATTTACCAATGTATGATTCAAAATGTTTCACCAGTGCAATAATGTAGGTTGCTGTAATTTGTGCAAAAACTCACAATCTGAACTTAAAATATCTAAAATAAAAACATAAAAAAGCAATTTCTCTCAAAATTAGTTACTCTTTCCTCCCTCCTGGAACGCTATGAATACAAAAATAGTTTGTGTTAAATTTTTACTGTTAATGTTTGACAGTACACTGTAAAAAAAATTCTGGAAGGTTACTAAGAATTTTCTAGGAAACTGGGATGCCTAGAACTTTTCATGTAACCGCAACAGAAGAAAATCATGTACAATTACAAAAGTTGCTTTAGTTACTGTTACTAAATATTGTTTAGTAACCATACCAACGATTTTTTAGTGAGTTTCTTAAAGAATCGTCTGTAAGCTTACTAAATATTATTTAGTAAACTTTGTGACGGTATACTCATGCTGGGTGTCATTTGTCACGTTATATGCAGACATACTCATTAATTTAGGTTAAAACAACACAGTTTATTAAAATGATAAGGGCTAAAGGAAAGTGGAGCCAGTCTATAATTTCACTCACTGAGAACACTATGAAAAGCTAAATCATACTCACAGGCATCGGTCTAGCTCAGTCGGGGCACCGTCTAACACCTGACACTATTTCCTGGCTGATCTACTAAACAAATCTTAATTTCACAGCCCGTGGCTGTGGATATTTCTTTATTTCTCAAATAATCAAAACTAAACTTTCTTACCAAGGCAGAATCTTTAATCCACTATCTGAACTCCTTTTCGCTTTACTGGAGGCCGTAGCTATTCTCTAATCGTCAGCACCTTACTAAACAATCATCAACTTCGTTGTCCAATGGCGGAACACACACAGAGGCTGCTGGCTGCTGGCTACTGCCAGGAACACACAGACGCTGGCTGCTGGCTAAGGCCAGAAACACACCGACGCTGGCTGCTGGCTAGGGCCAGAAACACACAGACCACAAACTCACACTCAAGCTTTTATACGCGACAAACTGAGATACTTCTCATTAACATAATACTAATAACCGCGAGCTAACTGCGGAATTCGAAAGAGCACACACACTCTAGAAAGTTAAAGTAAAAGAGAGGATAGATGTCACTTTTACGCCTACAAAATGTTAAATTATTGACGTCACGATCTCAGAAACACTAGAGTGCCTTTATGACTAAAGGTCACTCCCTCACAACCCCCCCTCGAACTCCGCAGAGAAAAAGGGCTGGGCTAAATGCATGCCCAGAACTTTTTCTTGTTATAAATTTAGAGCCGTAATAAAACACAGTGATGGGTGAAATTTAACGCCGAAACATAACTTTTAAAATATTAACTTTAACCCATCACAACCAAAAAAAAACTCAGTTTGCCTCAAATAATCACATATCCAATCCAACCATTCTTCTATCTTACAAATAGCCTCCGTAAAACTTCCAAAAACTCGTAAAACTTTCAAAACTAATTACTTCTTCTCTCAAAACAACCCACTCCACTGGGAGTGCTAAAATTTCTCAAAACACTAACCTTCCGAAATTTTCCTCAATATTGCAATGCAACTATAACTTTACTCAAAAATTTCTCCATAACTTTTAATATACTAGAATTCGCACCAAGTCCAAAAAACCCAATGCGCAAAAACTTTCCTCATCCAAATTCCGACTGCATCTAAAATTACATTTACCTCATACTAAACTAACTCTGCTACTACGTAATACCTACATCCCCATTAGCCAATGAACTAACTCCCAAACTTCTTCAGACTTAACTCCACTTGAACAATAATTGGGGCACATACGTACAGCGGCATATCGCTGTGCTTATGCAACAATCAAAAAATATCAAAAATTTACAAAATGACGTCATCAATCTCTTCATCTGTATTAACTAAAAGAAAAATAGCAGAATCAATACATAACAAAAAGTATACTTCCCTGCAAGAAAATCACATTAACATTCAATTTCAATACAATACAATTTCAAATTCAAATGCAGCTTAAAACTTCGCAACTTGCGGAAACCATTTCCAACTAAAGTACAAAACGCAACTCATAAAACACGAACGATAAGAAGAAAGTTAATTCATTAAATGTTAGTATTAGAGATAGAAACGCGTGTCAAGGACTTCTTGACCGCAAAACACGTGCGCGCCTGAACCGCGGCGCGTGTACAAAATAACTCAAATTACTATCTGTACTTTCTGAAAATTTAAACATACATTAACATACATTTTATAACACATGAACAATAACAATATAGTAACATTTTAAACAAATAATATAACAATTTAACAATAGATCCAGAATTTTTAAAAAGCAGTTAAGACCAAAATTTTCAACATACATAAAACTAACAATTTTGCAAACAAATTTTGAACACAATTAAGCACTAAACGTGAGTCCGTCAAAAAATTCCAAAAATGGCCAAAAATACCAAACAGTCTTTCTGCTTTCTATTCCTTCACATTGCTACCACATATATGCACTCTAATAGAAATTTAATAAAGAACATTATCACCCAATCATAGAGACGATTCGCTGCTGGCAGGCTTCATACTGCAAGATGGCTTTCTCCTCCTGTCCCAAAAGGCTTGTACGAAGGATCTCTCGTCATCAGAACTGTACGGTGACGCCACAGTTGACTGTCGTGCCTGGAGCCTGGTTCTGAATGGATGCCGTGGAATACTTGTAGGTTCCACTCGACGACTCTGCTCCGGCCGGTTCGCTGGGTTCACTCCATGGCGAGGTTCACACTGTTGTTGCCGGTAATCTGAGAGTTGCCTCCTCTTTCTAGACGCACCCGAAGTTACCGAAGATCCTAGGCCACGTTTCTTTCCGGACCTACGTTGTTTCTTGTTAGGCAAAAATTCAGAATTTAAACTTCGCTTAACAGTTTTACGAGTGTCCAAACGAAATCTTTTCTGGGGATTAATCACTGAAGACGGTGAACTATTAGTTAATTTATGCTTGTGAGGTTGTTGTCTAATAGATGGAGGAACTGGACAATTTATAATTTTTGGTCTTTTATGACACACAGAGTCCGATGTATTTGACACAGTTCTCTTATTTTTATTATACTTTGCTCTCGGATTGCTAGGCTTTCGACTTTCAATAACAGTCTTTGGAGCTGTTTGACCAAATTTTCTTCTTGAATATTGATGAAAAGAATTAGACGAAGAAGTGCTGGACTCGGGACACTCATTGGATCGGGAATTTCGCGAAACACCACTCGACATATGAGAACCTTCACTACCATTTTCTCTAAACTTATACACTCTAACCTGATCCAGATTAACAGTCATTCTTTCACCATTGACATCAACAACCAAATTATTATTTCGAACTTCCAAAACCTCGAACGGACCTACAAACTTCGGACCAAACTTAGCTACTCTCTTTTGACGACTTGAACTTAACCAATGCTTTTCTACCAACACAAAATCTCCAACTTTCACTTCTAACTCCCTTCTACGCATATTATAATACTGAGCTTGCTTTTCTTGCGCTTTTCCCATTTGAACCTGAGCTTCCTTAACCAACCTCTCAATATCCTGACACATGTACTGACTTTCTGCATCTGACACCATAACTAACCTTTGGAATGGAGTAATAACTTTTCTACCCAAAAACAATTCAGCAGGCGTTTTCCCCGTTGACTCGTGAACTGCTGTACGAAGTTCGTACGCAAAATGTTGAAGAAACTGGTCCCAATTTGCATGATGAGAACCAACATAAGAAGAAATCATTTGAATTAATGTACGATTTACACGTTCAGCCATATTAGACTGAGGAAGTTCCCTATCGACCTCAGTCTCCAACTTTTCACAAAAAGATTTAAAAATATTAGATATAAAATCATAACGAAATGGTTTACTAGTAACTAGTGCGTCAAAACCAATATAAATTTCATTAGTTAAACTCGGTTTATCTGAAAAAACTTTACCACAATCGACTAAAGACTTATTAACCTCCATTTTCTTAACCTCACTTAAACTAGATTCCTCCAAATTAACTGACACTGAAACAGGCTCTTTCTTACTCACATTCTCATCCTTATTCACGATTAACGACTTTTTAAAGAAATCCAAACTAATTCCTCTATCCCTCATATAATCCACACCAACTATACAATGCACTGTTAATCCATCCAACACACAAAACTCCCAACATGTCTTAACCGAACGAATTTCAACTTCCAATTCTACTGAACCTTTATTATCGCAAGCTACTCCCTGTGCTGACTGAACCACCAGACTTGACCTTTTCAACTTCTTATACGAAAAATATTTCCGATAACAATCAAAAGAAATGAACGACTTATCTGCCCCTGTATCGAAGACACTTTTAACGACAATACCATCTAACACAATTAATACTTCAGGTAACTCAACCGGATTAATAGTTATTTTATTTAAACTCACCGAAGACTTTTCTGACCTCTGAACACATTTGCTTTGTATTGACCTATTTTCAACATTCTCATCCGAAGTTAACCTCCTTACTTGCGAAGAAACATTCCTGTCCCGTACTCCCCCACTACGATCATAACCACTATTCTGTCTATTTCCATGCATATTTCTCTCACCACTTCTAAAACTATTAGCACCACCACCATTCCTATTACCATTACTCGTATTCGACATATTACGACCAAATCCATCACTTCTATTACGCACATTACTATCCGGAAATCGCTGTCCCCCTCTCACAAAATTACGTTCCCCCTCATTTCTCAAATTACCATCCGTGACAGGTCTCTGCCGAGGGTTACGCAAATCCCGTTGATCCGAGCTATGCCGAGACTCATACTTCGATAATATCTGGTGCATTTCTGCAAAATTCCTCGGTGCTCTAACTTCAATAAAGTCCTGTATATTTGGATTAAAAAGAGGAAAGACAATGTCCAACAATTCCTCAAATGTAATATCTAAATCTAATTTATTTTTTAGTTCCAGCTTACGAAGATAAAATTTTGACGCCGACTCATATATATTCTGCTTATTACAATAGAACTCTTTTCTCAAAATACTTTTATCTTTAACGGGAGGAAATGCCTTCTTTAACTCAATTACAGTTTGTTCAAATCTTTTCGCTTCCTCAGTAATCAAAAACTTTCCTATATTTTCTAACCACAAAAGTGCTTCGCCCTTTAACGAGCATTTAAGCACTACGTACCTGTTTTTCTCAGGTATATTATTGAACAAAATATAATCATCTAATTTCACTAAAAATTCACTAATATCACCCTCACCGGTGAAATACACCCGTGGCACAATCTCAAAATGTCCGACATTTCGTTGGGCGCCATTTGTGACGGTATACTCATGCTGGGTGTCATTTGTCACGTTATATGCAGACATACTCATTAATTTAGGTTAAAACAACACAGTTTATTAAAATGATAAGGGCTAAAGGAAAGTGGAGCCAGTCTATAATTTCACTCACTGAGAACACTATGAAAAGCTAAATCATACTCACAGGCATCGGTCTAGCTCAGTCGGGGCACCGTCTAACACCTGACACTATTTCCTGGCTGATCTACTAAACAAATCTTAATTTCACAGCCCGTGGCTGTGGATATTTCTTTATTTCTCAAATAATCAAAACTAAACTTTCTTACCAAGGCAGAATCTTTAATCCACTATCTGAACTCCTTTTCGCTTTACTGGAGGCCGTAGCTATTCTCTAATCGTCAGCACCTTACTAAACAATCATCAACTTCGTTGTCCAATGGCGGAACACACACAGAGGCTGCTGGCTGCTGGCTACTGCCAGGAACACACAGACGCTGGCTGCTGGCTAAGGCCAGAAACACACCGACGCTGGCTGCTGGCTAGGGCCAGAAACACACAGACCACAAACTCACACTCAAGCTTTTATACGCGACAAACTGAGATACTTCTCATTAACATAATACTAATAACCGCGAGCTAACTGCGGAATTCGAAAGAGCACACACACTCTAGAAAGTTAAAGTAAAAGAGAGGATAGATGTCACTTTTACGCCTACAAAATGTTAAATTATTGACGTCACGATCTCAGAAACACTAGAGTGCCTTTATGACTAAAGGTCACTCCCTCACAACTTAATAAAGATTATTCAAGGAGTTTAGTAAGGAATTTTTCGTAAATTTACCAGTGATTATGTTGTATATGCAGTAAAGAATTGTTAGGGAGTTTTCTAAAGAACTTTTTGTAAACTTACTACTGATTATTTAGTAAATTTACTAATGATTTGTAAGGGAGGTTCTCATATTAGTTTTTATAAATGTACTAAACATTATTTAGTAAGCTTACTAGCGATATTTTAGAGTGATCACTATATATATATTCATAAATTTACTGAGAATTATTTAGTAAACGTACTTACGAATTTTTAGGGAGTTTTCTAATTATTTGTAGTACTCTTACAAAACATTTTGTAGTATATTTATTGAGAATATTGTTGTACATTTGCAAGAGACTTTATGGAACATTTACTATGGATTTTTATGCTTGCATCTTAAACCTTTTATGTAGTTTACCAAAAAAAAGTAATTTTAATGAGGTACCGTTCGAAACATTACCAAAATTTTTTTTAGTATTATATTTAAGCCACATTTTGTATTCTCTCCAGAAAGCTCTTTACAATAGTACAAGTGTTAATACAGTAAATTTGTTAATGCTTTTTTAGCATTGTATTTAAAATATTTTATTTGCACTTACCAAAATGTATTTGTAACTGCACAAATTTTTTGCAGTTTTATTATTAATGTGTTTACAGCAGTTTTCCGAAAAGATTTTACGTAATTGTTTTTTTATGCTAATACTTAAATTAATTGGAGTTATTATAGTATTTTTTCTATATGAAGTTACATTTTTACAGTTTTAAACATCTAGAGTGGAGTTTTCCTCATGTATCAAAATATTTCGATGTAAAATAAGCAATATGGCCTAACATGTGGTTCAGTATTATAACAGCAACTGACATACGCATGAGAAAACTCACTAAAGTTTCACTGTAGATATTTAAATAGGTGTAAAATCATTTTTCTAATTAAATGAGCATTATAGCAACAGCACTAAATGAGGAGATAACCTGAAGCCAGATATTACGGTCTTTAGTTAAACTAAAAAGAGCAAATAGACACCATAATGTAAATAAAGTATCATAACTGAGATTTAAAATATGCCTAAAAGAAATATTATGATTTTAGATTAAGCACGGTGCTTAATTTATACATATAAAGCACTGAGCCTCATCTAATCCAATAAATGATTTGAAAATCTTTATATCATGAAAAAACGTTGTCCGTTTATTTTATGCGAATGTGCTTCTAAATTAGAATGCTAGAAGTGAAAATATAGTAGTCTTGTATTTAATGTGTTTTATTCAGTTCTATGGTCAAATGAATTTCATTAACAAGTGTCTTCTTTTACATATTTTTGAAAAACTACAGAATAACTAATTCAATGGTTCAAAACAGATAAGAGATCTGCAAATTTATCTGAATGTCACATTTAAGAATTTTTTTAAACGTTATTATTTTTTCAGGTGGATATGCCGTACAATTCTTACTAATTACTAGAATCTTTTTCCCTTTAATTTTTTTATTGTCTTTTATCTCGATTTATTCCTCACAAATTTCTTTCACCACCCACGTTTAATACATTATGCATTTTTAATACTTTATTTAATTGAGACTTTTGATTCAAATTAAAATATTAAAGAGGAAAAACTTAACTATTGATAGGATCACAAATTTAAAACTCTAAACTGGCTAAAAGATCCGGAAGAATGCGTCGAACATGTATGAATTCAGTAGAGTTCTTCTGTGGTTAATATTGCTCTGGAATTAGAATCTTTAACTCAAATAGTTACATATAGGAGAGATAATATACACACCTTAACATATGTACACAAAAATGCATCTTTGACTAATCAACTATAATTATGGGCAGGTTTCGCACTTTTTCATGTTTATCAGATTGTTATAATAAGAGTTTACAAAGCAAATATTTATAAAAGTAGAAAACTGGAATGGAAACAAAAAGAAATGTTGATTTGGAAAACATTATAAGCTGTCGTCTTTGATATAAATGTAATATACATATCTCTACTACCAATAAATGTAATATGATTAAATAACAAAATACAATGAAATATGAATAAATTTTATTAAATAACTATTTAATTCATTATAATAAAAAATATGTTTTTAATGTGACACACATTTTGCAAATATTACATAATTAGTATTTATACAAATGCCTATGAATTGCATACTTTTTAAAGATTATTTTTGAGGATAATATCAGAAAATGAATTTAAAGTTGTATTGCAATAAAATAATTGTAAAATTTCAATGCTGCAGAATGAGGTTCGCAAGATTTTTCTCAGTCATAATAGTGCTTCTTTTTCCTCTACTTTCATCGTCAAGATGGCTGGCATTGTTTTTAAATTGAACTTCAGTTTCTTCCTGCATCTAAAATGATAAGTTGGATGTTAACATAAAAAAGAAAGAAAAATTTAGTAAAACTTATAATGAATATAATATTATAGAAAAGCCAGTATTTATCTTCGTATTGAATAATTGAATATTACAACTATTTAAAAATTAACAAGATGAAGAAAAACCATGCATTCTAAATTAAAGCTGATGATCGGCATTTTGGCAGAGTTAAAGTCGCATATGCAGTCATAGGATTTTCTCATCTGAGGTTTTTCCATTTACTGACATAGCATCAATAAATTGTAAATTGCTCTCATTATTCATTACTAATTTCATCTAAAATGAACTCGTAAAACCATATTGAAAAGGTCTTTTTTATAAAGGCTTGGCATTCTTGTAACTTATGGAATAAAAATACAAAAATCCATTGATAGGTGGAATTCTAACACATAAAAAATATTGAATATGCTTTATAAATGCTAAATATGTATCAATTAAAATGATGTCGTGAAGGCACCCATAATGTTGACGTTGTTGATAAAAGAAAAAAAAAAAAAAAAAAAAAAAAAAAACATTAGCATTGTATGTTGCCATTGTTCTTTGACGGTCTTATAGGTAAATAATGCTGAAACACAATCCGCCTTTTTACCAATAAATAACGCCAATAGGCATGCATTGTAATACAAAAGCTTAACCTTCGAATGTATGCAAACAGCCATCATTTGGCAGGCCCATTTATTAGGGTATTTGGGTACTTACAATTTTTGTTATTTTAGAGGAAATTGGGGTGGGGTGCGACACTTTTTACAAAACTTAGAAAATCAACTTTAATTAACTTTAAAACATAAATTTCAATTTATAGAGTGCAAGGTGAAACACCTTTTAATGTTCTTGAACAACATAGAAACAAAACATACAAAAGGTATTTTATAATTAAGGAAATTGTAAGTTTAAAAATCTGCCCTATAACTCACCACTAACAGAGATATATCGAATCGCAATAAAATAAAGCTATAAGGCACAAATAATCAAGTGTCGGCTAGATATATAATCTAATAAAGATTGTAGATTGATATAATGTATGTGGCATAGTATAGAATTCCAGGATCTTCATAACGTAAATGGAAATTCAGGATTGTTAGTCATAGATAACATTAAAAAATTACCAATTCAAATTATTTACATTTTGAAGTTAATGAATATATTATCAATGTTATAATTAATATATTACCCTCTAAATATGTTTGCATGTTAGCAATTTACATTCATCTCTTTAAAAAAATGAAAGACATATCCCATTCCTCCCTTTACTGGCATGTCCCATTCCTCCCCACTAACCTTTTTGTGTTAAACTTCTTGTATAAACCAAAGTGCTGCTTTAAGACTTGTTTTAAATAAATAATAATATACAATGTAATGTTCCATAAATAATGAAACTATTACACCTATGAATAACAAATCATTAACATACAGAAAGCATAAAAAGTAAATTTACTTTTGATTCTTGAAATAATCTTTTATATAATTGTAAGCTTATACAGACCAACAATTTTTTTCAACTAAAGATTTGGCTACCATTGCTTCATCTAGCGTGCGATTGATGAAATGTTTAGAATGTTTCATAAAGAGAAAAACCTACTGTCCAATTCCTCCCACTATCTTACACCACTATTCCCTATATATTAACATTTTATAAAAATTACGTAAAACCATATTAAATACCTTTTATATTTACATGTATAAAAATTAATTGAATTTTAAAAAAATTAATGGAATTTTAACTCTCTCAAATGCACTGGCGAAGGCAGATCACTTCAAACCACAAGGAAAGCATATGTTTATTAAATATATGTACTTTCCTTCATATAAATGTAACTAAACTTCCGTATTTGAACATCTTTTTAGAGCCCTTCAATAAACCATACTTGCATTACCTACGAAAATTTCGTAACATTTCGACAATTAGAAATATTTTTTTACAAAATAATATGTGTGAAAATTTTGACAAAATTTGTTAAAACCTCTGAGTTTTATCGCAGTAAAAATCTTACCAGTCCTTTTCCACTAAATATCAATATTTTTTTCACCTAGGCTTCCTATATCTTATGTTTTTAACACAAAAAAAATTCAAAGAGTTTGGTTGATAATGTCAAGTTTAAGAATGTAAAATAGCGGAAGTACCTTGTACCACAATTCCAAATCCTACAATTTTCTTCTATCTCATACATAATGTTATTTTTAAATTGATCGGAGTACCAAAATTAAAAGACAATCTATGCCCATCATGAGAATTCTAATGATATGAAATTCCGTGCATTAGTTCTTAAGATATGAATATCGGTAAAATCGCGTAAGAAATGCACCATAAAAGCGCTAGTTGTTTAGTGATCTACACCAAAACCTGCAACGGTGACACTGCATTAGCTGGTGTCAACATATAACTGAATCTGAAGTTCGATGAAAATACGTGCGTTAGTTCATAAGATTAGAATTTGCGAAAATTATGCAGATCCCCCCCCCCCTCTATTGTGCAAATTGTGAAAAATTCAGAAAATCAGCGCCATATATTGAGCGATTTACGCCAAAATATAAAAAAATACCAAATGATATTAGGGACAAACTAAATCTGAAGTTTGATGAAAATCCGTCCATTATGCATTCAGGTAGAGTTGTTGCAGAAATCTCAAAAAACCTAGCCAGCAACAACCAGCAACAAAATCTATTGAACGGTTTACGAAAAAAAAAAATCGGAATCAATTTATAACAAGGACTATCTGAATATATTTTTTTTATTGAAAGCTGTACATTAGTTCTTGAGACAGAGCACCCACGAAATTTAGGTCGCATACATTCAGCCATTTAGTAAAAACAAGTTTTTTGGTATATCTGACCCCTAAAACGTGTAAATCCGTTGAAAACTAGAATTTACATTAAAATCTAATCATCACCAATTTATATCAGAGACAGACTGGGCATAATTTCTTTATTAAACATATATATTTTAAATATTAAATCCTGTGCATTAGTTCTTGTGACCGAGTACCCACGAAATGTGTGTCACATGCAAATAGAGTCCCAGGCTCACATTTCGTAAAAACGGGAAAACTGGCCCCTAAAACATCTAAATGTGACGAAACTTTTTACGAATCCTATACTTCGTAATAACAGAAGAAATAAAATATTCGAAAAATATCTTTGAAAAAATTTATTGTTAAAAGTCTCTCTATATCTGTGTATGTTACTGTACAATTAATATTACGTACGTTTTAAATAAATTCGTACACTTGATTTTATGCAACATAACTATAATTATAGTTGCATAGCCCCTTACCGATTGTCTATGGATTTAAAAACAATTTTGAAACCTGAAATATTTTTTTAATTATTCTGTATCGCGTAGAACTCGCTTTCGAAAGGGGCTGTGCAAATATAATTTTATCAACTTTTTCTTAATTTTGGATCCCCTCTCTCCTTCCGATTCATACATTATCATCCTTCAACTCCCCCCCCCCCCTTCCCCTATTAATGATATCGGTATCAAAGTGTTGAAAATTTGGATTCCTATAACTTATTTTGCTCGAAAAGACATACAAAACTTGTTTCATTTATTTTCCGCATACTTTTATGATCAAATGATGAGAAGTTGATAAAATATCATTTTTCATATGAAAAAACTTGATATCACATAACAAATAAAGCAATACTATTTAAATGAATCTCATGATACCTTTTTGTTACATAATACATTCAACAGTAATAAAGATTTATTGTACTTGCACCGAACGGAGATGGGTGGGGAGCATATAGAAATTCATATCAAAAAAACGAAGACAACATTCTTTCTCTTTATTTATTAGTAAGCACAAGCTTAATTTCAAATACACATTATACTGTTTCTCGAACTGTGATTATATATGCATACACATATGAAGAAAAATAAGAATTTTAAACGTTAGAGTATATTATATTTTGGAGTTAAATAATTTTATAATAATTTAGGGATTTTAATAACTTTGTGTTAAAAAAAATATGTAACAGGCTATAAAATTAACGTACTACTTTGTACTAAAGACCATGTTACAAATAAAAAGAGAAACAATTGATGATCAGAAATGATATTTATATCAAAAGACAAAACTCCTCCCTCCTGAAATGATAACATATTTGCACAACCCCAAAGATTAATTTGTTCTTAAAACAACATAAAGAGTTCATCCTTTTATACGGCTAATTTTACATAAAAATATAAACTTCCTCTTGAGTAATTAAAATAATATAAATAAAACAAATTTAACAGACATGCAATTGAACTACTCACTTAAAGCTCTGAAATTATCGGAATATAAAAGAAATTATGGGAGAAACATAATTTTCAGAAACGATTTTATAATTAACGGAACTGCAACTAAGAGAAAAAAAAAGAGTGAAAAAAATTGGAATTGTCCCATTCCTTCCTTTGCTGGTATGTCCCATTCCTCCCTGTACTTTATGTTAAACTTCTTGTATGGACATAAATGCTGCTAATAGATATAGTTTAATTTATGGATGATTAGCAGTATAATGTTCTATAAATAGACAAACAATTACTTATTTACATAAACAAGTCATTAACTCTTCATCGGGCGCGCTGTATCTGAGAAATACATGCGTAAGAAATTTGTCGTTTTTGAAAAAAAAAAGGGAGTTTTACGACCTTGACCTTCACAGTATCTGTTCTTCCGGTCATTTCCGTACCTGAAATGCAGTGGTTTCAAATTTTTGTCGATAGGAATTTCCGGTTTCGCGCTTTGTTAAGGATTTGTATCTATTAGATACATGCGCCCGATAGCGTTTGTAGTTACTTTCCCACTGATATTAGGTTAGAATACGTGAATACCTCAGTCTCTCCTGTTTAACTTTCGGCTTCGAAATGATAAATACTAAACGGTTTTTGGATTTGAATAACCCTAAAGACATAGAAATTGCCCATAAAATTTTATTTAGCGATTACAATGAAAATTCTGAACAGTTTGAAAAAAGTGACGATGAATAATATTTTAAAAGTTATTTTTAAACAATATATGATGCTGAAATACAGAATGTATCTGCCAAATACAACGCGCCCGATGGGGCAACTTTTGAGACGCGCCCGACGGAGTGTTAATAGCAGAAAGCATAAAAAATATATAGCAAATTTACTTTTTATTCTTATAATATTCTTTTCCTTTTTACAATTGCAAGCATCTGTAAATCAGCTATTTTATTCAACTGAAGATTGGGAATGCTTTTGCTTAATGGAATACGTAACTGATGAAATGTTTATTAATGGAATATAAAAAGAAAAATATACTGTCCCATTCCACCCCACTCTCCCTTATTAAGTAACAATATCTTGGGTTAAGGGATTTAGGGAAGATTTAAGGTGTTTAACTGCTATCAAAATAAAGTAACAAATACAGCAGAAAGAAAAATAGACTTTTAAAGATTTTTAATTCAACGAGTAAGAATGGAGACAAAGATAACCATATTTTCTTTTATTATTGAAGAAAGGGAAGGAGATATTTCAAACGATTGATAATATAACTTATTGAAGACTTACAATTAGCGAAAAAAATGAAAATTAATTAGGGTAAAAGACTAAATTTTGCATGCTTGTAAGGCGAGAGGGGGGGGGGGTGATTTTTATTTGGATTTTATGGATATGACCTATTATTCATTCTTATAATAAAGAAATGGATCAGAAATTTTTTTTAAGGAATGACTTAAGGTTTTAAATTGTATGTGTTGAGGGGGCAAAAAAATTAGCGATTTATTTTTCTTTTTAGAAAGGGGGAGTATTAGATGACTTATTTACATTAATGAAAATTTATTAATTACTAATAGCCCAGTGATTATATGATAGAATTCGATATTAAGGGAAAGTAGGAAATAGGTTTAATCTCTTCAGTTTAGATCTACAATGAATATAGTAAGTTTTATTCTCATACTAGCGGAGCGTTAGAAATATGTTAGATTTACAGTTTAATGCCACAATAATATCTCAAAAGAATTAACTATCAAAAACACTATAAGTGTTGTAAAGCTTAAAATTCCGAGTAAAATGAGCACTTACATTTAATATTTTTGCTGAACATTAATGGCACAATTCTATTTCAAAGATTAACCGCAGTGGTCAAGAGGTTTATCTTAAAATAATTAGGGAAAAACTTGAAATTGTTTTGATCTCTTCAGTTTAGGTCTAGAATTAATGTGCTGACTTTTTACCCACGTACTAGATGAACGTTAGAAAATATGTACATATAGTGAAAATATACTTTATTAAAAATTATTTTAACTATATTCTAAAACAACTAAGTCTATAGAAACCATTGTGAATACAAATTTCTTAGATTTGAAATTCGCAATAAAAAAAATGTCTCAATTCTATTTCAAAGTTTTATCTTAATCGCTAATCCAAAGCTCTAAACTAGGAGATTTCAAGTTATCCATCCGCTATGTCTCCATTTGTTACATACGTGTACATTTTTTAAATTGTTGAGGCCTTCACGATGTTTTTGTAACTATGTAAGGATTTTATTTTGCATATTTTGAGAATTATAATTTAGTAGTTATTGAGAAAATTGTGCATGAATGATAGATGTTTTACATTTCATTTCTCAACTCACACCCCCAGACTTAAATCATTGGTTTAAATGAAAGATTTTTTACTTAAAGACTAGTTTTTTTTCAATATTCCTAAGGTTTTAAACTATTATGAATTTAAATGAAGATTCTTGTATACTAGTCGAAAATCATTTAATTAGAGCGATATTTGTCCTTAACACAAAATCTAAGTTTAAAATCGCGCTATTCGTTGACTTTGAACTTCTTTAGGGAATAGTCTTATGCACACTCATTTGTCGCTCTACCGCCCCCCCCCCCTCCTCTCCCATCCTTGCACTTTATTTTCAATTTCCTTAATTCTAATAGACACGTACTGTTGTTCACTCTATATACATTATATTAAGAGCTACACCCATTTCATATTGGAAATAATAAACAATATTTGCCATCATTTAGGAGTCATTTTTGAAATATTCTAAAAATTATAAAAGGATGTACTTTTTAAGTTAATTTGCTTGTAGCTCCATCTAGAAAAAGAAAAAAAAACATAGTAGATTCATTTCTATTCTATGTCGATGGAAATTAAAACAATTTCTGGATTTCTCGTAATTAAATCAGACTTGGTCCTTTCTTTCATGTACAATTTCTGGTCTATAACCCGCAATCAAGAGGCTAAGCCACAAATCTCAATATATCCGTCCTAAATAATGCATCACTAACTAAAAATTACATTTACATAATAACAATCACGTATATACTGATAACCTCGTTTGTTCGCGCTGAAAGCTTTTGTTTAGTGTTTTAGGCAATATTTGAATGAAGTTGAATCCAATTGTTGAATTGTGAAAATTCAACAAAAATGTTAAATATCGGTTGTCATTTTATTCAGAATTTTAAATTTTAAAACATTTGCATTAACAATGTTTTTGATAAGTTTATTTTTCATTAGATATTTTGTGGTAATCAATAAAATCGTGTTTTTCAATTATAAAATTTTTACCCATTTTTTAACGCGCACATAGCAAGAGGGGAACACTTAATACATTCATTCTAGACCTAAAATAAATGAATTTAAATAATTTTCAGCTTTCCATTAACTAATTCCGATTTCGGCTTTTCCCTCTCCTCCACCACTGGGCTATAAAGACTTTTAAAGACTTTCTGTGTGTTCTTAAAGTTTCGCAAGGAGTGTGGATGAACGGGGAAATGATATTTTTTGGGGGGAAGAAATGCCTTAATTGATAATTTATTATGACAATAAAATAACGCATAGAACACATTGTATTTTATGTTATTTTAATTTAAGCTGTTATAAAGGGTTTTAAATATTGAGTACTGTTACTGTGTGAAGAAAGTTCGAGAACAAAATTTTAAGGGTGAAATTCATATGAAGTTTTAATGAAATGAATACGATTTAACGAATGCTTAATGGAATTTATTCGCTAAAATACAAATAGAATAATATTTTTTTAAAAGTAAGTTTTAAACACTTCAAATGTTGGTACTGCGGAAAAGGGAGCAAAAAAGAGAAATGAAATTCAGAAAAAGAGCAGGTAAATTTGATTTATTGTATAAAACATTAGAAATTTTTTACTTGCAATAAACACAGATTTAACGAATAATTAGGAAGATTAGCTTGCTAATAACTAAAAATCAAACATTATATAATAAAATTTAAATCATATAGACTAAAAATTTACTTACTAACTAGAAATATTTTTATCGATACCAGATTCAAGATGGATGCATTACTCGGCTCTGTGGCTGCGTGAATAGTCCTTACGTCACCACTGAAGCCCTTTCTGATTGGCTGACAGGTGAAGCTAAGATATTTCATGTATTTGTACAATGCGAGTGGTAAAAAAATACCAGGCTACATATAAAATTTTAGTAAGCTTGCAGATTTCTGTAGCTTTACAAAAACTAGTTTCTTAGGTTTCCAGATTTTTTTTTACAGTGTAGTATAGTTGTTATACAGTAAAGCATAAAAATAAAAGTTTTACATGAATTTTATTATCTTATTTTCTCCCAAGGTGAATTTAAATAAAAGAGAAAATTATTAACTAAGATTAACTTAGGAATAGAACTTACAGAATCCATTATCTTTTAACTGGATTTTCACTAAAACTTATTCTCTCAAGCTCAACGAAATTACTTTAGCAACCAGGGGAAATTTGTAGAGAAACATATGTATGCATTTCGTTTTTTCTTCAATCTTTGATTTTTTTAAAAATAACAAGAAGCACTTCATTTAACCTATTCTGTGATGCAAAATTCTTTTACGTTTAATACTAAGCCATTTATGACATTTATTTAAATTTGTTATTTGTTTTGGAAAAAATATAAAGCGTACTTCAAATATATGCTCTTTGCTGTAATTATGTGAATAACTTTTACTAAGAAATTTACATCATTTCATAATTTTTAAAAATTTTCTTATGAACAACAAGGAATAGAAATGAATTATTTAGCGGAGACTACTGTCGTTTCTGTGCAACTCTTTCAAAAGTCAAATAAAGTTTGACTCAACAGTTTTTCAATTTCATGGTTTTCGTAAAAAAACAAAAACATAAATCCTGTCCATGAGGAATAACTTTAGATAAAAAAAAGTCCTTCCGGCAATGCCGGGAGGAAGAGGTAGCTTTCAAATACTTATTTATTTATTTATTTATTTTAAATTATATTATATTATTCAAACATATGAAGCTCAAATTAGTGGAACACGATTATATAAGATTGAATACTAGTTTTTGTCAATATTGAATATTAATAAGAATCTTTAGAAATCAGTCATATTTTATTCAACCTGATTTTATTTTAAGCGATTTATAGGGTCGCTAAATTCCACGATATCCATTTTAAAGCAGCATGATGGATAAAAAAATCCAATGATCTTGATCGAAATCTTAATTCATGTGAACATGCACACTCACATCGAAATCGATTAATATATACGAGAGCTGTCACGGGCAAATTGACTTTTTAAAAAAAATACCTCCCACATTAGAAATTCAAACTGCTATATCCCAGGCGTTTTTCAAGGTAAAGACAAAGCAAAAAATACTCCGGAATTCATTATTAAGATAAATAGTTTAGAAAGAACCTTGTTTCAATTTCTAATTTTTTGTTTATACATCATTATACATTGAAAAGATTTTTGGCAAATTTAAATGGCTGCCATTTAGAAACATGCAGATAAAGTTCGCCCTTGAACTCGGTCAAGACATTGGTATGCACCATGAACACACGGAGTTATATCGAAATCAGTTTATAAATATGCGTATTAACGCGTGACAAATTTTAGACCGTTTCAAAATGTCAATCACACTGGAAATTGAAAGTGCTAAAACTCAGCAATTTTTCAAGATATAGATGAAAGAAAAATGCTCTGGAATCTTTATATCAAGGTCAAACCACAAAAGAAAAATCTTTTTCAATTTCTTACTTTTTTGCACCTAATTTTAAAATTTTAATTAAAAAAATTAATATTCCGCCATTTTGAAACAAGACGGCGGTTGGAAATGGGCAACGAACTCGGTCCAGGCATCAGTATGTCCTATCTACTCACCAAGTTTCATCCAAATCGGTGTATAAATACGCGTGTTATCACAGGACGAAAACCAGATCATTTCAAAATGTGAGCAACACTAGAAATTTAAAGTACTATAACTCAGACATTTTTTAAGATACAGACAAAACAAAAAATGCTTTGGAATCTTTGTATTAAGGTCAAATTGATAAAAGAAAAATCTTTTTCAATTTCTCATTTTTTTGTACCTAATTTCAAATTTTAATCTTTAAAAAAAATTTAAATGGCCGCCATTTTGAAACATGATGGCGGATGCAACTGGTTAACGAACTCGGTCCACGCTTTATTATGTACTATGTACACACCAAGTTACATCCAAATTGATTTATAAATACGAGTGTTATCACGTGACAAAAATCAGTTCGTTTCAAAATGTCAGCCATAAGAAAAATTCAAAGTGTTATAACTCAATCATTTTTTAAGATATAGACAAAATAAAAAGTGTTCTAGAAACAGTATCTTAGGATCTAATACACAAAATAAAAATATTTTTCAACTTTTAATTCTTTTGCATTTAATTTTAAATTTTAAATTTTTTAAAAAATTTTAAATGGCCACCATTTTGAAACACGTCGGCGGATGTTGCTGGCCAACGAACTCGGTCGAGTTATTTGTATGTACTGTGTACATACCAAGTTTCATTCAAATCGGTTCGTAAATACGTTAGTTATAGCATGACGAAAATCAGATCGTTTAAAAATATCAGCCATAAGAAAAATTCAAAGTGCTATAACTCAATCATTTTTTAAGATATAGACAAAGTAAAAAGTGTTCTGGATATGGTGTTTTAAAATCTAACATATAAAATAAAAATATTTTTCAACTTTTAATTTTTTCACATTTAATTTTAAATTTTAAATTTTTAAAAAATTTTTAAATGGCCGCCATTTTGAAAAAAGATGGCGCATGATGCTGGCCAACGAACTCGGTCGAGATATTTGTATGTTCTATGTACATACCGAGATTCATTCAAATCGGTTCATAAATACGTTAGTTATTGCATGACAAAAATCAGATATATATATATATATATATATACATGTCAACATATGAACGGAGGGTGGTTTTGGGGTCTGGGGGTCATGATCGGTGAAAATATACCAAAATCTTCTGTAAGTGCTTTCCTCCGGACGGCTGCAATAGGTAGCTTTTTACTTTTTGTAATGAAAGCTACCTAAAACATTAAAAGTATTTTTTCTCACACTTTCCAACATATTGAAAAATATTTATGAATTGGGTTCGTATATCCGTGTTCCAACTCGCATAAATGTAATCAGATTGTCTTTATATTAACATAGGTTTTTGATGCCCATTATGGTATGCTCGGTATTGAAAATAAAGTGCGTACTGTTTATCTTCATTATCCATTTGTCATTATCTATTTGTGTTAAATTTACATAACATGTGAGAATAATAATATATCAAAATTGTAAAAAAATATTAAAATTATGCCGTCATAAATGATCGGTTTAACACTAGCAATGAATTAAATTTTATATGAAAATAAATTAAACATATTAAACTATTTAAATAATAAGAATGAACTAGAAGAATATTTTATTTATACCTTCGAAAGCGGTCATTTTTATATTCTTATCGAAAAAAGTCCTTTAAACACTAAAAATTGTCTAAAAACACCACCACAACTATAAGACATAATTAATTATAAATGATGATAAAGCTGTGATGTTTGGGATTGTATATTAGATTGAATTTAATATTGAAAGAGCCAACACCAATGAAGGAGTGATTTGCATTAGCAGACACTATTCAATTTATCAATCAATATCCGGTTTTCGCGTCGTCATGAGAACACAAGGAATACAGAGTTATAGTATATATATTACCTAACTTGTTATCACAGATTATATCTTAATTAATTCATATCCATTACATTTAATTTCCTCTCTACTAAAAGAACATTTTAATACTTATTTATTTATTTTAAGAAATAATATAAATAACAATATTAATAATACATTATTGATAAGTTTTTGTTAATTTTCATTTTGAATCAAACAATTAAATTTTTTAGAGCATTTTTAAAAATATATATAAATGCAAAAACAATATTTATAATTGATACAAATTATTATTTGCCAAATTATAGTTTGTCTATAAAAGATCTGATACAGTTAGATGTTTAAAAATTTATAAAATAATGAAGATGAATCTAAAGTAATAACTTTTTTGGTTAGATAGATCTGAAAATTCATATGGTTCTTGATTAAAACAAGATTAATTGAAGAACTTTATGTGAATTTTGTATCATCCGATCTAACCCCTTTAGTATATTGTTACAAAGTTCATATCCATTGCAGAGTCAAAACTGACATACCGAGTGACATAATAGATAAGTGATGAAAATGTCGAACATGTCAGAGAAGCATTCTTATACAATCCTAGAAGGTGTGTGAGACCAACGGTAAACAAGTTGGAAATTGCACGTGAAGCGTAGTAAATGAGGCACGTTCGTACGCTAACGATGATTTAAAAATATCAATCTCATATATCAATCTCATAAAACTGTAAATAATTACAATTAAAATGCGCACCAAACCATGTTCTCCCTATGCCATTATGCAATGGAATACTTTTATGTGGCCTTGTAAATCAATAACCAATATTCTTTGCACCACAGATTATGCAAAATGTATATTATAATATGTACCTTATAGATGCATATCAATTTTATTACGTTCGAATGAGTGTAACACCATTAAAATGCATTTGAAACATTTCCCCCCTTTAATTGCAATGTAACGCAATACTTTTGATTCTCCCTGTAACTGATCTATGCATCCTATTTCGATGAAATTTAAAATAACTCGACAAAATTATGTAATAATTATGTATTTAAAATTTCAAACTATTAAAGTACATTTGAAACTTTTTTCTCCATTGACCGTAATGTAACGGAATCCTTTTTATTGTCCCTGTAATTGATCTATGCATCCGATTTTCATAAAATTTGAAATGTCTCGACAAAATAATTATGTATTTTAAATTTCCAACGATTCAGTTGGGTAGTTTTTGCATTGTTATATGCGGACGGTCAGACAGACGGACAGACGGACGGAATGAATGACAACAATAGGTGCTACGTATTTACATAATTACGAACGCAGCTAAAAACAAACTGGATAAGTCAGTTTCGATTGTGCATAAGGTGTTTAGAAAAAGTTTAAGACAGGATACTTCAAAACTCAAACTTTTCAGTCCTTGGATCCGGGCGATAGAATTAGGTGGATGGTATTTGTAAGAGACGGATAGAGGTCCAAAGGAGGATAGAGGATGATGCTGAATATATATCACAGAGAACCATAAAACTTTTTGAATCTATCTAACAATTAATGTTATTAATTTGAATTATTTTCATTATTTTATGAATTATTAACATCAGAATATGTCAAATCTTTTATAGATGATCTACATATTTAGGAAAAACAAATGCATTTAGAAACAGCACAGTTTTGTAATTTATTTTAGGCTCCATATCTAAGAATTTGATATTATTTGTTGTAAAGTAAACAAAGCTAAGCATTTCGTTTTTAAATTCTGGATATAACTATGGAGCAACAAGATGTGTTACACTTCTGAAGCATTCTTTTAATTTTTTTTTCTCGATAACTCATGTGATGAGATGTATACACTGTAAAAAAAATCTGTAACCTTAGTAATCTAAATTAACCGAAATCTCTTATGCTTACTAAAATTTTATGTGTACACTGTACAAGAAAATGATGTCAATCTACAAAACTTGTAAGCAAAACTAAAACCATCTGTAACTTTACAAAAGAATTTACTAAAATTTTGGTAACTTTACTAAAATTTTATCTATAATGCTCGTTATCGTCACTTAAAAAGTTCTTGGAATACGATTTCCCAAAAAAATTCTTAGTAACCTTAAAATTTGTTTGATTCAAAGTGTAAATCTGTATCTGTTACATGAATTTTTATTGTTGCCGTTACATAAAAAGTTCTTGGAATACAATTCTACTAGAAAAATTTTTGTAACTTCCCTAATTTTTTTTTACAGTGTACGAAGGTTCAAAATTCACACTGTTATGATATATTTTTAACTATATGTTTAACTATTGATGTCATTGTTATTTCTTGTTTAAGATTGTGTAAACTGGTTTCCTTTACAGATATGGTCAACAAAAGAATTCTATGCATATTCTTTTTTTTAATGTCAAATATATATCTTAAAACTAACTTTTTCTTTCGTAAACCTTTTATGAAGCCATTGTAAGCAAATTATTTAAATCATTTAGCTTTCATTTATGAAATGTTTAATACAATTTAAAAATGCAGATTGATTCTTCTCCTGGAAGATAAGGATACTTCAGACATTCTGCATCGCTTAGTCGAATCAAGATTTCGTATTTTATATGAGATTCATCAAATTCATTTCACAATTAATTCTTAAAATTAATTTCAAAATGAAGAAGAGATGATTAAATTTTATTTTTGGATGCAATTTCTTCTGTCGGAACTACAATAAAATAAATAATTCCAAATGGGCGCGGTCACAGACCGAGAGACGGCAACAAAGAAAATCACGTTATTGAGTTCATGTCTGGTTCCAGAATTAGTTAAAACTAGATTCGCATGTTAAAATGCAATTAGTCTCTCATATTCTGTCTTGGTAAAAAAAAAAAAAAAAAAAAAAAACACCTGAAAACACGATTTTAGCGGTTGAGTCGTAGCTTTACCATTTTGTTTTCCAGCTTCCAGTTCTCCATGTTTTCGTAACATTAGGTGCAGGAAAACACAATGGTAAAACTACGAGTCAACAACTAAAATCGGGTTTTCAAGTGTTTTTCATCAAGCTAGGTTTTGGAAGACAAAATGCGCTCTAATATGCAAATCGAGTTTTAACAACTTCTAAAATTTTAGCCGTGAACTTGATGAGGTGGTTGTCTGTGTTACCTCCTCACAGCTTATCATAGAGGAGACAGGACTTTGCATGCAGATAAAAGAAGATTAAATTGTCAAGGAAATATGTTTATAGTTTATAAAAGAAAAGAAAAGAAAACCCAATCATAAGTTGATATAGTAAAACTTTCTATTAATACGACGAATAATTTACAAATTTCAACGTCTATCCTCATCAGAGTTCGTACGCATCAGGGGATTCCTGGGATTCTAGATGGTTTTGCACCAGAAAATTCATAATGTACTGATTGCTATACCTAAATTTAGAATTTTCCCCATTAAATAAAGTAAATATTACGTTACAAACATTCTGGTAACAGATCCTTAAAGAGTGCGAACCCTGCTCATATTGAATTTTTAAATTTGGACATAAGAACAATGCTATAGAGAAAATTAATTTCAAAACCAATTTAGTACAATCTGACAAGTATATAGAGAACATGCGATGGTTTCACGTTTTATGTATTAACTGCATTTTAGCATCAATGCGATAGAATTACACCACTCTTAGGATGTAAAAAATGTTTAATATGCTAATATAACATGGTTATCAAAAAACTGTTTAGATCTCATTTTCATTTTGATTATTCAAAAAAATAATTGCTATTTTTCCAATCCAGAATTACACATTTTTCAATTCGCCCGAATGCACAAAACTTTATATTTAATTTATTAATTGGAAATTTGTATGCTAATTCAGTTTTGGATTTAAATACCCAAACAGAGGAGTTATTGTGGTTTGCTTTTATATGGGGTGATTTTAAATTCATGGTGCAAACTTTAAAGTTTGGAACAGGACACTGCAACAGTTATTTATTTTATGGGAATTAATGGGAAAAAGTGACGCGTTGACGACGTACAAACACCAGGGGGCCAATTTGGCCCTTTTGTTATTTCAAAATTTCTCATTCATACCAGAAAATTCCCGTATTCTTCGGATCTTTGTTTAAGTCAGACATTTGATAACTGTATAAAGAAAAAAAATTTCTTTGAAAATTTCCGGTATGAAATCGAAATTTTTGGATTAAAAAAAGAAAAACTGGAAGAGCTATCGAGCACACAAAATACATAAACTGAGGGTTTTGTTAATTCTATTTCAAGCCGAAAATTCTCAAAGAACAATTTTTTGTTTATCTAATCATAAATTTAGTTTCTTTATTAAAGGAAAGAATAATATAGAAATTTTATTGTATGAATGATAAACTGTGAAATAAAAAAGTGTCAAATTGGTCCCCTGGTTTTTTTTACCTCAACGCATCTCTTACGCCCATACATTGCTGCACAATAAATGATTATTGCAGTGTCTTCTACCAACGCTTAAAGTATGTATCATGGATTTAGAATCACCCTGTATTCAACTATAACTCGAACTCTATGTTAAATTACAAGAAATGCACTGTACTTCATATTAGTATATTTTTGGTATGTAACTGTACTTCTTAAATTTAATATCAGAATGTTCGTAAATAGAAAATTTATGATGGGTATATTGTACTTGTTTATTAAAATGATAGACACGAATATAAGCACCCCAAACACTGACGGATAACTAAAAAAATTTAATCTCCTATATTACTTATTACACTATTTATCCCTTGTCCAAACAAATTTTCACGAGCAATTTCACTAATTAGAGTATCGACCAACATGGAATATTGCTGATTAGTTTGGTTTATTTTGTGTCGGTCGATTACTTACTCGAGGGATATAGACCCAGGGGGGAAGTGCCCTTCGTGGGGATCTTTATAAGGGAATCTAACCCGTATCTACGCAAGGTTCGAAGGAAACCACGAAAACTCCAAACGGTTAGGCCGACGGCCGCGATTAGGTTCGAACCCACTACTTGCCGTCTACCAGTTGAGAGATCCAAACCTCTCGGATACTGGTGGGGAATTGCTGATTGGATAGTAATTTTTATAATGAGTCTTTTTTTTTAAGTAATCCCCAGGGACTGTCTACTCAGGCCTGCAGACATTCAGGGCAATGTTTGTAATTCACTTTACACAAAGGCAAGCCACATTGGCCGACACTGCTGTTTTGGATGCTAAATCATTTGGCGATTAAATGCACATAATACCCCAAACGGTAAGATATACCGACTTCAATACACAAGTATGTTGAAGAAATTCTATGATCCATGGTTTTCACACTCCTTTTACTCAATTATGTTATTATTTATCCTGAAAATATTAACTATATCACTACTTCCTCATTCATTCAATCTGATATAATATTTCATTTAACAAAAACGACAAATGGTCTTCCACCATGCTTTTTGGTTGGCATTCGTAGGTATGCTTTGTAAAACATTATTGTCATTCCTAAGATTTCCAAACGAGTCGAAATAAAGTACAATATGTGAAAACTCATTCACCATCTGATGTTTGCAGCGTTATAATGTTTTATAAGCAATTTGGTGTAGATATGTTGCTTTAAAAATAATATTAATTGTTAATAACATTAACGTAATTGGTTAAAATATGTAACAGTCATTTGTCTGCAGGCTATAAGGATTTTATGGCAGACGCTGTTCTGTGCGTTTCGATTATTATGAATATTTTAGTGTTGCTGTAGTTTGAACATATTTTTTTTCTGTTACATTGATAATATGATATTTTTAATAAACTGAGGTATATTACTAAACTTACTCTCGGTATTTGTTATATAATGCACTGTCTTTTGTGTTCTCTATTGAGTCTTTGTGTTTGTTTTTGTAAATTGCATTATAGGAAGTTGAATGCATGAACTGTCAAAAATAGCTTACATGCATTTGCTAAAATTTTCATCTTTTGATAATAATAATAAAATGTGTTCAGCAAGTTTCAAAGTTTGTGCCTGGAATTTTTTGCATGCTAATGGAAAATCGCCAATGTATAGTCAGAATATTTGCATTCAAATCTGCTGTTAAAACACGAATTTTGTTTTTAATTTCCACCATTAACTTTATTATATTAATTTTTACTTTCGTGATGTAATTATTTAACTTCTTTCTTGCAATATTATAGACGGTAGCAATGAAATGACATATTTGTGGATAAAGACAAATTATTTGTAAAGAATAAAATACTTTCGCTTCCTAGAACTTATTCTTCTTAAGGCATCCTCATTTTTTATTTTATCTTCAAGCTTGAGTTAGAACTTAAACATTACAAAGACGGATTTAAAGTATTTGTGAGAAAGAACACGATAAAGAAAATTCATTTGCCTGACGTAGGCTAGGAAATGAAAATTGGTTATTAACTCCAACTTTAATATCACTGAAGGAGAATTGAAAGTGGATTTAATATTGCGGAAATGGAGAGTCAAATAAAAAAGGAAGCGGTGTTAAACTTCAAAAAGAAATTCTCTTACTCTTCTTCGGCAATAGTCTTAATCTCCGTAGAAGCTATATTTTATTGGTTAGAAAACAGCTTAAAACGATTTTAGTTAGAATGTTGATATTTATTTCAATTAGTAAATACATTTATTTTTCATTTTTTTTCTTTTATTAAAAAGCAAATGACAATGAAATACTTAGTTTTTCCACATTATAATTATTTTAATATTATAAACGGCTGTCATAATCAACTTTGCCGACATTTGAACACCTAGTGATTATATCATTTTTAGAAACTGAATGCAGGTATTTTTATATATTAAGATAGATGAGAATACTATCATTGCTGTTTTCTCGGCTACGGTTACGGTTCTCGGTTACGGTAGTGTTGAACTTTCGAAAATTTTATATATAAATACCTACTTTTTAACATGAAATAACAGACGTTAATAACCACATAAAATGCAAAGAGCATGTTGGCACTGATCTTTTCATAATCAGTCTAAAACATGTAACAATTTTATGTAAGTACTACAGATAAAATACATCTATACAGTGTAATGATTTCTAAATATTAAAAGATAGAGAAAGGCATGAAAAAACAATGTGTGTTATGGTAAGAATGTCATCTATCGCCATTCTATCTTCACTTGAACAAACTCCAATAGGTTTTTGTCTTTTGAGCTGTTTAAAACACAAGCGGTATCCGCAATTCCGTAATGTGTCTAACATGAAAAGTTTTAAATGTGAGAGTCTGCATAGTGTTCATGACAAGAACTATTACATGATATATTACATACATTACTGAACAAAAATAATTATAACTCATAAGTTCATGTATCGTTATGTGAGAACTTAGTCCTAATTTTCGATATAACCGTTCAATACAATATTTTTCTATAAATTTCTTTATTATTATTTTTTTAATAATTATAATTTAACTGTGTTAGTACCTTCAGTACTGTTAACTTAATTTTTGGTGAGACGCAGATACACAACTGTTAAAAACCTGCAAGTAGAATGTTTTACTTTATCAGAATGATCAAAAACACACATGAATGATTAATTTAAAAATTTTTTACCCGAAATTTGACAATGTATATTACATAACACGGCGGTATTGGCTGGACGAGTTTGCATAGATGAGTTCGCTGTGTACATGAAATATTAGCTGAATGATAATAGCAGTACGTCTGTTTTAGAAAAAAAATCCTTTCGATAAATCAAATTTTACTACACACATAACAGCATTTTGATAAACCGAAGCTTTCTAGCACCAAGCAATATCAGTCAACATTCTCAAAGGCGATAAGGTTTAAATGCGAATCTTCATTCCTTTGAAGTCCATGGAAAATATGCAGTTTGACATAAAAATTATAGCACCAAAATACTTTTAAAAACAAATAAGATTAAAAAAATGGGTTGATGCCTGATGAAATAACCTTTTTTCTCTTCTTTACTATATTTGAAAATAATTAAATATACATTGAAAAAATTTAAAAGAAAATATATTTAATATTTTGTTACATTAAAAAAATAATTAATCCGTATTAGTTATTCCATAATCCGTATTTCTTTACATCATTATTTCTTTCTATATTTCATATTTGTTATTTATAAATAAAAGCATTATTGTTACATATATAAATAAAAAACTACTTACTTGTAATCATCATTACATCATTTTGTATTCTATAATAAACTATGTAAATGAAAGAAATATGACAACATTTATTTTATATTTTATTATTTTAGTCTTTTTATGTTGGTTATATTTAGAATCTTGATCCTAACTAGCAGTAACATACTACGTCGATTAGAGCAAGTAATTCGATGTATACTAATCTGAATTGCAAATTTAAAGAAAATTACAATGTCGAGAATATGAATTATATTTTGCGTACATTTTCCTAATTATTAAAAATAAATAATTTCTAAAGAGATGCCACAGTTTATCAAGCGCGATTTTTTTACAGTTTTTAATTTTTATAAAATTGAAAAGAAAATTGATTTTCAAGAGAAAAAATCTTCCCTATCACTTTTTTTATATATAAAAAATTAAAGCATATATATTTTATTTTATAATTTTGCAAAGATAGAAAATAATTATCTGCCATCTCCAGCCTACAGAGAAAACTTTTTTTTTTTCTTATTTTAAGAATCTAAGAAGTACCGGGTGATCCAGAAGTCCCGGGACTTTTAAAATGCTAATAATTATAAAACCATAAACAATAGAAGTATGCGGTTTTCACAGAAATGCTGAGAAACTTGTGGGATTTGTTTTTTCGATGAAAAAAACATATTGTGTTAGTTGCACTTTTTGACAGCAGGTGGCGCTAAAATTGATAGTATTATTTTTATATTATGATACAGCTCATTTAAAAGAAAGAATTAGTGTCCAAGGGTTACAAAGTTTAATCATGACGCTCATGGCTTATAAGTACCGCCGTGAGCCGATGCAAAACAGCGTGCACAGTATCCTCAGAGCAGAAAGAAATTCCAGAAGAAATTTCAGTTCATCGTGATATCACAAGTTTACTGCACTCACCATGAACTGGTGATTTCTACAGGGTATTGGCATAGAATCCTACCTAATTTACGATTGTAACAGACATTTTGGATCTCTTGTTTCTATTACGATCTTCCAATGAGCCTTTTTCTCAAACCTTGGTTACCATAGCATTTCACATTTGCAATGGCCATCGATTCTTTTGCAGTTTTAATTTGACGTATTGTATGATATGAAAACAACGCGACATGCAAAGATGTGTCTAAACATAGTCTAGACAATGTCTAAACACTGCAGTTGCTCATGAAATTTTGTATCAAAAGTCCCTTACAATGCAATTTCATTTACCTTACAAAAATGTTTGAATATAAACCACCCTTAAAACGAAATCTCATCAATGTCATAGAAATGAAGTTTCGCAATGAACTCATGTGTCTATATAACGCATGGTATAGGTACATTCAGTCTTATACAACAGCGCCACCTGTTGCTAAAAATGGTAACTATATATATTTAAAAAAAATTATTCTAAACAAAAATCCCACATGTTTCTGAGCATATATCTGAAAACAGAACCTTTGTATTATACATAGTTTCCTAATTATTAACTTTTCAAAACTCCCGAAACTTCTGGATCACCCGGTACATGTTATTATTTTTTTTCTCGGATAAATAATTGCAGCTTGGTTATAGATAGATTCTCAAAAAATTTCTTTCCTGGCATTTTAATTTTTTCTTTCCTATATCTTTTCGTATAAATCAATAAATTCCTTTCATCGTTTTTAACAGAATTTTGTTTGAAGACTATTTGATAGAGAGAATTTGAAGACTATTTCACAGATATTTTGTACTTAACTCCGCCTACAAAAAATTAGAAGTTACAAATTATACCATATAATAATAAAAAAGGAAACAACAGAGTTAACAACATTTTATGTCTGGAACACGTCCTTTCATTACTTTAGTTTTGCGTCGAAAGATCTGTTATGTGATTGCTTTGACAAAGGAATCAAATTGTAAATTGCATTGTAAATCGTGAAAGATTATCGAAATGAAAGATATATTGAAATTTTATTTTTATTTTATTTTATTTTATTTTTGTAAATTTTAAAAGAATATCGAAATGAAAACGAAAGGTATTTGGATATTTTTTAATTTTATATAATATATATATATTTTTTTTCAATAAGACTTTAATAAATAGAAGATTCTGTCATGGAAACTACAAGTGATTAAAATTTCAGGATGATGCAATTCAATGAAAAAAAATCAATAATTCGATGTTTCATATATTTAGAATCTTGCTTGCTTCTAACTAGCAGTAACATACTACGTCGATTAAAGCAAGTAAATCCCTGTATATTAATCGCACGTTTAAAAAAATTATAAGGACGAGACTGTAAAGTATGTTTTGTGTACATTTTCCTAATTATGAAAAAATAATAATAATTTCTGATAAGATTATCAAACTCGATTTTTTTACAGTTTTTAATTTTTATAAAATTGGGTAGAAAATTGATTTTCAAGAGAGAAAAAAAAATTTCTTTTCATTTATTTTTTTAATATTAAGACACATAAATTTTATTTTACATTTTTGCAAAGATGGAAGATAAATATCTGTCATCTGCAATTTACAGAGAAAACATGTTTTTCTGATGTTATTTTAAGAATCTAAGAAGTACATGTTATTATTTTGTTCTCAGATAAATAACTGCAGCTCTGTTGTAAAAAAAATCTTTAAAAAAAAAAAAAAAACTTTCCTGGCATTTTTATTTTTTCCCTATATATTTTCACATAAATCAATAAATTCCTTTCATCGTTTTCGACAGAATTTTGTTTGTTTTCTTGTGAAGGCTATTTCACTGCTATTCTGTACCTGACTCCGCCTATCTAAAATCTAGAAGATACAAATGATATCAAGTAATAATAAAGATTGAAACGACAGAGTTAACAACATTTTATGATTGGAACACTTCCCTTCACTATTTTAGTTTTGTGTCGAGAGAACTATTAGTATCCCTGTTATTGCTTTGACAAAGGAATTAAATGATAAATTCCTTTGTAAATTGTAAAAGAAATTCTAAATAAAAATGAAAGACATTTGAACATTTTTTTAATTATTTTTATTTTCAATAAGTCATTCATAAATAGAAGATCCTGTCATGGAAAGTATTTGCGTTTAGTTTTACCCCCCTGATATAATACAAGTGAAAAGGTTAAAATTCAATAATTTGATGTTACATATATTTAGAATCTTGCTTACTTCTAACTAGCAGTATCATTATTGCTAGTTACAGCTACGTCAATTAGAGCGAGTAAATCCATGTATACTAATCTGATTCGGAAATTTAAAAAGAAATTATAATGATTAAAATATAAAATACATTTTGTTTACGTATGTAAATTATTATAACAAAATAATAATAATTCCTGGATAGATCCGCAGTGTCAAAAGCAATTTTTCCACATTTCAAATTTTTAAAAAATTGAGTAGGTAACTGATTTCAATAGAAAAAAAACTTTCGCATTACTTTTATATTAAAACATATATATATTATTTTATATTTTCGCAAAGATTAAAAATAATTATTTGCCATCTCCGACCTACAAAGTAATAATTTTTTTAAGAACCTAAGTACATGTTATTATTTTGTTCTCGGATAAATAATTGCATCTCGGTAATAGATGCTTCTTAAAAATTCTTAAAAAAATTATTTCTTGATATTTTCATTTTTTTCCTACGTCCTTCATATAAATCAATAAATTCTTTTACCGTTTTCAACAGAAATTTATTTGTTTTCTTAGTGAAGACTATTTCACTGGCATTTTGTACCTAACTCCGCCTACCAAAAAAAATTAGAAGTTACAAATAATACCTAATAATAATAAAGAAGGAAACAACAGAGTTAACAACATTTTATGTCTGGAACACGTCCTTTCATTACTTTAGTTTTGCGTCGAGAGATCTATTCGTATCTCTGTTATTGCTTTAACAATGAAATCAAATGATAAATTGCTTTATTAATTGTAAAAGAATATCATAATGAAAACGAAAAATATTTGGATATTTTTTAATTTTATTTTTAAAAATTTTGTTAAATAGAAGATTCTGACATGAAAATTATTTGTGTTTAAATGTACAGGATGATAAAATACAACTAAAAAAGGGGAAAATTCAATAATTCGATGTTACATATACAGGGTGTTTCTAAATTCATGGTCCAAACTTTAAGGGTTGATAGTACACATCAAGACAAACAATATTTAAATAGGAAACCAAGGGTCCCAAAGTCTTCCGAAGGAGATAGGCGCCATTAAAGTTTAGGGTCCAAAAATTCAAATGATTATGAAAAACAGAAAAATTGGTCGATTCGTTTGCGGTTTTCACTAAAATTATTCTTTATGTCAGTATTGTCTTGAAAATAAATTATAAAGATAAATTTCAAAAAATGACGATAGAGGGCGCTTTAGACTTTAGAGTAACGAACAACTATTTTTTACCGTTATTTTTTGCATCTCATTAAAGGTTTCGTAAGCTTAGACTTAAACTTAAACTTTGAGCTCAAAATCTGAATAGTTGGAAGCAGTTAAGTAGCACAAACTTAACTGTGTTCAGAGGGTTTTAAATTCAAATGATTATAAAAAAAACAGAAAAATTGGTCGATTGATTTGCGGTTTTCACTAAAACTATTCTTTATGTCGGTATTTTATTGAAAATGAATTATAAAGATAAATTTCAAAAAATACCGATAGAGGGCGCTTTAAACTTTGGAGTAACGTACAACTATATTTTACCGTTATTTTTCGCATCTCATAAAATTTTCTTAGAAGCTTAGACATAAACTTAAATTTTGAGATGAAAATCTGAATCGTTGGAATCTGTGTTCAATGGGGGTGGGGAGGTTCAAATTTCAAATGATTATAAAAAACGGAAAAATTGTTCGATTCGTTTGCCGTTTTCGCTAAAACTATTCTTTATGTCAATATTTCCTTGAAAATAAATTTTAAAAAATACCGTTAGAGTGCGCCTTAAACTTTGGAGCAACCAACAACTATTTTTAACCGTTTTTTTTTTTTTTTTTTTTTTTTTGTATCTAATTAAATGCTTGTAAAAGTTCAAACTTAAATTTTGAGCTCAAAATCTGCATCGTTTTGAGTAATTAAGTGCAGAAATTTGAAATGTGTTCAAGGAGTGGAGAGAGTAACATTTTAACTCCTGAACACTGTTCAGTTTCCGCTTCTTAACCCCTCCATCGATTTAGAATTTGAGCTCAAAATTTAAATCTAAGCATTTGCAAGCATTTAATTAGATACAAAAAATAACGCTTAAAAATAGTTATTGGTTACTCTAAAGTTTAAGGCGCCTTCTATCGGTATTTTTTGAAATGAATCTTTAAAATTTATTTTCAAGGAAATATTGACATAAAGAATAGTTTTAGTGAAAACGGCAGACGAATCGACCAATTTTTCCGTTTTTTAAAATAATTTGAAATTTGAACCTCCCCACCCCCATTGAACACAGTTCAGTTTGCTCTACTTAACCACTCCCAACGATTCAGATTTTCATCTCAAAATTTAAGTTTATGTCTAAGCTTCTAAGAAAATTTTATGAGATGCGAAAAATAATGGTGAAATATAGTTGTACGTTACTCCAAAGTTTAAAGCGCCCTCTATCGGTATTTTTTGAAATTTATCTTTATAATTCATTTTCAATAAAATACCGACATAAAGAATAGTTTTAGTGAAAACCGCAAATCAATCGACCAATTTTTCCGTTTTTTATAATCATTTGAATTTAAAACCCTCTGAACACAGTTAAGTTTGTGCTACTTAACTTCTTACAACTATTCAGATTTTGAGCTCAAAATTTAAGTTTAAGTCTAAGCTTACGAAAAATTTAATGAGATGCAAAAAATAACGGTAAAAAATAGTTGTTCGTTACTCTAAAGTCTAAAGCGCCCTCTATCGTCATTTTTTGAAATTTATCTTTATAATTTATTTTCAAGACAATACTGACATAAAGAATAATTTTAGTGAAAACCGCAAACGAATCGACCAATTTTTCTGTTTTTCATAATCATTTGAATTTTTGGACCCTAAACTTTAATGGCGCCGATCTCCTTCGGAAGACTTTGGGACCCTTGGTTTCCTATTCAAATATTGTTTGTCTTGATGTGTACTATCACCCCTTAAAGTTTGGACCATGAATTTAGAAACACCCTGTATTTAGAAATTTGCTTTTAACTAGCAGTAGCATACTACGTCGATTAAAGCAAGTAAATCCATGTATATTAATCTGACTCGCACGTTTAAAAAATTATAAGGACGAGACTATAAAGCATGTTTTGTGTACATTTTCCTAATTATGAAAAAAAAAAAATTCTGAAAAGATTATCAAACGCAATTTTTTTTACAGTTTTTATTTTTTATAAAATTGGGTAGAAAATTGAATTTTAAGAGAGAAAAAAATTTTCTTTTCATTTTTTTATATTAAAGCACATAAGTTTTATGTTACATTTTTGCAAAGATGGAAAATAATTATCTGCCATCTGCAGTTTACAGAGAAAACATTTTTTTTTTTTTTTTGTTGTTATTTTAAGAATTTAAGAAATACATGATATTATTTTGTTCTCAGATAAATAATTGCAGCTCGATTATAGATAGATTCGTAAAAAAAAAATTCTTCCCTGGTATTTTAATTTTTTTTCCTATGATTTTTCATATAAATCAATAAATTCCTTTTATCGTTTTCAACAGAACTTTGTTTGTTTTCTTGTGAAGACTATTTCAAAGGTATTTTGTACCTAACTCCGCCTGCAAAAAATTAGAAGTTACAAGTTACAAATGGTACCAAATAATAATAAAGAAGGAAACAACAGAGTTAACAACATTTTATGCCTGGAACACGCTTTTTCATTACTTTAGTTTTTAATCAAGAGATCTATTAGTATCATAAGATTGCTTTGACAAAGGAATCAAATTATAAATTCCTTTGTAAAATTTTAAAGACTATCGAAATGAAAACGAAAGGTATTTGGATAGCTTTTAATCATATATATTTTTTTTCAATAAGACTTTGATAAATAGAAGATTCTGTCATGGAAACCACGAGTGATTAAAATTACAGGATGATGCAATTCAACTGAAAAAAAAAATCAATAATTCGATGTTACATATATTTAGAATCTTGCTTGCTTCTAACTAGCATGTCGATTAAAGCAAGTAAATCAATGTATATTAATCTGACTCGCATGTTTAAAAAAATTATAAGGACGAGACTATAAAGTATGTTTTGTGTATATTTTCCTATTTATGAAAAAAAAATTCCGAAAAGGTTATCAAACTCAATTATTCACAGTTTTTAATTTTTATAAAATTGGGTAGAAAATTGATGTTAAAGAGAGAAACAAAATTTCTTTTCATTTTTTAAATTAAAGCACATAAATTTTATTTTATATTTTTGCAAAGATGGAAAATAATTATCTGCCATCTGCAGTTTACAGAGAAAACATTTATTTCTTTTGTTATTTTAAGAATTTAAAAAGTACATTTTATTATCTTGTTCTCAGATAAATAACTGCAGCTCTGTTATAGAGAGATTCTTAAAAAAATCTTTCCTGGCATTTTCATTTTTTCCCTATGTATTTTCACATAAATCAATAAATTCCTTTCATCGTTTTCAAAAGAACTTTCTTTGTTTTCTTAGTGAAGACTATTTCACTGGCATTTTGTACCTAACTCTGCCTACCAAAAAAATTAGAAGTTACAAATAATACCTAATAATAATAAAGAAGGAAACAACAGAGTTAGCAACATTTTATGCCTGGAAAACGTCCTTTCATTACTTTAGTTTAGCGTCGAGAGATCTATTTGTATCCCTGTTATTGCTTTAACAATGAAATCGAATAATAAATTGCTTTATTAATTGTAAAAGAATATCGAAATGAAAACGAAAGATATTTGGATATTTTTTAATTTAATTTTCAAAATTTTTGTTAAATAGAAATTCTGACATGAAAATTATTTATGTTTAAATTTACAGGATGATACATTATAACTAAAAAAAGGGAAAATTCAATAATTCGATGTTACATATATTTAGAATCTTGCTTGCTTCTAACTAGCAGTAACATACTACGTCGGTTAAAGCAAGTAAATCCATGTATATTAGTCTGACTCTCACGTTTAAAAAAATTATATGAATGAGACTATAAAGTATGTTTTGTGTACATTTTCCTAATTATGAAAAAAAATTCTGAAAAGATTATCAAACGCATTTTTTACAGTTTTTAATTTTTATGAAATTGGGTAGAATATTGATTTTCAAGAGAGAGAAAAAAATTCTTTTCATTTTTTTAATATTAAAACACATAAATTTTATTTTACATTTTTGCAAAGACGGAAAATAATTATCTGCCATCTGCAGTTTACAGAGAAAACATTTTTTTTTCTTTTGTTATTTTAAGAATCTAAGAAATACATGTTATTATTTTGTTCTCAGATAAATAATTGCAACTCGATTATAGATAGATTCGCAAAAAAATTTCTTCCTTGGCATTTTCATTTGTTTTCCTATGACTTTTCATATAAATCAATAAATTCCTTTTATCGTTTTCAACAGAATTTTGTTTGTTTTCTTGGTGAAGACTATTTCTTGTTGAAGACTCTCTGGTATTTTGTACCTAACTCCGCCTACCAAAAAAAAAATAATAAAAAATAATAATAATAAAAAATAAAATAAAAAAAAATTAGAAGTTACAAATGATACCAAATAATAATAAAGAGGGAAACAACAGAGTTAACAACACTTTATGATTGGAACACTTCCTTTCACTATTTTAGTTTTGCGTCGAGAGAACTATTAGTATTCCTGTTATTGCTTTGACAAAGGAATCAAATTATAAATTCCTTTGTAAAATTTAAAAGAATATCGAAATGAAAACGAAAGATATTTGGAAATTTTTTAATTATTTTTCTCTCCAAAAGGTCGTAAATAAGTAGAAGATTTTGTCATGGAAACTGTGTTTAAAATTACAGTATAACACAAAACAACTGAAACAGGGGAAACTCAATAATTCAAAGTTACATGTATTTAGAGTCTTCTTTGCTTCCAACTAGCAGTATCATAATACATCAATTAGAGCAAGTAAATCCATGCTTACTATTGTGACACACAGATTACAAAAATATATAATGGAGAGGATATAGAGTATATTTTGTGCACACTTTTTTAATTATTAAAAATAATTATAATAAATTCTGTAGAGATCTGCAGTTTATCAAAAGAAATTTTTTTACAGTGTTTAATTTTTATAAAATTGAGTAGAAAATTAATTTTCAAAAGAGAAAAACTTTCCGATCATTATTTTTTTTTATACTAAAACATATACATTTTTGCAAAGATGGGAAATAATTATCTGCCATCTCCAGTCTACATAGAAAAAAAAAATTCTTATTTTAAGAATCTAGAAAGTAAACGTTATTATTTTGTTCTCGGATAAATAATTGCAGCTCGGTTATAGATACATTCTTTAAAAAAAAATTCCATTTTCATTTTTTCGTATGTTTTTTTATATAAATCAATAAATTCCTTTCTCGTTTTCAACAGAGCTTTGTTTTCCTGTAAAGACTATTTCACTGATATTTTGTACCTAACTCCGCCTACCAAAAAATTAGAAGTTACAAATGATACAAAATAATAATAAAGAACGAAACGACAGAGTTAATAACATTTTATGTGTGGAACACGTCCTTTCATTACTTTGGTTTAGCGTCGAAAGAACTATTAGTATCCCTGTTGCTGCTTTAACAAAGGAATCAAATGATAAATTGTTTTGTAAATTGTAAAAGAATATCGAAATGAAAACGAAATATATTTGGATATTTTTAATTTTTTTTTTTCAATTACTCTTTGACAAATAAAATATTTTGACATGGAAAATATTTGTTTTTAAAATTACAGGATGATACCACACAAATAAGAAAAAAAGAAAATTTTCAATAATTCGAAGTTACATATATTTAGAATCTTGCTTGGTTCTAACTAACTGTAACATAGTATGTCGATTTGGACAAGTAAATTCCTGTATACTAATGTGATTCACAGATTAAAAAATATATAATGACGAGAATATAAAGTATACATTCTGTACGTTTTTTTTATTTTTTAAAAAGAATGAGTTTAATTTTTAAAAAAAAATTCTGAAGTGATCCGTATTATTAAATGCAATTTTTTCAAATTTTTTGTTTTTAATTTTTTATAAAATTGAGTAAAACATTGATTTTCAGGAGAGAAAAAACTTTCGTATCATATTTTTAAAGTAAAGCATATATATTTCATTTTATATTTTCGCAAAGAAGGAAAATAATTATCCGCCATCTCCAGCCTACAGAGAAACATATTTTTTTCATATTTTAAGAATCTAAGAAGTACAAGTTACAGAACAAGTAATTCCATGTGTACTAATCTGACATGCAAATTAAAACGGAAATTATAACGACGAAAATATAAAGTACATTTTGTGTATTTTTTATTATTGAAAAAAAAAATCTGAAGAGATTCGCAGCTTATGAAATGCAATTTTTTTACAGTTTTTAATTTTTATATATTGAGTAAAAAATGAATTCCATCAGGGAAAAAACATTCCTATCGTTTTTTTTATACTAAAGCATATGTATTTTATTTTATATTTTCGCAAAGATGAAAAATAATTATCCGCTATCTCCAACCTATAGTAAAAATATTTTTTTCTTATTTTAAGAACTAAGAAGTACATGTTATTATTTTGTTCTTGGATAAATAATTGCATCTCCGTTATAGATAGATTCTTAAAAAATTTCTTTCCTGGCATTTTTATTTTTTCCCTGCAACTTTTCATATAAAACAATAAATTCCTTTCATCGTCTTCAACAGAGCTTTGTTTTTTTTTTTTTTCTTTTGAAGACTATTTCACTGGTAGCTAACTCTTCCCAACAAAAAATTGGTTACAAATTATACCAAATAATAATAAATATGGAGACGACATAATTAACAACATTTTATGTCTGGAACACGTTGTTTCATTACTTTAGTTTTGCGTCGAGAGAACTATTAGTATCCCTATTATTGCTTTAACAATTGAATTACATGATAAATAACTTTGTAAAATGCAAAAGAATATCGAAATGAAAATGAAAGACATCTGGATATTTTTTAATTATTTTTTTTATTGAAAGGTCGTTGATAAATAGAAGATTCTGTCATGGAAACTATTTGTGTTTAAAATTACAGAATGATACAATACAAGTGAAGAAGTGAAAATTCAATAATTCTAAAAGTAACTGCAATAGAATGACGTGAATTTCACAAAGGTGCACAAAAGTCATATTAATTTAAAACGGGTAGGATGTAGCAATTCCAGCAAACCCAAAAATTTCTTCTATTTCATACATCTTAATACTTCCAGAAAAATGAAGCATAGCAGCGCAGTCTCCATGGCACTCAAAGTGTTAAATTTAACTATACTTTTTTTCATATTATGTATACATAAATTATGTAGACTAAATACGCGGATTGCACAAGAATTATAAGTATTACTGCCTAAAACCATGAATGCTACAGTTTTGATTTGTTTTGTTCAATTTCCAGCTGAACTGTATTTAATATTCTAAAAAAGTTATTTGTAAAAATATTTATTACACTCTATTTAAATGCATAAAGTAATTAGAGCCAATCAGTATATGCAATATATATTTTTTAATTTATAAATAAAATCACATAAAATACTTACTGTAATATAATAATACTACATTCCTACGTTTTCGTACATTTAAAAACTTGTCCATCCTCAGTTATAGCATCTATAGAATTTTACATAGTATTACCTGTACAATATTTACGTAATTAGTTTTTAAAAAAATATTGGCATTTTCATAGGGCGGATTTCTCAAAGTCAATTTATGAAAACGGCAGTGACGTCATCTATTGTATCTATTAACTACAAATCATCTATTTTTAAAATTCGATTTAAGTGTTTAAAGGAAGGTAATTTCAGTTTTCAGAAATACTGTCCAGGCACTTGTCTTAACATGTGGGTGCAAAGTCCTCCAAGTTACCTGCGAATTATACCTTTGGAGGTGCCTTGCCTGGTGAAGGTTTCGTCATCTGATCAAGGTTCTAATTTACGAGACCAACTTGAGTAGCCATTTGCAGTTCAAACAGCAGGATGTAACGTTAATACGTTTGCAGCCGCTTACTTGAAGATGTGATGATAGTTAATGCCGCACTGTAGAAGTGGGTTTTTCCCAGAAGCCGATTTACTTTTTATAACAAAAAATCAGTGAAAGATTTTCCCGCGCCAGCTCGTGACTGGCTATTGGACATCACCCCACATCACGCGCTGGCGCGTGAGTGGCCCCTTAACGTTGGCGCCTTATTACGCGCTAGCGCGTCTGCGGCAACGAACGTGTTAAGTAACATGCGAAACAAAGTATCATCAAACTAGAAGCAAGTACTACAGAAATGATGGCATGCGAAGCGAAGAAATCATGTTTATTGCCGCTACGCGGCAATTAGGCGGTCACCAGCCCAATACCAGGTAGCTAACCCGTTAAGCTAGATAACTCGTCTGGTAGGGGCCTGGTCATCGGTTAGAAAGAATGAAAGAAAGATGCCCTATCGACAAAGACCTGGTTATTCCTTGTTATTATTTCCAGAGGTTCACAGATCCTCGCTTTGTGGGAAGTGTTGTTTGTTGATCAATATTTTTTGCACTGTCATAATCGATTGGCTTTATCTCATCCTTGGATTAATGTCTTCATACATTTTTGCGGAGTTTAGAATATTTAATATATCGTTTATGTCCTGTAAGTCTGACGTTAAATTTCCGCTTTGCCTGTCCTATGTAATATTTTTACGGTATTGGAACGGTATTTCGTATGCTCATGCTTGATTTGCGAGGGCAGGGGGAGGCTATGAATCAAGATTAGATGAAGTGGAGGCTTTTAGTTTGAAATTGTATTTTTTGAAGGATTGTCTTACTTTTCGAAAATTATTGGGATTTATATGATTTTTCTATAGGTTGATATGGTAGTTGTGTCTAATTTCAGATTAATTCTTTAAATAATCTCATATATTGTTTTGGAATTAGAAATCATTATTACCTATAAATTCAGGCATTGAAATCTTATATCCATCTACAGTTTATTCGGAGGAATATCTAAAAGAAGAAACCAAATATATAATCGAGAATGCAAGTAATCACGGTTTTCAATCACATATAATATATGAGATTATTAAAAGACTCAATAAATCATATCTGTAATTAGACACAACTACCCTGCCAATCTATAAATGAATGACATATATTCCAATTATTTTCTAAAGGTTAATACAGTCTTTCAAGAAATACAATATCTAACTCTTATCTACTTAATCTAGTAGAATTAATCTGTAGCAAACTGGACCCCTACTCCCCTACTCCTCTCCCTACAAACGAGGCAGGCATACACCAGATACCGTTTAAATTCAATAATAACTAACATAAATATTACATAAATTTTAAAATTTTAGCTGCAAACTGTCTATTTATTTAACGGATTTTTATAAAAAACAGTCGTATAAGTGTTTAGCAACGCAATTCAACATTAAATGTGTATTATGAAACGATAGAAGCCTTATCTTTATCTAGAAGTTTTTTTGTACATTGATAGTTCAGAGCTGATTTTAAAATTTATTCATCTGTAATTATCTTGGATCATATGGATCTAGAGTTGCAAAAAGTCGGTTTACTTCCGGGTTTATTCCCAAAAAACCCGGTTAATTCCCGAAAAAACCCGGTTTATTCCCAGGTTTAAACCGGTTTTTTTTTCTAACCTTTGCAACGCTATATGGATCTAATGTACATTTTCTTACAGCCAATGGAAACATGTCCAAATATACGATAATAATCTTTTTTTCTGTTAAAATTTAGGAATGCTTTACGCAAAAACACATGACTCAAGTAGAGTTAGCCTACAATAGTCATTCAAAAAGACCCGGGTTAAGTCTATGGGAGCTTTATTTTCCATTATCTCGCTCAAATTTTAATATTTTTAAATTATTGTTTGTACATAGAATAGCTGAGGACGATCTGCAATCGGGCTAGTTTTTACTTTTCTTTCTTTTTTTTTTTTTTTGGTTTTATATATTTTTTTTAATTATTTTAACTTTTGATACCGATTCTGATCATATTTATGACTCCCTCATAGACTTAGTATTGTCATCCTTTATTTTATTTTATTTTATTTTATTTATTTATTTTTTTTTTTTAGTGTGACTCGAGTGACCTCTTAACCCTTTGAGGGGCAGAAGGATATGTTTTATCCCACCAAATTTAAACAAAATTTGCACCAAAAACATTTAGCTAAATTTTATATATTTTTAACTTTGTGGGCAAAATGTTGAAAATTGCTTTTTCTTAGTTTAAAAAGGTTTTTTTTTCCGGTAAGATTTCAGAATTATAGAAACATATTGCTTGCTCCTCAAGAGGTTAACAGTTTCAAAACATGCTTATAGTTAAGGATATAATACGAATATATTTGTGATCGATCAACACTATACGTTTAATTTCGACTTAATTGTTAACTGTTTTGCAATTTTTTTTTTCTTATGCCCTTAATTTAATTCATTATTTACTCTAAACTTACTTGAATACATTTACGTAAAATCTAACTTATTAAACCTTCCTTGAACTTTCTTTTATGTCATTCACATATTTAATTTTAATTTAATTCTCACAAAGAAAAAATAATCATTTGGAATTTTCTAAGTTCCCATATCGGTTCCAAATATAAAAGAAAAATTAAGTTAAAAATACTCGGAAATGAAAAGTCTCAGAGGAGCTTTCAATTTTCTTTCTTTTCCTGCAGTTTCTCTCTCTTTCTCTTTTTTTTTTCTCTTTTACTCGCTCTGTCTCTTTCTCTTTTTCTTTCTTTTGTTTTTCGCCGATCTCCCGACTATCCAGGAATGGATGACGTAAGCTACTGTCAGAAAAGAAGATATCTCTTTTGTTGTGCTAAAGAAGACCATACTTCTTTGTTTCTGAGATATTGTGAAATATGGTTTCATTCATGAAATGTGCTTTAAACTTATCAGTTTATTTTCTTTTTTTATCGGAAAACATACATTTTTCTGTTCTTTAGTTAAATATTTGAAACACTGTGAAGTGTTTGTTCTTTTTATTATTTTATCTATTTTATTTTTAAAAAATCGTGTGCAGTAGTAATTATTAAAGAATAATATACGAGTATGCTTATCAGCATAAGCCAGTTGTTGTCTTATTTATGTGTACGCATAATATGTTTGTGCATCATATTGACACTGATATATTCAAAATTTATAAACTCAGAAATATTCTAAACAAGACCCGTAATGTGTTAGGATAGATCTAAAATAAAAAGGTAAAAAATAATTTTTTCATTTCTAGACGAATATTTTATTAAAATTAAATAATGTGTTTTGTTCTAAAGAAGTACTATTAGGGCTAAATATATATAACGTTATCAACTTTTTGGTAATTTTGAACACCTTTCTCCTTTACGATGTCATATGTTATTTTTCCTCAACCCCCAATCTCTAGTAATGGTATTATTACCAATGCCTACAAATTAAACTTTTATTTTTAATTTTTTTTTCATTTCTTTGGAGTGATGTACCGATGTGGTTATACATTTATTATTTACATACTTTATTTATTCAAATAAAGAAAAGTCAATAAAATATCAATTTGCAAAGTAACAACTTTATATCAAATGAAACTTAGAAGAAATATCCAATGTTAAAAAAATATTTAATTATAGCTTTTATTACTTAATGCATCCAACTGTAATAATGTCTTAGAACTCTTCTTTTTTATTTATTTACGTGTAAATACAGATTCAGCCAATTGGGAAGGCCTATTAATACGTTTGAACTCAACTAGCCCCACCCAGCTGCCTACAAGTAAATACAATTAGAAACAATCAAGCATACTTCGCAAATGGTTTTTCGAATAGCTAATTATATATTCATACACATGTCTCAAAAGAATATAAATGCCAATCCTTGTGTTATCCCATATTTTGGAATTAAATACTTTTATAATAATTTATCAATTTTAATAAGAGTTTTAAAATTATAACAATATCAAAAGACGACCCCCTTCCCTTAGATGTATCTTTCGTTTTAATTTCCTAGACCCCACACAAATGATAATGCTACACATGCACAGCCACATATATTTAAATAGTAGCTGTTTGATTTTACTTTTTTTTAAACTCAGACCATAAACAAAGTTGTCTATGCAAAGTCAGCATGTTATAATTATTACATTACAATGTTATAATTATTACTTCACAATGTTATAGTAATGGTAATATAACAGTAAAGTAGAAAAACAAAAATAGAATTTTTTTTAAAGAATATTGTCGAATTTGATGTCCAGATCAACTTTTTTATTTACCCAAATAAAACTTATAATAGCAATGTACAATATGACAAAAAAAAAAAAAAAAAAAAAAAAAATGAGATGTAAACTGAAATTTATGCTTTCAAAGAAAAATAAGAAAAGAAAAGAAATGGGAACCTGATTTATTCCATAAAATGTCATTTGTGATTACACAGGTTATTTTGTCAAAAGCAGTCATCTGCATAATGACATTGAATACAAATTTAAATCCTTTAAAAGCAACACCGAAATGTAATAGTAAATAAAAAATCAGCATATCAAAAAGCGTAAAAATATCTATTTATAATTTTTTAATGTTTAGTGAAAATTTAAATTAAGTAGAAGTAAACTAATAAATGTTCGGAATAAAACGCATGTTATTTTAATATTCTTTTACAAATGTTGATGTTATTTGATTATTTTCTACATGATATTTATCAAAAACTTACATGATATTTATAAATATATATGAATAACTTTATTTTATTTTATTTTTTATTTTTATTTATTTATTTATTTATTTATTTATTTATTGTAATTTCTGGTTTTTTCCAAAACAGCTATAATAATTTTTATGTATTCGATATATTCGATGTTTCTTTTGATAAATTATCATCAATTTTTTTATTCGTTTAGAAAAATAACTAATACTTCACAGTGGGTTGCATTTTGCAAGGTTAGTTTTTTTCTGAAATTGACATGTTGCTTCCAAATTAAATTTTTTTGCACAGCACAGAAAAACATAATTTCATTAGTTTACACTCTGAATTTGTTCAATGTTTGAATAACTTTTATTCATTATAAATTTTTTATAAGTTTCTGTACTTTCTGGTTTTTTCCGAAACAGCTCTAATAATTTTGATGAAAACGACATATTTGATGTTTCTTTTGATAAATTATCATCAGTTTTTTTATTCGTTTAGAAAAATAACTAATACTTCGTAGTTGTTTTCATTTTGCAAGGTTAGTTTTTTCCTGAAATTGACATTTTGCGTCCAAATTCAATTTTTTGCACGGCACAGAAAACAATATTTTCATTAGTTTACACTCTGAATTTGCTCAATGTATGAATAACTATTATTCATTATATATTTTTTTAATAAATTTCTGTAATTTCTAGTTTTTTCCAAAACAGCTATAATTATTAAAAATTATTAATATAATTATTATTATAATTAATTATTAAAAATTATTAATATACAAATTATTAAATTTTGATGTATTCGACATATTCGATGTTTCTTTTCATAAATTATCATCAATTTTTTTATTCGTTTAGAAAAATAACTAATACTTCGTAATGGGTTTCATTTTGCAAGGTTAGTTTTTTTTTTTTTTTTTTTTTTTAATTGATATTTTGGGTCGAAATTATTTTTTATTTTATTTTATTTACTTTTTTTTCACATCACGGAAAACCATAATTTCATCAGTTTACACTCTGAATTTGTTCAATGTATGAATAACTTTTATTCATTATAAATTTTTTTATAAATTTCTGTACTTTCTGATTTTTTCCAAAACAGCTCTAATAATTTTGATGAAAACGACATATTCGATGTTTCTTTTGATAAATTATCATCAATTTTTTTATTCGTTTAGAAAAATAACTAATACTTCGTAGTGGTTTTCATTTTTGAAGGTTAGTTTTTTTTCTGAAATTGACATTTTGCTTCCAAATTAAATTTTTTGCACAGCATAGAAAACTATAATTTCATTAGTTTACACTCTGAATTTGCTCAATGTATGAATAACTTTAATTCCTTATAATTTTTTTTAAATAAATTTCTGTACTTTCTGATTTTTTTCAAAACAGCTCTAATAATTTTGATGAAAACGACATAGTCGATGTTTCTTTTGATAAATTATCATCAATTTTTTTATTCGTTTAGAAAAATAACTAATACTTCATAGTGGGTTTCATTTTGCAAGGTTAGTTTTTTTTCTGAAATTGATATTTCGGGTCGAAATTATTTTTTATTTTATTTTATTTACTTTTTTTCACAGCACGGAAAACCATAATTTCATTAGTTTACACTCTGAATTTGTTCAATGTAGGAATAACTTTTATTCATTATAAATTTTTTTATAAATTTCTGTACTTTCTGTTTTTTTCCAAAACAGCTCTAATAATTTTGATGAAAACGACAGATTCGATGTTTCTTTTGATAAATTATCATCATTTTTTATTCGTTTAGAAAAATAACTAATACTTCATAGTGGGTTTCATTTTGCAAGGTTAGTTTTTTTTTTTCTGAAATTGATATTTCGGGTCGAAATTATTTTTTATTTTATTTTATTTACTTTTTTTCACAGCACGGAAAACCATAATTTCATTAGTTTACACTCTGAATTTGTTCAATGTATGAATAACTTTTATTCATTATAAATTTTTTTTATAAATTTCTGTACTTTCTGTTTTTTTCCAAAACAGCTCTAATAATTTTGATGAAAACGACAGATTCGATGTTTCTTTTGATAAATTATCATCAATTTTTTTATTCGTTTAGAAAAATAACTAATACTTCGTAGTGGTTTTCATTTTGCAAGGTTAGTTTTTTTTCCGAAATTGATATTTTGCGTCGAAATTAATTTTTTGCACAGCATGGCAAACCATAATTTCATTAGTTTACACTCTGAATTTGCTCAATGTATGAATAACTTTTATTCCTTATTTTTTTTTTAATTTCTGTACTTTCTGGTTTTTTCCAAAACAGCTCAAATAATTTTGATGAAAACGACATAGTCGATGTTTCTTTTGATAAATTATAATCAATTTTTTTATTCGCTTAGAAAAATAACTAATACTTCGTAGTGGGTTTTATTTTGAAGGTCTGTTTTTTTCTGAAATTGACATTTTGCGTCCAAATTAAATTTTTTGCACAGCACAGAAAAACATAATTTCATTAGTTTACATTCTGAATTTTTTCAATATATGAATAACTATTATTCATTATATTTTTTTAAAAATAAATTTCTGTAATTTCTAGTTTTTTACAAAGCAGCTATAATAATTTTGATCTATTCGACATATTAGATGTTTCTTTTGATAAATTATCATCAATTTTTTATTCGTTTAGAAAAATAACTAATACTTTACAGTGGGTTGCATTTTGCAAGGTTAGTTTTTTTTCTGAAATTGATATTTCGGGTCGAAATTATTTTTTATTTTATTTTATTTACTTTTTTTTTCACAGCACGGAAAACCATAATTTCATTAGTTTACACTCTGAATTTGTTCAATGTATGAATAAGATTATAAATTGTTTTTATAAATTTCTGTACTTTCTGGTTTTTTCCAAAACAGCTCTAATAATTTTGATGAAAACGACTTATTTGATGTTTCTTTTGATAAATTATCATCAATTTTTTTATTCGTTTAGAAAAATAACTAATACTTCGTAGTGGTTTTCAATTTGCAAGGTTAGTTTTTTTTCGGAAATTGCTATTTTGCGTCCAAATTAATTTTTTTGCACAGCATGGGACACCATAATTTCATTACTTTACACTCTGAATTTGCTCAATGTATAAATAACTTTTACTCCTTAATTTTTTTTAATTTCTGTACTTTCTGGTTTTTTTCAAAACAGCTCTAATAATTTTGATGAAAACGACATAGTCGATGTTTCTTTTGATAAATTATAATCAATTTTTTTTATTCGCTTAGAAAAATAACTAATACTTCGTAGTTGTTTTCATTTTGAAGGTTATTTTTTTTCTGAAATTGACATTTTGCGTCCAAATTAAATTTTTTGCACAGCACAGAAAAACATAATTTCATTAGTTTACACTCTGAATTTGCTCAATATATGAATAACTTTTATTTATTATAATTTTTTTTATAAATTTCTGTATTTTCTGGTTTTTTTCCAAAACAGCTCTAATGATTTGGATGAAGACGACAATTAGACGAGAAAATTAATTTTTTTGCACAAAATGAAAAACCATAATTTTATTAGTTTACACTCTGTATTTGCTCAATGTAAGAATAACTTTTATTTGAAATTATTATGATCAGAAGTTTTTAGTAAACCAAAAATTAATTGATGCTATAAATGAAACAATCATTATAGGTAATTATTTTATTACGTAGGGAAAATTTCTTAGCTTTTTTACCCCTTATCCTCCATAAATTGTCACACGCGAATGATAATCTTAATCTGTTTGCGACTTCGTATTTTATCAATTTTTAATTTAGAATTCATTTTTTTCATGCGATTATTATTATTTAAAAAATATTTTGTGAATGTGTCGCATACTCGTATTTAATCAAACTTTATACTAAAACAGTTTTAACCTCCATTAAAATTAATACTACCTTAATAAAGTTTTATATTTTTATAATATATACTTTTAATAATATTTTTCAAGATAAAGTTGATAATATATTAACTTTAACATGCTCCTGGAAAATAATTTCTATTTGAGTAACTCATATTGGACAAGTGCATCATAAAATATACTAAATACGAATTCATTCGTTAAAAACACATAACCTTACTTGGTGGTACACAAAAAATAAATATTTTAGTACGAACTTGTACAATTATATATTTTAATTTTAATGATATAATTATTTAACTTTTTTTTTACTTTCAATTTTATTTTCAATATTTTGTTTACAATTTAAATTTCATATTAAATTTCTTATTTTTTCTTTACCACTCAGCAAGGTTGTGCATTTTTAACAAATACATTCTTATTTATCAGTCTATTTAACTGTTTTTCTTTACAAGATGGGATATAACAATGTGTTATTATATCTCTTCACAGTGTCACACTTTGTGAGCCCCCCATCGCTCCCTCTTAAAGTATGACGCAATTAAAAAATGATCCATTATTTAAAAAATTGAAAAATCGTATGAACAATTTACATATTAATTTATAACTATCAAATATACAATAATTGTAAAAATTCATTGAGTATTCTCCAAAAAATTAATTTTAAGTTTGACTTTATTATTTATGAATATATATATCCTATGTTCCATAAGCGGGGTTCTCATCTTTGATACATTCTTAATGAATAAGATAATTGAGTTTGAATGTAGCAAAATTTTCCAATTCAAAACGGAAATATGTAGTTCAAGCTAAGTTCAATAGATGGCAATACTTGTCCTGTTTCGTTGCTAAAATCAGATTTTGATCGCAAAAAATATCAATTAATCATCCCTTGAAAACTGTATTTAATAATAGTACGATATGTCTGAAAATGCATTTGGATTTGTTTTTTTAAACAAGCTAAAAAAGAAGAAAAAATGTGACAAGTGAAAACACATTTAAAGTTTAAAGTATACTTTAGCTTACAGAAAATTTACTGGAAGAAAAAAAATGCTAAAAGATTAATTCAAATTTCTCAAAACAATATATACCAATATATGCCGAGTGAAATATCCATTACACGTAAAATAGAAATATGTCTATAATTTATGGTTGATGATGCAGAAAAGAACTATCCCCTCAATCCAAATCTTTTAAAAGAGTAAAATACTGTTTAGACATAAAAAACTGTTTGCAGGGTTTAATTTTTTACCAAAAAAAAAAAAAAAAAAAAAAAAAAAAAGGACCAGAGATGTAATATTCTGCAGTACTGATAGCTGTAGTTTGCAACCCACCCACGCCTTCATTCCAATCAGCATATTTATATTTGCTATATCATTTTCAAAATCTAAAACATTTTTTTAATTTAACATTTTTTATAAATATATAATATATGACGGAATGAAAATTTCGCCTTGCTTTTAACATAAAATGAATAGTATGAACATTAAAATGTTCAGGCTTACTTAAAAGGCGATTAAATATTCAACTATAGATATTAAAAGTTAATTTTATATTTAAAAAAAAAAAAAAAACTTAGTGCTTTAAAACCTTTTTTAAACAGGTTTTTCCTCAGAAACGAGGAACCTTTTCAAAACGAAATCTTATATTTGTATTTATAAAAGAAAATATTCTCTGAGGAAGAACCTGTTCTAAAAAGGTTTAAAAATGCTAAGATTTTTTTTTTTAATAAAATTAACTTTTAATATCTATAGTTGATTATTTAATCGCATTTTAAGTAAGCCTGGACATTTTAAAGTCCATATTATTCATTTTATGATATTTTTTTTAAATATATCTACCTGCGTATAGTTAGCTGTTAACTTTTCCATTCTTAGCTATTACACATTCCATACCGAAAACTCTGCCTAATCTTAACCGTTTAAGATTGAGAGAGCTTTGGTAGAAATTAAAGTGTTGATTTTTAACGCCCATTAATAAGATCATATTTGATTGAAAAAAAAAAAATATATATATATATAAATAATTTCCGATGATAGGTTACGTTAACGAAGGATCCACACAATTATAGTGTAGGCTCGACTTTAACCATTTTGGGTCTGGTGTACTATTAATAGTACATGTCTTTTCAACGAGTATTATTTTGCCTTAACACTTACTCAGTTACTTTCTACATAGAGAAATGATAGTATACGGCTATGCCCTTCTTATTATGACTTCATTTAGTAATAATAGTAATAATAAAAGATTACATATAATATAAAACATCACTTTAAAATATCAATTTATTTTTAAATGCTTTAACTGATCTATTAAAAATAACACAAATACCTTATAGATTTACATGTTTGCATTCACGTTCACAATTATTTTTATTCATTTTTATTTCCAGTTTTACTTTACTATGCTCATGTTCACGCGATTTATGTTTTTCTGTTTATTTTTAATTTGAAGACATTTTAGCGACAAAAAAAATATTTTTATCATTTATTTGTTTTTTAAAAAATTGCCGTAAGAGCAATGAAACATGTAAAACTATAAGGTATTTGTATTATTTTTAATAGATCACTTAAAGCATTTAAAAATAAATTAATAAAAGATTATTTAATTCTCTTTGCACCATTGCCGATTCCTTTATTTTATGCATATATTTTACTCTTTAAATTTAAAATATGGGTACTACTCTGTTATCCCGTCGACCAATTTCGCCGAATTATACAAACTTCCAAACTAATAGCCAAATTATATATATTGACATAACTTTTATTTTAAATAACGAAAAAACCGATAATTAGTAGAATATTAATAAAAATACAAATAAAAAATCGAAATAAAAATCACTTAATGACATTTAAAACACGTGAATCGTATTTAATGTCATTGAATGTGACATTCACAATCATCCATTATTGGCATTTAATCTTATAGATTGGCGATAATTTTTTGGTCGACGGGATAATCTAGTAGTACCAAAATATGAGTTACTTTTCTGAACCAAACACGTATGATAAAACGCAAAAATCATTAGAATGTTGCAATACCCTCTCAAATCCGATTATAATATGTTATTATCCAAACGTCTTAGAAAACTCTTCCTTAGCCTATTATTATATAAATATGAAATGAATCGTACACAAAAAAGTGTACATTCGTAAAACTTCAGACAATGGGATAATGTTTAAAAATCACTAAGTGTATTTGGATAGCTACGATTAATGATATTAAGATAAAAGTAATTTTGTTCTCAAAACGGAAAAAAATTCGGGCCCGAAAGGGTTAAAACACAGAAAAAGAGAAAAATCATTTTTCTGTCGATTCTTTGCTAAATGCAGAAAATATTGCAAAAAAGCAATCAAAAACGGCATTTTGAACCGATTTTTTCTCGAAATGGTAGATCTGGGAACGAAAAAAAGGGCCCTACTGAGAATATAATTTGTTTATAAATCATATTTTAATGAATTGAGCGAAAAATGGCATTACACGGCACTTTATACGTCTCTTCAAAAATCCCCTCAGCAAGTTTCATGTTTCTACTTATAAAAATGTGTATGAAATTGTATCAGAAAATTTCGAGCTGTTGAAGGGGGAAAAGCGTTTTTTCGAATACACCCTTAATGTTAATTAATCGCAGAATTCTAAGGATTGGAATTCGGAAATATTGTTAACACAATGAAGGAATAAATCGTAGCGATGCATACATATTATAAATGAATGAACAACTATCTAAAACATTTATAAAGAAAATTTTATGAAAATATTGCTCGTTAATTTTTTTTTTTTTTTTTTTTAATCATGCAACAATTTCTGTTAAGATTAAGATTCTGTTAAAATTCTGTCATTCTGTCGAAAGAGAAATTTTTAATCAAATAAAAATGTACTTCATACTTAAAGGATTCAAATATTTTGAATTCTATAATTCTGATATTTTTACAACTTGAGAACAATTAAATCTAATTCCGGACGGATCGTCTATATGTAGAAAAACAGTGCAAGCCTGATCTCGAGCCGGCACGAGCTTGCTAAAAAAATTAAGCCTGGTTTACACACAATGTAATTGTCCGATGCCAATCTCTACCCTGAACAAGTTACATTTCTTTATTGATGTTGTCAGACTAGTATCGGCTCATGACTCACATGTATACTTATTTTCGTTAAAACTATATTTATTGAAAATACGTATTATTTTATCGTTTCTGCTTAAACCTTTATTTTATTTTATTATTTTTTTTAATGGACGCCATATTAGCTATGAAAATCGGAAAAGTATTGCAACTTTCTTATTAATTGTAGAATAATTATTTTTGCATTTAGCTTGCAGATTTTACGGTCAAGATCTTGTCAGCCTTTTTGATTTGATTTAATTTAATTAAAAATGTGATTTTTTAATTTGATTTTTGTTGTCTCGAGCCCGACTTGTCTCACTTTAAAAGATGTATATTTGTGAATCCTTCTTTCTAAACCTGTCTGTATGTGATAGAAATTTTGTGGGAATTCTACCTCAAAAATTGACGCACAGAATTTAATAAAACTTTAGAACCCATTTATTCCTGATATGAATTGCTTCTGATTAATGTTTGGTAACAATCACCAAGTCGGTGGCGCTGTTATGCTGCATTTTTCACAACTATTGCTGAAGCTCTATCTCAAGAACTAATGCACTAATTTTCATATAACTTCAGATTCAGTTAGTCCCTATTATAATACGGTGCCGATTAGTTTTGATATAAATCTCCCAATAGATGGTACTGCTATGCAGGCTATTCAAAACTTTCGTGATAGTTCTTTATCTAGAATTAATGCAAGAATTTTCATCAAACTTCAGATTCAGTAAGATGTTGACATTGGTTGGTGCTAATTGGTTGTTGGTTTAAATCACTCAGCAAATGGTGCTTTTTTGCCGTGTTTTTCATGATTCTTTCAGGCGTTCTCTATCTCAAGAACTAATGAACAAATTGTCACACACTTTCAGATTCAGTTAGCCCCTCATATAAATTGGTGCTCATTATGTTTGGCGTAAATACCCCAAAGATGGCGCTGTGAGGCTGCATTTTTTTCTAGAAAGAAACAAAGCGTCACATCCCAACCAATCTGTAAAAGCTTTTGACGAGTTACCAAACTTGTCATTGCGATCTGGAGAATATATTTGGTATGATATTACATCCCATCAATCTACAAAAGCTTTTTGCGAGTTACCGAACACGTATGAAGTTTCGCATTATCGTGGGGAACACTATGTATTTTCTATTGATCAAATCTGTACTTTTTTTGAGTTAATCATTCAATTTGTCGATTTGATGTCACTACACTTCATAATTGATCATGGTATTGTCTGGCAGAAGCTAAAAAAAAGATTCCATTGATATACCACCGAACAAACTACATATGCCTTTTTTGATAAATATCGATTTTGACCCGGTTCATCTTTTTTTATTGAATGATCTCTTGCGTTTAGTTTGTTCCGATTAATTTTTGGTATAAATCGCCCAATAGGTACGCTTTTATGCTGCTGCTATTTTTATGATTTTTCCAAGAGCTCTACCGCAATTAATGCATGGATTTCCATCAAACTTCAGAATCAGTTAGCCTCTCATATGATACGGCGCGGATTAGTTTTGGTGTAAAACATACAAAAGATGGTGTTGCTATACAGGCTTTTTACGGTTTTCGCAACAGTTCACTTACTGGGTCAAAATAGAGTGTACTTTGTTTTTAAGGGTTTATGTTAAATATTTTCCTCAAAGGAAAAATATAAAATATAAATTTGAACAATGTTGGTTTATATATGATAATTTCACAAAATAGCCGGAAGAGCACAGTAATTTGACCGGTGATGCATTGGCAATTGCAATTTAAAATATCGAGTGGCATGTTCATGTTGTTGTTTGAATGCAAGATGAGGACATTTCTAGAACTTGTTTTGATATTATCACGTTACACATAAAGCCAGTTTTTCTCTAACTTACATATCATTGTTCTAATTTTCCTTGTAGTTATTACCTGTATCCGGACTTTGATTAGAGTAAAACACCCTCTATTTTTACCTGAATAAGTGGATTGCTACTTATGTATTATTACCTGCCCATGCGTTGATTTAACATTTATCCTGAATCACCCTTTATCAAAGGCGAAAAAATCTAGTCGCCAGCGGGCAGTCTCTCACCATAAAATTTAAAAATTTTCTTTCCTTAATATTTAAAATTGTTTTTACAAGAATTTTACACGAAATATTAGACGAAATAAAAACGAAATAAATTTAGTTGTGAGAAACTGTTTGCTGGAGCCTAGATTTTTTAACCCTGTCCTTTATATTGCTGTGAAACTGAAATTAGATATGGCAGTCACATTTTAAAATGCAACTTCATTGTATTAAGAAACAAATTCATTTTTTTTGTTTTAAATGTATCACCCCGTAAGGCATGGTGACGTCACTGCGACGTCGTTGTGAAGTCACATTGTGACTTTGTGATCATCGATTGTCGGTGTGACGTCGATGTGAAGTCACAGTGACTAAAATGTGAAGTCGTTATGGTCGTGTTAGAGCTCGTTTGTGACGTCACACTGTGACCACTTTGTGAAGTCACGGTGTGACAAATTTGTGAAAATTGTGTCATTTGTACTACTTTGACATTAACATTGTGACGAAACTGTGACAAAAGCGTCGATATTTAAATTGCCAGAGACATGTTTTTTTAAAGTATATAACATATTTTGAAGAATATTTGTAATTTTCTAAAAATTTTAAAGAAAGTCACATCTGAGTCACAATGTGACGTTACTGAGAGGTGGCATTTTGGTCACAGATGTGATGTGACCAAAGTGACTCATAGTGACGTCATTGTGACGTCACTGTGACCATGCGTGCTATGAGGGACATTCTTGAACGTTAGCTATTCTAAATAGTTATGTACGATATTTGGCGATACGACAACTAACATTTTAGCCTTTATTATTAGTCGCCTGTGTATCAGTATTAATGCAAATGACGGCGCTGAAGCTCCTTTTTGGCGCTATTTTGCCGTGGCTCCGATTACATTATTTTTCTTAACTATCGGATTGTTCTGAAAGTAATGTCATTACGTATTGGTGAAAATGAGAGACGATTTTCTTAAAGTGCGTAAAAATTTTATTGAATTATATATCCTCTATTTCGAACCAATACATTTTACGATTTTTCTAACAGTTGCATGATTCCACATTCATAATACTTCTGATCTTTGCTGAAAAAAACTGGTCATTTTGGACGTCCTCAGTTCAAGTAAAGGTTTTGCTATTTAAAAAATTTTGTAGAGATCAAAACAAGTTACAATGCGATGTTGCCAGATCTGGACAATATGGTTGGTGTAATATTACATCTCATCGAATCTGTAAAAGCTTTTAGCGAGTTACTGATCTAGTATGGGGTTTTGCATTATCGTAACAGAACATTATGCTTTTTCCATTGATCAAATCTAACCTTTTATTTTTGAGTAAATCATTTAAGCTGATGACAGTACACTTCAGAATTATTCATGGTATTGTCTGTTCTCTGGTAGGAACTAAAAAAAAACAGATTCCATTTAAATACCACCGAACAGACTGCGTCATCTTTTTTGACGAATATTTGTTTTGTAAATGCTTTAAACTGGTTCATCTTTTTTTTTTTTAAACTCCATCATCTCTTGCGTTTAACGCTGTTATAAGCAACCAATTTCTTGTACACAGTGATGACTCGTTTCAAAAATGGATCATTTTCTTGACGTTGAGAAGCAAATCCCGGTTGTCAATGAGACGGAGCAAATTTTATTCTGTAAGAACATAAGGAACCCATTTGTCAATTTTGAAATTAAACCAAGGCATTTCATGTGATCCTGAACTTCATACATTTAATCTCTCAATGATCTGTCGTGTTCGTTAATCAGTATTTTGCATCCATACACACTTTTATTTTGCCCTCGCCAGATTCAATTGGCATTTCCAAAATGTGGTGCATCTTCAACAACAAAATTGAAGGAACAAAATTTTGCAAAGACGTTTTGGCATTGGTGTTCAGTAAATACATATTCTCCGTATACGTTGAATAATTTTTTCTTGATTCAATAGCATTTTTACCCTTTTGAATGCAAGAAAAGTAAAATACGCTGAAAATACAGCTTTTGACTTTCCGTACTTAATAGGGCACCAAATAGAAAACATTGCAAAGAATTAAACATACTTATTTTCAGGAACAGTTCTTGCTATATCAGCTGTCAAAATATATAATGACTGTGCAGCTTAAGCATGAATATGGCTGTCAAAAAATACAATTACGTTCTGTGTTGAGAAAAACGAAATTACTTATTGAACAACCAGAAATAAAAATGTACAAAAGAAAATATTGTCAGTATAAAAACTGTTCACAATTCTTTTAAATACAGTAAGACACTTTTAATATTTTTTTTAACATTCTTTTTTTTTTCATGAACATCTATCTAATGTCTACACATAAACCCAGTTTAACTCTAGAATGACAAAAGAAAAAAAACTTTTGGACAGACTGAAAGTACCCCCTTTGAAATTTTTCTATAAGCTGTAAGGAACTTTATAATTGTATTTCACAATTGCAAAGGGATTTGCCCTTCAGCACTATGTCAAAGCACTTCATACACTAATTTCTTACCTCTGTAAAACTCCTGTCAAAACCAGTTAAGCGGAAATAGAAAAATCTACACACTTTGCAGTACTCGAAATTCTTTTTGGTAATTATTTTCCAGAATTTTAATATCTCTTGATTAAACGCAATTATATTTTCCAAGTTTCAAAAAATTTCTCGAGTACTTGAGAAAGCTACATTTTATTTAAAATCCCTATGTAATTGAAAATGGTAAAGAAATTTATTCCAAAGTTTTACGCTCTTAAGTCGAAAAAAAGAATGTTTGATGTGTTCAGGAGATTTTCTGCTTTATTTTATTTTTCCTTCTACGTTTTATTTTTCAAAAAAATTGACTTTCAATTTAATGAGAGTCTAAAAATTATGCAAAATAAATTAATGTAACAAAATTATGTTCATTTTTACCTAAATTAAAATTTTAGAATGTTATTTTTTCCCCTTATGGATCAATTTTGCTGATACATTGTTAAGAAATCGACTTTCTTTTCTGATTTTCTGATTTTTATAATATATTTGCTTTTTTCTGTATAAAGATGCGTTTTAATTTTGTTTGGTATACACATTTATTAAAACTGATGCATAGAAAAAGATTAAAATGCAATGCAGCAATGTAAAGAGAGATAACTTCATTGGACAGAGAATCGAATTTGAAATACGAAATATCATGAATTCCAAAGTATACAAGGAATATTTAAACATGAGATGTATTTTTTTATGTTAATCTATTTCAGGACACTGGTGTGAATTAATGGCATTCTACAGTTAAAATATTGCACGTTTTTCATGTGCAACTATATAACATATTTTCTAAATAATAATAATTTTCTCTTAAATTGATATAGAATCAATTTATCCGGTAAAGACGTGTCCATTACTTTGAATTTTTTATTTAACTTACACAACAATACATTTTCAAAAGAATAGGTTTGTTTACATAAAAAATAATAAATAAATTTATCTTTTAAATATATTTCCCTGTTATTTAAACTCAGTAAAAATAAATATTTTTAATGAAAAAAATTTAAATAGAGCAATATAATCGTTCTAAATTGTTTAGGAAGTAAAATGCTCAAAGAAAGTATTTTTGAGGTACCACAGTAAAGCAAATTTTGCTTTCGACAGAAGTAAACAAAATTTGTATAATACAACCAGAACAAATAAAAAATATTTTGACGGTTATGATTTATTTTAATGTGATTCACTTGTAATTAATATACTCTGAGTAAAAAATAGAGAAAAAAATACCATCTTCATCTAGAATGAATAATTAGTCGCTTTCTGAATCACTAAGCTAGAAATATAGTTGTCCAAAATATGCGAATAGAGTAAACAACAAGTCTGAATAGAAGAAATGGATCTAAAATTTCTAGTCTCTTGTTTTTCTGATGACGAAATGATAATGAGCCATTTCAGTAGCGAGAAATTATTGCTTGATTTCGAAAATGGTTTAAAAAACTAAAAGTATAATTACTAAAACTAGCATCGATTTACAAATACTTTTAAATAAGTTTGAAAACGAGAATATAGGAAAAAGCTCTTGAATTCTAGTAGGAGACTCGAGAACTCTCTAGCAAAGGGAACTAGAACTTATAAGAATGACATGGAACTATTATTTCAGAGCCACAATTTAGATTTTAGGTGACAGAACCATATTTTTTTCTCAGCATAACCCTGCCTGAAATACAGGAATATTGTATTTTTATTAAATGGATCTAGTCGAGTTCAGTTATATACAGAAGAAAATCGAATGACATGTAGAAAAAATATTTATACGCAATATAATGAGTAGAGAACACAACTATAGTTTAGAAAGCGATTGGGTATCACCATCTGTTTTTATCAGATGATTACTTGTATACAGCAGTTAATCTGAAAATGTGAAAACACATTATCTAAAAATATTTTTAATTGTTTCATCTAAAAAGTTGAAAAGATGAAGATTTTGTAGCAAAGAAATGTTTTTTTTTCTTCCTTTCCTCTATTTTTCTTAATAGGTTCAACAGTAATTTTAAAATTAAAACTTTTTAAGATGCTCGCTAATTTATCTATTAAAAATAGGTAAAAAGGAAAAAATAATCGTCTTAAAGTGAAATTTGTTTTTTAATGAAGACAAGAGTAGAGATAGTAAGAGGCATGCGATATTTTTTTCACAGTTTTGTCAATAATAAAACGATTAAAACCTCTATTTATTGCTCTCAATTTTAAATAATTTAATTCATCAGAGATGAACTTAGTGTCAGAAGAAATATTTGGTGTTAAATCGATAGTTTAATTCTGGTCCATGTCCTAGAAATTTCTTCGGCATTTCTAGTAATTCCCTCTTCTAGAGTACAGCAGGTTATGAGAATATACATTATAAGTGAAATACAACCTCGCATATCATGGTTATAAATACTTTTCTGTTAAATTTAAACACATGAATATACATTTTCTTTTCAAAAGTATTCTACTATTATTTCAGGTACACACATAATAAGTCAAACCGTTTGCATTTTACATCTTTTTATTGTAGCATTAAATCATAAACGCGTAATGGCAAATGGCACTATTTTAATTAAATTCAAATTGAAAAAAAATAATTCAAAATTTCAAATATTCTACTTTTACTCTATTATCAAATTATTTCAATATTTTGAGCCGTAAAACTATGCATCGAATTCTAACTAATACGGTTAGTGTCAAAAATTTAAGCACAATCGCAATTTTTAAATAAAATTTTAAATATTCACTTTATTTCAATATCTGTCTTGTATATGTTAATAATATCTATTTTAAAACCATATTCATTGAAATTAACTTTTAAATTTTATTTCGAACCATGGAGTTTAAGGATAGAACAAAAATAACCGTGTCAAAAGTTTAAGTACAAAATCGTTTTTATGCAAATTTTACAATCTGACGTAAGCGGTTGCGCACGCAAACAATTTCTGAGTGTATAAGAAGCAGTCAGTTGTTGTTTTTGAATTAGTATAAAATGCTTAAGTCGAAAGAATTTTCACCGGAGGAGGTGATAAAAATCTGGAGTATGAGAGCAAAATGTAAGTCTGTTTCAGAAATTGCAAGTGCATTAAAAAGTTCAAAACGGGATATTCATCAAATTTTGGCTCGTGGTAATGATTTCAAACGAAAATTTCGTTCAAAAAGGCCGCGAATGACTAGTTTGCGCGAAGATAACCGCATCAGAAATTTGGCTTCAACTGGCAATTACTCCCTTTCGCAAATAAAACATACAGTTGGAGGACAAATATCGAAAAAAACTGTTCATAGAAGAGTTTTGGAATTCAAATACATCAAATACCGTAAAATGGCACGATTACCGTGTCTGAAATGACACCATAAAGAAGCTAGATTACAATGGGCCAAAGAGCATATGTCATTATAGTGGCTTAATGTCACATTCAATGATGGAAAAAAATGGAACCTCGATGTTTCCTCATGGGTTTAAGTACTATTGGCATGATCTCCACAAAGAACCTAGGAGTGTATTTAGCCGATAACATTATGGTGGTTCTGTAATGGTATGGGGGGGGCTATTTCTTTCAATGGTCAGACATTTCTAGCATTCATCAGTTATCGTGAAAACTCTGAAAACTATCAAGAGACACTTGCCAATCATTTACTTCCTGTTGCCGAGATTTTGAAGAGAGATAAATGGTTATTTCAACAAGATAATGCTTCGACCCATACCTCAAATTCAACTTCATCGTGGCTTAAGTCAAAACAAAAGTCTGTTTTGAAATGGCCGCCAATTAGTCCTGATTTAAACCTTATAGAAAATATGTGTTGTATGCTCACTCATGCAGTTTATCCAAATGAAAAGCAGTATTATTCAGTTAAAGATTTGAAAGATGCCATTGATAATGATTGGTTTAAAATAGAACCAGAAAAAATACAGAACCTCATTTTACCAATGGAAGTCCGTATACTTAATGTAATTCAGCAGAAAGGAACAATGAACAAGTATTAATTTTTTTTATTCTTGTTCTGCTAAAGACTAAAAAACTACTGTGCTTAAATTTTCGACTCACTCATTTTTATTGTTTTGATAAATTTTACTATTTAAGATAAATTTTATAGCATAAATCTCTTAACTGTCTTTTTTAAAACTACAATTTCTCGGTTATGTGAAAAGGAAAGTAACTTTCACTCAATAATAAAATTTTATTTTGAAATTTTCTGTTGTGCTTAAACTTTTGACACGCACTGTATACACTTTATTTGCTTTAATTTTTCTTTTTTAGTATGTTGTTATTATTAACTAAGAATAATTGTTAAAGAGGCATAATTTCAATACTTACTTTCAATAGAGCAGTAGCGCATAAGCTTCTTTTACGTGTCTGTTTATTACAAAAAAATAAGCTATTTGACTATAGTCTATGACACTGGGAGAGCAAAGGCAAACACGTTTATTAAAATCAATTTAAGCGTTCCTATTTAATCAGGGAATAAAGAATCTCGCAATGTCTACTATAGAGTTTTTCAAAGGACAGAATTTCAAGTCCCGGGATCGACCCATCCCAAACTAAAGCTATCTTGGTCAAGCCCGTTGCAAAGCTAAAAGTTCAACCCGGGAAAGACCCGATTGTATTTTCGTGGTTCAGCTTCCGACCCGTGAAAAAATCAATAAAATCAGACCTGACTCAATTTTTTCAGAAGGTACAGATTTTTCTTTACATATAATTGAGATTCTCTAGACTACCCCATACGTGGGAAAATTTAACACTGTAGATTACTATATGTTCGCAAGACATAGAATGCAGAATACACCAGTATCACCAGTACCATACATCATGTAAACCCAGAATAAATACAAATAGAAATGTAAGCTTGATCCTGTTTCGTCTCGAGTCTGCGAATAATTAAGCCCCGGTTCAGACATGATGCAACTGCCAATACCGGCATCTAATCTGAACATTTTGTATTTTTATACTGGTACTGTCTATTAAGCAACAGCTTGTGCAGCTTATTTATACTTTATCCCCGATTCAGTCGCGTCCAATGAAAAAAATTTATATTTTATCGATTTAGTTGGATCCGTTTAAATTTTTATGTCTGGCTGAATTTTTTATTGACCCAGCCCGACCAGGTCAGTTTTTTTCTTTTTATCGTCCCAACCATCGTTAAAAAAGTGTTTTTAATCTGTCGTCCAACCCCTGCCCGCCAGCAGATGTCTCGTACTCGGTCAAAAACTGGCCTTAATTTTCTATGGGCAGTTGATCAACAAAATAGTTGTAGCACTTTCAAACAAGTTAAATAATTATCATAACCAATATTAAACATGTTTCATTGCCATTCTCAAGCTACAGTCTATATTACTTTATATATGTTAATAAACAAGGCATTAATTAAAAATATTATTAAATAATAATATCAATATTTTTTAAATATATATGAGTACTTTAATACATTTAAAACGTTTTTGAATGTTAACCCAATAAAAATGAAAATGCGGTGTTAAATTCACGGTATAAAGATAATTTTTCAGCCATTGACTGGACTGACGTAAGTAATATGGGGAGTTTTCGATGTGGCACAGTAACATTATAAAATTTTGATTTCAGTTAATTTTCGGAGATAATGAGATTAAGTAAAATTTTGTATAAGAAATACTTCATTTTATTAGTGATGTTTTATCATTTGTGCATAGAATATTTTAAACTATTCAATAGCAAGGATAAAAGAACTATCTTATCTGTAGAAAAGAAAATAATAATATAGTATATATATCAGAGTGCAATGTAAATAAAAAATATCTTGAAATATGTATTTTCGAGGAAAAACCTATAAGACAAAAATTTTCATTTCCTTTATAATATAAGTTTTCGAGTACAAAAAAAAATTACAAATATAAAATTGCAGTGACAGGAGCATAAAATACTAGAACGAATATTGGATGTATGACAAAACATCTCCATTTCGGTAAAATTCTCAGAAAAGGAATTTTGAAACCATTTTTATTATATTTCGCTAGTATGTAAGATTTTTAAAAATATCCTTGCAATATTATCCTTAAAGCATATAACATGTAAACTTCGGATTGTACTTTTTCTCATTTTTATCGAGTACTGACATTTTAATGTGAAATAGAACCATGGAAGCTTTTAAAAATTTCCTTCAGTATAAAATTTCGAATAACTTTTCAATAGACTGAATTCACTTTTACAGCGAATTGTAAAAACAGTATAAAACAAGGGGCATCGCACTTCTTGCTACAATGTGAAATGTAAGACAACTCAATTGCTTATACCCCGATAGGAAGATATCATTAGTAAATCGGATTAAAATTCATTTCATTTCACACTGTAGCGAGATGTGCGAAGTTGTTCTGGAAACAATCTAGCTTTTGTGCCAGTTGACAAACATTTTCTTTATTTGCGCCGTGTAATCTGTCATACGTAGCAAAATTATTGACACTAAAATTTATTTCCAATATGATGTGTGCCTCCAGGACTATTATAAGCTTACGATGCAACTTTAATTTCTAAGCCGAAAAAACGGCCACATTACATTTACATTATCATATCAAAAGTATCCGAGCACTTCGCATTTATACATTTTTTTAAAAAATTAGAAAAATATTTTATAAATTCTTGTTGACCTTTGGAAAAAAAACTTTCTTCGAACAATTAATCAAGAAGAAAATTAAGGGTTTAGCAGCAATTTGAAAGAAAAAATTTATATTTTCAATTACACTGTATTATAAAATGTTTGAAATGATCTCTACCGAAAGAAAGATTGAATGGACACTGTACTAAGAGAGTATGCGTTTATGTAAGAATAAAACTCATATTGATGTTAAAAGGGTTTTTAAAAGTTCAATATTTCTCCGTGTGTTTTTTGTTTGCAATATGAAGATTTTTCCACAATGTTAACGATCTTTGAGAACAATTCATAATATGCAGAAGAAACTTCATATTGAAATTAGAAAAAGAAGATATCGATTATTTGATAAAATATGAGCATTTATATGGAATAATTTTTTAATGCTTATGCGAAAATTAAAGTTCCTATTTTTTTCATAATTCAGTCGTCAACTAATAAGTCAAATTATGTAAAACTGTCTATCAAATACCGTAAAAAATCATGAAGTTGCACGTAATTAAATGAACTATATTTCAGTTACATTATAATCATGATTGGATGATAAGAGTTGCTTAAATTGTATGAAAAACGAGCAGATTTACTAAATAATATTTCACTGCGCATGCGTGAACGATATCAAAATTTCATTTCATATTGTGTCAGTTAAATGTATACAGCAACTTATGTAAAAGTTTCAAAAATGTAGCTTAAAAATTCTGAAAGTGATCGTCTATAGAACAAGCTCAAAATCCGTTATTCCCGAAATGAACTAAAAAGTTGAAGGGTTGTATTCATATTTTCGTTGATTAGGGCCAATATAGATTACACAATATGGCACGTACTACTATACTTGGTTAAAACCCCTCATTTTTTTATTTCATTTTAGGAATAATGGATTTTCAGTTTATTCTATAGACGACCAATATCAAGTTTTTAAGTTATTTTCAAGTTATGTCTTTGAAACTTTTACAAAAGTTACTCTATACATTTAGCTAACGCAATATGCAAATGAAATTTTGATATCGTTGATGCATGCGCAATGCGCAGTGAAAAATTATATAGCAAACCTGATCCTTTTACATACAATTTATTAATTATGATGACAGAGTAATGTGTACAATACTGTTTGTCATATTTTCTGAAAAAACATTATTTTCTATTAACAATTTATAAAGAAATATTAAGCAAAAAACGTGGAAAATTTTGGGATTGTTTTTTATAAACACCTTAATTTCTCTACGAGTATACATGCTATCCTCATAAAAATGAACACAATTTATTACAATAAGCCACTTAATCATAATGTACAGTTTGAGAGCTTTTTCTACATTTTTTTGACAGGGTTATCCAAAAGGTATTCGTTCTTTTTAAATTTGTTGACAGTCCCTTATGGAGTTTCGGGTAAAAATCTTCACGGAAATGTATGACCTGTAACATTATATTGACACATTTAAAGTATCAGGATAATTCCTCGTCTATTTTTCTAGACATTTAACAAAATGTCTAAAATTGCAAGTGGCTGGTCACATTTGGCCATATAGTGTACAGTCACCGCAAAAAAATCTTGACACTTGCGATTTTAGACGTTTTGTTAAATATCTAAAAATATACATAAGGAATAACTCCGAAACTCCAAATGTATAAACAAAATAGTACAGATCATATATTTTCGAGAAGATTTTTTTCCAAAATCCAATAAGGGACTGTCAACAAATTAAAAAAAAAACGAATATCTTTTGGATAACCCTGCCAAAACGAATGTAGCAAAAACGTTCAAACTGCAGATTATGATTAAGTGGCTTATGGTAATAAACTGTGTCCATTTTTATGCGTATAGCATGTATACTCGTAGAGAAATTAAGGTTTTTATAAAAACGGTCTCAAATTTTGCCAAGTTTTTTGCTTATAATTTGCAGAGTTCTTAATAAAAAACAATGTTCTTTTCAGAAAATATAAGAAACTACATTGTACTTAATATCCTATAGTCAAAATTAAAAAATATTAATAATTGTATCAAAAATGATCAATTTTACTAAATAAATGTTCACTGCGCTTGCGTCAACTCTATTTAAAAATCATATGCATATTGAGTTAGCTAAATATATACAGTAACTTTTGTAAAAGTTTCAATATCATAGCCTAAAAATTCTTAACGTTATCGTCGATAGAAAAAGATCAAAATCCGTTATTCCCAAAATTAAGCAAAAAGATGAGGAGCTGTATCCAAATATAGTAGTACGTGTAATACTGTGTAAACACTAATCAATGGAATACAGCCCCTCGTTTTTTTTGTTTCATTTTGTCGAATTATTTCAAATTTTATCAAAATCGGATGCATAGTTCAATTACAGAGATAATCAAAAGTATTCCGTTACATTACGGTCATGTGGGGAAAATGTCTCAAATGCATTTTAATGGTTTTACACTCATTCGAACATGATAAAATTGAATGCATCTATAAAGTACGCATTATAATATGCATTTTGCATAATCTATCGTGCGAAGAACATTTGTTATTAATTTACAAGACCACACAAAAGTATTCCATTACATAATGGTATAAAGAGAACATTGTTTGGCGCGCATTTTAATTGTAATTAAGTATTTACAATTTTATGAGATTGATATATGAGAGTGATATTTTTAAAACTTCTTTATAGCACGAACGCACCTCATTTGCTACGCTTCACGTACGATTTCCAACTTGTTTCCTTTTGTAAAGAAAAGTAAGCATTTTCACAAATAATCATTTTGTAAAGAGATGTAAAGTGATGTTTCAATTTTTTATCATTTTTAGTAATTTTTTAATGAATTATGAGCAGCTAATAAAGCTAGACTCCTTCGATGATGTGCAAATGACTATCAAACATTTAAAATATTTAAAAGATGGCTTATGTAAGAATTTTTACAAAACTTCAATAAATTTATTTGCAAGTGCAAACAATAAACAATTTACACTTAAATTTATAAATATTGCTCAGGGTAATTTTTCATAACGAAATTAAAACTGCATTAATAAATAAATAAAAGAATGATATAAAAAGAAACCGAAATTTAACATGTAATCAAACAATTTAAATTTGTACACTGTCAAACAGGAAAAAATAGTTTGAAGTGTAATTTATTTGAAAATTGCATTTCAGTTTACTGACTGGCTGAGGTCTAAAAAAAACATGATATGTATGAATTATTTCCAAATTTATCTCTATTGTGTGAACCTCGATTACGAAAAATTAATCTGTTTGCCCTTAAAATTTGTATTTATTTAATATACCATTAAGCATCGAAATTTACTCTATAAATAATTAAATAAAATGATATAAATAAATACAAACTTAACAGGCATATAACTAAACTACGCGCTCAAATCATGGAAATGTTCAGAAAGAAAATTGTTGACAGAAGTTAAAAAATCTTTGGCTAACTTCTGGCGTGCCGCTAATACCAAAATATCGCTTTTGATAAATTGCATGATTTGGTAAGTTTTACATGATTACATAATAATTAATATTTTATATATATATAAATGCTTCTTTGGAGTAAGTTGGAAAATTAAAAAGCATATTACGAGTAAAAAATGTATTGCAGTTTTTAATTTTAAACTAGAAAAAAATACATTTCACTTTTATTCTATAACTTGGGAAACCCGAGTTCAATGTACTTACAAGTCTTATATCTGTCTTCTACTTACTACTGTTATTATAAAAGACAAACATATATTTGCGTAAAGCTGACGTCATTTTGCGAAAGGCAATAGACGACCAAATTTAACTCTTATTTATTCTTATTGCGATTTTTTAATTTTCTCAATATCACACATTTGTAATTTTTATCCGATTTTTATTTCTCTTTAAAATAATTTTTTAAGAATTTTATTATTAAATTTGTTTGTGCCATTTGCAGGTAGATTATTGAAAAAGATAAATGTGTTTGCATTTTAAATTAATATAAATTAAATAGTTCAGATGTTTTCCAGCTTCTATTCTACAGTGAGAGCTAAACTTCATCAATCGGTAAGTAAAAAAATATATATATAAATAAAACACAAATTCACGACAAGAAAACGAATCACACTCAAAACATTGAAATTATCAGAATAAAAGAAAGCCTAGTGAATTTTAGTGATTTTTTCGATTGTTGATTCTTGGCACGAGCCCAACACGGAAGTATTGATTTTAATAATTTTTTATAATTTTATTTGAATACATTAACGTTAACATATAAAAATAATTGTTGGTATTATAAGATGAAAATCTGAATATATATATATTGAATATTCAAAATGTACGCAGAGTGGTGTATCTTAGACATATGTGTACCTCGGACCTATGCAAAATTTAGCTTTATTTGTTTAGATCATTAAACAAAAACATTTGTATATTAAATATTTGCCTTCGGAGGTCTCATTTAAGTTCTTGGCATTTGTTTAGAAGCTCAACTAATTGTACGATTTTTAAAAAGGGAAATTGACCTTTCAAAAGTAAATTTTTCTTAGATATTTCTATGTTATTTTTATACTAAAAAGTATCTAATTCTTTTTAATGAGGATTATGCCTAATAAATAAATGCTCTAGCTACTACACCATGTGCTTTAAATAAAGTTAGGCCTAAACTTTACATCATGATTGGTAGTTTTGTTTTTAAGCGTCAAGTGGTGTACCTTGAACCTAATAAAAGTGGTGTACCTTGGACTGGGTCCAAGGTACACTAGGTATTATCTAATGGATCTGAAAAGTAGCTCAAAAAGTTAATATCTGGAATTGACTTATCTATTTACAATCTTGGCTAAAATAAATATAATTACTAATATAAAATAAGTTTTAATGTCTTTTGTGATTATAGTAAAGGTAAATGTTCGAAAATTTTATGTCTATTTAGACTTTCTTATTTTTAAAACCTAATACGCTATGAAATGTACCAATAATTTATATATGTAGCTTCTTGATTAATAAATGTTGATTTTATTAGCTAAAAACAAGTTTTTTTTTCATTATTAGTAATGGGACCAAGGTACACCAGTAGTGATGTACCTCGGTCCTATTTTCATTTTATTTTCAATTCAAACTTTTTCATGGAAATTATTTATATAAAAATTTAAGACAAATTTATGTAGTATATAACATCATAAAGTTTCATAAAATCTTTTCTTTTTTTAGTTTTGGCAATTTTTTTAAATTAAAAATTAAAAAGTCAAATTAGGTCTGAGGTACACCCCCTTCCCCTATTAAACTTTCCAATTATTAATAACGCATAAATTATTTTCATCTGTATTCTGTAAGTCGGGAAACCCAAGTTGGAATTTCTTGTTTCATTTCTGTGGAGATTTTCTAACAATATCTTTTTCACATGCATTTGTCCACTTGTGGTAAGATGCGAGATGCAAAACATTTGTGGTCAATGTATCATAATTAAGGATCGACTGAAATAATTTTTAAAAACCGAAACCGAATTTTGGAAGTCTACAAATTTTTTAAAGTAAAGATTACATACATAAATATACGCAATTACTAATTAATTATACATATTAAGAAAAAATTCTAATTATTGATTAATTATATGTATTTACTAAATACACTATATTGCCATTGATTATTGGACCCTTGCGATTTTAGACATTTTACTAAATATCTAGAAAAATACATGAGGAATCATCTCGAAACTCTTAGTGTATAAATATAATAGTATTCGCCATACATCACCGTGAAGATTTTTTACCGAAACTCCATAGGGGACCGTCAAAAAATTAAAAAAGAATGAATATCTTTTGAATAACCCTGTCAAAACTAATGTAGCAAAAGTGCTCAAACTCAAGATTAAGATTGAATGCCTTATTGTAATACACATTTTTATGCAAATAGCATGCATACTCGCAGAGTAATTAATGTTTTTATAAAAATGGTCCCAAATTTTTCCAAGTTTTTCCCTTATAATTTTCAGAATTCTTAATATAAATTAATATTTTTTTTTCAGAAAATAGGACAAACAACATTGCACACAGTACCCTGTAATCAGTATTTAAAAATAATAAAAATTGTATGAAAAATGAGTAGGTTTACTAAATAATTGTTTACTGCGCATGCGTCAAAGATATCAAAATTTCATTTGCATATTATGTTAGCTAAATGTATAGAGCAACTTTTGTAAAAGTCTCAAAATCATAGCTTGAAAATTCTGAAAGTAATCGTCTATAGAAAAAGGACAAAATCCGTTGTTTCTAAAATGAAGCAAAAAAAATGAGGGATTTTATCCAAATGTAGTAGTACATCCCGTATTGTGTATTCTATATTGACACTAATCAATGAATACATGGATACAACCCCTCTTGTTTTTGCTTCATTTTGAGAATAACGGATTTTCAACTAATTCAATTGACGATTATTTTCAGAATTTTCAAGTTTTGATTTTGTGACTTTCACAAAAGTTGCTCTATATATTTAACTAACATAATATGCAAATGAAATTTTGATATCGTTGATGCATGCGCAGTAAAAAATTATTTAGTAAACCTACTCATTTTGTACACAATTTTCCTTATTTTTTAATTCTGATTACAAGGTACTGTGTGCAATATTGTTTGTCATATTTTCTGAAAAAAATATTATTTTATATTAAGAATTCTGAAAATTATAAGGAAAAAACTTGGAAAAATTTGGGACCATTTTTATAAAAACCTTAATTACTCTGCGAGTATGCATGCTATTTGCATAAAAATGAACACAGTGTATTACAATAAGGCATTCAATCATAATCTAGAGTTTGAGCGCTTTTGCTACATTAGTTTTGACAGGGTTATTCAAAAGATATTAATTATTTTTTAATTTGTTGACGGTCCCCTATGGAGTTTCGGTAAAAAATCTTCAGGGCGATGTATGGCGTATACTATTATATTTATACACTAAGAGTTTCGAGATGATTGCTCATGCATTTTTCTAGATATTTAGTAAAATGTCTAAAATCGCAAGTGTCCAATAATCAATGGCAATATAGTGTATACATAATTATTAATTAACTATTTGTGTACCCCAAGTTGGCTATCTATTCCTTAGACCCAAAAACTTTATAATTTCGTGTAAAATTAAACATAATTAATTCATCAACGACACAGAAAGATTTTCTAGTTTTAAGATTCTCATTTAATAAAAAATATTTTAGTTCAAGGCATTCAAACCTCGATTTATCTTTTATAATTATTTTTGAAATTGAACATCTGTTATACCAGAACTTTACCAAAGAGTGTTCGAAATACTTTAGCGATTTCAGAGTAAAAATGAAAAAGTTTAGTACATATACATGCATTGCTTCTTTTATAATTTGCATATTGGTCTTGTGTCAGTCATGATTGGTAATTATAATCAATGAAGTTAATAGAAATAAATAGCCTCATTTGACTCGATATGGCTTAAATCCACTATTTATGTTAAATTTATCCGAAAGAAGGAAATAGTTCTGTGGAATACAGATAGTATCGGTCCCACCAAATTTTCCGCAGCATTTTCGCTGAAACTCAGGTTTTCAGCCGAAAACGAAACTAAATTTTCCGTACGGCAAGAAATTTAATTAGAGATCTTTAGAAAACAAAAGCATGCTGCGTTAATTTAAATGGAACTTTAAATGCATTTTCTGAAAATATTTTCGGAAAAGATAAACGACTAATTCTCTAATTCAAAATTTTATTATCTTAAAACTGTGATTTTTTTTAGCTTTTCGATAATGTCTAGAGTGTTAAGAATTAAAAAATTAGCTCTAAAGGACTTATTCGTTGATGCACAGCTGTTTTTACGAAGAATTACAGGTAAAATCTGAAATTCTCTATGTAATTGTACATGGTAAGGCATACAGATCTCTCCATTTTAATAAGAGGTCAATAAAAATACATTGCACATTGAAAAAAAATATTTTATGCGTACATTCGGATGGAATAATGTTTGCCATTTATAAATTTTTACAATCTGTAACAATTTTTGCTATTAATTTTGAGGTTTTGTTGCACGAAATATGATATCGTCACATGCAGCAGCATGTAACTTCTTCCTGCGGGGTTACCTGAAGGCTAAAGTTTACAAACATAAACCTAAGTCCTAAGACACACGAAGAACTGAAGGATTCTACTCGATTTGAAATTGCAACAATTCTTCCGGCAATGGTAGAAAAAATTATGCTGAATTTCCGGGATAGATTTCATAAGTGTATAGAGATCAAAGGAAAACATTTAGACGATATTATTCTTCGTACAACAAAACCTCGAAATTAATTGCAAAAATCGCTATAGATTGTAAAAATTTATAAATGGCAAACATTATTCTTTCCGAATGTAAACATAAAATATTTGTTTTCAATGTCCTATATATTTTTATTGGCCTCTTAAAATGAGGAGATATTTATGCGCCACCCTGTATATAATCAGCTTAGCTTGTTTTTAGTTCATTACATTCAAGAGTGTCTAATACATATCTGTTACAAAAAGATTTATGTTATTGTATTTTTTCTTTTTCTAGAGTTGGAGCTGTTTTCATAAAAAAATTCTAAAAAATGACCAATATTCTTCAAGATTTTAAAAAGTTGCACAGACACTATATATATATTTTATAATTTTCTGTATTCTGTGTTAGATTACACTGAAAAATACCAAAAATGAGCCAAAAATTGAGTTAAAAAAATTTCTCCGAACGTAGTCGGATAATTTAATTAAATATGCAGTAATTAACTATTTTTTTAATTCACTGTTAAGTGAACATCAAACAATGAGCTCACCATTTGATCATTATTTAATAAAAAAATTGTTGAAAAGGTAAACAGTTCCGTTAAACAATTTTATTTCTTTAAAAAATTCCTCTTTCTTTATATCTTGGCAACAAAAATGCTTCTTTTTACCAAAACTTCTCGGAAAATAATCTTTTTTCGCTCCAGATTTTATATATTTTATTTTAAAATATTTTGGACGATATACCCACTCGATAGGGGTGTGGATCGTAAAATGTAGGATCGACTCATCTTTTATTTTTTTCAGAAAATAAATTCTTTTATTAAAAATATAAACGCGTGGAAAAAAAGTCATATGAAGCAATATGTTTCAAAATATTTTCGCCAAGTTATTTATTGAGGAGATATGGCTTGCGCTTATTTGCTCCATTTTTACTTTTATTCGTTATTTTCGAGATTAAATGTAATTTATTTTCTAAATTCTTGATATTAGATAGTTTTGATGGTTAAATTTAATTAATTTCACAGCATAGGCTAAAATACCCTACGAAATAATGCTTCTATTATATATCACAAAAACTAATAAATAATGTAAATAAAAATATATCGCTTTTCTGAATGTGTAATAAATTCTTCTAACTATATATTTTAATCATAACTATTTAAAGAAAATTAATGGAATAAGTCAACAATTCAAATTGTTACCTCTAGTAGTCTGTTGAAAAAGTTTAAGAAAACTGGAAATGCTTAAAATTACAAAAAAAAAAAAAATTAATAATTATTTTTAGTAGTAGTAATAGTAGTAATAGTAATAGTAGTAGTAGCAGTGGTGGTGGTTGGTGGTAGAAGTAGTAGTTGTAGTAATACTGGTAGTAGTAGTTATTGTTGTTACTGTTGTTTGTAGTAATAGTTGTAGTAGTTATTGTTGTTATTGTTGTTTGTAGTAATAGTAGTTTGTAGTAATAGTGTGAGTAATAGTTGTTGATATTGTTGTTTGTAGTAGTAGTAGTAATAGTAATAGTAGTAGTAGTAGTAGTAGTAGTAGTAGTAATTGTTGTTTCTAGCAGTAGTAGCAATAGTAGTAGTAGTAATAATAGTAATACTAGTAGTAATAGTATACTACTAGTATTACTACTATTATTATTACAACTACTACTAGTAGTACTAGTAGTAGTTGTTGTTTTAGTTGTTGTTGTATGTGTGAACTTTTAGAAAAGTCGCACAGTTGATCTGATTGGAAAATCCCTAAAATTGCAATAGTAAAATATCAGTTGGGCTTTAAATTCTATAGACGAACACAGTCGTGATGACATTTAGCGATTGGAAACTGACAGCAACCAAATGGTTGCTACATTTAGTTTCGTAGTTAATATAAATTGTAGAAATTGTTACGCTTGCTTATGAAATATAAAAAATCTTAGCTGTAAGGTATAGCTCCAAATTATAGTTGTAATTTACAAATGAAATAAAAATACACCAGAGCAACCGTTTGTTTGGAATCAGTTTCTAAAGCAAATGCCGTTATTGATATCACACCGAAAGCATCTGTTTAGAGCTTCTAACAATACTCTAGATATTTAGAGCTTTTAAATTAATATTTAAAACCTTACACATACACTCTTACAAATTTCGAATATATGTATGTACTACATACTCCTTATATATATATTGATTTTTTTGACTCGATCAATAAATACTTAAAGCAATTAAATTTTATAGACATTTTGTTATTTATTAGTAATCATAAACTATAAATTTATTTGAAATCAAGTTCTTTAGTTACTCCCACCCCATCCCAATCCCACCCCTTTCAACAAAATATTTATAAACATCATAATTCGTCGCTAAAATTAGATAAATTTATTTCTGATTTAAAAATTTGAAGTCTTAGAGACGAAAGAGTATTAATTTATTCGGAGCTTTCATTCAATAGCGTATTATATTTGATAAACTGAAGGAAGCAACGTAGACAGCAATAAGTGCGTCAAATAGGTCAATCTAGCTCTAAAATTTTTGTTCTGGGAATGAAATGGAAACGATTCAGCATATTTAGTAGCCTTATGTCTATTATCTCAAAACCCCATTTTTGAACAGTTTTTTTACTCTTCTTCATTAGCTTCCATAACTTTTGAATATGTTAATGTATTTAAATGTTGCTATTAAAAAAAAATTAAATAAAGGAAATTGAATTTGCTCTAAAATACACAGCTAAAAAAAAAATCATGTTATATTATAAAATATGATTATTTTGCTTGAATTGCGAAATTTTTATTCTATTATTTAAGTTTAATTTTTTGTTTGTTTGTTTTTCAAATATAATCGGGAGACAATATAATAAGCAATATAAGAAAGAAATGACGACCAAGAATATAGAGTTTGTATGTCAATTGAAATATGTTTTCAATGTAAAATTGAAATATATTTAGTTGAGTTGAGTGAACGCTATTTGGCGAAAGTATATATATATATATATATATATATGTATAAATTTAATAAAATGGCTAAAAAACACTAATTTTAAAAAAAAAACTTTGAAGATATTGTTATACATTTATGTCGTTAAATCATTTTTTATTAGAATTGAATTATAAATATATATATTTATTCAATATTGTACATAAAAGGAAAAAAGTTCTGCAATTATAGACAGATATTTTAAAGGAAGGCATGACTTGAACGCCACGCTCACACACATTAACTTTACTTTTATACTTTATATCCATTTATTATATGTAGCTAAATTTTATCCAAACACTTATATTCATGAATATGATAAAAACTGTGCGAAAACATCACACAAATTAAAAGTGTCTAGATTTTTTAGGTCTCCGAAAAACTGCACTTTTCAGCTAAAATCTCAGTAACTCCTCAAGTACTCCAGGTGATTTTGTTTTTTTAAAAAAAAAATGATGGTGCAGTATAAATATCAGATCACAGAGACAGTTTAAAAGAGTTTTAATTAGTTTGAGAGAAAATAAATAAATAAATAAATAAAAATCAGAAAAATGTGAAATTCTAGAAAACTTGTCATTGCTATAAAATGAAGTGTCTTAGTCGCAGACACTGAGCTCGACAATAACACGGAGAGCCAACTCCCTATTCTGATACATTGAATCCAGCGGTCCGCCCATGAATATAATGCCAAAAATTTTCCGACGAAAATCTTTGGCAAAACATAGTTTTCCTCCCGTAGGATAGTATGGGGTAGATATTTTCAAATTGAATTTTCTTTTAAAATCAAGACGAAATTGCTAAAATTTTCACTGATATATATTTTTTTATCAAAAATCTATTGATTTTACTTAAATTCATAGCAGTTTTTCGATTTGATATTAATTAAAAAAGAAATTTTAGTTTAACTCAACAAAAAATAAAGAAACATTTGTTAAATATTGCTCATAAAAATATCAAAAACATATAGAACTAAACAAAAATAATAAAAAGTTTGCGAAAAAACTTCAAAAAAATGCTTGTAATAATAAGAAAAATAGAGGACTCATTACTTGCGCGCATTGAAAAGTGTGATGCGGCCCCGCAGGAAGTAGATTGTCCGGATGCATTTTCAGAAATAATCACGTTTTGAGCACCAGCCTTGGCGAGTTGGCGAAAGCGAGAACGTTCAGCTAGTTGTATCGCCAAACACAAAATAAACTAAGTTCAAATGTGTCATAAAACATATGATTAATAGAATTATATTTATTACAAGAGAATCTTTACTACTGTTTTTAATTAACTTCTCAATTTCTTCGAACATAGCAAGTTAGGGAAATAATATTTTTGAATTGAGGAAAAAAACTATGTTTAGATATTCTGTGAAATTTAAAGCATTTTAATCTGAAAAAGCTCTTTGCTTTAAACTATGTTTTAATCGTAAACAACGGTGAATAACATTTCCTCATATTTTAGTCTTTGCTTGATAACATTTACGGAAAAACAAATTAACAATAAGCGCGATCTCTTTGCAGAAGGAAGGATTGCTATTCGCTAGCGTTTGACGTCACAAACAAGAAAGGGTGCGTAGCATTGACTTCATCTCCGCGCCAATCGTTGTTCTGGCGATAAGGTGCTCAAAACGTGATTATTTCTGAAAATGCTGGCTGGATCGGAGAGTAGGCCCTCCGTATTATATATGGAACTCAGTGGTCGCAGAAGAAACTCTCTACAATAAGTCTTGAGTAAAATTCGGTGATTAAGTATTTTAAATTTCATCAAAATTTGTCGGTATTTTACTAGGAAACTGGTATAAAAACTCGAATGTCCTGTATACGATTGCACCCAATTTTCTATTCAAGTGAGACAGACAGGTTAAACTAGTAGAACCATAACTACCTTCAGAAAGTTAATAGAGGAAGAAAGGAGGTATAAAGTCAACATAGATTTTTTTAAAACTTTGTTGTTTGCGAAATATTACTAAAATCCAACGAAAGAACATGCCTAAGTAACTAAATATTTAAAGACCTTTAAAAATATTAAGAAATAATTGGAACCTACATCTCGAAAATTATGAGTATGATGTCTAAGGGTATTTCAATATAAATAACCACTAAAATAAGTTTAATTTTAAAAGGATGAGCCTCATATGCATGATAGAAAGAAGTTCAATTAAACTTCAACAATAAAATTAACATTTATTATGTTTGGGTCTAAATTTAATTGTATTTCACTAAAATTTTCGCTTCAATTATTATATTTTCAAAAAATGTACAGTCGTGGAAATAAAAAAGCACGCCCTCTACTAAATCTGCAACAAATTACCATAGAAGAAAGTTACTGGCAAAAAACGATTGGAAATAAAGTGTTCTTTTAAATGATGTATATAATTTGTACTTAAATGTCCAGCTATATATTAAAACGAATGCTAATTTTATTTTCTTCAATAGCAGTACTCAATTCTGGCATTATAAAAGAACTCCACTCCCTTTAATTAGTCTGAAAACAAATTTTCATGCAATTCGTAAGATAAATTTCCGAGAAAATAATTGTTTTAAAACGAGCATATTTTAAAGGCTGTACACTGTTAAAACTAAAGGTTGCATATGGCACTTTTAGGGGTGAAACGCTTGTCCCCACAGCGACACCCCTAAAGGAGACAGAATTGCACCCCTAGAGGTACCTTAGGGCACCCCATGGCACCTCACAGAATGCCATGTGGGTGCCTTGGGGTGCCATGTGGTACCATGGGGTGCCCTAGGGCCCCTCTAGGAGTGCAATTCTGGCTCCTTTAGGGGTGTCGCTGACGGGACAAGCGTTTCACCCATAAAAGTGCCATATGCAACCTTTAGTTTTAACAGTGTATCCAAATTGAAGTTCGGTACTCGATTGCTGATCGAGAGGGTCCCTTTTTTTATCAAAGCATGCGCCATTCAAGCAGTCATTGAAGACCCCTACATTATAGGATGGAATAAGAAGCTTCAAAATATCTAGTCACTTCTATTACAGATGGCCTCTTAAATTATCATTTTGCCGTTTTTAGCACTTTTCAACAAAGTTGAAAAGTGTTTATGCATTCGGTTTAACTGGTCATTTGTCCATCTGTCTGGAACTACTTTTGAGTGGAGCTTGTTGAGCTCAAACCAATTAGTAGGCCTCCCCACCTGGCTGAATCTGTCCGTCTGTTCGCGCTCTAACTCTCGTAAAGATACTCGGATTGTCATAACATTTTTGGACGTTAACGATGTTTACCCGAGCTGGAACCCTATTGAAAATGAAGGTTCTCCCATGATGAGTTTATTTACAGGGACACTCAAAATTTTTCATTACATTATGGCCTATAGGAAAAAATAGTTTCTAATGAATTTTAAAGATGTAACACTGTGTCAAACATCTTAAAATTTATATGCATCTACAAAGTGCACTAAAATATGCATTTTGTAAAGTATGCAGCGAAAGGAATAGCTATTCTTTATTTACAAGGCCATACAAAAAAATTCCAATACATAATAATAAAAGGGGGAAATGTTTGCGACAAATTTTAATTATGGTAAATGATTTCATATATATTCAAATTGATATACGTTTCTGAGGATTAATATGAGTTATTTCATGATAATACTAGTGCGTAGCATTTACAGGGACACACAAAGGATTTCAAATAGTACATTATATCCGAATTCCTGTATATTATGAAAGATCGCTGTTAAATGGATGAAATGCATTTTTAATTATAATATATGCTTTTAAGTTTCACTATATGTATACATATTATATGATTTATATAAATGCTAATTGTTACACAATTTAGATATACAGGGTTGCACAAAAGATCTCGGAAAGGTTACTGAATATGAGCGTAATTTACTTAAAGGTGATTTTTAAATATGTTATGCATTTTTACGATGAACTGCATTCAGTTTCTTAAGAAAAGTTTGTAGAATGCAGATAAAAAGATATACAGGGTCAAGCAAAGAACTGAATACATGGTCGTTTTTGAATGATAATTTCTAGAAATATGATTTAAATAGTCTAAAGATAATTTATTTTTAAACTAAACGTTAGCAAATTACTTTCGTGTATTAAAAATACTATGTATTTTATACTATGTATTTTATTTGCTAAAAAAAAAAGTATTCAAGTATGTTTCCATCTATTAGTATAAATTGCTGAAAGGAAAATTTCACCCAGTTAAGTGTTTGTTTGCTAAACTAAATTTTACCATTACATAGTCTATATGTTAACCGACAGATCAAATACAGGGCTTTTAAAGTATAGAAATCCATATTTGGATATGAACAATAATACGTTATTTCCCTGAATAACGAAGTTTTGTTAAAGATTTCAAGAAGTGTTGGAAGTACTTCATAATCTATTCTTAACGCATAATTTTTCTTACCTGTTTAATCATAATTTGAAAACTTCTTGGAAAACAATTTGAAATCTTGGATTTCCAAATCGCAGCATCTAATAAATCTAAATACATAAAAAATGGCACGTTGCAATCCATAATTTTTAAAATATTCATTTCATAATTCATTTCATATTATAAAATTATGAAAATTTCACATTCAACGTGTTTATTTTTAGATATTTTAATATTATTGCTACATAAAAAATTAGCAAAAGGAGTTAGTCCAGGCATTAAATGCTCAAAAAGGACAAATAAATGCAAGTTTTGGTGTAGTTTTTATTTTTGGTTCCCTTTATGTTTTTTGGGTCGCTGAACACGAATGTGGCATTATCCAACAAAATTTCTCCCCGGAAACACGTTTTTTGTCAAAAAACGTGCAAAAAAAACGTGGCTATTTTTCGTTTTTTCTAAATAACTTGAAAATTATGCATTTTACATAAAACTCATCAATACATAAATTAAAGAGCACAAAATTTCCTACATTTTATGTATTAAAAGTGTTTTTCTCTGATCAATGGTTTAGCCGTGAGAGAGCCGCAAAAATGTGTGTCAAAAGCAAAAAATTCTGAAAAACGTGAATTATAGCACCGTACGTCAATGAAACATGAAAAACAACCATTTTACGGAAAATTTCCCCACTTAATAATACTAAATATATTATTATTGACTATATTTTATAAATCTGATGTTCATTGTTTGTTTCATAACTAAAAAATAAATAAAAATGAGCATATCTGTGATCAAAATCTTCATTTGCTCTTATAAAAAAAAAATAATAATAATTTCTTAATTTGACTTTTAAATAAATGTAAATAGAATAACTAAAACAGGCTTTAACAAATAGCAACTGACACGCACTCCACTTCTTAAAGTTTCAGTTTTATTGCAGACTATTTGGGAGGAGGGGGCATCTGATCAGTTGACACAGACGAAAATTACGGCGATCTTCGTCCTTGAAACACAGCAGTACGAATCTTATCTGCACTTTCCCCCTTGATTGAAGGGGTGTAAGTGTGAAATAACGTTGGTCAAGCGCCCACCCCCGCATCCCATGTCCACATTTAGTGGAATACTACCCCCCCCCTTCCCCACGAGTTTCGCCTCTGTTAGAAATATGCGTCGCACAGATCACTAGCTTATCAGGAGGATACATTCCTCTCAGTTTCCACATGCAACTGCTTACTTATAATTTAGTAATTCACCAGTTGTGTATTCGTGAATATAGTGAACATCAAAAGTGATTTTGCGCGATGTCGCTGTGTTTTATTTGTGACTCTCCTTTAGAAGAGGAGCTCTCAGTGAAAGTTAGTCGAGGTATTACAGCGTTAATCAAGCAAGTACAGAAAAAAAGGATGGAAAGGCAGTTTTCCTAAAGGGGAAAACCTCAGTAGATGTGCATGTTAAGTGTAGAAAAGCACACGTAAATGAACGGATGATTACTGCTTATGTGAAAAGGTTGAGGAACAAAGTGCTAGCACTTCTCAAATTTTAAGATCATCAACTCCTCAGTTTAATTTTCGAACTAATTGTTTTATATGTGGATTGTGCATTTCGGAAGAGTTCATTCCAACTCAAGCGAAAAATCCATCAAGCGAACGCAATACTGTATACAGTGTGCGACACATGGGATTCAACTGAAAGCAGCAAAAGCTCGTAATAGTGATTATGGGCAGTCTATAATTCAGCAAATTGAACCAGTGAATGATTTGATAGCAGCAGATGCTCAAGACCACATCAAATGTTTTAAATATATTTATGGGAGGCCGAAGGTCCAAGAACAGAAGAAACGTCGTCCATTTGCCAAAGCAATCGACAGAGCAATGCAAAGCATATACGATTACCTTGAAAATCATGATGACGAGTGCCAGTTCTCCATGGAAGAGCTAATGAAACAAGTTACAGGGAGCTATCAACCTGATATGAGAACTGTAAAGTTTAACCTCATTGAGAGATATGGAGACGACATACTGATCATAAAGAATCAGAAAAAAAGTTCATTGTGTGTTTCAAGAATGTAGGAAGGAAGATACTGACTAATGCATGGTATCAGCAAACATGTAAATCTCATCGAGATGAGAGGCTGCGAGTGGTTGAAGCGGCAGCAAAAATTTTTTTGCGAAGATATCAGAATGCAAGTGTACGAGACTCAAGAATATCCTCCGCCAGACCATTTTCTAAAAGAGAGTGAAGCTGTAATTCCTGAAACTCTTGACTATTTTGTGAAAACTCTGATTGTAAAGAGAAAACGCGGAAATACTCGAAAATGGAAAAATAAATGCAACGCTCTTGCTCACAGGATCATCACTTCTGTGAGGTCCAAATCATTTTTGTCTAACATAAAAGTTGGGCTGGCATCATTCACTTATAAGAAGACTGGATCCCGAAAGTTGATTGAAGTAATAAATTCAATGGGGTTTTGTAGCTCGTATCAGGAAGCGGTACGTTTCGAGATCTCATCAGCTATGAAACCTGAGATTAAAATAAACAAAGAAGGATTTTGTCAATTTATTTACGACAATGCCGATTTTAATAGTCAATGAATTGATGGTTATAATACTTTCCATGTGATGGGTGGTATGTACACGGTAGCCCCAGCAACTGCAGTACCCGAAGATGAAAAAATTCCTAGATTGACAGAAATACCCAATGGAAGGGGAAATAGTCATGCCGCAAGGTATCAAATATTTACTGTTAAAAAAACCTTTTATTGATAATATTGATAGTTATAAAAACACCCACTAATTCCATTCGTCTATTTTCTATTTTGTAGATATTGGTGAAAAGCGAGGACCCTCAAATAAAAGAAAGCGGAAATAGTACTTGGTTTTTTAAGTAAATGTACTTACTAATGAACATAATTATTTATAAATAAATAATAATTCATAATGAGACATCGTTTTTATTGTTAGTAACTTCATTGTAAAATATAGTCGATCATAATATCTTCAGTATCATTTAAAGTCAATCTTTGCGAAAAATGGTCAGTTTTCATGTTAAATCTATGTACAGTGCCATAATTCCCATTTTTTGGATTTTTTTTATTTTCACACCCACATTTTGAACTTTGAGAACTTTAAGAACTAGAATCCGTGTCAGCTTTTATATGTTAAAACCTGTTTTAGTTATTTTATTTACATTATTTAAAAGTCAAATTAAGAAATTATTACTATTATTATTTTATAATAGCAAATGAAGATTTTGATCACATATATGTTCATTTTTATTTATTTTTTAGTTATGAAAAAAACAATGAACATCAAATTAATAAAATATAGTCAATAATAATATATTTAGTATTTTTAAGTGGAGAAATGTTTCGTAAAATGATTGTTTTTCATGTTTATCGACATACGGTGCTGTAATTCACGTTTTTCAGAATTTTTTGCTTTTCTCACCCTTTTCTGCGGCTCTCTCACGGCTAAACCATTGATCAGAGAAAAACCTTTCAATACATAAAATGTAGGAGATTTTGTGTTCTTTAATTTATGTATGGATGAGTTTTATGTAAAATGCATAATTTTGAATTTATTTAGAATAAACGAAAAAAACCCACATTTTTTGACAAAAAACGTGTTTCCGGGGAGATATTTTGTTGGATAATGCCAGATTCTTGTTCATGACCCAAAAAACATAAAGGGAACCAAAAATCAAAACTACACCAAAACTTGCATTTATTTTTTACTAGGTGCCTGGACTAAGTATAATTTCAGGAAACATTAATTTAAAAAAATGCTTTTTAAAAATAGAAGCAATAAATTTTGAATGTTTATAATTCAAAAACTTACCCTTCAAATGACTTAAAAATCAGTGTTTAGGCATAGTTTGAAATGAAGATTAGAAATATCTTGTTGTAAAATTACGGATTGCCACTGAAAAAGAAAATTAAATTTGGGTTTGTTTTAATATGGAGATAGCCCTCTAAGCAAATTTTATGTACATCATTTAAAAGTAGGCTTTATTTCTAATCGTTCAATGCCAATAACTTTTTTCTAAGATAATTCATTAAAGAGTTAGTTAGGGTTGTTTACTATGTTTCCCTCCCTTTTTCACGACTGCACATGACGTGAAAATACACATTTACACGTTTACAGTTTTCGAGATTTTAAATTTTTATTTCTGTTTCTCGAAGTGAAGAATTATCCAAAGATATAATTTTGACGGTAAATTAAGATTAAAATATTGTAAATTTCGCAGTGATATAAAATATAACCATTATATTTTATATCTCTGCGAAATTATATAAAATGCCAAAATATTATTCATAAAGATAACTACAAAAAATAATGGAAATAATAAAAAAGAGTTCTATGAGCGTTCGACAATTTGATTAAATCGAAGTTCCTTTGTACGGCAGGGTGGGATAACAGCACGCACAGATGCAAAAAACATTTCACAACTGTGATCTTTTTTAGTCGAGGTGTAATTTCAAGGAATGATTGCATCGAATCACCGCAAAGGTCATAAAGTTTAACATGAATGGTTTCTTTTCTTTGGGAGCATCGTTAGTGAAATAAAGATTTCTTGTATACTAACAATCAAAGTTAATAATAACACGAAAAAAATCCAGAAAGTTTTTATTTTATTTTAACCCTCATAAGGTGTTCGTTTCAAAAGTACATTATTTCAAATATACTGTGCTTTCAAGCTTTCTACTAGTATTTTTATCCTGAAAATGTTCGTTTTTTTTAATAGAAAAATTTGAGAGATTTAACAGAACAATAAATTTGCTAAAATAACACTGGCTTGCAAAATTCCGCAGGCTCACAACTTTAAATGACCCTTTTGGGTCTAAATAGACCCGAACACATTAGCAGATAATATGGCAAAAATACTTGACTATTTTTACATATTTTCTTTCTTTTTTAAGTGAACTTGAACAAATGATATTTAATTGTTATATAAATGCCTTGTTTATGAAAGTTTTCTAAAAATTAATCATAGTATTAGAAGAACTACTCAATATCCACATTTAGTTCGAGCTAACTTTACTCCAATTTAAAGTTTATTAAATCAAACTCTCTAAAACGTAGTAAATTTTATTTATGGCTTTTTAAAAGGATATTGACCTGCTTTAAGACAATACAAAAATATTACTATTATCATAAAGTTCTTCAGAATTATTTTTTATTTTATTAATTTTCTAAAAAAGGTGTAAAACAGCTAATGGAAGTGAGTAACTTTCTACCACATAGTATACTGATTATTTTAAAGCAAAAAATATATATACTAGAGAAATTTCACACCACATAAATTTTCTTGTATTATCTTTACAGCAGTAACAGAAACTATCACGAAACGGAAATTTTAGAATTAAACCCTCTCGGATCCGATTTTTCTTACAATTTTTAGAAAAAATTATTTTTACATTAATAACAATAACACTCGCTATCCCAATAGATGATTTAGAATTTAACAAATATTTCTTTGTCTGAAACGTAACGAAAAAAAATTTTTTTGAGTACTATTTAATTCAAATTCACATGACAATAGGCTAAGGAAGCGTTATTGGAGGTGTTTGGAAAATATTATTTTACAACAAGACTTAACTTATGTTACAAATTTCTAATACTTTTTGCGCTTTATTACACATAATTCTTTCAGGAAAGTAACCTTTATTTAAAATATAAAGAGTAAAATATATGTTTAAAACAAAAAAATCTTAAACCGTACAAAGAAAATTAAACAAATATTTATTATTATCATTATTACTATGAAGTCATGTAGTAAATGCATACACACGTACTAACATCGCTACATGTAAACAGTAACAAAAGTATATGTTAAACAAAATAATACTCAATTAAAAGACATGTACTATTAAAAGTACACCAGACTCGAAATAGAGAATAATACAAAACGTGAACATGAGCATGATGAGGCAATTTTCAGGGGCTTCCCAGCAGCTCCACGCCCTGTGTATGAGTGAGTGTAGAGCGCATCTTAAGTAAGCTTGTTATAAATCTATCTGTGGAACGAGTTATCAAAGTGCAAAATTCATTGTATTTAATTTGCAGAAATAGCAATTAACCTTACTGAAATTTGTTACAGTTTGTTAACAAATAGAAAGGACATATTTAGTCATTCGTATGAAAGTGTGTGAAATGATGAATGATTAAAAAATAAATTTACACCTGTAAATGTTGATTAGATAGAATCGCAAAAGAGGGGGAAATAATTCGGTCTCGAACAGATTTTTATTCTATTTTAAACACGTTTACACGTTTTCACAGCTCATTTTATATTTCTTTGGTAAAATGACAAAAATTTAAATAAAATGATTTATCGGAAAAAAGTACGTCGAAAATGAACTGATAACAAAGTTTATATGAACCCTTTTTTGATACGTTCGTAATTATGTAAATACGTAGCACCTATAGTTGTCGTTAGGGCCGCCTGTTTGGCCGTCATCTATCTGCATATAGCAACGGAAAAACTACCCAACCAAATCTTTTGAAATTTAAACTATATAATTATTACATAATTTTGTCGAGTCATTTCAAATTTTATGAAAATCGGATGCATAATTCAATTACATGGACGATAAAAAGTATTCCGTTACATTACGGTCAATAGAAGAAAAAGTTTCAAGTGCATTTTAATGGTGTTACACTCTTTCGAACATAATAAAATTGAAGTGTATCTATGAAGTACGTACTATATTGCGCATTCTGTGCAATCTGTATAAGTAAAAGAATCTTTGTTATTCATTTACAGGATCCGACAAATGTATTCCTTAACATAATGGTATAAGAAAAACATTGTATGGAGCGCGTTTTAATTGTATTAAACTATTTAACATTTTATGAAATTCATATACGTTACAGTTTTAATTAATAAGACGAATTTATTATTATGATTTTGTTATGGTTAATGAATAATTATAATATGGCTTGATTAAATAATAATTAGAGAGAATTTATTTCCTCAAGTAAGATTAAATAATGGACTGGTTAATTTGTTGCTCAAAATATTGAATTATGAAGTGCTTATTGGGAGGGTTTGTACATTTTAAATAGGGGGATAATATTTTAACAATTTACTGTTTATAGAGGGGAGAGAGAAAAATTATGTATATTTTTAATTTGAGTGAAAAAAAAATATACTTCTTAAAGAAAAAATAGATCCAGGAATTTTGAAATTTTATTGATCAAATTTACCTTTTGAACGGTTTTATAGAACGAAGTATTTTTTTTTCGAGTTAAATCATAACGAAATACAACATACAAATAAATAAATAAAAATGGTAATAAACTTCCCTAAAGACTTTTTAAAAAACTAATGTAGAAAGAATAACTGCCGACATTTCATTAATTTCTGAAAAGCGCTAAAAAGTGCTATTTTAAAATAAATTATTAGAGGATTGACATAAACAATCAAATATCTAATTGCTAAAATTACAAGATTTGAGGAGGTACAATAGCGAGTCCTTCTATAAACAGCTACCACGACAGTTTCCTTAAAATTCATCAAGTCTGGCCATGATTAAGAAAGCAATTTCGTCAAATATTTGAGAGTTCACGTTTCGTTAAAAGTCACGTGATTTTGATACGAAACGATCGTCATAAACGACGAAATAAGGCTCAAGGATTTCTAAATCGTCAAAAATGAGAGTCTTATTCTGTAGATTATATCTGTAGAATAAATGCAATTCTCTGTGATTTCAATGATATTTTATATTTATAAATATTTTGAGACTTGGCGCTATAGTTTTCATCTCTTTTTTCTTCTATTCTTAAAAATACTGAAACGTGAGCAAATAAAAAATGACAGAAGATTTTTACTATATTATGCATGGCTAGTTTAATAAATATTTGTTTTCCAACATGAAACTGATGATAGTAATTAAAATGGGCGTGGAATGAAAAAAGTGTATTCGAAATGAATAATTGAAGAGCCACAAACAATATTTGAAAAGCAAAAGTCATTCAAAAGTACATGAGCATAGTATGAAACATACTATATACATATAATGGTATGAAACAGACTATGATATTTACAATTATTATGATTTTGATAAAGCTGATACAGATTTGAACGATTTTCTGAAATTTCTCACATTATATTCAAGATCTTCTTAATAATTTTTGTTCATCTTTCGTTGACTCATTAGACTAATAACTGGAGTTTAGTTTTTAAATTAAAGTTGTAAAATGAAATGCAGTTTTCTTTTATAGAACAAACTATAAACTTTTTCATTATATGTATGATTAATATATCCATTTGGTTATACCCCACATGTGTGGTAAGATCGATTAGTTTGACTTTTTATAAGTAATGATGTTTTATAAAATTGTTGTTAATTAATCATTTAATTTGAATTATACTAATGTACAAGGACAAGAACGATGTATACAGATGCATTAATATCCATTGGACAGCCCCTGAATTTAAGAATCAATGAATTCTCTAAGTGTAATATTTCGTTCATTAAGCTCCGTGTTTCACTGCAATATAAGCAATATTTAAAATGATATAATTCTATTTATTTAATAAATATTCAATACAGATTAGAATTACTAATACTCTCAAGGATTATATTCATATTTGTAATTAAGTTTTTTTATGTATAATGTTGAAAGAATCATATTTCCGGCCATTTAAAATAAAATGAGGAGAAAACAACATTACAGTTTTACACATCTGCAAGACGTTCAGAGGTTAATAATGTATACAATTTTATTCTGCTTTGTTTATTTAAAGTGTTATACAAAAGTTACAAAAAAAATGCTGTCTTATTCATTTTGCCAGCAAGCCGCAATCAAACCTCATGTCTTCGGTGGAGTGCAATGCCGAGATAAAAATAAGAGGAAAGTAAGACAAAATATTTCCACGAAATATTTCTTTGGCACAATAACAACTCTAAAGTCACTTCTTCCTTTGAATTCGCTTGCACCTCCCTGAGAAATATTTAGTTCCGGCATTGTCATCAATGTATGAATATCAATGATGTCTATGGGCTTACGTTAGGAATTTTAAACTACGCATAATTCCTTCAAGGTTTAGCTTAAATTTGGAAATCTATATTTTATAACAAAATGATGTAATATATTGTAAGAATATTTTAAATGTAATACGTGTTCATACATTCGGATGATAAAAAATCTTTTTATTTTGTATTAGATGTTTAACATTAACAAGAGAAAATTTTAAAAATGAAATTTAACAAATTACAGCGTCCATTTGAAAAAGATTTAATAAAATACTGAAATTTAAGACTCACAAACAAATTCTATATATAAAAATATTTTTTCCTCATTTTTTAAAATAAGACATTTTATTTTACAATTAAAATTAAATAAAGGTAAAACATCTCGAAAACAGTCATTTTCCTCCTAAAGAATTTATTAATATTTTAAAACACAAAATAAAGAAGCGAAAGTGTTTCTAACTTTCTGAATTCAATCAATTTCTTATACAGTTATATCTGCCTTATCTATATTATAAAAGACAAACGTATCTGTGCGTAACGCATACGTACTTTTGCGAATTACAACACTTTCAAATTCTAAATGAAATTTCAATTTTACAATTTTCGGTACAGCAAATTTTTAAACTTTTAAAGATCACATGTCTTCATTGTTTACACCGTCGTCATATAAAAAAAAGAAATGTACCTTTAAATGCAATTAGTTTAAAAGCTGTATCTTAATTTGTTTTAGTATAGTTAACTTTTTAGAATTTTTAATCTTTTTTTGCAACAGAAGTATTCCATTTCTCTTGAAAAAAAGGAAAAATAGTAGATTATTGTTTCTTTTTGTTGACCCTCCCCTGCCTCCATCCCCCACCCCGAAAAAAAATCTTATCATGATCAAAAGGTGGCTTACGTAATTAAGTCATTTATTATTCATGGACTAAACATTAATATTCTTGGAACAACAAGAAAACGAATAAAAAGCGGACACCACAAGGATGTGTCTCAGATATATCGATTCTCGACAGAAAAAAATACCATTTTACAAATGGTTAAAAAATATTTATCATGCATCAAGCATAGTTTATGAAGTACTTTCAATCACTCACAGTGACGAATTTTCATCCATTATTAATATGCCATAAAAAAGACCTTATGATTAAAACGTGGCTTACGTAATATAGTACGTGTCAAAAGTTTAAGCACAATAGCAATTTTCAAATAAAACTTTAAATATTCACTTTCTTTCAATATTTGTCTGCTATATGTTAATAATATCTATTTTTACACCATATTCATTGAAATTAACTTATAAATTTTATTTCAAACCATGGAGTTTAAGAATAGAACAAAAATAACCGTGTCAAAAGTTTAAGCACAAAATCGTTTTTATGCAAATTTTACAATCTGACGTAAGCGGTTGCGCACGCAAACAACTTCTGGGTGTTTAAGAAGCTGTTAGTTGTTGTTTACGAGTTAGTACAAAATGCGTCAGTCGAAAGAATTTTTAGAGGAGGAGGTGATAAAAATATGGAGTATGAGAGCAAAATCTAAGTCTGTTTCTGAAATTGCAAGTACATTAAAAAGATCAAAACGGGGTATTCATCAAATTTTGGCTCGTGGTAATAATTTCAAATGAAAATTTCGTTCAGGAACGCCGCGAGTGACTAGTTTGCGCGAAGACAGCTGTATCAGAAATTTGGCTTCAACTGGTAATTACTCCCTTTCGCAAATAAAACATGCAGTTGGGGGACAAATATCGAAAAAAACTGTTCATAGAAGAGTTTTGGAATTCAAATGTATCAAATACCGTAAAAAGGCTAGATTACCGTGTCTCAAACGACACCATAAAGAAGCTAGATTACAATGGGCCAAAGACCATATGTCATTTAGTGAAAAGTGGCTGAATGTCATATTCAGTGATGAAAAAAAATAGAACTTCGATGTCCGTGATGGGTTTAAGGACTATTGGCATGATTTCCGCAGAACCTAGAAGTGTATTTAGCCGACAACATAATGGTGGTTCTGTAATGGTGTGGAGGGGGGGGGCTATTTCATTCAATGCTCGAACATCTCTAGCATCCATCAGTGGTCGTGAAAACTCTCAAAACTATCAAGAGACACTTGCCAATCCTTTGCTTCCTGTTCCCGAAGTTTTGGGGGGAAAAAATGGTTTTTCAACATGACAATGCTTCAAACCATACCTCAAACTCAACTTCATCGTGGCTTAAGTAGAAAAAAGTGTCTGTTTTGAAATAGCCGATAATTAGTCCTGATTTAAACCCTATAGAAAATATGTGGGGTATTCTCACTCATGCAGTTTAACCAAATGGAAAACAGTATTCTTCAGTTAAAGATTATGAAGATGCCATTGAGAACGCTTGGTTTAAAATTGAACCAGAAACAATACAGAATCTCATTTCATCGATGGAAGACCATATATTTAAAGTAATTCAGCATAAAGGAGTAATAATCAAGTATTATTTTTTATTATTATTGATCTGCTAAAGACTAAAAACTACTGTGCTTAAACTTTTGACACACTCATTTTTGTTGTTTTGATAAATTTTATTATTTAAGATAAATTTTATAACATAAATCTGTTAACTATCTTTTTAAAACTACAATTTGTAGATTATGTGAAAAGGAAATTAACTTTTATTCATTAATAAAATTTTATTTTGAAATTTTCTGTTGTGCTTAAACTTTTGACACGCACTGTAACAAAGTCATTTATTACATACTCCATGGATTAAACACTAATATTCTTGGAACAATGTGAAAACGAATAAAAAACGAATACCACAAGGATGTGTCTCAGATAGATCTGTTCTCGACCGAAAAAATCAACCATTTTACAAATGGTTAAAAAAAACCATGCATCAAGCATAGTTTATGAAATACTTTCAATCACTCATAGTAACGAATTTTCATTGTGTATTAATGCGGCATAAAAAAAATCAAAGTAAACAATTTAGGAAATATTCAGTACATTTAAAAATGTAATTTCAACAATACCATACGTAGTCAGAATGTTAATCATATTATTTTGTGAAACTTGTATTTAAACTAGGGATTTGTGCATATCTAACATTGTTGCGGTAAAGCTTATTTTAGATAGAAAATGCATACAAATTTGAAAATTCACCTTTAAATATGAGCATTTTTCGCTGTGAATGACTTCGAATTCTTCTGTACGCCCTATATATTATGTATAGATAATATCTATATCACATATTAACACATCCGCTGCCGATCACGCGCCAGCGCGTGATATGGCGCCAACGTTAAGGGGCCACTCACTCGCCAGCGCGAGGTGTGGGGTGATGTCCAATAGCCAGTCACGCGCTGGCGCTGGAAAATCTTTCACTGATTCTTTGTTATAAAAAGTAAATCGGTTTCTGGTAAAAACCCACTTCTACAATGCGGCTTTAACTATCATCACATCTTCACGTAAGCGGCAGTGAACGTGTTAAGCTTATATTTGTTTCCAGCTTATGTTCCATAAATAAGTTTAAATTGCAATTTACTGAGGCCTGAAGAAATTATTAATAATAATAAAAATAATAATATAATATTTACTATCTCAAAAATAAAATAATTCTAGTGATCTTTTTTTAATTATTATTATAATTTAAAAAAAGTTTAAAAAATTTAATTATTATATTTTGCTTTTAATTTCACAACTTATTAACTATGTAATCAAGAAAGAATATTTTAGCAGATATGCATTTATAAAATGTTATGGCGTGATATCTTTGACAATGCTGTGATGTTATTACTCACTTACGTATGTAATAACGCCATACAAACAAAACTATAACATACGATAGAGCAATGGCATCTAAATTGTCCGATATTAAAGATAAAAATAATACAGCCATAGAAATTGACAAATTTCTCTGACGTACTATTAATTGTGGTAGAAAAATGCAGTAATAACCATTTGATATTTTAATTTTCTGACATAAAAGAATAGTAGCACAAGGACACACAAATTTCTGTTTATCCTTTTTGGTTTTCAATAATGATTATAACGCTCTCTCGAGCATAAAATGAAACATAAACCCTCTTCGATTATACTTCTATTACTGAAAAAATCAACTGAAGTAAAAACACCAGTGGATGCTGTTATTACCCCGGTATATTTATTGCGCAGTATATTTCAAAATATAAACTATCTCGCGATCACATTCAAAATCTTCCACAGCATTTTGAAAGTACATGAAATAAACTACAAATTTATTTATAAACAAAATGATTTCTAATAAATTTATAGGCATCAGATAACAGAGCTTACCTCGCAGTTTTTAGATCGGGCGTGGACTCTTAGTGCTTCTTCCAGCTATAGAAATCAAATTATTATTATTATTATTATTATTATTATTATTATTATTATGGGGACAGACGATTCAGAGCTTTTCTGCGTAGAACTGGTAGGTGTCATCTCCCCGATTACGAAACGAAATGTTAGAATTATACCTTGTTTAATTACCTCTCCCCCCGGTTTCATTACTCCTGGACATCATATTTTTAAATTTTACCGTCTCATAGTCAGAAAAAAAAATACAAACAAAAAGAAGATAAGAAAAGAATACAAATTAATAGAAAAGACTTTTCTGTTCTCAACAGTACAATTCATTTAAAGAAATATAAATAATTATCATATGCAAAATAAAATAATTTATTATATTTTTCGTTTATTTATGTGTTACCCATATCCGGGCTTACTTTTTCTTGGCTGATTTTTGACCTGTCCATTCCAGGTAATAAATCAAATTTTGGTCAAACAGCTCATTTTTAGCAGCGCAGTTATAGAAATCTTGCATGATTTTATGAAAACTGCAATTTAGATCAGAGGTTTTTCTATGAAATTAGGAGAAAATAGACAAATTAATAACTAACTGAAATACTACGATATATTTAGAGGGTGTTCAAATTTAAATGATAGAAGTACAATTTTTTAATTTTTAGCATCATACTACATTTTACATTACAGCTTTATTATTTAAATATAACAACTAATTTTATTAAATAACTAATTCTTTATTTCGAAAAATATCCAAAATTTCTGGAAGTAATATGATTTAAACAATATTAAATTATTTTAAAAAGAATGTCTATAAATAGCGATTCTACAGATCTAATAACTAAAGATACATTAATAGAAAAATATTTAAATTCGATTTCCTCTGAGTACACAAAACTCAAATATTTACCGCTAAGATTTCAATCAAATTTATTATAATTTGAAAAAAAATGTCCCATGAAGCATTCTAATTCTTCTTTTCATGATATATTTGATAAAGGTTTTCCTGATTTATATTATAAAATATGTATATATCCATAAACAAGATTTTGTAAATTACCCGCGGCTGAGCGTGGAATTTTATTTTCTTATTAGTAGTAAATTCTTAAGATTTTTTTAAAAAGAAGTTTCTCTACGTAAAAAATAACTGCTATAAAGTGTATTCATTGCAAAATGTAAATTAAGTTATTTTCCATGCTTCAATTTATAAACTATACATCAGTATTTTCTAAGAAAGCATAGTAGATTTGAAAAGATTTTTCGAATGCAGGCTGTGTTTAGCAGATTTAAGATAAATCTTTTCCTCAATTTCTTTATGCTAAATTTCAAAATGTTTCGCAACAAAAATAGTTCTAAATGTAAAAATATCGGTTTTACTATTCAAAATCTCATATTTTGTTGATATATACGGCATTTCTGCAATAGAAGAAATCGATAAATTCAGGAAAAAAGAACGCTATATAAAGAAATATCCCACATGTTTAACTAATAAATTCTGTCTGAGATACATAATAATTAGCGTAACACTAGGAGATACCTCCTTTTTGATACTGGGGAAATTTCTACAAATATTACACAAGATTTGGTTTTTCGTTAGATTTTAGTTTTGAATGCCAAATTTAAAATTTTTGAAGAAAAATGAAGAAAAATGAAATTTTATAATGTTGATATTAATTCAATTTATATTTACATAATTAGTAACATGTTCGTGCTATTTTTTTCTATGGTTTGAATATCGAGTATCCCAAACATATATGTTCGGTCTTCATGAATAAATTATGGAATAATTTACAGAGCATTTAATTTTCAGCTATATTTTTTAAACAGAAGTCAATTTGGAAATCTAGAATGGTAATACAAAATTTTGGATAATTCTTCCAAATAATTTTCGAGTTAACATTAAAACTCTATCATTGCTATAATTTAAAGGAAAATATTATTCATTCAAAAATTTATTAATTTTGTCGAATGTATCGTTGTATATATAACAACGATCTCAATCATTCACAGGCTTATTTTATTGAATTGAATAGTATTACTATTTCAAATGATATTTTCTGTTGAAAAAGGATAATATTTCTTTTTATTAAATCTAAACCTTACAGTAACGAATTTAATTTTAGTTAAATTGGTTGCTGTAATGATCAGATTTAATAACAGTATCTTTAGAAATATCAAGATTCTAAATATCAAATAATTCCGGAAGTACACTACATACTTCTACAAAATTTACAATTTCGTTAAATTAAGGGTCTAGATTTAAGTTTTGTCCGGAAAAAGAAATATTCCAACTCCGCTCGTGCAAAAATAAATAAAAATTCTGATAGGTCTAACACAATTTCTACAAAAAATGCCAATATTGCTTAAGGGGACATGGAATTTCCTGACAACTAAATTGAAAAACATTTTACGAAATATTTAACTTCATGTATTTTACTTTAAAATACAAATAGAAATTATTTTTTTCTCAGTAAATATACACACCATAGCCCACATGTATATTGATAGAAATTAGTTTCGTACATAAATTTGTTTTCAAGAACTAATTAACTTTCTACATATTTTTACCTTCTTCTATCTTCAACAAAAGCAAGTCGTGTAATCGAAATTTTTTCGACTTCCGGTTTTTGACGGGTTTACACGTTTTAGAAGTCAGAGACTCCAAAAAACATGTTTTTTGAAAATGTCTGTCTGCCCCTGTGTGTGTTTGTGTGTGTGCCCGTATGTCGCCATTTACCATCAAAAAGTGTATCAAGATATGCATAGAATTGAACCAATTTTTTGTGAATGTTTTTTGTTGTGACAAGTAGGTCATCCTTCAATTTTGAAATATTCTGCCTGAAGAGGGCGTTGCGATTGCGCTTTATGCACCATTTACAATGTTGTACATCTTAAAGGTGTATGAAGTTATGCACAGAATTGAACCAAATTTATTGTGTAAGTGTTTGGCCATTGGCAAGTTGATCTCCCTGAATTTAAATAAAATCTGCCGGAAGGGGGATCTGCAATAGCGATTTTTGTGCCATTTTCAATATTGTACCAAATAAAAGTGTATGAAGTTATGCATAGAATTGAAACAACGTTTTGTGTAAGTATTTGGCTGTGGCTAGTTCGTCCTCTCTGAATTTGAAAAAAAAATCTGCCTATCATTCTATTGTCCATCGGCTCGTGTAGAGACAGAAACTCGTTTTTACTCTATATAATTGACTAAAGCAAAAAATTAAGATGAAAATCAAAGTTCGTATTGTATTAAATTAAAATTACTAACGCATTAACATGTGTAATTATTTTTTTAAATATTAAAATGTATGTATGAGGTAGAAGAAAGTTTTGGGATTTGCACATCAAACCCGCTTAAATAATATGCCTGTTCGGTACATTTTTTTTAAACTGTAGAATAAATCACTTTAAAATTTGTTGTGTTATTTGAAAACATACTATATGAGAATAACAAGAAACAAATTCCATTTTGACTTAAAAGAAAAAAAAATTAAAATATATTACTAAAAACTTTGAAAATTTTTATTATTCTAAAGAATTTTTTCACTCAGACCTAAAATGTGTTAAATTAAATATATATATATACAGCTCATATTCAAAATATTAGAATAATTGAGAAAAAGTAACAAGAAAAAATTATTTGTCATTTATTTATTTTTTATACTAAGTAAATGCAATTAAATTTCTTATAAATTAAATCTGGAATGTTTAGATAAGATTTTGACATTTATAAAATATAAAATACAGCACAATAAATTAGGTATACAGCTTCCTTAAACACACCAGAATATTAGAATAAAATTTAGATTGGTTCAAAATATTAGAATATTTTATTTTACGCAACAATATTACCTTATGAATATGAAGTAAATGGTAGTTAATATTTTGTAGCATCCTCTTTAGCTTTCATAACAGCGTACAATCGATCTTGCATACTATATACAAGGTGTTTACAAACATTTCTATCAATATTAGCCCAAATAGACTTTATACGTGCCACTAACTCAGTTTTACTTGAAGGAGGATTTTCTTGAAGTTTTTTCTTCATTATACACCATAAGTTTTCGATGGGATTAAGATCTGGTGAATTTGGTGGCCAAGGAAGTACCTTAATGTTGCGTTGGCGGAACCAATTCTTAGTTGACACCGAGGTATGCGGGGACGCTAAATCTTGTTGAAAGATGAAATCATCTTCAAATAAATCTTCTGATGATGGAATCATGTGATATTCTAAAATTTCTTGATATATCAGAGAGTTAACCTTTTCGTAGACAATGCATATCTTTCCAGGTCCTTCTGCACTCATACAACCCCAAACCATGACACTAGCAGCAAATTTTACGGAACGTTTAAGGCATTCTTTATCAAATGCTTCTTGCTTCATTCTCCAAACTCGAATACCTTGATTACCATATGAAACACAAAACATACTTTCATCACTAAATAATATATTTTTCCAATCTTCATTGCTCCATAAACGTCTTGATTTACACCAATTCAATCTTATACGCTTTTGTCTTGCAGTCATGAGAGGTTTTGTTTTCGGTACGCGAGATTCAAATTTAAATTTATGGAGACGTCTTAATGTTGTCGATGTAGAAACTTCAACTCCTTCTTCTTTCCATTTTCGGTGCAAGAATCGCACACTTTTAAAACGGTTTTTCTTAACTATACGCTTCAGTTTCCTGTCATCTCTAGCAGATGTTTTTGGTTTTCGGCCACCATTTCGGCCACCATTTCGGCGATTATTTTGAAATTTTCCAATTTTTGAATATTGTGTTAGTATTTTACTAACGCTCGATTGCGAACAATGTAAATAATTCGCTATAAAACATTGATTTTTACCGTGCCGATACAAATCAACCATACGATGTTTAGTAGATTCAGGAATATCACTCACACGGCCCATTTTAAGACGAACAAGTAAGAAAAAATCATGCGTTAAGCATAGATTATGAAGCACTTTCCAACACTTAATGAAATCTTTAACAAAACTTTGTTATTTAGGGAAATAATAGTGTATAGCCAAATGTACCCAAATATGTATTCCAGTACATTAGAACAGCCCTGTATTTCATATGTCAGTTCATATAATGGGAAAATTTAGCTTAGCAAGAAAATACCCAGTAGCTTGAAATTTGTTTTTCAGCAATTCATACTATTAGATGGAAACATACTTGAATACTTTTGTTCAGCCCTGTAGTTTACACTGTACCTTTATTACATGTCAGCATTAGGCTAAAATTTATTGTAAACAATTTTAAAACAACTGAAATCACATTCTCATAAATCATCATTCATAGGCGTCCATGTACCGAATTCTTTGCGTGGCCCTGTATATCCCTTTATCTATATTCTGCAAACATTTCTCAGTAAATTGAATGCAGCTCAGCGTAAAAATGCATAGCTTATTTAAGAACCACGTTTAAATAATTTACGCTCATATTCAGTAACTTTGGTGAGCTCTTTTGGGTAGCCCTGTATATCAACTATAACATTTATACACACCATATAATGTGCATATATTTAGCGAAATATAAACGCGAATATCATAATTAAAATGCATTTCATCCCTCCATCAGCCGTCATCGGACACATATACGGTACTTTGGAAAGAATACACCATTTGAAATCTTTTGTATGGCCCTGAAAATGCTATGTATTTCATATTATGCAAAACAGTAGCGTATAATTTATATTAAGCTTCAGTGACATATATGAATTTTATTATACATGAAAAAGCTTAATATATTTAAAATATGTCACACACAATTCCCCCTTTAACCATTATATAATGGAATTGTTTTGTGTGGCCCTGTAAATGAATAATAGCAACATTTTCATTTTATATTTTATAGAATGCATATTTTAATATGTTTGACAGGGTATAACATCCTTAAAATTCCGGTGAAACGATTTTTCCCTATAGGCCGTAATGTAATGGGAAACTTTTGATTCGCCCTGTAGATAAACTAATCATGGTAGAAACTTCATTTTCGATAGGACTTGTGCTAGGGTAAACGTCAATAACGTCCTAAAATTTCATGGCAATCCGAGTATATTAACATTTTCCCCCATGGGCCGTAATGTAATGGGAAACTTTTGATTCTCTCTGTAGATAAACTAATCATGGTAGATACTTCATTTTCAATAGGGTTCGTGCTAGGGTAAACCTCAATAACGTATAAAAATTTCATAGCAATCCGAGTACATTTACGGGAGTTAGAGCGCGGACAGACGGACAGACGGACAGACGGACAGACGGCCAGACAAACCGAATGCATAAGCACTTTTCAACTTTGTTGAAAAGTGCTAAAAAGAAACAAACTGCAAAAAAGAATACTGATTTTAAATAAAATAGTCTGAATTTAATCAATGATGCCACCAGTTAAGAATTGGTAATAATTAAAGGAGAATTAATGTAAAATATTCTAATATTTTGAACCACTTGAATAAATATTCTAATATTTTGACTTATCAAAATAATTTTTTTTGCAATTAATCTTTTCGAAAATGATATTAAATTTAAGATAACAAGTAAGTTTAATCAACAATAAGTTCTTAATAAAAATATCGTTTGCATATTTTTATTAAAAGACATTAAATTACCAAACGATATTTTCAATTTCTGAAAAAAAGGTAATTATTCTAATATTTTGAATATGAGCTGTATACTTACGCAATTTTGGCAAGTTTCGACTGTTTACCTAAAATAGAATTTTATAAAAGTGTATTAAAGCATAGAAAAATATGTTTCGATTTTTTTTTAAATTGTATATATACTTCTACACACCGGTAGCACTTAAAATATATTATTTAAAAACCTTACAGCCAGAGATGGGCAGTATCGAAAATACATGTATTTGAAATACATTTTCAAAATACATTTGTATTTTGTATTTTAATCTGACTAAACGAAAGTATTTTGGTAATGTATTTTGAAATGATTTTTTCAAGTATTTAGTATTTTGAAAATACATTTCATATTCAAAATACATTTTTGTAGGTTTCCAGTTGCTTCGTTAAAACCGCAGATGTAAAATTCATAAAATAATAATACGAGCCTGCCTGTTTTGTTTTGACTTATAAGGTTCGTTTCTGAAAGTTAATGCAAACAACCTTTTCAACTACTAATACGATAAGAGATAAGGATTAGAATGAATGCTTCTGTTATAGTTAGGCGTTTTTGCTGAACTGTTACAATTCTAAAGTGCTAGGTTTTATAATTATAACGTATCTTAGAGAACGACAAAAACGACTGTGGGATAAACAGGAAGAATTATTTAGATTTTTGCTGTGTCTAATGCTTTTATCAAAGAACCATAGAAAAAAGTAATGTAGTAATATAAAAGAAATGTAATTTAATGTTTGTTTTGAGAAATAATGCCTGATATTTTTCCAGCTTCAAATGATAATGTATCAAAATAATTACTGAATTGCAACAGAACATGTTGCGCTATAATATATGGGAATTTTTAAAAAAATAATTTATGTTGATAATAATGGCAGTTGTTAAAGTATCACGACAAATGTGCAAAACAAGATCTATCATTATAACTGCAACTTTTGAAGCAAAAATCAACTTTAAAACACATTTATGGTAAGATTTTTAATTTTATAGCGTTATATATTGATCGAAACATTTTTTTCTAGTCCTTTTGTATCTATTTTTTCAGAGTTCGGGTAAATTTTAAGTTACTCGTGATATTCATTTGCAAGCGAATTTTACTATATAAGTAGTTCTATTTATTGATATACAGTTCAAATTTTCATTAATTGCATTTATTATTGAGTATATCAAATATTGCATTTTTTATTATAGACCTGTCCTTACTGGTGATACATGTTTATCTAGCATGGCTTTGCAATTTTTTTTTTTTTTTTTTTTTTTTTTTTTTTTTTTTTTTTTTTACTCATTTTATGTTTATTTTATACTGTTTGAAATAAAATAGCACAATGAAAATATAAACTAGTATCGGACCAAAACGAAAATTGCTGTACGAAACCAAAGTTGGATTCTTTTTTGAGTTTCGAATGTTAACGGAAGTTTTACAGATGAAAGTTTCAATATCAACGAGAATGTTAATTTGGTTAATTACAAAATCATCCCCCCTTTAAAAGAATATTTATGATTTTCAATATGTAGGCATGTGCATATATTTGTTTAGACTAAAATTTACAAAAGATTAATGAAACATTATTTTGTATTTTGTACATATTTATAAGAATAGAAATTTATGCATTACTAATTGTGAAATTATTTATGTATCCTGAGTATCCCGAGATTATTTATGTATCAACCGAGATCAGCATTCATTGTTCAGAGATTTTAAAAATGTTTAACATTTCATTTGCAAATTAATCAAAAAATATCAATAAATGATTCTTTCAGAAAAAGCAGTGTATTCATATTTAAATAAAAATAACAGGTTTTACTTTGGAATCTATATTACAAATATAGCATGCTTATGTTTAAATACATCTTTACAATAAAACTGACGGGAAATTACGTTATGAGTATTTAAAATATTTTTAACAGCGCCATCAGAAATGGGGGGGGGGGCGAAAGGGGCTGTCGCCCTGGGCGCGGAAATTGAGGGGGCGCCAAATTTATATTACCAACATTATTTTTGGCCTATTACGAGGAGAAGTTGGGTAGAACGGACGTGCGCCAAATTGAAACTTTGCCTTGGGCGCAGTTTTTTCATCGCACGCCCCTGATTTTTAATATAATGATTCATTCAAGATTGAAGGGTGTTTAAAACACACCATGACGAAGAATGATGTATTAATAGAAAACATTTATTAAATACAAAAAACATGACTTTAAAAAAATTAACTTAAAAAACTTATTTGGTATCATGATACCCCAAACTTTGTATTTCTACACATTATGATATTCCCAAGTTTTAAATGAAAATATTTAACATATTTACTTAATATTCCTTTTTAAATTATTTCTTATTTATTATTCATGCAAAACATACTTATATTTGCGTAGTAGTATTCGAGGCATTAACGAATTATATTTTTAACAAACAGAATTATGTATTTATTATTATATATTTAACTAACTTCCTACGAAGGAGGCTGTAGTGTACAATTCTTTTACATATATGTGTTTATGTATACGTCCAAGAATAACTGTTGAACTGCCGCTTTGAATTTTACTCACTCATTCTTTTTATTTTTCTGTATCTTTACAACAAAAAAATATTGAATTCGTGAAAAAATTCGACTTCAGGTTTTCGAAGGATATATATTTTTGAAGGTCCTGAACACTGACAGTTTTTAGGAAATGTCTATTTGTGAGTTTATCAGTGTACGATGCAAATTTTGTGGGCGCTCTATCATAAAAATTAATGCACAGAATTTAATAAATTTTTAGATTTACTTAGACATTTACATAAGTTATTTTAAATATTAGGTAATAATGTAACTCTTCTCTCGCTTATATGCGGCGTTTTTCACAATTTTCGCAAAAACTGCATCTCAAGAACTAGTGCAAGGATTTTCATCAAATTTCTGATTCAGTTAGACATTGACATAAATTGTTACCGATTAAGTTTTGGTGTGAATTGCGCAGCAAATAAGGACGCTGCTATGCTACATTTTTCACGATTTCTGTATTAGCTCTATCTCAAGTAGTAATGCATGGATTTTCAACGAAATTTGGATTTAGTTCAATCTTAATATAAATCGTCACTAATTAACTGTTGGTGCAAATTTTCCTGCGGGTAGCGCTGTTATACTGCATTCTTCAGGATTCACTGTAAATCCTAGATTTCAGGATTTTAAGAAGAATTAATGTACTAAATGTCACCAAACTTCATATTCTGTTATGTATTATTATTAACTATTACTACCAATCACCGAAATTCAGTTTCGGCCAAAAACCTGCTTTGTCTATCCTTAATTATAAATTCTCCAAAAATATATTTATTAAGTAAGTATCAGTTGGAGAATTTTTTTTTTTCTTTTGAAGGACAATTGTAATTTCCAAGAATAATTTTGATTTATAGATTGTTTTGATAATATTTTATTCCTATGTTTAAAATCAAGCTGAATTATACCCAAGAAAGATTTTATATTTTTGCATATATTTTAACATTTTATCTGTAAGTATTCTTCGTTTATTTTATAAAGTGTATTCTGAAATAGATTGATTTGTTTTCTTTATCTATCTTTCCTTTTGCTTCTTTATTTTCATAATTTATAATTTCAAAGAATTTAATCGGTATTACAAAAACACCTAACAGTTGCGTTGTGCAAATACAAATAAGAGGTCTACACAGGCCGAAATTATTATGTCCGATTTAAACTGAACAAAGACTTTTTTGTTCGGCCCATTAAGACACAAAACAAAAATTATTGGCCCGGACCAGTATAAAGTTAAAGTTTCTATCCGTAGAAAATAAATATTAACACAGCCTGATACAAAATGTAAAATCTCGAAATTAGCCTGGCTCAATATAAAAACCAAAAGTTCGGCCAGGCCCTGTTCGTACAAAAACTTCATTGGCTCGGTCTAATTAAATTTCCAGAAAACATAAATTTCTGTGTGGATGGAGTTAAAAATCATTTTGTACGAGGAATTTTAATCAAAAATACTTTTTTCCCCATGTTTATAGACTTTCTTTTAAAAAATCACTTTGGATTGCGATGTTTAAGTTTAAAATGAATCTTTATTTTTATCTAAATGTTTTTGTTATAATTAAGGCTGTTCTTAAACAAAAAGGGTAATTTTATGAAACACATTTTAGTTTATTTTTGTTTGGAAATGCATGAAACTAACAGGTGTAGAAATTATTTAATCGCCATCCATTTTCACATAATTTGCAAATACAATATATTTTTGAGAAAATAGTGTCAAAGTGGGCGTTTTGAACCGAATTTCCTCGCGAAAGAAAAATAACCACTGAAACTGGGGGGGGGGGAGAATCGTGCTTGTCACGTGATTGAAATCACTTATAACTCAACAGATAATTTATTGATAAAAAATTGATAATTCAGTTCGATTCCAAATCGCTTCCACAGTCAGGCCATCCAATTTCATATATTTCCGTTAAAAAATGGATTTGTAAATATGTCAAAACATTTTGCACTTGTTGTGCAGAGCAGACGAGAGCAGCCTTGATATCATTTTATGCCTTGGAAACTTAAAAGTCGAAAAATGTTATACAGTAAAATTTTCTAAGAAGAATTCGCTCAGGATAGAAGATAAAATAGATTATAGACAGGGTTATAGCAGGAACATAGCTTGTTCTAAATTTATCATATTCTCTTTCTTGTTATTAAATTTATTTTGCATGAATCAATACATTTCCCGTTTAAGATATGATTTATAGACAGATTCATTTTCAGAGTTTCCTTTGCTATGCTTTAATTTTATTAGCCAGAAACATACTTACTATTCATAAATAATAATAATAATTTTAATGGTAAAATTATAGCAATTTAAAAATAGGGACAATTTTTTGAAAAAGAAATTGTTGGATTGGGCCAGATTTTACTGATTTTTCCCATAGGTTGACCGAGACGGAATGAGCCAAGGATTTCCATATACGGGCTGGATCGGGATCTATACTAATATTTTTGACTAGCGCAACTAGTGCTCTAGGAAGAATGAAGAACAATCCCAGTCCCCCGGATCTGGAAGGTCAGGCCCGGCCCGAATCTGCAGAAAAAAGTAAAGCCCGGGACCCGAAAGAGCGATGACGAGGCCCATCTGAGTATCTTTCTGAAAAAAATAAACCCGATACCCGACCCGGACAGCCCGGAAAGTCTAAAAAACAGGTCTGGTCAGGCCCGACCCGAGTGTCGTGGATTAAAATTAGTCAGCTAACTTTGCCGGATACGGCCTGTGCAAACATCTTATCTCATAGACTTTTTTTTTACTTTTTCAAATGTATTTTTCATTTTGAATGTATTTTGTATTTGGAACTTTTTCAATTCGAAAAGTATTTTGTATTTTGTATTTTAGGTTCTAAAATTAATGTATTTTGTATTTTGTATCGAAAATGATTTTCGATGTATTTTGCCTAACTCTGCTTACAGCACAACAATCTTTTAAGTCCATTTAATTTAGCACCATAATCGTTTAACTCTATTTTTTAAGCTGATTACTAAACACTTAAAAAATTGAACAATTTTAGAATTCATTTATTGAGGTTGTATATTCGTCCGGACTGGTTACTTCAATACAGAACCTTGCCGGTGAAAAAAATCCTGTGTTGGCGATTATTTACTAACATAGCAATTAAAATTCTTTAAAAAAATTCTACTTAAGGAAATAAAGCATATTGCAGATTATTTTTACATTAGTCTTGGAATACGTATTAAGAACATTAATGATCTCTTAGACAATTATATTCCAATGATGACCAAATAAATTGTGTAATTTCGGAATGAAAAAGAAAAAATTAAAAAAAAATTATTTTGATCTTTATAAAAAAAAAGTATACATTGGCAAAAAAGGTTAGAAATTACCCAACGTTAGTCGCCAAATGCAACTAAATTATTACATTTGGAAACCACAAAACTATACCTAGTCATCAAATTTGACGCCTAGCTTTATTTCACTTTATTTATTTATTTTTTAACAAATGCTTCCATTCCGACCCCTGCCGCAAACACTTGAAGAATCCGGTTTCCCATAAAATATTAGACAGTAGCATGTGTTTGAGACAAATCTTTCATTTGTCAATCACCTTTAAGATGACTTCACTTTAACCTAATGATTGATAAAATTGACCAAGGTCCCTAAAACTCTCTCATACATTATTCAAAAGCATGGTTTAAAACTTCCATGCACCTTTCAATCAAATCTAAATTGACTTCACTTTAACCAAAGACTAATAAAACTGACCTTAAAGCCACATTTCTAAAGTTATTTTGACAATTAAAAGATTTCAATGCTGAAAAGGCCTTTAATTTATGGTACTCCGGTGTAATGAACGGTCGAGTTAAGATACCTAAATTTAAAAGCTGAATATCATGATTTTAATGTTCGTATAGTTTGTTTGTATTTTCATATTTTGTATTCATAATAGTTTCATAAAAAAACTAGTTAAACAGTTTTCTAGAATCCATACATTGTAGTTTAAGCAAGTTTTACACTTTTACAGAAAGCCATTTTTTAAAATTAATTAAGAAAGAAATATAGTGTTTAATATATATTCACCCTCCCCCTGTCCTAACATACAAAAACAGAAACAATATTGTATTATCATGGTTGCAAAAAGAAATGAGAAATTATGATGCAACGTAAAATTGCAACAATGAAATGTTCTTTGGCACCTAGAAAAAAAATTGTAGGCTTCATTTGACACCTTTTTTAAAATTTCCAATTTCTAACCCAGATCTTTCTAACAAAGAAAAGAAATATTTTTCTGTTACTTATTAAACCAAAGTGAATTTCTAATGATTATATTAATAACTAATTTATAAAATTACAATAAAAAAAATAAGATAAGAGATGAAGAAATTGCCGGTTCTAAGTGTTACAGATTCCTAAATAAACTCGCTTCCGGCAGGACCAAAATTGATGGAAGAAAATTGACTGTAAATTACACACTCTAGCCCATATTGTCTCTAGTGTTCTGTTGTTTTTATTTTGTCTTCGGTTCCAAAACAGGATATTATCTTTCCATTTATTTATTTGTTTATGTTTCAAGATTGAATCAAAACTACTTCTTAAACTTATTTCATTTATACTGCTTTTTAAGAGACAAAATTGCATGTGTTACTGCCTTCGTTTGAGTGAATTTGGTAATGAAACGAGATCTGTCAGAAAAAACATTAAATTTTTAATATCATTTACATTAATAGGATTTCTTTTTCCATCTGGATATACATATGTCCGTTTGCTAAATGTAAGAACAGGGCTTTTTATCTATGTAAAATAACACATATCTCGTTTTCCTTTTTTTATTTTTAAGATGGTTTTTAGAAATTTAAATAAAACTATAACTGTGTGAATTTAGTATTTTTGGGTGTGTGTTACATTCTGCACTAAAGAACTAGTAAAGCTTTTTAAATTTTATACTCTAAATTTCTCATTATTTTGAAAAATTTCATGAGAAAGCTCAGTTTTATAGCTCAGTTTTAAGCTCAAATTTATTTAAATTTTTTTATTCTTGTTTTATTAAAATGACTTTTAATATAGTTGTTAAATATTAAATCAATTATTACAAAACATGAATACTTTATTTTTAGTGTGTAACTGACACAAACGTAACACTCGAACGGCTACGAAAGGTATTTTTGACCGCTATCATATGAATATTTTATGGTTCAAACCTGAAATTTCATTATAAAATAAGTTAAAAACATACAAAGAAGAAAAAAGTTAACTGAAAAAGTTGAACTGTTTTTTAAATCAAAATATGGTGTGGAATATTTTTTATAAAGCTTGGCTAAAATTTCCCGCCTTTCTAGTGTTAAGCAGTTATGCCGGAAAGTGTCATTAAAGGTTTTGTAATTAATTACACTGATGACTGACACGGAACTTTCTGTTTTGGCCGCGTGTTTATGCTGTTAATCATCGGTGACTGACAGTGTAAAATAACAGTATAAAGAGCCTTCTAAACAAAAAGTTCAGTGGCGGTCACCGGTGACTGACGTGGCAATCAGCATGTTAACTTAACTTGGTTTTTGTATTCAAAGATGGAAATTTGTAATTGATTTCTCACTTACTTCTAATAGGCTAGAGTTTAAAAAAAAATGTGTACACAGATGTGCCTTCGATGAATATACAACAACATTTTAATATTTTTGGAACATAATTATAGAGTTAAAAGATATTTTACAGCTGTCTTTGGGAATAAAATATAAGAATAGCTACTATAGATAGGAACTCCTAACTATATTTAAGTTATTCCCAAAGGAGTAAGAATTAAATTAATAAAAGTAAAAATCATTTTTTGGCCTTTTAACTTAACTTAATCTGGTTTTTGTATGCAAAGATAAAATTTTGCTGTTGTTTTTTCACTTAATTCGTAATACGCTAGAATTATATAACAAAATATATACACAGATGTGATTTCAATGAATACACAACAGTAATTAAATAATTTTTGGAACATCGTAATACAATTAAGATGTACCTATAGCTGCCTTTGGGAATAAAATATAAGAATAAGTGCTATCAATACAAATCGTGACTATATTTAAGTTACTTCTAAAGAAGTAAGTACTAGATCAATAAAAACAAGAATTCTTTTTCAGTCTTTTAATTTAACTTAACTTGGTTTTTGTAATATTATGGAATTTTGCAATTGATTTCTCACATATTTGTGATAGGCTAAAATTATAAAACAAAATACGTACACAGATGTATTTTCAATAATGATAAAACATTTTAATATTTATGGAACATAATTGTAAATTTAAAAATTAATTTTAAGACATTATAACAATTAGCCGGCCGCATGGGAAATTCCCAAGTATTTGTTACGATTAGAAATATTTATAATTTGCAAAAACAATGCCTTTAAACCTTAAAATGCATTATTTTTTAAAAATCAATTTAAAAATCTTTTTGGACTTTTGTTTCTTAAATAAATCACGGGAAAAATATTTTAAAAAATCTATATTTTTTTTTAAGCATGGTTTACAGGTTGTTGCTAATTGACAATACTGGGGGGGGGGGATTTTCATTGATAAAATTGTAGAATGTTACGGAGATATGAATTTTAAGAACTATGATAAAGAATAAAATTTACTTGCTAAGTAGAGAATAAAATAAGGCAATTCACAAGAGTCCATATAAAGCAAAAAGCCACAATTAAAAAAAAAAATCTATCTTTAATCTTAAATAGCACTATTGATGCCCTCTACATGTTGAAAATGGATTTAATATGATTTTCAGCATGTATTTTTATAAGCAACAGTAGGCATTAAAGCTTCATTATTATTCTAATAGCATTTTAGAAGACTAAACTGGATAGGTAACACATGGCATTTGAGGGTTAAAAATATTCCAAAGTTAAATATATATTTACTTTCGCCAAAATATGCAAATTGTCTATGAAATGTAATAACGAAATATTTGTAACATTAAAAAGTAGAAAACAAAAATAAAAAATAATATAGCAATTTAAAAAATATACATATTATCGTTTAATAATCTAATATTAATTAAATAATGAGTGTAAGTTGAGAAAACATTTTAGAAATCCTGAATTAAAAAAATTTTTTTTTCCTGATATCGTATCTTAACAAAGGAAAAAAAAAAAATATTTTTTAAATATAATTTCATTAATTCATGCTTTCTGTGAAGCCTGAAGAATGGCGATGAGTTTTGAATATAGCTATAAATATATATATTGTTATGAAAGTGTTTGAAACAACGGAAAATTAATATGAAATCAAGGGCGATTTTTAAGATAAATTTTGATTACTTATAAAAACTGTTTTAAAAAATCTATTTCTACTTTCATACTTATTTCAGTTCTCAATTTTAAGGAAATGAAAACACTTTAATTCATGCGCTTTCAAAAGATAAACAAATCCTTTTTCATACTAAATAGTTCATTAAAAATTTCAATGATTCGTAAAATTTAAATAACAAATTCTTATACTTTCTTTAATGGACAAATTAAATACACATTTTTGTTATTAAAATGTTATTTAACTTTGTCGGTTTATAATGCACTTTTTACCTTAACCTCTTCAGACCTGACACATTTTAAGCCATCGTAAAAATTATTTCACAGTTTGTTTCATCTGTTTATACGTGTAGAAACATAATTTAGCAATAAAAATTAAAATAATAAATATTAGTTTATATTTACTAGGAGGTACACATATGTGCACCTCAGGTTCATACTGCAAAAAATACTTTATTTTTCAAAAAATTATTTAAACAAGGAATTTGGTGAACAATTAATACATATAAGATTATTTTACGTGCTATTTTCGAAAAAATACCTTTTTTATACATAGAGATATATATTGCACTTACGTTGTTTTCGCTGTGGTTCATTTGCGGAATCGTCTTCAGAATCATTTTCAGATGAATAAATTTTGAGTGGTCTCCATGGTCGTCGTTCTTCACTTACTTTGCTCTTATATTTCATCAGTACTTATGCAATCTCTAAAAATACCGCAAGAGAGACAATCTAACTTTTCGAGGAATCTCACCTGTTTTGCAATTTCTGATATACATTATCCAATAAATGGAAATAACCAAATCTATAAAATGTATATGAAACTCTTGTTGACTCCTTTTTTGTGTGAATAGAATAACGCTAGTAAACTAAACATCTATCATTTAAATTTTTACCACCCATACACATTTTGTATTCGCAATTGCAGGTTGTGTTATATTAATTTTACAGTTTTGATCTTTAGACTACTTAATACAACTGCTCTTGGGATTGCTATCGATGCAAATCGAAAGCAAAGTTACACATTTGTTATCTTTCCCGTTTAGTATACACATATCCTTCCCTTAGTCACTCATCCCACTCTCCGTGTTACAAATCTCGATCATTCTTGATTTTTTTATCTGCTCCTCCTAGTCTTTTGTTCATAATCATTCCAGTTTTGTAAATATTGTTCCTCAATAAAAAAGTGACAAGTTTTACACTAGTAAAACACTGTCCTAGTAAATCACCCGTGTGTTGTCTTTTGGTATAAAATTAAAAAACAATTTGACAATGCCTCCACCTACACCTAATCATAATTATTTTGAATCATCAGCTGGTACAAGTCCTTTTCAATGATATATTTGGCAGTCAAGGCTATGGCCATCCCTGGTGTATAATATAGTTTTTAATCTCAACGGATTTGATTTTAACGGCACAAACTGGCTAGATCCACAACGTCCAACACTGTAAAAAAATTTTGTAAAATTCCAGTAGATGTACCGTAAATTTCACGGTACTTCTACCATTTTCCCTCTTTACGGTATGAATACCGTATTTCTAAGGTATATTAAGTGTAAAAAACAGTTTTTTGTACTGTTTCGATTAAAAACGGTATTTACACAGTAAAATTATTATTTTTCCGTAAAAACTCGGTATTTATACCGTAAAATAATTATTTTTCAATAAGGAAAACGACATTGTAAAAATTTTCGTAGCATTTCAATAGATGTACCTAAATTTTACGGTACGTCTACTGTTATCATTCTTTACTGTATGAGTACCGTATTTCTAAGATATATTAGGCATTAAAAAAACCAGTTTCTGTGCTATTTCGATTATAAACAGTATTTATACCATAAAATGACCAATTTCTATGCTATTTCAATTATAAACGGTATTTATACCATAAAATGATTGTTTTTCAGTAAAAAGGCGATATTTATACTGAAATTAATTATATTTCAGTAAGGGAAAATATGGCATCCTCGCCTCGGTGTACGGCATTCTCTCAAGCGATGTTCTTGTTGTTGCTATGTAAATGCGCGCTGGTCAGAGGAGATGGGGGAGTGCAGCCGTTAACTTGTTTTGGAGTCCAAAAATCTCAAAGGGTCACAACTCCTGCAATACACACTGTTTATTATAATTTTTATGGATACCATAATGTAACAATAAAAAAAAAGAAAGGAATGTATTTACTTTTGTTAAATAGTATTAAAGAAGAATAGATAATTATTAGAATATATAATTATTATCTTTAACTACAAGAAAATAAATAATGTAATTTATGAAAGATGACTAAAGTAGTCTACAAAGTAGACGAGGATTTATTAAAGATTCACATGCAATTTATGTGTCTTGCGTGTCTGTGTAAGGGGGGGGGGGTGTGACTGATTCTGGGCCCGTCACGGTTCTCGACGGCCTGAATAGATGTCGTCTTTCTAGTGGGAACTTTTAATCTATCATACTGAATGATGTCAAATCCATCCTTAATTTTTATTGGAGAATTATACAATTCATAGAAGTGAAATTCTAAGATTTTAAACTAGTTTAATTAATTATTTATTCATAGTCATGCAATTGTAATTGTAATATTATGTACCATTGAATATACAGGGTGTCCCTAAACAAATGGTATATACGCTAAGAGGTGATAGAACACATCAAGACGAGTAATAGTAAATAGGAAACCAAGGGTCCCAAACGTTTTCCAAAGGAAATAGCCGCCATTAAAGTTTGGGGTCCTAAATTTCAAATACACATAAAAAACGGAAAATTGGTCGATTCATTTGCGGTTTTCACTAAAATTATTCTTTATGTTGGTATTTTCTTGAAAATAAATTATAAAGATAAATTTCGAAAAATGTCGATAGAGGGCGCTTTAGACTTTAAAGTAATGAAAAACTATTTTTTGCATCTCATTAAATGGTTTCGTAAGCTTAGACTTAAATTTTGAGCTCATAATCTGAATAGTTGGAAGCGGTTAAGTAGCACAAACTTAACTGAGTTCAGAAGGTTTAAATTTCAAATGATTATAAAAAACGGAAAAAGTGGTCGATTGATTTGCGGGTTTCACTAAAACTATTCTTTACGTCGGTATTTTATTGAAAATAAATTATAAAGATAAATTTCAAAAAATGCCGATAGAGGGCGCTTTAAACTTTGGAGTAACGAACAACTACTTTTTACGTTATTTTTTCATCTGTTTAAATGTTTTCGTAAACTTAGACTTAAACTTAAATTTTGAGCTCAAAATCTGAATAGTTGGGAGTGGTTAAGTAGCACAAACTGAACTGTGTTTAGAGGGTTCAAATTTCAAATGATAATAAAAAACGGAAAAATTGGCCGATTTGTTTGCGGTTTAAAATAAAACTATTCTTTAAGTCAGTATCTTATTGAAAATGAATTTTAAAGAAAAATTTCAAAAAATTCCGTTAGAGGGCGCCTTAAACTTTACAGTAACCAACAACAAATTTTAACCGTCATTTTTTGTATCTAATTAAATGCTTTCCAAAACTTGTTAATATTTTTTCGAAATCTTAGATTTAAACAACATTTTGCGCAAACTGAAGTGTGTTCAGGAGTTGAAATTTTAACCCCCCCCCCCCTCGAACACAGTTCACTTTTGCGCTACTTAAACACTCGCAACGACTCAGAATTTGATCTCAAAATATAAATCTAAGCATTTGAAAGCATTTAATAAGTTTTAAAAAAATAACGGTTAAAAATAGTTGCATGGTACTCCAGTGTCTAAGGCGCCCTCTATCGGCATTTTGTGAAATTTATCTTTAAAATTTATTTTCAAGAAAACACTGATTTAAAGAGTAGTTTTAGAAAAAACCGCAAACGAATCGACTAATTTTTCTGTTCTTTTTTATAGTATTCCATTTCGTTTGAAATTTAAACCCTCTGAACACACTTCAGTTTGTGCTACTTAACCACTCCAAACTATTCAGATTTTGAGCTCAAAATTTAAGTTTAAATCTAAGCCTACGAAACCATTTAATGAGATGCAATAAATAGTATTAGGATGGATTATTTCGTCAAACCAAAGTCTAAAGCGCCCTCTATCGGCATATTTTGAAATTTATCTTTATAATTCATTTTCAATAAAATACCGACATAAAGAATAGTTTTAGTGAAAAACGTAAATCAATCGACCAATTTTCCGTTTTTTATAATCATTTGAAATTTAAGCCCTCTGAACACAGTAAAACTTTTTGCTACTTAACCGCTTCCAACTATTCAGATTTTGAGCTCAAAATTAAAGTTTAAATCTAAGCTTACGAAACCATTTAATGATATGCAAAAAATCACGGCAAAAAATAGTTTTTTATTACTTCAGAGTGTAAAGCGCACTCTATCGGCATTTTTCGAAATTTATCTTTATAATTTATTTTCAAGAAAATATCAACATAAAGAATAATTTTAGTGAAAACCGCTAATCAATCGATCAATTTTTCTGTTTTTTATGTGTATTTAAAATTTTGGACCCCAAACTTTAATGGCGGCTATCTCCTTTGGAAAACGTTTGGGACCCTTGGTTTCCTATTTACTATTACTTGTCTTGATGTGTTCTATCACCCCCTAGCGTATATACCATTTGTTTAGGGACACCCTGTATATACCAGTGATATTCTTATGTGTTAAAAGGGTTTGTTCACCTTTGTGTATGCTCTTTGTGTTTCATTCAGTTGGATCCTCATACCGGACGTGCAGGACAAAGAAGTATGTAACATTTTAACTATTTTTAAGTGAAAGTAACTATTATGCATGTATTTTTATTACATTTTTAACTTGCATTAGTTCTTAATAAACTTCTTCTTTACTGTTATATATTTGTCTTATTAATTTATTTTGGGTTTAAAAATTATGACATTAATAATTATTTTTTTTAGCTATAACAAATAAGAAAATTTTCAGCTAAAAATTATTTGAAATTAAAAAAAATTTCAAAAAAAAAAAAATCTAATAATACAATGTTAAAAATTTCCGTGGTGGAATTTCAAAGTGGAGTCTATTCATGAAGTAAAATAAAGAGAACCCCCGAAATATGGTACTGCTTATTTTTTTGAAAACTCCAAGCTGGGCAACACGATGCGTTTTACCTTTTTATTTTTCCTTATTCAGCGACACACTAGTAACACGCATGTCCACGTTCTCTACAATTCTAATGTATCGAACGTTGCCTCTCTCAAATAATGAAGATCGTTGGCTAGTAAGTTGTCTGTTAAAAAAAAATTAAATGGTATAACGTATCGTGTGTGCTCAGATGGTGAAATTTTGGGGCCTATAAAGACCCATCCCCCGCGAATCACCACGTTCAAAATTTAGACAAAATTATCATAAAACTAGAAAAAAATACATCCTTATCAGAAAAAAATAATAAAATTCCAAACAGTCAGTTGGCTTAGATTTACGCTTAAACCACCAGTAAAACTGCAAACACCGGTCCCCTTTCCTCTACCAACCTCATAAATAACTAAAATTCATAAATCTTTTTCGCTTACGCTGTTAGAATTTTATCGAACTCAGACCCCAATCTCTATGAGCTCAGGAATTTCGTAATTAACAATTCTGTTGATCTAATCCTTAAAAAGGTGGTAAAGTTCAAAAACTCTAAAAATCGCAAATCAAAATTTTAGAACCTATCTCACTCGACGCTCTTTCCCCATATGGCTCAGTATTGAATTCAGACACTTTTCTCCGAGAGGGACTTCTGGGGCTCCGGAGGGTGGGAGAATGAAACCTTTTTTCCCAGTGAAAACACAAGAACTCTATTTTTCCGGGGGGGGGGACATTTTATTGCACTGGGGGGGGGGTCCCTCTGGGGCACCCCATTAATTCAACACTGATATTTCAAGACTGTTATTTTTGTTAAAAGAAAGGTCTCTCATTCGGTAACTCAATCTCTCCCCTCCAAATTCTGGAAAATTAAACATTAAAAACCATTTAGACAGTTAAAGTTAATTCACAGTCTCATCCATATGTCTTCAAACCTTAGACAATCCCCCCTCCCCCTATCTCTCTTCAGTCCGGCTTGGATAAATTATTCAGACTAGATCTTGAATGATATTTTCCTGTTACTTCAGTGGTAATCAGTGGAATTTTGATGCAAACACTACCACTGATGTTTTTAAAAGAAATAGTCGATGCCTCCTACCCGACTCAGTATGATCCATCGGATGGATCGACCTTGCTCTGTTAAAGATGTCTGTAAAAATGATTCCCTATTCCCTGATTTTACACTCACTTTACCATATTTCAAGTAAATTATAGAAACGCGGTTAATATACAAAAATTCCATTCGACCAATAAGGAGCTAATTGCAAATATAATGTTATTTACTTTTTGGTAATTTTGGACCCTTTCCCTCCCTTTAGATATCATACGTTACTTCCATCAAACTCCGTGCCCCGGTAATGATATCGTTATCAAAGTGTAAAAAAATTTTTTTAGAATTAAATTCTTTTGTTTTGAGTAACATATAAAACGGGTTAAATTTATTTTTCGCAAACTTTATTGATTCAATTGAAGATAATTTAATAAAATATCGCTTTATTCAAACAAAAATAGTTAACAAAATAAAAAAAAGATAATGTACTATTTTGAACAAAATACCACGTTACAGAGAAAAAGAGATAATTCTAATTGGGTCAAAAATGATATCGATATCAAAAGGATAATCACCCCCTTCCCCTAGAGATATCTTACGATATCATGTGTCAGACCCTCCCTCCCCCCTAAAAGAATAATGTTATATATACACAGCACCTAATAAAAAAATTAATATATCATTCTTGTTTCTAGTAAAACCATCGTAAATATTGACTGAGCAAAACATTTTCTTTGAAAATGTCTGATTATAGGTAAGATAATACAAAGCGTGAAAATTTGCTTTCGGCCGAAGTAATGGTGTCAGATTTTCGAGGCAAACGCCTTCTTTACGGGTAGCAGCATAAGTTTCAGTATTCACCAACCAACCAACAAATCTAATGGCGTCAGTTTGTTGATTTCGGGCAATGGAGAACTTGAGATCCGAGTTATTTATTTAAGTAAGTTAATCGGCTGTATTTCTTGTTTTCCTTTAACTTACATAATTAGATAACTAATTTGAACTATACATGTTTTAAATTGTTTTTTCTTAAAAGTATGTTATTCATTTCTTTGGCTAAGTTATATAAAAATTGGAAAATGAATTACTTTGTTAATGAAAAGTGCGTGTTGGATTAAATTGTGTTTAAAATAGCAAACTGACATCTATAAAATTTTGAATATTTTCTGTTCAATATTTCAACTATTTCCTTTTAAATTTAATCATTTTTACTAGAATATATGGGTAATATTAGTAATTTACATTTATCTTATTCAAAAGAAGGAAATCGACTTATTTCATTCCTCCTTTTGCTAGCAGGTCCCATTCCTTCCCATTATGTTCTGTTATATTAAACTGCTTTTAAGTTTAGTTAAAATTATGGATAATGTATAATATTAGGTTTTCTAAAGAGGGGAACTATTACAGCTACAGGTAAACAAGTCATTAATATACTTCAAATATTAACATTATAGTAAGCAAATTTATTTTTTTAATAAACAATTTTTTTTATACAAATCTAAGTTTATGCTGAAAAGCAACTTTTTTCAACTGAAGATTTGGTTGTCATTGCTCCATCTCAGTGGCGTAGCTAGGATAGGTGACACCCAGAGCGGATGTAAATTGTGTTACCGCCAGCCACCATGGTGTCACCCCCCCCCCACACACACACACACACACACCGATCCGTTATATTTTTTCATTCACAATTGTACGCTATTATAACAAATGACCATATCATTTCTCATTTACCTTTTGCCATGCATTGAGAAAAAAAACAGAGGGGGGAATTTTTACTTAACCCATAATCCGCTTAAATCAATGTGGTGTCTGTATGTCGAAGAAAATTCTTTCTTTTAAAGCTTTTTTTGTTATCCACTCGTTGGATAGATAAGATTTTTGTTCCCTGGTGCAAATATCTTATTTAAACACATCAGTCTGCATAAAATTTCAACTTCTTTTAGAAAAGAAAATTAAGTCTATTTCGTCGTACGCTAGAAATTTAATTTTATTTCAGAATTCTTTTTCCAAATGGTGTAAGATTATAAATATTTATTTTCAAATAAATATTGGGTGACAGCCGGGTTGGACCGCCCCCCCTGCCCCCCACTAGCTACGCCACTGCCTCCATCTAGTATTGTGATTGATGTTTAGAATAATACGTCATGAGGAAAAATTTCTGTCCTATTCTATCCCATTCTCCATTACTAACTAATATTGTAATAAATATTAGTACTATTTATTACTAATATTAGAACTAGTACTAACTAATATATCCCGTACTTGAATAATATTAATTAATTAAAGTTTGAAAACATAGTATATTAACACACGAAAAAAATCATAAAAACCTGATTTAAATAAAAAGAATCTGATTTAAACAAAGATATACATATATATTTTTTAAACTATGATTGTTTTGCACCTTAGTTGCTATTTAAAAGCATGCCTATTCATGCATATTCCATACATAATACTAATTTTGAAAATAGTGAGAAATGGTGTTTACATTAAGACTTTTTTGGTTTTAAATGTTTATAAAAAAAAAGACTTGTGCATTTGTTGCTCTTAACCCGGGAGAACACGTCCTTACCCAGTGTATGAATGGTCTTAACTTTGTCACCAATAAAATCAAATTATAACAACTACTTTATTTAGACGGAAACAATTCATACAAATTTTGTGATAAAATAAGTTGCAGATTACTTTTAAAAAATTAGTGGTTACAATTGTAAAAACCATACGCACTCAGGGTCTTTTAGGCCCTGTGCGCGTCCTCTCGGGTTAAAATTAGAGTCATCGTCCTGTTTAATTTCATAGAACACAGTAAAAAGAGGGGGGGGAGAGGAAATTAAGTCAATGTAAATCAGAATACACCAGTTGATATGGCCCTTTTAAATTTCAGCTGGCATATTTGCAAATCTGATTAAAAAAATTCACTGGCAGCTCATATCTGGGTGATTCTACGATAAGAGGTAATTTGTACGGCAATCCGTTTAAAACAGATTTTTTATTCTATATGTTGCTATTTTTTGCAATGAATCGCATCATCTTAATATACTTTATTAAATAACATCACGATTGAATGCCTAATTTAAACACGTTTTTCTGAAATTTCTTACAAAGTCTAAAAAGTCCCCTCCCCTGGCATGTCCCCTTGCAGGTTTCAATTTAACTTTCAAACAATACATATATTTTTTCCGCCAGATGCTTAGCTAAAGTATGTTTAATTGGAATTTAAGTAATTATACTTACGTATTATAAAATAAAAAATAAAATAATTTTGCTAATTTCAAATAATTTTTTAAATTAACTTTTGTCCCGCTTTTTTTGTGTCTCTCCCCTGTCACATTTCGTTCCGCTGAAACAAATATAAATTCAAGGATGGCTATATTGGAAGTAGTGCTTAAGGACATCTATTGGCTTGAAGTTAACAATACTAAACGCACAAGCCATTTAAGCGTCACCATTTTTAGTTGTTGCGACGCGACCGTGTTTTGTAGTGGTTTCGCACAGTGATTGTGTATCTCCCCTGGTAAGTCATAAAACTTATAATATTCATTTAATTCAATAGCATTTACTGCCCTAATTAAACAATACGGTAAAACTTAAGGTGAAATACACAATTAACCGAAAAACTAATTCAGTCAGCTAAAAAGTTTGAATTTACACGAAAATGTCTCTCCCCTGCCGTATTTCCCCTGGCACGATAACTGCCAGGGGAGCGAATCACTGACCAGAAAAAGTTATAAAATATGTATAAAGTGACTTGCCCTTATATGAAAAGGTAAAAAAACGGGACAAAAATCATAATTTAAAGGTTTTTGATCAAACTCAAACTTTTCTTTTTGGCCGAATTCTCCATGTTTTTGAACCTCTTATCGTAGAATCACCCATCTATGTGTTATTACAGTATTTATGTTTTCACTAGTGAGAAACTGGGTTATTTATTAAATTTTAAGTCAATTAAATGTCATTAAAACTAGTGTTTGATTAAATAGTCGATTCGGTATTTTGTGATTCCGCATGTTATACGATTATAAGTGTCATTAAACTAATTAAAAAATACTTAAAAATGTGTAGCCTATAATTCAAATACTTCGCTGAATAAATGCGAATTACGGCGTTTCTTGATCCCCCCCTCCTCTCTAGAAAAAAAAGCGCCTAGTTAAAGTCAAATTTCTGGAGTGATACTTTTTTAATTTGTCTTTTTTGCCCACAGAGAGAGTTTATTGAATCGGATTTAAGTCTTTGTGTTAAAAATTTACTTTCTGGTAAACTTTTTTTTAGGTAGATTTCGTATGAAATACTACCTATTGCAATCGCTGCGGTTTATATATATCACTTTTTTATGGCCACGATAACGTCTATAAGTCTTCAACAATCTCCACCAATCTGGTACATAAAATCAAAGGGGATAAAATCTCGGCTAAGTTCGTTAATAGGCAAAATCGGACCAAGGGGGTGAAAAACGAAAAAAAGCCATAACTTCTTAATTAAAGTAGATATCGAATCGGTTTAAAGTTTATATTACTTCTTAAATATGGGCCAAAAGTTTATGCATGACAGATTTTTGATAAATTTAGAAGGGAGCTCAAGGGGCGAAAAAAAACAGGAGTTTTGAGAGAAAAAAAATCATAACTTCGTCAATTTTCAAGATATCAAGTCCAACTAAATTTTTTGTAAATGTTCTTAAAATTATCTAAAACTTTTGTATTTACAAGTTTTTGATAGGACCAACTTTTACCGATGAAATAAATTAAAAACAAAAAGAAAAAGGGCGGTGAAAAAAGAGAAAAATCCATAACTCCGTTAAATTTTAAGATATCAAATCTGATTAAATTTATTTTATATCTTCTCAAAAATATCTACAAATTTTATAGTGACAAGTTTTTCATAGGACCAATTCGTATAGCAAAAAGAAATTAAACAAAAATAGGAGTTGGAGAAAAAACCTCAAATCCAAACTGCTTATATTCTGACTCATTTTTAAATTCATTTTTTTATTTTAAACGCATCCAAATGATAATAGATCCTCTTATTTAGAAACTGTATAAAGTGACGCATTGGTCAATTTTCTGATAAAGACAGAATATATTTTTAAAAAGGCTACCAAAAAGGGTATTTTGAACAGAATTTCTCAAAGTTATCAGGACTGAAAATTTAAGGAAGTATTCAAAGAAGAAATTGTGTTTTTTTCTGACTCGTTTTTAAATCCATTTTTGTTCTCAAACGCATCCAATTTACAGATTTTCTTATTTAGGAACTATATAATGTGATGCATTGGTCAGATTTTTGATAAAGACGGAATATATTTCAAAAAAGGCTACCAAAAGGGGTATTTTGAACAGAATTTTCCGAAATCATCGTGACTGAAAATTTAAGGAAGTGTTCAAATAAGAAATTGCGTTTTTTTCTGACTCGTTTTAAAATCCATCTTTGCTCTCAAACGCATCCAATTTACAGATCCTCTTATTTAGGAACTATATACTGTGACGCATTGGCCAGTTTTTTGATAAAGCTATAATATATTTTTAAAAATGCTGCCAAAGTGAATATTTCGCATAAAATTTTCCGAAGCAATCATGATTAAAGAATTAAGGATGTATTCAAACAACAAATCGGTTATTTTATGACTCATTTTTAAATTCATTTTTTTCTCAAATGCATTCAACTGACAGTTTTTTGTTGTTCAGGAACAGTATAATGTACTGTTTTGATCGATTTTTTAATAAATTCAGAATTTATTTCAAAATATGTTGTCAAAATGGGCATTTGAGCTGAAGTTTTCTTAAGATGATGCTGATAAAACCAGTTTTTGCAGAAAAATGAAATTAAAAAATTTTCATAAAAGTCCAGATGAAGTTATTAAACTGGGTTTATCTCTAATCATATATATATATATATACATACATATATATTTGTTGAAATGAGCACTCTTCAAAATCTACCTCCGCCTATAGGCCCAGCCGACAGGGATTTTTTTTTTTTAATTGGGATGGTAAAAATAATGAAATGTTTGATTTTGTGAAAGAGCCTATTATTCAATGAATTTTTTTTTAAATAGGCCCCAAATTTCGCTTTGATTGTGCCTTATTACGTAAGTTTACATTCAAAATTTACAGTTTTACATATTTAGATTTTAGACCATTGGTGTAAAAATCTAGGCACCAGCGGGGGGGCAATCACTCACCACGGGGTAAAATTTAATAGCATTCTAGCAAGAAATTTATACAAATTATTAGATGATACAAGACGAAAAAAAGTTAGTAGTGAGAGCATAGGAGCAATTGGCGCAAAGACTTTTGCACCCCTGTCTTAAAACAAAGAGGTCCAACCAATCCATATTTTATCACACGTTCTCAATATTAGAAATTTTACGGGAAGTGTAAATTATAATTATCATCTATTTGAGATCTTCGAAATCAGCCTGCGTAATTTTTGTGATAAAATATTAATAACAGTAAAAATCATTGATTTACAGTATAACTATTTAGTTTCTTACACATCAAAACCTTGTGTGATTTCTTTGTTTTTCAAATTGATTATTTAGAGAATTATAAGAATATAGTTATTATATTTTCGGGTTTTTTTTAACACATTTACTTTTTGATAATGAGTAATTTTAATATGACGGAAAAGCTAGGGGTCTTCCTCTGGTATTTTATTTATTTATTTATTTTCATAGTCATTATCGTCCAAAATCTTCAAAAATTTTTGGAATTAAAACATGTTTTCACAGTTTTTGACAAGCAATCCAGAAAAAATATTGATGTATATTAATAAAATGGCTGGTATAAAGACTTTTTTTCATTTGGTATATTTAAATCGTTAAGAAATAATATATGTTTATTTTCAATAACAGAAAATTTGGAATGGAGAAGGAATATGGCTTCCCAATTTCATTTTTGAAGTATGGTGGAGGAGTAGACTTGGATCTGATACCCAGTAGCAAAAAAAAATTCTCGATTGTCTGCGGCTGATACTACAGAGGCAGAAAATAATCCATAGGTAAAATGTTTTGCAATTGCAGCGTTAATTAAACATTTACTTTTAACGATTTTACGCGTTTTATTCAGTTCTGTTAATAACTAACTCACATTTTTGCATTCAGTAATAAAATGTTAAATATAACTTAAAACAAAAGAAATGTTTGATGAAAAAATAATCTGCAAAGAAGAAAAGAAAATCTGTAACACCCGTCTCCATTCTTTAACTTTCCGCTATAAGGCTTGCAATATGAATAGTGATTGCAAAAAATAGTGGATATGACTGGGTATCAGCATTTTTTTATTGCACAATCTTGATCATAGTTTCTTATTTTAATTTTTGAAAAACAAATAAAATCAAACACAAAGTCGATATTTGATTTTTTTTTTTTAATCAAAGGCTTGATACATTTCTTGTAATATTTCAAACCCATAATGGTAAAAATAATATAATGACTTTTAATTATTACTAATAGCATAATTTTATTTGTAGGTACATTTAACTCACACATAATCTAGCTAAAATAGCGTCTCAGTATTATCATTGTTTAACGCATACTTTTTACTTATTTCTAGTTAGATTTTAATTCCATACATTCCTCCATTTTAATTCCTCCTTTCTTCTCCAAATAAACTGAGTTTTTTAATTGACTTCTTTTCATACCCTGCCCTTCATTATAACTACAGATTCACAGTCGCGAGATGCCACACGCGGCTAATTTTATGCTGCGACTTGTAACTTTCGGTGCTTAAGGGGGTGCGGGAAACAAAAATATTCAAATTTTATTAAACAGTTTTATTACATTAAAAATTCTGCTTAAAATTACGTTTAAAACCTTGTTTCTATTTTAACTGTAATAAGAAATATGATTTTTTCTTTTTGGTTTCTTTTTAAAATCTAGTTTTCAAAGCAATCGTTCTCATAGAAATGACTTTCTGTGAAAATGCTTTTTTTCTTCATGCGTTTTTTCACCATTTCTTGTATTTAAATTATTTTAACCCAATAACGGTTAAAAAAAACCTTTGTTTAAATTTGGAACAAGACTTTTTCAATTGTTTTATATTAATTTTGCTTCAGCAAATTTCAAAACAAAAAATTTTATTTTGAAAATATGATTTTAAAAAATTACATTTTTTTTTTAAATTTTACTTTAAATATTTTTTAATTTTATTCAAATTAATGCTTTTAAAATTCCTAAATCAGAATTAAAGCTTATATATTTCTGTTTATATAAATGAAAAGAAATTCTACAAATAATATTTGGAGTTATAACGATTTTAAATTACCCCACTTTTTAATAACTACTAAATTTAAAAATTAAAAAAAAAAAAAACATTATGAGAAATTATGTCACGTGCTTTTGTTTCAAAATGATATGGTAAACCATCAGAAAAAAATTTCAAAATTTTAACTGAATAAATAACAATTACTTGACAATATGTGCATTGTTGAGAGAATGTATTAAATTAAGGATTTCATTTCCGACAATTCCATTTTTGTTTAAACACATAGCCTACACTAGGCTCGGTAAGAAATTTTCAATCTAAATATTAATTCTATAATATTGTTATTTACAGACCTCTTGCCCCCCCTCCCCCCGCCCGCCCTTTTAATATTTTAAATTTTTTTTTTTTTTTTTTTTTTTTTTTTTTTAACACAGGGTGCAGTACGTAAATTTCTACGTGTGCATTTCTACTTTTACTTACCCATCATACGTAGTATAGGGTAAATCTTGCAATCGTTTTGAAAATCGAAAAAAAAATTTTGACGGATTTACACGTTTTAGATAATGGAGATTCCGAAAAACATATTTTTAGAAAAAAAATTTTGCCGTCCGTCTGTCTGTTTGTCTGTCTGTAAACGCTCTATCTCCCGAAAAAATTGCGATAGAGACTTGAAATTTTGTATGTAGTTAGTATGTAAGAATGGGACGAGCCCTATTTAATATCAGTGACCTCGATTATCCGGAACTATGTTTTTCGGACTTTCGAAAAATTCGTTCTGATGAAATGTATATAAAAATTTTCGAATTTTTTTGTTCTAAGGAATGGACGTAAAAGGCAATAAAATAACACGCATTTTGCATATAGAACGAAGTCGATCGGATTATTAGTTGCCGAGATATTTGTAATCTTGTTTTCCACATTCTTCGATTTTTCATGACCCTGTATTTCATTCAAATTTCAATTCAGAAGTATATTTTAATTGGAAATGAGACGCTTAATCCGACGCAGTTAATTGTTAGTTAATAGAATTATTATTTTTGGAGTTATAATGATGTTTCTTTTACGCAGTTCGGTACTACTTGAGTAGTTTGGCGTTTTATATAATTTGTCGAAATTGGTACATCAGCAGTTCTTCAATATAGCATTACTATGTTTATTAACAATATTTAAATTTTGTTTATGAATCGCAATGCATTGTATAAACAGTTTCACATGTTTTATTTTCATATACATATCCATGATGGGTAAGTATTACGGTGGCCCCCAACGACTAGTTTCAATTGTTTGTTACAGTTTTAGTCAGCTTTCATTAGAAAAAGTAAAAAGCTATCTATTGCAGCCGTCCGGAGAAAAGCACTTCCGGAAAATTTTGGTATATTTTCATCGATCATGACTCCCAGACCCCAAAACCACCCTCCGTTCAAATGTTGACATATATATGATTTTTGTCACGCTGTAACTATCGTATTTATGAACCGATTTGAATGAAACTTGGTATGTACATAGTACATAGAAATGGCTCGACCAAGTTCGTTGGGCAGTATCAGATGCAATCTTCAAAATGGTGTCCATTTAAGTTTATCAAAAATCATTTAAATGTATAATGATGTACAAGGAAAAATTTAGAAATTGAGGAAAGATTCTAAAGTGTTTGATATTAATAATGAATTACGGAATACTTTTTGCTTTGTCTTTACCTTAAAAAGCGCCTGAGATATAGCAGTTTGGATTTTTAATGTGGATGACATTTTTTTTAAATCAATTTGCCAGCGCCAACCCTGGTATATATTAATCAATTTCGATGTGAGTGTGCGCTTGTACATGAATTAAGATTTCGACCAAGCTCATTGGATTGTTTTATCCATTATGTTGTTTAAAAATGGAATATACTTCATGATATCGTGGAATTTGGAGACCCTATAAATCGCTTAATATAAAACCAGCTTCAATAAAAGATGACTAATTTATAAAAATTCCCATTAATATTCAGTATTGACAAAAACGAGTATTCAATCTTATATAATCGGACTCCACTAATTTGAGCTTCGTATGTTTGAATAACATAACTTAATTTAAAATAAATAAATAAATAAATAAGGTATATGAAAGCTACCTTTTCCTCCCGCCACTGCCGGAAGGACTTTTTTATGTGCAGATGCTTCTACTTTGAAAGCAGTTCTGAAAATAAAACTATTTTCGCCTTAAGAAATGGTTACAAAAGTTGAAAAAGTACAAACACACAACAATATATATCAATTTAAAATTTCACATCCAAAAAAAAGTAAAAATAAAAATACTAAAATACAAGTTAGAAATTTCTAAGAAATTTTCCCGTGAATTTAACATTAAATATTGGCATTTAGCCACGGGACTGGTGTAGGTTCTTAAGAGTCATGGGAAGTACCACACTAGTCATGGGAAGAAACGAACACACCAATGTAAATTCTATGGGAGCGTTATTTTATAATATTTAACATGGATATAAATATTGTTCAGTAATTTCTGTGTAGGATAACTGAGGGCGATGTACCTGCGGTAGTTTTTTAATTTTTAGATTTTAGTTTTTGACATTTTTTTTTTTTTCCTTCACTTACAGAACTGGTTTGGAAATTGAAACTACCCAAATATATATAAAAAATCTATAACTAAAATAGGAAAATGAAAAGTAGCCCAGTAGATCATCTTCATCAATTGTATGTATATATATATATATACATATATATATATATTAAAAACAAAGCGAGAAAATTGAAAATAACGCTCCCATAGGATTAATATTAGCATTCTTGTTCCTTCTTGTGAATATTGAAATAACCTCTTAAGATGATTTTGTGAAACCATTTCTACAAATTACTTTTGTATTTTCTTTAATAATTTATTTTAATGCTTATACCCATGTTGAATGAATCTTTTTCTTTAAGGTACTTGATGTTGGTCAATCCTGTGTGTGGTACAAACTACAAATAATCAATTGGTGGATAATCAAAATACAGCAAAGTGGGCAAAACTATTGGAACTTGTATATAAATGTAAATGACACACTGTGTAGAAGAAAATAAATTGTATACATAAATATTATAACTATGCATCATGATATAGTGTATTAATGTAATTTAATCGTTGTAATAAATATATTTTTATATTTTAATTGCTTGTTTTAAATATGTCTGAATCATAATGATATTAATTTATTTTGTAAATGTTCTAAAACATTTATATTTGTAAATTTAATATGATTCTCAAACCCTCTCCTTAACAATGCAAAGTTTTTATACAATTTTAAACTTATTTTTAAGCATGAATGTATAAATTTAGTCTTGACTATTTAAATATTTGGAAGGAAAATACATTTTTCATTTTTATTAACTTTTTTTTGCATTATAAGCAATTTTGCCCACGACAACTAGCTTTTACTTTTCTTGATCTGTAGGGAGAATTAAAGTTTGTTATTAAGATTATAAGCTATAAATTACATATCAGTTCTTGCAAGAATAATATAATAGCACATTTCCATTAAAAAAAATTAAAAAGTGGTGATTTGTTAGACAGTGACATTCTTAAACTTTTAAATGAATGTAAGAAATTTTAGATTTGTATGTTGAGAAAATAAAAATAAAAATCCTAATTTCCAAGTAAGTAACAAGAATATTAATGTATATGTATAATTTTGACCACTTTTATTAATTTTACTTTATTTTTTGAAAGTGTATGTGATTTGTATTCTCTTCACGCCCTTGTGATCCTTTAGTTTTTATAATTATGTCTGTGAAACAACAAAAGAAGTGTGAAATAATTTTTCGGCAGTCAGTACTCTTGAATTATTTGTTAATATTTAATAAAATTTAATAAATTGTTACTATTTAATAAAAATAATATAAGATCTATTAATTTTTTTCAGTTTTAATAATTTATAGAAATGTAAGAAAAAAATTTAATATTAGCATTTTATTTTATCAGAGATCATCTCACATCATCATAGCGGTCACAAATGTAAACACTTTTTTGTGATTTTTTTTTTTTAATTCTCTAAGTGCATACTACTTTTATAGCATCTTTATACCTCTATTTTAAAATAATAATTTTCGCTGTATATTTAAACCTGAAATGTGACAGCAGTAACTATTTTAAAATAGTGGTATAAAAAATAAATGTAGAAAAGGTGTAGTAATTGGCAGCTATGTGAGTGTAATTCAAATTCATTGTTTTTAGTTACATTTTACCATAATTTTTTTTAACAATTGTACGTAATGACAAAAATCAAAAAGAAAAAAAATATTCATTAAGAAATACAGAAAATCTAATATTTATAAAAAATAATATATATTGTTTTTTACCAGCATACATATCTTTGCACAACTTGATGATCTACAAATGGTTTTATTAAAATTTTTATCAAAATATTTAAATGTATCCTCACATATCTAATATTTCTCGCCAAAATAAGTTTTTATAATAAGAGTAAGACTTGTGCTTACCATGTATATTCGTCGATTTTGATTACAGAATAACACATAAGAATATCCTATGTTTGACAGGATAATATAAAACAAAAAAGGACTGTAAAGAGAAACTTGTTTGTTTTAAAATAAGCAATGGGTATTACAAGAGTTTAAAATGACTATATTTTAGAAATGATGATTGGTAAGTGTTATCCATTATAAGCAATATAAATTTCTAGACAATATCTGAAATATATCATCCCCTAACATATTATGTCTAGTGGAAGCGGCTACCTCTGCTTGAGACAATCTTGAGACAAGACCTACACTCATTCTCACCTCAAGAGAGTAATTCAGGTGGAAGTAGCAATTCTCCCACAAGACGATGCAGTCGTGATGATAGATTCCAGACATCGTCTTGAAATGTATATTGCTCGCAATGGAGGACACTTACCAGAAGTCATTTCTGAAAAATAGTCATTTTAAACTCTCGTCATATCTATTCTACAGGGTGGTCATAAAAAAACTTTGCCGATATACGGAGCTCTAGCGGCCAGTCCGCTCAGCCGATCGAAATGAAATTTCAGCTATAGCTATTCAGAGGTATGAGCTCGAGATTCTGTGAACGGCAACAAAATGGCGCTCACGGTTACGGTTATAGTTACAGAAACTCGAAAATTTCCAATGGCAACACCCATGTTTTTTCATCGCAAAATGCTCAGCGCATGCGAAAACCCTAAAGAGCGTTGGAACCGTACGTGTACCGCAAGAAACGGACATGTTATGCACGCACAAAACCGTTCTGGGAATCCTCCCCGCCATAGAAAAAACTCGATTGGGGCGCAAGGAGTCATTTGCATACGACGCAGAGTCAGTACACTAATCTCTGATTACAATACAGATCGGAGAAACTAAAACTTTTATTTTGGTTACACATTTTCCACATGGGTGCTGTGCCTGTGATGGCACCCATGTGGAAAATGTTTTAATAAAAGTTTTAGTTTCTCCGATCTGTATTCTAATCAGAGATTAGTGTACTGACTCTGCGTCGTATGCAGATTTCCTTCTTGCGCCCCAATCGAGTTTTTTTTTATGGGGGAAGAATTCCCAGAACGGTTTTTTGTGCGTGCATAACATGTCCGTTTCTTGCGATACACGTACGGTTCCAACGTTCTTTAGGGTTTTCGCATGCGCTGAGCATTTTGCGAAGAAAAAAATGGGTGTTGCCATTGGATTCTCGAGTTTCTGTAACTTTAACCGTAACCGTGAGCGCCATTTTGTTGCCGTTCACAGAATCTCGAGCTCATATCTCTGAATAGCTATACCTGAAATTTCACCTCGATCGGTTAAGCGGACTAGCCGCTAGAGCTCCATGTATCGGCATTTCATTTACGGTACACATACTGATTACAAATGTGTTTACGGTACATATACCGCACATTTAATTTACGGTATATATGTTGTATAAATATTTTTTGCGGTACATATGTCGTACATTTAATTTACGGTATCTGTGCTGTAAAAATATTTTTTACGGTACATATACCATATATTTAATTTACGGTATATATGCTGTAACGATATTTTTTTAAGGTACATGTACTTTAAATACTTTACGGTACATATACCGTCCAGTTAAATTACGGTACATATACTTTAAATATTTTACGGTACATATACCACAAAAATATTTAAATTTATGTTCAGTTAAATTACGGTACATGTACTTTAAGTATTTTACGGTATATATACCGTCCAGTAAAATTACGGTAAAAGGAAGTGTCACAAAGTTGACGGTATAACCACCGTGATTCGAGACCAAAATTTTTTACAGTGAACAAATGGGATTTAATGATCTCTGTTCACCTAGGTCAGGGACAAACATTTTATTCTTACTGCATTAACCCATTTTCGGCCAAAGGTTCGTATACGAAACATTTCGATAAATATTTTTTTTTTAACACTCTGACACATTTTTTTCAAGAATTTTATTTTTCTTCTATTTTTTAAGGCTTTTGAAGACATCCATAAAATATTAGTAATTCAATTGGAGTAAACACTTTCTCTTAAAAAATTTTCAAAATGCGCTAGAGTTTTAATTTGAAACGCCTTTGACAAATTCGACTTTTTAAAAATATATTATTATTCCAATTGAAATGAATTATATGTTTTTAAAATAGATTAAAGTTGCAAATTCTGTATATGAAATAAGAATAAAACAAAAGTCATAAAAATATTATTCATATTCATATTATTCATTATAAGAAGTAATATTTTATATTATTATATAAAATATTATTTTTCATGCACGAATCTTTTTTTGTGTCTTAATGTATGTAATTTAAGCATATTTCAATAAAAATAATGCTACATTTTATAAAATTTCTGTGCTTGGCCTAAAATGGGTTAAAGATAAGATTTAATTTCCATAATTTGTTATCAGCTTAAAGATCATTTGATTTATCTGCAAAATGAAGAAATTTTCTAATCTCAAAAAATAGATCACGTGACATAGTAGCTGCAATTCTAAGTACTGGCAAGTGTTTTTGCCAGTAGAACCTTGCTTGGAGAAATTTTAAAGTTCCCACGAGATGTGTACGCCAGCAATTTCATATTTAGATGCATTTATTGAGCAACGGTTTCATGTTTGATCGGAATATAACGGAATTGGAATTGTTTGACCGGAATAGGTTTCATATGAAACTTTTTCCAAAAATCTTCATTTAACTAATCTAGACTGATAATGATTGAAATGATTCAAAAGGATTTACGATGCTTGAAAATCTGCTTTTAGATAATCCTCATCAATAAATGATCCTCGAAATACTATTAGAAGAAAAAAAGATTGAATAAATATTTGCGAAAAGATAAGATTTTTATTATTCTAGTGTGCTGTAACACAAGTTTTAAAAATTTACTTATTTTCAGCTTTCCATAACAAAGGCCTTTTAGGTTAAACTTTATTGTTAAATGGATTCGGGATAGGTACTGGAGCAATTTATTCAATAGTTATATCTGTATCATCTAAATTTTCATTGCCAGAAGACTCATCATCACCATAGGCCTCATCAGTTTATTTACTCTTACAAAGATATAATAATTATGATTTTTTAAAATTAATTTTTGACTTAAAGCATCAACAAAATGAATTCTTATTTATAATTAAGTATATATTTTTAATAATTCAACAACTTTAACACTGCACCAATTAGATACCATTCAGCACAATTTTTTTGTGTAAGATGATTTCTTTCCAAAAACACAGAATTGAAACCTGAGGTGCACATACGTGTACCTTACAAATTACATCTAATTTAAATATATATTATGATCTAACCAGAAAATTTAAATGATTTATGCAATACTGAAGAGTTTATAAGCATTCTTACAAAATATTATGAATAAATAATAATTTTCTAATTATAAAAATGTACTTACTTTTTCGAAGTTTTATATTTTTCGCCATTGCTCGTTTATTTTCTCAAAAATCATACAAATTAAGACTGCTAGCTCCATTTCTTGCTGAAACTAGAAAAGGCTAACGTGCACAAATAACATCCTCTTGTCTGAATAAAAAGAATTCAAATATTAAGTGAGATACGCAGTTAAAATCAGAAGTACACAAATGTGCACCTCGGGTCTGAAGAGGTTAATAATATTTAGCAACATAAAGAGTTCTTTAAGCCTAATGTTCATTGCTGAAACTTTCATTTCTAACATGTGTTTCAGTTTTTTAAATTAAAAGTACGTGCTACTTTTTCGAAACATTTTAAAGAAAGGTGTAGAAGATTGCATTTTAATAAGAAAGTTATGTGATTAATTACAAAATATTTTATAATTAAAATTATAAAATATAAATATTATAGTAATTCAATTAAATTTACTATAAAAGTGGGAAAATATTTAAGCTAATGTGAAATAAAATGTCTTCAAATATGTACAAAGGTATGCTTTTAAAATTTTTCATTTATCTGTGATTATTAAAAAAGATCATATATACACTGTAAAAAATTTTGGTCTCGAATCACGGTGGTTATACCGTCAACTTTGTGACACTTCCTTTTACCGTAATTTTACTGGACGGTATATATACCGTAAAATACTTAAAGTACATGTACCGTAATTTAACTGAACATAAATTTAAATATTTTGTGGTATATGTACCGTAAAATATTTAAAGTATATGTACCGTAATTTAACTGGACGGTATATGTACCGTAAAGTATTTAAAGTACATGTACCTTAAAAAAATATCGTTACAGCATATATACCGTAAATTAAATATATGGTATATGTACCGTAAAAAATATTTTTACAGCACAGATACCGTAAATTAAATGTACGACATATGTACCGTAAAAAATATTTATACAACATATATACCGTAAATTAAATGGGCGGTATATGTACCGTAAACACATTTGTAATCAGTATGTGTACCGTAAATGAAATATACGGTATATATACCGTAAAAGTACAGGATGATCCAAAAAAAACCCTCCCACATTTGACAGGTTAAAAAAAACAAAAACGACTCTAATGAGAAACTTATTTGTTAAAAATATACAAGGTGGTCATAAAAAAACTTTGCCGATACATGGAGCTCTAGCGGCCAGTCCGCTTAACCGATCGAGGTGAAATTTCAGATATAGGTATTCAGAGATATGAGCTCGAGATTCTGTGAACGGCAACAAAATGGCGCTCACGGTTACGGTTAAAGTTACAGAAACTCGAGAATTTCCAATGGCAACACCCATTTTTTTCTTCGCAAAATGCTCAGCGCATGCGAAAACCCTAAACAACGTTGGAACCGTACGTGTATCGCAAGAAACGGACATGTTATGCACGCACAAAAAACCGTTCTGGGAATCCTTCCCCCATAAAAAAAACTCGATTGGGGCGCAAGGAGGAAATCTGCATACGACGCAGAGTCAGTACAGTAATCTCTGATTAGAATACAGATCGGAGAAACTAAAACTTTTATTAAAACATTTTCCACATGGGTGCCATCACAGGCACAGCACCCATGTGGAAAATGTGTAACCAAAATAAAAGTTTTAGTTTCTCCGATCTGTATTGTAATCAGAGATTAGTGTACTGACTCTGCGTCGTATGCAAATGGCTCCTTGCGCCCCAATCGAGTTTTTTCTATGGCGGGTAGGATTCCCAGAACGGTTTTTGTGCGTGCATAACATGTCCGTTTCTTGCGGTACACGTACGGTTCCAACGCTCTTTAGGGTTTTCGCATGCGCTGAGCATTTTGCGATGAAAAAACATGGGTGTTGCCATTGGAAATTTTCGAGTTTCTGTAACTATAACCGTAACCGTGAGCGCCATTTTGTTGCCGTTCACAGAATCTCGAGCTCATACCTCTGAATAGCTATATCTGAAATTTCATTTCGATCGGCTGAGCGGACTGGCCGCTAGAGCTCCGTATATCGGCAAAGTTTTTTTATGACCACCCTGTAGAATAGATATGACGAGAGTTTAAAATGACTATTTTTCAGAAATGACTTCTGGTAAGTGTCCTCCATTGCGAGCAATATACATTTCAAGACGATGTCTGGAATCTATCATCACGACTGCATCGTCTTGTGGGAGAATTGCTACTTCCACCTGAATTACTCTCTTGAGGTGAGAATGAGTGTAGGTCTTGTCTCAAGATTGTCTCAAGCAGAGGTAGCCGCTTCCACTAGACATAATATGTTAGGGGATGATATATTTCAGATATTGTCTAGAAATTTATATTGCTTATAATGGATAACACTTACCAATCATCATTTCTAAAACATAGTCATTTTAAACTCTTGTCATACCCATTGCCTATTTTAAAACAAACAAGTTTCTCTTTGCAGTCCTTTTTTGTTTTATATTATCCTGTCAAACATAGGATATTCTTATGTGTTATTCTGTAATCAAAATCGACGAATATACATGGTGAGCACAAGTCTTACTCTTATTATAAAAACTTATTTTGGCGAGAAATATTAGATATGTGAGGATACATTTAAATGTTTTGATAAAAATTTTAATAAAATCATTTGTAGATCATCAAGTTGTGCAAAGATATGTATGCTGGTAAAAAACAATATATATTATTTTTTATAAATATTAGATTTTCTGTATTTCTTAATGAATATTTTTTTTTCTTTTTGTTTTTTGTCATTACGTACAATTGTTAAAAAAAAATTATGGTAAAATGTAACTAAAAACAATGAATTTGAATTACACTCACATAGCTGCCAATTACTACACCTTTTCTACATTTATATTTTATACCACTATTTTAAAATAGTTACTGCTGTCACATTTCAGGTTTAAATATACAGCGAAAATTATTATTTTAAAATAGAGGTATAAAGATGCTATAAAAGTAGTATGCACTTAGAGAATTAAAAAAAAATCACAAAAAAGTGTTTACATTTGTGACCGCTATGATAATGTGAGATGATCTCTGATAAAATAAAATGCTAACATTAAATTTCTTTCTTACATTTCTATAAATTATTAAAACTGAGAAAATTAATAGATCTTATATTATTTTTATTAAATAGTAACAATTTATTAAATTTTATTAAATATTAACAAATAATTCAAGAGTACTGACTGCCGAAAAATTATTTCACACTTCTTTTGTTGTTTCACAGACATAATTATAAAAACTAAAGGATCAGAAGGGCGTGAAGAGAATACAAATCACATACACTTTCAAAAAATAAAGTAAAATTAATAAAAGTGGTTAAAATTATACATATACATTAATATTCTTGTTACTTACTTGGAAATTAGGATTTTTATTTTTATTTTCTCAACATACAAATCTAAAATTTCTTACATTCATTTAAAAGTTTAAGAATGTCACTGTCTAACAAATCACCACTTTTTAATTTTTTTAATGGAAATGTGCTATTATATTATTCTTGCAAGAATTGATATGTAATTTATAGCTTATAATCTTAATAACAAACTTTAATTCTCCCTACAGATCAAGAAAAGTAAAAACTAGTTGTCGTGGGCAAAATTGCTTATAACGCGAAAAAAAGTTAATAAAAATGAAAAATGTATTTTCCTTCCAAATATTTAAATAGTCAAGACTAAATTTATACATTCATGCTTAAAAATAAGTTTAAAATTGTATAAAAACTTTGCATTGTTAAGGAGAGGGTTTGAGAATCATATTAAATTTACAAATATAAATGTTTTAGAACATTTACAAAATAAATTAATATCATTATGATTCAGACATATTTAAAACAAGCAATTAAAATATAAAAATATATTTATTACAACGATTAAATTACATTAATACACTATATCATGATGCATAGTTATAATATTTATGTATACAATTTATTTTCTTCTACACAGTGTGTCATTTACATTTATATACAAGTTCCAATAGTTTTGCCCACTTTGCTGTATTTTAATTATCCACCAATTGATTATTTGTAGTTTGTACCACACACAGGATTGACCAACATCAAGTACCTTAAAGAAAAAGATTCATTCAACATGGGTATAAGCATTAAAATAAATTATTAAAGAAAATACAAAAGTAATTTGTAGAAATGGTTTCACAAAATCATCTTAAGAGGTTATTTCAATATTCACAAGAAGGAACAAGAATGCTAATATTAATCCTATGGGACCGTTATTTTCAATTTTCTCGCTTTGTTTTTAATATATATATATATATGTATATATATATATATATATATACATACAATAGATGAAGATGATCTACTGGGCTACTTTTCATTTTCCTATTTTAGTTATAGATTTTTTATATATATTTGGGTAGTTTCAATTTCCAAACCAGTTCTGTAAGTGAAGGAAAACAAAAAAAAATGTCAAAAACTAAAATCTAAAAATTAAAAAACTACCGCAGGTACATCGCCCTCAGTTATCGTACACAGAAATTACTGAACAATATTTATATCCATGTTAACCCATTTGTGCCTGAATTATTTTCTTCGCTAAAATTCGAATTTTGCATTTTCCCACCGCTTTAAAAGAAAGAATAACTTTTATCTTAATTTAGCGAGGACTTCGTCTCGAAAAAGAAAGTATTTATTTTTCCTCCTTTTTACTGGTGTGAAAGGCGTTCACTTGAATTTTTTGAAACTGTCCCAAAAATGGGACGCCAGGCACTAATGGGTTAAATATTATAAAATAACGCTCCCATAGAATTTACATTGGTGTGTTCGTTTCTTCCCATGACTAGTGTGGTACTTCCCATGACTCTTAAGAACCTACACCAGTGCCGTGGCTAAATGCCAATATTTAATGTTAAATTCACGGGAAAATTTCTTAGAAATTTCTAACTTGTATTTTAGTATTTTTATTTTTACTTTTTTTTGGATGTGAAATTTTAAATTGATATATATTGTTGTGTGTTTGTACTTTTTCAACTTTTGCAACCATATCTTAAGGCGAAAATAGTTTTATTTTCAGAACTGCTTTCAAAGTAGAAGCATCTGCACATAAAAAAGTCCTTCCGGCAGTGCCGGGAGGAAAAGGTAGCTTTCATATACCTTATTTATTTATTTATTTATTTTAAATTAAGTTATGTTATTCAAACATACGAAGCTCAAATTAGTGGAGTCCGATTATATAAGATGGAATACTCGTTTTTGTCAATACTGAATATTAATGGGAATTTTTATAAATTAGTCATCTTTTATTGAAGCTGGTTTTATTTTAAGCGATTTATAGGGTCTCCAAATTCCACGATATCATGAAGTATATTCCATTTTTAAACAACATAATGGATAAAACAATCCAATGAGCTTGGTCGAAATCTTAATTCATGTACAAGCGCACAATCACATCGAAATTGATTAATATATACCAGGGTTGGCGCTGGCAAATTGATTTTAATAAAATGTCATCCACATTAAAAATCCAAACTGCTATATCTCAGGCGCTTTTTAAAGTAAAGACAAAGCAAAAAGTATTCCGTAATTCATTATTAATATCAAACACTTTAGAATCTTTTCTCAATTTCTAAATTTTTCCTTGTACATCATTATACATTTAAAAGATTTTTGATAAACTCAAATGGACACTATTTTGAGGATAGCATCTGATACTGCCCAACGAACTTGGTCGAGCCATTTCTATGTACTATGTACATACCAAGTTTCATTCAAATCGGTTCATAAATACAATAGTTACAGCGTGACAAAAATCATATATATGTCAACATTTGAACGGAGGGTGGTTTTGGGGTCTGGGAGTCATGATCGATGAAAATATACCAAAATTTTCCGGAAGTGCTTTTCTCCGGACGGCTGCAATAGATAGCTTTTTACTTTTTCTAATGAAAGCTGCCTAAAACTGTAACAAACAATTGAAACTAGTCGTTGGGGGCCACCGTAATACTTACCCATCATGGATATGTATTTGAAAATAAAACATGTGAAACTATTTATACAATGCATTGCAATTCATAAACAAAATTTAAATATTGTTAATATACATAGTAATGCTATATTGAAGAACTGCTGATGTACCAATTTCGACAAATTATATAAAACGCCAAACTACTCAAGTAGCACCGAACTGCGTAAAAGAAACATCCTTATAACTCCAAAAATAATAATTCTATTAACTAACAATTAACTGCGTCGGATTAAGCGTCTCATTTCCAATTAAAATATACTTCTGAATTGAAATTTGAATGAAATACAGGGTCATGAAAAATCGAAGAATGTGGAAAACACGATTACAAATATCTCGGCAACTAATAATCCGATCGACTTTGTTCTATATGCAAAATGTGTGTTATTTTATTGCCTTTTACGTCCATTCCTTAGAACAAAAAAATTCGAAAATTTTTATATACCTTTCATCAGAACGAATTTTTCGAAAGTCCGAAAAAAATAGTTCCGGATAATCGAGGTCGCTGATATTAAATAGGGTTCGTCCCATTCTTACTTACTAACTACATACAAAATTTCAAGTCTCTATCGCAATTTGTTCGGGAGATAGAGCGTTTACAGACAGACAGACAGACAGACAGACGGACGGCAAAAATTTTTTTCTAAAAATATGTTTTTCGGAATCTCCATTATCTAAAACGTGTAAATCCGTCAAAAAATTTTTTCGATTTTCAAAACGATTGCAAAATACAAAACGACCCCTATACTACGTATGATGGGTAAGTAAAAGTAGAAATGCACAATAAAATTTACGTACTGCACCCTGTGTTAAAAAAAAAAAAAAAAAAAAAAAAAAAAAAAAAAAAAAAAATCATTTAAAAATATTAAAAGGGGGGGGGGGCAAGAGGTCTGTAAATAACAATATTATAGAATTAATATTTAGATTGAAAATTTCTTACCGAGCCTAGTGTAGGCTATGTGTTTAAACAAAAATGGAATTCTCGGAAATGAAATCCTTAATTTAATACATTCTCTCAACAATGCACACATTATCAAGTAATTGTTATTTATTCAGTTAAAATTTTGAAATTTTTTTCTGATGGTTTACCATATCATTTTGAAACAAAAGCACGTGACATAATTTCTCATAATGTTTTTTTTTAATTTTTAAATTTAGTAGTTATTAAAAAGTGGGGTAATTTAAAATCGTTATAACTCCAAATATTATTTGTAGAATTTCTTTTCATTTATATAAACAGAAATATATAAGCTTTAATTCTGATTTAGGAATTTTAAAAGCATTAATTTGAATAAAATTTAAAAATATTTAAAGTAAAATTTAAAAAAAAATGTAATTTTTTAAAATCATATTTTCAAAATAAAATTTTTTGTTTTGAAATTTTCTGAAGCAAAATTAATATAAAACAATTGAAAAAGACTTGTTCCAAATTTAAACAAAGGTTTTTTTTAACCGTTATTGGGTTAAAGTAATTTAAATACAAGAAATGTTGAAAAAACTCATGAAGAAAAAAAGCATTTTCACAGAAAGTCATTTCTATGAGAACGATTGCTTTGAAAACTAGATTTTAAAAAGAAACCAAAAAGAAAAAAAATCATATTTCTTGTTACAGTTAAAATAGAAACAAGGTTTTAAACATAATTTTAAGCAGAATTTTTAATGTAATAAAACTGTTTAATAAAATTTGAATATTTTTGTTTCCCGCACCCCCTTAAGCACCGAAAGTTACAAGTCGCAGCATAAAATTAGCCGCGTGTGGCATCTCGCGACTGTGAATCTGTAATTATAATGAAGGGCAGGGTATGAAAAGAAGTCAATTAAAAAACTCAGCTTATTTGGAGAAGAAAAGAGGAATTAAAATGGAGGAATGTATGGAATTAAAATCTAACTAGAAATAAGTAAAAAGTATGCGTTTAACAATGATAATACTGAGACGCTATTTTAGCTAGATTATGTGTGAGTTAAATGTACCTACAAATAAAATTATGCTATTAGTAATAACTAAAAGTCATTATATTATTATTACCATTATGGGTTTGAAATATTACAAGAAATGTATCAAGCCTTTGATTAAAAAAAAAAAATCAAATATCGACTTTGTGTTTGATTTTATTTGTTTTTCAAAAATTAAAATAAGAAACTATGATCAAGATTGTGCAATAAAAAAATGCTGATACTCAGTCATATCCACTATTTTTTGCAATCACTATTCATATTGCAAGCCTTATAGCAGAAAGTTAAAGAATGGAGACGGGTGTTACAGATTTTCTTTTCTTCTTTGCAGATTATTTTTTCATCAAACATTTCTTTTGTTTTAAGTTATATTTAACATTTTATTACTGAATGCAAAAATGTAAGTTAGTTATTAACAGAACTGAATAAAACGCGTAAAATCGTTAAAAGTAAATGTTTAATTAATGCTGCAATTGCAAAACATTTTACCTATGGATTATTTTCTGCCTCTGTAGTATCTACCGCAGACAATCGAGAATTTCTTTTGCTACTGGGTATCAGGTCCAAGTCTACTCCTCCACCATACTTCAAAAATGAAATTGGGAAGCCATATTCCTTCTCCATTCCAAATTTTCTGTTATTGAAAATAAACATATATAATTTCTTAACGATTTAAATATACCAAATGAAAAAAAGTCTTTATACCAGCCATTTTATTAATATACATCAATATTTTTTCTGGATTGCTTGTCAAAAATTGTGAAAACAGGTTTTAATTCCAAAAATTTTTGAAGATTTTGGACGATAATTACTATGAAAATAAATAAATAAATAAAATACCAGAGGAAGACCCCTAGCTTTTCCGTCATATTAAAATTACTCATTATCAAAAAGTAAATGTGTTAAAAAAAACCCGAAAATATAATAACTATATTCTTATAATTCTCTAAATAATCAATTTGAAAAACAAAGAAATCACACAAGGATTGGATGTGTAAGAAACTAAATAGTTATACTGTAAATCAATGATTTTTACTGTTATTAATATTTTATCACAAAAATTACGCAGGCTGATTTCGAAGATCTCAAATCTCTATAAATAAAAGGAATTCCGAGGATAATTAATTGAGGCACAGGAAAATCGTCTGCTAAGAAAATCTTTTTTCATTTTGAACTCTATAAATAAAAGGAATAAAGCAGAAGAAATATAAAACAGATAATGTATTTATCACAAAAAATCGTCTGCTAAGAAAATCTTTTTTCATTTTGAATAAAATTAAATAAAATATTGAAAACATTTGATTTAAACTAAAAATTGTATTACTAAAAGTTTTCTTTTTTTTTCAGAACCTTTTAATACTTTATAACGATGAAAATGACGTATTTCAGACAATGCATTTCTGCATGCTTCCAGTTATTGATAAAATCATACAAATTTCAAGTTCGTTTAATATTGCTAATACGGACCCGGGCAACGCCGGGCGGGTCAGCTAGTAGATGATAATTATAATTTACACTTCCCGTAAAATTTCTAATATTGAGAACGTGTGATAAAATATGGATTGGATGGACCTCTTTGTTTTAAGACAGGGGTGCAAAAGTCTTTGTGCCAATTGCTCCTATGCTCTCACTACTAACTTTTTTTCGTCTTGTATCATCTAATAATTTGTATAAATTTCTTGCTAGAATGCTATTAAATTTTACCCCGTGGTGAGTGATTGCCCCCCGCTGGTGCCTAGATTTTTACACCAATGGTCTAAAATCTAAATATGTAAAACTGTAAATTTTGAATGTAAACTTAGGTAATAAGGCACAAGCAAAGCGAAATTTGGGGCCTATTTTAAAAAAAATTCATTGAATAATAGGCTCTTTCCACAAAATATGACATTTCATTATTTTTACCATCCCAATTAAAAAAAAAAAATCCCTGTCGGCTGGGCCTATAGGCGGAGGTAGATTTTGAAGAGTGCTCATTTCAACAAATATATATATATATATATATATATATATATATATATGATTAGAGATAAACCCAGTTTAATAACTTCATCTGGACATTTATGAAAATTTTTTAATTTCATTTTTCTGCAAAAACTGGTTTTATCAGCATCATCTTAAGAAAACTTCAGCTCAAATGCCCATTTTGACAACATATTTTGAAATAAATTCTGAATTTATTAAAAAATCGACCAAAACAGTACATTATACAGTTCCTGAACAACAAAAAACTGTCAGTTGAATGCATTTGAGAAAAAAATGAATTTAAAAATGAGTCATAAAATAGCCGATTTGTTGTTTGAATACATCCTTAATTCTTTAATCATGATTGCTTCGGAAAATTTTGTGCGAAATACTCACTTTGGCAGCATTTTTAAAAATATATTATAGCTTTATCAAAAAACTGGCCAATGCGTCACAGTATATAGTTCCTAAATAAGAGGATCTGTAAATTGGATGCGTTTGAGAGCAAAGATGGATTTTAAAACGAGTCAGAAAAAAACGCAATTTCTTATTTGAACACTTCCTTAAATTTTCAGTCACGATGATTTCAGAAAATTCTGTTCAAAATACCCCTTTTGGTAGCCTTTTTTGAAATATATTCCGTCTTTATCAAAAATCTGACCAATGCATCACATTATATAGTTCCTAAATAAGAAGATCTGTAAATTGGATGCGTTTGAGAACAAAAATGGATTTAAAAACGAGTCAGAAAAAAACACAATTTCTTCTTTGAATACTTCCTTAAATTTTCAGTCCTGATAACTTTGAGAAATTCTGTTCAAAATACCCTTTTTGGTAGCCTTTTTAAAAATATATTCTGTCTTTATCAGAAAATTGACCAATGCGTCACTTTATACAGTTTCTAAATAAGAGGATCTATTATCATTCGGATGCGTTTAAAATCAAAAATGAATTTAAAAATGAGTCAGAATATAAGCAGTTTGGATTTGAGGTTTTTTCTCCAACTCCTATTTTTGTTTAATTTCTTTTTGCTGTACGAATTGGTCCTATGAAAAACTTGTCACTATAAAATTTGTAGACATTTTTGAGAAGATATAAAATAAATTTAATCAGATTTGATATCTTAAAAATTAAGATATCAAATCTGATTAATCAGATATTATATTCTTATATATAAAAATAAGATATCAAATCAGATCCCGGAGTTATGGATTTTTCTCTTTTTTCACCGCCCTTTTTCTTTTCGTTTTTAATTTATTTCATCGGTAAAAGTTGGTCCTATCAAAAACTTGTAAATACAAAAGTTTTAGATAATTTTAAGAACATTTACAAAAAATTTAGTTGGACTTGATATCTTGAAAATTGACGAAGTTATGAAATTTTTTCTCTCAAAACCCCTGTTTTTTTTCGCCCCTTGAGCTCACTTCTAAATGTATCAAAAATCTGTCATGCATAAACTTTTGGCCCATATTTAAGAAGTAATATAAACTTTAAACCGATTTGATATCTACTTTAATTAAGAAGTTATGGCTTTTTTTCAGTTTTCACCCCCTTGGTCCGATTTTGCCCATTAACGAACTTAGCCGAGATTTTATCCCCTTTGATTTTATGTACCAGTTTGGTGCAGATTGTTGAAGAATTATAGACGTTATCATGGCCATAAAAAAGTGATATATATATATAGATAGATAGATAGATAGATAGATAGATAGATAGATATATAAACTGGAGCGATTGCAATAGGTAGTATTTCATACGAAATCTACCTAAAAAAAAGTTTACCAGAAAGTAAATTTTTAACACAAAGACTTTCCGATTCAATAAACTCTCTCTGTGTGCAAAAAAGACAAATTAAAAAAGTATCACTCCAGAAATTTGACTTTAACTGGGCGCTTTTTTTTTCTAGAGAGGAGGGGGGGGGTCAAGAAACGCCGTAATTCGCATTTATTCAGCGAAGTATTTGAATTATAGGCTACACATTTTTAAGTATTTTTTAATTAGTTTAATGACACTTATAATCGTATAACATGCGGAATCACAAAATACCGAATCGACTATTTAATCAAACACTAGTTTTAATGACATTTAATTGACTTAAAATTTAATAAATAACCCAGTTTCTCACTAGTGAAAACATAAATACTGTAATAACACATAGATATGAGCTGCCAGTGAATTTTTTTAATCAGATTTGCAAATATTCCAGCTGAATTTTAAAAGGGCCATATCAACTAATGTATTCTGATTTACATTGACTTAATTTCCTCTCCCCCCCCCCCCCTCTTTTTACTGTGTTCTATGAAATTAAACAGGACGATGACTCTAATTTTAACCCGAGAGGACGCGCACACGGCCTAAAAGACCCTGAGTGCGTATGGTTTTTACAATTGTAACCACTAATTTTTTAAAAGTAATCTGCAACTTATTTTATCACAAAATTTGTATGAATTGTTTCCGTCTAAATAAAGTAGTTGTTATAATTTGATTTTATTGGTGATAAAGTTAAGACCATTCATACACTGGGTAAGGACGTGTTCTCACGGGTTAAGAGCAACTAATGCACAAGTCTTTTTTTATAAACATTTAAAACCAAAAAAATCTTAATGTAAACACCATTTCTCACTATTTTCAAAATTAGTATTATAATTGGAATATGCATGAATATGCATGCTTTTAAATAGCAACTAAGGTGCAAAACAATCATAGTTTAAAAAATATATATGTATATCTTTGTTTAAATCAGATTCTTTTTATTTAAATCAGGTTTTTAAGATTTTTTTTCGTGTGTTAATATACTATGTTTTCAAACTTTAATTAATTAATGTTATTCAAGTACGGGATATATTAGTTAGTACTAGTTCTAATATTAGTAATAAATAGTACTAATATTTATTACAGTATTAGTTAGTAATGGAGAATGGGATAGAATAGGACAGAAATTTTTCCTCATGACGTATTATTCTAAACATCAATCACAATACTAGATGGAAGCAGTGGTGTAGTTAGTGGGGGGCAGGGGGGACGGTCCAACCCGGCTGTCACCCAATATTTATTTGAAAATAAATATTTATAATCTTACACCATTTGGAAAAAGAATTCTGAAATAAAATTAAATTTCTAGCGTACGACGAAATAGACTTAATTTTCTTTTCTAAAAGAAGTTGAAATTTTATGCAGACTGGTGTGTTTAAATAAGATATTTGCACCAGGGAACAAAAATCTTATCTATCCAACGAGTGGATAACAAAAACAAACTTTAAAAGAAAGAATTTTCTTCGACATACAGACACCACATTGATTTAAGCGGATTATGGGTTAAGTAAAAATTCCCCCCTCTGTTTTTTTTTTCTCAATGCAGGGCAAAAGGTAAATGAGAAATGATATGGTCATTTGTTATAATAGCGTACAATTGTGAATGAAAAAATATAACGGATCGGTGTGTGTGTGTGTGGGTGGGGGGGGGGTGACACCATGGTGGCTGGCGGTAACACAATTTACATCCGCTCTGGGTGTCACCTAGCTACGCCACTGAGATGGAGCAATGACAACCAAATCTTCAGTTGAAAAAAGTTGCTTTTCAGCATAAACTTAGATTTGTATAAAAAAATTGTTTATTAAAAAATAAATTTGCTTACTATAATTTTAATATTTGAAGTATATTAATGACTTGTTTACCTGTAGCTGTAATAGTTCCCCTCTTTAGAAAACCTAATATTATACATTATCCATAATTTTAACTAAACTTAAAAGCAGTTTAATATAACAGAACATAATGGGAAGGAATGGGACCTGCTAGCAAAAGGAGGAATGAAATAAGTCGATTTCCTTCTTTTGAATAAGATAAATGTAAATTACTAATATTACGCATATATTCTAGTAAAAATGATTAAATTTAAAAGGAAATAGTTGAAATATTGAACAGAAAATATTCAAAATTTTATAGATGTCAGTTTGCTATTTTAAACACAATTTAATCCAACACGCACTTTTCATTAACAAAGTAATTCATTTTCCAATTTTTATATAACTTAGCCAAAGAAATGAATAACATACTTTTAAGAAAAAACAATTTAAAACATGTATAGTTCAAATTAGTTATCTAATTATGTAAGTTAAAGGAAAACAAGAAATACAGCCGATTAACTTACTTAAATAAATAACTCTGATCTCAAGTTCTCCATTGCCCGAAATCAACAAACTGACGCCATTAGATATGTTGGTTGGTTGGTGAATACTGAAACTTATGCTGCTACCCGTAAAGAAGGCGTTTGCCTCGAAAATCTGACAACATTACTTCGGCCGAAAGCAAATTTTCACGCTTTGTATTATCTTACCTATAATCAGACATTTTCAAAGAAAATGTTTTGCTCAGTCAATATTTACGATGGTTTTACTAGAAACAAGAATGATATATTAATTTTTTTATTAGGTGTTGTGTATATATAACATTATTCTTTTAGGGGGGAGGGAGGGTCTGACACATGATATCGTAAGATATCTCTAGGATAAGGGGGGATTATCCTTTTGATATCGATATCATTTTTGACACAATTAGAATTATCTCTTTTTCTCTGTAACGTGGTATTTTGTTCAAAATAGTACATTATCTTTTTTTTTTTTTTTTTTTTTTTTTTTTGTTAACTATTTTTGTTTGAATAAAGCGATATTTTATTAAATTATCTTCAATTGAATCAATAAAGTTTGCGAAAAATAAATTTAACCCGTTTTGTATGTTACTCAAAACAAAAGAATTTAATTCTAAAAAAATTTTTTTACACTTTGATAACGATATTATTACCGGGGCACGGAGTTTGATGGAAGTAACGTATGATATCTAAAGGGAGGGAAAGGGTCCAAAATTACCAAAAAGTAAATAACGTTATATTTGCAATTAGCTCCTTATTGGTCGAATGGAATTTTGTAAATTAACCGCGTTTCTATAATTTACTTGAAATATGGTAAAGTGAGTGCAAAATCAGGGAATAGGGAATCATTATTTTACAGACATCTTTAACAGAGTAAGGTCGATCCATCCGATGGATCATACTGAGTCGGGTAGGAGGCATCGACTATTTCTTTTAAAAACATCAGTGGTAGTGTTTGCATCAAAATTCCACTGATGACCACTGAAGTAACAGGAAAATATAATTCAAGATCTAGTCTGAATAATTTATCCAAGCCGGACTGAAGAGAGATCGGGGGAGGGGGGATCGTCTAAGATTTGAAGACATATGGATGAGACTGTGAATTAACTTTAACTGTCTAAATGGTTTTTAATGTTTAATTTTCCAGAATTTGGAGGGAGAGATTGAGTTACCGAATGAGAGACCTTTCTTTTAACAAAAATAACAGTCTTGAAATATCAGTGTTGAATTAATGGGGTGCCCCAGAGGGACCCCCTCCCCCCCAGTGCAATAAAATGTCCCCCCCCCCCGGAAAAATAGAGTTCTTGTGTTTTCACTGGGAAAAAAGGTTTCATTCTCCCACCCTCCGGAGCCCCAGAAGTCCCTCTCGGAGAAAAGTGTCTGAATTCAATACTGAGCCATATGGGGAAAGAGCGTCGAGTGAGATAGCTTCTAAAATTTTGATTAGCGATTTTTAGAGTTTTTGAACTTTACCACCTTTTTAAGGATTAGATCAACAGAATTGTTAATTACGAAATTCCTGAGCTCATAGAGGTTGGGGTCTGAGTTCGATAAAATTCTAACAACGTAAGCGAAAAAGATTTTTGAATTTTAGTTATTTATGAGGTTGGTAGAGGAAAGGGGACCGGTGTTTGCAGTTTTACTGGTGGTTTAAGGGTAAATCTAAGCCAACTGACTGTTTGGTATTTTATTTTTTTTTGTCTGATAAGGATGTATTTTTTTTTTAATTTTATGATAATTTTGTCTAAATTTTCAACGTGGTGATTCGCGGGGGATGGGTCTTTATAGGCCCCAAAATTTCACCATCTGAGCACACACGATACGTTAACCATTTCATTTTTTTTAACAGACAACTTACTAGCCGCCGATCTTCATTATTTGAGAGAGGCGACGTTCGATACATTAGAATTGTAGAGAACGTGGACATGCGTGTTACTAGTGTGTCGCTGAATAAGGAAAAATAAAAAGGTAAAACGCATCGTGTTGCCCAGCTTGGAGTTTTCAAAAAAATAAGCAGTACCATATTTCGGTGCTTCTCTTTATTTTACTTCATGAATAGACTCCACTTTGAAATTCCACCACGGAAATTTTTAACATTGTATTATTAGATTTTTTTTTTTGAAAATTTTTTAAATTTCAAATAATTTTTAGCTGAAAATTTTCTTGTTTGTCATACCTAAAAAAAAATAATTATTAATGTCATAATTTTTAAACCCAAAATAAATTAATAAGACAAATATATAACAGTAAAGAAGAAGTTTATTAAGAACTAATGCAAGTTAAAAATGTAATAAAAATACATGCATAATAGTTACTTTCACTTAAAAATAGTTAAAATGTTACATACTTCTTTGTCCTGCACGTCCGGTATGAGGATCCAACTGAATGAAACACAAAGAGCATACACAAAGGTGAATAAACCCTTTTAACACATAAGAATATCATTGGTATATACAGGGTGTCCCTAAACAAATGGTATATACGCTAGGGGGTGATAGAACACATCAAGACGAGTAATAGTAAATAGGAAACCAAGGGTCCCAAACGTTTTCCAAAGGAGATAGCCGCCATTAAAGTTTGGGGTCCAAAATTTCAAATACACATAAAAAACAGAAAAATTTATCGATTGATTTGCGGTTTTCACTAAAATTATTCTTTATGTTGATATTTTCTTAAAAATAAATTATAAAGATAAATTTCGAAAAATGCCGATAGAGCGCGCTTTACACTCTGAAGTAATAAAAAACTATTTTTTGCCGTGATTTTTTGCATATCATTAAATGGTTTCGTAAGCTTAGATTTAAACTTAAATTTTGAGCTCAAAATCTGAATAGTTGGAAGCGTAAGTAGCAAAAAGTTTTACTGTGTTCAGAGGGTTTAAATTTCAAATGATTATAAAAAACGGAAAATTGGTCGATTGATTTGCGTTTTTCACTAAAACTATTCTTTATGTCGGTATTTTATTGAAAATGAATTATAAAGATAAATTTCAAAAAATGCCGATAGAGGGCGCTTTAGACTTTGGTTTGACGAAATAATCCATCCTAATACTATTTTTTGCATCTCATTAAATGGTTTCGTAGGCTTAGATTTAAACTTAAATTTTGAGCTCAAAATCTGAATAGTTGGGAGTGGTTAAGTAGCACAAACTGAAGTGTGTTCAGAGGGTTTAAATTTCAAACGAAATGGAATACTATAAAAAAGAACAGAAAAATTAGTCGATTCGTTTGCGGTTTTTTTCTAAAACTACTCTTTAAATCAGTGTTTTCTTGAAAATAAATTTTAAAGATAAATTTCACAAAATGCCGATAGAGGGCGCCTTAGACACTGGAGTACCGTGCAACTATTTTTAACCGTTATTTTTTTAAAACTCATTAAATGCTTTCAAATGCTTAGATTTAAATTTTGAGATCAAATTCTGAGTCGTTGCGAGGGTTTAAGTAGCGCAAAAGTGAACTGTGTTCGAGGGAGGGGGGGGGGTTAAAATTTCAACTCCTGAACACACTTCAGTTTGCGCAAAATGTTGTTTAAATCTAAGATTTCGAAAACATTTAACAAGTTTTGGAAAGCATTTAATTAGATACAAAAAATGACGGTTAAAATTTGTTGTTGGTTACTGTGAAGTTTAAGGCGCCCTCTAACGGAATTTTTTGAAATTTATCTTTAAAATTCATTTTCAATAAGATACTGACTTAAAGAATAGTTTTATTTTAAACCGCAAACAAATCGACCAATTTTTCCGTTTTTTATTATCATTTGAAATTTGAACCCTCTAAACACAGTTCAGTTTGTGCTACTTAACCACTCCCAACTATTCAGATTTTGAGCTCAAAATTTAAGTTTAAGTCTAAGTTTACGAAAACATTTAAACAGATGCAAAAAATAACGTAAAAAGTAGTTGTTCGTTACTCCAAAGTTTAAAGCGCCCTCTATCGGCATTTTTTGAAATTTATCTTTATAATTTATTTTTAATAAAATACCGACGTAAAGAATAGTTTTAGTGAAAACCGCAAATCAATCGACCAATTTTTCCGTTTTTTATAATCATTTGAAATTTAAACCTTCTGAACACAGTTAAGTTTGTGCTACTTAACCGCTTCCAACTATTCAGATTATGAGCTCAAAATTTAAATCTAAGCTTACGAAACCATTTAATGAGATGCAAAAAAGTAGTTTTTCATTACTTTAAATTCTAAAGCGCCCTCTATCGGCATTTTTCGAAATTTATCTTTATAATTTATTTTCAAGAAAATACCAACATAAAGAATAATTTTAGTGAAAACCGCAAATGAATCGACCAATTTTCCGTTTTTTATGTGTATTTGAAATTTAGGACCCCAAACTTTAATAGAGGCTATTTCCTTTGGAAAACGTTTGGGACCCTTGGTTTCCTATTTACTATTACTCGTCTTGATGTGTTCTATCACCTCCTAGCGTATATACCATTTGTTTAGGGACACCCTGTATATTCAATGGTACGTAATATTACAATTACAATTGCATGACTATGAATAAGTAATTAATTAAACTAGTTTAAAATCATAGAATTTCACTTCTATGAATTGTATAATTCTCCAATAAAAATTAAGGATGGATTTGACATCATTCAGTATGATAGATTAAAAGTTCCCACTAGAAAGACGACATCTATTCAGGCCGTCGAGAATCGTGACGGGCCCAGAATCAGTCACCCCCCCCCCCTTACACAGACACGCAAGACACATAAAATGCATGTGAATCTTTAATAAAGCCTCGTCTACTTTGTAGACTACTTTAGTCATCTTTCATAAATTACATTATTTATTTTCTTGTAGTTAAAGATAATAATTATATATTCTAATAATTATCTATTCTTCTTTAATACTATTTAACAAAAGTAAATACATTCCTTTCTTTTTTTTTTTATTGTTACATTATGGTATCCATAAAAATTATAATAAACAGTGTGTATTGCAGGAGTTGTGACCCTTTGAGATTTTTGGACTCCAAAACAAGTTAACGGCTGCACTCCCCCATCTCCTCAGACCTGAGCGCATTTACATAGCAACAACAAGAACATCGCTTGAGAGAATGCCGTACAATGAGGCGAAGATGCCATATTTTCCCTTACTGAAATATAATTAATTTCAGTATAAATATCGCCTTTTTACTGAAAAACAATCATTTTATGGTATAAATACCGTTTATAATTGAAATAGCATAGAAATTGGTCATTTTATGGTATAAATACTGTTTATAATCGAAATAGCACAGAAACTGGTTTTTTTAATGCCTAATATATCTTAGAAATACGGTACTCATACAGTAAAGAATGATAACATTAGACGTACCGTAAAATTTAGGTACATCTATTGAAATGCTACGAAAATTTTTACAATGTCGTTTTCCTTATTGAAAAATAATTATTTTACGGTATAAATACCGAGTTTTTACGGAAAAATAATAATTTTACTGTGTAAATACCGTTTTTAATCGAAACAGTACAAAAAACTGTTTTTTACACTTAATATACCTTAGAAATACGGTATTCATACCTTAAAGAGTGAAAATGGTAGAAGTACCGTGAAATTTACGGTACATCTACTGGAATTTTACAAAAATTTTTTACAGTGTACATAATTTCCACTCTTCTTCTACTTCTTCTTTTGCATTTTAAACAAACCAAGAAAATATATTTAATAAAAAGCATGTCGTATCTATTAGATACTTATTTAATTATGTTTATTAGATAAACTTTACAGTTATGTTTTATTTTAAAATGAAAAGATAAGGAGAATAACACCTACATTTGTTCCATGAATATCAACTTTACTTTATTTATCGGAATTTTTTTTCTTTAATCTAACTCACATTAAGGTTAGCTGGCACAACTGATCCCACGAGGCTACTGGGCCATAGGCTGTTTAATAAAAAACCGCTGATGCCTTTTAAGTTTTAGTTTTCGTCAACAATGCCACTAATGTCTACTTCTTAAAAGAACATGTATACAGGGTAATTAAAAAAAAACGTGAACAAAATGATATGACAAATCAAGCATACAACAAAAATAAAAAATCACATAGGAACATTGGGTCGCAAACTACTTATTGAGTCACAAATACAGGGTGTTCCATTCTAGCGACACCCGGTTTGAAAGTAATAATTTCGTGGAAAATAAAAATATTGTAATGAAAATGCAAAATTATGTACCTTATTTTGTCTGAAATGTGATAACGTTACGAAAAGATCTGGAAAAACATATTACTCAAGCAATCGATGATACCATATAAAGTGATTATCACAGTCCAAAATGTGAAGTGCCAATTGCATATTGCTGGTGCGCATAATCCAAACTTCTACCACTTTTGTTTCGTGTTATCACATTTAAAACAAAAGTGAGAATGTCTTTTAAATGTTTTATTATAATGTACTTCAGTTTTCTGAAATTTATTACTATCAACCTAAATTCAGTTAGGATGAAACGCCCTGTATTTGTGACTCAATGAGTGGTTTGCGGCCATATGTTCCTGTGTGATTTTTTTATCCTTGTCGTATGTCTGATTTGTCATATCAGTTTGTCCACGTTTTTTTGAATCACCCTGTATAATCAATAATAACTCTTTCTTTGCTGTGATAGGTTGTCGAAAATTTCGTTTTTTTTTTTTTTAACAATAACGTCAGTTTCGTTGAACTTAATCGGCTTTTTATTATAATACTGTAAGTACTTTTATTAAACATTTTTTTTTACTTTAGACAAATAAAATGCACTTTTAATGCCAGAATGCTCGCCGGTTGTCGTGCCCAGTTAGCTTAAACTGTAAAGCATTGGTCTTGTAAGCCAAGTATTTAGGTTCGATTCCCGTCTTGGGCAATTTTTCTCTCGTCTTATTAATTCGTCTTATCTATGTCTCGTTAATTAAATATGATAATCCGAAAAAAATGTCTCTATCAATGAATACTTACTGTTTTCAAAATAATTGTTTTTTATAGTATAGTATTTTTTTATATTATTCCTGTTGAAATTTTTTCCGTAATATAAAATTTAACATATGACACTATATACATCAATATAAAAATTTTACCATATCCACGTTCGAAATTTTAAATCAAAAAGCTTTTGTTATTTTTCTTTCTGTATATTTTACGTAACACAAAAAATTTTAAAAAATTAATTCTATTCTAGATCAGTGACACAGATTGATTAATCCCAAATAATGCATAATGTGCATTTTTTAATTTGCCCAACATGCGCCCACTGTCACTTCATCGCATTTCAGTTAGAATTTTTAAATAGTGTTGCCAATTTATTTCCATTTAGACATACATATTTCATAAAAACTACTCCAATCATTTTTTTACCCTGATATTTTGTTTCTTACTGGATCATAAAATTCCCAATACTTAATTTAAAAAAATAGCAAGAATACTAAATACGAAATTTTGTAGGAGGGTAATTTTTGTCCTAAAATAGAGCTAGTAAATAGGTAACACTGTCTCCGGGCTCATGCAATGTAACGACTGAAAATTACTTGTGTTTCTTTGCAATATATTCTTTTATTGAGAATACAAAAGTTACAACACGTAATTCTAGAGATTTTTGAGAATATGGAGTGAATATTTCTATTAGACTTTCAGAAATAAAACATTAAATGCATTTTCTATAAAGCATGTTTTTCATGTGGTTGTCAGTTACGAAAAACTGTTTTTTTTAGTTATATTTTTATAAAACAAGTTGTCCATTATTTCTGTGAAGCTGCGAGTGTAATAAAATACTGTTTTAATTATCTGAGAATTTAATGAATCTTTATAATAAACACTGTAAATCAACATTTGCATTTTTTTAAATAAAATATCAACACGTTGATTTGTTAAACTAATAATTTTCAATCGATAGCTTCGTTGATTCATTGGGTCTCCGTAATATTTTGTTTTTTACTTGATAATAGATTTCCCAATACTTAATTTAAAAAAGTAACAAGAATACTAAATAGGAAATTTTGTATGACGATAGTTTTTCTCCTAAAATAGAGCTAAATAGGCAACAGGCACATGCTTTGGATCGATTGAAAATGATTAGTTTAACAAATCAACGTGCTTATATTTTCGTCAAAAATTAGGCAATTGTTAATTTACATTGTTTATTATAAAGATTCATTAAATTTTTCGTAACTGACAACGACATGAAAAACAAGTTTGATAGAAAATGAATTTAATGTTTATTTCTGAAAATCTATTTGAAATATTCATTCCATATTCACAAAAATCTCTAGATTTATGTGTTGTAGCTTTTGTATTCTCAATAAAAGAATATATGTTGTTTATTTAGAATACATAAATAAACAATTCCGGGATGAAAGAGGTGAAGCAAAAATATCCATAACTCCACTTCCAATATTCATAGAAAGAAAAACACGTTTTGAGAAATTGATTGAGTCTTTCAAAAATAAATAAATAAATAAATAAAACAATATGCGATGTTTGTCGATAATTGGACATTTAAAAACAGTGGGATGCCTTAAGTTGTTATGATAAAATTTAAATTATAAGTTTTCTGATGATGTAGTTTATTCTATATTTTTTGTGGGAGAAGGGGCACGGGTGAGGAAAAAAAAACAAGTAGAAAGGGGGGGGGGAGGAGGAGACCACATTGCCTTCCTAAATGTTTGAAAATGTTTTTGGAGAAAAAGAATTTCCTTCACTTTTCGTCAGTTTTATCTATTGGACACCTTGTTAACGAAAATCCAGATTACAGTCATCGGACCTTTTAAAACAGGGAGAGGCGGAAACAGCTGCCTCGCATGCTTCTGAAAAACTCAGTCATTGCTTATATCCTCATAAAATAAATATTATTGTTCATCTGATTTTAAATAAATCCTTCAAAACAGTGTGAACAAGAAAAGTACAAATTTTCATATTTACTATAATTTCCGGCGTATAATATGCAGATGAAACAATTTTGTTTTGATCTAGAAATTGTGTTTATCTATTGGGGTCAGATATTTACCGCAATCAAATAAATTATGTTTTATTTAAAACTATTTCTGAGTCAATAAAAAATCAAAAATGATTGTCTGATCCGCGTATTATAGGCCGAAAATTACAGTATTTAAATTAAATACTTCACAGTAAAATATTTGCCGGATTTATAGTTAATTCTCTTATTTACAATCTTTCAATTCGTTGTTGCAGGAATTTATTTTATTGAAAACTAGCTGACCCGCGCAGTGTTGAGCTGATCCGTGATAACCATGATGTATAAAAAACTTATAATATTAACAAAAATGAAAAAAAATCTATTTTTAAAGCAAAAAACTCGTTAAAAATTACTTCGAAAATCGCAATGAAAATTGCATTAAAAATTCATGAAATTGAAAAATTGTAGCAGACAAAATTTAGTAAATTAGGCTAAAAGTTTGAGACAATTTTTTTTAATGTCAAAAAATAGCCTCAAAATGCGAAAAATACTAAAAATCGCATTAAAAATTCGTGAAAAACTCAAAAATCGCTGCACAAATTCCAAATAAGCTTTATTAAAAAGAGAACTAAATTTACTACATAGGTTTAAAAGAATGAAACCGTATTCCTTTCATTAATATGGAAAAATCGCCTCGAAACATAAAAAGGACGCTAAAAATTGACTAAAAAATTAAATATGAAAAATCTAATCAAAAAATTGAAAATAGGACTTTGAAGCGCAAAACTTCATATACAAACTTCATATCACCTTCCTTCCAAATTTTGTAACTCTACGTGCAGCGGTCTCTTCATAACAGCGCTGACACAATCACAAACGTCTCTCTTTATTACTATAGATTAAACTGATATTTTAACCCTTTCACGACTAAGGGAAACATTCTTCCCATTTTGAAAATTGGTGACTGGAGTATTTAACTATAATCTTATCGACATTTTTTATGCAGAATATCAAAATAAAATGTATATCGAACGCAATTATGTAAAAGATGAGCAAATTGTGCTAAATGTCACATAGAAAATAGGACTTATGTTTACTATGTGTACTATGTGCAATGCTCATCTATGCTTCACAATCGAAATAGATTCACATAATATTATAATTAGCATATGTTTTGTATAGTAATTTTATTTCATAATTTTGTTTTATTATAGTTAACATTTTGTTATAATAAACCAATAAATAAATGACACTGCATAAAAAGTCTAATTTTAATTTGTGTTATCTTTTTAGTCCATTGAGGAAAATATTTCCCATAAAATTTTAAAACAAAGCTACACATTGTTATGTATTTTTCTAATGATTTTTATTTTTTTTAGTCTAAACAAACTAAAAAAGGGGTTAAATACTAATATTTACTACTGAGATCTTTACGGTTCTGTAAGGGTTAAGTGGGGTCAGTTTCACATTGATATTTGGCAACTTAAATTACTAGTTCCCTAAAGTATCAATTTCAATGAAAATGACTGTTTATATGATATACACCATGACGCAAAAGTTTAGACAATGACGTCATTCAGCTTTAAAATGTAGAATTATGACGTCAGAATTACAAAAACCTGTAAATATATTCAAAAACTGATTTAAAATGCTATGTACAAAAGATAGTCGTTTTATTTGCTATAATACTAATTTTTTTCATAAAAGTTCAAATGTGCTTGTCGCAAAAGTTTAGACACTATTCTAAATTTCTTTGAATATTCGCTGGCATATGCAAATTTAGAATCGATGATGTCACAAATTTGGAGTACTTAAGTTCTGCAAACGATTGCGATTCATAGTCGACATGCCGAGATCTAAAGAAATTCAAGTGAATGAGGTTTCAAGGATTTGGCAGTTGAAGGGTGAAGGGAAGAGCGTTTCTGAAATTTCTGCTATTCTTAATAGGTCAAAAAAATCTATTTATCGAGTTTTATTGAGTGGTTCCGAATATAAAGCAAAATGTCGGTCTGGGAGGCCACGTGTGACAAATGTACGAGAGGATCGCCTGATACAAAGACTAGCGAGTACTCAACAAATGAGCTTACGTGGAGTTCAAAGCTCATCGGGACTCTCTGTATCAAAGGATACGATTCGTAGACGAATTTTGGAAAAAGGAACAATCGTTTATAGCAAAATGCAGAAGAAACCAGCTCTAAAGCCACATCATAAGTTACAAAGAATGATGTGGGCTCGAAAGCATATGTCATATGGAGAGAAATGGCAGTCAGTCATATTTAGCGATGAAAAAAAGTGGAATCTGGATGGTCTAGATGGTTGTTTATCGTATTGGCATGACTTGCGGAAGGAACCTCGACGTTTTTTTAGTCGCAGACAAGGAGGGGGCTCGGTGATGGTTTGGACAGCCTTTTGCTATAATGGACAAGTATCTCTGACCTTCACCAGTGGTCGTCAAACTTCACAGCATTATACACAGACATTAGAAGAAAACCTACTGCCATTTGCTGAGCTCCTAGGGGGTCCTCAGTGGGAATTTCAGCAAGACAATGCTTCAATTCACACTGCAAAACATTCAAAATCTTGGTTTAATTCCCATAATATAAGAGTTCTCGACTGGCCAGCATATAGCCCAGATCTTAACCCTATAGAAAACCTTTGGAGAATCATGTGTCGCAAAGTTTATAGCAACACTAGACAATACTCTTCTGTACAGGAACTGAAGACATCTATTGAGGATGCATGGTACGATATCGATCCACAAACTAGGCAAGATTTAGTTTCTTCGATGCAATCTCGTATATTTGACGTAATACAGAAGCATGGATGCGCAACCAGGTTTTAAAAATTGTTTATTTCGATTTTATTTGATTTGTGTCTAAACTTTTGAGACAGCAGTTTATTTTTGTTACCATTTAATTTATTGCAATATGCACAATTCCACTTTTCTTTGTTATAAATATTGTTTATATGTACAGCACATTAATTTCAAGCAGTGATTTGAAAATTGAATAAATATTTTTCAAAGTATGTAAGAATTTCTTCATTGTCTAAACTTTTGCGTCAGGGTGTATAATAACATTTCGTTTGTGCAAAAGTAATGAATGTATATATGTAGTGCTATTTTAACATCAGGTCTAAAAAGGATGTAAAACAAGAATAATGTTTGCTGAATGATGTAACATTTAAGAACGAACGTTTTTGACAGGAGTTGCAGTGATAGGAGCTATGTATCAAGATGGTAAGTTATAATAATACACTTCTAAAACAAATAATTTCATGGATAGAGATTTTTTTAAAGGAAATAAAATCTTTAAAGATAATTTTCACTTCATTTTGATTATAAAGTACTAAAGTTAAATTTTATCAAAGAAAAGAAATAACCGAAACGTGAATTATTGATGTTTGTACATTATACATAACCCTCCTGCAAAAAAAATTTAAATAGCTGTCACCGTTTGCAAGTTATTGAATTTTAAAATCCATCAGTCATTTTTGAAACACCCGGTATATTCAACATTAATTATTTACAAAAGAAATATTTACAGGAGACTGTTTACAATAAATTACAGACACTTGAATCATCGGAGTTCAACATTCTACTAGAATTCGCCGTTCTGCCCAAGACACCAACAGCGTTCTCCTCTCGATCTTCTTACTTCAGTTTTTCCGTGTCAGTCCTTAGCGACGCGACGGCTCGACATCATTGGAAACGAGACCTATAGCTGCTTTGTTGTGGGAGAAAGAATCGCTCCCACATATATTACATGTTCAGACTACACTGAAATAGGCAGTGTTTCATATAAACTTAAACAAAAGTGATTTTCTATACTTACAAAGGAGAAAGTATCCCAGCCTTAATCCTTTTCCTTTGGACAGGAAATATATTGCAGTAAAAAAGAAATAAAAACAAGTTATAGATGAACTTTGAAGGGAATTCTTTATATTTCCAAAAAAAAAGATGTCAGTTTAAAACAGCTTTCACACTATAACTTTTTAAAGATTTTACAACAAAGTTTTAGCTAATTTTTTTAAAGAAGAAATATTAGTACAAAGACTAAATCATTTGTTGTTGTAAACAATGTGTGAATATTACTTTAGATGTCCCCATTTATCTGCAATATTTAAAAATTCATCAGTTCTTAAAATTTGCGCAAAACCTAACGAATGTCAAAATCACAAATGAAATTTATATGAAACGTTTTTCTTTTAACATATTCTATTTTAGAATAAATAGATAAATAGATAAAAATAGTTATTTTGATTCTAAAAATTTATTTTTCTTTAAAATGGCGATCTTCTTGTCAAACACGTTTCAATTCATTGTTATTTGATAGGAGATTTTTAAGACTAAATCATTAATGTCTTCGTCTTTGAATAGAAAAAATTGCCAAGAATTTGAAAATAAGCTAATGCAAGATGAATTAAGTAAACAAAGTCTTTGTCTTTCGGTACTTTTTAACAACGCTATAAGCAAGTCCTTTTAAATAAACTTTTGAAATGTAACGTTTTAAATTTGTATTTTTCACAAAAATTTTCTTTCTCTTTTTAATATGCACGTGAAAATACTTTTGTTGTTAGAAAGGAAATACTATTTGAGCTTTCTTTAGAATTTGCAATAACAGTTGTCACGATTATCTCAATAAATGTGTCGTGCAAATATTCTTTAAAATTTAAATCCTTTAATTTACTATTCAGGATTCCTACGTTTTCAGATTGAATATCAGAATTTTTATGTAGAAAAAATGCATTTAAATTAGCAGGACATAATCTCACAATCGAAAAAGACGAATTTTTTCCATAAAAATACAGGTGTTTAATCGTGGAAAAGTCAAGGAAATTCCTGAAGTGTAGGAACTCTGTTATTGTTTAGTCATTTTGAATATAATGTAATTTCACCTGCTTGTTGTTTTTAATTCTTATTAATGAATTTATTATTTCAAAGTTTTATTTGTCTTTGTAGTATTCACGTAAAAATATTTTTGTTGCTCGAAAGGAAATACCCTTCTTTTTGCAGTTTTATGTATTGGCAAAAAGTGTTTTAAAAATCATCTACAAATGTGAAATATCTCGTGCAAATATATTTTTAAACTGTTGTATCGTTTTAAACCTGATGTGATTTTTTTCGTTTTTTAATATTTATATGAAAAAACTTTTGTTGTTCAGAAGGATATATTATTTGCGAAGTCTATGAATTCACAGCAATAGTTTAACACTTTATCTAAAAATATGAAATAAATATCGAGCGTAAATGTATTTTTAATAATAATATTGCAAATAATAATAATGTAAACAGTTTAAATTTCAATATATATTTACTGGAGACATTTCACATTTTTAAATGTTTTTTTAAACTCATATTACCTATTCTAAAGCAGCGTAAGTAAAAATATTTGCTATCTAGTAACAGAAGTATTTGCACGTGAATATCAATTTGAAAAAGAAAGCTTTAAAATAATAAATTCATTAATATGCTTTAAAAGCAGCGAAAAAAAATAGTGCCAAATTTAAAATGACCAAATAATATTGCAAAGTAGTTTAAAAAATACTTTTTTATGCTCAGGTCTGAAGAGGTTAATGGGTTGTTACTTAAGATCGTAGATCATGACCTTTTACTCCATTTGCATCTTTCAAAATTTTATGTTTCGTGAAGGTGTATCAAGAGAGGCTAGTGCCACGGATGTATAAATACACGTACATACTGAACGCTTTTCTTGCATTTTAATTTGTTTTAAAAGCTTCATTTTCAGCGTCAATAGATACATTTTTGGAATTGGTTGAAATTATGTTGTTGAATAAGTTTTACTTGCTGTTATGTATGGTTTTTAATAAAAATTATACTAAAAACATTATATTCTCATAAAAGATCTCTTACATACAGTGCTGGAAAAAGTTTAGGACCACCAACAAAAACAATAAAGCTTTTACTTTAATGAAAAAGATCATCATTGCAAAATTATACATAAAATGTTATACAAGTTTTATAACTTGTTTTAAATTACATTAATATATATATATATATTTTTTTTAAGAGTAAAAATTAATTTCTGCTCGAAAATGCAATTTCGTGGAAAAAAGTTTCGGAGAGGTATATTTAAAATCTAACTGATGTAAATGCTTTGAATATTATTTTTTTAGTACTTTTTCTGTTTTCTCTTATTTAAAAACTAATTAACAGTTGTAAAAGGTTTGAACATTATTTTTTAATACTTTTTCTGTTTTCCCTTAGCACTGATTGCTTCCAAAAGTTGTACTGGAAAAGATTTGGTCAGATTTTTACGTGTGGGAATGGGTATATGTTTCCATATTTCAAAAATGGCTATATGTTTCCATATTTCCAAAAATGGTTACTATCAGTTCAACAATCAAATCTAACTGTTTTCTGTTGATATAAACTTGACGAGCCAGGATTCCATAGATGTTTTCTATTAGATTTATGTCACGACTTTCGGTTAGAATGTGTAAAGCTTTGATGTTGTCTGCAGCTAACCAATCTGGAGTTGTTAACCGATATGAGAATAAACATTAGCTTAAAGCAATGCCAAATTCTACCAAATTATTTTTTAATGGAATAAAATTAACACTAAGAATACCTTGATAGTCAGAGAAGTTTATTTTTTTCGCAATGAAAACCAAACTTCTTTTTTTTTCTTTTGAATTAAAGTTTACTCAAATCACGACATAGGTGCCATTTTGTACGCGTTTTGAAAGTATTGGCTCACTTGGTAAGTCATGCCTGTAATATCTTAACCCTTTATCTACCGCATTATGAATTCATGAAAATTTTGCATTCAAAAGTATTTTACGTAAATTCTTAAAACTAAACTAAAAGATTTGGATAATCATTTAATAAATTTTTGAAGAATTTTAGAAGGATTGAAGGATTTAGGAGGATTAATTCAATTTAAATTTACAGGGATTTTGTGCAATATTTATAACCTCACTCAAATCTTTTATTTAAACTTCTTTTCTTAGTATTTTGTAGAATTATAAAATGTACAAATATGATGTTCTTAGAATATAATTATAGAAATATTTCCCAATTGAAAAATTCCAGTCCGCCTCCATCTGCACCAAGAAAGCAGAAAAGATAACAAGGCAAAAGAAATCACCTTTTTTAAAAATATTTTTATTTTGTCTAACCAATAATGCTTTTGGAACAAATTAAAGTATCTGTAACTCATTCTAAACAGTATTACAACTAATTGACGTATTAAAAGAATTTTATATTAAGTAATTTTAATGGTACTTATAAGTACCGTCGGTAGATAAAGGATTAAATCATATGTACTATCAAAACATGAATATTTTTTCATTAGCGGAAAAATTAATTTGCATCATTCATTGAATTTTAAGGCTTTGGAAAATGCGGATTTTGGTCGCATCAATGTGATGCTTTGCAGTTTTGAAATAACTTTTAATTTTACATGTTTTAAGCATTCAACACTTTGTAACACATAGCTAACAGTTATTATTATGTTATTATACCGCTGACCAGGCCCCTACCTGCCGAGCAACATGCCTAGCTTAACGAGTCTTGTACCTGTCCGCGGGACAGAAGCCGCTTGTTGCCATATGCTGACATCTACCCGATTGTGGTTGAATCGTTCTTTATTTTTATCATATTTGTTACTATGTTCGCCAGCTCTAGATTATTTTTTATTATTCTATTTGGATTCGTTCGTACGTTGTTGAAAATGGAAAGGATTAAAGAAAAGACGGGGGTATTGCTAACTCTTCTACAGAGCTCATACGAGCCGCCTACTCGATATATCTAACAGTCGTGAGCATTGCTAGGATAGAATAGATTTTATAATAGAAGAATAAGCACAATCTCGAAAAGCCGTTTTTAAAATGTTCCATTTACGCATGACTGAGAGTTTTGATAGTCATCCTCTTCTTTCATTTTTAACACTAGTGTAGACACCCATCCTAAGACGGTAGGTATATATTGTGTTTTTCACATGAATTTGAAAAAAAAAACTGATAAAAATAATTGACAATATGGGAGCATTTAGATGAGCAAAGTTCGGCAAGTTTATATTCTAATAAACACACAAATGGCATTTACAATACTTCTGAGAAAATTAGGATTTGCGGCTAATATACCATAGGAAAATTAGGATTTCTTAATAAAACAAAATTTTAATAAATATGCAATAAAACTGGGTAATTAAAAAGCCTCCTGCAACTGTAGCAGTAATACCAATAATTAATAATAATTATTATTTTTATAGCACTTTGAAAATTTTTTTTTGTTTACCCCCTCCCCCCAAAAAAATAAAATATTGTCATTTTTCCATTTTATTGGCAAATTTCTGTTTCTGCTGTCAAACTTCGGATGCATACAGACGACATACCGGTCTCGCTGGGAGCGTCAATTCCAATGGCAGTTTTTAGAGGGAAATCCCAGTTTGGCACGCTATGCGTTATACTGTGTTTATTAAATAGAGATAATTCATTGGATATCAAAAAAAATTGTGCAAAAGAGTTTTAAATTCATTTAATTTTATGGTAATTTATCATTTAGCCAGCCCGCAATCCGAAATAGTCCTTATTTTATACTTTTTTTTCAATAATTTTTCGCGAACTACGAAGTAGCAATTGTTTATATCAAAACTTCAAATCTAACTACTACTAACCTATAAAAATTATCACAGATGAGTCATTGATAAAATACGACAGTCATAACCTCCTCTCATTATGCTAGAATTAAAGGAATAAACTTACCGTAAACTTATTTCCATTTGTTATTATTTCAAGATTTTAACACTTGTAGAAAAATACATTTTAATTTTTACATCTGAACTAAATTCGCATATTTTATCAGATATTTGTATCTAAATAAAATCTATAAGATACATAATCTTTTCAAAATTTTATTTTAAACGACAAAATTAACATGTAGTCTTAAGCTTTTTCCAGCACTGTACATTAAGAAAACAATTACTTCACTTACTTTATTAACCTATCATTACGATTTTGTATTTTTTTTTTTCAATAAAACTTTTTTTACAACAATTTTTAAACAAAAATTTTTTAATCATTTTTTTTTTCAGAATCAAAATATGAATACAAAAAACATATAATTTTCAATTATACCAGTGAATAAAAGTATATAATCAAAACTCACATATATATGCACTATACCCATATATATAATAACAGAAACAGAGAGAAATAGAATACAAATATAAAAAATCTCGTACTTATATAACAAACAGAATCTCCATTTCAAATGTAGAATACTCCCCCTCCCCGCTCCCTCCTCTTCTCCTTTATCCCTCAAAAGTTTTATATTTTTCTGAGTTTATTACAAAGCAATCTTTCAAGATCGAAATATCGTTGAAATAAATTTCTACAGCTGCATATATTTTTTTTATTTATTCATAGCCGGTTGCTATCGCGTGCATACGTCTTTCACAATTTATTAGTGATACTCTTCGATTATTATTTTTTTTTTCAAATTTCAATTTCTACATGAATTTTGAAACAAAATAAAACTCAAGCTTTTCTCTCCCAATCTTACATGCAAAGTGCTTTCTTTTATATTTTGTGCTGAACAATCACTTTCCATTCGCTGTACTCTCGTGTAAAATAAGTTGTTTTATATTTTCTAATAAGATTTCTGAGATTTTTTTTTTCCTTAAAGCCTTAAGTTTATTTTGTGTTATTTAATCAGTTCAAAGTATATTAAAATCCTATCTTATTTGAAAAATATTGCGTTTTGCGTTTGGATCTACATATCAGTTAAAACTGTATTCAAATTTTATAGTAGAAATCCATGACAAGAATGGAGTATTATATTTAATTCTTGTAAAACTGGAATAATATAGAATTTTTCTATTACGATTTCATGAATATGAAATATTGTCTTTCATAAAATGAATTGTTACTCACAAAGTTATTTGTAATTAAAATATGATTTTTTTCCATGATAAATACTTTGTAAAATTACACACCTATACATTATGTTGTTTTATTAAGCTGGTGTATTGCACTGGACAATATGTTGTACGTACAAAAAAGTTATATTTTTACATGTCCCAATTATGCTATTCCCTTTTTTATAGAAACTAGAGAATTTTTAAAAAAGTTTAACCTTAACATGTGTTTTATATAATTAAAAAGTTTAAATAATTTTTTCCAAAATTTTCACAATAACATTTTGATTAATAATAATTAGTTCTGCTTTAAACTTAGAACAAATAGTTATAAATAAGAACAAATAAAGAAAGATATAAAACTAACATAAACCGCTAAAAATATTATATTACAATGATAAAAGTCTTAACGTAATTTTTAATAATGCACGTGTAAGAGATCGATAACGATTCCTACATTCTTTTACAGCTTTAAGTCAATTTTTTTCCTCTTCATCGTGCATTTAAACTTCGTTGAATTAGTATATCTATCACTAGTCCTATTTGGGGTTTTTTTTTGTTCTATTATTAATAAATGCAAAATTTCTGACTAAAAAATTACCATGACGATAATCAAAAAGAATATTCTAAATAGCAGGATCTCCAACAATAAAATACAACAGTAATAATAAATTTAAGAATAAATTAATATTTCAGACCACCCATCTGAAAAAAAAGCATCTATTGCTGTATTAAGTGATAATTTGAGACCCGTTCATACAATGAAACAATGAATATATTGAACAATTGATGAGATAGGGGCATTTGTATCAAATAATCTTAAGCTGCGCATGCGTGGAAGATTCGAAAATTTTTATTTCATAAATTTGTCGTCAGCTATTTAGATCAAGTCATATATAAAATTCAGTCAAATATCTCGAAAATTCAGAAAGATTTTGGTGATATAGTGAGTTGTTTTCTATAAATAGCTAATAGTGCTATAGAAATAATGCTATAAATAGTGCTATAAAATTCATTAGCGACAATTTTCATATTTTACTAACACAAATTTCTAAAAACATTTTTTTTTTTTTTTTTTTTTTTTTTTTTTTTTTTTTTTTTACAATATAAGTACAAACCTATTCTATAAAATGTATTTTTTAAGTAATAAAGCCAATAAACTATAAAAATAGTCGCCAATTCAGTGCATTGAATTTCTTTACAAAAGCAACTCAATGTATCGCTAGAATCCTTCTGAATGACTATGCATAAGCAAATGCGCACAAACATTGAACTTTACCCACATAGCAGATTAATACATAGACAAACCATTTTGGGCATTTTATGTGACACGGATGACGTCTCAATATATTATTTTAATATTAAATTTATTATTAGCCGCCAATTGTCCTCGTAACTAAATCTTCACTGAAAAACATTAAGTTAACACGTTCGCCGCCGCTTACGTGAATATGTGATGATAGTTAATACCGCACTGTAGAAGTGGGTTTTTGCCAGAAGCCGATTTACTTTTTATAACAAAGAATAAGTGACAGATTTTCCCGCGCCAACGCATGACTGGCTATTGGATATCACCCCACATCACGCGCTGGCACATGAGTGGCCCCTTAACGTTGGCGCCATATCACGCGCTGGCGCGTGATCGGCAGCGAATGTGTTAAAGATGTCCGTTACATCACAAAATTTCAAGGACAATTCTTAGAGAATTTCAGTAGATGTTTGTCAAAACTTGTAAAATCGAATCGAAAACGTGTGATCACTTGGGCATAATTTTTGCACATGATTGTATTTTTTTTTTTTTTTTTTTTTTTTTTTTTGGTTCTAAAAATTAAATCCAATTTTATTTCTTTGTGTGAAATTCTTTGTAGCAGTCCTCTTTCTATATTCTTTCTATATTCTTAAATAATAAAAATAACTGTTAGAATTCTTTCCACTACAATAAGGAACAAAGATCTTAGAATAAGAAATTTTACAGAGAAATTTTACAGAAATTTTACTCCTCACACCTAGTATCGTGGCCTGGTGCATTTTGTAGCACTATACATAAAAGGTTAGAGAACTGGTAAAATTTCTTTATAAATGTTATTTTATATATTTTTATACTTTTTTTTATTTTATTATTGGATTTTTTCTTGTTTATCTCACGCCAAAAGTGAGTTAAATCGCCAAATATGGCGCTACATATCTTTCGGCCGCTTTATCTCTGAAGTATATGTATACAGTACATACTATTAGAATTAAACCAAATTCCGATTTGTTTGATAATTGATAGCAAATTGATTTAACAAGAACAGTTTTTTTTTACTGTGCTGAAGATTAATGCATAAATAATGAATATATTTCTATTAAACTTTATTTATGACCCTCGAAAGAAATTTTTTCTCAGTGAAATACAATATTAGCAAACTCTTTTCTATTCATGTCGGATGGAATAAAATTTCGAATGCTTAAAATGAAATGTTATTGTGTGTTTTGGTAAAAATAATTATAAATCAATATTTTTATGTAATTCAGAAAAAATTACTGTGTCATATTAGGTCAAACATTACAATTTCTAATAAAATTCAATCTACGGTTTACACACAACCGAACAAGTATCTACGACATTCCTTTAGGGTTGTCAGAAAAATCTTCTTAAAAAGCCAACTTTTTCATCGCAAAAAATTTTAATTTTCAAAATCAAAGTTGTATGTTTTTGAAGGAATTTTTTAAGTTTTTCCAGACTTATTAATGGCTAATTCGTACTTTTTAAATGCTTAAAAAAACTTATGTTAATAAGCTTTTATGTCTAATAAGTTGTTTCTTAAATTGTATTTTCAGAAAGTTATGCTGTTGTAAAATAAAAATATATTGTTTTAACAGAAAAATTTTATAGATTCTCAAACTTCGTTATATAAGGCTTTAAAATGCACCAAGTCTCAAAACTAGGTGCTAGCATATATAAAAGTGGTTCCATTATCAATAAATTCGATTAAATAATACATGTAATATATTTCCAAAAAAAATCAGTTACATAAGTTGTGAGCAACACATAAAAATATTTATGATCTAAGAGAATAATTACTACAATAGAAAAATTAAAGATTAGTTCTTAACAAGTACATATATTTTTCTCAGTTAGACTATGTAAATGAACTAACTGTTGACAGACAATCAAAACTACAGACGGGCTTTTACTAAGAATTCAAAAATCTCCGGAAGAATATACATTTTATTACTCAAAATCAGCAGATTCGAATGAAAAATTTAATTTTATTTCTTGTTAATGAGATTTTTACATTATCAAACAGAATCAAATCCATGTAAGAAAAACGGTTCATGTTTCTGCCCTCTACCTGAACAAAGAATTTAACAAACACATTAGCAAAGTGTGTTTACTGAACAAATCAGAACAATGAAAGGCACTTCAAAGGGGGGGGGGGAATCAAAATAGGGAATAATTTGGCAGGAAATGATTTACTTTTGTGGAATGAATTTTCTAACGATGTAAAAATCAATCGCTCTAGAACATAGAAAGTTAGCATCTGATTCGATGCTCCATTTCGTTGGAATATTTTTTTAAATCATTTCTTCCAAGAAACAATGCTATAAATGATTGTTATATTTCATTTCTTTTTCTTGAAAAACAAGTAGCTTGTAACTAAGAAGCCTTTTCTTGGTAAAAATTGATTAAACAATGCGTTGAGTATTTTCAAAAATGAAACCTTACCAATTGCATCAGTTTTACTCTAAATAATAATAACATTTTTTGATCGAAGAGGGTAATTATTACAACAGCAAAATTTAAGGTTAGTTCTTAGCAAATATTTTTTCTGTCTATGCTAGACTTATACGTCTCATATATTCCTATCTTATTGACCTCATTTTCTGAGTCCGCATTAATAAAATTTCTGTCTGCAATTCTTCAAGGCTCAATCCTTAGCCCTGCATTCTTCAACTTATTTTTCAATAATATTCCACGCACAGTAAATGCTTGTCTTGCCCTGTACATGGACGACATGGCAATGTACACCTCTGCACACAATCCATTCAATTCTCCAAAAGCGCATTGATGATTCCATTAGCTGGTGTACCCAATTGAGTTATTAAGCTTAAATAACAAAAAATGCTGCTATCTACTTTCCTAAAAATTAATTTACGAAAACCGCATAGCTGTAAATAACACAACTATTCCATGATCTAACCACGTTAAATATCTGGAGAAAAACCTTTGATTCAAAACTTACTTGGAATAAGCATTTTATTAATATTAGACAAAAAGTCGCCGAATTTCTAAATCTCTTTCAACTTTTCTTAAAAGAAACACATTATTTAAAAAAAAAATAAACTTATCTTTTGTAATTCTTGCATTACATTTGTACTCACCTATGTTTATATAATATGGGTTTTTGCATGCAAAAATAATATGGTCCGCCTTTATCATGCACATCATAAAAACTTTCATATCATTGGAAATACTCACCGTTATCTTCGTTATACCACTATCCGAAGGAATGTTAACACTACTTCAATGTAAAATACATTAACTAACGCTCTAAAAACTTCTACAAAACTGTTTACAAGATTCCTAATCAAAAAATCACAGAATTACCAGACTATAAGGTCTCTGATCCCGCCAACCTCCAGATCCCTACATATCCATTTTTATTTAGCTACCCTGTTGCATATTTATCTGTTAAAGTTAAATGCATAGCTTCCAAAAAGCTTTTTTTTATTAGATGCGACATGTAGCTTTAGAGCTCTAGAGTTTATACGGAGCTTTAGACTATTAGAAAAATTGCACCAGAAAACTATTCAAAAAACGTTAATTAAACATTTTAAAGAATTTCCAGAAAAAATAGAAACCAGCAGAAAAAAAGCAATTCGGCTGAAATTTTTAGTTTTATTATTATTATTGTTACTGTTATTATTATTTTGTTAATGCAATATTTTGTATTCTAAAACAGAATGAAATCAATGTAAGAAAAATTTGTATGTGATTCGTTACAACATCTGAACAAAGTATTTAACAAACACATTAGCAAAATGTGTTTACTGAACAAATTGGAACCAATGAAAATGTCTTCAAAAGCGTAAAATTTAAAATAGGGAATAATTTCGCAGAAAGCGGCTTTTTACTTCTGCAAACTGAATTGCCAAGCGATTCAAAAATTAATCACTCCATAGTATTAAGTATTTTTAGTACTCTGGAGTGTTGTTCTGTTTGATTTTAATAAATAAACCACGACATAGTTTCATTTCACATTAATAAATTAGAAAGTCGCTCTGTTTCATCCTAATAAATCATGACGTGGTTTCAATTCATACTAATATTTTTTTTTTTCCCTAGAATCATTTCCTTCCAAAAATTAATGAAAATGGTTATTAGAATTCGTTTCACTATTTTCAATAACAAATAATATGTACTAAGATATCCTAACTTTGTAAAAGTCGATTAAATAGTACATGGGGTATTTTAAAAAATGAAACCTTTTCACTTATATCATTTTTATTCTGGAGGTAAAAAAGATTTGTGATTGAAGAGAATATTTATCACAACCAAAAAAAAATTAAATTAGGTCTTAATAAATATTTTCCTGACGTAATATATAAATGAAATTCATCAGAAAACGATTCACAAAGATTCACTAGACAAAAAATAAAATCTACAAACAAATACATTAAACGACTGAAATTCAGCAGAAAAACAGCAATTTGGGTGAAAATTTTTATTTTATTTCTTGTTAATGCAATTTTTACAGTCTGAAAAAAAATGAAATCCTTCTAAGAGAAACTGCACATGTTTTGTTACTCCATCTGAACAAAGAATTAAACAATCACGATAGCAAAGTGTGTTTACAGAAAAAAATAAGAATAACAAAAGGATCTACAAAAGAGAAAAAAAAAATCAAAGTATGTAATTTGGCAGGAAGTGATTTACTTCTACTGACTGAATTGTCTACCGATTCATAAATTAATTGCTCCAAAGTTTTGAATATTTTCAAATTTTGAAGTGTCGTTCCATTTTAATTTAATATTTTTTCTTAATTTCTTTTTCTTCAAAAAAGGTGATGAAAATTGTTATTTGAATTTATTCCAGTATTCTGAAGAATATACAGCACGTACTAAGATATCCTATCTCACTAGGAAACTGCAAGAAGTGTAAGTCACCGATTTTGACGAAAGTGGTATCGTTGGAAATATCTCATCGAGAGCAGTAAAAAACTCAATGGAACTTCCCGTCGCAAATGAGCAGTTATCGAGATATTCGACAATTTATATCACTTAATTAATGCATACTTAATGGGGGGGGGGGGCGCAAAAAATTTTAGTCTAGATTTTAACGAAAGTGGTATCGTTAAAAAGATATCATCATGAGGGAGAAAAAACTCAATTGAACTACCCGTCGGAAATGAGCCGTTTTCGCGATATCCGATAATTTATGTCACGTAGCTAGTGCCTACTGTTCTAGTGCACATTTAATGGGGGACTGCAAAAAATTGTTTTCTCGATTTTGATGAAAATGATGTCGTTGCAAAGATATCATAGTGAGAAGTAAAAAACTCAATGGAACTAACCTTCTGAAATGAGCCATTTTCGAGATATCCGACAATTTATGTCACATAATACAGTTTCCCAACAGTGTGCATTAGCAATATGACACAAATTGTCAGATATCTCGAAAACGTCTCATTTCCGACGGGTGATTCCATTGAATTTTTTAATCCTCACGATGATATCTTTTCAACGATACCACTTCAGTTAAAATCGAGACTAAAATTTGTTGCGGTCCCCCATTAAGTATGCACTGGTTACGTGACATAAATTGTCGGATATGTCGATAACGACTGCGAGGGAAGTTCCATTGAGTTTTTTGCTGCTTTCGATGATATTTTTCCAACGATACCACTTTCGTAAAAATCGGTGATTTACACTCCTTGCAGTTCCCTAGTCAGTAAAAATCAATGAAAGAATTTATGGGAGGTGTTCAGTCATATTTATGCTTTGTAATTTTGGCAATGATTTTTATCGTCTGCGTTTGTTTATATGAGTTCTGAGAATGTTTTTAAAAGAACGTAGCCATGAGCGGCTAAGTTGTTTCCAAGTTGAATAAAGTTGCAGTCCTATGAGTTTTTTAACTATGTGTTTTTATGAGTTTGTGAGTGTTTAATATTGAGTTATCGACATAAATTTTGGTCCGCCGACCACAAATTATCAGGCTATAATTAAGTGCAATGCGTAACTTTCTGAATTATTCGAATTCAAGAAAAGACGATATAGTTCCGTGCAGTGGAATTTAGATGATTGATGAAATGAGAAATTAAATATGAGAAGATTAGTCTAAAGTAAGTGAATGTGATTTTTGTTATCTGTGCTGTTATATATAAATTTAAAACAATGTTTAAAGGGGCAAAGAAGGAGGATTTAAGGCAAATAACCACTGAAATAAATCTAAATATTAATGATAAAATGACAATTGCTGATTTAAACAATATTATTGAAAATAGCGAAATATATACAAATAAACCGGCTTTTGATGAAGAAATTGCTCATACCATAATTGAGAATCGCAAAAATGAAGAGCAAAGGCGAATTGATATAGAGTAATAGCAATTTCATCTTGAAAAATTTAAACTTGAAAGATCAAAAAATGACTTTGAACGATAAAAAAAATGAATCGGAACTAGCTAAGATTAATTCTGAAACTAAGTCTATTATTACTTAAAGTGAAGTAAAATTGGAATCGTTAGATCAATTAATAACAAGCATTAGAACTTTGACTGTAAAAATTCCAACTAGGAATGAAGGATGTGTTTTTTTTCTTTTCTTCTTTTAGATCAGGAGCCGGCCGTCGATTTTCCTATGTATCGAGTACAAGGACCGGACATACATCAAAATGTAGGTCTCAATGTGCACATTAAAAATATCACTGGCTGCCACCGGGTTCCGGCAGAATAGGACCTGGCAGCCAGTGATATTCTTAATGTGCGCATTGAGACCTACATTTTGATGTATGTCCGGTCCTTGTACTCGATACATAGGAAAAACGACGGCCGGCTCCTGGTCTATTTAGAACGAGCTTTCAAAACTAAAAATATTTCGGAACAAAATTCTGTTCAAATTATTATGTGACAAAGCGTCTAACATTAGAACTTATTTTAAACGATACAGATATTGAGAATTATGAAAGAATAAAAAAATTAGTCTTAAAAGAATTTCAACCAATACTTTTTTTTGCCTAGAACAATTTAGAAAAGCTTTTAAACTACCAAATGAGACACATGTACGTTTCGCTTCATGACTGATGAGCAATTGGAAATATAATCTAAATTTAAGAAATTTCTACGATTTCGAGAGTCTAAAACAATTGATTGTGTCGGATAAATTATATGAAATATTAGACAAGTTGAATGTAGATTCTGCCATTGCAAAATTCAGTTTCGCCTCCGATTAAAAAAAAAAAGATAGAGGTTTTTGAGAAGGGCAACCTTATTTAGAATGCAATGAACTAACTTCATTTTTCTTGTATTTATCAATATAATGGCAAACAGAACGGCGTGAAATACCCAATCGATTAGCAATTTCTCTCTGAGACATTGGAATTGCGGAATAATAAAGATATACAATTTAACGTGCTACTTTTTCATTGACTAGATTCATCAAAAACGGATTTTTTCTTTAATTTAAACGCTTTTTTTTATATAAACTCTGAGAAAAAGGAAATGCATTTTAACAATAGAATTGTATGAATGTCTCGTTTTAATGGCCAGATTACGAAACTAGTCGTTGGGAGCCGCCGTAATACTTACCCATCATGGATATGCATTATATAATACGTGAAAATAAAATATGTGAAAACTATTTATGAAATGCATTACAATTCCAAAGCAAATTTTAAACGATATTTAAATATTCTTAATATACATAGTAATGCTCCATTAATGAATTGCTGATGAACCCATTTCGACAAATTATGTAAAATACCAAACTACACAAGTAGTACAGGATTGCATAAAAGAAACATCCTTATAACTCCAAAAACAATAATCATATTAACTAACTGTTTACTGCGTCAGATTAAGCGTCTCATTTCCAATTAAAACATATCTTTGAATTTAAATTTGAAGAAAATACAGGGTCTTGAAAAATCGAAGAATGTGGAAAACACTATTACAAATATCTCGGTAACTATTAATCCGACCGACTTCGTTCTGGATGCAAAATTTGGGTTATTTTATTGCCTTTTACGTCCTTTCCTTAAAATAAAAAAAATCGAAAATTTTTATAGATATTTCATCAGAACGAATTATTCGAGAGTCCGAAAAAAATAGTTCTGGATAATCGAGGTTACTGCTATTAAATAGGCTTCGTCCTATTCTTACTTACTAAATACATACAAAATTTTAAGTCTCTATCTCCATTTGTTCGTGAGATAGAGCGTTTACAGACAGACAAACGGCAATTTTTTTCTAAAAATTTGTTTTTCGGAATCTCCAGTATCTGAAACGTGTAAATCCGTCAACAATTTTTTTTTCGATTTTCAAAACAGTTGGAAGACTTACCCTATACTACGTATGATAGGTAAGTAAAAGTGGGCCACAATTTTTGATACGACACTTTTCAGCTTGTCTGAAAGAAATATCATCGGAGGCTAATAAGAAGACTGCTTCTCACATTAATGTGAGACAAGGAGATAAATGGTTTTTACCAGAAAAATTAGAACGAGAGATTGATTTATATTTCACATCACGCGGAAAATCTCTTACTGAGAATTTTTGTGTTAATCGAAAGTTTAATTCCAAAAGTGCAAATAAAGTATTTTTAACTTATGTTAAAACATTAAACTATATTTTGTGCCACGAACAGCACCATCTTTCAAGGTGCCCAGATTATTTAAAGTTATCTGTTAATGAAAGAGTAAATGTAATAAAATGCAACAAGTTATGATTCAATTGTTTAAATTTACACTCAGTAGCTAAATGTACATCAAAGAACACTTGTTTCTGCAAGAAACCATATCAAAAAACTATTCATTTTCCCAAAACACATAATACTACATATGTGAAAGAGTATGTTTAATCAAACATAATACACAAGGTAAAATAAATGTAGGAACAAATTCTAGACTAGCAAATTATGGCACATCAATGTTAAACGCTGATGCGGAAGAGTTTGTTCAGAAAACTTTTATTAGTAACTATTTGAATAAAAAGAATGAAGTTTTACTTTCAACTGTTATATGTTTTCCAATTGATGAATCGGTATCTAAATATAGAGTAAAGTGTTTGTTAAATGTAGGCAACGAGTCTAGTTTTCTATCCCGCCATTTAAAAGACATGATGAATTTGAAAAAAGAGAGAACAAACATTTTAGTGTCAGATTTAAATGATGCCTCCTTAGTAACAAATCATAAAGTTAATGCATCAATAAGCAATATAGATTAAAGTTTTGTAAAAAAATTAGATTTCTTGGTAATTCCAAAAATAACTGCAGATTTAACCCGTTCGCGTCCAAATGAAATTTCAGAGCAGAATTTCCCTATGTAATATTACTGGATGAGAGATTTAATGTCCCAGAACATGTAGATATGCTTCTTGGAGCAGGAATTTTTTATGAGCTTTTAAGATAGGGACAGATTCGTATTAATAATTCTGATCTTATTCTGCAAGACACAGTTTTCGGTTTTGTAGTATCTGGAGCATTTCCAACAGAGAATGAAAATAAAGTTCATTGTAGGTTAATAAAGAAAGAAACTAACCTAGACAAAACACTTCGAAAATTCTGGGAAATAGAAAATATCGAGATAGAAAAACCAAAATATAAAGAGACTTTAATTTGTGAGAAACATTTCACAGAAAATTATGCACGAGAAAAAAGAGGTAGATACGTTGTTAAAACGCCCCTAAAAGAAGATCCATCTACATTAGGAAGTTTTAAACATACATCAATTAAAAAATTGAATTATTTATGGAATCACCTAACAAGAGATCTCGAGTATTTAAGATTATATTCCGATTTTTATAAGAGAATACCAACAGTTAGGCCACATGGTCGAAGTAAACGAAAGCGAGGAAGAAAATGGATCCTATTACAATCCCCACCTTGGAGTGTATAGCGGAATAGAAAAAAGTATGCCAATACCTTTGAGAGTAGTTTTAAAAGCCTCTTCTTTAACAATAAAACGAAACTCACTTAATTCTATTCAGTATAATGGGGGTGTAATACAAGATGATTTATTCTCAATTATGGTGAGATTTAGAAAATATATCGTCGCTTTCACTGCAGATATTAAAAAAAATGTATAGAGGAATTTCTATTCATCCAAATCAAAGAAAGCTGCAAAAGATTTTATGGAAAGAAGGTGTTAACGAACCAATAAAGAATTTTGAACTAACGACTGTTACTTATGGTACTGTTAGCGCACCTTTTTTGGCTATGAGAACACTACTTCAATTGTCTAGGGATGAAGGAAGCAAGATTCCTTTAGCAGCACCCGTGCTGAGAGAAGACATGTATATGGGAGACATCTTATCTGGATCTAATTCTTTAAATTCTGCATTAGAACCCCAAAATCAATTAATAGAAATTTTAAACAGCGGAGTAATGTTATTACATAAATGGCGCAGTATTGCTCCACAACTTTACCAAACAAATGACAAGATATACCCGTATGGTGATTCAGAAAAATCTAAAACATTAGGTGTTTTGTGGAAATTAAATCGGGATGATTTGTTACCGGAAAAAGAAGCTAAGGAATGGGGAGAGTTTTCAGTTAATCTACAGTTAATTAACAAAATTGAAATTAGTAGATCTATTTTATTGAAAAATGCTATTATAATCGAATTACTTGGTTTCAGCGACGCGTCTGAAGCAGCATATAGTGCGGTAATTTACTGCAAATCAGCATTAGAATCTGGACAAATGTCAGTGAAATTAGTGACAAGTAAATCAAGAGTTTCCCCCTAAAAGCAATTAAATGTTCCCAAACTTGAGCTGTGTGCAGCTGTTTTATTATCAGAATTAATTACACGTGTGATTTCTGCTCTCAAGATCAGTATAAACAAAATCTTCTTATGGTCCGATTCTATGATAGTATTGTCATGGATTAAAAAAGAACCATACATATTAAGAACATTTGTTGCGAACAGAATTTCAATAATACAAGAGCTAACTGAAGGGATGCAGTGGCGACATGCTCCTTCTCAACATAACCCGGCTGACTTTCTAACAAGAGGAATTCATCCTGATAAGCTAGCCTCAAATGAGTTGTGGTGGAGTGGCTCACTGTTCCTAAAAGAAAAAGACTATTTAATTACAATCATACCAGAAGCAGTTGATTCCAATGACTTTTCAAAAGAACTGAAAAACTTTAAAATTAATATCTTTAAAAACAAGTCTTTTCTTAAAGTTTCTAATAATACCTTTGTGCATGATATAATTGATTTAAGTAATAATTATTGTAAGATAATTCGTATGTTAGGATTTATATTCAGGTTCATTAGCATTTGTAAAAAAGAAAGAAAAGAGGATCCTTTAGACCTCGAAGAGCTTAACAAAGCAGAAACTTTTTTTTTTCAAAAAGTGTTCAAATAGAATGTTTTGACAAAAAAAAAAAATCCTTGCAAAAATCAGGTGAGGTAAATAAAAATGCATACTTAAAGAAAGTAACAAGTTTCGTATTTTACAAATAATTTTTCATAATTAAAACTGAAAATGAATGTCATATTTATGGCCTGCATTTTAGTTCTTCATCGTGTACTAGCAAACACCGCAGCTTTGTTCACGTAATGGTTAAAATATGCGCTATAAAATGTGATACTTCTATGTCTGATTTTTATTAGATATTATAATACGTTTAGGAATAATTCAAAAGTAACATTTAAGCCACAGTTTTACTAAACTATATCATTGCACCGCATTCGACAAGAAAGAGATGAAATAAACGGAAAGAACTAGAACTAAAGATAATAAGAAAACAATTCAGCTGAAGAATTTAGTTTTATTTCTTGTTGAACGAAATCCATGTAAGAGAAGCGGTACATTTTTCGTTCCTCCAGCAGAACAAAAAATTCAGCGAACACATTAGCAAAATCGTTTTCTGAAAAAATCTGAACAGTGAAAGGCTCTTTAAAAAAGAAATAATTTAAAATAAGATATACATTTTTATGAAATGAAAGAAACTGTACATCTTTGATTACTCCATCAAAACAAAGAATTAAACAATCACATTAGCAAAGTATGTTTCCTGAAAAAATCGGAGCCAATAAAAAAAAATCAAAATAGGTAATTTGGCAGGAAGTGATTTACTTCTGCGGTCTGAATTGTCTAGCGATTCATAAATTAATCGCTGCGAAGTTTTGGGTATTTTCAATACATTGGAGTGTTGTTCTGCTTCATTTTAATAAATTATTACGTAGTTACATTTAATTCTAACTATTTTTTTAAATAATTTTCTTCAAAAAGGATGATGAGATGTATTATTAATATCAGTATTCTGAATAAAAAGAGCATGTATAAAGATATCCTATCTCAGTAACAATCGATTAAACAATACATGGAAGCATTTTCAAAATTGAACCTTTTCAGTTATATCAATTTTACGCCTGAGATAAAAAGATTTATGATTTAAGATGATATGTATCACAAAAAAGAAAAAAAATAGTTCTTAACAAATATTTTTATCTCTTTCAACGTTTAAATGAAAAGCATCACAGAACTATTCTCGGACGTTTACTAAAAAAAATCTCCAGTACAAAAAAAAATGCTTTAAACGACTTAAAAAAGCATAAAAACAATTCGGCTGAATAATTTAGTTTTATTCCTTGTTAAATGAAATCAATGTAAGAGAAACGGTACATTTTTCGTTTATCCAGTTGAACAAAAAATTTAGCTAGCATATATGTAAAGTCTGTTTGCTGAGCAAATCTGAACCGTAAAAGTCTCCTCAAAAAAAAAGAAAAATTTAAATAAGAAATAATTTTTCAGGAAGTGATTAACTACTGCGGAAGGAATTATCTATTAATGTAAAAATAAGCAAGGAAAAATAAAATTTTAATGACAAGCAAATATCAAGAATGACAAAAAAAGTATAAAAAAACACTTCAGAGAATTAGTAAAACTGTAAATATCTAATTTATTATGATACGTGTAAACAGTTTCTTTGCTTGATTAAGAAAGTATTTCGGAACTCTTCACTTTTTTTACTTATGACCATTCATTATTCTTTTGTTTATTACTTGTAAAGAGCGATTCCTCTAAATGTATGTTCTAAAATAATAGTAATGAGATAGTAACTGATATATATATCCATGAGTTAGTAACTATAAAATAAATACGGAAATTGCAATCCGCGTTTTAAAATTCCTATTAAATATTATGTAATGCAAATTATTTTATACATCCTAATCCTAATAAAGAATATCCTTAGAAATATTTTCAAGAGACATTACATTTTTCATAAGATAAATAAAGCAGTTAACAGACTTGGAAATTCAGATTGCCATTTTCCTAGCATGTCACACTGTGATATATGTAAAGTAAAAAAGCTTTCTGCTATAAATATCTCTTATAAATATCTCTTTCTAGTTCTTTTTTAAATTTCTAATTAATATTTATACCTTACAAAACAAATGTTTAAAGAAGGTAACAAATTCTGCATTTTACATATAATTTTTCATAATAAAAATATGATCGACTCTGAAAATTAATGTCATTTTCCTGGCCTGCATTTTAGTTCTTTATCTTGTACTAGCAAACACCGTGGCTTTGCTCACGTGATGGTTGAAATATGCGATATAAAATGTGATATTTGTATGTCTGATTTTTATTAGATATAATAATATTTTTAGGAATAATAATAATTTTAAATTTCGAATATTTATCCAAAAATTAATATTTAAGCCACAGTTTGACTAAACTGTATCATTGCACCTCATTAGACAGAAAAGAGATAAAATAAATGGAAAGAACTAAATTTAATTTTAAATAAACGATAATGTAGAAAATATTTTGAAATTTTTATGCTGAAGTCATACGCTTATTTCCCTATTTATTTGAAGTTTTGAATTTTTTAGAAACAATGTTCATAGTATGCATTTATATCTTAAAATTAATCATCATTTTGATTTCCAAGCTTCTTTTCTAACGTTTACCATTTCTCTAGAGCTACTCTCACCAACATAAATTGCCTATATTGATGCAGAGACTCAGACTGCCACCATTAATTTAACAACATTAATTTTCAAATTGTTTAGGTATTTCCTGTTATTCCATAGAAACTTAATTTAAAAAAAAAATCAAAGGCTTTTTTAGAAATTTTGTTGTTTCTCCCTACCTCAGGTGGTAGTGGCACTGGGTTAAAATGTAGCCTGCGTAATATCAGATCCTGTCAAAAACATGAATGTGAAAGAATGCCAAGTTCGTTAAAGGTTTCGCTAATAAAAGAAGTGAGATGTAACTGCAAACCAAGTTCTTTCGGAGCTCCTTAAATCATAACTCCTGTCATGCATAATATTATTCAATTGCTTAAAATGATTTGTTAAGTTACTTGTTATTCAATAGAGCGACTTAGCAAGTTTTCTCTTATTCAATTTTTTCTATTTAGTTGATCAGAAATTAAAGTTGATCCCTTCCTTAATTTATCAGTACCTTAACTTCAATATACTTATTCGAACACTCGATTGACTAGATTTTTGTTAATCAGATTCTAGATTAAATTGTACTCCGACTTAAAGATTAAAGTTGGTAACTGAAAACTTGCCAAGTCGCTCTATTGAATAACAAGTAACTTAACAAATCATTTTAAGCAATTGAATAATATTATGCATGATAGGAGTTATGATTTAAGGAGCTCCGAAAGAACTTGGTTTGCAGTTACATCTCACTTCTTTTATTAGCGAAACCTTTAACGAACTTGGCATTCTTTCACATTCATGTTTTTGACAGGATATCATTATTTTTTGTCAAATCACTTCTTTTATGAGCGAAACCTTTAACGAACTTGGCATTTTTTCACATTCATGTTTTTGATAGGATATCATTATTTTTTGTCAAATAAGTAGGTATTTGTTTCCTTTTTGAAATAAGTAGGTTAAATTAGTTTTATTTAATATTAATTTCAGCTTTTTCCTGCATTTATTCACTGTTTTTTTCAGTCAAATTAAAAAATTTAACATTAGGACTGCTTATGTTCCTTTAAATTCCACTAATAAGGATGTTTCTTTTACGTGATTGGGTACTACTTGATTATTTCGTCGACCAAAAATGTTTGTAGCCAACTTGGCGAAATATCGCTATATTGACGACAAAAATTACGCACCAAAAGTCATATTAACATGGCTCTATTTCTGGAATTTTGCCAAATTCCCATAGATTCCCATTGTAATCTGGTAATTTATCCAATAATTTTGTTAGAGCAAGGACTGTCGCCATCATTTTGGCATCTTTTTTTTTCTTTAAATCGGTTCGCTAACTACCCAAGATTGCTTAAATATTGCTATTTAGAAAGTTTTTAGAACGCTTTTCGCGCATTTTTACCCCTTTTAAATTTTGTATTTGTTAACAAATGTTCTTAGTGATCATTTATATCTTATAATTAATGAACATGCCAAATTTTATGTTTTTAGGCCCTTAACATACAGACATCACATTTTTAGAACGCTTTTACTTACCCATCATACCTAGTATAGGGTAGGTCTTGCAATCGTTTTGAAAATCGAAAAAAATTTTTTGACGGATTTACACGTTTTAGATAGTGGAGATTCCGAAAAACATATTTTTAGGAACAAAATTTTGCCGTCCGTCTGTCTGTCTGTCTGTAAACGCTCTATCTCCCGAACGAATTGAGATAGAGACTTGAAATTTTGTATGTAGTTAGTATGTAAGAATGGGACGAAACCTATTTAATATCAGCAACCTCGATTATCCGGAACGATTTTTTTCGGATTCTCGAAAATTTCGTTCTGATGAAAGGTACATAAAAATTTTCGAATTTTTTTGTTCTAAGGAATGGACGTAAAAGGCAATAAAATATCACACATTTTGCATATAGAACGAAGTCGATCGGATTATTAGTTGCTGAGATATTTTTAATCCTGTTTTCCACATTCTTCGATTTTTCATGGCCCTGTATTTGATTCAAATTTCAATTCAGAGGTATATTTTAATTGGACATAAGACGCAGTTAATTTTTAGTTAATAGAGTTATTATTTTTGGAGTTATAAGGATGTTTCTTTTACGCAGTTCGGTACTACTTGAGTAGTTTGGCGTTTTATATAATTTGTCGAAATCGGTAATCATCAGTTCTTTAATAGAGCATTACCATGTATGTTAACAATATTTAAATTTTGTTTATGAACTGCAATGCATTGTATAAATAGTTTTCACATGTTTTATTTTCATATACATATCCATGATGGGTAAGTATTACGGTGGCCCCCAACGACCAGTTTTCTATTTTACCCCCTTTGGGTTAGTGGAATCGACATAAGATATAGCCTATATTGGAGCAAGGACTATCACCATCATTTTGATATCATTACTTTTAAGATCGTTTGTTGTTTGCTGAAATTGCTTAAAAATCCCAATTTAGAACATTTTTAGAACGCTTTTCGCACATTTTCGCACATTTTCACCCCTTTTTAATTCCGTATTTTTTATCAAATGCCCTTAGAGATCATTTATATCTTATAAATAATTAACATGCCAAATCTTATAGTTCTAGGTCCTTCAGTAACACAAAAGTTGCATTTTTAGAATTTTTTTGCTTCTTCACCCTCTTTTGGTTAATTGTATACGCATAAAATATAGCCTATGTTTGAACCGGGGCGAATACCATCATTTTGGTATCATTAATTTTGAAATCGGTTCGGTGGTTTCAGAGATTAGCCCCGATACTTGCCAAAAGTGTCGCCAACTTGGCACTATTTCTGATATTTCGCGAAATAACTCTAAAATGCCAAACTTTATGTTTCCAATCTAGTCCCTTAATATACAGACATCGCATTTTTAGAATGTTTTTATGCTCTTTTACCTCCTTTGGGTTAGTGTAATCGACATAAGATATATCTTATGTTGGTGCAAAGACTGTCATCATCATTTTGATTTTGATATCATTACTTTTAATATCGGTTTGTTGTTTGCTGAGATTGTTTTAAAATTGGTATTTCGAACTTTTTTAGAACGCTCTTCGCGGATTTTCACCCATTTAAATTTGATATTTTTTTAGCAAATGTCATTAGTGATCATTTACATCTTATAAATAATTAACATGCCAAATTTTGTGCTTCTAGGCCCTTCAGTAAAACAAAAATCACATTTTTAGAATGTTTTTCGCTTCTGAACCCTCTTTTGGTTAGTGGCACAGACATAAGATATAGTCTATGTTTGAACCGGGACGAATACCATCATTTTGGTACCATTACTTTTGAAATCGGTTCGGTAGTTTCAGAGATTAACCCTGATACTCGCCAAAAGTGACGCCAACTTGGCACTATTACTGGTATTTTGTGAAATTCTCATAAGCTTCCATTGTAATCCAATAATTTATCCTCTAACCAACCATTAATGTTTAATTAATGGTGATTTCTGATTTTTTCCTATTTATAGATCCAATAACCTACCTTCACACCAAATTTCAACTTCCTAAGTCACGTGGAAGTAGTCAAACATTTCTATGAGTGAGTCAGTGAGTCAGTGAGTCAGTGGTAAAAACAGTGGTTTTCAGGCGTCAATTTCTCGTCATCGGTAAAAGATTTTTTTTTTTTTAATTTTAGATTCGGAAATTAGAAGATGGTCTTACACGACACAAAAAATTGCAAGTGTGTAGGTCAAATAGTATTGATTGATTGATTGATTTTTTGACGTCCGATTATCTGCGCTAGGGATATAGGACCAGGGGGGGAATGCCCTTCGTGGGGGTCTTTCTAAGGGAACCTAACCCGTATTTACGCAAGGTTCGAAGAAAACCACGAAAACTCCGAACGGTTAGGCCGACAGCCGCGATTGGGTTCGAACCCAGCACCTGCCGTCTACCAGTTGAGAGGTCCGAACCTCTCGGCCACTGGTGGGGCAAGTAGGTCAAATAGAATTTAAGTTATTGAGGGGTCAAAAGTGGTTCGAAATGGTTCGGGTAATATAACCCACGGCCGGTGTGTCGCCTTTTACTTTGTGAGCTTGGCTGACACACTGCCGTGTGTCTAGATATTGTCAATATTGATTCACAACCATTACTTTTATAAACGGTTTAGTACATCGTGAAATAGCATAGAAATTGTAATTTTGCAATTTTTCAAAACTTCTTTCACCCTTTCCCATTGTTTTATAACTTTTGAATTCCGAATCTACTTTTGACTGTTCTTAGAAGACAATTATATTTTATACACTGTTAAAATTTGTAAACTTTTGCTGCATCATCAATCCACCGTTTTTATAGAATGTCTCTATTTTGACCAATAAGACTGCTCCATAATACAATGAAGTAATTATTTTCTATTTTTAACCGTGTAAGTGACTATCATGCCATATTTCACACTAGTTGCAGTTTAGAATTAAAATAGTAAATAAAGGTACATGACAGTAAAATATAAAGGTATATAGTAAAAGGTATATAATAGTACATAATAGTAAATAATATCTTTTTTCGAAATCGAGGAGCTCATTCATATCACTCGTGCTTGCTTATCTCAAAATACTTTTGTATTTAACGGGAATTTTTTTCGTATGACTGACGGTTTGGTTATGGGTAATCCTCTTAGTCCGATTTTATGCGATTTGTACATGCACTATTTTGAAATAAAATTGTTTGAAGTCTTAAAATTTCAGTTTTATGTTCGTTACGTAGATGATGTCTATGCTTTAGCTGAAGTGAACTCAGATATAAATCATATTCTCTCTGTCATGAATTCTATTGATTCTTGCATTCAATTTACTTTTGAAGTTGAATCGAACAATTGCCTCTGTTTTCTGGATGTACTTGTTATTCGCAATATAGATAATTTTCAAACTACTGTCTTTCGCAAACCTTTTGCGGTTAGTCTTCCACCTCACAGATATTCTTCTCATCCTCCTAACCAAAAAGTTGCGGCTTTTAAAACTTTTGTTTTCCGGGCTTCCAATATTTACTCAATTCCTCAATTACTCAGTGATGAACTTAATTATTTAAAAGCTATTGCTGTTGATCGTGGTTATTCCACTAATATTATAGATTCAATTCATAGAAAATTGACTAAATCCACCCAATCTGAAAAGAAAAACTTTAATTCGAACTCCAATACTTTGGTTGTTCCATTGGTTTGGTACCCTTTTTCCCCAAAATCAGTCAGCAAGTTGCTAAAATTTTAAAAAGATTCGATTTCAATGTTATTTTTTCTCCTGTTAATAAAATTGCTTTTTCAAATCTTAAGCACCCCATTGATCGCTTAGATAACTGGGGTATTTACCAAATTTCTTGCCAATGTGGTCTTTCTTATATTGGCCAGACTAAACGTGCTCTTAGATTTCGTTTAACTAAACATAAAAGGTATTTCAAAAATCAAGAGCTTAAACGCTCTTCTTTTGTACAACATTGTTGGTCTTCACAACATAAATTTAACTTTTCTTCAGCCACCATCATCCATAAGTATCCTTCCATTCTTGATCTTAATTTTTGGGAAGCTTACCACATCATTAAAAATTCTCAGTCCTTAGTCAATGACTTATCAAGTACTCCTTATTTTCCTAGCATTTGGAAATCTTTAATTTAAATCTCTTTTTTTCTCCTCGCATTTGGATTTCTTTAATTTAAATCTCTCTCTCTCTTTTTCCCTCGCTTTTTTAGTTTTTGTTTTGTTTGTTCTCCGTCACCCAGTTATTCAGGCTGCTTTATTCTCACTGGTTGCTTTCCTTTAGGCGGGATCGTTCCCGTAGCGGGTATTTAAGCCTTCGTCTCTCTGTCTCTTTGCTCAGTTTTGCTTTGTCTAGATCGCTGAGTTTTTGCGCTGAAGAAGAATCTCGGTAGTAGATTCAAAACAGCTGTTTGCTCCCTTTTCATACTTTATTTGTGCATTTTTAATCGTTCGTTTTCTATCTTTTAGCAATTTAGAATGTTTTTTCCCTTTGCAATCCTGCGATGATAGTGGAATGCACATAAAATGTAGCTTATGTTTTATCAGGTTCTATCACCACCAATTTTGAACTTTTAACGTTTTTAATCAGTTTGGTATTTCATAAAATGCATAAAAATTATACTTTTGAACGATTTAGAACGCTTTTTGTTCGCTTCATTCTTTTAAATTTAGAATTTACTTTAGACGGTTCTTAGAAAACATTTGCATCTAATAAGTTATTATCATGCCAAATTTCAAAATGTCAGGCATCTCAATTTAAAAAACTCAATTTAGAACATTTTTTGCTGTTAAATAGAGATGGGCAATATCGTTCCTTTTAAGGAACCGTTCCAGCCGGAACCGTTCACCAAAAGGAACGAGTTCTTTGGACTCGTTCCTATTAGAATCGTTCCGAAAAAAAGGAACGAGTTCTTTTGACTCGTTCCTTTTGGAATCGTTCCGAAAAAAGAAACGGTTCAGACAAAGGAACAATTTTGAGAAAAATGAACGATTTCAAGAAAAAAAGGAACGAATCCGTAAAAAAGGAACGATTCCGACAAAGGAACGGTTTTGAGAAAAAGGAACGAATTCGAAAAAATTAACGATTTCAAAAAAAAGGAACGATTCCGACAAAGGAACGATTTTGAGAAAAAGGAACGAATTCGAGAAAAAAGGATGATTTCAAGAAAAAAGGAACGAATCCGATAAAAATGGAACGAACTTGCGAAAAAAAGGAACGACTTCGAGATAAAAAGAAAGGAATCCGGTAAAATAGGATGGATTTTTTAAAAAAAGGTTCCAAGGAAAAAAAACGCATCCGAAACTATTTTACGAAAAAAGGGAACGAATCCGGAAACAGGGATAACAGATCTCGGAGCGACATGCAATCCCTAATATTTATTATTTATAACTAATTTATTTTCTTACGTATTCATTTTTTTTCATATCATTTCTTATCGTTTGCTTTAATTTTTAAATATTTTGGACAGTTCATTTTGTTTTTAAGAGTTCATTTTATTCATCTGTGTGCGCTATTAATTAGCATAGTTATTTCTAATCCCCATAATATAAGTATTCCCTGACTTTATGATTTATTGTATTAAGCATAATTCCTCTTGAAATTTTGCATTTGGTTGACCTTTCATTTATCACTATTGTTTATCCATGAAATTTTACTGTAGCTTTGGTTTTGGTCATCAGGCTGTTGCGGCGGTCTATTAGATTTTCAATGTAATCATTGCTTTCCCCTCTAAAATCTGTCGTCAAATGACCCTCTATTTATTTTATTATTTTTGCGTAGGAAATTCTTTATTGATCTAATATTTGATATCGGGGTCTATGATTTGTTTCCTCTTCAAAATTCACCCTAACGTAATCTTTAACTTATATATCGGCCTTCGTAACCGGCGGTTTTCCAAGTTGGTCCATTTCAGTACGATTCCTCAGGAATTGGGAATTTCGGAGTCTGCCATTTCGAGAAAATTCCTAGAAGTCCATCTATTTAGGAATTAAGGGTGTATTTGAAAAAAAAAATATTTTTCCACATTCAACAGCTCGAAAATATCCGATAGAGTTTCAGACACATTTTTAACCCTTCCCGGCACACTGTGCCCGGTCTGGGATACCTAATTTTAATTCCAAACTTGCAAACGGCACCAATAACATTTTAGTAAAATTTTGCTTTTGCAACAAAGGTTTAAATTAAGGAATTCAAAATATCTAAAAAAAATCGTTTGTCAATTCCGGTGTCAGTCAACATTTTCTTATTTTACTAACAGATTTTGCCCGTGCCGGAAAGGGTTAAAGGTAGATACGTGAAACTTGCTGAGGTGATTTTTAAAGAGATGTATAAGAAGCCGCGTGATTTCTTTTTTTTTTCGCCCAATTCGTTAGAATGTGATTTATAAACAATTATTTTCTCAGTATGACCATTTTTTTCGTTCGCAGATCTACCTCTTCAGGAAATTCAGTTCAAAACGCCAACTTTGACAACAGTTTTTTTGCAATTGTAAAAAAAAAAAAAAAAAAAAAAAAAAAGGACGGCGCATTGTGTACTTTCTAAGAAAGAGAATTGCCAGTTTGAAACGTTTGAGAGCAAAAATGAATTTAAGAATAAATCAGACAATAAGCAGTTTGGATTGGAATACATCCTTAACCCCTTCGTGACGGGAGTATTTTATGAAATTTTCAATGTATTGTCATCTTTTTTTAAAAACAGAAATTTGTGCCTTATGAAATCGAGAAAATGCTCCGATTAAATAAAGCTACTTTTGCAGTAAAATTTTACTGGTGGAAATAAACAAGGATTCTTAGGCTTTTTTGTGGCACGCACGTATACGTGTCGCTCGTCCTCAAGGGTTAAGGCTAAATATGAATAGAATCTTTTACATAATCAAATTCAATATTTATCGATTTGGAGAGACATAATTGGTTAAATGGAGTGCATATGACAGCCTTAGTATGTATATCACAGTGTGCTTCTTAACTGAATCATCAATGCGGAGCCGAAACCGAAATGCCTACACCTAAAATTATAAAATTTTAGCTGTTACTACCTACTATAATATAAAAATCCATTAAAGAAATAGTTTCTGAAATTCAAAGCTTAGTGAGCTGAAAATGGGATTGCAAGTTTCTGAAAAAGGATACAAATGAAAATCCAGGATATTTAAATTCAGAAATTGCACATAATTAAAACTGTGGTTTTATGTAGTAAGAAAGGAAATTATAACTATTTAGTTCAATAACGTAACTAATTTTCTTCAATTATATATTGTAAGACAAATAAGTTTTGAAATACATAAAATAAGTAAAAAAATAAAAACTACAAAATACAATGTTGTTCAAAAGAATTTTATTTCAAAAATAGGAGCACACAAAATTTGCTGATTTAGTGAAATCATAAAATGATACGTTGCAATAAGAGCAAGGCTAAAATGGTAGTACAACAAACAATTCAACATTATTTTTTTTATAGTAAAGAAATTTAACATATATAATATATAGCTGTCATGAATAGTAAGTTACTTCTAAAATTTTCATTTATTGACGGTAATTAAAATATTTTAGAAACAACCAAATTTCTTTAATAATTTTTGTTTATGAAGTTAGGTTACATAAGCTAAAACATTTAACAACGTTTAAACACGTAAATATGTACAGTATCATGACATGAAAAAAAAAAAAAAAAAAAAATCCCACAATGGCCGTTTCGAGGATTGTGTGGATCCCCTTCCTCAGTGCGTAAAAAATAAGATAAAATAAAAGATTAAAATGGATTCAAAGAGCACCTCGGTTATAGCCCCGAGTAAAACTCTGAAAACCCCTGGTATAATCCCGAAAAACTCAGGACTATAACAGATGTTAGGGGGCTACTTCAGTCAAATGGGTTCACTCAAAGGAAGGTCAAATGGACCCGTTTGCTAATGCTAATCCTGTGCAAGAAATTTATAAAGATATCTCAGCTGTATTTTAATATTTTTATTTTATTTTTTATTTTTTTGCATTGGATAGCTGAGATCGATCTGTATTCAAGTCGTTGTTTGCTTTTTCGATTATATTTACAGATATTTTTTATGCGGGACTTTCATTTTCAGAACCGGTTTAGAAAGGGAAAGCACCCTTATAAAAATATCTGCAATCAAAATTGAAAAAATAAAAAACGGCCTGCATTTTGATCCATCTCAGCTATCCAATGAAAAAAAAAATCATTTAAAAATATTGAAATGCAACCGAGTTATCTTTACATTTTTTTTCCATAGGATTAGCATTAGTAAGCGGGTCTTTTCATTTGACAGAAGGGGCTAAAAAACATCGTTCTATTTTAATCCTTTAATTTTTTTTCCATACTAAAAATGGAGTTCCAAGAATCCTCTAAATGGACGTATGTGATTTTTGTATCATGGTATTGTACTTTATGCGTTTAAACGTTACTAAAAATTTTAGCTTGTGTATTGAAATTCACACAAAGTGATTGTTTTATGTGCTTGTTACGCTAAGGTTTTATCTGAGAAATTTGCTATAACCGAAATATTTTTCAAATAACTAGAAATGATCCAAAAAAATTTTGGAAACTTAAACATTTAATAATTTTAATGTTATACAATCATTTTCTGCTCTAATGATTTTGTTAATACATAATAAGTATTATTGAGACATCTGGAGAAAAAATAAGAATGTTAGGAATTATAATACGTAAAAATAAAAATATATGCTAAATTAGCAGACATTTGTAATAATAGAATTTTAATGCAATAGTGGGAAAAAAACCCCTAAATTAAAGTAGTTTAAAACACAAAAATAATACAAAATGCAACTACAATAATTTTTTCCCGAAATGTTTCAGAATATGTCAGGGCTTAATTTGCGCCGGAGCTCAGGTACGTCTCTGTTTTTAAAAAATATTTAAGTATTGGTTGGAATTCACCAGATCTCATAAATGTAGGGCTCCGGAGCCCAGTTCAATAGAGCTTTTTTTGTATCATGGATACTGCCCATTTTTTAACTCTGCACATTTCACTTTCTTTTCTGTCATTTTCATTTGCAAGTGGATCTAACTGTCATGTATTATTATTCTGATAGAAAGAAATCGAGCAGTGTTTCCCTCTTTTTTTTAATAAAAGCATCGAATTTTTCCGATAGCGGTGTCAATTTTTTTATTTTGTTTTTTAGTTTTTGGACTCGTTACAAAAGATTGATAAGCGGAAGGAATCGATTATAGTTTAAGATATGCACCTTTTAAAGAAAATTGAAAAATGTTGTTCCATTCTACAGCATATAAATATTAATTTCAGTGAATTTCAAGCATTTTTTATAAAAATGCATAGCTATGTGACTAATTTTTTTTTTTTTTTTTGTGTGTGTGTGTGTGTGTTAATGCTATTTCTGAATCATAAATCTTACCATATTTAATACCAGAATTCTGCGATTAATTACATTAAAATTAGAAAATACTTCTATCGGAAGAAGTAATAAGTAAAAAGTGGAATAGTTGACAAATAAATATATGTTGATAAATATATTTAAAATTTTTATTTTGCTAAAAAAAAAAAATGCTTTTGCAAATAATATATGAAATCTAAATATGCAGATTGGAGTCAATATGGGGAGGGGGGAACGCTACAATTGTTAGTATTGCAGATTATTAGGATTCCGGTAATTTTTACTTTCTCATCATATGTGGTATATGGTAAGTCTTGCAATGGTTTTGAAAATCGAAAAAAGAAATTGACGGATAGTGAAGATTACGAAAAACATAATTTTAGAAAAAAAACATGCCGTCTGTCTGTAAATCTTCCGAACAAATTGAGATAGAGACTTAAATTTGCTATGTACTTAATATGAAGTAACCTCGATTATCCGGAAGTGTTTCTATCGGACTCTCGAAATATTCGTTCAGATGACAGATATTATTGAGATATTCGTAATCATATTTTCCAAATTCTACGACTTTTCACGACCCTGTATTTCATTGAAATTTCAATTCAAAGATTTATTTTAATTGGAAATGAAGCACTTAATCCAATGCAGTAAATTGTTAGTATAATTGTTTATTTAATCCGTCTGTCTGTGCGCGTGTCTGTCCGTCTGTCTGTAAATACTCTATCTCTCGAACAAATTGAGATAGATACTTAAAATTTTGTGTGTATTTAATATGTAGTAATGAGAAGAAGCCTATTGAATATCAGTAAACTCCATTATCCGGAACTATTTTTTAGGACTCTTAAAATATTCGTTCTGATGAAAATTTATAGAAATTTTCGAATTTTTTTATCTTAAAGAGTGGGTGAAAAATACAATAAAAAACATAAATTTTGTATAAAGATTAAAGTCACTCGGATAATTATTTGCCGGAATAATTGTATTAATATTTTCCACATTCTTCGATTTTTCATGATCATTCATTTCATTCAAATTTCAATTCAAAGGCATATTTTAATTGAAAATGAGACACTTAAACCAACTCAGTAAACTGTTAGTTAACATAACTATAATTTTTGGAGTTATTAGGATGCTTCTTTTACGCAATTCGGTATTATCCCGTCGATCAGAAAACTATTTCCAAACTGTAAGATTAAATGCCAATAATGACTTCATAAATGTCACATTCACTTAACATTAAACACGTTACATGTGTTTGTTACGCCATCAAGTGATTTTTAATTTCATATTTTATGTGTGGTACTATTAATCTTTTACTAATTTATTTGTTATTTCGTTATTTAAAGTAAAAATTATGCTAATTTGCATAATTTAATAATAGTTTGTCGATTATATGTCGAAATGGGTCGACGAGATAAACAATTATAGTATCCGTAATTCCGTAATGGAGCATTACGAAGCATTAGAAAAATTAAATATACTTTAAATTTTATTTTGGAATTGTGATGCACTTGAAAAACATACATAAACGTTTTATAACTTTAAACATGCTTATAGTAAAGAAAAAAAAACTGAGGAAAGTTATTTTTTAATTGAAGTGGATTGTGGCATTTAAATGGAGAGTGGTGTAATAAAATCACTTTAAACTGTATTTATAATACTCGAATCTTTATAAAAACTTAATCAGAATGCACTAGCGATAATAAAGCACAATTAAAACAAGAAATTATAAAATCGAAATTTTCGTTTTTTTCGCCGAATAAAGAGCCGGCGGAATCGTTTTAAATTCTCTAACGGACGGGCTGGCAGATTTAGAATAGTTTTTTCAACGGGCCGGGCCGACAAACAACATAAACGGGCCGGGCCGGCAAAAAAATTGAACGGCCCAGACGGGCCGGGCCGATTAAAAAAATTTTCGGGCCTATCGGCCCGTTCTGAAGATTTGAGCTGGAACGGTAAAATATGAGCTATTTTATATGGTTTTAACGAGAATAAGTATAAATGTACGTCACGAGCCATACTAGTTTGACAGCATCAATATAAAAATGTACAATGTAGAGATCAGCATCGGAGAATTACATTGTGTGCAACTCGTTTTAATATTTTTTTAGCTGACTCATGCCGGTCCGAGATCAAGCTCGCATTATTTTTCTACATATAGACTGGCCGGACCGGAATTACACTTAATTGTTCTCAAGATCTGTAGGGCAGAAAACATGATTTGTAAAATTATTAACAGCGATAAAGAACTTATGTTAGCTTTATCTTCGGATATATACTTCTTGATGGTTTTTAAATTAATTTCTGATTAATTTTAAATTGTAAAAGTATAAAAGTGATAAGCTTAATTATTGAAGGGATTTGGAATCGAATAGCGTTTTTTATTTTTGGTAAATATGACCTTTGTATGACCTTTTTGAGATGTAATAGTTTCTCAAATGATTGCAGGTTTTTCTCCCTTCCCATGCTATCGCTTCCGGAAATTCTATTCAAATCGCAGTGACATATGATTATGACAGTATTTTATTTACTTGTAGTATTCTTAAATTGCTTGTATCAAAAAATAGATAACGCCCCTCGATTATATAACTTTTGAATAAAGATACCTGCTAATCTTATGCATTTCTGAGAAAAAAGTGAATTTAGAAATGTATCAGAAAGAAGCTTCTTTGAATTTAAGAATAAATTGGGATTTAAAACCTTTAATAAAATGATATAGAAATATTTTTATAAATTTTCTTTTATCAAACATCTTCAAAAGTAACGACGTTTTTAGCTTTCTTTCTTTTTTCTTTTATTCTAAGCCATATTAAATTTTTAATGAATCTTTATTCGAATGTTGATAGCCTAAGAGTCTAAGTAATCATTAATGTTGTTAATGTGTATTTCCTGTAAAATGTATTGTAAAATCATTCCATAGATATGTATGCAGTATTCTTTAAAAAAATCTTAATTAAATGATAAAAATCTGATTTTTTTTTTTTTTTTAGAAATTGTAATGGGCCAAAACGGGCCGGGCCTATTTTCACTGATTTCTGTACGGGCCGGGCCGGGCCTAAAATATAAAAATTTCGGGCCGGGCCCAGGCCGAACTTTTGAGCTTTACAACGGACCGGGCCGAAATAAATTACCTACGGGCCTGAAAATTCCGGCCCGTGCAGACCTCTAGATATAATGCACAGTTGTAGTTTATTAAACGTTTATCCCCTCCTACAACTTTAATTTCTTTTCTCTTTCTTTCGTTTTTCTTCGTTTCCCTTCCCCTCCCCCCCCCGATTTTTTTTTTCATGCACATTTGAAGGATATTTGGGCAATACACTTTGCTTTAATAAATCAAAATATATCTTATTTTAAAATAAAATCGGTCCTTTTCGGAATGGTTTCATTTCGGAACTAGTCCGAGGAATCGTTCCTTTTCGGAATGGTTTCATTCCGGAACTAGTCCGAGGAATCGTTCCTTTTCGGAACGAGTCCGATCAATCGTTCCTTTTCGGAATGTTTTCATTTCGGAACTAGTCCGAGGAATCGTTCCTTTTCGGAACGAGTGCGAGGAATCGTCCCTTTTTTGAATGATTTCATTTCGGAACTAGTCCGAGGAATCGTTCCTTTTCGGAACGAGCCCGATCAATCGTTCCTTTTCGGAATGGTTTCATTTCGGAACTAGTCCGAGGAACCGTTCCTTTTCGGAACTAGTCCGAGGAACCGTTCCTTTTCGGAACGAGTCCGAGGAACCGTTCCATTTCGGAATCGTTCCGAAAAGGAACTAATCCTTTTTACAGACAGGAACCGTTCGTTCAGTTCCACCACCGGAACCGTTCCTTTGGAATCGTTCCTCAACAAATGACACATCTCTACTGTTAAAGTATCCAGGTGGTAGTGACAACAAGATAAAATATAGCCATTATTGTATCAGGGACTGTCACCATTAACTGGCAACCATTACTTTTGAGATAGGTTTGATATTTCCTGAACATAGAAATCGTAATTTAAAACATTTTAGAAGGATTTTCACACAATTTTACCCAATTAAAATTTCGAATTTTTTTCGGAAATGTTTTTGGAGAAAATTTACTTCTTATAAGTAATTACCATGTCAAATTTTAAATTACTTTCTGAGATTATCCACAAATCGACATTGAGAACATTTTATAACACTTTTCGCAAATTTTCATTCTTTTAGGTTTCGATTTTTTTTAAAGATATATTATTAGATATCATTTATATCTAATAAGTAACTACCATACCAAATTTCATAAAACAATATCCTTCAATAACACAAAAACTGCATTTTTGAACGTTTTTTCATCCTACTCCACCTTTGAGGTAGTGGCAACCTACATATAATATAGTCTATCTTGCAACAAAGGCTGCACCATCATATTCATACCATTATTTTATAAATCGGTTCAGCAATTCCTAAAATTTCATACAAATCGCAATTTTAAACTTTTCTTTTAGATTGCTTTTCCCGCATTTCCCCCTGTTAAATTTCGCTTATTTAGGAAGTGCTCTTAGCAATAATTTATGTAAGTAACTACCCTGCTAAATTTCATATTTCTAAATAATTGCGTAACAATAAATCCGCAATTTAGAATGTTATTTTTTGCTTTTTCAACTCCTAAGTGATAGTGATACCGATATAAAATATAACCTATGTTGGAGCAAGGACTACCACTATCATTTTGACATTATTATTTATTAAATCGGTTCGCTATATGCCGAGATTGCTTAAAAATCACAATTTTGAACGCCTTTAAAATGCTTTTCGTGCATTTTTCATCCCTTTTAAGTTTTGTATTTTTTAGGAAATGTTGTTAAAGATCTTTTATATCTTATAAGTAATTAGCATCCCGGATTTTATGTTTCTAGTCCTTTCAGTAACACAAATCTGGTATTTTTAGAGCGTTTTCGACTGTTGCATCCCCTTTGGAGCAGTGACACCAATATGAGATATAGTCTATGTTGAATTAACTGACTGTCACCATTATTTTGATCTCATTATTTTATCAATCGGTTCTTTACTTTCAAAGAATGCTTAAAATCGCAATTTTGAAAGTTTTTAAAACGATTTTGGTGCATTTTTAATCTCTTTAAATTTTATTTTTTTAGAAATTGTTCTTAGAGACCATTTATATCGTATAAGTAATTAACATGACAAATTTCATGTTTCAAGGATCTTCAGTAACACAAAAATTTCATTTTTAGAACGTTTTTTGCTTTGACACCCCCTTTGGGTTAGTAGCATCGATATAAGATTGAGCCTATGTTTGATTAGGTGGGACCATTACTTTTGAAATCGGTTCGGTAGTTCCGGAGATTACCCCCCCCCCCCTACGAATAAACAAACTTTACAATACAGATACATATAAACGTAAAAGAGTAATTCTTCTTATTTTTGACAAAACTCAAGTCAAAAATAATAAAATTATAGCTGTTTTTTAGATATTTCTTTGAAATAATATGATTAAAGTTTTTGTAAAAAATGAGCAGACTTTATTTTCTGGCTTATACAAATTAATAAATAAGACTGAACATTAGATAGAATTAGAACATTAGAGCAACATACTGAAAGTATTTTCAGTTAACCAAAAATAAAATGTTAGACTTAAAAAAATAAAAAAATAAATAAAAGTAAAGAACGTTTTAGAATGAAATTGTCTCTATCCTATACAAAGAAATGACATATAATTACACAAAAAATTGCTTTTTATTTAAGTTTTTCAAAATTTAGCAATTTCCTATGAAAAATTCACAGAAAATCATGAATACTTCGGGGTCGCTATATATTTTTTCTTTAATGATTTATTGAGGGGATTGTTGGCAGATTAAAATAGCTGAAGAATGTAAATATTAGACGACATTTACAATACATATTGGGAATTATCAATGGCACTCTATACCTTTCGGTTTATCAGGGGCAACAGCAATGTTTCCACAACGATAGGATAAATATTCTTCAAACTCCTCGATGTTATGCATAGGCACATATTGATGAAATAAAATCATTTTCAAAGACAGCTAGGAAGAGCACTGTCAGCGTGGTTGATCAGTTATCGAGAAGCTTAAGAACTGGAATTTTACAATTAGGGTTAATAAGTACAAATTTGAAAAAAAAAAGTAAACAAAGTTTTTAGGTCATATAAATGGGGATTAAGTACATGAGCCAGCTCAGAAGATACAAGAGTAAGAGATTTACAGACACCAAAAACTGAAAAGGAAGTGAGATCTGTTTTGAGATTAATAGGATTTTACCGATCTAATACAGGGTGTTTATAAAGTCCCGGACCCATTTTGATGTTTAATAACACATAAAATCATAAAGATATATTAAAATTAATAACACAAATGGTTAGACCGTATAAATGGAAGACTCGTTTCATGATACTTGTCAATGAACTTCCACCTGTGCCACGTAGTCAATTTCACGCCAGGTAGCAGCAAGCATGTCGGCATCCATAGAGGCAATTGCGGTTGTAATTCTGGCTTTTAAGTCATCAATGTTCGACACTCTCCTGCTGTAAACATTGTCCTTTACAAATCCCCAAAGGAAAAAGTCCAGCGGCACTATATCATGTGATCTAGGTGGCCAAGGAATTGGATCTCCTCGCCCAATCCATCTTCGTGGAAAATGGTCATTCAAAGAAGTGCGAACGATGGTACCCCAATGAGGTGGTGCACCATCTTGTTGCAAAAAGACATGTGGCTGAAGCTCTTCTAGTTGTGGAAATACGAAGTTTTCCAACTTGTAAATAATAAGCAGACGATATTTAGAAAAATACAGAGATTTAGACTGGAAAACGAAATTATCTGAAATTAACCACACGCGCAGAAGTTATTTACAAAAGTAAAGATATTCAAACCTGAAAACGAAAATATATGAGTTATTTCATCAATAAATGCCATAAGTTTGTTTATATCTTCATTAATTTATGAGTTATTAAACATCAAAATGGGTCCGGGACTTTATAAACATCCTGTATTACAAATTATGCTGAAATTTTCATACCTTTAAGTGATTTTATTAAAAAAAAAGTGAAAAAAACTGTACCATGGGATGAAAGGGTGGAACAAACATTCAACACTCTTAAAAATGAATTATATGATGTAAATTGTTTAGCTGCACCTACGGTAGACCTGGAATATCAGCTTCATACCGATGCTTCAAAACTAGCAGTAGATGTTGTCTTACTCAAAAAGATGAAAAGCACCAGCTTAAGCCGATAGTTGTTGCCAGTCAAAAATTATCGAGGGCTCGGCGTGCTTGATCGAGTATAGAGAGGTTTGAAGTATTCTTTCTGGGTTGCGGAAGTTCGAAAAATGGACATATGAATGAATATTTTTAAAAGATGAACTGTATGATGAAACGTGTTTAGCTGCATCTACGGTAGGCCTGGAACATCAGCTTCAAGCCGATGCTTCAGACCTGGCAATAGGATGTTGTCTTAATCAAAAAGATGAAAAGTATCAGCTTAAGCCAATAGCTTTTGCCAGTCAAAAATTATCAGCGTGCTTGACCGAGTATAGAGAGGTTTGGAGTGTTCTTTCTGGGTTGCGGAAGTTTAAAAAATGGACATATGAATCTCAAATTGAGGTCATCACTGATTAAAATTTCTCACTGCAGCAACCCCAAGGTACTCCGAACTCATTAGTTGGGCTTTAGTCTCGTAACGCTGGAAGCTAAATATTTTTCATTTGACAGGAGTGCAACATTTGATTGTTAATGCAATTTCTAAACTACATAGGAAGAGCTGTTAAACAGGCAGCTGCGTCAGCCACTAAACAATTAAAAAACAGTAACAAACAAGCATAAAAATTTTATGTTTTTTGTGCATAATACTTGTGCCTTGTATTTATAACAGTGCATTAGCATATTTTGTAACTTGTTTTTAGTTATCAGATTAGTATACGATTCATTTAGAGATGTCATTACATAATGGTAAACACTTTGAAATATATATATATAGCGATAACATTGAAGAAACATGCAAATAAACTATTGGTTTTATTTGCATTAATATTAATTGGTTTTATTTGCATTCATTTGCATTAAGTTGTTTAATTTTTCTATACGCATTATGTGTTACATATCTTACTATTTGCTTGGAGAAAATTAACCCCTAAATGACATATTTTCAGCAAAGGTGAGAGGTGTCAGGTTTCTAACTCTGGTGAATTATTTAAAATTATTGTTAATTATTGTTAAATTATTGTATAAAATCTCGGATAAGTTCGTTAATGTGAAAAATCGGTAAAAGGGGTGGAAATAGGGAGGGGTTTTGCGAAAACCGAAAAAACACCATAACTTCTTAAATAAAATAGCTATCGAATCGGTTTAAAGTTTATATTACATCTTAAAAATGAACCAAAAGTTCATATATGACAGATTTTTGATATATTTAGAAATGGGCTCAAGGGGCAAAAAAAAATGTTTTTTGGGAGAAAAAATTCATAACTTCGTCAATACTCAAGATATCAAATCCAACTAAATTTTGTATAATTGTTCTCAACATTATCTAAAACATTCGTATTTACATGTTTTTGATATGGCTATTTCTTACCGATAAAAAAATTAAAAACGAAAACATAAAAGGGGGTGAAATAAGACAAAAATCCATAACTTCGTCAATTCTTAAACTATCGAATCTAATTAAATTTATTTTACATCTTCTCAATAATATCTAACACTTTTAGATTGAAAAGTTTTTCAAAGAACCATTTCGTATAGCAAAATTAAATTAAACAAAAATAGTTGTTTGAGAATAAAACCTCAAATCCAAATTGCTTATATTCTGACTCATTTTTAAATTCATTTTTGATTTTAAACGCATCCAAATGGCAGATCCTCTTATTTAAGAACTATATAATGTGACTCATTGGTCAGTTTTTTTGATAAATACAGAATATATTTCAAAAAAGGCTGCCAAAATGCGTATTTTGAACAGAATTTCCCGACGTGATCGTGATTGAAAATTTGAGGAAGTATTTAAATAACAAATTGCGATTTTTCTGATTCATTTTTAAATCCATTTTTGCTATCAAACGCATCCAGTTTACAGGTCCTATTATTTAGGAACTGTATAATGTGCCGTAATTGGCCAGTTTTTTTTATATAAAGGCAGACTATATTTCAAAAAAGGCTTCTGAAGTGGGTATTTTGAACAGAATTTCCGAAAGTGATCGTGATTCAAAAATTTAGGTATTCAAAACACAAATTGCGTTTTTTCTGACTCATTTTTAAATTCAGTTTTGCTCTCAAACGCATCCAATTGACAGGTTCCCTTTTTTAAGAGCTGTATAATGTGCCGTAACTGGCCAGTTTTTTTTTTTTTTTTTTTTTTTTTTTTTTTTTTTAATAAAGGCTGAATATATTTTTTGAAAATGCTGTCAAAGTGGACACTTTGCACAAAATTTCCGGAAGCGATCATGATTAAAGAATTGAGGGTGTATTCAAGTAACAAATTCGTTATTTCATGACTCATTTTTAAATTCAATTTTGATCTTAAATGCATTAAAATGACAGTTTTTTGTTATTTAAGAACTACATAGTGTGCCATTTTAGTCGATTTTTTAATAAAGTCAGAATATACTTCAAAATATGCTATCAAAATGGGCATTTTAGCCAAATTTAGATTAAGATGATTACTTTAAAACAAGTTTTTACAGAAAAATGAAATTTAAAAAAATTTCAAAAGAGGCCAAATAAAGTTGTTAAACTGGGTTTATATGTAACCAAATTTTATTTTTCGTTGATGAAATGAGCACTTTTCGAAATCTATCTCCACCTACACGCCAAGCCGACAGAGATTTTTTTTAAATAATTTTATAAATTCAAAAAATTGTTCAAATGTGCCCCAACGGTGGGGCAATTGTGAACACGCGTGGGGCATATGTGAACACGAGGGGAAAATACCCTTTGGACATGTTTTTTATCATCTTATTCATATGTTCCTATAATCATTAGTTATACTCTCTGTTAAATTCACCACAAGGGAAAAAATATATGTATATTTCACTAGTTTCTAAGAGGCATGTTTAAATAAAAGATTGTATAATGCAAATAAGTGGATTTCGGTAGGGAACTTAAATAACTGATAAAATATTGTTGCAATAAAATAAAAAAAAATAAAGATGTAAACTTGAAAAATTAATTAAAGCCTTTAAGTATTGCTCAGTGTTTTTTGTTTGAGGGGGATTTTAGGCAGGGGCATTTAGATAATATTTAACGGAAATCTGCTGAAATGTGAAAGATTCCCACCCCTATATTTGCCTTATTTACCTCTAAATTAAGGACAAGAAAATGTTTTCCGATTATAAGTTTCCTCAAAATTTAATTTCTTTTGCTCCTGAAAGAGGGGTAAAAGCTTATAATCGATATTTTGAGGTAGTTATCGGTTTAAAAAATTTACTTTCTTAAAATATTTCATGTACATTAAAAGCATCAAGTATGTAGTTGTTTTAGAAATGGGAGTAAAGTAATACTTGAAGTTTGGAACAAATGATATAAAAAAATTTGCAAAGTTGCTCAACGTAATACTTTTTGTATTAACGATGCACAAAAAATAGCATTGAGAACCGTTAAGTAAAATAATGCATAACACTTATTGCATTTTAGAAAAACATATTTAAATTATCATTGGAAGTAAACGAGCTTATTGCTTTTTATGTGTGGGGAACTGGGGCACATTGATATACCCTCTCTACTGCTCATAAGGTCATTATAGGAAGTTTCACAACAGCTCCAAAAGATGATGCTAGTGTACACAACTACATACAGAACGTCTTGGCCTGATTCAGCAGTTTGATGAAATGGGACGGATGATTTATTGTTTTTGTAGGTCAAAAGTAAATTTGAGTTGTACAATTGCAATGGTATTATACAGATGTTCTAGAATTTTCAACCCAAAAGAATACTCTCCCTGGTAAGTAAAGTTTTGATGTAGTTGTTTATGAGTTGTTTATGAGTTTCTCATTCTTTATTGTTAGGTAAATTATAAAGTGTTAAATTTGAGACTCATGTTATTCAAAATGGCTGCATGGAACACATTGATACAGTCTATGTCGGGGCACATTGATACGTATCAATGTGCCCCATGATAGCAATAGATAACCTAAATCTTTTTCTATTTTTTTTTCTTTTTATTATTTTTTACCATACACTCCTTAATCCAACCATTCCCCGCCAAAAAATTCCAATATTAGTTTTTATCGAAGTTAAATAGCTCCAATTTTTTATATTAGAAAATTTTATCGTATTTTTGCAAACAGAAGACTTACGAACTTGCCTAACAGCTAGTGGTATAAGAACTAACAAAAGAAAAGAACGGCAGCCTGGCAAATCTCAAGTTTCTATAGATTCTCCAGAGAAAACAATATTTTCGACATGAGAAATAAGCTGCAGCACAATAAAGGATAATTATATTATAAAAAGAATTTTTAATATAATTATCCTTTATTTCTGTTTATAAACCGATTTATAAACAGAAAACATGGTGATTTTTTCATCTTTCCCAAGAAAGAAGATAATGCAGAGGTTGAAATGCCAGATATAATAAAGTTACCACTGCTAACAATCAGACACGGAATATCCAGAATATTAGGTCATTATACAATTAATTTTGATTGCTTTAATATTGCTTATAGATAATTTGTGAGAGATTTGAATTTTTATAAACAAATATAAAATGGTTTGCTAACTAATTTTTTATGAAAAATATGCATTGGTGTTATTTTCTCGCCATTTTTAGGTAGATTTCGTAAGAAATACTACCTATTGCAATCGCACCAGTTTATCTATCTATCTATCTATCTATCTATCTATCTATATATATATATATATATATATATATATGTATATATATATATATATATCACTTTTTTATGGACACGATAACTTCTATAATTCTTCACCAATCTCCACCAAACTGGTAGATAAAATCAAAGGGGATAAAATCTTGGCTAAGTTCGTTAATGGGCAAAATCGGACCAAGGGGGTCGGAATATGGGGCGTTTTTGTGAAAACCGAAAAAACGCCATAACTTCTTAATTAAAGTAGATATCGAATCGGTTTAAAGTTTATATTACTTCTTAAAAATGGGCCAAAAGTATATGCATGACAGATTTTTGATAAATTTAGAAGTGGGCTCAAGGGGCAAAAAAACAAGGATTTTGAGAGAAAAAAATCATAACTTCGTCAATTTTCAAGATATCAAGTCCAACTAAATTTTTTGTAAATGTTCTTAAAATTATCTAAAACTTTTGTATTTACAAGTTTTTGATAAGACCAACTTTTACCGATGAAAAAAATTAAAAACGAAAAGAAAAAGGGCGCTGAAAAAAGAGAAAAATCCATAACTCCGTCAAGTTTCAAGATATCAAATCAGATTAAATTTATTTTACATCTTCTCAAAAATATCTACAACTTTTATATTGATAAGTTTTTCATAGGACCAATTCGTATAGCAAAAAGAAATTAAACAAAAATAGGAGTTGGAGAAAAAAACCTCAAATCCAAACTGCTTAAATTCTGACTCATTTTTAAATTCATTTTTGATTTTAAACGCATCCAAATGGTAGATCCTCTTATTTAGAAACTGTATAAAGTGACGCATTGGTCAATTTTCTGATAAAGACAGAATATATTTCAAAAAAGGCTACCAAAAAGGGTATTTTGAACAGAATTTCCGAAAGTCATCGGGTCTGAAAATTAAAGGAAGTATTCAAATAAGAAATCGCGTTTTTCTCTGACTCGTTTTTAAATCCATTTTTGTTCACAAACGCATCCAATTTACAGATCCTCTTATTTAGGAACTATATAATGTGATGCATTGGTCAGTTTTTTGATAAAGACGGAATATATTTCAAAAAAGGCTACCAAAAAGGATATTTTGAACAGAATTTTCAGAAATCATCGTGACTGAAAATTTAAGGAAGTGTTCAAATAAGAAATTGCGTTTTTTTCTGACTCGTTTTTAAATCCATTTTTGCTCTCAAATGCATCCAATTTACAGATCCTCTTATTTAGGAACTATATAATGTGATGCATTGATCGGTTTTTTGATAAAGACAGAATATATTTTGAAAAAGGCTACCAAAATGGGTATTTTGAACAGAATTTCCCGAAGTCTTCGTGATTTGAAAATTTAAGGAAGTTTTCACGTAGCAAATTGCGTTTTTTATGACTCGTTTTAAAATCCATTTTGGCTCTCAAACGCATCCAATTTACAGATCCTCTTATTTAGGAACTATATACTGTGACGCATTAAACAGTTTTTTGATAAAGATAGAATATATTTTTAAAAATGCTGTCAAAATGAGTATTTCGCACAAATTTTTCCGAAGCAATCATGATTAAAGAATTGATGTATTCAAAAAACAAATCGGTTATTTTATGACTCATTTTTAAATTCAATTTTTTTCTCAAATGCATTCAACTGACAGTTTTTTGTTATTTAGGAACTGTATAATGTACTGTTTTGGTCGATTTTTTAATAAATTCAGAATCTATTTCAAAATATGTTGTCAAAATGGGCATTTGAGCTGAATTTTTCTTAAGATGATTCTGATAAAACCAGTTTTTGCAGAAAAATGAAATTAAAATTTTTTCATAAACAGCCAAATGAAGTTATTAAACTGGGTTTATCTCTAATCATTTTTTTTTTTTTTTGAAATGAGCACTCTTCGAAATCTACCTCCGCCTATAGGCCCAGCCGACAGGGATTTTTCCAAACTATCAAAGAACCCCATGAGGTGTGGCAATCTGCCCTAGGGATAGGGCACATTGATACAAATAAGTTTTTTTTAATTTTTTTAAAATTACATGTAAAAATATTATGTAAAACAACAATTGTACATTTTAATAACACACTACACAGGTATTGCTGACACCACATGGAAAAATTGATTGAAATTTCTGTTTTCTGGACACCAAAAAAATACTTAGAAAAAAACCGTATCAATGTGCCCCAGTTCCCCCTATTTACTGACAGATGTGTTTATAGAAGTTTTAATACAAAATGAACTTTGTATGATAGAAAAGTTTTCTATTTCAAAAAATTTATTGATATACCTGACTATATTTCTCAGAAAGTTAACTGAAAGAAACCAAATCACAGAATGATTATTGAGTACTTATAAATAATTCATATCTGCAACAACTAGACTATTCACAAGTGCCCCACATTTCCTCTAGAGTTAAAATGACAAATCATTAACAAATTTAAAAGAAAATTTTTTTCATCAAAAATATTTATAAATATTCTTAGTATTTGTTAAGACATTAAAATTTAAAAAGATGAATAAATAAATAAAATTATTCTTTTTAGCAAGTTGGAAATTAGATTTTACTTTTGAGAGCAATAAACGGTATTTTGGCTCCTAAAGACAAACAAAACGGCGAAGAGCTTCAAATATTTTTAATCATATGTCTGCAGGTGCTACCATCTTTGTTATTTTTTAAATAAAAGAAATGTACAATAACTAATGAAAAATGACAACGTTTACATCTGTCCCATGTTCACATACGCCCAGATCTCCCCTATAGATATATTATTATACTGCTATTTTTTAAAAGGTCTCACTATCCAGATGACCCTGTTTCAATAGCATTATAAACTAAAAATGATGTGTCTACATATCGTTTTTCAACATATAGACTTTACCTGTCATATACATTTTCCAACTATTATGAAATTTTGATTTGGTGATAAGATTTAAATTAATTTTTATAGCAGTAGTCGTATCATATAAAATTTTTTACAAGGACACTTAAAAAGTTTTAATGTATCATCGTCTACTACGTGAAATTATACAATATTAATAACAATTTGATTTAAGATAGGTAAAAAATGCATCCCTGTATCGCGTACAAAACCAGGTTTTACTGGTCTTATAATTTATTTTATGTCAGGTTGCAATAATTGTTTTCCTAGTGGATCTAGCTGGTTTTTATTTTTGAGGTTACGGCTTTGTTTTGACACTTTCAAGTCGTGTTTAGTAACCTATTTTTTGAAATGTGAAAAAAATAATTGTTGATTTTACAGTACAATAGTGTCAGCTGGGGTGTCAGTATTATGCTCTAAAATTAACGGTAGCATACCGTTTTTTGAGAAAATGAAGAAATATGCCATATAATTCTACTAAGAGGAATATTACTGCTCATTTGACAGTATATTATTCGTAACCCTTTTTGAAATAGAACTTTTGCATGCATTTGTGCTGGCATATTTTCAAGAGAAAACGACCGAAAGGGGGAAAAAACATTGTGGTACGATTGAACATAAAATTAGTCGTCAATCTTGCCCCATAATCTAAAAGTTAGTCTATACCTATATCATAAAGAGCTAAAATTTGTTTATTTGTAGGTGGTAATCTCTGGAACTATCGAACCGATTTCAAAAGTAATGGTATCAAAATGATGAGGTTAATCCCTGTTCCAAAATAGGCTATACCTTATGCCCCGGTTATACCTTATGCCAAAGATGTTGCAAGAATTAAAAAATATTTATATAATGCGATTTTATGAGTTATTGAAAGGCCTAAAAATATAAAATTTGGAATAGTAGTTATTTATAAGATAAAAATGATCTCTAAGAACATTTCTTAAAAATGTCGAAATTTAAAAGGAATGAAAATTTACAAAAGAGCGTTCTAAAAACGTTCTAAAAGGTGATTTCTACGCAATTTCATGAGATACCGAACCGTTTTAACTATTAACTGCTGTCAGTGGTCTCACAGACTGATGAGTTTTTCAAGTTTCAAAGTTCATCTCGTATTTTTTTATCTTAATTAACTATAGATACTCGTATTATATTAACTCGTAATTAACTACAGATACTGGTCAAATTTTGTTTCATTTGGAGTCCTATTACTATCTCTAGAGATTTTTGAATAGCTGAATTTTATTTATAATAGTCCTGTAGATCAAGTTTCATGCAAAAGTAGTATTCTGAGAGTTAATTTGACATTTTATACTTCTTTTGATAATTAAATTGTTTTATCAATTTACTTAAAGAAAAATAATATAAGTAATATTAAACTTCCTTCAATATTTATTATTTATTTTCACAGTCTTTTCTGAATATAGAAATTAACTTTCACTTTCCTTTTAACACCAACCTTTTCACTCCTTTATGACACCAATTACACGATATTTGGAAATTGAGATGTTAATATTTGTATTTTTATATTCTCTGACGACGGCTGTGTTTACAGTTGAAAGTACTAAGGATGAACGTAATTTAATACCTTTTTAAGTATTTTTTCTCACCTCTTTAAGTGCTTTACATATAGTGTAATTTTAAGTTTATCTGAATACAACGGAATAGACAGACACTTTATATTCGAAAAATTTTACTTTAAAAACTTTCTAATATTACAAAGGCGTGCTTCTATATCAAACCAACTATAATTTATTAGAATACCAATACTTTAAACCATTGAAACCTTAAAACACAAGACAAGTCTTCATATAATCATAAATAAATTTATAAGTAAGCATTTCAGAAATGATTCATCACAGTTATGGAAATCGGTTTTGAAGTACACATATATAAATGGCCGTACAATCAAACATTAAACAATACCATTACAAAATATTTATTTTAAGTACCATGAAATTTATTCAAGGGGAAAAAAATATTTGTTATGAAAATCTTATAATTGCGTTATTTCTAAAGAAATGTAAGCAAATAAAAGAAAGACGCTAATAAAAACGGAAGCAAAAGAATTCGCTGTTAAACGTATTGTAAAAATTGGACATGAAATCCTAACAGTTACGCTTTCTGGTTACATAATTTGTTTACTTGTACAAACGTTTTATTTTTAAAACGAGGCTTTCTTTTTTAAAAAAGGGTTCGGTTTTTTTTTTCCTAAGAAAACTATTTTATAAAGAATTTTCAACTTCCCGAAACACTGAAATTTCTGTATTAATTTATTCCTCCTTCAAGGAAAAATGCCAAAAACGATTCCATGTTTACCAAAAGAATCTCATTTTTTCAATAACCTTTGTATAGGAAAAAAAGCAAATAAGTAATAACAATGAAATAAAGATAATTAAAAAACAAATAAATATAAGCTCTGGAGGGAGAGCGAAGAGTTCGGCCAACCGTAAACTGGAGCGCATTTCTCAAATTAATAATATGGCATCCTCCACAAGAAACAGATTTCTGCTACCCGTCTGCTTCCATTAATTGAGTTTTGCACTCGTTCGACTTTGAAATACGGAAAGGATTAAATGCGAACAGAAATTGAAAGAGAAAAGAGAGGGAAGAAAAAAAACATGGACCAAAAAGAAGAGCTCCGTTTAATCTACTTACCCGGTGGTGACGCTCTCCTCGAGCGTGTATGTATAATTACGAAATTCAATGTCTCTACCGTGTTATTTAGTCTCTAAAGATCTATTTTGTATTTATTTTTTTATCCGTTCTTGTCGTTTTGTTGGTCGTTACAAGTTTTGTTTTTCAATACTCTGGAGCGACTACATCGCGAGATAATTCAGTCCATAGAAGTAAATCACTATCCTGCCAAATTATTTCTTGTTTTTTGTTCTATTTATTTATTTATCTTTATTTTGAAGAGCCTTTTATTGTTACGATTGGTTCATTAAATACACATTGCTAATGTGTTTGTTAAGTACTTTATTCAGGTGGAGGAATAAACGTGTACAGCCTCTCTTATGATGGATTTAATTTAGTTTGAAAAAGTAAAAAGTACCATAACAGTAAAAATAAAAATAAATTTTTCAATTGAAATAGTTTGCAGCAGCACTGTTTTTTTTCTTTTTGCTGCTGTGTTTGCATCTTGAAATGTAATTTCAGTAAGCATTTTGACATGTTCAGTGTATGTCAAAGAAATATTTAGCTTTGCATGTTATTTGCACTGTTTTTCAAGCATAATTATTTGCTGTAAACTTTCATAAAAGGTAGGCTTTTCAACTATAATTATCCTTTTTGAGTGCAAATCTTCTTTTATTTTTAAAATTTAAATCGAAAATGAACCGATTTCATTTTTGAAGAAAAGTCCAGGTATCATTTTTCTGAGTTAACAAAGCGAGACCATTCATTCAAGCTCTATCTACTTAATATTTCAAATTTTAATTGTTTAAAAGCGTACAGACAACAAAGTGAAAAAACATCCAAGCCGGCATTCAAACCCGGGTCATCGGTATATCGCTACACTGTCAGAAAAATTCGTCAATATACACTAAGTTATCGTTATTTTTTCACAAATAATTTCTGTTCTCCCAGAAAACGTATTTGTTCTGTGAGTTCATTCCGAGCGTCGAAAAATGAGGAAAAGTTTCCGTTTATATCCAGCACGCATGCGCATTGGGTCTGTTAGTAATAAGTTCGAATTTATTTTTAAAATGAAAAACAAAAATATTCTATTGATTAAAATGTCTAATTTAGTTTTAAAAGACAAAAATGTTTTCGAATTTAAAAATAAATAACAATTACTTTCTTTATTCGTTCAAAAATTCTCACAAATAGAACATCCATGTTTTTTCTCTAACATTCTACGTAATATATTTAAAATTCACATTTTTATACTATATTAATACTAAACGTAAAAAAAACACAGCCACAGTTTCATTAAAGATGAAATCTTTCCGAGATTAACTGCATAATTAAAAGCTTTTTAACGAAATACACCAACCCACACCATATGAAATGAAGGGTTCTATTTTAACGCACAATCATCATGAGCAGCCGTAGCGCCGTGGATTAGCGTTGGTCTGGTAATCCTGGGATCCTTGGTTCGATCCCCGCCTCTTCCGCATTGATTTTTTCCAAACTTTTTTCAAGTGACGGATATTTTTCCTCTTTTGACAGAGAAAAAAATAAACAGAAAATCGTCAATATACAGACAATTTCTGGCAGCAGTGCTGCCAGTGCATTTTCTGTGAAAAGACGGAAGTTTTTTTGAGAGTGTAACAATGAAATAATTCAACTGATTCAATAATTGACTCATTTCTATGTTTTGACATGTTCAGTATATGTCGAAGAATTATTTAGCCATGTATATTATTAGCACAGTCTTTCAAGCATAATTATTTGCAATAAACTCTCTTAAAATTTAGGCTTTTCAACTATAATTATTCTCTTTGGATGAAAATTTTCTTTTATTTTAACATTTAAATTGAAATTGAGCAGGTTTCATTTTTTAAAAAAGTCCATTTATAATTTTACGAGTTAACAAAGCGAAGATAGTTCACTCAAGCTCTATCTATCTAATATTTCAAATTTCAATTGTTTAAAAAGCGTAATGACAACAAAGTGCAAAAGAATGTCCAAACCGGCATTGAAACCCGGGTCATAAATATATCGCTAACAATAAAATGATTCAATTGATTCAATAACTTATTCAATTCTACGAGTTGAATCATTTAGAACGATACGCACTCTGGAGCTTATCACTATTATATCACTCACCTGCAAGAAAAGTGACACATCTGGGGAAAGAAACCTTTTATACACATATTTACATCTACATGTAGAGCTAACTATTATAATTTCATGTTACAGTAAAATCAGACAATTTTTCTTTTGTCGAGATTTGTCACTATTCTTGCGGACAAGCGGTATGTTGTCAAGGTTACAGTTACAAAGGCAGAAAACGATGAAATAATTTTGCATGAGCCACAAATCTGAGGCAAACACAAAAGTATCCATCAATAATGGAATTGAACAAATTTATGTCATTCTTGGAAATTTGTCTATAGAAAACTTCTCACGTCTTTCCCATTCAATAATATTTGAATTTTTAACTGCTAAAAATACGCACAACAAACAGGGTGAAAAAGTTTCAAGCTGGGATTCGATGCCGGTTCATCGGTATAATTCCATCGTGTGCTGCGTTTGGAGTCTTGCGAACATATCGCTCATCCGCAATAAAAGTGGCACATCTCAACTAAAGCAAATTTCGCAGAAGAAGAAAAAGAAAATTTGTATGATTTTACTGTAACGTGCAATTATAGAATGTAGCTCTGCATGCAGGAATAGAAACTTGCATAAAAGAATAAAGCCCTTAAAAATAAAGACGTAGAATGAGGACCACAATCCACTGTTCTTGTATGATCACGACCGTTCATATGGAGTAAAAAAGTATTTCCGTATAAATGCACTTATGAAACTGTTTGTGTAGCAAAATACGCTTATGACAGAACTATAAGTGGACTGAAACGCAAAATGAATTTTGGCGAGATGTCTCACTTTTCTTGCGGATGAACGATATGAAAGATAGAAGCCACTTTGGGTATCGATTTAAGGTCATTTTACGATGCCATGTTGGGTATTATTCCAAGTGGTTCTTTTGGTAGAACGTTGGTGTACTAACTAATGCCGGTTCAAATCCCTTCTTGTTGGATGAATACCTTTTAAGCGATCAAAATTTAAATTAGTATTGAATATAAAGCTTGAGAAATTTTTGTAGAAAAAAATTTCCGAGAACCTTATAGATTTGTTCCAAATTTCTGAAAATTTTATAGATTTGTTCCAAATTTCCGAAAATTATATAGATTTGTTCCATCTAACTTATATTATACAGAAAAAACGAATCCGTAAATATGTTTGGTACTATAAATAGTGTTGTTGTCATTTTGCGAATTACAATAACGCTTGATGATGGTTTTGCCATTTTCACTACAGTGTTTTTTTTTTTTTTTTTTTTTTTTTTTTTAACATAGAACATTTTTAATTTTTACTCGACTATGCAAAAAAATACTTTCAAATGCAATTTGTTTGAACATTTATCGTAATTTATTTGAAAAAGGTATCGCAATTTGCTGTTATTTAGTTTTTTTTTTTTTTTTTTTTTTTTTTTTTTTTGTAAAAATAATTTTCAAGAACAATTTTCTACATCTATCCTTATATTTCATAGACGCATATGAAATATTAATTCTTTTGTATAAAAGATAATATAAATAGATCAGCGTTTGTTTCCGCATAATATTTCAAAACGAAGTTTAAACTTCATCTATAATATAAAACAATAGAAATAATAAAATAATCAAAAATTTTGCATACATTTAATCGAACTACGCGCTTAAATAACTGAAATGGTCAAAATTAAAAAGGATTGCTGTAAGTAATGAAATTTTTGGTGATTTCTTTCGTTCTAAATTCATACAAAAGTATTACTTTTAGTATTATTTTAAAACTTTATTTGAATACAAAATTGATTCTTTTCAAACAAAAATGATTTTTGCTGTTGTTAGTGAGCAATATAAGAAATGTATATAGTTATAATCAAACTTATATTATAAGTATATAAATATACTATCAAACCCCGCGGCTTTTCGCGCGCAATAGTTAAATATATGCCAAGTGATATTTTTATGTCTAATTTTCATTAGATGAAATTATAGTTTTAGAAATATTTCAAAAATTACTACTTAAGCCATGGTTTGACTAAATTTCATTTTTGCACTGCATTAGGCAGAAATGAGACTTAAATTAATAAGAAACTAAAGCTAAATCTAAATAAACGATAATTTAAAAAAATATTTTGGAACTTTAATGCTCAATAAATACGCTAATTGCAGTATTCATTTAAAGTTTTCAATTTTCTAGAGACCACCTTCTTAGTATGCATTTACATCCTAAAAGTAATCATCATGTCAAATGCCAAGCTTCTTGTCTAACTGTCAACCATCTATCTAGAGGTAGCGGCATTAACATAAAATGCCTATGTTTAAACAAGTCACCATTAAATTTCCAACATTAATTTCGAAATCAGTTTTCTAGTATTCTATAGAACTGTAATTTAAAAAGTTTTAAAGGTTTTTTAAGAATGTTTTTTGCTTCATCCATTCCCAATTGGTAGTAGTACTGGCATAAAATATAGCCTGAAAAGGATCAGAGATTTTCTCCAATGATTTGCAACAGTTACGTTTATAATCGGTTTATTATTTCCTGAGATTGCATAGATATCGTAATTGGCTTTTCGCTACTTCCTTTCGTGTCACTACTTTTAAATTTCAAATTTACTTTCGACTTTTCTGAGAGGACATTTATATTTTATAAATAACTACCATGCCATTTAAAGGTTTTAGCATCTTTAGTATTACAGAAATCGAAATTCAGAATATTTTTATGTGGGATGAAACCCACTGGTGGAAATGGCATCGACATAAAATTAAGCTTATGTTTGAAAATGTTCGAAAGCCACCATTTTGCAGCCATTATTAGTTAAATATGTTTGCACTGTAAAAAATATGACTATTTTGCTGCATCGTTACTCCACCACTTTTATAGAAAACGACTACTTCAGGCTATCATGGAGCATTCTCATTGACCAAAAGAGTTATATTCTATAAAAGCGGGGAAGTGACGATGCAGCAAAATAGTCATATTTTTTACAGTGTGGTATTTCATAAGACTTTGTAAAAATCGTAATTTAAAACGTTCTAGAGCGATTTCTTTTCACTTCATTCTGTTTAAATTTGTAATTTTCTTTCGAACTTTTAAAAAACATTTACATCTTTTACATAATTACCATTCAAAATTTCAAAATGTCAGGCCCCTCATTTGTACAAAAAACGCAATTTAGAATTTTTTTTTCTTTTGTAAACCCCAGGGGATAATGATTACAAAGTATAGCTTATATTGAAGCAAGAATTGTCACTATCAATTTTTAACCATTAATATTAATAACACTTTTGAAATCGTTCCTGAGATTGCGCCCAATTGCAATTTAGGATATTTCTTGAGCACTTTTCGTGCATTTTCACTCCTTCTAAATTTCACATCTTCTTCAATACTGTTCTTGGAGAACATTTATATCTTATAAGTAATAACCATGCAAAATTGTAAGTTTATAACCCCTGTATTATCGCAAAAATCACATTTTAGAATGTTTTCTGCTTCATCAACTCCCAGGTTGTATGGACACCGACATGAAATAGAGCCTATGTTGGAGTAGGGACTGCCACCATAAATTTCGAACCATTACTTTTGAAATTTTGCTTGGTAGTTTATGAAATTCCGTAGAAACCGCAATAGAACGTTTTCCGCCAATTTTCACCCCGTTTAAATTTCCAATTTTTGGGAAATGTTTTTAGAGATCATTTTTACCTTATAGGTAATTACCATGCCAAATTCCAAGTTCACAACTTCTGTAGTATAACAAAAATCACAATTTAGAACATTTTTTGCTCCTGCAAACCTCAGGTAGTAATGACACCGGTATGAAATAGCGCATATGTTGGAGCAAGGGCTGTCATCATCAATTTACAACCATTGCTTTTTAAATTGCTTTGGTAATTCGTGATATAGAGTAGAAATCGTAATTTAGAATGTTTTTAGAACACTTTCCGCTAATTTTTACACTTTTTAAATTTTGAATTTTTTATTAAATCTTTTTAGAGATCATTTGTATCTTAAAAGTGACTACCATACACAATTTCAAGTTCCTATTTCAAGTTTCCCTTTAGTTCCTTGCAATTTAGAACATTTTTGATTCTGTAACCCCTCAGGTGTTAGTAACATCATCATAAAATAAAGTGTATGTTAGAGCAAAGGGTGTCTGCATCAATTTCCAACCATTAATTTTGAAATCGGTTTGATATATCCAGAGATTGCTCACAAATTAGCATTTAGAAGGCTTTCGGAAAGCTTTCCACTCATTTAAACCCGTTTTATATTTTGGAGTTTTTAAGAAATGTTCATGGAGATTACATATATGTAATAAATAACTACCATGCCAAATTTCATGCATCTAGGACGATCTATAACAAAGAAATCGCATTTTTAGAACGTTTACTGCCCCTACATCCCTTTTGGTGTAGTGGCAACCGAAATAAAATGCAGCCGATTTTGGAGCAATGGATGTTACCATCATTTTCATTCAATTATTTTTTTTAATATGTTTGGGACTTCCTGAGATTGCATAAAAATCGCAATTTAGAACGTTTTCCGGAATGCGTTTTGCACATTTCACCTCCCTTTTAAATTTCTACTTCTTAGGAAACGTTCTTAGACATCATTTACATCTTATAATAACTAACATACGCAATTTTGTGTTATTAATTTTTATTATTAACTTTAGTGTTACGCATTTATTTTTTCGATCTGATTAGTTTTTTTTTTTTTTTTTTTTTTTTTTTTTTTTTGGATTTATTTCATTTTAATTTCAAATTTTCAGCATTTTGAGAGATATTTTTTACAAAATATTTTAGAAAAAATTCTTGTTTAAAACTGTTGTCAAATGATCAAAGAATAGTATTTCCTTCAAATTAACATATATATATATACAGGGTGTTTCTAAATTCATGGTACAAACTTTAAGGGGTGATAGTACACATCAAAACAAACATCATTAAATAGGAAACTAAGGGTCCCAAACGTCTTCCGAAGGAGATAAGGCGCCATTAAAGTTTAGGGTTTAAAATTTCAAATGATTATAAAAAGCAGAAAAATTGATCGATTCGTTTGTGGTTTTCACTAAAACTATTCTTTATGTCAGTATTGTCTTGAAAATAAATTATAAAGATAAATATCAAAAAATGCCGTTAGAGGGCGCTTTAGACTTTGGAGTAACGTACAACTATTTTTTACCGTTATTTTTTGCAACTCATAATTTTTTTTAGAAGCTTAGACATAAACTTAAGTTTTGAGATGAAAATCTGAATCGTTGGGAGTGGTTAAGTAGCGCAAACTGAACTGTGTTTCAGAGATTAAAATTCAACTGATTATAAAAAATGGAAAAATTGGTCGCTTTGTTTGCGGTTTTCGTTAAAACTATTCGTTATGTCAATATTTCCTTGATAATAAATTTTAAAGATAAATTTCAAAAAATTCCGTTAGAGGGAGCCTTAAACTTTAGAGTAACCAACAACTATTTTTAACCGTTATTTTTTGTATCAAATTAAATGCTTGCAAATTAAATTTTGAGCTCAAATTCTAAATCAATGGGAGGGGTTAAGAAGCGCAAACTGAACTGTGTTCAGGCGTTGAAATGTTACCCTCCCTACCCCTCGAACACAGTTCAATTTTCCTCTAATTAATTACTCACAACGATGCAGATTTTGTGCTCAAAATTTTAGTTTAAACTTTTACAAGCATTTAATTAGATACAAAAAATAACGGTTAAAAATAGTTGTTGGTTACTCTAAAGTTTAAGGCGCCTTTTGACGGAATTTTTTGAAATATATCTTTAAAATTTATTTTCAATAAAATATTGACATAAAGAATAGTTTTAGCGAAAACCGACCAATTTTTTCGTTTTTTATAATCATTTGAAATTTAAACCTCCCCACCCCCATTGAACATAGTTCAGTTTGCGCTACTTAACCACTCAGAACGATAAAAATGTCATCTCAAAATTTATGTCTAAGCTTCTAGAAAAATTTAATGAGATGCAAAAAATAACGATAAAAAATAGTTGTACGTTACTCCAAAGTCTAAAGCGCCCTCTATTATCATTTTTTGAATTTTATCTTAATAATTTACTTTCAATATAATACTGACATAGAGAATAATTTTAGTGAAAATCGTAAATCAACTGACCATTTTTTCCGTTTTATTATAATCATTTGAAATTTGAACCTCCCCCCACAGTTCAGTTTACACTACTTAACCACTCCCAACGATTTAGATTTTGAGCTCAAAATTTAAGTTTATGTCTAAGCTTCTAAAAAAATTAATGAGATGCAAAAAATAACGGTAAAAAAAAGTTGTTCGTTACACCAAAGGCTAAAGCGCCCTCTATCGGCATTTTTAAAAATCTATCTTTATAATTTATTTTCAAGACAATACTGACATAAATAATAGTTTTAGTGAAAACCGCAAACGAATTGACCAATTTTTCTGTTTTTATAATCATTTGAATTTTTGGATCCTAGACTTTAATGGCACCTATCTCCTTCGGAAGACGTTTGGGACCCTTAGTTTCCTATTTAATATTGTTTGTCTTGATGTGTACTATCATCCCTTAAAATTTGTACCATGAATTTAGAAACACCCTGTATATATATAACTTTCAAATGAAAATTAAATAGTTATGAGTTAAAAGCTGAAGATATTGAAACTTACATCATAAAACTATATTTTCAAGTGAATATTAAAAGATAAAGAAAATATTAAAATAATGAATTCATTAAAATTCATTAACGGACGTAGATAGAAAAAAATACGTTATATTTAAAATAGCAAAAGAATTATATTGGAAACAGTTTAAATTTAAATATGTATACAGGGTGTATCTAAACTATTAGGCAAAACTTTAAGGGATGATAGTACACATCAAGACAAACAATATTAAATAGAAAACTAAGGGCCCCAAACTAAGGGTCCAAAATTTTAAATAAACATAAAAAACGGAAAATTGGTCGATTGATTTGCGATTTTCACTAAATCTATTCTTTATGTCAGTATTTTCTTGAAAATAAATTATAAAGATAAATTTCAAAAAATGCCGATAGAAGGCACTTTAGACTTTGGAGTAACGAACAACTGTTTTTTGCCGTAATTTTTTGCATCTCATCAAATTTTTCCGGAAGCTTAGATTTAAACTTAAATTTTGAGCTCAAAATCTGAATAGTTGGAAGTGGTTGAGTAGCGCAAACTGAACTGTGTTATGAGATTCAAATTTCAAATGATTATAAAAAATGGAAAAATTGGTCGATTCGTTTGCAATTTTTGCTATAACTACTCTTCAAATCAGTATTTTTTTTAAAAAAAAATTTTTAAAGATAAATTTCAAAAATGCTGATAGAGGGCGCTTTAGACTTTGGAGTAACGAACAACTATTATTTACGGTTGTTTTTTAATCTCATTAATTTTTTTTAGAAACTTGGACATAAACTTAAATTTTGAGATCCTAATCTGAATCGTTGGAAGTGGTTGAGTAGCGCAAACTGAACTGTGTTATGAGGTTCAAATTTCAAATGATTATAAAAAATGGAAAAATTGGTCGATTCATTTGCAATTTTTGCTATAACTACTCTTCAAATCAGTATTTTATTTAAAAAAAAAAAATTAAAAATAAATTTCAAAAATGCTGATAGAGGGCGTTTTAGACTTTGGAGTTACGAACAACTATTATTTACGGTTGTTTTTTAATCTCATTAAATTTTTTTAGAAACTTGGACATAAACTTAAATTTTGAGATCAAAATCTGAATCGTTGGGAGTGGTTAAGTAGCGCAAACTGAACTGTGTTCAAGGTGGGGAGGGGGGAGAACGTTCAAATTTCAAATGATTATAAAAAAAAGGAAAAATCGGTCGATTCGTTTGCGGTGTTCAATAAAACTATTTTTATGTCAATATTTTCTAGAAAATAAATTTTTAAAATAAATTTCATAAAATTTCGTGAGAGGGCGCTTTAAACTTAAGAGTAACAAACAACTATTTTTAACCGTGACTTTTTGTATCTAATTAAATGCTTGCAGAAGCTTATACTTAAATTCTGAGCTAAAATTCTGAATTCTAGGAAGAACAAATTGAACTGTGTTCAAGAGTTGAAATTTAACGCCCCCCCCCCCCCCCCCCGTCGGACACAGTTCAATTTTGCGCTACATAATTACTCCCAACGTTTCAGATTTTGAGCATTTAATGAGATTAAAAAAAAATTGGACGTTCCTCCAAAGTCTAAGGCGCCCTTTATCGGCATTTTTTGAAATTTGTCTTTAAAATTTATTTTCAAGAAAACACTGATTTAAAGAGTAGATTTAGCAAAAACCACAAACAAATCGACCATTTTTTCCGTTTATTATAATTATTTGAAATTTGAACCTCTGAACACAGTTCAGTTTGCGCTACTTAACCACTCCCAATTATTTAGATTTTGAACTCAAAATTTAAGTCGAAGCTTTCGAAACTTTTAATGAGATGAAAAAAATAACGGCAAAAAATAGTTGTTCGTTACTCCAAAATCTAAATCACCCTCTATCGGAATTTTTTGAAATTTAATTTTATAATTTATTTTCAAGAAAATACTGACATAAAGAATTGTTTTAGTGAAAACCGCATATCAATCGGCCAATTTTTACGTTTTTTTATGTTTATTTGAAATTTTGGACCCTAAACTTTAATGGCGCCTATCTCCTTCGGAAAACGTTTGGGACCCTTAGTTATTTCCTATTTAATATTGTTTGTCTTGATGTGTAATATCAGCCCTTAAAGTTTTGCCCAATAGTTTAGATACATCCTGTATATACTTGAGAACATTTCACATTTCGCATTTCTAAATTATCTTTTAAGCTGTTACTGCCAAATACAAGGTGGTCATAATTAAACTAACGGTACTTAGAGTTTTCGCTAGCGTGATCTAATTGTTAGAATGTCTCCAAATTTTGTAGAAAGATTAAACATGACGGGGGGGGGGCGAAAGATTCTGCGAAAAAACAATTTAGTTCCAAAAGCCAATGCTGGTTAATATGTGGCACTGTATATTTGAAAAAGAGAGTTTCAAAAAAGAAGAATCAATACTGGAATAAAATTACCGTTTATTTAGTACATCCAACTTAGGTTCGATGTCGGCTCCGTTTTTGTGGACAACATATTGCATTCTGTGCACAGCATTTACAACAGAAGAGAATAACATATCTGCAAGAATCTACCGTCAAGTTCTCGATATGTTATACTTCAACGCAGCCAGGTCTTGGACACCTCCGTGATAGACCTTGGACTTTAGGTAACCCCATAACCAAAAGTAACAGGGTGCAAGACCAGGGGACTAAAGTGGCCATGCAGTAGAAAAACAGCGCCTAATGGCTCTTTCTGTTGTGAATTTCTGTCGTAGCAACTGCTCTACTCGCAAAGCAATGTGTGGAGGGACTCCATCTTGCATGGAAATTATTTTATCCAGGCACTGTCTTTGCTGAAGTGCCGTAATGACAAAGATATTTAACATTCAGCTAAGCATCATCAAACTCAATTCTGACAAGAGAAGTGAGAGCAAAAGTCAATTACTTATCATGGTCGGTTTGACGTATCTCTTGTACACATCTCATCTTGTACGGATAGAAGTGGATAATCTTTCGTAGGATTTTCCATACTGTATAATAAGGCATGTATCCATATTCCAAGCTATTCCAAGAGCGCTTGAAGTGGTAGCAATATTGTCTAATGCTCTGTCGACAAATGCCGTTGCCACTTCTTCGATTGTATCTTATGATCTGGGTTTTCGTCCTCTGCCTGACTGAACATTTAACGAACCTGTTTTCTTAAACTTCTCAACCATTGCTTTTAAACCATTAACTGACAAAGTACCGTTACCTTTGAGTATTTTGGGGGGTTTCTAAAAGCACGAAGAGCAGCTGGTACATATCACTGGTTCAGGTAAAAGAATTTGACTAGTAGATATCGCTTGACTAAAGAGGGTAGATCGAAAAATCGAAATTCGGATAATCGAATCGGCGCGGGTGCAAAACTTGCCTTTTATGCATACTAATTCACATATGTTTTTTTTATTGAAATCCATTCATATCTTCCGGTGCCCCAAACGCCTCAAAAATAGTTAAAAATTGAAATTTTTATAAATTTTATATATTTTTTTTTTGCTTCTTAATATTTTTAAATTTATTTTTGGCGCGGGTTGCGAAAGTTGCCTTATAGTTCAATCTTTCAATTAGTTCAATCTTTTTTTTATATATAAATCCATCCATATCTTCCAGTGCCCCCAAGCGCCCCCAAAATGGTAAAAAAATTGAAGTTTTTATAAAAATTTATAATTTTTGTTTTTTTTAATTTCTTTTAAATTATTTTATCAGCGGGATAAAAAAGGTGCATTTTATAGTATATTAGCATGCATCCAAATAATTTTCGACTTTGATAAATTTCTTCCAATGCCCCAAAAATTTTAATTATTAGCCGAAAATCTAGTTTTATGCAAATTTTGAGCTAAAAAATACAAGTAAAATTAACAGTTAAAGAATAATAACGTAAAAGGTAGATCGAGAGGATGAGAAATCGTTTATCGTATTTTATTAAATGTATAAAATAAACTTTTTATACTTTATTATTTGGAAGACAACATAGATAGAAGAGTTCTCAGCAATGACCAGCAATATTTATATGATATTTGCATAGCAATATCACGTGGTGAATGTGGTTCCGATCTGGCATTAATGAAACCTGGTCCAGTTTATCACTCAAGATGGCTAACAACTACGTGTAGAATTAGAAATTGAGAATATGATAAAAGTTGTAAAAACGAATGAATGGTCAAAATATCTATGCCATACGCAAGCGGTTGAAAGATGGGTTCGACTAGTCTCTGAGGCATCAGAAACTGTATCTGGGCAAGAAAAGAGACACGGTTTTATATTGAATAGAATAAAATCAAGAAGCCATATAAAACACTTTGATACCAAAAAAGATTACAAACTTTAAAAATATGTAAATTTCCAAATTGAAGGATGTAAAACGTAAGTTTCTACGTAAGTTTGATTTTTTAATTTTTATGATTTAATGCTTTGATTTTTAAATTTATATGTCACTTATTATTGCAAAATTAATGTTATTTATAACCTTATACGTTATTAATTAAACTGTTTTAAAAATTTGTAATTATTTTTCGTAAATTATAATTCTTAACACATTTTTGTAAAAATTTCAGTTTTTAATTATAATTGGGGCATCAAAGATGTGAATGGATTTTGATTAAAAAATATATGGGAACTGCAGAGTTATGTAGTATTCTAATAATAACTTTCTAAGGCAGTGCCAAATGAATTTCAAAAAGTAAAATAAAATAAAACAAAAAATATTTTTTTCAGGAAAATTTCAATTTTAAACTATTTTTGGGGCACTCGGGGCACCGGAAGATATGGATGAATTTTATTTTAAAAAAATATGTAAGTTAAGATAGATAAAAGATAGCTTTTGCACCCCGCGCCAAAAGTAATTAAGAAAAAATAAATAAAAAAAAATATATAAAAAAAATCATAAAAAATTCAATTTTTAATTATTTTTGGGGCGCTTGGGGCAGCGGAAGATATTAATGGATTTTAATAAAAAAAAACCTGTAAACTAGTATGCATAAAAGGCAACTTTTGCACGCCGCGCCGATAGTGATTTCTAAAAAAAAATTTTTTTCCTATACTTTTCGATCCACCTTACTAAAGAAGTAGACATTATGAAAGATATCTTTCAATGCTTCTCATATTGCTAACTAATTGCTAACTAATTACCGGGTGTCCAGTAAATGACTGACCCATGTTAAAATTAAACAACAAAAAAACGGTTTGAGATAAAAATGCGCGGTTTGAGGTATTGTTATTAGAATATCAATAAATTTTGAATACGCACTTCCTTCAAATAGTTCTAATTTCGGCCAAAAGATGGCGCTGGCGGCATCAGACTACAGAAATACCGCCTGTTTTCTTGTTCTCAAGCTGATGATCTTTCCGGCTCACTTTCGCGAGTCGAATCTGAGTCGAAATGTTGAATCGACTCTCCACTCAACTACAGAAATAGGATTTGTTGATTGAAACGAGATTTAAAATAACATTTAAGATTGAACTAGGCCTATTGTAACAATCTATGTCTATTGTAGCCTCCTCAGACAAATATCACGGGGAACTACAAAAACTAGTTTAAAATTACTGTAAAACATCTCCAAAGATGTGTCAATCTATGAATAAATATTTATGACCAGCAAACGTTTGTTAAAGAATCCTAGAAATATTTGTAACAATTCTAGAAAAATTTAAATTAATTTAAAGGTTGTTCTTTAGTGTTTCAAAATTCTCTTCGGAATATGTCATTTTAACCGCTTAACTGATACTCTTTTTACGTATATATAGAAATATATTTATGTAAATATGATTTATTATCTTTTTTTAATTATGTATAAAAAAACCAATGTTCAATTTTTTTTTCAATATTAATATTTATAAAATTGAACTAAAATAAGTAGACATTCAGTTTTATCTAAAATATCTATGGCCCCACCAGTGGGTGATAGATTCTGACGTTTCAACTAATAGACGGCAATGCTGGGTTCGAACCCAATCACGTCTGTCGGCATAACCGTTCGGAATTTTCCGTGGTTTTCTTCGAACCTCGGATTTTCTAGTGTAAATACGGGTTAGGTGCCCTTACAGAGACACCCACGCAGGGCATACCCTGACCATCCCCTCATTATTCTGACCTATATCCCACGTGTACTTAATCGGTCGACATTAAATAAACCAAACAAAACTAAAATATCTATAGGCAATTTTATGGCAAAACATTTTTACGGAAACTTTTTACTGAAACAAAGTTTCGTTTCTTTTTCTTCTAGTTTTTTTTTAAATATTGCGTAAAACAAAAGCTGTTGAAAATATTTCAGAAGCCAATGCAGTATCCACTGTCCCGATCCTTTCTTTCATTTACTATCTCCCGGTTCTACTCTTTTCTCCTGTTGGAATCGATGGTTGAAATACGAATCGGTTTTAAAAGCCTAGATTACAAATTTTGAAGCTATATTTGTGTAATGCAATACCGAATAACAGTAAAAAAGCAATAAACATCAAATGGATGCTCTTAGCACAATATCAAGTTTAAATTTTGAGGTATTTGCGTCATCTAAACTGTAAATAGAAGAGGTTATTACAATGCTGATTTAAACGCCGGTTGAGACGTCAGAAACTATCGCCCACTGGTGAGGCCATAGATATTTTAGATAAAACTGAATGTCTACTTATTTTAGTTCAATTTTATAAATATAAATATTGGAAAAATAAATTGAACATTGGTACCTTTTTATACATAATTTAAAAAAGATAAAAAAATCATATTTTTAATAATATTTCTTATTTCAAATCAAATACAGGAGATATTTTCAGAATGTTTTTTTTAGTTCTTTTCCTCATACCGGGGGAAAAGAACGAGATTACATATTTCCCTCCTATATGGGGGGGGGGGGGGGCAAAAATATATTTCAGGTTCTATGATGCTTTTTGTAATAAAGTCTTGAAGAGGGATGACTTACAGGCTATAAAAAAAGATACGTCTTCCTTTTTTCTTTTTAAATATCCGTACATTTTAGCGTAGATACGTTTCCTGCCGTGGGTGGGTGGGGGGAGGCGAGGTGTGTACAAAAGACATCTTAAAATCTCTCACGGCTTTCGTAATAAAATTTTTGGATACGTTAAATGACAAAATCTGAATATGAAGTAAGGGATGCATTCGGTTTTCGGAAAAAATAATAATATTTTGTTTTAGGCAGGTTTTTGCCGTAGCAGATAGTTTTGTATGTTTCTTTCTACTTCGTGATCAATAAATTTTTATGTCTAAAACAGGATTTATTGTAGACGGATTCCTTTATAGTAAGATTTAGAAAATTTTAATGTGCCAATTTATAAGTTTTCTTAGGCAGGAGACTTGGCAACGCTATTTGCATACCATTGTTTTAAAATTTTAATTGGTTTGCCCGTACAACATACCGGCAATTATAGTTTGCTTCTTCCATCACTTAAAGCTTTCTGACACTACTAAAAATTTTAAATGCAATTTCATACTATTTAATAGAAGAAATATTTAAATTAAATATTACCATTTTTTTAGCTTTAAAAAAGCGGTGTTTATCCCATATTTTCATTTCATTGTACGTAAAAAAGCGTATCAGTTAAGCGTTTAAAATAACATATTCCGAAGATAATTTTGAAACACTAAAGAACGTCTTTTAAATTAATTTAAATTTTTCTAGAACGCTTCTTTAATAAATGTTTTCTTGTCATAAATATTTATTTATAAATTGATACACTGTTGGAGATGTTTTACAGTAATTTTAAACTAGTTTTTATAGTTTCCCGTGATATATGTCTGAGGAGGTTACAATAGACAAAGGTTGTTACAATAGGCCTAGTTCAATCTTAAATGTTATTTTAAATCTCGTTTCAATCAACAAATCCTATTTCTGTAGTTGAGTGGAGAGTCGATTCAACATTTCGACTCAGATTCGACTCGGGAAAATGAGCCGGAAAGATCATCAGCTTGAGAACAAGAAAACAGGCGATATTTCTGCAGTCTGATGCCGCCAGCGCCATCTTTTGGCCTAAATTAGAACTATTTGAAGGAAGTGCGTATTGAAAATTTATTGATATTCTAATAACAATACCGCAAACCGCGCATTTTTATCTCAAACCGTTTTTTTTTATTATTTAATTTTAAAATGGGTCAGTCATTTACTGGACACCCGGTACCTCTAACAATATTAACTTTTAAAACCAAACAAGCTGGCATGTATATGTATTCCCTAAAAATAAAGCGCAGTCATAATAATCATGAAACTATTTAATGTAACAGAAAAGTATGTTATTATTTCCAAATCTTATAAGTTTAGTAAATAACGCTTAAAGAGATTACAAAATTACATAGTTTGATAAATATACTTATTTAATATACATTCAGGCATCGAGATTAGAACTAATCTGTCTACAGACTTTGGAAAATAGGAGAGAAAATGAAGATGGAGGAGAAATAGAAGATCCGAAGGCTATCCAGTCTTGGTTTCATATTTCCAAAAATCTCGGTCCGTTTAACACAAATTGCGAAGAATGGAAATAAGGAAATTAAATTTGTAAAAGCACATTATGACTCGAGTGAAAAATAATAATCTTATATGTACTATTGTGAGAAGTTTATGTTAACCATTAGCCAAAAATATAACATTTGACCTTATTTACTCATATAGAAATTTTTACGCATATTTGCTCACGATCTTTAATTTGTGTATTATCTTTATACTGTAGAAATGTGAAAATTGGCTTATTTTAATACATTTAAAAGATTTTTATGTTAAAGATAACGTTAGTAAAGTTTATATATAAACTCTCAATTACATATAATCAGAATCATGTTTTATGTGTATTATTCTACATGCTAGAATTTTTACAAATGCTTGCTCAGAATATATACTTTGTATATTATCTTCATACTATAGAAATTGGAATGTTGGTTTATTTTAACACATTTAAAAGATTTTGTTGTTAAGGATACCGTTAGGAAAATTTTTACATAAACTCTCAATTACATATAATCACAATCATGTTTTATGTGTATAATTCTACATGCTAGAATTTTTACGCATGCTTGCTCACAATATACAGGGTGTCCCAAAAGGTCGTTTACAAATTTAACATGCTTGTCTGTCATATCATGATGAACAAAATTTACATAGGAACCTCTGTCCGAAAATTCAAACTACGACTGGAGAGAGCGATAAGTGCAAGTTTGGATGAGGAGAAAAAAAAAAGATATCAACAGCGGTGTTAATATGATTTTTATAACAAAACATCACTACATCACAGAAAATGTTCAAAATTCTTTCCATTCGCCACAATGCACGTTTCACAACGTCGGCGCATGGATTCACGTACCCGTTCAAATTGGCCAGGAGTGTCACGGACAGTGCTGCCGCTTCCGCGATACTGGCGATAAGATTGATGTCCGATGTTACAGGTGTCTCGTACACCATGGACTTCATATGTCCCCCCAGGTAGAAATCCTGGGGAGTCAGGTCAGGGGATCGAGGCGGCCATTGGACTGGTCCGCATCTACCGATCCAGTGATTAGGATAAGTCTTGTCGAGGTATTCGCGAAAAGCGTAGCTAAAGTGGGGAGGCACCCCATCATGCTGAAACCAGATGTTTCGGCGGTTAGCAGCTGGAACGTCAACCATCAGATCCGGCAAAACTCTTTCTAAAAAAATGCGATAGGTGTTTCCGTCGAGGCGTTCAGGTAGAAGGCAAGGGCAATCAACATGTCACCGATAATACCAGCCCAAACGTTCATGGTGAAACGTTTTTGAAGTGCATTGGCACGTGTACATCTTGGGTTTTCATGTGCCCATATGTACATGTTGTGCAGGTTCAGGACACCATCCTGTGTAAAGCATGATTCATCAGAAAACAAAATCCACGAAGGAAAATCTGGCTGTGCGCCCCCTGTTGCAAATACCAGCGTGAGAATGCAATAAATTGGATTAAAATCTTTTTTTAATGCAAACTTGTATTCACGTGGGTTTCTCCTAAAAATTATATTTTAATTATTTCACTGGCAGATTATAGGAGATACTATGAATCGCAATAGATCACAACATGGTGTCAGTAACACTGTTAAAAATTTCGTTTCAACGTTTCACGAAAAAATAGTATAAAAACCATAAAGTTGTAAAACCTTTCACTATTCTTTGGTGATTTTTTGTACTATAGTTTGGTTATAAGTTGAACAATGATTTGGTAAAAAGTTGAACCTTCCTTTGAAAATAGGTTAAAGCATAATCTAAATTTCGGTTGAACCATACTTAAATTGAATCATAAATTCAATTTATGATGTACGCTTTTATGCTCATACGCTTTTATAAGGACAATTTGAAGCATTTGTTTCGAAACTAAACTAAAATAAATTATATATTTCTTGAAAATTTGAGAATTTAAAAAACATAGGTACAGTAAATTATGTCTGGAAACTGGTCTGCAATTCTTCGTCAATGCATCAATGGACAAGCGTATCTATAACAAATCCACCGCTACAGAAATTGTCGAAATTCTAAGCTCTGTTAATGGGAAGCCACCATATAATCGACACATTGTATCTCACCATAAGTAAAGGGGGCTTAAGTTGATTTCCATTCTCAGTCCTGACTCTTTTCCAAGGGTTTACCATTTATTGTTCCTAAATGATGAGTCAGCGAGAAACTTAAAAAATGACCTAAATTGTGCCTCGATTACAAATTAAACCGTTCATCTATGTTGCTACAGATCGAGAAAGAGGGATTAGTTTTTAAACTTTCACCAACTAAGAAATTATTTCAATGATAAATTGTTAATATGCACAATGAGAGTAATTTTAAAAATATATGTTTTCGGAAGTATGAATCTGATATTCGCGCCACAAATTACAAAGGAACGATTTTGTTATTCATCACAAACAAATAAATGAATTTGCTGCCTAGAAAACTGTTGTAATGTTGTCCTCTTATGATGAATATTGGCGAAATATGACTCAACGCTGCTTAGACACTGTGACAATTGTCTGAAAATACGGAGAAATTGATATTTTTTAATGATAACATATAATTTAAATTGACAAGAAATTTCTTGCGCTCTCCTTAATAAAGACATGCTTTCTGATCGTAGCGATATAGTCGTTGAGCCAGAATCCAAAAATAGGGCTTTTGGTTTCATCTCTGGGGATTTTTTTATATATACATTTTTGCATTCACAAAGGCCAAGGAGTTCATTTTTCGATGATACTATGAAATTTGTGGTAGCTAATAGACGCCATATTGAAAAAAAAGAGCGCCACCTATCGCACATAGATACAAACGAGTTTTTATTTTTAGTATTATTACATAAATAAATTTTAATTAAAAAATGGAAAAAACAACGTTGTTGAACAGATAACGATGTGCAAATTATATATTTTTTAAGATTTTACTTTAATGTTATTATTAAAATTTTCAAATGGATAAACAGTTGAAAAGACATTTGCATGATAGAAAACTAAAACTTGTTTTGCATTTTAATGCATGCTATTTTCTTGCGGGTAAAACACAGCAATTCAAGAAAAATGGAGAATCTATCGTACTTAGTGTGTTAAGAATTGACCCTTTCGGAACCACAGATGCATACATGCACCATTAAAATTGCTTCTATCGCTTATTTATGATACCACTAAAAAATAAAAGGAAAATTTTTCTTATTTAATTAAAATATACGCTTGTTTGATGAACTAATTTTAATTGTATGACAAAAAGAAATGTCAACCAAATAAAATTCATGTAAAAGATGCTGGTCCCGAATGTGTTAATAAATAAGAAAAATCTTAGGCTTCTGCATTTTTATCATCATAGGTTGACATTTATGTGTTCAACTAATTTACATCGTCATAGAACAGTTCTATATTCTGCATATGCTTGTACATCTGAGTTTATAAAAAGGGCATGGATATGAAAATGTGATACGGGTTCTTGAACAAATGCTATCTGAGTAAATAGATTCCTTTTGTCTTGACAACAAACTCTGTTATATTAAACTTGTGAGAAAGTGTCCCTTTGTGATAAAGGCACTCTAGTATTTTTAGTGAGATCGTGACGTCAATGTTCTAACTTGTGTGTCGCGGAAGTGACATCTATTCTTTATTCAACTTTAACTTTCCGGAGCGTGGGTGGCGCCCTCGAGTCTACAGTTAACTGCGGTTAGGAGTATTATGCAAATTTATAGCTCCGTCTTTAATCTGCAATGTATAAAAGCTGTGAGTTGGAGTATGAGGTGTATTGTGAGTTTAGGAAAGCCAGCAAGGTGGTGTGAGGCGACATGAGCCAGCAAAAAGAGATAGCTAGTGTTGTGGCGAGGAGAGCCAGCGAGATAGCCTCCAGCAAAGTTCAGTGTTGTGTTGAGGTGAGCTGGGATTGCCAAAGAGGAGAACCAGTGGGTAAGAGTTGATTAACACGTTGAGTTTTGAGAATAAAGATTTTATGCAGCCACAGGCTGCTTTCTTATAGATTAGAGTAGCAGTAAGCCGCGAACTGAAAGTAGAGCCAGTATGAGTGCTCCGAGCTGAACTTAGCCGTGGATGTGAGTATAGATTACAATTTAATCTTATAATATTGTATTTAGTGACTGGAAATCTGGAACTTTAGCTCCACTCACCATTTCCCAGAGATAGTATATAAAGTGTTGGATTTTAACTTTTATTTAAACTATGTCTTCATTTAACCAACATATCACCGGCGGCGTGCCCCGCCACGTCACAAACTTTGCTCTCTCTTTCTTCATCATGTCAGAAAATGTATTTAGTTTCTTTATCTTTGGAAATTTGAAAAACCATTCTGGCTTTGAGTCCTCAGACAGATAGTCTCTCTTGAAAATTTGGTAAGCTTCTTCAGCCATTTCATTAGCTTTGAACATATCTTCGAAAATTTTTAGAATTATTATTGCTCCAATTGATGCTATTACCTACCATGTCTAGATTTATCTATTCATTGATAATCCTTTTCTGTAAACATGAGATATCATGTTTGTCTTTCTGGATCTTGCTCAAAGACAGAACTGTATCTAGAACAGATTTGTTTGAAGTACTGTTTTGGCTGTTTCACGAATGAATTGAAGAAATGCTACCCTGATATCAAAAATATCTCTTAACTGCGGCAAGTCTTTGAGTGAACTTCGTTGTAGCTTTTGACCTCTGCGTGTCTTTACTTATTGTCTCTTGAATCACTCTATTAATTTAATAGAATATAAAACCAAGGATATCCCAAGGATATCTTTCCGATCAGCCTGTTTATCAGCGGATATTTTACAATATAGTGTCTATTTGCTACTCTGTTTTTGAAACTATCATGGATAAACGTCATTTTTTGTTATGGTAAATCCAAAAATGTATGGTTGAATAAACTCGCTGATATAAAACCTCAAAAGCCCCTGACAACTACGGCGGCCATTTTCTAATATGGTGCCCATAATCTATTCTGGTTTTGAAAATATGGATAAATGTCATTTTGATGTCGTGGTGAATCCGAAAATGTATGTGTATGATTTAACAAGACCACTGACATGAAGCCACACGAACCTCTGGCTCAGCGGCGGCGATCCTTTTCCAATATGGCGCCCATAAATTACCCTGGTTTTTAAAATATCATGGATAAATGTCATTCTAATGTTGTGGTGAATCGAAAAATGTATCATTTAACAAGATCGCCAATGTGAAATCACAAGAGCCCTTATCTCAATGACGGCGGCCATTTTCCGAAATGGCGCCCATAAATTACCTTAGTTTTTAATGCATAAACATAAACATAATAAACATAATAACACATAGCAATTAACACATAGCAATTACTTTATTGCAGAAATAAATCTTTCAAGCGAAAAATTATTAATTAATGTAACTAGATGCTACTGATACCACGTGCAACAATTTTATTAAAGACTCACAAAACTGCATTAGAAATCGGTGGATTTATTTGTAATATTAAGAAGAAAGTTCAAGTGAGGAATAATAATAACTTTAAGACATTTTCAGTGCCATATTTGAAAAAGTTTTAAGAAATATCACTTCTATAGTAAAATTCTCATGTTCAAAAGTTATGTTTCTAGTCATTATGAAAATAGGTTAGACACATGTAATTATCGTTCCAAATACTTGTCTCTTCTGAAAGCCACAATAAGAGGACTATGGTTTCTGCAGTTTATCTTATTTAAGATTTTAGTTTTTTCGCGAGTCAGTATATTTGACCTCTTGGCATTTCCTTTGATAGTTTTTACAACTAACAACCTATTTATAATTTTGTAGTTTAAGCTTTAATTGTTAGTATGTATTTTAAGTAACCTGTATACTCTTGGAATGAACGCCATTTCGTAAATAGGTATTGATGCGATTTAATTTTTTTAAGTATTTTCTTAGTATTTGCCGTACTGTAAAATGTCGATTCCTTTGACCAGGAATATAAATCATGAGGCTATATCACCAAACTACACTATATGGCCAAAGATGACCGTCTACTTGCGATTTTAGACATTTTGTTAGATATCTAGAAAAATACATGAGAAATGATCCTGAAATTCTAATCGTGTAAATATAATAGTACAGGTCACACGTTTCCGTGAAGATTTTTTCCCTAAAACTTGTAGAGTTTAAATGAACAAGTTCCCCAAAACTCTATATGGGACCATCAACAAATTGAACAAAATGAATAACTTTTGGATAATCCTTTCAAAACTAATTTTTCGAAAGCGCTCAAACTGTACATTATGATTAAGTGGCTTATAGTAATATACTGTGTTCATTTTTATATGGATAGCATGTATACTAATAGAGAAATTAAAATTTTTATAAAAACAGTCCCAAATTTGTCCAAGTTTTTTTTAATATAATTTGCCGAATTCTTAATATAAATATATATATATATATCTTCTGAATATATATATATATATATATATCTTCTGAAAATATAACAAACAATATTGTACATAATACCCGGGCATCAGAATTAAAAAATAATAAAAAAATGTATGAAAAATTGAACAAGTTTACTAAATAATTTTTCATTGCGCATGCGTCAACGATATCAAAATTTCATTTGCCTATTGTTAGCTAAATGTACAGTTTCAGTTTCAGTTTCAGCTACGTGGGGAGGCCTACCAAATGGCTTAAGCACAACAAGTCCAACCTAGCAGGGTGTAACAACTATGCTAAAAGCCCAACCATGGACAAAGACAGGACTGCCAAAGGGAAAGGAGATACGGAGCCAGGAGAGACCAGAGGTAGTACTGAATAGTCCCCAAACCGCCGTAAAAAATATATTAGATAACAAATAAAGGAATATAATTTAAACACAATGACAACGCGCAGCCCTATCTAATCAGGGCGTGCTCAAAAAGTAAACATGATTGAAGAATTCGCAGTGATAAATACAAAATTATGTGTACAATATAAGTTATTATGATAAACCTATGACTGTATACATAGCCAGAAGTTGCAATAATCATATTTGTGACTTAAATAATACTTAATGATAATAAATTTTCTTAGTTCGCAAAAAGTTAAAATAGTTATAGGTTAAAACAATTTAGAGATATTTGAATAGAATGAATAAAATAAATAGAATAATATAACTAAGAGTAATAAAATAACAACAATAACAACTAGATGATAATGTAAAACTCCTTAAGTAATTTTAGCTAAATGTACAGAGCAAATTCTGTAAATATTTCAAAAACATAGCTTGAAAATTCTGAAAGTGACCGTCTATAGAATCAGCTCGAAATCCGTTATTCCTAAAATGAGGAAAAAAGATGAGGGGTTGTATCCATACATCCATTGATTAATGGAAATATATAATACAGAATATGTCACGTACTACTATATTTCAATAAAAGCCCTGATTTTTTTTTGCTTCATTTTGGGAATAATGGATTTTTAGTTGATTCTATAGATGATCACTTTCAGAATTTTCAAGCTATGTTTATGAAACTTTTCCAGAAGTTGCTCTATATATTTAGCTAACACAATATGCAAATGAAATGTTGATACCTTTGGCGCATGTGCAACGAAAAATTATTTAGAAATCTGCTCATTTTTCATACAATTTTTATTATTTTTTAGTTCTGATGACAGAGTTTTGTGTACAATGTTGTGTGTCATATTTTCAGGAAAGAACATTATTTTTTATTAAGAACTCGGCAATTTATAAGTAAAAAAACTTGGAAAAATTTGGGATTGTTTCTATAAAAACTTTAATTTCTCTTCGAGTATACATGCTATTCACAAAAAAATCAATACAGTATATTACTATAAGCCATTTAATTATAATGTACAGTTTGAGCGATTTTGCTACATTAGTTTTGACAGGGTTATCCAAAAGATAATCGTTCTTTTTCGACTTGCTGACGATCCCTTATAGAGTTTAGGGAAAAAATCTTCACAGAAATGTGTGACCTGTACTATTATGTTTACACACTTTAAGTTTCTGGATAATTCCTCATATATTTTTCTAGATATTTAACAAAATGTCTAAAATCGCAAGTGGCCGGTCATCTTTGGCCATATAATGTATCTCTTACCTAAGTTTAACCTGCATGAAGTACTACCCTGCAACGATCCTGGAATTTATATATATAAATATTTAGTGTATTAGCATAGATACGCCAGTTATGTGAACATCTGGCATAAAAAATATTTTATTATTTATATCGTCGCAATCATACATGTCATAGTTTGAACTTGAATTTTTTTTATCCTAGTCAACCAAATTATTAAGTGTATATAAATATATTATTGTGCAGTTGTTTATACATTTGTACCATATGATTACACATTGATTATACATTTGTACCAAATTTTATGATTATGCGTGTTAGAAAGGGTACAAGTTTTAAAAGGGTTAAATCAAGTACGAGTATTTCTAGAGCACACGAATAACAATTATATTGCCTGCATTATTTTTTTTTCAGAGTATTTTCCCCAAGAAACAATATTTATTAAAAATATACTAAAACCGTCATCTGAAAGTACTTGACACCAGAATCTCAATATGCTGTATCAGTGTGAAAATATGAATCTACGTGGGAGTTAATGTACTCCAAAATGCAAATGAAGATCAGGTTATTATACTACCCATGAGAATACAATCAAAATTACTCGAGTACTACTAAAATTATGCTCATTAAGTAAAATTAGCTTAATCATTTCGAAGAATATCGTTTTAACACTATTTAGTCAAATTTCAAGAAAGAGTTGAGTTTGTGCTGAAATTTTGCTTATAAACAGTCATGTGAGCAGATTCCAACCGAATTAATTTCATTCACAATTACTGTTCGTGCTTTCATTACATTAATTATAAATTGAAAAAATAACTTATTTTTTTAATAAAATATAATTTTCAATTTAACTCAAAGTATTATATATGCATATATATATATAACATATATATATATATGTATACATTATATGTTACTGGCAAAAACCCGATTTTAGGCCAAACTAGATTGGCCTAGGTCAAAATAGTTTATCCTAACGCCCATCGGATAAACTACTTTTTCCTAGGCCAAACCGGTTTATCCTTACGCCCATCAGATAAACTAGTTTTTCCAAGGTCAAACCAGTCTATCCTAAGGTCCATAGGACAAACTAGTCTATCCTAAGGCCCACAGGAGAAACTAGATTTCCTAGGCTAAACTATTTTGGTCAACTCTTATAAGATAAACTAATTTAGCCTGCTGTTTATTGGTCTGAAATAGTTTATCCTAGGCCGATCTAGTTTATCCTAGGCCAATTCAATTTGGCGTGATTTTATTGAATTCAATGACCTCCTCACCGCCAAAATTCTAGTTTGTCCTAGGCTAATCTAGTTTATCCAAGGCCAATGTAATTTTACGCGTTTTTAGCTCACAGGCGTTAAAGCTTAAAAAATAATGGGCTCGCATTGTATGTACGTAACGCGATAACTTTTGATAGAAATAATGTAATTTGACGTGTTTTTATCTCATCACGCTACCAAAGCCTGAGAACTAATGTGCCCGTGGGTCCTTTATCTATGTATGTACGTAAGTACGCAAAAATTGTTGATATAAATACCCGATTTGCATCAAACTTTCAATATAGGTATATTCTTATGAGGACTTTTTCTGATTAGTTTTGGGAGGTCATTAGAGAAGAATAAGGAGGAGAAAGAACGAGAGGCTGATTTGCCCCTTCCCTTAATTCAAATAAATGGGTTTCAATGCATTATTAGCATATTTTATTTAAATGTTAGATATAGGAATATTCTGACGAGGTACTCCATGATTAGTTGTGGTTGTTCATTGTTTAAGTATAAAGGGAGGGGGGAATAGGGGTAACGCCCTATAATTTATGTAAATGCTTTTTTCACGCAGAATTTACTGATTTGCTTCAAATTTTAGAAATAGATTCATTATGGTAAGGCGGTTTCCTAAATAGTTTTGGGGGTTAATTGGTTAATAACAAAGAGAAGAATGGGGGGCTCCCGCCTAATTTTGACAAATGGATTTTTCATGCAGAACTAACCGATTTGCTGCAAATCTTGGATTTGTTCATTCTGATGAAGTGCTTCGCTGATTAATTTTGGTGGTTCTTTGGTTAAGTATAAAGGGGAAAGGTACAATTTATTTCCTTCCTTAAATTAGATAAATTGGTTATAATACAGAATTATCCAATACGTTTAAAATCTCGGACAAAATTTATTTTGATCAGGCGCTTCTTTAATTACTTATTTTTTGTTAAGTATAATGGGGTAGTGGACGCTTTATCGCCTTTCTTAAATTAGATAAATGGGTTTTTATGCAGATTTATCCGATTTGCCGTAAATTTAGAATATATTTTTTTAATAAGGCGAATTCCTCAATAGTTTTGAGGGTTTAATGATTAAGTATAAATGGAGGAATGGGGGATTACCCTTTTTATATCAGATGAATGGTTTTTTGAGCAGAATTATCTGATTTGCTTCCAATTTTGAATATTTTTTCAATTTTATAAAGCGTATCTGTGATTAGTTTTGGGGGTTCATTGGTCAAGTATAATTGGGGAGAATGTGAAAAAATAATCCCCCTTACTTAATTTTTCGAGGGTGTTATTCTTTGAAAAAATAAAACTGCAGTGTACAATTAGAGCAAACAGCCTGTGAATGCAAAGTCATCAGTTTAACTGGGCAATATTCTTTTTAATATTGATCCCGACTACTGCTCAGGCCCGTAGCTAGGGGGGTGCCAGGGGCGGCTCAGCCCCCCCTAAAAATTTTTGAGCCCCCCCCTGAAAAAGATTCCAAGTTCACTAAATAAAACTGTTTAAAAAATCAAAATTAGAAATCGGTCCGAACCCGGCCTGTGCAAATCTTTTGAATGTCTATAATCGTACATTATGATGTTTTGCAATCAATATAAATTTGTATATACTTCAAAAATTTATCTAGATTATTCGGTATATGTTTAGCAGAAATAAAACAAACATTTGAATCTAATCATCAACATTCATTATTTATCGATTTCCATTTCAAGTTGAGCAATCTTTTCTGAAATGGAAAAAAAGTACTTAATTATGATCATAAAAAATATTTTTTCTTTTAACAATCAACAGTTTGGTTTGGCAAATTATCAACAGAAATATTTAGTATCTTAATCCCCCCCCTCCATTTGTCGGCGAGGTGAATGAGTTATTTATAGATTTGTAAATTTAAATCGTTGATATTTTGTAATGTGCATCCTATCTAATTATTATTAGTATTGTCTTCTACTGCTAGTATACATGGGTGACGTATGTGTGGCGCCATGATCAGTCGGCGCCAAAAACCCGGTAACGCATTATATATATATATATATATATATATATATATATATATATATATATATATATATATATATATATATATATATATATTTAAGCAAATGTAGAATTTAGCTTGGCTAGGATCCAGGAAGTGTAAATGACTCTTTTTTTTTATTATATATATATATTTTATATTTATGTTAATAATTGTTTTTTCTTGTGTGTGTGGTTTAATTTAAAAAAAGGAATTTTTAAATTATCAATATATTTTATAGAAATCTGCTCTTAGTCGGGGAGGCAAAGTTTTCATTCGGCCAATGAGGTGTCGTATCTCCCCCCCCCCCCCCCCTCTGTTGTTGGAAGTGATTTTATGATTTTTAGTCCGTATTACTCAATCGGATATCAGAAACTCAACAGGCGTGAGGGTTATTCTTTCGGTCTTCGGTGACTTACCAGGCAGTATGAATGCCTCTGCACCTAGTGACATATCGAAGGTGGGCGATAGAAATTTAAAAAGCACAAATTTATCAGAGTACCCAAAAAATTAGGATAACAGGAGTTTTCAACCAGATTGGATGAAAAAATTTAAGTGGCTGGAATTTTCCAACAGCAGAGATGCTGTATTTTGTTATCCTTGTCGACAGTTTCCTCATTCGGGGACTAAAGAAAATCCATTTATCTCAGCCGGTTTCCGGAATTGGAAAAAAGCATTGTCCAAGGACAGAGGGTTTCAAAAGCATGCTTCGTCACAGAATCATATAATATCAATGAGCATGTGGACAGAAAGAGAAGAACGTGAAAAGATGAATTTGAGTGTGTCATCTTTGGTATATAACGATGTTCTAGAAAAAAACCGATATTATGTTCAATCTATTGCAGAAATCGTACAATTTTTAGTTACAAATGAACTTTCATTACGTGGGACGTATGATATAGATGAACACGAGGAAAGTAGTTTATTTCAAAACCCTTTTAAATACACAATCAAAAAGGACAATAAACTTGCAGAATGTGTCAAATCAGTGCCAATTAATTCAAAATACACTTCACCTGAAATACAAAATGATGTAATACAAATCCTTGCTGAAATAGCGTCAGAAGATATATCAAATGACATTAACAATGCTGATGTTACCTGGTTGTCGATTTTGGAAGACGGAACGCGTGATAGAAATAATAGAGAAAATGTTGCTTTAGGAGCAAGATACGTAAAGGACGGGAAAATAAAAGAATCAATTATCGCAATAAAAACATGTTCTGACTTGGATGCAAAAACATTTGCTGATTTAACTTTAAAGATCCTTCATGATTGTAATTTAGATAATTCTAAAATTTTGAGTCAATGTTTTGATGGTGCTTCAGTCATGAGCGGTGAAAAAAAAGGGGTCCAAGCTATATTGCAGAAACATCTTGATAGAAATATCCCATATGTACATTGCTGCAGCCACAGACTTCATTTAGTAATTATAAAAGCAATAAGTAAAGCTCATTTCATTAGTAAAGTTCATTTAGTAATTATAAAAGCAATAAGTAAGCAATAATAAAAGCAATAAGTAAGTGATGTAAGTAAAACCAAACAGTTTTTTGATCAGTGTTCCATGCTGTATAACTTTTTGAGAAAAGGTAACATAGCTAAGAAATATGAAGGTCGATCCCTTGTTCGTTTATTAGAACAGCGATGGAGTGGACATTTACATGTTACAAAAATTGTGTATAACAATTATAAAAAAATTCTGAATACTCTAGAAGAAGTAAAACTGGACAGAAAACAAGATGGAGTAAACATTGCAGAAAGCACTGGTTTGTTAACGATAATGAAAACTAAAGCTTTCAAATTCTGCTTAATATTTTTGAAGAGAATTCTTGAAACGCTAGATCCTGCAAACCAATTATTGCAAAAGCTAGAAACTAGTTTAACTGATTCTTTAAGAATTGTAGATTCTACAATAGATTCACTTACTTGTTTAAGGTCAGATGAAATTTACGAAGAAATTTTATATTTGATGTCCACTGAATTTGTTGTTGAGGAAGAGGAAGAAGAAATATGTTCAAAAAAGCGAAGAAAAACCACTTCTACAAAACTCAGAGATTATTTAATTGTAGAAACTACAGGTGCTAGCTCGAATATTGATGAAACATTACATCTAAAAGCTATTTATTTTGAAACTTTAGATATAGTATTAAATGAAATGAAAAGGCGGTTTAATAATAACGATAAGTTACTTCTAGCGCTGTCAAGTGCAGAGCTTGATATGGATTTAAATAAAATGAAGATATTAGAAAATTATAATGTTAAGCTTCCATCTAAAGATGAAATAATTGTTGTAAAGAATTTCATAAAAAGAACCATTGAAGAAAATCCAAACACCATTGTATTTAATGAACTTTTTAAATATAGGGTTGCATTTGAAGACACTTATAAACTATTAGCAACTGTTAAAACTTTTGGATGTAGTACTGCAATATGTGAATCAACATTTTCAGTCCTTACAAGAATAAATCGTCCACAAAGACTAACAATATCTCATCAAAGAATGGCCGATTTGAGTTTTCTTGCGTTTGAAAAAGAAAGAACAGAAACAATCAATATGGAAGTTTTCCTTAAAAAATTTAATGAGAAAAAGAATAGAAGACTTCAATTGTTTTAAAGCAGGTGAACTTCAATTTGTTGACACTACTTTATTCCTTTTAAATCTACTTTTTTCAATTTATGTATTTAGTATACACTACAAGGTTAGTTTTCACATTTATAATGCTTATATAACCATTCGTATTTATATATCTATTTAACTTAAATATTTTATATTGTTTCATGTATCCATTAAAGCATACTTCATTATATTTTTCCAAATTGATTTTAAAAAAATTCCATTTGTTACAAAAGTGTGTCTGTTACATGTACTATTGTTTGTTTTTATTATTTTGTTTTCGTGTTACATGAAAAATGCAGTTCGTTGCAATTTGGTATTTTAGCATTTTCCTATAAAGCGTTTTTTCTGAAGAATTTTTTAATCCTGTTTTGCTTCTAGTATAAAATAAAGTTTTAAGTATTCATATTTAGCTTTGTGTTTGAAGTTTGAGTCATGGTATTTCAAATTAAAGAATTTTTTTAATAGTAAATGTTTTTAACATTTGACTGTGCATAAAAATAATTTTAAAATTCTTTATCTATGAGTGAATTTGTTTATGCTTTTATTATATAACAATAATTGAAGTTCTCTTTTTGTTAAAAAAAGATAATGATTAGAAATGAAGATTACAATTATAAAGATTACAATAGTGAAGATTTAATTACTCGTTTTAAGTAGGAGAAATGCGAGCATTTTAATTACTTTTGACATATTATTTATATTATATTGTATCAGCATTAGTTATATACTGAAAATATTTATTCTGTAGCGTTTTCTATTACTAGCATAGATCAAACTTATAATTAATTTTATTATAAATATTATCTTATGATAAACATTTTGTTGTATATTGGAATATTTCTAGTTTAAATTTTAAAATATATACGTATATAGGCCTTGATTTATGAATGGTAATCAAAGAAAAATGCCAATAGCCAATTCAAATGTACATGCTTTTAATTTTTGAATGAACACAGTAATAATTTTAAATGCAAAATACAACTTTGATTTTGTTAATGTTTTTATTGTAAAAGAATGAAACTTAAGCTTCCTTGAGGGCAGATTAAAAAAAAAGATTAAAGGTTGCAACTATTTCGAAACAAGTGAACTGTAAGCTTTTATTTACTTGTTGACATCATCATTTATTTCACCAGTATAAGTATTAGAGATCGAACGGAAATTCTTTTGCGTTTTCGACCAAAATTCTGAGTTTTACGAAAATTCGTTTTTGGCGAAAATTCTATAACTTATATATTTAAACCGATGAACTTCTTTTTTTATAATTATCTGTCATGAATTACTTAAGACGCGAGTGCAAACTATAAAGATAGCAATGCAAATATATGACTAACTTTTTCATGTGCTTTTTAAAAAAGCAGTTTTAATGTTATTAGAAAATTTTAATTCGAAAATGCAGAGGCATTTCAATTACTCTGTCAGAAAGTTCTAGTATGACAGATAGGGCCGTAGTTAAGGATGTGCTGGCTCAGCCCCCTCCCCCTCCCCTAACCCTTAAAGCATTTTGAGCCTCTCTTAGAAAAGATTTCATGATTACTCAATGAATTTCTTTTTTGAAAATACAAATGAAATTCTGTTCAAAAATCTCATTTAGTTTTGAGGCCTTTTCAAAGTTTTGTAGAAATACTAAATTATAACTAAAATAAGTTTCAACACTCGCTCTTCCTATTTGCACATACGAAGCTAAGATGATGTTTAATTTTGCACTCGTTATACACTCGAATTTTTCAACAGCTTATTCTTCTCTTAGCTTAAAATGAGGTTATTACAACAGTTTAATAAAAAACATAGTACATACAATATGAATATGCACTAATTTATCTTTCTACATCAGAGTGAGAGAAAAAAAACATGAGCCCCCCCCCCCCCTACATTTTCTTGAGCCCCCCTATTATTCACTTCCAGTTACGGCCCTGCTACTGCTCCATTGCTAACCTTGTGCAAAGTGGTTTTGCCATTACCCCTGTATAATATATTTTATTCGAAGGGTAGTAGAATACTTTTAGAGGTTTGCACGGGCCGGAATTTTGAGGCCCAGGCCCCGCCCTTCCCAAAGGAAAGTTATTATGTCTTCACCCGGTGTAAAAATTAAAAGTTCAGCCCGAGCCCTGCCTGCACAGAAAACAATGAAAAGAGGCCCGGTCCGACCCGATCGGGCACGACTCAATTTCTGCAAAAAATTCAGATTTTACTTCCCATACAATTAAGATTCTTTAAAAAAATACTGCATACATATTTACTGGTAAATTTACAATGCATTTTTAAATTACAATGTGTTCGCAGAATGGAAAATATATAAGGTATTATTGATTATTTAAAATCTTAGACCTTTCAATATTCAAATAGGGATTCATTAAATATTTAATGTAGTTTTGAACAAAAGAAAAATAAGGAGAATTATAAACATCATAACTTTTGAATCTGGTTTAGTAAAAAGTAGATTTATGAATATATTTCTCTGTCATTCCTTAAAGTTTTTCTCTAATCCAAAAGAGCTACACCCTAACACATTTATTAACTAATTCCTTTTCGGAAATGCATAAGATTAACAGGCATTCTCACTCAGAAAATATATAATCAAATGGCGTTTACCATTTTTTCATAAAAGCGATGTATCTTTGAAAAAATACTATTAAAGCTACGTTTTGAATTGAATTTCTCGTTACGACTTCACGGAAAAGAAAAACTTGACGCCTTGACAAGAATAGCTTATATGTTGACAGGTAATTAATTTCTCAAAAATGGAAAACACTGTTCGATTCCAAATTATGTTCCGCTCCGACCCTTTTCAAATATGCAAAAAATAATAAAAATATAAAAATAATAATAATAATAAATGCAAGTTTGATCTCAGCACGGCAAGAGTCTGCAGAAAAAAAAATAAGCAAACACCATGTCCAATGCATCATGTTTCTACGGTGGACTTGTTTAATTTCTGTACTGATAAGCAATGACTCTTGACACGCATCTATACTTATTCTAGTGAAAGATATGTTTTTTACCGGCCAAATTAGATTAGCTTAGGCCAAACTATTTTATCCTAACGACAATTGAATAAACTAGTTTTTCCTACACCAAACTTGCTTATCTAAATGCCCATAGGATAAACAAGTTTTTCCTAGGTAAGAGGGTAATCCTTCATTTTTCCCTTCATACCTAACCATTAAACCCCCCAAAGCTATTCATGGAATCGCCTTATCAAAAAGAGCCTATATACAAAATTTAAAGCAAATCCGCAAATTCTACGTCAAAAATCATTTTTCTAAATTATGGAGGTTACCTACACTACATTGCCCTTTCTTTTACTCTTAAACAAAAAACATCCACAACTAATCACGGAAGTGCCTTGTCAGAATGACCTAAAATTTTAAATGAAAACTGATAATTCTGCATGAAAAATCCATTTCTCTAAATTAATGGTGGGGTATTAGCCTCCCGTTCACCCCCCCCCCCCCTCTCTTTATTCTTATCCAATGAATTCCAAAAACTGATCAGAAAAGTACCTTATCAGAATGAACCTACATCTAAAATAGAAGCAAATCGGATATTTCTATCAAGAGTTGCGTGCATACGTAAGTATGTATGTACATAAGTACATACATGTTTACATACATACATACAGAACCTGCAGCCCATTATTTTTCAGGCTTTGACGCCTGTGAGGTAAAAATACGTAAAGATACATTGGCCTAGGACAACCTAGAATGTTGGCACTAAGGTGGTCATTGAATTCAATAAAATCACGCCAAATTGAATTGGCTTAGGATAAACTAGATCGGCCTAGGATAAACTAGTTCAAACCAAAAAACAGCAGGGTAAACTATTATCCTATAAGAGCTGGGCTAAACTAGTTTGGCCTAGGAGAATCTAGTTTGTCCTATGGGCCTTAGGATAGACTAGTTTGGCCTAGGAAAAACTAGTTTATCCGATGGGCGTTATGATAAACCGGTTTGGCCTAGGAAAAACTAGTTTATCCGATGGGCGTTAGTATAGACCGGTTTCGCCTAGGAAAAACTAGTTTAGCTAATGGGCGTTAGGATAAACTAGTTTGGCCAGAAATCGGGTTTGGCCGGTAATATATATATATATATATGTATGTATATACAATACATGTTAGTCATAAAAAAAACTTTGCCGGTATATGGAGCTCTAGCGGCCAGTCTGTTCACCCGATCGAGGTGATATTTCAGATAGAGCTATTCAGAGGTATGAGCTCAAGATTCTCTGAACGGCAACAAAATGGCGCTCACGGTTACGGTTATAGTAAAAGAAACTCGAAATTTTCCAATCTTGTTCAGAATTAATTGATATGCATTTCTGAAATACATTTAAACTTTGAAATTGTACAGATTACTGAACCACCGATATGAAAATTGTATTAGATTGTTGAAATTATTAATTTATTGCTTTCATTAAAGATTAAATGTTTACTTAAAGAAATATTCGGCGCGAAGATTCACTCTGTTTTGATTTTATACTAATGCGCATTTCTTTCTCCAGACCAGATAATAATTTTAAAATGATTCTGATGCATTATTTATTAACCACATATTCGAAGAAATAATTAACTTGACCTTGATAACTTAATTATCTTTGATTATCATTTGATTTTTTTTCAGTGGTATGGTATCACAAAGATTATATAATATCGCTTAATAACTTTTAAATACGTCTTATAAACTTTTTATCACTGTTATTTTGTAATTTTTTATTAAATGTACGATTTTAAAAATATTTACAATTTTTTATTTGGAAGAATCAATTTTAAATATATTTTAATTCCCAAGTACGTGATGCATTCATTTTAAACTAATTCATTCAATAGAATGTAGATAAATCTGAAAACTGTATTATTAAAATTTGAAAGAAAATCCGAACAGTACTAAATAGATGACGTAAATTGAAGGTTAAATATATCAAATAAATTAAATGCGTAAATATGTTAAAATTCATTCCCTTCAGCAATGAAATTTAATTCAAAATAATCTCCATAGAGAAATGTATGTCTTTCAATAATTACTTTGTTAATGCATAGAGATACCTGATGAATGATATTTATATACAACCAATCATACTAATCTTACATCAGTGAAATTCCTTGGGATTATAGTATTACTGAAAATGCAGGACAATAGAGTTTCTGGTAAATCTTTCTCAAAGGTTTAAATCCTGAATTTTGCTTAATATGTTATGAGAACAGTTTGGCATTTCCAATGTACACTAATAAATGGAATTGTGTAAGCGAAATTAAATAATTAATTTTACTTAAAATGTAATGTACATTTCTTTGTAATTTGTTCTTTAAAAAAAGCTTAACATTTTTAATAATTGGATAATAAAGAATTTTATTTTTAATTTTGTTTTCACCTAATTGATATAACAGAAAACCGTAAACGAAATTGAGGCGCAATAAACTTGGGATGAGAATGTTTCATTATTTTTAAAATTACTGAAATTGTATTACTGAAAATGCAGGACAATAGAGTTTCCGTAAATCTTTCTCAAAGGTTTAAAACGTGAATTTTGCTTAACATGTTACGAGAACAGTTTGGCAATTCCAATGTGGACTGATAAGTTAAATTGTGTGAGCGAAATTAGATGACATATTTACTTGGCCTTATACACTTTTTATCACTATCGTTTTATAATTTTTATTAAATATAAGATTTTAAAGAATATTCAGAATTATTTGTTTGGAAGAATATAATTTTAAATATATTTTAAGGCCCAAATACGTGGTGCATTCATTTTAAACCCTTAACTGATCAATATATTTAAATATTTTTCAATAATTTTCAAATAATACAGGGTTATTACAAAAGAATCATCGGGTTTCCGAAGCGTTTATTTCGGAACATACTTGGGTTACAACAATGAGCTATACATGAAAATAAACCGAAAGTATACAAGATTGACGTCCACGGTCGCAAATGCAGTCTTTCAATTTCAATTCATCATCAGCTCAATTTCTTGAGACTGTGGATGAATCTCTCTCTTACTCGGTTCATTGTTTCTTCAGTAACGCTTGGTCTGCCAGAACTTTTGTCTTTACATAAACAACCAGTTTTTTTAACTGTCGTTACCAACGCAGAATGCTTTGTTGGGAAGCATTGGTATGCCTTCCGGAATGCTCTCAGAACGGTTATAGTGATTAACACTTTGAAAATACTAGTACACAAAACGCTTTCTGCTGCCCGGTGCCGGTTTTGAATATGACATTTGCGTAGCAACCATGGCATCCAAACACACATGACACATACGCAGTGCGAAATCGTAGTTAACGCCCTCTCGTTTGAGTAGTCACGGAAACATATACGTTTCCTAGTACGCACATAGTAACGTATCAAAACCCGATGATTCATTTGTAATAACCCTGTATTTTTCAATATATTTGAAAAAGAAATCAAAAAATATTTTTTTATTAATGTCTTTCACAGTATTTTTTATCTTTTATCACCGGTTTTTCAAAACAGAAATTTTTGCCTATTTGTATCGGGAAATTGCTCGGATTAAATAATGCAAAATTTACAATAAAATTTTACTGGTGAGAATAATAAACTACGATTGGAGTATGGATACCCGAAAGTGATACGGGCGAATCGTGATTGGCAAAAACACATTGCCATACAACATACGGGTAAAACTGGGAAGCGGTTGAAATAATTCATGCTATTGAGGGCAAATTTTCATGCAATTTTTAGATAAATCTAAAAATTGTATTTTAAAAACTTTAACAAAAATTTCGAACAGTAATAAAAGATGATGTAAATTAAAGTTTAATTAAATATTATAAATTAAATGACATACGATAAAATGCACTCCTTTCAGCAATGAAACTTAATTCAAAATAATCTCCATAGAGAAATGTATATCTTTCAATAATTGCTTTGTTAATGCACAGAGATACCTGATGAATGATATTTATATACAGCCCAATCATACTAATCTTACACCAGTGAAATACCTTGGGATTATAGTATTACTGGAAATGCAGAACAATGGAGTTTCCGTAAATCTTTCTCAAATCCTGAATTTTACTTAAGATGTTATGAGTACAATATGGCATTTCCAATGTGCACTAATATATAGAATTGTATGAGCGAAATTAGATGACATATTTACTTGGACCTATAAACTTTTTTTCCATTGTTGTTTTGCAATTTTTTATTAAATATGACATTTTTAAAATAGTCAAAATTATTTATCCAGAATACATTTTAAATATATTTGACCCAAATTCGTGGTGCATTCCTTTTAACCACTTAATTGATCAATATATTTAAATATTTTTCAATAATTTTTAAATAATATTTTTCAATCTATTTGAAAAAAAATCAAATAATGGGATTTTTTTTATCAATGTCTTTCACAGTATTTTTTAGGTGCGTTCGTAATTATGTAAATACGTAGCACCTATTGTTGTCGCTCAGTCCGTCCGTCTGTCCGTCTGTCTGTCCGCATATAACAACGCAAAAACTACTTAATCGAATCCTTTGAAATTTAAAATACATAATTATAACATAATGTTGTCGAGTCATTTCAAATTTTATGAAAATTGGATGGATAGATCAATTACAGGGACAATCAAAAGGATTCCGTTACATTACGGTCAATGGGGAATAAAGTTTCAAACGCATTTCAATCGTTTGAAATTTAAAACATATAATTATTACGTAATTTTGTCGATTCATTTCAAATGTTATGAAAGTCCGATGCATAGATCATTTACAGGGACAATCAAAAGTATTCCATTACATTACGGTCAATGGGAAAAAAGTTTTAAATGCATTTTAATGATGTTACACTCATTCGAACATAATAGAATTGGCAGGAATCTATGAAGTATATACTAAAATATGCATTCTGTACAATCTGTGATGCAAAGAATTTTTATTATTAAATTACAGGGCCACACAAAAGTATTCCACTACACAATGCTATACGGGGAAACATTGTTTGGGGCGTGTTTTAATTATATTCAACTATTTCACATTTTATGAATAAGATATACATTGTTGAGGTGTAATAAAAATTACTTCCTGCATATTTACAGAAACACAAAGATTTCGACTACTATACTGTATCCGAAATACGCTCTACTATATCATCAAGATCTGAATATTTTTAAAACTTCGTTATCGTACGAACGCACCTCATTTGCTACGCTTCACGTGCAATTTCCAACTTGTTATGTTTTATCACCGGTTTTTCAAAACCGAAAATTTTGCCTAATTGAATCAAAAAAGCGCTCGGATTAAATAATGCAAAATTTACAATAAAATTTTACTGGTGAGAATAATAAATTACGATTGGAGTATGGATACCCGTAAGTGATACGATCAAATCGTGATTGGCAAAAACGCATTGCCCATACGACAAACGGGCAAAACACGGAAGCGGTTTAAATAATTCATGCAACTGAGGATTAGATAAATCTAAAAATTGTATTTTAAAAACTTAAAAAAATTTCGAGCAATACTAAATAGATGATGTAAATTAAAATTTAAATATATATTATAAATTGAATGACATATGTTAAAATGCACTCCTTTCAGCATTAAAACCTAATTCAAAATAATCTCCGTAGAGAAATGCATGTCTTTCAATAATTACTTTGTTAATGCGCAAAGATACTTGATGAATGATATTTATATACAGCCCAATGATACTAATATTACACCAGTGAAATACCTTGGGATTATAGTATTACTGGAAATGCAGAACAATAGAGTTTGTTTAAGATGCTATGAGAACAATTTGGCATTTCCAATGTGCACTAATAAATGGAATTGTGTGAGCGAAATTAAATAATTAATTTTACTTAAAATGTAATGTACATTTATTTGTAATTTGTTCTTTTAAAAAAGCTTAAAATTTTTAATAATAGGATAATAAAGAATTTTATTTTTAATTTTGTTTTCACCTAATTGATATAAAAGAAAACCGTAAATGCAATTGAGGTGCAATAAACTTGGGATGAGAATGTTTCATTATTTTTAAAATTACTGAAATTGTATTACTGAAAATGCAGGACAATAGAGTTTCCGTAAATCTTTCTCAAAGGTTTAAATCCTGAATTTTGCTTAACATGTTATGAGAACAGTTTGGCAATTCCAATGTGGACTGATAAATTAAATTGTGTGAGCGAAATTAGATGACTTATTTACTTCAATTTCAATGTAGACTGATAAATTAAATTGTGTGAGCGAAATTAGATGACTTATTTACTTGGCCTTATACACTTTTTATCACTGTCGTTTTTGAATTTTTTATTAAATTTAAGATTTTAAAAAATATTCAGAATTATTTATTTGGAAGAATCCATTTTAAATATATTTTAAGGCCCAAATACGTGGTGCATTCATTTTAATCACGTAATTGATCAATATATTTAAATATTTTTCAATAATTTTTAAATAATATTTTTCAATATATTTGAAATAAAATCAAATTATGGGATTATTTTATTTATGTCTTTCACAGTATCTTTTATCTTTTATCATCGTTTTTTCAAAACAGAAAATTTTGCCTAATTGAATCAGAAAAATTCTCGGATTAAATAGTGCAAAATTTACAATAAAATTTTACTGGTGAGAATAATAAATTACGATTGGAATATGGATACCCGTAAGTGATACGGACAAATAGTGATTGGCAAAAACACATTGCCCATACGATATACGGGTAAAACACGGAAGCGATTGAAATAATTCATGCGATTGTAGGCTAGATAAATCTAAAAATGTTAACAATTTTAAATGTATTTTAAGTCCCAAGTAAGTAGTGCATTAATTTTAAAATAGTTCATTCAATTGAGTGTTTGATAAATCTAAGAAGTGTGTTTTAAAAACTTTAACAAAAATACGAAGGGTGCTAAATAGATTTAAATAAATCTAACATATCTAATGTCATACGTTAAAAATGCATTCCCTTCAGCATTGAAACTTAATTCAAAATAATCTCCATAGAGAAATGTATGTCTTTCAATAATTACTTTGTTAATGCACAAAGATACCTGATGAATGATATTGATATACAGCCCAATCATACTAATCTTACACCAGTGAAATACCTTGGGATTATAGTATTACTGGAAATGCAGAACAATGGAGTTTCAGTAAATCTTTCTAAAATCCTGAATTTTCCTTAAGATGTTATGAGAACAATTTGGCATTTCCAATGAGCACTAATAAAAGAAATTGTGTGAGCGAAATTAATTAATTAATTTTTCTTAAAATATTATGTACATTTCGGTGTAATTTGTTCTTTAAAATAGCTTAAAATTTATAATAATAGAATAATAAAGAATTTTATTTTTAATTTTGTTTTCACATAACTGATATAATAGAAAACGGTAAATAAAATTGAGGTGCAATAAACTTGAAGCTAGAATGTTTCATTATTTTTAAAATTATTGAAATTGTATTACTGAAAATGATAGACAATAGAGTTTCCGTAAATCTTTCTCAAAGGTTTAAATCCTGAATTTTGCTTAACATGTTATGAGAACAGTTTGGCAATTTCAACGTAAACTGATAAATTAAATTATATGAGCGAAATTCGATATGACATATTTACTTGGCCTTATACACTTTTTATCACTGTCGTTTTGTAATTTATTATGAAATATAACATTTTAAAAAATATTCAGAATTTTTTATTTGGAAGAATCCATTCTAAATAATATTTTAAGGCCCAAATACGTGGTGCATTCATTTTAAACAATTAACTGATCAATATATTTAAATATTTTTCAAATAATATTTTTCAATATATTTGAAAAAAACAAATAATGTTTTTTTTTAATCAATGTCTTTCACAGTATTTTTTATCTTATATCACCGGTTTTTCAAAACCGAAATTTTTGCCTAATTGAATCAGAAAAATGCTCGGATTAAATAATGCAAAATTTACAATAAAATTTTACTGCTGAAAATAATAAATTACGATTGGAGTATGGATACCCGTAAGTGATACGGGCAAATCGTGATTGGCAAAAACACTTTGCCCATACAACATACAGGCAAAACTCGGAAGCGGTCGAAATAATTCATGCGATTGTAGGCTAGATAAGTCTAAAAATTTTAACGCTTTTAAATGTATTTTAAGTCCCAAGTAAGTAGTGCACTCATTTTAAAATAATTCATTCAATTGAGTGTTTGATAAATCTAAAAACTGTGTTTTAAAAACTTTAACAAAAATACGAAGAGTGCAAAATAGATGACATAGATTAAAGTTTAAATAAATCTAACATATCTAATGTCATACGTTAAAATGCATTACCTTCAGAATTGAAACTTAATTCAAAATAATCTCCATAGAGAAATACATGTCTTTCAATAATTACTTTGTTAATGCACATAGATACCTGATGAATGATATTTATATGCAGTCCAATCATACTAATCTTACACCAGTGAAATACCTTGGGATTATAGTATTACTGGAAATGCAGAACAATGGAGTTTCAGTAAATCTTTCTCAAATCCTGAACTTTGCTTAAGATGTTATGAGAACAATTTGGCATTTCCAATGTGCACTAATATATGGAATTGTGTGAACGAAATTAGATGACATATTTACTGTGACCTATATACAGGGTGGTCATAAAAAAACTTTGCCGATATACGGAGCTCTAGCGGCCAGTCCGCTCAACCGATCGAAATGAAATTTCAGATATAGCTATTCAGAGGTATGAGCTCGAGATTCTGTGAACGACAACAAAATGGCGCTCACGGTTACGGTTATAGTTACAGGAACTCGAAAATTTCCAATGGCAACACCCATTTTTTTTCATCGCAAAATGCTCAGCGCATGCGAAAACCATAAAGAGCGTTGGAACCGTACATGTATCGCAAGAAACGGTCATGTTATGCACGCACAAAAAACTGTTCTGCGAATCCTCCCCCCCATAGAAAAAACTCGATTGGGGCGCAAGGAGGAAATTTGCAAATGACACAGAGTCAGTACACTAATCTCTGATTACAATACAGATCAGTGAAACGAAAACTTTTGTTTTGATTACACATTTTCCACATGGGTGTCATCACCATTAATTGCCTGTGATGACACCCAAGTGGAAAATGTGTAATCAAAATAAAAGTTTTAGTTTCTCCGATCTGTATTGTAATCAGAGATTAGTGTACTGACTCTGTGTCATATGCAAATTTCCTCCTTGCCCCCAATCGAGTTTTTTTTATGGGGGAGAGGATTCGCAGAACGGTTTTTTGTCCGTGCATAACATGTCCGTTTCTTGCGATACATGTACGGTTCCAACGCTCTTTACGGTTTTCGCATGCGCTGAGCATTTTGCGATGAAAAAAAATGGGTGTTGCCATTGGAAATTTTCGAGTTCCTGTAACTATAACCGTAACCGTGAGCGCCATTTTCTTGCCGTTCACAGAATCTCGAGCTCATACCTCTAAATAGCTATATCTGAAATTTCACCTCGATCGGTTGAGCGGACTGGCCGCTAGAGCTCCATATATCGGCAAAGTTTTTTTATGACCACCCTGTATATATATTTTTACCATTGTTGTTTTGTAATTTTTTATTAAATATGAGATTTTTAAAACATTCAGAATTATTTATCCGGAAGAATACATTTTAAATATATTTGGCCCAAATTCGTGGTGCATTCCTTTTAACCACTTAACACATTCGCTGCCGCTCACGCGAAAGCGCGTGATATGGCGCCAACATTAAGGGGCCACTCACGCGCCAGCGCGTGATGTGAGTGTTGTCCAATAGCCAGTCACGTGCTGGCGCGGGAAAATCTTTCACTGATTCTTTGTTATACAAAGTAAATGAGCTTCTAGGAATAACCCACTTCTACAGTGCGGCATTAACTATCATCATATCTTCACGTAAGCGGCAGGGAACGTGTTAACTAATCAATATATCTGAAAAAACTTTCAGATAATGTTTTTTTTTCAATGGAGTTTCCGTAAGGCTTTCTCAAGGGTTAACATCCTGAATTTTGCTGAACATGTTATGAGAACAGTTTGGCATTTCCAATGTGCACTAATAAACGGATTTGTGTGAGTGAAATTAGATAATTAATTTTACTTAAAATGTAATGTACATTTATTTGGAAATTGTTCTTGAAAATAAAAAGATTAAAATTTTTAATAATAGGTTAATAAAGAATTTTATTTTTAATTTCGTTTTCACCTAATTGATATAATAGAAAGCCGTCAATGAAATTGAGGCGCAATAAATTAGGGCTGAGAATTTTTTACTTTTTTTAAAATCAGATTACCATATTTTTTAATAAGAATGAAAAAACAAGTAAACTAAAAATTACAATAACCATTTGGAGAAAGTATTTTTCAAAGGCTAAAATTTAAGGCCTATAGATAAATTCTATATTTAAAAAAAAAAGGTTTAAAACACAAAAAAACCGCCACCTATAGACTATAAAAAGAATTAAAATTAGTTAAAATGTAAAGTTAAAGGAAAAAGGCGAGATCATACTGAAAATATAACACATCACCTTAAGGGTATTCTCAACTGCTCCGCTCAACAAGCGGAAAACGTTCTGACACATTTACAAACACATTTTTTTTTTTTTTTTTTTTTTTTTTTTTTTTTTTTGACGGAAAGATATAAAATTGGAATTCCTGACTATGGAAGCGATTTCGAATCGAACGTATTTTTCCATTTCATGATAATTAAATCACATATCGAGTTATAAGCTCTTTCGATGAATCGATCATCCATTTTTCTCCTGTTTTTCGACCGGTTTTTCTGCTTTCGTCGGGAAACGTGTTCAAAAACGTCAACTTTCAAGGCTTGTTATGAAAGATCTACTGTGTTTTTTTTTTTTAAAAAAAACAGAAAAATTAGTCAAATTACACAGTTTCTGATTAACAACCCCTGCTATTTTCATGCATTTCCGAACAAAAATAAATTAAAGCATGTATCACAAAGTTGCCCTTTTTTGATTTAAGAACACCCTTAAAGACGCTAAATGGGTGAAAAACGAGAGAAACCGTCCCCTGTAGGCAGTAAAATGAATTAAAAAATATGAAAAATAAATGAAGTTAAAGGAAAGAGTGAGACTATTCTGAGGATATATCGCATCACCTTGCTAATGTGAGACCAAGAAATTGTGGTAATACTCCCCTTATAGTCACCAAAGTAAACTAGTTTTGAAAAGGACTCTGAAATTCGGAGTACAGGACGCGAAGTTTTCAACAAAGAATGATAACAACTGAAAAAAAAATTAGATTACCTCCCGCCGCCTTCCCCCCCCCCCCCTAAACCCCACTAGTCGAGTTAGGACAAAATGGATGTCACCATTAGAATCTTTGCCCTATATTTAGCTCTAGTAGAGAAGGCGAGTCTTAGATCTTAATATTTGGTGTAGGAAATCACTTTGAAAGCTCTGGTGCAAAAATAAAAGAGTTGACCTAAAGAATTGAGATAATGAAGGTCAAGCCAAAATGTAATAATTTATAATAAGAGAACAAAATAGCAATTATAGCTCGGAAATGGTACCATAATGGTTAAAATTCGACACCTGAGAAATGGTACTTAAATTGTGTTAGGTCTCATAAACGGTTAAATAGAAGGGCTCCCACACCAAAGAAACCCCTATGGATTAAATTAAATAAGATCTTTTTAGCATATAGTTATAAAGAAATCGGATAAAAACTGAAGAGGTTGACTATTGCCTATTAAAACATGTGGCTTTACTGTTATGTGATAAATGAAGGATTTAGATATAAATATAACAACAGAATATTGGTATCAGTTAATACTATCTGGCAACAAAAATTACCATGATGCATCTGGACACTTAAATAAAATATTTAAAAACATCATTTTTATGATGATCAAAACGTGGCTTACATAATAATGGTGTTATATATTATCTACGCCATGGATTAAACATTAATATTTTAGACCAACCAGAAAATGATTAAAAAACGGACATCACAAGCATTCAGATATGCCTCAGATATATTTATTAAAAAGATACAATTTATTATATTGGTACAAAATATTGAATGCTTTTATAGGTATGTTCAAATCGTGTGGTGAATTCGAAAAATTAAGAAGATACGAGAATCCTCCTTTTAAATTGGTATAAAAATATGAGTCTCAGACGTATTCGGATCTGTTTTCATCTATACGGAATCATATTTAAATCTTTTTATAAATCTTTTCAAAAGTTTCCGAAATATAAAAGCAAATATTTCTTCTGAACTTCCGAATATTTTAATGGTGATAAAATTATAATGCAACATTCCACCATACAACAACCTAAGCATAGGATCAATTTTTAAACACGATTATTCAATCGGTGAATTAATTATGACAGATGCAATTTTTCCATTTTTTCAATAAGCATAGTTTTACTTTTATTTTATTTTATTTATTTATTTATTTATTTATTTATTTATTTATTTATTTTGTCATGAATTGCAAAATATAATTTTTGTAAATTATATGTATGAGCATTAAATCGTAACACACTTTTATTTCTTTAACTTGGTCAACATGATTTACAAATATATAGAAGTTTATGCATTGGTTTTAGTGCGCCGTAATATACAAAAGACTGATGACCTCTCAATTTTTCACAATAATTCATAACAGTTGTTAATTATTTTTATCTCATCCCTAGTAGAAACTCTCGGCGTTGCCCGGGTTCGCGGTTATAAACTTAAATAAACTCAAGATTATCTTAATATTTCCGAGTATTTTACATCTTATTCATCTGGTTGTTTTTTCCAAACGAACATTTTCCCATTTAACAAATAAAAACAAGTTGGAAATTGCACGTAAAACGTAGCAAATGCGGTGCGTTCGTACGATAACGAAGTTTTAAAAATATCACTCTCATATATCAATCTCATAAAATTGTAAATAGTTAATTACAATTAAAATATGCACCAAACAATGTTCTCCCTATACCATTATGCAATGGAATACTTTTGTGTGGCCTTGTAAATCAATAACAAATATTCTTTGCATCACAGATTATGCAAAATGTATATTATAATATGTACTTTATACATGCATATCAATTTTATTATGTTCGAATGAGTGTAACACCATTAAAATGCATTTGAAGCATTTTTTCCCATTAACCATAATGTAACGGAATGCTTTTGATTGTCCCTGTAATTGAACTATGCATCCGATTTTGATAAAATTTGAAACAACTCGACAAAATTATGCAATAATTATGTATTTAAAATTTCAAACGATTAAAACGCATTTGAAACTTTTTTTCCCATTGACCGTAATGTAACGGAATCCTTTTGATTGTCCCTATAATTGATCTATGCATCCGGTTTTCATAAAATTTGAAACGACGCGACAAAATTATGTAATAATTATGCATTTTAAATTTCAAACAATTCAGTTGGGTACTTTTTGCGTTGTTATATGCGGAAAAACAGACAGACGGACTGAACGACAACAAGGTGCTACGTATTTACATAATTACGAACGCACCTAAAAATTCCCGATCAGGAAGTCGAGTGAACTGTCATAGAAAAGGTTTAGGAGAATGTTAATTAGAATATAAATCCTGGAGCTTTTTTTTTTTGTTGTTTTTTTCTTTTTTTGTTAGAATTTCGCTTCATGTCATTGGCATTCGGAAAATATTCGATGGTCTTAATTTCTTTAAATATTAATTTTAAAAAAAAATCGTACGTATTTTTTTATTTTAACGATTGCCATGCTGAGAAAATTTCATCGACATAATTTAAGTGTGCCTCAAACGTTTTAATACAGGTTTCAGTGATTCGTGAAGAAGGGAAAGATGGGGATACTTGAGCCATTTTTTTAAATTTAAATTTTTTTTATTTATTTTTTTTTATAATTTTTTAGAACAAAATAAAATATTGAAAATGAAAATTTGATATTTTTTCTTCAATTGAAAACCACTTTCAATTAATTTTGAACTATTTTTCTATGTCTAATAAATTTTGACTTTTTCCTTTCCATCGTGGCTCAAGTATCCTCCTCCCCACAAGTGGCCGAGAGGTTCTGACCTCTCAACTGGTAGACGGCATGTTCGAACCCAATCGCAGCCGTCCGCTTAACCGTTCGGAGTTTTCGTGGTTTTCTTCGAACCTTGCGTAAATACGGCTTAGGTTCCCTTAGAAAGACCCCCACGAAGGGCACTGCTCCCCCTGGCCTATATCCCTAGAGTAGATAATTGGCCGATACACAATACAAAATTCAAGTATCCCCCTCATGGAGATACATGAGCCATGGTGAAGGGATACTTGAGCCAGTGTGGAAAAATACCCACAAAAGTAATTTTTTTCGCTTTATTTTTGCACAAATATTTTACAGAATGATAAATTATGATACATAAAGTACTTCAAAACAGATTTTCAACTCTTTGGTAACATGTTTGAAGAACAAACTCAGAATGGTTGTAAGGCCACACATCTTTTTACTTTTACCTACATGGTAACTCAGTAGTACCATCTGTTGGATACTATAAAAGTAATTTCTTTGATTTAAAAAAAAGTTACAGTAACAGATGTTACAATTCCAATGTTTACAATTTCATTTAAAATATTGGAGATTATAACCTGTAAAACAATTTAAAAAAGTTATTTTAATGTAATAAATGTTAAATTGAAAACTATGTTTACATTTATCTAAACAGGCTATTTTGTTAGTCAAAATGAAAAGGAAAATGGATATTTTCATTTAAAAAATATGCATTAAAAAAAATTCTAGGTCATTATTTTTTTAATATGCTCCTTTTTATCCAGTAAAAAAATCTATTAGTGAATATAACGACGTAATTTTATTTTTTGTTGGTTTCACCCATGTCTAATTTCCTAGTAGGGATGGTTGAGCCATGGCTCAAGTATCCCCAATCTCACTGGCTCAAGTATCCCCATTACCACTATTTTTGTTTATCAGAGTTTTACTAAGTAAAGCATGGAACTATTTGAACTATTTTAGATTCAAAATACAATTTACATCATACTTATTAAATTTATGTATATTGTTGCAACTTTAAACAAAACTTTGATTACAAAAAATAAAAAAAACACGCACCTAAATATTTACTTCTGATAGAGAAAAAACAACTATTAATCACCATTCTTTCAAAATGGTACCAATGTATGTGATTTCTTTTTTACATGTTCAGAAGTATAAATATGTTACCATATTGTCAGTTTTAGAAAGAAAAATTAAGCAACTGTAGAGATAATATATATAATAGGGCTCAAGTATCCCTATGCTCAAGTATCCCCACTCTCCCCTATTGAAAGTGAAAAAAAGTTTTCTATCTTTACAAACGTGTTAGTGGTAACAGTGCTAACTTAGTCTAACAGATCTGTACAGTCTGTTACATGCAGTGATATAAAATGTTAGGTTCTATGTATAAAGTGTAAAAATAACAATTAATCATTAAAAGCAAACTTCTCGTTTTTAGAAAAAATGAGAGCATTAAAAGACAATCGAAAATTTTTAAAAATCGCTGTACGAATTCCAAATAAACAATAAAAAAGATACAATTTATTATATTGGTACAAAATATTGAATGCTTTTATAGGTATGTTCAAATCGTGTGGTGAATTCGAAAAATTAAGAAGATACGAGAATCCCCCCGTTAAATTGGTATAAAAATATGAGTCTCGGACGTATTCGGATCTGTTTTCATCTATACGGAATCATATTTTCAGATCTCTTCGTGCAATAGATTTCCCTAGACATCGCCAACAAACAAACAGAGATAAGATACACGAACATTTTTCTTTTTAATGCTATATAGATTACTCTCATGGCTTGTCTGCAACATTGTAATCTTTATTTGAGAATATCTTTCCAATATTCTAGCTAACTGTATAAAATTTACAAAAGCAAATTTATTTATCCATGCAGTAAGCCAACTTAACAAATAAGTTTTTCTATATATATTTTTTTTTATTTTCATTTTTATTTTTTTCTGAAAAAGCTGTATATCAGAAATGCTATTATGTAGAAATGTAAGTTAAGTTCTTGAAAACACAAGTAAGCTGAGGGGCATATAATAGAATCTGACACCGTTTAAATTTTAAAACTTATATTAACTATTAAATTATTTACAAGATAAATATTTACATAAATCTATTTACAATAAATTACAGACATTTCAAACATCGGTGTTCAACATTCCATTATCTCTGAATTCGTCATTCCACGCCACTCTTTCCAAAACACAACCAACGTTCTACTCGCGCTCTGCTCACTTCAGTTCGAAAGTCAGCCCTTACCCAGGCTTCCATCTAGCTGCATGAGATGTATAGCTGCCGCGCTGCAGTACCTTATCTCCATCGACAGCGCCCGGAAATGAGACACACTGCTGTCCTTCTATAGGAGAAAGAATCACTCCCACAACGGCCAGCCAGACGTTACATTTGCCTCGAATGCACTGCGGTTTGGTGGTAACAGCAGTTGGATCACCTGGAAAGACAAGAGAGAAAAAACAGCAGTATCCAAAGTCTTATTTGAAAAAAATGTCATAATGATGAAAATATAAATTATTTCGTTTAAAAGAAAAATCGTATTCTTTTTCTTTCTCTTCACGTCTTTTCGTCTGATTCTTCTTCCAGTTTCCTTACATGTTTTCGTCGTCTTTTTTCTTACGTCTTTTCGTCTTCTTTTTCTTACGTCCTTTCGTCTTTTTTTACCTTACGCCTTTTCGTCTTCTTTTTACCTTACGTCTTTTCGTCTTCATTATCATACGTCTTTTCGTCTTCTTTTTACTTACGTCTTTTCGTCTTCAGTTTCTTACGTCTTTTTGGCAATAATTAAGATAAAATTCTTTTAGTTGTCAGTCCAGTGGGGTATCATAGTTGGAATAGTGTCACAATCGGTGAAATTCCCTTTTTTTCCCTTTGTCAAGCTTCGTCCGTCCACGGCTTCATGTACTCTGCGCAAGTACTGGTGACCATGGGACCTTACTTAAATCCAAGTTTCTTTACATCGTAAGTGTCATTCTTTTTTACTTTTATGACTTTATACTGACCTAAATATTTTGGTTTTAACTTCAAACCTGTACCTTATTGTGTGCGTTTTATAGCAACCGTATCATTAAGTTTAAATTTGTTAGGTTTTTTTCGTCTGAGATTGTAAGTTTTACGGTTCTCTTCTTGGACTTTTAAAATTTGTTTTTTAAGCATTTTTTCTCATATCTTCGCGATTATTAGTAAAATCGGATTGTATTTCAGCATTCAGAAGGCTAGTAATCTCAATGCTATTTTTTAGTTTCATTTTAGCACCAAACATCAATTCAAAAGGGGCTGTGCTAATACTTCTCTGAAAAGTCGATGTTGTTATCACCTGTCGGACGTCTCTTACGTGTGTATACCATTTTTTAGAATTATCTACAGATAATTTAAACAGAACAGATATTATGACAGAATTTAGATGCTCGATTTGGCCGTTAGACCTGGGTAATCTAGTGGTAATCGGGATATGTTTAATATTTTCTTTGATGCAATAATCTTCGAAAGCTTTAGAGTTAAAGGAGTATCTTTATCTTAGAGTACCTTTATCTGAGATTATGCGAACTGGACTTCCTAGAGAGCTTTTTGGATTTCTAATTTAGAAATTACTTTGTCAGCATCGGTAGATTTTGTGGGATACAACCAAACAAATTTTATGAATGTGTCAATGACCGAAAGGATATGTTTGTAAATTTTATTTGTGCTCTCCAATGGACCTAAGTGATCAACATGGTACCTATGTAATGGAATTTCTTCTTTTGCTATTGGGCGAAATAAACCTTCTTGTTTACCACATTTTCTATTAATTAAAATACAGGGAACACAATTTGCTATGCATTTCCCAATTTTTGTTTAACTTTGGGGATGTAAAAATCATTCTCTAATTTTTTTTCTGTTCGTGTAACTGCGTAATGACCTTTTTCGTGGGCGGACTTTATTATATTCATTTGCATGTCTTCCGGTACAACTAATAAATCGTAACCATAAACAAATTTATAAAAAACGTCATTTTTAACTGAATAATCATCATAAGATTTCACTTTTAGGATATATTTTATTGTTTTGATATGCTCATCGGTTTCTTGAGCTTGGATAATTTTTAAATTTAAGCTATTTTGGATTACCATACAAAAAGGGTGTCTGCTTAATGCATCAACATGCCTCATACAAGTAACGTGTCTATGTTCAATAACATAATCAAAATCGGATAACATTATTGTTCATCTAGCTATTTTTGTACTCATTTCTTTTTTATCCACAGTCGTTTTAAATGCATTACAATCGGTTACAATTTTAAATGGAATACCTAGCACATATACTCTAAACTTTTTCAGGGCTTCAATTACAGCTAAGACTTCTAATTCGTAGCTAGTGTACTTTCGTTCAGCTTCGGTTGTTTTTTCACTGGCGAAATAAACTGGATGAAATTGATTCTCTACTGGAGATTGTTGCATTAATACAGCTCCATAGACAATACAGGTATCACAATGGATTTCAGTTGCGCTTTTGGGATTGTAAATCGAAAGTACTGGTTCTGACGACAAAATACGTTTGAGTTCATAAAAAGCTTTTTGTTCTTCTATAACAAATTTAAATTTCGAATCTTTTCGTAACAGGTCACTCAATGGTTTAGCTATAACCGAATAATTTCTTATAAACTTTTGAAAGTATCCTGTCAATCCTAAATAACTTTAATATCTTTGGTACACTTTGGTTCGGGAAAATTTATTAATGTTTTTGTCTTCAGTGGGTAGGGATACAGTTTACCATTTATGATTCCATACCCCCAAAAAATCAATTTCAAGCTTTAAAAAATTGCATTTTTTAAGGTTTAATTCCAGCCCAAATTCCGATGTAGTTTCGAGAACAAGTTTTAATTTTTCTAAACCTTCAGCTTCGTTTTTGGCAGGTATTATTAGGTCATCCATATAAATGACTACAATGTGATCTTTAAATAAGTTTCGAAATACATTATAAATATATTTTTGAAAAAAACACTAGGGCTATTGGTCAGCCCAAATAGACATTTTAAAAATTTGTATTGTCCTTCATGACTAACAAAAGAGGTGTATTACCGCGAGCCTTCTTCAACATCTACATGAAAAAAACCGTTTTTCAAATCTATGGTGGTAAATACTTCGGCAGAATGTAACTGCTCTATTACATCATCGATAACTGACAAGGGGAAGTGCTCATGCACTGTCTTCTTTTTGTTAAGGCGTATGTAATCAACACAAAGTCTCATAGTCTCATTGTGTTATCTTTTTTTTAACTAACACAACCGGCAAAGAAAAATTAGAAGAACTTTTCCGAATGATTCCCTGAGCTAGCCACTCCTCAATTTGATCTTCAACTATTTTTTTCTCGCATGGCGGTAATCTTCGAGGGGAAGAACAAACTGGGATTTCATCAGTTAAATTAATTTTCATTTCAACATCTACTGTTTTAGTTTTAATTTGCACATAATTCTCAAATAAAGAGGATAACTCTGAACGCAAATTTTTGTCAGCAATGTGACTTAAATCAATTTTAGGCTCATTCACAGCATTTACAATATTAACTAAAAAGTCATTAGACTGAACTTCTGCTTTAAACAGTTTAACTATATTCTCAGAAATAGTTAATGTACCTTGATGAATAACATCAGTGCCTATAATTAAATCGAAATTAATGCAACTGACATTAACGATAAAAATGATAACTTTAAATTTTGAACCATCTACTTCGATTTCTGAATTGAAATAACCTTCTGGCTTATTTGAGGCTTTTCCTAGACCGGTGAAAGTGATACTCGTAGGTTTTAATTCTACAAAGTTCTTCAAGTTATCATAAATACTTTTCTTTAACAGAGGCTTTTAACTACCAATATCTATTAAAGAGATTAAACACGAAGAATAAAGCTTTATCTTTTTCAGAATTAAATCTTGGGATGTAATAATGTTTACTTGTGACTGAGCATTTTTAACATTTGTATCTTTAGATTTATTACGCTGAAATGCTTTATGACCATAAACGTTACACGAAAAAGAAAGGGGTCCTTTATCCTTATTTACACAGTTAATGCTCTTATGATTATTCTCGCCATAATTATAACAGCTCATATTTGGCTTTACAGGCAAAAATTTGTTCTTAACTTCAACTTCGGATTTAATTTTAGGCTTATCTTCTTCATATTTATGAGATTTTGCATTTTCACACTCCGACCGTATTTTTTCGTAGACTTTTCATTTTTGTTTAAATTCAGCAATATTGGGGCAACCGTACAAAAAATATTTTTCAAAAACAGGATCGTTAATTCCATATTGCATATTGAATAAATCAGGATCTTCAATATTGCCTTTTGAACATAATTGTTTCATGTTTAAAAAATATTCATCTAATGATTCATGTGATCTAACTTTTCTTTTGGATAGCAATTCATGTAATTCAGCTAAATTGCACGTTTGACCAAATTCAGAAATAAGTAAGGACTTTAATTTAGACCACGAATTAATTTTTGTTTCACTTTCAATAAACAATTTAGCTTTGCCTGTCATACGGCGTTTAGCCAAAAACAATTTGTGCAAATCACTAACATTAAATAATGAAACATCTTCATAATCCAGCCACTTTTGAATTCAAGCCACTTTTGAACACTCTGAAATTCAGTACCCTCAAAAATCGTAATCATACTTTCGATATCATTAATAGAAATAGCAGGTTTAATAACATAATCAGGAATTAGAATTTTCTGATTTTCATTACTTTCACAACTAGAACTACCAGAATCATTTCTCACATTATTCTCAAAAACATTTGAAATGTGTTTTACGTAAATGATGAAAATATGAAAAATGATGAAAATCATGAAAATCATGATGAAAATGATAAAAAAATGATGTTTTACGTAAAACATCATTAAATTCATCGCCGCCCTCATCATCACTAAAAGAACCTTTATCCGGCATAATATTAACTTTCAAAATACTAAAGTCACAAAAACTAGAAATTATTCTGGCAGCAATTTCATCAAAAGTTCCCGAATTATTTATACATAAAACATTGCAAATGGTTATTAAATCGTTTACAGAAAAATTATCTTTGATATCCTTCCATTTTGATTGATATTCATCGGAATCTCTTCAAACGCAAACCCAGTACAATTTCGAATTCTACGTCTGTTATTGCTGTCCCCGATTTCTCCAAAAATTAATTTATGCAATGTCTTAATACTAGACGATTTTTCTGCTTTCAACGAAATTTCTAATTCCTAGAAATCAACAAGTTTCGACATGGTGAAAAAGAAAAATAAAATAGTAAACTCACTTTATAATCAGATGTCCAGCTTTATACATTTTAATAGCACTTTCGTCACAGCATCAAACAGCTTCCAAGATATTCAAAACACATTTCCACCTCTGTATGGACGTGCGTCTGTCGTTCCACTTCTGTGAACAATTTTTTAGAAATTTAAGTTAAGTTCTTGAAAACACAAATAAGCTGAAAGGCATACAATAGAATCTGACACCGTTTAAATTTTAAAACTTATATTAACTATTAAATTATTTACAAGATAAATATTTACATAAATCTATTTACAATAAAGTACAGATATTTCAAATATCGGAGTTCAATATTCCATTATCTCTGAATTCGTCATTTCGCGTCATTCTTTCCAAAACACAACCAACGTTCTACTCGCGCTCTGCTCACTTCAGTTCTAAAGTCAGCCCTTAGCCAGGCTTCCATCTAGCTGCGTGAGATGTATAGCTGCCGCACTGCAGTACCTTGTCTCAATCGACAGCACCGGGAAATGAGACACACTGCTGCCCTGCTGTAGGAGAAAGAATCGCTCCCACAATTATATTCTTTAAATACCCAAAACTCAAATAACTTCAAATTTCCTAAATAAAAAAAATGAATCGGAAAGAAAAAACATGCTTCAAGAAAAGATTAAGAAATACTTTTCCAATGGGACCCAAAACTCAAAAATCTTCAAATTTTCTTTAAAAAAAATACTGCATTTTTTTTCAGCTTAAACTGATGTTTAAATTATATTTCTATCTTAATTGTAAAAGGAAATATTGATATTTTTGTTTTGATTTGTTATTAAACCTATCTTTCAAGCAATTGTTGTTATGGAAACGACTTCTTGTTAAAATGCATTTTTTCATTATTTCTCCTATTTAAATTATTATAAGGCAAAAACCGTTAAAGGTAAATATTTCAAACATGGAACATGTCTTTTTCAATTATTTTACTTTAACATTAATTCAAAAAATTTTAAAAGAATAATATATATACTTTTAAAAATATGATTTTTTTTTTCAAATTTTTAATTTAATATTTTTACCTTATTTAAATTAATATTTTTAATAAAAAAGAATATTGCCCAGTTAAACTGATGGCATTGAGCTCATAGGCTACGCATACTAATTGTACATTACAGCCTTGTATTTTCGTTAATTCCGTTCGAAAAAAAATTAAGAAGGGGAAACAGTTCTCCCCTTTCTCCTTTTTTATATTTAATCATTAAACCTCCTAAACTATCAAGTACATGCTTTATCATATTAAAAAACCTATATCCAAAATTCAGAGCAAATCGGATAATTCTTAATAAAAACCCATTTAGCATTTATATAATTTAAGAGGAGTTATTCTCCTCTTTTATACTTAACCATTAAACTTCCAAAACTATTCAGAGATTTGAACAAAATCTGACAATTCTGATTGAAAAATCCATTTATACAAGTTAAGGGGAGGGGCATTAGAACGCCCGTTCCCCCTGTTTATACTTATTCAATGAACACCTAATGAAAGTCACGGAATCGCCTCATCAGAATGATCCTATACCTAAATTTTGAACGAAAACTGTTAATTCTGCATGAAAATCTCGTTTATATCAATTAAGGGGAGGGGCATGAGCCCCCCGTTCCCCCTCTTATACATATCGAATGAACTCCAAAAACTAATCAGGGAAGCGCCTTATCAGGATATACCTATATAGAAAATTTCAAGTGGATCCGATATTTTTATCATGAGTTATCGCGTTACGCACGAACGAACATACGAACATACGAACGTACGAACGTACATACAAAACGGACGGGCACATAAGCTCTCAGACTATGATAGCCTGTGAGCTAAAAAGTCTAAGTTAAAGTTAAAGCAGAAAATAAAACAAACATATTCTATATTTTTTTTATTTTTTTTTAAATTTTTCTTTCTTTTGATAATTTAAAGATTACATGTAATCAAGAGTAATTAATGTCACTTTTCAGATATCTTGAAAGACCGATAGTTGAATAAAAGCTTCTTATTGTCTCTCAAAATTGACTCTAGTTCTAAATTTATTCCAAAATCTTCGAAGTTTTGAAACTTGTATAAAGATTAGTTTAATCCTGTCAGCAGAATAAAGGCTTTTAAATTTCTTTATTGCAAGTAAATTAATTTTATCTTGGGACAGGCATATTCTTTCGAAGAGGTAGTCTGCTTAAATATTTTATAATTCCTTTATAGGAAATTTATGGCAATTTTTTGTTTTTTAGTTAGTTTCGAAGCTATTTCAGGTATTATATTGAACTATTAACGGCCAATAATTAACGTAAGTAATAAAATAACTTTCTGAAAGCAAGAAAATTTTGAAAATTGTGTTTGACAGCGCATCTATCAAAATCATTTGCATAAAGCTCTAGGTGAGTCAGTTGTTATAAAGGCTAGAGATTAATATGTTAATCGCGATGTCAGTTATAATTTAAGATAACTTGCACGCAAAAAGTTTGCATGTAATGCAATTATTTTGCAAAACTGAAATCGAGATATAACCTTTTCAGATGGAAAACACATACTAAAAATGTTATGAAAATACAATTTTTTTAATGTAAATATTAATTTAATTTCAATTAGAAAATAATGCAAATATAACTTTTTAACATATCAAATGTTGATAGAAACAAGGTGTAGTCTTCTACAATTCAAGAAATATTCTTTTAAACATAGGTTGCTTAATTGCAATCGATTGTACTGCAATTATTTGATTGATTTTTAAAAATTTTGTTTTCATATTATTATTTTACAATTTTTAAACTATTAAAATATACTTCGTCTGAAAAATACTGAACCTTTGAATAAATTTAAAATGTATTTAAAATATACACGGTATGTATAAAAAAAGAAATTTTTGGAGTGATTTTATGAAACGATTTTATGAAATGACTGATTGAAAGACTGAGTATGTTTTACAACTATTTCTCCTGAATATAGATGACTTGGTTGTGAAATTTTACATGAATTATCTGCATCGAAGCAAGCTGTCAAAAGTGATATTGGAATTTTAAAATTTGAAATAGTTTTCCATACATTATTTTTTTTTTAATGTTAATGACATTTAACCTACAACAGCACCTAAATTGCTCTGTTTTTGTGGAAAAAAAGAGAAAATACAAGGATTAACAGATTTTTTTTCTTTTTCGCCATTTTCAAACGGAAAATATCTTCTATGTCAATCTATAGTGAAATATAATTGGAATTAAGTTTTTAATTCTGAAAAAATTGTAAAAATAATTTTTTTTTCACACTTCGGTCTTATGAATCAGTTTATTTTAGAAACCAAAAAATATCATCAAATAAAAAAATCATCTGTCTTATTAAACTTTGTGATAAAGTTCATAAATGTAATATATATACATATATATACCATTTTTCTCGAAGAAAAGATAGAAGAAAGAAAACGAAAGGGATTCTTAGATTTTTCGTCGTCATTTTGAAATTGAAGTTGAAAAGACAAATTATTAAAAACAAAAAGTAAATTTTAAAATAAAACATCAAATACTTACACATAAATATAAATAAAAAGTACGAAATTTTTAAAGCAATAGAATTATTACACGAAAATGCATTTAACGATTACGATTGCGTCATATGAAAAACTCCTGTATATTAAATATTGTTGTATTTAAAGTGCCAAAAATAATTAAATTATTACGCGTGGGAAAATTTTAATATTTAATATTAAGTCACATTTAAAAAGCTCAAACAATAATATTCCTATGTATTTTTAAATTACATAATGGGTGCACCCGGGATTCTTAAAAGAGAAAAAAAGGATTTATAATAAATAGGACCATGCAATAAATAAATTATTACATGAAAATTCATATAATAACGAAAATTACCTTCGTATATTAAAATAATTCAGTTAAAACTACTTTTATTCCGAAGAATATTAATCTGACTCACATGGCATAAAAACGTTGCATTTAGCAACTTTGTTTTTATATCACATTACTTGAAGCAGCATAAAGGCAGGTGAATGTATGCGCAGAATATTTTCGATTTATTTTGGATGAATTGCTGTTCGATAAATACATATTAAAAAATTCAAGTATTCTTATTAATTAATAGAAATACTATATATTTTTAAAATATACAATTTTTATAATATTATAAAAATCTGCATGATGGCGCTTTAAATAAAGGAAAGAATTCGTGAGTAGGTTATATCTGTTCATGAAAATATTTAAAACTTCATCAAAACATAAAATTTAAGCTTAAAAAATTCAAAACAATGGGGGAAATTCGGGGCTAATGAGACATTTTTTTTTCGCCTAGTATAAAAACAAATTATGCACATTTTATCATTTTTTTTAATTCCAATTTATAATAAATAAATAAAAAATAAATAAATAAATAAAAATTAAATAAATAAAAACATCCTAAGAAATTAAAAATCTTTACCAATCTTTCTATTATATCAACTTTTGTACTTTAATGCAATTGCCCTATTAGCCTCCATACATGGTTCTACTGGGACATGGTGCAGTACTATTGGGATATGCAGTGTAATTTGAAAAAAAAGATCCTTTAATGAATGTTAAATGCCTTTTTTATTAACAAACGTTGTGCTGTACATGTGAAAATTGTTGTACATGAAGTTTAAGCATAGAACATCTTAATTCCACTAAGTTTTTTGACATTTGTAGCTTCAAAAGAATGTCGTCATCAATCACAAAACATCGATCTTCTTCCATGTTTATTCTGTCTACTCAAGAACTACATTTCATACTCTTCTGCATTAACTGTCAAAACATGGCCCCCAAATGCAATGACATCTCATTTACGAGACAATTTGACCAGAGCATAGTCTCCTTCGAGTTTTTCTTTGTTTGTAGTAAGAAGAGGTTACGAAAGGTGTCGAAGATCGATATGATTATTTATCACATCTGCAAAAATATTACTTCTCATTTAATCGTGGCCGAAGAAAACTGGTAGACAAATTTAGATAAGTGAACCTGGTCGTTTAGTGGTTTCTTCAACTAATTAAAACTACAAGAGAACAGGAACATCACAATTTATTGCCGGTCACTTTCACTGTCACTCCACATATCCCTCTATATCCATCACTCGATAATAAGTAAAAAATTGTTCTTAATTCGAACATTTTCATCAGAAATAAAATGCAACAGAACAAATAAAACACCCTTTCTGAGCCAGTATCACCATAAATAAAGGAAATAAAAGGAGTCTGTACAAAGCTGTTCCTGGAAAAACATCGCAACACTTCTAAAACGTTCTAGAAAATAATCGGAGCGGCTGCGTGATGTACCTTTACAGTGGGAAGGTCAGTAGAATCCAAATGAAGAAGCCAAATGACTATCTCAAAAATTCTCAGATACCTTTGCCCGTCCCCTCTGACGTGTTGCTTTTAAAAATTCACTAATATTGATTCGAATGTAAAGGTAATTTACTTCGCGCCTTTCCACTGGTTGATGGGTGGATCTAGTCGTAAGGATTCTTTAATAACCGGCGTAATAAGCAAAAGTAAAACGCCCCACTAAAATGCGGAAGAGTTTCAGAGAAGACGATTATTAAATAAATAAAACAAAATTAAAGTTTCGATAAATGTTTTATTCTAAAAAGGGAAATAGGTTTGTGGAATGAACTTAAGATTTCGCAATAAGATATTGACAATTAAGTAATATATTCTAGTTCTTTTTAGGAAAATAATTAATAATTATGCTGAATTAAAGTAAATAAAAATAAAAGGAACTTTAGCCGTTAAAAATATTAATATATTACGGAAACTGAGAATGAAAGTATGTTCTTATAAAACTTTAGAACGAACTCAAAGCGGGAAAATGGCAATTTTTTTTATTTATTACACACACACACACACACACACACACATATATATATATATATATATATATATATATATATATATATTTATAAATACATCCAAAGCTATTCAGACAATACCAATAAAAGAACCAATGAAACCAGTATTTTTACAATCATATTATTAAAAACAGTTGAAGATTGAAGAGAAATAGAAGGCAGATTACCAAATTACTAAGAAATATATGGATAAATGGACATTATATAACCAGAGTGATTCATATATTACCATACAATAAACCAATGAAACCAGTATTTTTACAATCATCTTATTGAAAACAGTTGAAGTTTGAAGTGAAATAGAAGGCAGATTACCAAAATAATGAAAGATAAATGGATAAAAAGGCAGTAGAAGGCTTTTCTATTAAACTACTTCTTCAGGGGTGTATAGTTTAACAAAAAAGCAAAAACATCCAACCAGTTTCTGTTATGAGTGGTGCTGAAAGCTAAGAATTCGACTCACAAAACACCCGACTGGCTGGAAGCTATTCAGATGACAAATTAGTAGAAAGATACACATAGAAGAAAATAAAATCAATATGACAAAATAACAATAATACAATATTCCATTCAAAAAAAGGATATATATACTAAAATATTTACCATTACCCATATCCTAGCAAGATTTGTAGTGCAATGAGATACAAACTACATGTGACTTACTAACAGTCAAGAATATGGTCATAGTATAAATCACATAGATAATAAAATAAAGTTGTAACAATAATTATAAAAATTAGTAAAACATATACTATATAATTCATAATATATTTAGAAAAAAATAGATGCTACTATTAGAAATATTATATTTTTATTTTTAATCAATTATTAATATTACTATATTAATTAATTAACTAGAATATATTACTACAACTTCTAGCAGAAAATTATTTTAGTGCTGCCATCTAAAGGATTAATATATTAATTAAATTATATGCTTATGGTGCTGCCCTCTATTACAGGAAAAAAATAAATTTTTTATTAGCTAAGAATTTCCAATACAAATTTAAAATTTGTTCGCCAAAACTAACCTTTATACTATCTTAATTTTCCGTACTTACTTCAAATTATTAAATTAAAATCTTGTTTCTAGATCTAATCTGCTAATCTGTATGCAGACGATATAAATTCTTAATTTGCCTTAAAAAACATTATTCCAGTATGCGTAAATTTAAAAAAAGATGGCTCTAAATTAAAAATATTCTTAATTAAAACTTTATTTCTTAATATTCCAAATAAAACTGATTTCTTCTATGTTTTTATCAACCCTTTTTAAGAAAGTCTTATTAAATTTATTCCAAAACCATACCTTTCAAAAAATATCATTATTTTATTTTATCTATTTATTTATTTTTCCGCCGTCAACCTTCGATAGTGTGCATATTAATAAATTCATTTCTTTTCTTTTTCTCTTAAAATTAATCATTTATAAAAGTCGTCTGCCTAAAAAATCCCCATTCAATTATAAATTGGTTAAATAATATTTTTTTTAAATAAATTTATCGTTTGTGGAAAATAATCTCGTAGCTGGACGAGAATTCTGTTTACATAAAGGAATGATGGTTTGAGGTTACAGAATGTTCCAGAACTTTATTTTTAGTTTAAAAAGGTGGAAGTCTCGAGATGAAAAAGAAGATTCTTGGGTTGCTTCTTGGATGAGGACGGCTCGCTGAAATAATGATGGAATTTTTGCAAAAGGAGCTTTTCCCTTCCTCATTATTACGAGTTAAATAAATGAATTTACAGCAGCCAACGACTAATTATTGGATCTTCTACATTTATTTATTTATTTTGTTTTTTCCCTCGCTTGCCATGACTGTGTGTTTCTTTTTAACCAGTGGAAATAGTTCGAGTTCTCCTTAAATCGTCACAACTAATCGAAAAGTCCGACAGGATTAGTTATCTGTGCTGCCTTTTTAATGAATGATATTTAAAGAAAATTGCGATGGAACGAAGAAAAGCATGCTATCGCCGAAGTTCGATTGAAGGACAGCCTATATGGTATTTTCAGCTTGCTAATGAATAGTATTTGCTTCGAGTCTGATGTGGATTTCCTGACGCTTGATGTTGATCTGTGCGCATAAATTTTGATTCAGTATTCATGGTCATATTGAAAATTTTTGAAAATTAATGACTTCAAAGTGGTGAGTATGCAAGAAGTATTTGATGAGGAATTTAAAGACGATTGAATTTTATTGAAGATTTTTCAAAAAACTGTAAGTTATTTTATTAAATGTTTCGATTATTATTTTTATTCTTTTTATGATAGATGAAATATTTATTATTTATTTATTTATTTATTTATTATTATATTGATGAGAGTAATTTAAAGTTAATTTATTAATTTACTAATTTATTTATTTATTATTTATTGTATGTTATGGATCTGATATAGTAATTTTGAAAAAATATGTAATTGATAGAAATTATTAACTTTGAAATTTATTGCAAATGATTTTACGATCAGGATTTAATAAAGAAAATAGAAGTGCTTCATTTATTCTAATGAGTAAGAATAAAAAAATTATGGAAGATCCTAAATTCGTACCGTTTGATCCGAGTTCTGGAATGAACATTTTGTTGTGGTTAACTTATTTTGATACAACATGTGAAAAGGAGAAGAAAAATCTAGAATAGAAATTTAATTTTATTGCGCAATATTTGAAAGGGGAAGCGCAAAAAATTTATATCAATGACTGCTTAAATTGTACGGATTATGAACAAATTAAGAAAATTTTGATAGAAACACTCATTGAATTAGACTTCCCGAGTTTTTCTGATTTTTCAAATCTGAAATTAGATAATTTAGACAATTTAGAAACTTATTTTCGTAAAAAAGTGGAAATTGGTAGGAAATTACATCTTAGTGAAAATATACTATTACAAGGTTTAACTGATGGTTTAAAACCAGAATTCAAAAACAGTATTATTATAAATCCTCCTAGTAGTACCACAGAATGGTACCGGGTTGTCAAACAATTCGTGGAAGTTTCCACCTCACTAGTTTCAAACCAAGTAATAAATCAACCATCAGCTAGACAAAATTTTCAACCAACTAGGCCCTGGATTCAGCCAGTTAGGCCCAATAATACACCTAGGAATAGGATTCCCCAAAGGCAATCTCAGTTTCAAAGACCTAGAGTTTGTCAAAATAATTATATTCAAAATTCATACCCTTCAAGACCTTGTAGGATATGCACAAATAGGGGTGTGAGTAATGCTTTTCATTGGGAAAGATAATGTATTTTTAGGAGTAAGTTGTTATCCTCTGATACTCTTCCAAGTAGCTCACAAAATAATTCTCAAAATATTTGACTATTAATTGTGTATGGATGTACAAATAATTATAATTTGCCATGTGTTGTAGATACTGGCTCAACTATTGCAATATTGCCTATTAAATTTGTTAAAAAACTTAATGCTAAAATTGAGACTATACCCTCAGTTACCATTGGTCAGGCAAAAGGATTCTTACATATAAATAAAAAATGTAGTGTTCTTCTAAAAGTGGGTAAAATTAAAAAATATGTTAACTTTTTAGTATGCAATACAAATTTGGATTATGCTATTTTGGGGTTAAAAGAATGTTCTAAATTTAAATTAACCATAGAATGTAAAAATTGTATTGTAAGGCAGGGAAGGAAAATTATAACTAACAGTATATCCATACATAATGAGAGATCCCTTCATTTCAATACAGTAAATATGGACCAAGTACAACAAAACAGGGATCAATCTAATGAATTTGTAACCTCAGAATATAAAAAAAATATGAAATTAAATACTGGTAATACTGTAGCAATAGATAATTATGATAATGAAACACTGAATGTAAGTAATCATGATATAGAGTTACAATCTACTTGTGGAAATATTATGAAAAATGAAGACTGTGTTGAATATGATCACGCAATTAATGTGCATCCTGATTATAGAGGTTCCATGACTCTTCAAAATTTTCGCGATAATTTGGATTCAGATTTAACTGGGGAAATAAATTTAATTCAAGATGTAAATTTAAGGGAATTAGTTCATATTTATAGTGATATTTTTGCAAAGCATAAATATGATGTGGGTAGGATTAATACTGAACCACAACGCGTTATACTAAACTCAGACCTACCTATATCTTTGAGGCCCTACCGAACATCTCCCCTAGAAGAAATAGAAATAAAAAACCAAATTCAATCATTGTTAGCAGCCGGACTGATAAAGGAAAGTAATAGCCCCTATTCTGCCCCTGTTACACTAGTTATGAAAAGAGAGGAAGGTAAAAAAACGCGATTATGTATAGACTATAGAAAATTAAACGCAATAATTAAAAATGATGCAGAACCCTTGCCCCGTATCGATGGAATTTTAGATAAATTGAGTAGTGCTCAGTATTTTTCAACCTTGGATTTAGCCTCTGGCTACTGGCACATACCAATACATCCATCCGATACAGAAAAAGTAGCATTTGCAACCAATTTTGGACTTTTTGAGTGGCTCGTGCTCCCTTTTGGCATAAAAACGGGCCCTCCCATATTCAATAGAACCATTCGAAGAATCCTTAATAAATATAAAATCGACTTTGCGTGCCACTATTTTGATGATATTATAATTTTCTCTTCCTCTTTAGAAGAACATTTAAACCATTTAGCTCAAATTTTTGACATTTGCAAACAAGAAAACATTAAACTTAAACTTTCTAAATGTAAATTAGGCCAAAATAAAATCAATTTCTTAGGTTATACAATCACTAATGGAACTATAACACCAGCAAATGCCAATATTGAAACCATCAAAAATTTAAAAACTCCTTCAAATGTGAAAGAGTTACAACGATTTCTAGGTTCCATTAATGTTTACCATAAATTCATAAATAAATATGCTGAAATTAGATATCCTCTAAATCAATTACTTAAAAAAGATACAATATGGGAATGGAACTCAGAGTGCCAGGAGTCTTTTGAAAAATTAAAAAATTCTTTAGTTGCAAAACCCATCCTCAAAATTTATGATCCTAAATTACCTTTACATATGTTTGTAGATGCCTCTCAGATAGCAGTAGGTGCCGTTCTAAAACAACTTGATAAAGATAATTTCTTACATCCTATTGCTTATCATTCTAGAATTTTGAAGAGTTATGAGCAAAATTATTTCATAACTGAATTAGAATGTTTAGCTATTATAGATACTCTTGACAAATTCTATCATTACTTTCATGGTGTCAAGTTTACAATTCATACGGACCACGCATCTCTAGTATGGTTAAAGAGTGTTAAAAACTTAAGAGGTAGGCTTTTTAGATGGTCGCTCAAACTTAGTATGTTTGATTATAAGATAAAATATGAAAAGGGTTCAACAAATGTCGAAGCAGACATGTTGTCACGAAATCCTGTTTGTCATTTTAATCAACATATTAGTTTATTGCTAGATAGGAAAGAAATTATAGAGATGCAAGACAAAGACAATGTTTGTGACAAAAAATATAAAAAAGAGAATGGAATTATTATAGTTCAGAAAAAGGGATTCAAAAAAATAGTTGTACCAATGTCATTAAGAAAAAGATTACTTCATATTGCTCATGATAATTTTGGACATTTAGGGATTCAAAAAATGCTTAATTTAATATCTCCCAACTATTATTGGCCTAATATGACAATAGACATTACACAATTTGTTAAACATTGCGACACCTGTCAGAAAAATAAAAAACCAAAACAGAAAAGATTCGGCTTATTACAAGCTATGCCAGCAACAGATCAACCTTTTGAATGTCTTTCTATTGATACTGTTGGTGGATTTAACTATTACAACTCAACAAAAAAATTCTTACACATAATAATAGATCATGCAACTAGGTTTGTTTGGGCTTTTCCCTCCAAAAATGTTACCACTGAAATATACACTAACTGTTTAAAACAAATTTTCAATATCAAAGCACCTCAAAAAATACTTAGTGACAGGCATAAATCTTTCAGATCTCCAAGATTTAAGAAATTCCTTAGAAATCATCATGTTCAACAGCGTTTTACATCCGCACGTCATCCTCAGACCAATGGAAAAGTAGAGCGCGTTAATCAGATTATAGTTACCAGGGTTAAATGTAAAGTTAATTCCACTTCTTCTAAAATACCTTGGACTAGATTATTAAACCAAGTCATCGAAGAATACAACAATACGCCCCATTCTATCACCAAATTCCCACCTGCCTATTTATTTTATGGTCAATTGCCTTATGAATCTCCTTTAAAACAAAACTATTACCCTCCAGTAGACAAGGCCCTCAAAATTGCGAAAGCGCGAACTCAGGAATTTCACCTTAAAAGTAAAAGGCTCTATGATCGAAATTTTGTCGAATGTCCATTAAAAATACAAGACTCTGTAATTTATGAAGAATTTAAATACCCTAACACTCGAAAATTAGAACCTACTTTCTCTGGACCATACATAATTATAAGTAAACTTTCTGATGTAACTTATGAAATAGATAAATTTAATTATGAGACAGGACAGAATTCCGTTATTGTGCATGTTTCTAAATTAAGACCCTATTTTTCACCAGAAGATTTTAAACTGTTTCATGAGCAACCCAAAAAACAAACAAAACCTCAGATACAATCACAATCACTAGATCAAACTGAAGTCAAGACAGTAGATTAAATTTTAATTCTTGTTCTTTAAATATTTTATCACCATAATTTTCATATATATATGTACAGGGTGTTTCACAAAGGACCCCTAACTTTAAAAATCTATAACTCGGAAAAGGTGATAAATACAAACATGAAACCAGTGGTATGTATATTAAAAAAATCATAAGAATCTTATACATGAATCAGAAAATTTAGTTAAAAATAGCGCTCATAGATGGCACTGAGAGCGTTAAGACCTTCTAAAGAGACACTGTTAAAAATTTAAAACTTTTGCTGCATCGTCACTCCACCACTTACATAGAAAACGATTACTTCAGTGTATGAAGGAGGATTCTCATTGGTCAAAATAGAGATATTCTATAATTGCGATGGAGTGACGATGCATCAAAAGTTTCAAATTTTTAACAGTGTCTCTTTAGAAAGTCTTAACGCTCTCAGCGCCATCTATGAGCGCTATTTTTAATTAAATTTTCTGACTTAAGTATAAATATCTTACGATTTTTTTAATAAACACACCACTGGTTTCATGTTTCTATCCATCACTGTTTCCGAGTTATAGATTTTTAAAGTTAGGGGCTCTTTGTGAAACACCCTGTATATGTATCTGTGTTTGTGTGTAAACACATATATGATACACATAATATCATATCATATCATATTCAATTACTTTAACTTATATAATTATATAATATGATTATAATAGATCATGCTATTGCTGTATAATGAAAATAAATTGAATCAACTAAATACATCTTTTCGGGTTTTTTTTCCTAAACAATCAAGGAATTTTTATACATTAGTTTAATTATATTTAAAATTTTTTATGTTAAAGTTATATACCTACAAAAAAGCAAAAATAAAACTTTCAGAAAATATTTCTAGTTTATTTCATGCATATCAACTAAAAAAAAAAAAAATTATTTTTTGCATTTTTTAAAATTATATAAAAAAATTAAATTAAACTTATATAACGGTTAACTTTCTTAAATTTATTAATTTCATTAGTATATGCAAAATCAGTCCTAAATGTGAAGTTTCTTTAGCTTATTATTTATCTCAGACTGAATTAGTATAAAAATTACTGCAAAAAAAGAATAATTATAAAATAATTATAAGTCAAAACGTAACACACACATCTCTGAGATTAAAAATATATAAATATAAACAGAAATATAATTATGTAAAAATCTTTTCTAACTATTAACTTATTTTTCAAAATTATAAATAATTAGATTCTAACAAGCTTAGTTGTTTTTTAACAATAATATTTTAGAAAACGTTTCAAAGTTTAAAAATCCTCTGGGAGATAAGATTCTTATTTCTAATTTACGAAAGATTTTAAATGTTTAAACTGAATTCGGAGCAAAAACAATCAAATTTTTGTCATCAACATTTATCAGAGAAGAAACAAACTTTAAAGTCTGTGCATGGAAATACATTTAACAGATGCAAAGATTTTTTAAAAGTTCTTTGCATCTGTTTTTTTTATTTGAATATTTGTATGAATATCAGCCTGAATATTAGACATCACTTGATTATAAGCCTGATATCCCAGCTTGTGGGTAATACTGACATCATATAAATGTAGGCAAAAATATGGACAACTCATTTCACTTTTTCTCAAATTAAATCACTTCTAAACACACAATTTAAATCATTTCAGCATAAAATTGATGAAAAATGTAACTTTCAAATACAATTTCTTTGCATTTGAATTTCTTTATAATTTGTATTTTAATTTAATGATTTTTTATGGATTTTTAAAATGATCTTCAAGTTTGATGTTTAAAAACGCAGGTCATAAATAAATATGCAATCAACATTTATCAAAGAAAATACATCTTGAAACTGTGCACAGGAAAATTCCTTTAAGGGTTTCTCAACTGCTCCGCTCAACAAGCGCAAAACGTTTTGACGCATTTACAAATTCATTTTTTAACAGAAAGATATAAAATTGGAAGGCCTGACTATGGAAGCGATTTCAAATCGAACTTATTTTTCCATTTTATGATCAATAAATTACCTATCGAGTTCTAAGCTATTTCGATGACATGATCACCCGTTTTTCTCCTGATTTTCGACCGGTTTTCTGCGTTCGTCCGGAAATCTGCTCAAAAATGTCAACTTTGAAGGCTTGTTATGAAAGATCTATTGCGTTCTTTAAAAAACAGAAAATTGAGTGCAATTATACAGTTTCTGAATAACAACACCTGCTAGTTTCAAGCATTTCCGAACGAAAATAAATTAAAGCATGTGTCACAAAGTTGTCCTTTTTGATTTAAGAACAGCCTTAAAGGATACAAAAGACTTTTAAAAACTTATTGAACTATTTCAATATCTTTAAGCTGGTAGCACAACTTGTGAGTAATACTAACATCATATCAACGTACACTGTAAAAAATTTTTGTAAAATTCCAGTAGATGTACCGTAAATTTCACGGTACTTCTACCATTTTCACTCTTTAAGGTATGAATACCGTATTTCTAAGGTATATTAAGTGTAAAAAACAGTTTTTTGTACTGTTTCGATTAAAAACGGTATTTACACAGTAAAATTATTATTTTTCCGTAAAAACTCGGTATTTATACCGTAAAATAATTATCTTTCAATAAGGAAAACGACATTGTAAAAATTTTCGTAGCATTTCAATAGATGTACCTAAATTTTACGGTACGTCTACTGTTATCATTCTTTACTGTATGAGTACCGTATTTCTAAGATATATTAGGCATTAAAAAAAACCAGTTTCTGTGCTATTTCGATTATAAACAGTATTTATACCATAAAATGACCAATTTCTATGCTATTTCAATTATAAACGGTATTTATACCATAAAATGATTGTTTTTCAGTAAAAAGGCGATATTTATACTGAAATTAATTATATTTCAGTAAGGGAAAATATGGCATCCTCGCCTCGGTGTACGGCATTCTCTCAAGCGATGTTCTTGTTGTTGCTATGTAAATGCGCGCAGGTCTGAGGAGATGGGGGAGTGCAGCCGTTAACTTCTTTTGGAGTGCAAAAATCTCAAAGGGTCACAACTCCTGCAATACACACTGTTTATTATAATTTTTATGGATACCATAATGTAACAAAAAAAAAAAAAAAAAAAAAAAAAAAAAAAAAAAAAAAAAAGAAAGGAATGTATTTACTTTTGTTAAATAGTATTAAAGAAGAATAGATAATTATTAGAATATATAATTATTATCTTTAACTACAAGAAAATAAATAATGTAATTTATGAAAGATGACTAAAGTAGTCTACAAAGTAGACGAGGCTTTATTAAAGATTCACATGCATTTTATGTGTCTTGCGTGTCTGTGTAAGGGGGGGGGGGTGACTGATTCTGGGCCCGTCACGGTTCTCGACGGCCTGAATAGATGTCGTCTTTCTAGTGGGAACTTTTAATCTATCATACTGAATGATGTCAAATCCATCCTTAATTTTTATTGGAGAATTATACAATTCATAGAAGTGAAATTCTATGATTTTAAACTAGTTTAATTAATTACTTATTCATAGTCATGCAATTGTAATTGTAATATTATGTACCATTGAATATACAGGGTGTCCCTAAACAAATGGTATATACGCTAGGAGGTGATAGAACACATGAAGACGAGTAATAGTAAATAGGAAACCAAGGGTCCCAAACGTTTTCCAAAGGAAATAGCCTCCATTAAAGTTTGGGGTCCTAAATTTCAAATACACATAAAAAACGGAAAATTGGTCGATTCATTTGCGGTTTTCACTAAAATTATTCTTTATGTTGGTATTTTCTTGAAAATAAATTATAAAGATAAATTTCGAAAAATGCCGATAGAGGGCGCTTTAGAATTTAAAGTAATGAAAAACTACTTTTTTGCATCTCATTAAATAGTTTCGTAAGCTTAGACTTAAATTTTGAGCTCATAATCTGAATAGTTGGAAGCGGTTAAGTAGCACAAACTTAACTGTGTTCAGAAGGTTTAAATTTCAAATGATTATAAAAAACGGAAAAATTGGTCGATTGATTTGCGGTTTTCACTAAAACTATTCTTTACGTCGGTATTTTATTAAAAATAAATTATAAAGATAAATTTCAAAAAATGCCGATAGAGGGCGCTTTAAACTTTGGAGTAACGAACAACTACTTTTTACGTTATTTTTTGCATCTGTTTAAATGTTTTCGTAAACTTAGACTTAAACTTAAATTTTGAGCTCAAAATCTGAATAGTTGGGAGTGGTTAAGTAGCACAAACTGAACTGTGTTTAGAGGGTTCAAATTTCAAATGATAATAAAAAACGGAAAAATTGGTCGATTTGTTTGCGGTTTAAAATAAAACTATTCTTTAAGTCAGTATCTTATTGAAAATGAATTTTAAAGATAAATTTCAAAAAATTCCGTTAGAGGGCGCCTTAAACTTCACAGTAACCAACAACAAATTTTAACCGTCATTTTTTGTATCTAATTAAATGCTTTCCAAAACTTGTTAAATGTTTTCGAAATCTTAGATTTAAACAACATTTTGCGCAAACTGAAGTGTGTTCAGGAGTTGAAATTTTAACCCCCCCCCCCTCCCTCGAACACAGTTCACTTTTGCGCTACTTAAACCCTCGCAACGACTGAGAATTTGATCTCAAAATTTAAATCTAAGCATTTGAAAGCATTTAATGAGTTTTAAAAAAATAACGGTTAAAAATAGTTGCACGGTACTCCAGTGTCTAAGGCGCCCTCTATCGGCATTTTGTGAAATTTATCTTTAAAATTTATTTTCAAGAAAACACTGATTTAAAGAGTAGTTTTAGAAAAAACCGCAAACGAATCGACTAATTTTTCTGTTCTTTTTTATAGTATTCCATTTCGTTGGAAATTTAAACCCTCTGAACACACTTCAGTTTGTGCTACTTAACCACTCCCAACTATTCAGATTTTGAGCTCAAAATTTAAGTTTAAATTTAAGCCTACGAAACCATTTAATGAGATGCAAAAAATAGTATTAGGATGGATTATTTCGTCAAACCAAAGTCTAAAGCGCCCTCTATCGGCATTTTTTGAAATTTATCTTTATAATTCATTTTCAATAAAATACCGACATAAAGAATAGTTTTAGTGAAAAACGCAAATCAATCGACCAATTTTCCGTTTTTTATAATCATTTGAAATTTAAACCCTCTGAACATAGTAAACCTTTTTGCTACTTAACCGCTTCCAACTATTCAGATTTTGAGCTCAAAATTTAAGTTTAAATCTAAGCTTACGAAACCATTTAATGATATGCAAAAAATCACGGCAAAAAATAGTTCTTTATTACTTCAGAGTGTAAAGCGCGCTCTATCGACATTTTTCGAAATTTATCTTTATAATTTATTTTCAAGTAAATATCAACATAAAGAATAATTTTAGTGAAAACCGCAAATCAATCGATAAATTTTTCTGTTTTTTATGTGTATTTGAAATTTTGGACCCCAAACTTTAATGGCGGCTATCTCCTTTGGAAAACGTTTGGGACCCTTGGTTTCCTATTTACTATTACTCGTCTTGATGTGTTCTATCACCCCCTAGCGTATATACCATTTGTTTAGGGACACCCTGTATATACCAATGATATTCTTATGTGTTAAAAGGGTTTGTTCACCTTTGTGTATGCTCTTTGTGTTTCATTCAGTTGGATCCTCATACCGGACGTGCAGGACAAAGAAGTATGTAACATTTTAACTATTTTTAAGTGAAAGTAACTATTATGCATGTATTTTTATTACATTTTTAACTTGCATTAGTTCTTAATAAACTTCTTCTTTACTGTTATATATTTGTCTTATTAATTTATTTTGGGTTTAAAAATTATGACATTAATAATTATTTTTTTTAGGTATGACAAATAAGAAAATTTTCAGCTAAAAATTATTTGAAATTAAAAAAAATTTCAAAAAAAAAAATCTAATAATACAATGTTAAAAATTTCCGTGGTGGAATTTCAAAGTGGAGTCTATTCATGAAGTAAAATAAAGAGAAGCACCGAAATATGGTACTGCTTATTTTTTTGAAAACTCCAAGCTGGGCAACACGATGCGTTTTACCTTTTTATTTTTCCTTATTCAGCGACACACTAGTAACACGCATGTCCACGTTCTCTACAATTCTAATGTATCGAACGTCGCCTCTCTCAAATAATGAAGATCGGCGGCTAGTAAGTTGTCTGTTAAAAAAAATGAAATGGTATAACGTATCGTGTGTGCTCAGATGGTGAAATTTTGGGGCCTATAAAGACCCATCCCCCGCGAATCACCACGTTCAAAATTTAGACAAAATTATCATAAAACTAGAAAAAAATACATCCTTATCAGAAAAAAATAATAAAATACCAAACAGTCATTTGGCTTAGATTTACGCTTAAACCACCAGTAAAACTGCAAACACCGGTCCCCTTTCCTCTACCAAACTCATAAATAACTAAAATTCAAAAATCTTTTTCCCTTACGTTGTTAGAATTTTATCGAACTCAGACCCCAATCTCTATGAGCTCAGGAATTTCGTAATTAACAATTCTGTTGATCTAATCCTTAAAAAGGTGGTAAAGTTCAAAAACTCTAAAAATCGCAAATCAAAATTTTAGAACCTATCTCACTCGACGCTCTTTCCCCATATGGCTCAGTATTGAATTCAGACACTTTTCTCCGAGAGGGACTTCTGGGGCTCCGGAGGGTGGGAGAATGAAACCTTTTTACCCAGTGAAAACACAAGAAATCTATTTTTCCGGGGGGGGGGATTTTATTGCACTGGGGGGGGGCCCTCTGGGGCACCCCATTAATTCAACACTGATATTTCAAGACTGTTATTTTTGTTAAAAGAAAGGTCTCTCATTCGGTAACTCAATCTCTCCCTCCAAATTCTGGAAAATTAAACATTAAAAACCATTTAGACAGTTAAAGTTAATTCAGTCTTATCCATATGTCTTCAAATCTTAGACAATCCCCCCTCCCCCGATCTCTCTTCAGTCCGGCTTGGATAAATTATTCAGACTAGATCTTGAATGATATTTTCCTGTTACTTCAGTGGTCATCAGTGGAATTTTGATGCAAACACTACCACTGATGTTTTTAAAAGAAATAGTCGATGCCTCCTACCCGACTCAGTATGATCCATCGGATGGGTCGACCTTGCTCTGTTAAAGATGTCTGTAAAATAATGATTCCCTATTCCCTGATTTTGCACTCACTTTACCATATTTCAAGTAAATTATAGAAACGCGGTTAATTTACAAAAATTCCATTCGACCAATAAGGAGCTAATTGCAAATATAACGTTATTTACTTTTTGGCAATTTTGGACCCTTTCCCTCCCTTTAGATATCATACGTTACTTCCATCAAACTCCGTGTCCCGGTAGATAATTTCCGTTTACTCAAGGATACAGCGCTTGGCGAAATTCAAGGTGTGCCAAATGCTATTCCACCCATCATTCACTCCTCTTCCGAGATTCCTTGATAACATCGTATAGTGTCGCCATCTACTGAAAAAATGTATTATACAAATAATTTATTTGAAAAGAAAAATAATAATAAATTTAATGGAATTTTCTTTTTATATACGACCAAATGTTAATTAAATATATACGAGTAACTTGTTGTGTTAACTTAATTTGTAAATTTTAATGTATATTTCTTTACATTTCTTATAGTATTTCAGTTTATAATGAATAATATAATAATGAAAAAATAAAAAAAAAGAACGAAAGAGAGCTGTTATTGTATTCGGATAAATTACATGATAATAGCTAAAAATAAATTTTATTTTGTTTAATTTATTTTCTTGTTAAGTATTAATTCAAGAACTTTATAAGAAAATACTGAGATCTGTTATATCAAATTTTTATTTATTTATTTATTTTACTAATGTGATATAAATCACCAAGTATAGCAATGCACTAAGATTGATAAATTAAAACTTCTTAATGTTGGAAATATATATGAATATATTCATAAATATCAACATATGTACATAGTATGTATGAACTTATACATTCATACATGTCTGCTTAAATATTATGTATGTGTATATTATATAGTTGTTATATAGTTAGGTCATTTAATTATATAGTTAGAAAATGTACATAATTTCGATATCATCTGTTCCGATCTATTCAGATTTTGATGTTATACAAATATATCATTAACGTTGATAACATATTAAAAAAAAAAAAAAAAAAAAAAAATATATATATATATATATATATATATATATATATATATATATATATATATATATAGTTTTCAGATTCTAAGAATCATCAAAAAAGTATATATTTCAATTAATAATAAATTGTGTTAAAATTAAAATATTTTTTATACTTGGAAATTTTTCATTTGAAATAAAATATGTTTAGGAATTTACACTAACTTTTGTGACACTGATTTAATGCACCCTTCCTGTTCATAAATTGATAAGTCTAAACAAAATATACATGCATATACTGATTGAATTTGTACAAAGTACAAATACAAAACAAAGATCACGTTTTATATAAAATAAAAACCACCTTAAAAGTTTTTATCTAACAGAGATTGTTTTTTTTTTTTTTTTTTTTTTTTTAAATATTTAATATCTTACTAGACACTGAAAATTGAAGAGAACTAATAACAAATCACTAAACGAAAACATTAAAAACATTAATTATCTGTTTAAATGATAATACTTAATTAATATTAGTTATATATGTAATAATTAATAATGTTAATTAATATAATTTTATAATTATATATATATATATGTATATATATTAATATTAATTAATAAATAGTTAATATTAGTTGTATATATTTAAATATTGATAATTTTTTAAAAGAAAAACTTAAATTATGTTTGTGAAAGATTAAAGATTTTCCCTTTTTTCTTAAATTATTATCATTAATTAAGTACATAGAAATATTAAAATTTGAATATTTATAATTAATATTTTTATGTTTCACTACTTTATAATTGTAAATGAAACAGTAATTATTAAAATAAATACTAATAAATGTTATATATATATATATATATATATATATATATATATATATATATATATATTGTGTGTGTGTGTATGAATGATGCCTCATTTTAAAACATAAGAACTTTAATAAATTGGTTTTACTAATTTGATATTCATCTCTTACAACACGGTGGTAGCATAACTAAAATAAAAATATTTTTTTATTATTTTTTAATAATTATTGTATTTTAAATTATATTTATTTAATTATTAAAAAGCAGAATTTAAAAACTTATATTAATTATTTACATTTATTTCAAATTAAACTTTATGTAATAAAATTTTAAATTAAATTTTATAACTTAATTGTAATTAAAATTTAATTGTCTAATTGACAATAAAACTAATGCAAAGTAACTGAGTTTTATAACATTCTTTATTGATTACTTAAATAAAAATCAAAACAAAAATCTACAAGAGCAAGGACACAACTCGCAATCTTATAATTACAAGCTTTCTGCTTTAACCACCTCGCTATGCCTCTGATACTCTACAACAGCTTCCTAGTGCCTCATATACGACAAAAATTGTAAGTAATATGTCTGAAGCAGCCATGATGCGCGAGAAAATGCGTAGGTGCTAGTCAAAACATTTGGCACATCTTGAATTTCGCCAAGCGCTGTATCCTTGAGTAAACGGAAATTAGCGTCCCGGTAATGATATCGTTATCAAAGTGTAAAAAAATTTTTTTAGAATTAAATTCTTTTGTTTTGAGTAACATACAAAACGGGTTAAATTTATTTTTCGCAAACTTTATTGATTCAATAGAAGATAATTTAATAAAATATCGCTTTATTCAAACAAAAATAGTTAAAAAAAAAGATAATGTACTATTTTGAACAAAATACCACGTTACAGAGAAAAAGAGATAATTCTAATTGGGTCAAAAATGATATCGATATCAAAAGGATAATCCCCCCCTTAACCTAGAGATATCTTACGATATCATGTGCCAGACCCTCCCTCCCCCCTAAAAGAATAATGTTATATATACACAACACCTAATAAAAAAATTAATATATCATTCTTGTTTCTAGTAAAACCATCGTAAATATTGACTGAGCAAAACATTTTCTTTGAAAATGTCTGATTATAGGTAAGATAATACAAAGCGTGAAAATTTGCTTTCGGCCGAAGTAATGTTGTCAGATTTTCGAGGCAAACGCCTTCTTTACGGGTAGCAGCATAAGTTTCAGTATTCACCAACCAACCAACAAATCTAATGGCGTCAGTTTGTTGATTATCGGGCAATGGAGAACTTGAGATCCGAGTTATTTATTTAAGTAAGTTAATCGGCTGTATTTCTTGTTTTCCTTTAACTTACATAATTAGATAACTAATTTGAACTATATATGTTTTAAATTGTTTTTTCTTAAAAGTATGTTATTCATTTCTTTGGCTAAGTTATATAAAAATTGGAAAATGAATTACTTTGTTAATGAAAAGTGCGTGTTCGATTAAATTGTGTTTAAAATAGCAAACTGACATCTACAAAATTTTGAATATTTTCTGTTCAATATTTCAACTATTTCCTTTTAAATTTAATCATTTTTACTAGAATATATGCGTAATATTAGTAATTTACATTTATCTTATTCAAAAGAAGGAAATCGACTTATTTCATTCCTCCTTTTGCTAGCAGGTCCCATTCTTTCCCATTATGTTCTGTTATATTAAACTGCTTTTAAGTTTAGTTAAAATTATGGATAATGTATAATATTAGGTTTTCTAAAGAGGGGAACTATTACAGCTACAGGTAAACAAGTCATTAATATACTTCAAATATTAAAATTATAGTAAGCAAATTTATTTTTTTAATAAACAATTTTTTTATACAAATCTAAGTTTATGCTGAAAAGCAACTTTTTTCAACTGAAGATTTGGTTGTCATTGCTCCATCTCAGTGGCGTAGCTAGGATAGGTGACACCCAGAGCGGATGTAAATTGTGTTACCGCCAGCCACCATGGTGTCACCCCCCCCCACACACACACACCGATCCGTTATATTTTTTCATTCACAATTGTACGCTATTATAACAAATGACCATATCATTTCTCATTTACCTTTTGCCCTGCATTGAGAAAAAAAACAGAGGGGGGAATTTTTACTTAATCCATAATCCGCTTAAATCAATGTGGTGTCTGTATGTCGAAGAAAATTCTTTCTTTTAAAGTTTGTTTTTGTTATCCACTCGTTGGATAGATAAGATTTTTGTTCCCTGGTGCAAATATCTTATTTAAACACACCAGTCTGCATAAAATTTCAACTTCTTTTAGAAAAGAAAATTAAGTCTATTTCGTCGTACGCTAGAAATTTAATTTTATTTCAGAATTCTTTTTACAAATGGTGTAAGATTATAAATATTTATTTTCAAATAAATATTGGGTGACAGCCGGGTTGGACCGCCCCCCCCCCTGCCCCCTACTAACTACGCCACTGCCTCCATCTAGTATTGTGATTGATGTTTAGAATAATACGTCATGAGGAAAAATTTCTGTCCTATTCTATCCCATTCTCCATTACTAAGTAATATTGTAATAAATATTAGTACTATTTATTACTAATATTAGAACTAGTACTAACTAATATATCCCGTACATGAATAACATTAATTAATTAAAGTTTGAAAACATAGTATATTAACACACGAAAAAAAATCATAAAAACCTGATTTAAATAAAAAGAATCTGATTTAAACAAAGATATACATATATATTTTTTAAACTATGATTGTTTTGCACTTTAGTTGCTATTTAAAAGCATGCATATTCATGCATATTCCATTCATAATACTAATTTTGAAAATAGTGAGAAATGGTGTTTACATTAAGACTTTTTTGGTTTTAAATGTTTATAAAAAAAGACTAGTGCATTAGTTGCTCTTAACCCGGGAGAACACGTCCTTACCCAGTGTATGAATGGTCTTAACTTTGTCACCAATAAAATCAAATTATAACAACTACTTTATTTAGACGGAAACAATTCATACAAATTTTGTGATAAAATAAGTTGCAGATTACTTTTAAAAAAATAGTGGTTACAATTGTAAAAACCATACGCACTCAGGGTCTTTTACGCTCTGTGCGCGTCCTCTCGGGTTAAAATTAGAGTCATCGTCCTGTTTAATTTCATAGAACACAGTAAAAAGAGGGGGGGGGGGGGGAGAGGAAATTAAGTCAATGTAAATCAGAATACATTAGTTGATATGGCCCTTTTAAAATTCAGCTGGCATATTTGCAAATCTGATTAAAAAAATTCACTGGCAGCTCATATCTATGTGTTATTACAGTATTTATGTTTTCACTAGTGAGAAACTGGGTTATTTATTAAATTTTAAGTCAATTAAATGTCATTAAAACTAGTGTTTGATTAAATAGTCGATTCGGTATTTTGTGATTCCGCATGTTATACGATTATAAGTGTCATTAAACTAATTAAAAAATACTTAAAAATGTGTAGCCTATAATTCAAATACTTCGCTGAATAAATGCGAATTACGGCGTTTCTTGATCCCCCCCTCCTCTCTAGAAAAAAAAAGCGCCCAGTTAAAGTCAAATTTCTGGAGTGATACTTTTTTAATTTGTCTTTTTTGCACACAGAGAGAGTTTATTGAATCGGATTTAGGTCTTTGTGTTAAAAATTTACTTTCTGGTAAACTTTTTTTTAGGTAGATTTCGTATGAAATACTACCTATTGCAATCGCTCCAGTTTATATATCTATCTATCTATCTATCTATCTATCTATCTATCTATATATATATATATATATATATATCACTTTTTTATGGCCACGATAACGTCTATAATTCTTCAACAATCTCCACCAAACTGGTACATAAAATCAAAGGGGATAAAATCTCGGCTAAGTTCGTTAATGGGCAAAATCGGACCAAGGGGGTGAAAACCGAAAAAAAGCCATAACTTCTTAATTAAAGTAGATATCAAATCGGTTTAAAGTTTATATTACTTCTTAAATATGGGCCAAAAGTTTATGCATGACAGATTTTTGATAAATTTAGAAGTGAGCTCAAGGAGCGAAAAAAAAACAGGGGTTTTGAGAGAAAAAATTCATAACTTCGTCAATTTTCAAGATATCAAGTCCAACTAAATTTTTTGTAAATGTTCTTAAAATTATCTAAAACTTTTGTATTTACAAGTTTTTGATAGGACCAACTTTTATCGATGAAATAAATTAAAAACGAAAAGAAAAAGGGCGGTGAAAAAAGAGAAAAATCCAAAACTCCGTTAATTTTTAAGATATCAAATCTGATTAAATTTATTTTATATCTTCTCAAAAATATCTACAAATTTTATAGTGACAAGTTTTTCATAGGACCAATTCGTATAGCAAAAAGAAATTAAACAAAAATAGGAGTTGGAGAAAAAACCTCAAATCCAAGCTGCTTATATTCTGACTCATTTTTAAATTCATTTTTGATTTTAAACGCATCCAAATGATAATAGATCCTCTTATTTAGAAACTGTATAAAGTGACGCATTGGTCAATTTTCTGATAAAGACAGAATATATTTTTAAAAAGGCTACCAAAAAGGGTATTTTGAACAGAATTTCTCAAAGTTATCAGGACTGAAAATTTAAGGAAGTATTCAAAGAAGAAATTGTGTTTTTTTCTGACTCGTTTTTAAATCCATTTTTGTTCTCAAACGCATCCAATTTACAGATCTTCTTATTTAGGAACTATATAATGTGATGCATTGGTCAGATTTTTGATAAAGACGGAATATATTTCAAAAAAGGCTACCAAAAGGGGTATTTTGAACAGAATTTTCCGAAATCATCGTGACTGAAAATTTAAGGAAGTGTTCAAATAAGAAATTGCGTTTTTTTCTGACTCGTTTTAAAATCCATCTTTGCTCTCAAACGCATCCAATTTACAGATCCTCTTATTTAGGAACTGTATACTGTGACGCATTGGCCAGTTTTTTGATAAAGATATAATATATTTTTAAAAATGCTGCCAAAGTGAGTATTTCGCACAAAATTTTCCGAAGCAATCATGATTAAAGAATTAAGGATGTATTCAAACAACACATCGGTTATTTTATGACTCATTTTTAAATTCATTTTCTTCTCAAATGCATTCAACTGACAGTTTTTTGTTGTTCAGGAACTGTATAATGTACTGTTTCGGTCGATTTATTAATAAATTCAGAATTTATTTCAAAATATGTTGTCAAAATGGGCATTTGAGCTGAAGTTTTCTTAAGATGATGCTGATAAAACCAGTTTTTGCAGAAAAATGAAATTAAAAAATTTTCATAAATGTCCAGATGAAGTTATTAAACTGGGTTTATCTCTAATCATATTTCATATTTATATATATATATATATATATATATATATATATATACATATATATTTGTTGAAATGAGCACTCTTCAAAATCTACCTCCGCCTATAGGCCCAGCCGACAGGGATTTTTTTTTTTTTTTTTTTTTATTGGGATGGTAAAAATAATGAAATGTCATATTTTGTGAAAGAGCCTATTATTCAATGAATTTTTTTTTAAATAGGCCCCAAATTTCGCTTTGACTGTGCCTTATTAAGTAAGTTTACATTCAAAATTTACAGTTTTACATATTTAGATTTTAGACCATTGGTGTAAAAATATAGGCACCAGCGGGGGGCAATCACTCACCACGGGGTGAAATTTAATAGCATTCTAGCAAGAAATTTATACAAATTATTAGATGATACAAGACGAAAAAAAGTTAGTAGTGAGAGCATAGGAGCAATTGGCACAAAGACTTTTGCACCCCTGTCTTAAAACAAAGAGGTCCAACCAATCCATATTTTATCACACGTTCTCAATATTAGAAATTTTACGGGAAGTGTAAATTATAATTATCATCTATTTGAGATCTTCGAAATCAGCCTGCGTAATTTTTGTGATAAAATATTAATAACAGTAAAAATCATTGATTTACAGTATAACTATTTAGTTTCTTACACATCCAATCCTTGTGTGATTTCTTTGTTTTTCAAATTGATTATTTAGAGAATTATAAGAACAAGTAGATCGAACCCGAGCTTCCCGGGTTACATAGTAAAGATAAAAACCATTTTCTTAATCGAAAACTTTAATAAATTTTCTACATGTAATATGCGTTTTAGGTTGCTAACTAACCCCTTGAAGGAGGTGGGATAAAATTTATCTCAATTTTAATTTCAAAACGCCACATTGACGCCAGAATTTTATTTTTCTCAAATATGTGATGAAACGTTTTTAATTATTTTGAAACAAATTTATTTTTAAATTCAGGTGTCAATCAACCATTTCAGCATTTTAAGAATCATTTTAAGTGCTTTTTCCCTCGAGAATTAAATATCTTGCGGATTTTTTTCATTTATGTTTCGTTCATAAAATAATACTGTGAAAAGTATTGATATGAAGATTTGTATTTGATACTTTACATATTTTTTTATCTTATAAAATTAAAAAAATAATTACATTAATCTCAATATTATATTAAATCAATCTTTGAATTAAAATATTACATAGCGGAAAAATATGATTAGGCTAACATGGTTAGGTTAAAGGGTTAACTGAAAACCATTAATTATGGAATCAGATAAAGCTATGAAGTTTATCAAAAGTCACATTTCCGTGCTAGACGCATGCCAGAAGTTAGCCAAAGATTTCGTAACGGCAGCAATTTTGTTTCTGGTCATTTCAGCGCTTCGAGCACGTAATTTAATTACATGTCTGTTAAATTTGTATTTATTTTATTTTATTTTATTATTTATAAAGGAAATTTTAATTTTGGTATAGTATATTAGCCAGAAACAAATCCCGAACTCTTTATATTTTTCTATGGACAAATAGATTAATCTATCGTAATCGAGTTTCACTCGGTAGAGATATATTTAAAAATAACTCGCACCTCATTTTTTTTTAAAATCACAGCCAATCAGTAAATTGAAATACAGTTTTCAAACAAATTCAAAGCATTTTCAAGGTTTTTTTTTTTTTCTTATTTGGCAGTGTAGAATTTTAAGTTGTTTGATTACATGTTGAACTTGTAATTTTTAGTAATTTAATCTGCGTTTTAAACCATTCTTTTATTTTATTACTCATACAATTATTTTAATTCTATAATGGGAAATTATCAGTAACAATATTTATAGATTTATGAGTAAATTGTGTATCATTATTTCTACGTAATAGAGATTAAAAAAAAAAAAAAAAAAATGCTTGAAATATATAAGCTCGTAATAAATGATTCAAATAAGATGCAGTCTTTAATCAAATTGCATTTGAAAGTATATTTCTTTTCCTATATGACGAAATAAAAATTTAAAATGTGCGACGTTTAGAATGTTAAAAAATTGCAGTAACAAAAATTGCAAAAAGTCATTTTATCCTGAAATGTTGTCATTTGTAAAATAACATCAGTGCTACACACGGACACATTTGTTCGTTACAATATAGATTTTGCTCCCCATATGAAAAATCAGTACTACTTGATTACTCCGTCGACCATTTTCGCCAAATTAAAAAATTGCCAAATTATAGCCAAGTTATGTATGTTGACATAATTTATATTTTAAATAACGGGAAATCAAATTAATTAGTAAAACATGAATAAAAATACAAATAAAAAGTGGTATTGATGACATTTTAAACATGTTTATCGTGTTTAATATCATTCAATATGACATTCACAATCATCCATTATTATGATCATCCATTTCTCTAAATAAAAATGATGTGCTTAGATTTAAGCATTCTAAAGTAGCATTTCATTTTATTATAAACAAAAGCTATAGTACTAAAAGTTTCCACAGACTTGTCATTGAAAGTTTTCTTCTTTTTTGCGAAAACACGTGGTTGTGTTTGGGCTTAATGTAGCAGAATTCTCAGGGTTACACTTTTTACACTACTCCCGGCCACCACACATAAGTCTTTTCTATTTCTTCTTTTTACTTTATGGCTATTTTTCCTTTACTTTGCACCATGGCCAACTATATCTATAAGACCCATTTAATGGAGATTAATGCATGAAGTCTCCCGACAGAGCCCTCTGATACTTTGTCCAAGTTACTCTGACCAATCGTGCAAACTCTGAATTAAAACAATGACCATGTGCTCAGAACAGAAATCAGCTCATACAATGCTAATTTGGGCAGGGTTTGTGCCACGTGATCCAATGAAATGGTTCAGGGTTTGAAGCTGAATGCAGCTTCAATTTTTCGGCGGTTTTTACCGAAATGGAAAGTGGAAGTGGTCGTTATATCTAGTTGGTAATGCTTTGCACAGAAATGGAGTTCTCAAGTTGCCACTTCCAGAAAAATTAAATTAAAAACTACAAAAAAATTAATATCTCAAAAACAAATTAAGATACGGTTTTCAAACAAATTGCATTTAAAAGCACATATTTTTCCCTACACAACGGTGTAAAGATTGAAAATGTGCGATGTCTAGGAGTTAAAAAATTGCAGTAATGAAAATTGCAAAAGTGAAATTTCATCAGAAAGTGTTGCCATTCGCAAAATGACGTATGCGTTACGCACAGATACGTTTGGCCTTTATAATATAGATATAGTTATTATATTTTCGGGTTTTTTTTAACACATTTACTTTTTGATAATGAGTAATTTTAATATGACGGAAAAGCTAGGGGTCTTCCTCTGGTATTTTATTTATTTATTTATTTTCATAGTCATTATCGTCCAAAATCTTCAAAAATTTTTGGAATTAAAACATGTTTTCACAGTTTTTGACAAGCAATCCAAAAAAAATATTGATGTATATTAATAAAATGGCTGGTATAAAGACTTTTTTTCATTTGGTATATTTAAATCGTTAAGAAATTATATATGTTTATTTTCAATAACAGAAAATTTGGAATGGAGAAGGAATATGGCTTCCCAATTTCATTTTTGAAGTATAATGGAGGAGTAGACTTGGACCTGATACCCAGTAGCAAAAAAAATTCTCGATTGTCTGCGGCAGATACTACAGAGGCAGAAAATAATCCATAGGTAAAATGTTTTGCAATTGCAGCGTTCATTAAACATTTACTTTTAACGATTTTACGCGTTTTATTCAGTTCTGTTAATAACTAACTTACATTTTTGCATTCAGTAATAAAATGTTAAATATAACTTAAAACAAAAGAAATGTTTGATGAAAAAATAATCTGCAAAGAAGAAAAGAAAATCTGTAACACCCGTCTCCATTCTTTAACTTTCTGCTATAAGGCTTGCAATATGAATAGTGATTGCAAAAAATAGTGGATATGACTGAGTATCAGCATTTTTTTATTGCACAATCTTGATCATAGTTTCTTATTTTAATTTTTGAAAAACAAATAAAATCAAACACAAAGTTGATATTTGATTTTTTTTTTTTTTTAATCAAAGGCTTGATACATTTCTTGTAATATTTCAAACCCATAATGGTAATAATAATATAATGACTTTTAGTTATTACTAATAGCATAATTTTATTTGTAGGTACATTTAACTCACACATAATCTAGCTAAAATAGCGTCTCAGTATTATCATTGTTAAACGCATACTTTTTACTTATTTCTAGTTAGATTTTAATTCCATACATTCCTCTATTTTAATTCCTCTTTTCTTCTCCAAATAAACTGAGTTTTTTAACCCTTTCAGGGGCAAGGTATTTCTGCTCCGAAAATGTTCAAATAGTTGATTCACACCACAATTTAAGAACAGATTTATTTGAAAATAATCAAGAGCTGTTTTTCGCGAATATTATAAAATCGAAATTGTACTAAAATTTTATTGGTGCCAGTTCAAAATTGGAACAGTAATATTATGTGTTTGCAGACTGCAAACACCGCCCCTGAAAGGGTTAATTGACTTCTTTTCATACCCTGCCCTTCATTATAATTACAGATTCACAGTCGCGAGATGCCACACGCGGCTAATTTTATGCTGCGACTTGTAACTTTCGGTGCTTAAGGGGGTGCGGGAAACAAAAATATTCAAATTTTATTAAACAGTTTTATTACATTAAAAATTCTGCTTAAAATTATGTTTAAAACCTTGTTTCTATTTTAACTGTAACAAGAAATATGATTTTTTTCTTTTTGGTTTCTTTTTAAAATCTAGTTTTCAAAGCAATCGTTTTCATAGAAATGACTTTCCGTGAAAATGCTATTTTTCTTCATGAGTTTTTTCACCATTTCTTGTATTTAAATTACTTTAACCCAATAACGGTTAAAAAAAACCTTTGTTTAAATTTGGAACAAGTCTTTTTCAATTGTTTTATATTAATTTTGCTTCAGCAAATTTCAAAACAAAAAAATTTATTTTGAAAATATGATTTTAAAAAATTACATTTTTTTTTTAATTTTACTTTAAATATTTTTTAATTTTATTCAAATTAATGCTTTTAAAATTCCTAAATCAGAATTAAAGCTTATATATTTCTGTTTATATAAATGAAAAGAAATTCTACAAATAATATTTGGAGTTATAACGATTTTAAATTACCCCACTTTTTAATAACTACTAAATTTAAAAATTAAAAAAAAAAACATTATGAGAAATTATGTCACGTGCTTTTGTTTCAAAATGATATGGTAAACCATCAGAAAAAAATTTCAAAATTTTAACTGAATAAATAACAATTACTTGATAATGTGTGCATTGTTGAGAGAATGTATTAAATTAAGTATTTTATTTCCGACAATTCCATTTTTGTTTAAACACATAGCCTACACTAGGCTCGGTAAAAAAATTTTCAATCTAAATATTAATTCTATAATATTGTTATTTACAGACCTCTTGCCCCCCCCCCCCCTTTTAATTTTTTTAAATGATTTTTTTTTCTTTTTTACACAGGGTGCAGTACGTAAATTTTATTGTGCATTTCTACTTTTACTTACCCATCATACGTAGTATAGGGTAAGTCTTGCAATCGTTTTGAAAATCGAAAAATTTTTTTGGACGGATTTACACGTTTTAGATAATGGAGATTCCGAAAAACATATTTTTAGAAAAAAAAATTTTGCCGTCCGTCTGTCTGTCTGTCTGTAAACGCTCTATCTCCCGAACAAATTGCGATAGAGACTTGAAATTCTGTATGTAGTTAGTATGTAAGAATGGGACGAACCCTATTTAATATCGGCGACCTCGATTATCCGGAACTATTTTTTTCGGACTTGCGAAAAATTCGTTCTGATGAAAGGTATATAAAAATTTTCGATTTTTTTTGTTCTAAGGAATGGACGTAAAAGGCAATAAAATAACACACATTTTGCATATAGAACGAAGTCGATCGGATTATTAGTTGCCGAGATATTTGTAATCTTGTTTTCCACATTCTTCGATTTTTCATGACCCTGTATTTCATTCAAATTTCAATTCAGAAGTATATTTTAATTGGAAATGAGACGCTTAATCCGACGCAGTCAATTGTTAGTTAATAGAATTATTATTTTTGGAGTTATAAGGATGTTTCTTTTACGCAGTTCGGTACTACTTGAGTAGTTTGGCGTTTTATATAATTTGTCGAAATTGGTACATCAGCAGTTCTTCAATATAGCATTACTATGTATATTAACAATATATAAATTTTGTTTATGAATTGCAATGCATTGTATAAATAGTTTCACATGTTTTATTTTCAAATACATATCCATGATGGGTAAGTATTACGGTGGCCCCCAACGACTAGTTTCAATTTTTTGTTACAGTTTTAGGCAGCTTTCATTAGAAAAAGTAAAAAGCTATCTATTGCAGCCGTCCGGAGAAAAGCACTTCCGGAAAATTTTGGTATATTTTCATCGATCATGACTCCCAGACCCCAAAACCACCCTCCGTTCAAATGTTGACATATATATGATTTTTGTCACGCTGTAACTATCGTATTTATGAACCGATTTGAATGAAACTTGGTATGTACATAGTACATAGAAATGGCTCGACCAAGTTCGTTGGGCAGTATCAGATGCAATCTTCAAAATAGTGTCCATTTAAGTTTATCAAAAATCTTTTAAATGTATAATGATGTACAAGGAAAAATTTAGAAATTGAGGAAAGATTCTAAAGTGTTTGATATTAATAATGAATTACGGAATACTTTTTGCTTTGTCTTTACCTTAAAAAGCGCCTGAGATATAGCAGTTTGGATTTTTAATGTGGATGACATTTTTTTTAAAATCAATTTGCCAGCGCCAACCCTGGTATATATTAATCAATTTCGATGTGAGTGTGCGCTTGTACATGAATTAAGATTTCGACCAAGCTCATTGGATTGTTTTATCCATTATGTTGTTTAAAAATGGAATATACTTCATGATATCGTGGAATTTGGAGACCCTATAAATCGCTTAAAATAAAACCAGCTTCAATAAAGGATGACTAATTTATAAAAATTCCCATTAATATTCAGTATTGACAAAAACGAGTATTCAATCTTATATAATCGGACTCCACTAATTTGAGCTTCGTATGTTTGAATAACATAACTTAATTTAAAATAAATAAATAAATAAATAAGGTATATGAAAGCTACCTTTTCCTCCCGGCACTGCCGGAAGGACTTTTTTATGTGCAGATGCTTCTACTTTGAAAGCAGTTCTGAAAATAAAACTATTTTCGCCTTAAGATATGGTTACAAAAGTTGAAAAAGTACAAACACACAACAATATATATCAATTTAAAATTTCACATCCAAAAAAAAGTAAAAATAAAAATACTAAAATACAAGTTAGAAATTTCTAAGAAATTTTCCCGTGAATTTAACATTAAATATTGGCATTTAGCCACGGGACTGGTGTAGGTTCTTAAGAGTCATGGGAAGTACCACACTAGTCATGGGAAGAAACGAACACACCAATGTAAATTCTATGGGAGCGTTATTTTATAATATTTAAAACCCATTAGTGCCTGGCGTCCCATTTTTGGGACAGTTTCAAAAAATTCAAGTAAACGCCTTTCACACCAGTAAAAAGGAGAAAAAATAAATACTTTCTTTCTCGAGACGAAGTCCTCGCTAAATTAAGATAAAAGTTATTCTCTCTTTTAAAGCGGTGGGAAAATGCAAAATTCGAATTTTAGCGAAGAAAATAATTCAGGCACAAATGGGTTAACATGGATATAAATATTGTTCAGTAATTTCTGTGTAGGATAACTGAGGGCGATGTACCTGCGGTAGTTTTTTAATTTTTAGATTTTAGTTTTTGACATTTTTTTTTGTTTTCCTTCACTTACAGAACTGGTTTGGAAATTGAAACTACCCAAATATATATAAAAAATCTATAACTAAAATAGGAAAATGAAAAGTAGCCCAGTAGATCATCTTCATCTATTGTATGTATATATATATATATATATATATATATATATATATATATATATATATATATATATATATATATATATATATATATATTAAAAACAAAGCGAGAAAATTGAAAATAACGGTCCCATAGGATTAATATTAGCATTCTTGTTACTTCTTGTGAATATTGAAATAACCTCTTAAGATGATTTTGTGAAACCATTTCTACAAATTACTTTTGTATTTTCTTTAATAATTTATTTTAATGCTTATACCCATGTTGAATGAATCTTTTTCTTTAAGGTACTTGATGTTGGTCAATCCTGTGTGTGGTACAAACTACAAATAATCAATTGGTGGATAATCAAAATACAGCAAAGTGGGCAAAACTATTGGAACTTGTATATAAATGTAAATGACACACTGTGTAGAAGAAAATAAATTGTATACATAAATATTATAACTATGCACCATGATACAGTGTATTAATGTAATTTAATCGTTGTAATAAATATATTTTTATATTTTAATTGCTGGTTTTAAATATGTCTGAATCATAATGATATTAATTTATTTTGTAAATGTTCTAAAACATTTATATTTGTAAATTTAATATGATTCTCAAACCCTCTCCTTAACAATGCAAAGTTTTTATACAATTTTAAACTTATTTTTAAGCATGAATGTATAAATTTAGTCTTGACTATTTAAATATTTGGAAGGAAAATACATTTTTCATTTTTATTAACTTTTTTTCGCGTTATAAGCAATTTTGCCCACGTTTTTACTTTTCTTGATCTGTAGGGAGAATTAAAGTTTGTTATTAAGATTATAAGCTATAAATTACATATCAATTCTTGCAAGAATAATATAATAGCACATTTCCATTAAAAAAATTAAAAAGTGGTGATTTGTTAGACAGTGACATTCTTAAACTTTTAAATGAATGTAAGAAATTTTAGATTTGTATGTTGAGAAAATAAAAATAAAAATCCTAATTTCCAAGTAAGTAACAAGAATATTAATGTATATGTATAATTTTAACCACTTTTATTAATTTTACTTTATTTTTTGAAAGTGTATGTGATTTGTATTCTCTTCACGCCCTTCTGATCCTTTAGTTTTTATAATTATGTCTGTGAAACAACAAAAGAAGTGTGAAATAATTTTTCGGCAGTCAGTACTCTTGAATTATTTGTTAATATTTAATAAAATTTAATAAATTGTTACTATTTAATAAAAATAATATAAGATCTATTAATTTTTTTCAGTTTTAATAATTTATAGAAATGTAAGAAAAAAATTTAATATTAGCATTTTATTTTATCAGAGATCATCTCACATTATCATAGCAGTCACAAATGTAAACACTTTTTTGTGATTTTTTTTTTAATTCTCTAAGTGCATACTACTTTTATAGCATCTTTATACCTCTATTTTAAAATAATAATTTTCGTTGTATATTTAAACCTGAAATGTGACAGCAGTAACTATTTTAAAATAGTGGTATAAAAAATAAATGTAGAAAAGGTGTAGTAATTGGCAGCTATGTGAGTGTAATTCAAATTCATTGTTTTTAGTTACATTTTACCATAATTTTTTTTAACAATTGTACGTAATGACAAAAAACAAAAAGAAAAAAAATATTCATTAAGAAATACAGAAAATCTAATATTTATAAAAAAATAATATATATTGTTTTTTACCAGCACACATATCTTTGCACAACTTGATGATCTACAAATGGTTTTATTAAAATTTTTATCAAAATATTTAAATGTATCCTCACATATCTAATATTTCTCGCCAAAATAAGTTTTTATAATAAGAGTAAGACTTGTGCTTACCATGTATATTCGTCGATTTTGATTACAGAATAACACATAAGAATATCCTATGTTTGACAGGATAATATAAAACAAAAAAGGACTGTAAAGAGAAACTTGTTTGTTTTAAAATAGGCAATGGGTATGACAAGAGTTTAAAATGACTATGTTTTAGAAATGATGATTGGTAAGTGTTATCCATTATAAGCAATATAAATTTCTAGACAATATCTGAAATATATCATCCCCTAACATATTATGTCTAGTGGAAGCGGCTACCTCTGCTTGAGACAATCTTGAGACAAGACCTACACTCATTCTCACCTCAAGAGAGTAATTCAGGTGGAAGTAGCAATTCTCCCACAAGACGATGCAGTCGTGATGATAGATTCCAGACATCGTCTTGAAATGTATATTGCTCGCAATGGAGGACACTTACCAGAAGTCATTTCTGAAAAATAGTCATTTTAAACTCTCGTCATATCTATTCTACAGGGTGGTCATAAAAAAACTTTGCCGATATACGGAGCTCTAGCGGCCAGTCCGCTCAGCCGATCGAAATGAAATTTCAGATATAGCTATTCAGAGGTATGAGCTCGAGATTCTGTGAACGGCAACAAAATGGCGCTCACGGTTACGGTTATAGTTACAGAAACTCGAAAATTTCCAATGGCAACACCCATGTTTTTTCATCGCAAAATGCTCAGCGCATGCGAAAACCCTAAAAAACGTTGGAACCATACGTGTACCGCAAGAAACGGACATGTTATGCACGCACAAAAACCGTTCTGGGAATCCTCCCCGCCATAGAAAAAACTCGATTGGGGCGCAAGGAGCCATTTGCATACGACGCAGAGTCAGTACACTAATCTCTGATTACAATACAGATCGGAGAAACTAAAACTTTTATTTTGGTTACACATTTTCCACATGGGTGCTGTGCCTGTGATGGCACCCATGTGGAAAATGTTTTAATAAAAGTTTTAGTTTCTCCGATCTGTATTCTAATCAGAGATTACTGTACTGACTCTGCGTCGTATGCAGATTTCCTCCTTGCGCCCCAATCGAGTTTTTTTTTTATGGGGGAAGGATTCCCAGAACGGTTTTTTGTGCGTGCATAACATGTCTGTTTCTTGCGATACACGTACGGTTCCAACGTTGTTTAGGGTTTTCGCATGCGCTGAGCATTTTGCGAAGAAAAAAATGGGTGTTGCCATTGGAAATTCTCGAGTTTCTGTAACTTTAACCGTAACCGTGAGCGCCATTTTGTTGCCGTTCACAGAATCTCGAGCTCATATCTCTGAATAGCTATATCTGAAATTTCATTTCGATCGGCTGAGCGGACTGGCCGCTAGAGCTCCATGTATCGGCAAAGTTTTTTTATGACCACCTTGTATATTTTTAACAAATAAGTTTCTCATTAGAGTCGTTTTTGTTTTTTTTAACCTGTCAAATGTGGGAGGGTTTTTTTTTTGGATCATCCTGTATTTTTACGGTATATATACCGTATATTTCATTTACGGTACACATACTGATTACAAATGTGTTTACGGTACATATACCGCACATTTAATTTACGGTATATATGTTGTATAAATATTTTTTACGGTACATATGTCGTACATTTAATTTACGGTATCTGTGCTGTAAAAATATTTTTTACGGTACATATACCATATATTTAATTTACGGTATATATGCTGTAACGATATTTTTTTAAGGTACATGTACTTTAAATACTTTACGGTACATATACCGTCCAGTTAAATTACGGTACATATACTTTAAATATTTTACGGTACATATACCACAAAATATTTAAATTTATGTTCAGTTAAATTACGGTACATGTACTTTAAGTATTTTACGGTATATATACCGTCCAGTAAAATTACGGTAAAAGGAAGTGTCACAAAGTTGACGGTATAACCACCGTGATTCGAGACCAAAATTTTTTACAGTGTAGGCAACAATATGAGAAATTCATTTCCCTTTTTCTCAAAATAAATCGCTTTTAAACTCACAATTTAAATTTGTTTACGTAAAATTGACGAAAAATACACTTTCAAATACACTCATACAAGATTATGCAAGCAATATTTATCAAAGGAGAAACATTTTGAAGTTCTAAAGTGTACGGAAAAAATCTTTTAAAGGATACAAAGGACTTTTTAAAGCTTATTTCATTGTTTGAATATCTTTAACCTTGTACCTAGGTTTGTGGGTGATACTAACATCATATCAACGTAGGTAATAACATGGAGAATTCATTCCTTTTTTGCAAATTAAATCGGTTCTACACTGTAAAAAATTTTGGTCTCAAATCACGGTGGTTATACCGTCAACTTTGTGACACTTCCTTTTACCGTAATTTTACTGGACGGTATATATACCGTAAAATATTTAAAGTACATGTACCGTAATTTAACTGAACATAAATTTAAATATTTTTTAGTATATGTACCGTAAAATGTTTAAAGTATATGTACCTTAATTTAACTGGACGGTATATGCACCGTAAAATATTTAATGTATATGTACCGTAAAAAAATATTCTTACAGCATATATACCGTACATTAAATTTACAGCATAAATACCGTAAATTAAATGTAAGGTATATATACCGTAAAAATATTTATACACCATATATACCGTATTTTAAATATACAGTATATATACCGTAAATTAGATAAATGGTATATGTACCGTAAATTAAACATACGGTATATGTACCGTTAATTAAGTATATGGTATATATACCGCAAAAATTATTTATGCTGTATATATACCGTAAATTAAATGTATGTTATATGTACCGTAAAGGCATTTGTAATTGGTATATATGCCGTAAATTAAATATACAGGGTGGTCATAAAAAAAACTTTACCGATATATGGAGCTCTAGCGGCCAGTCCGCTCAACCGATCGAGTTGAAATTTCAGATATAGCTATTCAGAGGTATGAGCTCGAGATTCTGTGAAAGGCAACAAAATGGCGCTCACGGTTACGGTTATAGTTACAGAAACTCGAAAATTTCCAATGGCAACACCCATTTTTTTATCGCAAAATGCTCAGCGCCTGCGAAAACCCTAAAGAGCGTTGGAAGCGTACGTGTATCGCAAGAAACGGACACGTTATGCACGCACAAAAAACTGTTCTGCGAATCCTCCCCCCCATAGAAAAAACTCGATTGAGGCGCAAGGAGGAAATTTGCATATGACACAGAGTCAGTACACTAATCTCTGATTACAATACAGATCGGAGAAATTAAAACTTTTATTTTGGTTACACATTTTCCACATGGGTGCCATCTCCATTAATTGCCTGTGATGACATCCATGTGGAAAATGTGTAATCAAAATAAAAGTTTTAGTTTCTCCGATCTGTATTGTAATCAGAGATTAGTTTACTGACTATGTGTCATATGAAAATTTCCTCCTTGCACCCCAATCGAGTTTTTTTTACGGGGGGGGGGGGGGGGGAATTTGCAGAACGGTTTTTTGTGCGTGCATAATATGTCCGTTTCTTGCGATACACGTACGGTTCCAACGCTCTTTAGGATTTTCGCATGCGCTGAGCATTTTGCGATGAAAAAATTGGGTATTGCCATTGGAAATTTTCGAGTTTCTGTAACTATAACCGTAACCGTGAGCGCCATTTTGTTGTCGTTCACAGAATCTCGAGCTCAAACCTCTGAATAGCTATATCTGAAATTTCATTTCGATCGGTTGAGCGGACTGGCCGCTAGAGCTCCGTATATCGGCAAAGTTTCTTTTTATGACCACCCTGTATGTTATATATAACGTAAAAATACAGGATGGCTCAAAAAACCTCCCACATTTGACAGGATAAAAACCAAAAAGGATTGCAGAGAGAAACTTATTTGTTCAAAAATATGCAATAAGTATGACAAAAGTTTAAAAAGGCTATCTCTTTCAAATTATATCTGGTAAGTATTCTCCATTGGGAATAATACACAGTTCAAGAAGATGTATGAAATCCACACCCACTGATGTAACTCTTGTGGAATACTTGCTTATGATAGCACCTGCTTATGTAGATCTTATGTCTGAAGAGCAATTCAAGCAGAGGGCGTAGCTTTGACAAGATATATGTCTGGTGATAAGAGATTTCATCTGTTGTCTTGAAATGTATATTGCTTACAATGACCAACACTTACCAAACACCATATCTAAAACATAATCATTTTTAGATTCTTGTCATACCTATTGTATATTTTAAAACAAACAAGTTTCTATCCCTAATCTTTTTTGTTTTATATTATCCTGTCAAATGTGGGAAATTCTTATGGATAATTCTGTAATCAGAATCAGTGAATATACAGGAAGAGCTCAAAGTCTTACCTTTATAAAACTTACTATGTGGAAAAATATTATTCGATATACGTGTGGATACATTTAAAAATTTTTACAAAACTTTAAAAATCCACTTGAAGGTTATCAATTTGCATAAAGATACGTCTACTCATAATGGAAAATATCTTGTAATAAAATTCAATTACACTCTAACATCTGTAAGTATATACTAAAATCTTTTTTTCTTCATAAATTTTCTGTATTTGTCTCGATAGATGTTTATTTGTTATAATGTGCAGTTGTTGAAGTAAAAAAAATAGATTAAAAAATGTTTTGTGATCTAAAATGCAATTAAAAACAATGAAGAACACATTTATTTATCTGCCAACTTCTACAATTATTTATACTTATCTTATATCACTATTTTAAAACTGTTATTTTTGTCATATTCCATGTTTGAAAGTAAAGCGAAAATTGTTATTTTAAAGTAGCAGTATAAAAAGGATATAAAAGTTAAGGATATAAAGTATGTCGCAGTTATGCAATTAGAGGATTAAAATTAATAAACAAACATATGTTATAACAAAAGATCTTATATTAGTATCTGGGCAGTAAGAAAAAAATGCTAAAAACGATATTACTCCGCTGTGATCAATAATTTCGCAACTAACAGTAACACATTTATGTGTTTGTATATTTATGAAAGGATACCTAAAGTAAATTTCTTTGCACTGGAAATTCAGATTAAAATTTTATCATAAATCTCCCAAATGAATTTTTCGAATCCATCTATATGTTTTGATATAAATATGATTTTATACGTTTAAAGGGATTTATGTTGTAAAAATATTACATAATTATTTTCCAAATAAGATTGACATTGAATTCAATTTGTAGCAATTTTTATAAAGGAAACTTACAGCATAAGAACAAATTTTTTTTTGTATACAGTGAAATTTTAATTTGCTTCAAAATTATTATTATTAAAAAAAATAATGTTGTTTTCATAATAGAAGCAGCTTTAATAATCAAAAAATGACAGTATAATATGCAATAATTTTAATTACTCAATGATAAAATAACATTCACATACGTGCATTAAATCATAAACTGATTTTCTTAAAATTACACTGCAAAAAATCTATCTTCAGTCTTACGTAATCCATTAGCAATTACATCGCACAAAGTTACATGATTAAATTAAAGAAATAAATATTAAAACATTCTTATGTTTAACTTAATATTTCAATGCCTGCATATTACATGAATTTAATACTAAAAGAGCAATAAAAAATTTATGAAACATGCATAAAGATTTCAAATAGTAAGTAATTTTACATAATACAGAAAATGCCTCGTTAAATCAAAAAAAGCAAAAACTAATGCAAACAGTATGTATGCTGAAAATAGTGTTCATAATATTTATCGAATAAATAAATACAACTTTTTAAAAGCAACGATTTCCAAATGTTATTTTCTATTGTCTATAATATTTTTTGAATTTCTGTTGTTTACTTCTTACTTAGGCATGAGAATTTTCCGCGTTTTTCCCCACCAGTATAATCTTAGAGAAAATGTTATTTTACTCAATCGAAAAATGCTGCGATTTAACAGAACAATATTTTGTCTAATATTATACTGGTATGAAAAAACGCGGAACACTCTCATCCCTATTACTTCATCTTATTTCTTATTTCTTCTGTTTATTTCAAAATTATTCAAGAATGTATTAAAAAGTTGATTTTGAGAATAGTGTTAAAATTCATCAATGCACAATAGTAAAATTAAATTTTTTATTACACCAATAAAAATCGTAAACAAATAAAAGATGCAAATTCAATCTATGTGTATACATATTTTACAATGGTTTTGTATTATATAAAATTATTTTATAATCAAAAACAAAAGATAAAGAACTTTTAAAGTGGAAAAAATTCATAACATGAGGATACAAAAACAAACTAATGCAATTAGAAACTATAATTCTAACTATGTTGTTACAATCTATGTAACAATAAAATAAAACAACAAAATGCACAATTGGAAATATTAATTTTACATCACGTGATACAAGTTTCCAAATGAATACACACACTGTATCAATGTCATAAAAAATCAAAACGAAAATAGCATAGCGGAGCATCTATGGGGAAAAAACTAATGCAAATTTAAATTATCTCTAGTTTTATTTTATAATAGATGTATGTCACATGAAGTTTTTTCATATTCAAAATAAAAAAGTGAAACAAATTTGAAGAAAATAGAACTTATAATACAGTTATTGACTTCAAACTAACCGAAATAGAATCTGTAGGAAATAGATTCTAAACCTTATTTAATATCCATGCATATTATATATATATATATATATATATATATATATTTTAATTTAAGACTAATACACAAAAAAAAAAACTTTTGCAGTACACAGTTACTGACTATAAAGTAATGCAGATTCAAACTCTATTTTTAGCTTTATTACCTTCAACAAATAAAAACATGTTCAATCTTGTTTGACATTCATGCATATCGCATAAAATTTCAGAATAAGAGCAATGATACAAAATATTTGTGATTAATTCTACACAAAATACATACAAAATTACATCAAAAACGATAAGTGCTGCAGTTTTAAAATTAGATTCCATATAATATATGTGTGATTGTTTGGAAATTAGCGAACATGAACTGTTAGCTATTTTAATATTTTTAACAAAAAAGTTTACAAATTATTTGTTTAATATATAGACATTGTTTATTCAAATTAGCCCATTATTTTGAAAAATTAATTAAAAAAGACATTTATTTTAAAATTTTATATCTCTGAGTATCACTGCCTGACATGTAACAATTATACTTTTAAATACAAAAATTATTTTTTCTTACTAATATACTTTTACATTCATTGTCTCTAACTTCTGTCTTTTAAAATGAAAACATGAAGTACTATTTATATGTTTCAATCAACTTTTTTTCAGACCCATTCCATTCTTTTTTTCAAAAAGTTTGTCATTCAATTCAAAAATATTTCAAAGCATTCCCTCACTCATTATTAATTCAGAATGTTTCAGCTAGATGTAAATAATTAACAAGTAGAAATACTACATATGTATTCAGTACTTGTTTTAACCTAATTGTAAAATACTTCTAAACTATCTTGAAGATATTCTGCAGTATATAATGAAGAATTTAATAAGCATAAATGTTTAATAAATGAAAATATTCAGATATCCCCATTCTCTCATTCAAATTTGTAAAGTTAATTTACACATTAATAATATATCAATATGCAATTAATTTTTCCTAAAGAGATGAGAGACATCTTCTCTATGATTAAAAGTGTTTTGAACTAATAATGTTAAATTTATCATTCTCCCATTTTATCGCTCATTTCTCCCATACAAAATCTATGGAATATATATATATTTTTTTAGTATTAGGTGTGACGTCTGTTTTTTCTCTATTAAGCAGCTACTTAACATATTGCTGCAAAAAATCAGAAATTTCTGACATGATTATTTATTTATTATGTCACTAATATAAAAATCGCTAATTTTTGTATAAACCTCCATGTACAGTAAAATAAGTTTAAAAAAGGCACCAAATTGAATGTTAATATACAAATACAAAGCACAAACCAAACACAACCTGCAAATTGTTACAATCCATATTATCATATTCAAATATTCAAAATGAAATTGCATGGAAAGCAGTTTTAAAAATATGGTAAAAACAATAATGCTGTTATATAAAATAATAAATTTTATGAAATGAAAATTAATGTAAATGAAGTGGTGCAGAACGGGTAAATTTTAATGTTAAATTTAAAGTCATTGCATACAATTTTAGTTGTGAAAAGAATCTTTGAGGGAAAAAAAGCAAATTAGCAAGAGTTTTGTTTTTAACAGTAACATACTACGGTATAATCTCAAAAATCCGGAATTCCTAAACCCAGCTTCAAAATTGTAATTTCTCTCTTTTAATAATGCCAGCAAGATTGAGGAAATCAAATACTGAGGAGCTCAAAGATTAAGGAAGAGAAAAACAAAAAAAGTTTTGAAAATTATTTGAAAAATCATAAACTTGGTTACAGTTAAAAGCTGATTTAGAAACAAATACGTTTTACTGAAACATATATTCATAATCTGTATTTAATATAAGGAACTCTAGTTGCAAAATAATATAAAAGTAAAAAAAAACCTACTATGATTTTTCAGAAATTAAAGGAGAAATGACTGCACTGTTTTTCGAATTTTTTTAGCATAAACTTCAAATAAAGTAAATTATTTTTTTTCCTTTCTCTCCCTTAATTATTTCTTCATTATAAATTAAATTGTGACTAAAAGTGCCATTAAAAATTTCGCAAGCAGTTGTAATCATTCTTCATAAATTTGGCTTTATATTGGTCCTAATGAAACTGGATTTTCGAAATTAAATTGCAAAAAATTTTCACTAATAAACAAAATCAAAATGTTGAAGCAAAAGTTTTAAGAAAACACAGTATTGTACAAATACAAGATTAAAACAGAGAATACTGAGATTTTTAATTAAAAAGCAAACGTCTGATAAGGACTTTATAATCATGTAAAACAAAAATAAATTAATAAACGCTACGAACCAAACTCATATCGGAAATAACAATATTATAAATTTACCAATGATTTTTTTTGCATCGAATTCTTATTAGAAATTAAACTAAAAATAGCACATCGATTATATAAAGCAGCTGATGTTAAGTAAAATCTATGGTTACAAATATATTAACTTTAAAATAAAAAATCTAAAAAATTTAAAAAATGAAGGACAACAGAATTTAATCAACCACTCTCTCTACCACCTCTCCAACAATTTACTTCTATAAACATTATCTTGCAGATGTGCTACATAAGATTACTCATAAAGGAAATATAATTTGTTCTCATAATTCTCAGTAGCATGACTATAAGAGATTAATTTGAAATACTCAGAAAAAATCCATTAGAACAAAAAATATTTTATATCACGGCTAGATAAATCTGATAATTTCTACATGTTCTTTCAGCATGCTATGAAAATAATTAGATGATCAAACTGAAAAGGCACATACATAAAAGCTTGCTTCTTAAATTTATGTTGCTGCTTACTCTTTAAAGCTCAGAAAATTAAAATGTCTTTATATAGATTGTCCTAACCTATAAATGTTATACAGAAAACAGTTATGAGTTACAATCATCAGTGAAGAATAATATTTCTTGAAATCTTTGAGCGAACGCCACAAGTTTAGGATGGGTAGACATACATTTTCCACCTTTCTTTCTCTGTACTTTTGATCCACTATGAGGATTTATTCCAAATACACATCTAAAAATTGAATATAAAAAGATACTCAATAAAGTGTACAAAAAAAATACTCAATAAAAAAATATTATCAGAGAGAATCCTTAAAAAAATCTATTTGTCATCAGGAAAGATGAAATTATACATTTTTTTAAAAACTGTATTTAAGAAACCTGAACTCAAAAAACACATTTTCACTTTAAAATTAAGAACTTGGTAAAAAAAAATACGACAAAATTTCTAAAACTTTTTCGAAAAAACTTCTGCATGCCTCGAAAAAATCTATTAAATTTACTTAGCATAAATGAGTTTATAAATGTCTCTTCATATTAGCAAAAAATAAAAATATAACTTACAAAACAATGTTTCTTTCTAATTAGTAAATTATTTTGTGCCATTTTATAAGGTTGCCGGTTTTTAAACATAAAAAAAGACCTTTTTTTGTTTGCCTGTTTTAACTACTTACAAAAAGCCGGATTTTTTTAAAAGTTGGTTTACTAATTAATGCGGCTAAATTGAACTAAATCTAAATCAATTAACTTTTAATACCCTCATAAATATTTTCTAATAAAAAATTTTTAAATTTCTATTAAATTTTGTCAAATAAATAAGTCTTTATAACTGACAGAAGGCAACTCTGGAGGCATTATGTCTAGCAAAAAAATAATATTGAAAAGAGTATACAGTCGGCTCTTGTTAATTCGAAATCGGATAATTTGAATCTTCACTTAATTTGAACTAAACATGAAGTCCCAAAGTTTTCAGTGGCAGAATAACGTTAAAAACTTTCATTAATTCGAATTCATTTTTTCTTGACTTCGTTTAATTCGAACTAGCGATAATTCCGATTTTTTATTTTACTTTTCTCTCACAAGGATTTCTGAACATTTGAATAAATTTCGATCGATTTTTGTGAAAATCGTTCCGAACGACTACACATATTATCTAATGCATTTGATATCCACTTTCTTAGTGCCCCGTCTGTCCATCAATTACACCTCAAATTTTTCTTCCATTGTGCTTGTTTCAAATCATTTAATTAGTTTATGTATTTATACATTCTAATTTATTATTAAGTCATATCCTAATGATAAGAGACGAAATATATTTTAAAAACACTATAACATTAATTTCTTGTAACAGTACCATATTAAGCATGTTTTTGTTTCATATTTCCCATAATTCGAACTTTGGATAATTCAAACATTTCTTGTGGTCCCGACAAGTTCGAATTCACGAGAGTCGACTTAATTTATATTCCAAACTACCGTGTTTAAAAATTCTATAACACATAACTTTACACATCCTATACATTTTATAGATTATATTTAATTAAGCAATGCAAAGTGTAGCACATCAAAATATAAATTTAAAAAGCTTGTTGCTATGCATATCCATGCATATTCTATTTATAATTACGGTGTTCTTACGGGTCAAGAAAAACCTGGAAAAAAAGGAAAAGTTAAGAAACTCAAAATTTAAGCAAAAAAGCCTAAGAAATGTTTTAATATTTGAAGCGGTCATAGAAATTTTTAAGTACGAATATCCATCAAATTCCTGATTATCACTGTAAGTGAAGAAATTTTGAACTGATTATTCATCCAAACTAAAATTTTTATATAAAATTTATCTAAACTATATAACATTAGCATACAATGTAAAATAATTAATAATCTGGAATTAATGCAGGTTTGTACATTTTTAGTGTTCATTTAGATTAAAAATGTCCTTACGACGTGTTTTGCAACAATATAGAAGCCACATTTTTATATTGAAAAGTCAGGCATATTTTGGGGAAAAGGTCATGATAAACCTGGAAATTCCAGGGAAGTTTTTCACCAAAATTGTGTAGGAACCCAGACAATATTGCTTTTAATAGTAAGAAATGATGTTTTTACTATATGACTACATATGATTTTAAATGTTTATAAGAAATAAAATAAAACTTTTGTATATTAATAGCTGTTAAAATTAGTTAAATAATAAAACTTGCAATTAAGTAATCATTGTTTTTCTTACTTTTATAAAGCACTACAATTCCTTTAAACAATTGGGGAGGGGGGAAGGTCAGTGTAAACCGAATAAAGCAATTGTAATGACCCTTATGAAATTCAGCTGATATGTTTGCAATTCTGACCTCAAATCACTAAAAACTCAATTTAGATTTATTCTAGCATTAATGTCTTGATTTTTGAGAAATTGGCTGTTATTAAATTCAATCAATTAAACATGAAGATAAACTAAGAAAAAACACTTTAAAATACTTAGTTTATAATTACAACACTTCATTTCATAAAAACCATTTATGACCAAAAACGGTCAATTTTGTCCATAAAAATCGAAAAAAAAAAAAAAAAAAAAAAAAAAAACCGCTAGAACTGCTTTTTTTTATTGCTAATGGCAATTCTGGTTCTACTAGTATTTTTCACGATTAATGCAGAAATATTTAGTATGTAATATATATATATATATATATATATATATATATATATATATATATAAAGGGTGTTTCTAAATTCATGGTACAAACTTTAAGAGGTGATAGTACACATCAAGACAAACAATATTAAAAGGAAAACTAAGGGTGCCAAACGTCTTCCGAAGGAGATGGGCGATAGGTGCCAAAAAAGTTGAGGGTCCAAAAATTCAAATGATTATAAAAAACAGAAAAATTGGTCGATTCGTTTGCGGTTTTCATTTAAACTATTCTTTATGTCAGTATTGTCTTGAAAAAAAATTATAAAGATAAATTTCAAAAAATTCTGATAGAGGGCGCTTTAGACTTTGGAGTAACGAACAACTATTTTTTACTATTATTTTTTGCATCTCATAAACTTTTTTAGAAGCTTAGACATAAACTTAAATTTTGCGACGAAAATCTGAATTGTTAGGAGTGGTTGAGTAGCGCAAAGTGAACTGTGTTCAGTGGGGATGGGGAGGTGCGAATTTCAAATGATTATAAAAAACGAAAAAATTAGTGGGTTTTTGCTAAAATGATTCTTTATGTCAATATTTCCTTGAAAATAAATTTTAAATATACTTTTCAAAAAATTCCGTCAGAGGGCGCCTTGAACTTTAGAGAAACCAACAACTATTTTTAACCGTTATTTTTTGTATCTAATTGAATTCTTGTAAAAATTCAAACTTAAATTTTGAGCTCAAAATCTGCATCGTTGTGAGTAATTAAGTAGCGGAAAATTGAATTGTGTTCGAGGGGTGGGGAGGGTAACTTTTCAACTCCTGAACACAGTTCAGTTTGCGCTTCTTAACCCCTCCCATCGATTTAGAATTTGAGCTCAAAATTTAAGTCCAAGCATTTGCAAGCATTTAATTAGATACAAAAAATAACGGTTAAAAATAATTGTTGGGTACTCTAAAGTTTAAGGCGCCCTCTAACGGAATTTTTTGAAGTTTATCTTTAAAATTTATTTTCAAGGAAATATTGACATGAAGAATAGTTTTAGCGAAAACCAACCAATTTATCCGTTTTTTTTTTATAATCATTTGAAATTTGAACCTCCCCACCCCCATTAAACACAGTTCATTTTGCGCTACTTAACCACTCCCAATGATTCAGATTTTCATTTCAAAATTTAAATTTATGTCTAAGCTTCGAAAAAAAAAAAAAAATATGAGATGCAAAAAATAACGGTAAAAAGTAGTTGTTCGTTACTCCAAAGTCTAAAGCGCTTTCTATTGGCATTTTTTGAAATTTATCTTTATAATTTATTTTCAAGACAATACTGACATAAAGAATAGTTTTAGTGAAAACCGCAAACGAATCGACCAATTCTTCTGTTTTTTATAATTATTTGAATATTTGGATCCTAAACTTAAATGGCGCCTATGTCCTTCGGAAAACGTTTGGAACCCTTAGTTTCCTATTTAATATAGTTTGTCTTGATGTGTACTATCGCCCCTTAAAGTTTGTATCATGAATTTAGAAACACCCTGTATATATATATATATATATATATATATATATAATATATATATATATTTACCATTGTGAAATATTTGAATGCGTCAGCATTATGATAATAATTGGCCAGACAGGACTTAGTAAATACTTACCTTTGCATAAATACCAATGTTATTTTTAATTCATCAGGATATCTGATGTAAAAAAAAAAAAAAAAAAAAAAAAAAAAAAAAAAACTGCAAATAAATTAGTTAAATCCCCGGTTCTTGATAACTTCGAATTTACGATCGTTTTGTCAATTATCAACATATAAGCAGAGCTGCCAACTTCTACGCCTTTTTAAATCGTATAAACCTGTTTGAAACCACATTTTTTTTAAAGTAAAATATATGTCAAATGTATTTTGTGTCATGCATTAGAATATATACTGTCAATTACTGAATAAAATTTCTGATTCTAATATGTTTATTCGATCTCAAATAGGCGTAGAAGTTGGCAGCCATGTATAAGTATCAGCAGTCAGCTGATCAGTGCCTGAAAAACAAAGAAGTTTGGTGATAATAATGCGTAAATAAGGATTATAATAACTAAAAGAAATATTAAAATTAGTTATACCTTTACATAATAAACTTAAAAGTAGCCAGATATATATGGAACTCTCAAAATATTGAATGCCAGCATTAACATCCGGTATTATTTAAAAATCCGTTCCTTTTTTATTTATTTCATTTATATAAGCTCAAAAATAAAACGATAAAAATAAAAACCTTTATTTAAAACTCTATAAGCTCTTTCTATGCAAGTATTTTTGTAACGATCGATTCTTTTTCTCTTACTTATTTATTTATTTATTTTTTTATTTTTTTTTTATTATTTTTTTTTTATGAAATAGTTTTTAGCTGTTGTCAGAAATTCACTCTTTTTTTAATTCCAATTTCATAAATTTATTATTGATAAAGTAAAATGAGAAAATATCGTATTGACTACTTATTATTTTACTTCGAGGCGTCTGATTTATTTGATTATTGTGCTTATTTTATATAAAAATGTGAATAATTTGATTAGATGAAGGAAATTACGTCATTGAAAATTATATAAGATTTAAATATTATTTTAAAATAAATTTTTTTATGCAAGATATAAGCTTGATTTTTAAACTCACTGTACTTAATGATTTGCAAGTATTAGCTTAAGAAAAGTCATTTAAAGCTTTTTTTTTTTTTGTTGTTGTTGTTGTTTATTCATAAGAGAAAATAACTATAGAAGCTTTCTGAATTATTATTTCAACAATTTTATGTAATTTTAAACATTTACAAAATTAAAGGTTTTAATGAATGATTTAAAGAAAATCACTTGATTAATAGTCATGGTTTAATCACTGACTTAACCCATTTGATTAAAATCATTGACACGCTAGGTGATCATCAAGCTGATTTATAATTTATAATATGAATAATTTTCACACAAAATTAAATTTCAATATATATTCATAATATCGTATGTTACATAAATTAAAATCTTAATTATAAAACAAATTTTATGTTTTGAAAACACAATATTCAACAAAAGTTGTCAATGATCAAATTTTGCCCTGATTTATAGATTTTGAAATCAATACCAACACAACTCTAAAAACTTTATAAATATTTATTAGTACCGTTACTGTTACTCATAGTTCTTCAAAATTATGACCTTAAATAAAGCTACATACTAAATCATCCATTTTTAATAAAGAGCTTGGTTAAAACAAATAAATAAAAATCCCAGGTGACAGATAATTCAGAAGTGAAAAAAATCTCAATCTTGGCGTTCAAAGACTCATGCATTCCAAAACAAAAGAGCCACGCAGTACGTATTTTTTTTTTTATTCAGAGCTTCATAACATGAGCGTTTACGCTACTAGACTCAATTATCCCAATTAGTCCTTGTTTTATTTATTACTGCAATCTGACGTATATGCTTAATCCTATATTTAATTAAACCTGACGTTATTGTTTTAATATAATGCAATCATCATTTTGCAGCATCAACAATTGCATCTTTCTGTTTAGGTGTTAAATTTCAATTGAATGAAGTTTATTTTCAAAGAGATTTTGAAAGGACTGTTCTTCTGATAGGAATAAAATGTGTAATTCTTCTATAATTTTTTAACTGTCATTGATGGAACAAGGCATTTTGTTTCTAACAAAAGTGTGAATAACGCAATCTCTTTTGTCGTATTCATTTTCAAAGTCAAATTATCTTGATCATCATTTTCATTTTCCACATAATTGTTAATTTCCGAACTTACATTTTGAAAACTATTATCAATATCAGTAATTTTTTCTAATTTTTCTGACAGAAATGCAGAAGCAATAGATTTTGAATCATAGTTTTTATGACACCGTGAAATATGGGATTTAAAAGAAGATACATTTTTAAAAGATTGGAAACAAGATTTAAAGCAACATCTAACAGTGTGATTGTTTCTTATATGTTCTTTTAAATGAGATATTAAGAGGCGCGCAGATTTAAATGTTTTCTTACACAGTGGTTTATTGCATTTCAAATTTAATAGGTCTTTATCTCTAATTACCTGATGCCTCAAATATGAGTGGTATCGTGACATATGCTGCCGAAATGCATAGTATGATGTGAAATTTGCTTGACATTTGCGTACACCACATGGAAATTTAAAATTATGTATATTCCGATGAATACGCATATGCATCACATATTTATTTTGAAAATGTGTTTGAAATTTGCAATTCGTGCAATAAAACATTTTTAAATTAAAGGTATGCAAAAAATTTAAACAATTATATTCTTGATTATTCTAAAGTGCTGCGCATGCAAAATGAAATTATGTTAAGTGACTTTTCTCAAAATGTGTCGATGATTGAAGAAATTCCTGAGAGATACTTATTCAATTTTACATTATTTTCTTTCTTCATGCATTAGCTGTTTTATATATGAATCACCTACAAAAATATTTTCAAAAATTAGAAAATTACAAATTTTTATTCTTTCTACGCTTGAAAAAGTTCAGAATATAAACTCTCAGTTTTCACCTCTCTCCCAAATATTAAGTTTCCGTTTTCCAAACTTACTTAAAAATCATATTTAAGTAAGTCATGCTCATATTTATAAATGCTTAAAAAATCTTTTATCTAGCCCTGTATATGTTAGTTAGCATTTGTAAATGCTCATAATATATTTTTAAAAAATTGTTAAACTTAAAATTGCATATCGTAGCTGAAAGAACGCTTCTAACAATTAGGATTAATATTAACATATTAAAATTACAGAATAATCCAAATATATCTACGATAATTAAGGCATAGACGGACAGACAAACGAAATCAAAAAACAATTTCTTTAATATTGAAAAAAAATGTTAAATATATAATTTCCAAATAGCTAAATTCTTTATAGGTTCATATGCAATAAGCCTAAAAATTTCAGGCTGATTGAGAAAGAAATTATTATTTTCCAAATAGCCTAAAATCTAGTTAATCGTTTTACAATAAAACTGAAAAATAACCAGCTGAGTGGAAAAGCGAAAAAACTTTTCTAATTAGTCGGGCTCTTTCCAAGGAACCGGATTTTTCAATTCTCCTACGACATAAATATATACACATACATGCAGAAAAATACTAGCGATAGTGTCTGTATCTTCTTTATCTTTTGAAATTTAAACAGGTCAAATAATTATGTTGTAAAGATGCCCCCTCTTTTTTTATTGTAAATGTTTATATGCTACCACTTTTTCAAGCATAGCTGAAATGCTTTATATGCATGAATATACAGTAGCTTCCCTCATAACCAGACTCCGTTTAACCAGTTCTCAACAGCTGGGAAAATATTTAAAAAAATGTATTCCAGAAGTCTGGTGTCACAAAACGGAGAAAGAGATGATCAGTGTAAATAACAAACTATTTAGATGTAAAAAAAATTAACCAAAAATGCAAATTTTGAGTGCACTAAAAATGATAACGATATCAAAAATACCCCCCCCCCTCCCTCTAGAGATATCAAACGATATCAAATACTAGATCCTCCCCCCCCCCAAACTGATAACATTATACATGTACAGCCCCTATTTTTGAAGGAACCGCGTAAATTGTTTTAAACTTGTTAAATTGGATATTGGTTATTTCAATATTATTCCCTTTTTTTTTTCGGGGGAGCGAGGGGGGGGGGGTGAGTTATCAGGCTTTTTGCTCAATCAGCTAAATCTCAGTCTCACTTAGGCCGTTTAGGTGGGAGGCTACTGTACATATAAAATTAATAATAAACAAATAAAAGCGTTAATATACTACTGTATTTCGTAACTAAGTCATGCTTAAGCCAATATCTTTATTTGTAGGTAATATTTTTGTTTACTAAATATCCATTGCAGTCATTATTGTTATGAATTTCAAATTCCAATATTATAACTAATGAAATTTTGTAAATGACCTTTAGTATATAAATTAAAATATTTCTATTGATATTAAAAGAGAAAACTGCAATTTATTAATTTTTGCAAGAAAACAAAAATAATATAAATAAGTTTTATAAAACCAGATTAAGCTTGCTTAGAAAAATTTTAATGCAAAATAGTGGAACTGATAAATGTTATTTTCTGTTTTTGAGTAGATTTGATTAAGATTCTTAATAGTAACCTAAATTATGAAAAATCAAGGAAAAAAATATAGAAAAGAAATAAAAGCTTTCAGTTGGTTATTATATACGGAACCAAAAACTAAGAAGCGGATCACCAGCATATTTAGCCTAGTTTTAAAATAACATATCGATACAAAAACTGATACTTTTAATTAAATGTATAATTTCTCTAGTTGCAGCCTAAAATAATAGGAGAGAGTGTGGTGGTGTGGGACACTTTCTACAAAAGTAAGAAAATCCACTTTGTTTGACACAAAACAAAAAATTCAATTTATAGAGTGCTAGGGAAACGCTTTTTAATTTCCTTAAACAATTCAGAAACATACATATGTAAAAGATATTTCAAAATTAAAGAAATTGTAAGTTTTAAAATGTGTTCCGTACCTTCCCCCCCGCACCCAAGGAGGTATTGAGACAGCAATAAAATGAAATTATAAAGACACAAATTGTCCAGTGTCGGTTAAATATGCTATCAAACAAAGACTAACCACTCATTTCCCAGTCATGATTAGCTTCATGACTGGAATGAAAATTGAGGATTGTCAATCATAGACGACATTGAAAATTCATAAATTCAATTCATTTACATTTTGAAAGTTAATAAATATATTATTAATGTTCTAATTAATATATTATCCTCTAACATACTTGCATGTTAGCAATTTATATTCATCTTATTTAAAAAAAAATAATTGAACATGTTCCATTCTTCCCTTTATTGTCATGTCCCATTTCTCCGCCCTTATTGGTTTTGTGTTAAATTACTTTTAAAAACAACAAGTTGGAAATTGCACATGAAGTGCAGCAAATGAGGTGCATTCGTACTGCAAGTAAATTTAAAAATATTCAGATCTTGCTGTTATAGGTTACAGGACTTCGGATATAGTATAATAGTCGAAATCTTTCGTGTGTTCCTGTATATACTATCTGGTTTCTATTATATAGGAAGTAGCTTGTATTAAACCGCAACAACGCATATTAACTTGATAAAATATGAAATAATTTAATATAATTAAAACACTCCCCAAACAATATTTCCCCGTAAACCACAAAGCAGTGGAATACTTTTGAGTAGCCCTGTAAATTAATAATAAACAACCTTTGTATAATAGATTATATAGAATGCATATTTTAGTATCTACTTCATACATTCATGTCAATTCTATTATATTCGAAAGAGTGTGACATCATTAAAATGTACTTGAAACTATTTTTCCTATTGACCGCAATGCGATGAAATATTTTTAATTGTCCCTGTAATTAAATTATGCATCCGATTTTCATAAAATTTGAAATGAATTGAAGAAATTATGCAAAAATTATATATTTTAATTTTCAAACGATTTTGTTGGATAGTCTTTGCTCTGTTATATGCGGACAAACAGACAGACAAACAAACTGAACGACAACTATAAGTGTTATGCATTTACATAATTAGGGACCCACCTAAAAATGCTGCTTTTACGTTTAGTTTAAACTATGTTTAATATCCAGTATAACATTCCATTAACAGGGAAATAATTGCATTTATGCATAAAAAAACAATTAATATATTGCTAGCATAATAAGTATGAGAAGCAAATTTACTTTAAATCCTTGAAATAATTTTTTTCTTCTTACAATTATAAACTAACACGGATCAAATATTTTTTTGAACTGAAGATTAGGCTACCATTGCTTCATCTTGTGAGTGATTGATGAAATGTTCAGACTGATACATGAAGGGAAGAAAAACCAACCGTCCCATTCCTCCCACTGTCAGACTAAACGAAAAACTTAAACAAAAATCAAATAAATGTATTGTGATTACGATCAACGTCAATTAATGGAGATAATTATAAATAATTTTACATTCTATTACTCATAAGATTTTTTAAAGTGTTATTAACATTCTAAGCAAGGTATACACAGATGTATTTTTTAAATGATTAATTCACACCAATTCTTTTAAAATCGAATTGAACTATTCAAAATATAAAAACAATTGATTTTTAATTTTACCAGAAAAGTAAAATTGCAAATATTTCTTGCCTTTCTATAATGCTAATAAATTTTTTGAAGGGCATTTACGATAGTATTCAATGTAATCTTATTAATATTTACTTTCGAATTATATATATATATATATATATATATATTAATCGATATTTGGAAAATATCTGAATAGATTATAATAACTTTGATTTTAAAATTGTCTTTAAAGTCTCTTCATTTTTGTTAGTATGGCACATATCTTTGATACAGAAACAAAAGAAACTTTAAATATATATTAGCTTAACTTAAGAATACGACATAAACAATACATCTACTGAAATTCTACAGAAAACAACAAAAAGAGACCTTTATTGTAAGATTTTAACAATCTATAAAAAACTAAAACAGCGAATAAAAAAGAAATCGTTAACATACTTTGAATTTGGTACAACATTCATTTACAGGCAGGCTTCCATTACTATCGTTGAAAATGTAGATTCTGAAGCACCTACTTGCCACATTCAATTAAATGTAGAGGCTGGTTGGTTGATTGACTTCTGCTATTTATGCTACAAATCGGGTTAACCGATTGCTTTAGTTTTAGATTGCGTTTAGATTCCTGCAGGTTAGCTTCGGGTTGAACTGATTTTTCAAATGTTACTTCTGTGTATATGCTTTGAGATTAAACTGTATATGTGTTATAAAAGTAAAATAAAATATGAATATTTGTGTGTGTGTAGCGAAGAGAGCAGCACAAAACAGGGTCATTCTGAGGACGATTTTTGTTTTAAATTTATAGAAAAATTTCTAAAACGTTCATTAAAAGTAAAGGTTTTTTTTTTTTTCGTGGTGCTAATTAGAGTAGATGGGGTTAAAAGTACGCATTTTAAATAAATTTTGATTTTTAACGAATACATTAGGTTAAACTTTGTGCAACGAGTGAATAAAATATTAGATTAGATTAGCCGTTAGATTACTATCTTGAACCAGAAATCTGTCAATTTCGTGAGAAATAGCAATTTTTACAAAACATTGCTCAGTCTTTTTCTATCCCATTATTTGGGGTAAAAGTACACAAAATTTTGCCTCATTATAACGGGCTTTTGTTATATTTCAGATAAAACAAATGAGTTATGTAGAAACATTAGTAAATTTCCCTAATATTAATACTTTTACTGAAAGTTACAAATTAAACAGTAAAAAATTTCAAAAATAAATAAAAAAAATTAAAAAAGACCAGCGGCGTATGAGATCGCAAATAGGAGTTAATTTCTGTGACGAAAATTGTTACATAAATACTGTGAGCGGTGTTAGAGACCCCTTGATGGTAGAATGAATAAAAGGATCAGTTGTCTTAAAAGATAGTGTTTCTGTATTAAACTTTACGTAAAAACTTGTTAAAATATCTCGATTCAGAAATCTCTAGTTATACTGCTAAGTTTCCAAACTAATAAAAAATTTCCCTAATATGAATATTTTAACAGAAAATTACAAGTTGTGAAAACGGAATATAGCAGAGCGGTTTATCAGATCTATAACAGAAGTTGAGGGTTTTAATACTTAAAAAGAGGTTTTAATACTTCAAATAGCGTATTATGAAACAAAAAAAATTGTTTTTAAATGCAGGTAGGCAAATTCATAACTTTTATGTTTAAGAAAAAAAAATAAATAGAAAAAGTAAAAGGTAATTAACTAGCTTTTAATAGTTAAACAGCTATTACATTTTACATAATACTAATTTATATAAAAAAAAAGCTTCCCACAACGTAATTGTGGAAAGGTTTGCATCTTGCTAAAAGAATAGGGCAAAGCACCGTTTCTTAAGCTTGTTCCGAGACAGAATGTGTAGCTTTCTCTTATTCTGCAGTATTTTGCTTAATCGGCCACGCACAAATTTAAACAAATGAGATCAAAGTAAACTAGGGGGTATTTAGAAGCTAAAGAGCATTCGTTCCCGATTAAATTTTTTAATTTCAGGTATTGGCAGCTAATCAAACACGTGAAAGTTTATTGATAGTAGGTAAAAATTTAAATATTTAAACTTACATCTTTTTTTTTTTTCAATTGAGTGCTTATTTTTTCACAAGGTTTGAATACACTACACTTGAGACCGAATTGCCAAATAGCAGTCATGATTGAAGACTTATTTCTTCACACTGAATCAGCCAGTATGTATCCCCCCACTCACACACACACGCACATGAACATCTGCTCTGTGTTTTGTTTTTTTCTTCCGCGGTACTTTTGAAATTCACGTTTTTAGGTGTGTTCGTAATTACGTAAATATGTAACACCTATAGTTGTCCTTCAGTCCGTCCGTCTTTACGTCCATCCGTATATAACAACACAAAAATTACCCAACCGAATTGTTTAAAATTTAAAATATATAATTATTACATAATTTTGTCAAATCATTTCAAATTTTATGAAATCAGATGGATAGATTAATTACAGGGACCATCAAAAGTATTCCGCTACATTATGGTCAATGAGAAAAAAGTTTCAAATGTATTTTAACCGTTTGAAATTTAAAATATATAATTATTACATAATTTTGTCGAGTCATTTCAAATTTTATGAAAATCAGATGCATAGATCAATTACAGTGACAATAAAAATTATTCCGTTACATTACGGTCAATGGGGGAAAAGTTTCAAATGTATTTTAATGGTGTTACACTCATTCGAATATAGTAAAATTGATATACATGTATAAAGTACATATTATAATATACATTTCGTACAATATGGGATAGCAAAGAACTTTTGTTATTGATTTACAAGGTCACACAAAAGTATTCCATTACATAATGGTATAGGGAGGAAAACATTGTTTGGTGCGCGTTTTAATTGTAGTTAACTACTTAACATTTTATGAGATGGATATACGTTGCTGAGGAATATTAGAAGTTATTTCCAAGTTATAAAAGAAAGCAGATAGTATTTACAGGGACACACAAAATATTTTGGTTACTATACTGTATCCGAAGGACTGTGTATTATTACATCAAGATCTGAATAATTTTAGGTGCGTCCGTAATTATGTAAATAGCTAGCACTTATATTCGTCGTTCAGTCTGTCAGCCCGTCTGTCCGACCGTCCGTCTGTCTGTCCGCATTTAACAAACCAAAAACTGACCAACCAAATCGCACGATATTTGAATTATATCGTGAAATATGTAATTTTAGCGTAATTTTGTCGAGTCATTATAAAGTTTATGAAAATCGGATGTACAGTTTTATTAGAGGAACAGTCTAAAGTAATCCATTGCATTACGATCAACAGGAAATATAGTTTTAAGTACATTTTAATGATGTTAAATTCTTACGAATATAATAGAATTGACATGAACCTATGACGTATATATGTATTAAAATATACGTTCTGTACAATCTCTTATTCAAAGAATATTTATTATTAAAATACAGGGCCACAGGAAAGTATTCCACTACATAATGCTATACGGGGAAACATTATTTGGGGCGTGTTTTAATTATATTAAGCTATTTCACATTTTATGAATATGATATACGTTGCTGAGGGGTGTAATAAAAGTTACTTCCTTGCTTATTTACCGAAACACAGAAAATATTTCGAGCACTTTACTGGATGCGGAGTTCTGTCTACTATAAGAGCAAGATCTCAATATTTTTAAAACTTCGTTATCGTACGAACGGACCTCATTTACTACGTTTTACGTACAATTTCCAAATTGTTTTTATAAGCGATGCCAAGGTTTTTTTTTGGGGGGGGGCGAAAATCGCGTTTTTTTAAAGATATTTTTATCGAAGTTGCCTTTTTTTACTATTTTTTAACGAAGTTTGGTGTTATTGTCGTAATCCTATAGAGAATTTTTTTTTTTTTTTTTTTTTTTTTTAATTTGCGTTTTTCGCAATCCTTTCACGAAATTTATCTTTATCAAAAATCCTTTAACGAATTGCGTGTTTTTGTATGATACCTTGATGAAACTCGCGATTTTTGATGATTTTTTGATGAAATTTGAATTTATTTGTCATTCTTCAAACATTGTTATTTTTTTTTTTATCTCTTGACCAATTTTACTTAATTTTCGCTATTATTTTCATTTACAGAAATCTGATTTATGGACAGATAATAGCTACAATGCAGAACAATATTAAAATTATTTTGTTATGGGTTGTTACTTATCACAAAAAGTGACTTTTTGTGACTAATGAAAATTTATGAAAAATAATTTATGCAAAAGAGTGTAAAAGTAAAAAGAAAATTTCTTTGAACATAACTCAGTTTAATAATGAAATTTTTATTAATTTTTAATTTATTAAATTTTTTGAATAGTTTGTTATTTTTTACGATATTTTCATCTAAATTTTGATTTTTAGATTTTACATTTGTGAGAGGGGGCGGTCTTTCAAATCTCGAAGATTTCAATATCTGGGAATACACGATGAGTTTTACCGTTTCTTGTGCTTTATATGTTTCAGCGATGCAACATATAAAGCACAAGCAACATATAAAACGCATCGTGTTGCCCAGCTTGGAGTTTTAAAAAATAAGCAGTACCATATTTCGGTGCTCCTCTTTATTTTACTTCATGAATAGACTCCACTTTGAAATTCCACCACGGAAATTGTTAACATTGTATTATTAGATTTTTTTGAGAGAATTTTTAATTTCAAATGATTTCTAGCTGGAAAATTTCTTATTTGTCATGCCTAAAAAATATATAATTTTTAAACCTAAAATAAATTAATAAGACAAATATATAACATTAAAGAAGAACTTTATTAAGAACTAATGCAAGTTAAAAATTCAATAAAAATACATGCATAATAGTTACTTTCACTTAAAAATAGTTAAAATGTTACATTTTTCTTTGTCCCGCATGTCCGGTATGAGGGTCCAACTGAATGAAACACAAAGAGCATACACAAAGATGAACAAACCCTTTTAACATATAAGAACATCGCTGGTATATTCAATGGTACATAATATTACAATTCCAATTACAAGACTTTCAATAAGTGATTAATTAAATTAGTTTAAAATCTTAGAGTTTCACTTCTATGAATGGTATAATTCTCCAATAAAAATTAAGGTGGATTTGACATCATTCAGTATGATAGATTAAAAGTTCCCACTAGAAAGACGACATCTATTCAGGCCGTCGAGAACCGTGACGGGCCCAGGATCAGTCACCCCCCCCCCCCCTTACAAAGACACTCAAGACACATGAAAGGCTTGTGAATCTTTAATAAAGCCTCGTCTGCTTTGTAGACTATTTGAGTCGTCTTTCATAAATTACATTATTTATTTTCCTGCAGTTAAAGATAATAAATATGTATTAATACTATTTAACAAAAGTAAATACAGTCCTTTCTTTTTTTATTGTTACATTATGGCATACATAAAAATTATAATATACAGTGTGTATTGCAAGAGTTGTGATCCTTTGAGATTTTTAGACCCCAAAACAAGTTAACGGATGCACACCCCCCCCCCCCTCTCCTCAGACATGTGCGCATTTAGACAGTAACAGCATCACTTGAGAGAATGCCGTACACCGAGGCGAGGATACCATATTTTCCCTTACTGAAATATAATTATTTTCAGTATAAATACCGCCTTTTTACTGAAAAACAATCTTTTTATGGTATAAATACCGTTTATAATTGAAATAGCACAGAAAGAGGTCATTTTATGGTATAAATACTGTTTATAATCGAAATAGCACAGAAACTGGTTCTTTTTAATGCCTAATATACCTTAGAAATACGGTACTCATACAGTAAAGAATGATAACAGTAGACGTACCGTAAAATTTACGTACATCTATTGAAATGCTACGTAAAGTTTTAAAATGTCGTTTTCCTTACTGAAAAATAATTATTTTACGGTATAAATACCGAGTTTTTACTGAAAAATAAAAATTTTACTGCGTAAATACCGTTTTTAATCGAAACAGTACAAAAAACTTTTTTTTACGTTTAATATACCTTAGAAATACGGTATTAATACTGTAAAGACTGAAAATGGTAGAAGTACCGTGAAATTTACGGTACATCTAATGGAATTTTACAAAAAATTTTTACAGTGTAAACACATTTTTTCATTTTTTTTTCAATGTAAAATTGAGAAAAAATAGATTTTCAAATACACTTTCTTTACATTTGAGTTTCTTTGAAACTTGTATTTCAATTTAATGATTTTTTATTGATTTTAGAAAATAATTTTCAAACATGATTTTTTTTTTTTTAAGTATCGCATAGATGAATATGTAATCAACATTTATCAAAGCAGAAACATCCTGAAACTCTAGAAAATACGGAAAAAATCGATTGAAGGATAAAAATGACTTTTAAAAGCTTATTTAACGATTTGAATATATTTGGCCTGGTAGCACAGGTTGTGGGTAATACTGACATGTCAAAGTAGGCAACAATAGGTGAAATTAATTTCTTTCCTTTTTTTTCAAATTAAATCGTTTTTAAATATACAATTTAAATTTTTTACCGTAAAATTGAGAAAAAATATGCTTTCAAATACAATTGCTGTGCATTTGAATTTTTTTGAAACTGTTATTTTAATTTAACGATTTTTTATAAATTTTAAAAATAATTTTTAAATATAATATGATTTTTTAAAAACGTAACTCATAGATGAATATGCAATCGACATTTATCAAAGAAGAAACGTCTTGAAACTCTAGCGTGCACAGAAATTCATTTTAAAGATACAAAGGACTTTTTAAAGCTTATTTCATTATTTGAATACATTTAACCTTGTGAGTGATACTAAAATCATTTCAACGTGCGCAACAGTATGCGAAGTTCATTTCTTTTTTCAGGAAATTAAATCTCTTCTTAAAGCACAATTTCAATTTTTTCACTTTAAAATTGAGAAAAATGTACTTTTAAGTACAATTTCTTTGCATTTGAATTTCTTTGAAACTTGTATTTTAATTTAATGATTTTAATGAATTTTTAAAATAATTTTCAAGTATGATTTTTTTTAAACGCAACTCATAGATCAATATGCATCCAGCATTTATCAAACAAGATATATTTTTAAACTCTAGCTTGCACGGAAATCCATTTAAATTATACAAAGTATTAAAAGCTAATTTCATTATTTGAATAGGGTAACATCCCCAGTAATTAGCAGGCACCAGTGATTGGCGCATCCTACAAAAATGTCCTAAAATAAGATTTATATCAAGTCTTAAAAATGCAAGACCATATACCAGTTATATGCTCATTTACTTTACAGATTATAACTTTGATTTGTACGACTAGATGACAATAGTGCCTAGGAAAGAGAAACAATTATGGCTTGTATCAAATTAGCCATTTTTGTCGCAAATGCTTCTTCTCTGGCTTAAGAAAGGCATGCATTTCAGTTTATTATTATCTGATTTATAATATATTTAAAATTTTAATCGACAACAGTTTTGTTTAGTTGAAAAGGGTTTCTTTAATTGTGTAAAAGTTTAAGTGCCAATTACTGGTGATTACAACAACTTTTTATAATTTTTTTTTATAAAAATACTTTTTCAGATATTTTTGCTTTTAGTGAGCAAAATAGATGCACAGATATGCATTCTTTGATTTAAAAATATTTGCAAGTAAATATTTTATTTCTTGGTAATGAAAATAAAAGTAAGTTTAAAGACAAATCCATAATGTGGCAATTACTGGGGATATTACCCTACATTTAATCTATTAGTACGGCTTGTGGTAATATTGACATGATATTGACGGAGGTAATGACATGGACAATCCACTTTCCTTTTTCGTAAATATTTACTTCTATACACAAATATCAATTTTTATGCCATCGAATTAAAGAAAAATATACTTCCAAATACAATTTCTTTGCACTTAACTTTCGTTGAAACTTGTATTTCAATTTAATGATTTTTTATGGACTTTTAAAATTATTTTCAAGTACGGTTTTTTAAAGTATATCTTGAATGAACATGCAACACGATTACGATCTGCATTTAAAACATTGTAAATAATTCAGTAGTTTTTTTTTCTTTTTTATACAATATTCAATAATTAAATTGCCACTGGAAATTAAAATTTCACAAATAAATGAATGAGTAATAAATTTAATAGACAATTAGTCGAACCATGTGCTTGAATACTGAAATAATCTAAAGAAAAATATTTGCTACAAACGATGAAACTACATGCGATTTAATGATGGCTTGCGGGGAGTGAGAAGGTACCAAAAGTTGTTTTCGATGTAGTTGTTGAGTGTTCCAATCAGTGTTCTCGCTGACATTTGAGCAACGGTAGTAATTTGGCTAATTAAAAATAAAAAACTTTCGCCTAATGAAAAAAGAATTAGCAAAATAGATTCGCCGTGTAGCACTAAGAAAATTATCGTTAATCCTTTAATGTATCCCCCTTTTTTAGATGTTCTAAAATAACATAAGTTATTATAACTGCGGCAACAATTGTTATTAATCTACATTCAACTATCCACTACAAATATATTAAAAATTTGTATGTATGCATATGAATGAAAAACAAAAAATAAAAGAAAGAAAAATCAAAAATTGAGCGCTAGCAATCTGGCGAATCTGATCGCTTGTTTACTCGCCAGTTGAAGAATTTTGTCGCAATTTGGCTCAACGGCGAGTAACAGTGAGAACACTGGTTCCAATAAAATATACTAAATGTAAAAAAAAAATAGTATAAACTATTTTCACTGACACCGGCCACTATATGAGACATGTTTCAAACGTGTTGGTAAGGTTAAATTTCCTAGCACCTCTCTATTCTGAAAAAAAAGTAACTAACGCTGTCACCGTCTCTCACAATGAATTTTTATGACTTAGGATAGGGGTGCACAACCTGTGGCCCGCGGGCCAAACTGATACCAGTAATTTTATGCAGAATAATTTTCCTTATAATAATGACAGAAACATTGCTATGAAAGAAAACAAACGTCACTCTTGAAATATTCTGGTGTCTAACGAATTTCTGGCAAAAAGGTTGCGCATCGCTAACTTAGGGTACTTCTCCGTTAATATTAAGGCCACATAATAATCACTGAAAAATACCCGAATGTTAATGTAAAGTCTATTGGAGAGTTCTTTTCAAATATCTCGCTCAAATTTTAATGTTTTTACGGGATTTTCTTATGCATAGAATAGTTGACGATGACCCTACAACCGGCATAGTTTTTACTTTTTTCGATTTTGCTGGTATAATTTTTATATTATGATAGTTTCAATTTCAGAGCCGGTTTATACCTGTTTTGAGACTTAAGGGTTTTTTTTAAATCTGAAACCAAAATTTAAAAAGTAAAAACTAGGCCGGTTGTTGATCGTCCTCAGCTATCCTATTGCGCCCAAGGTGCAACACTAGTCACAGAAAAAGATTCTGGTGATAATATAAAGTCTATGGGAGCGTTCTTTTCAAATATCTCGCTCAGATTTTAATACTTTTACATTTTTTTTTTTTTTTTTTTTTTTTGCAAAGGATAGCTGCGGACGATCCATAATTAACCTAGTTTTTACTTTTTCAATTTTGGTTTCAGAGGGTTTTTTTAATTACTTTAAATTTCAAAACCGGTTAAAACCGGTTCTGAAATTGAAACTATCATAACATAAAAAATACATAAGCAAAATCGAAAGTAAAAACTAGGCCGGGTGTAGAACGTCCTAAACTATCCTATGCAAAAAAAAAAAAAAAAAAAAAAAAAATGTAAAGATATTAAAATTTGAGCGAGATTTAAAAAAAGAACGCTGCCATAGACTTCACATTATCATCCGGGTCTTTTTCAGTGACTATTGTGGGGCATCAAAATATGAAAATTTGTGCTGTTATAGAGAAATATTTTATAAACATGTTGGCGCAGACAGTTTTTAAATCGAATAATTATTTTAAGAAATAGTTAATGTTAAAGTTGGCCAAAATCGATCCAAGAAAAAAAAATTATAGGAGCAAAAACTATACATAAGAATTTACACACTTTTAGATCATTCTATACATTAGAAGTCCTTTGTTTGCAGATTGTATTTATTTATTTTTTTTTAATTTGACACATTTTTTGATGGTTTATTTTAATTTTTAATTCAAATTGTCAGTATTTCGAAGAGAGTAATTTCGAAGAGAGAGTCAAATTTTTAGTACTTTCGATTTTTTTACATATTTTAGAAAATAAAATTATTTTAAATTGTTGCCAACTATTATAACAACACAAAGATTAAAAGTTCCTACGAATCAAATTTTTATTGACGTGTGGCTATTGTTAATTGAAAATAATTTCAAATTAAAATTAAATGAATTTTGCGTATTAAAATTAGGAAAATGTTGAACGGCATAAAGATTATATTTACACGTGAATTTTAAAAGTGAAAGAAAATTAAAAAATAATAAATTCATTAATATGTGTTAAAAGTAAATGTAAAAAAAAATTATGGCAGAGTTAAAAAACAAAATAAGAAAAAATAAACAAAATAATACCTCCTTTCTAACTTCAAAAATATTGTCGCGCGAATATTACAAAAAAATAAATAAATAAATAAATAAATAAATAATAAAAAGAAGAAGAAGAAAAGAAAAGAAAAGTTTGGGGAAAATTGCGTCAGATTTTAAAAGTTGCATTTAATAATCCCTTTTTTGAAACCATCTATTTATATACTAAGCTAAAGTGACTATTCTGGGCTTCTCCACCTCCAAAGAAATGAATTTATCGCGGCCATGAAGCGTAAATCACTTTTCAGATAAAATAATGTACGTTTCGTTCGAAATACATTTCGTGTTTTTTTATTATTTATTTATTTATTTATTTAGTCAACACATGCAGTACTCAATGCAATGATTCTTTTTTAGAATTTTGCTTGTCATCTTCAAAACCTTTGAAATGTTTTCATATTTGCAAAAGAAATTATTAGTCAATTTTGCATCATCAAAATCTGATTTTAAATCTATTTAAATTATAGATTGTTCTTTAAATTACAGTTAATAAAGATTTTTTTTATTTAAGAATATTATTAATACTTGGTTTCTTGATTGAGTCTCAAAACTTTTAATACAACCCTAATATTTTTAAATATTTACATCTTTATATTATTCATGGAGAAATAAGAATAGCACGTTTTTGCATGACTGATTATTTTTAATTTTATGACATTTTATCTAAATGTTCAATGTATCTCAAAAAACATTCTCCCAGGATATATTAATGAAAATTTACTCTGAAATTTTATTGTTTAAATGGTATTTTATGTTCGTCCTCTTGACAATAAAATCTCAGAAGCAGAAGTTTTTAGTTTTATCTAATGTTATGACTCTTCAAATCAAACAAAAAACATTGTTTTTACTTCTCTTTATCTTGAAAAATGTATTTTCTTTGTCAAGATATTTGATTATAGGTTTTTTGTGTATGCAAGAAAATGTCATATTTTATTGTTTCAAGCACATTACCCAAAGCGATTCATTAGAATTCAATGTATCATATGACATTTTTGTTATTTCTAGCATAAATTTAAAGACCTATAAAATGAGATAAACGTTTTATGAACGGTATATAAAAGAAGATTTATGATTAATTAAAGAATAAAGTAATGAATAATAATTTGAAAACTAATATAAATTTCAAATATATGTAGCATTGAGTTAGACACGACTGTAAGTGTCATAATTCAGTAAAATCTTTATCAACGACATGATATTCATCAGCTCAAATATTTTTTCGTTTGAAAAAGAATAAATAGCACATTTGCTGTTAGACAATAAATAAATTCAGTTAATAATAAACATCATTAAATGTTTATGTTCAGACTTTACATTTTAGAGCATAAATATGAATTTTTAATTTTTTAATGGATTGGTGAGAGAACTGAGCCGATTTCCGTCGTATTTTCTAAAATGAACTGCAATCTATAAAGTGCTCATGCTTATCACAAACCAACAAACCCTGCGACTTTGCTCGCGTAATAGCTAATATATATCAAGTGATATTTGTATGTCTAAATTTTATTAAAAGAAATTATACTTTTAGGAATAATTCAAAAATAACTGTTTAGGTCACAGCTTAATTATACATCATTATTACACTGCATTAGGATATGAGACTTAATAAGAAGAACTAAATCTAATTATAAATACAGTCAAACCTCGTTAACATGAACCTCAAGGGGAATCAAATTTTGTTCATGTTAACAGTGTATCATGTTAATCTTTATATTCCTTTTTATAGTGACTGCAAAAATAATTCATGTATAATATAAAACATCACTTTAAAATATCAATTTATTTTTAAATACTTTAAGTGATGAATTAAAAATAACACCAAAACCTTATAGTTTTACATGTTTCATTGCACTTACGGCAACTCAAAAACAAATAAATGATAAAAAGAAATTTCTCGAAATAAACAGAAAAACATAAAATCACATGAACATGATCATAGAAAAGTAAAACTGGAAATAAAAATGAATAAATGAATAAAAATGATTGTGAACGTGAAACATTACAAATTATTGTCTTAAAAACCTTTGAAGCATTTCCTTCGAAATTTTAGGTAGCTCCATGGAGGCAAATTCATTGCAAACATTGTCTCTACGTATGAAGATTTCTATTGATTCTCTTATGATTGATGGAAAATATGATCTAGAAGGTTATATTATTCTGCTATTTTTAAAATCTATTTGTAATGGTTCTTTGCTATAATCTTGAGAGAACTGTAGTTTTTGTGTTATTTTTAATTGATCACTTAAAGCATTTAAAAATAAAGAATTCATGTTAAAAGTAATTCACGTTAAGTGTGTTCATGTTAATGAGGTTTGACTTTAAAGGATAATTTTGAAAAAAATTTGAAACAATTAGGTCAATTCATATAATTATTTCAGTATTTATTTAAAGTTTTTTTAGTGCGCATTTAAATTTTAAAATTAACCATCATGTCAAATTCCAAGGTTCTTGTCTAATGGTCCACCGTCACTCTAAGGCTAAGGACACGAACTTAAAACACCTATGTTGAAACAAGGACTGTCACTCTTAATTTTCTATCATTAATTTCAAAATCAGTTTAGTATTTCCTATTATTCTATTAGAAACGTAATTTAGATCGTTGGTTATTCTTGGTAACCGCAGGTATTAGTGGCATAGCATAAAATATATCCTGTGAAGTGTTAGACAACATTCTTTAATTTTCAAAATTTAAATAATTAATTTTATTTCTCAAATTTTAATATTTAATTCTAAAATAGTTTTATTTTAATATTTATAGTTTAATAATTAGTCTTTAATATACATATCAAAAATATCTAAACTTTATGTAAAAAATAATTTTATTACATTTTTCTAAAAAGATCGTCAGTATAAATTTAAATAAATTAAATATCTTAATTCTAATATTTACTTAATCTATACTAATATTATAAAGAGGAAAGATTTGATTGTTTGTTTGTTTGAATTGGATAGGCTCCGAAACTACTTGACGGATTTGAAAAATTCTTTCACCGTTGGAAAGCTACTCTATTTCCGGTGAACATAGGCTATATTATATTTAAAAATAAATAAATAAATAAAACATAAAAATAGGGATTTTTACTAAAATGCCAAAAATGTATAACCCAAGGTGTACAAAAATGACATTAAAAAGTCCTTAGATCGCGTTCACTGCCAATACTATTGATTATCTATACTAATATTATAAAGAGGAAAGATTTGATTATTTGTTTGAATTGAATAGGCTCCAAAACTACTTGACGGATTTGAAAAATATTTTCACCGCTGGAAAGCTACACTATTTCCGGTGAACATAAGCTATATTATATATATATATATAAAAAAAAAAAAAAAAAAATAGGGATTTTTACTAAAGTAGCTCAAGGTGTAGAAAAATAACCTTAAAAAATCCTTGCATCGTGTGCGCTGCGAATACTATTGATTATAATCTATATACATAAAATAAAGTCGGGTTCTTTACACCATTTATAACTCAAGAACGGATGGATCGATTTTTATGAAATTTTGTATGGTATTTGACACCTTAGATTAACATATAGGCTACTTTTTACTCGACTACCTAAAAGGAGGGTAATGTTTTTAGTAGTTAAATTTAATGGAATTAAGTGGTAGTAACAGTTTGCGGTGTCAGTAGTGGCACGGGACTGGGCGACTTGCTCTACCCGAAGTAAAGCGAGGGCGGGCTGCTAGTTAATTAATACTTTTAAATGTAATTTATAATAATAGTTTTCAAATATATTTTGCTAACGATCTTTTTTTATTCAAAATTCAAATATTCCTAATTTGTGGCAACCGCTGGTCTTGGTCAATGCACGTCTTTGGCGCACATTCGTTTTTGGCCAATCAGCGCATCGCATTTTACCGCCACTTTAAGGGACACTTAAGGGCTTAACACTTAACTTAACTGCTGCACTCAACAAGCGCAAAAAGTTTTGACACAATTACAAATTCATTTTTTAACGGAAATATATAAAATTGGAATACCTGACTATGAAAGCGATTTCGAATCGAACCTATTTTTCTATTTTATGATAATTAAATTACCTATCCAGTTATAAGCTATTTCGATGACGTGATCACCCGTTTTTCTACTGCTTTTCGACCGGTTTTTCTGCTTTCGTCGGGAAATGTGCTCAAAAGTGTCAACTTTGAAGGCTTGTTATAAAAAATCTATTGTGATTTAGAAAAAACAGAAAATTGAGTGCAATTAGACAATTTCTGAATAATAACACATGCTGTTTTCATGCATTTCCCAATAAAAATAAATTAAAGCATGTGTCACAAAGTTGACCTTTTTGAATTAAGAACGCCCTTAAGTGAGGAAAGACTCTGAGGGGAGACTCTGAAAGGGGTCTCTCTCTTGACGGCTGGTGTTGATCGAAGTCGGACGTGTGAGCTCCACTCTGCTGTATTAACGTACCGACATTCCGGTGGCGTCCACATTGTCTTAATTAGGCCTAAATATTTAATGATCTAATGTTTTAAATAAAGAATCAGTATCATGAAAAGAAGCCCAGAAATATAATTTTGTGTAAATCTGCATGGCATGAATTTTGTCTCAAAGAAAGTACCTGCAAGCGACAAGAAACATCCATGGCGAACGGTTTCTCCATAAGAAATGTCTCCTAAGCGAATGCCAGTTTCAAAATTTGAAAATGTTCATGTTCTTTCGGGATGTAGGATCTCCTCCAAGCATCTCATCAACTCCCAAGTTGTATGTACCAATCTCATGCTATTAGATTGTAACAGGTATGAGCAATTATTTTTTCAGTATCCTGCATTCCTGGACTTTGCTCCTTGAAGTGATGCATCATTTTTATAATAATTTGAAATGTAAGGACATGAACAGTTATATACTTTCTGTGCCATCGAAATCAAATATCACCACGGGACAATCCCTAATGGGTTGCAATTATTCATATTTTCCGGGCTTCAATATCACACAATAATTTATAAAGATTCTTTCAAAACATTAAAAAGAAATTTTTACTTTACTCTTATATATCAATTATCCACATTTGGATTTTCATTATTTTGTGCCAATGTAATGTTTTTTTTTTCTTCTCTACTTCATTATGGTTGTTTTTTGTAATTCTGCGCAGAAAAGGTTAATGATAGCATATTAAGATTTCAATAAAAATGTACGATTATTTTAAAACTCATCCTGTTTCCTTAGTTTTGAATTAATAACACTCACAATGTAACAAGTTACTTAATTTTTAAGGAAAGTGTTATTTACATGTTCAAGTTGTACCAGGATGAGAGATCGGCCTAATTTACTTTCTGGTTCAGGTGAGTAATTCGTATTGTAATATTTTCTCCACTATGATGCTCCAGCCTTTACTCTTTAGTAATTGTACTTCACAACGCTTACTGTACTAACCACTATTAAGATCACTGGGTTTTATAATGATGATTTAATTTTCTATTTCTATTAACCCAAAACACCCCCTATAAAATTAATAATTTTATTTTTTTTTAATATTTTTTTAACATGAAGGATCAAAGATTGACACCACTGATTCGCAAAAATTACTTTTATAATCGGTATCTAATTTCCTGAGATTGTATAGAAATAGTAATTTAGTATAGATATACATGTGCATTTTATAGGAGGGGGGTTAAAAAAGCTGTATGTTTAATTAGAAAACGCGAACTAATTTGCCTGTAATATTTTCAATGGCGTGCATTGCGTAATCCAACATATGCCGTACTTTCAAAATATTTATTATTATTATTATTATTTTTACCATCTTGATGAATGACTTAGTTAGTTTTAGCTGGAAAAAACTTGTTGTTTAATTTCTAATTGGGCTATCCTAAAAGAGTTTCTTCCATTTATTCAACTGGCTATTTATTTTTTTTCTTTAAATTTCGTCATAATATCTGCATTAAATTGCTTTGTTGTAACTAGGAAGCCCCTTTATTAGCATTCATTGCTTTAAAGCAACAAGACATGTATATCTATATTATAATGGCAAAACGTATCTGTGCGTAACGCATACGTCATTTTGCGAATGGCAACACTTTGAAATTTGAAATGAAATTTAGTTTTGCAATTTTTTCTTCTGCAAATTTTTAAACTTCTAAAAATCGCACATTTTCAATTTTTACTCCATCGTATAGGGAAAAAATGTACTTTTAAATGCATTTTGTTTAAAAGCTATATCTTTATTTGTTTTTGAGTTATTAATTTTTTTGTAGTTTTTTATAGCATTTTTGAATTGTGGCAACAATCATACTCCATTTCTATTAAAAGTAAACTAAAAAAAGAAAATTACTGTATCTTTTTATTGCTATTTTTTCATAAAAAAGTGAAAAAAAATATCGAATTTAAAATACGTGCTATGTGAAAAATTTTCATTCTGGACATAGTTTTAAAATTCTGTGGGATTTGGTTTTAGTTTATTAGTTTGGTTAGCTAGTTATTTATCAATTAAAGGGTTTTTAGTTCATTAAAAACTTTCTTTAAACACGATAAAACACTTTCTTTTTACACTCCGACGTCACAGGGATATTGTATATCGTATTTATTGCATTCAGATTATTTCAGAAATTTTCATTTATACTTAAAATAATATAAATAAATTAGTATCTGTTTACAACTAATGGCAATCGAGATTCCAAGTTTTGAATTAAAATGATTTTGAAATGATCAAGTTAAAATGCCATTTTTTAAAAGCGTGAATACGGATAAGAGAGATGCATATGTAAACTTTGAGATGGTAAAAATAATGTCGGGTTTAGATTTCACGGGAAAAAAATTCTATGATTGAGTCAAAGTGGAATACATTTTGCTATTTTTTATTTTGGAATACCGTGCATATCATTTACCGTAAATATCATTTGTTTGAGAGTTAGACTTACGAATATAAGATGCATTTTTTATTGTGACTGATTTAATAGATTTATTATCAATCAATGAACAGTTCCTACTTAAATATTTTCTTTCGTTGAAATTCGATGGGTTTTACCTAGTATATATTAAAGGATAAAAGTAAACCCTTTTTAAAAACTTAAATTTAAAATTCAAATTAAAAAGTTTGAAGTCTCAATTAATATTTTTTAACTTTCTGCAGCTTAAAGCTATGTTGCCCCTGATAACCTTTTTTCCAGTTTAACATTTATTACTGTCAGACAGTCAGTTTTAGAACGATTCTTAAAATTTAAAATTGCTGATCTAAATGCTCTTTGCAGGCATTTGTGAATAAGGCCTGATACGTCACCGACCCGGGAATTCTTCGGGCTTTGACCACATATCATTCAAAAGCTAATCAACCAATTAAAGAAATGTTCTTCCTAAATTAACAACTTTGCCCTCTGCTCTAAAATGTGAAAAGCCCCAGATATTAACTAGAACGCCAAATAAAAACGACAGATTTTGCAGTTTTGATAGGCCTGCTTAACCTAAGACCATGTTACTCTTTCAAATCGACGTAATGGGCTTGAGAGTCTCCAATCGGACTCGCAGCTCTTGCTGTAAGATGGCCAAAATAAATGAGTTCGATCCAACAATATGATTCCGAGTCCAATTCTTAGCCAAAATTGAAGTCACCCCAAGATGCTATTGCATATACATACATGCAGTGTTCTCGCGGACATTGACCAACATTAGTAATTTGGAAAATCAAAAATAAAAAACATTCGCCAAATGAAAAATGTATTAGCAAAACAAATTCACCATGTAGCACAAAAAAAAATTACCCTTAGTTCTTTAATGTACCTTCTTTTTTCAATATTATCTAAAATAACCCAAGTTTTTATAATTGCGACAACGACTGTTATTAATCAATTTCAACTATCCGCTACAAATATATTACAAATATGTATACATTGAAATTATGTATATATGCATATGTATGAAAAACAGTAAAGAAAAGAAATAAAAAGCAAAAATTGAGTACTAGCATATTGGCGAATCTAGTTGCTTGTTTACTCGCCAAATGAAGAATTTAGTCGCAATTTAGTGCAATGGCGAGCGATAGCCTGCATATATGCCTTTAAAGATTCACAGTGTTTAAAATTGATTTTACTTCATACAAATTTTATGTAAAATTCAAAGTCCGATTATTTATTAGAAAGGATTATTTCCCTGCCTAAATCCTTTATTCTTACAGTACGTGCATTAACTTAAAAAAAGAATTAAATTATTTTTTTAAGTTTATATAACTATTTAAATGAACCTAGAGGATGTAAAAATATTGTAATCTAAAAAATTGCAAAAACTTTATGAAAAAGTTTAGTTGTTCCTCTATCAAAAATACAGTTTATACACAAGATAATTATACTTCTTTCGGAAAAATAAGTATGAGGAAAATGCATTGCACTGTTATTTTTCCCCTTAAAAATTAGAATTTATTCGGTCTTAAATATTTTTGGAATTGCATCGAACATTTTTCAGATAAAAAGGGGAAGAAAATTCTAATTTAGTGTTTTGTTTTCGAGCTATTCTATTTTAATTTAAAAATCATGCTTGAAATATATTGTGATTTATCCTTTAAAATTAGTTTTTTTTCTTTTTTTATTGCATTTAGGTTTTATATCTATATTATTTTAAAATGAAAATGCTTGTAGAGTAAGAAAATTATCTAAACTTATTTTGAAATGACTTTAATATTTTAAAAAACATGGGGAAAATAAATAATATAAATAACTTGAAAATTGTAAGAAAAAACATTATATATAAAATTTCAAAATGAATTTTTGTTAATCTGTTCCATGAGATTAATGAATAATTTTTATTTTCTTCTATATTTACAAGAAGAAAGTATTGGATTCGTAGAATTTTTTGAATTCTGATTTTCGACGGATTTACACGTTTCAGGGGGTCAGAAATTTCCAAAATCATGTTTTTACAAAATGTCTCTCTGGGAATCTGTTCGTATGTGACATCAATGTTGTAAGCACTCTATCTCAAGAACTAATGTACGAATATCACAAAACTTTAGATTCAGTTAGACCTTGATATAAACTGAATTTGATTAGTTTTTGGTGTATGTCGAATATTGGGTTGTGCTGCTAAGCTACTTTTTTCACAAATTCTACAATCGTCATATCTCAAGAACTAATGGACGGATTTTCATAAAACTTTAGATTTAGTTAGTCTTGATATGATATGGTTCTGATTACGTTTTGTTGTAAATCGCAAAATAGGTGGCACTGCTGTGTGATATTATTCATGATTATCGCAATAGTTCTATCTCAGAGACTAAAGCAAAAATTTTCATCAAACTTCAGATTCAGTTAGTCCCCGATATAAATTAGTAGTCTGTAATTTTTGGAGTAAATCGTTCAACAGATTAAGCGACATTATTCATGATTATCGCAATAGTTCTATCTCAGTGACTAAAGCAAAAATTTTCATCAAACTTCAGATTCAGTTAGTCCCCGATATAAATTAGTAGTCTGTAATTTTTGGAGTAAATCGTTCAACAGATTAAGCGACATTATTCATGATTAGCTCAATAGTTCTATCTCAGGAACAAATGCATGGATTTTCTTCAAATTTCAAATTCAATTAGTACCTGATATTAATTATTTATATATAGTAAACTATCTAATCAGTGCCACAGCTATGTTTAATTTTTCTGGAAGTATTAACGTGTATGAGATAGAAGAAAGTTTTGAGATTGCCACATCCGACTAGTTTTATTATTATTTATTGTGTCGCATTTCTTCATATTAGTTTCATTATTCTTAATATCGTCTATATAAGTAAAAATAAAATACACTTATATATTTTAAATCTAAATAAGCATAGTTAAATCTGAGGAATGTTCACTCAGTGTACAACTTGGATTAATTTAATTCGATCACAAATAAATATGCGTGAATGCTATAGTAAATACTTTGGTTTAAATGTCGTAACAGAATTTTTCTTCAGTTTTTCTTCTCGTTTTTGTGAAAAGCGCTTAGCTAAGTTATCCAAAAGGTTAGGTTTGAGATGCCCAAACTGTATTCGTACAAAATAGAAAGGGCTAATAGGCTACTTCATTCAGGCAAAAACACCCATCGGCTAATGCTAATCTTATGAATGATATTTTTAAATATATCTCATTTCCATTTTAATAATTTTATTTTTTTTCTTCTATTTATTTATTTACTAGCAGTTACCCGTGACCTCGTTCACATAACATTTAAAGAAGAAATAATTGATCAATCAAGCAAAAAATTTCGATGATGAAAGCATGTGTAATTAACTTTTTATCGCGAATTTATGGCAAAAAACGTCTGATAATCCCTATTTGCTAATTTGTTTGCTGGTTAAAATTTTCCTTTCAGCGATTAATACTAATAGATAGAAACATTCTTGAATTCTTTTGTTCAGCCCTGTAGTTTTCCAAGTGCCTTTAATACACGAAAGTAACTTTCTAAAATTTAGTTCAAACAAAAATATTTCTTATTACTACCTAAATTGCATTTTCAAAAATTATCATCCGAAGACAACTTTGTATCCAGTTCTTTGCGGGACCCTGTATATCATTTTATATATATACTACAAACATTTTTTAGTTTACTAAATGCAGTTCAAAATAAAAATGCATATTTTATTTAAAAACCAGCTTTAAGTAAATTACGCTCATATTCAGTAACCTTTCCGAGATCTTTTGTGTAACCCTGTATATCTAAATTTAACTATTTATACTATTACCATTTATACTCTCCATTTAATATGCATACAATTAGCGAAACTTAAAAGCACATATCATAATTCAAAATGCATTTCATCCATGCAACAGTCATCATCCATCATATACAGTACTTCGGATAGAATATATAATATTTGAAATCTTTTCTGTGTCCCTGTAAATGCTGTGCACTTCGTATTATGCATGAAATAACTCAAATTAAGCCTCAGCAACGTATATCAGTTTGATTATACATGAAATCGTTTACCATAATTGAAATATGTCGGAAACCGTTCCTCCCTTTATTCTCATGCAATGGAATTCTTCTGTGTAACCCAGTAAATGAATGATACGTGTCCTTTTCACTACATACTTTACAAAATGCATATTTTAGTGCACTTTGTAAATGCTTGTAAATTTGAATATGTTTCACAGGGTGTAACATCGTTAAATTTAATTAAAACGATTTTCCCCAAAATTCCGTAATGTAAGGAAATTTTTTGACAATCCCTGTAAATAAACTAATCATGGTAGAAACTTTATTTTCAATAAGTATTCGTGCTAGGTAAACGTTAAGAACGTCCAAAAATTCCATGGAAATCGGAGTATATTTACGAAAGTTAGAAAGCGACCAGACAGACAGACAAACCGAAAGCATAATAACTTTTCAACTTTGTTCGAAAGTGTTAAAAAATGGAGTCAAAAATATATTAATCAGTGGTTTTATTTTCCGCCTTTTCCCCACAAAAAATTTCTTCCATTGATAATTATGAGTTTTGAATAAAAATATTCATTTGTATGTAACTTATAACTTATTAATTAATATAAGAAAAAAATATTTCTGATTCATTTTAAATATGACGTCTTTATTTATCTCGCTCCATTAGCTACTGATATTCATACCCCTTATATTTTTAACGACTGCTATAAAATACCTGTTTTATTTCAACTATGACGTCACATTTTCATAAGTGAACCATTTTATTAAAAATATAATTATTTTTCATTCTTTTTACTTTTAATTTATGTCGCCATATTTTACACAAAAATTCCCATTAACTAAACAAATATCCTTGTTAAATATATTATAAAAAATACACCTTTTATTTTTATTTCAAACATGACGTCATATTAATTTTCTTTTAAATTATTTTATTATAGTTTTTCGTGTGGAAGTTTTTTATTAAAAATTCATTGCCGATGAAAAATTATTATTCCAATTTTTTATTTTCTTGGCAACAGGAAAGGAAAATGGTTAAATTTTATCTGAAAAATGCCTATTAATTTTGTATGAAAAATAATTAAATTTTGAATTATTAAGGAAAATATTTGAATAAAATAAATAAAAATTGGCCTATGTTCATTCCACTCCTATAATCTATCCATATACCAAGATTCAAAGACATTAATCCATCCGTTTTGAAGCCAAGTTCATTCCAATTTTTCGGACACACTTTCACATTTATAATATACTAGCTGTTACCCGTGACGTCGTTCACGTAGCATAAAAAAAAGACAAACGCTTTAATTAAACAAAACATTTCATTAACAACAATTTGATGTATATATAACACATATCTTATACCAGGCTATGTAGTAGTTTTTTTTATAGGGGACTTAAAGAACTCAGTCAAATAAATGGAAAATGTGTTAGATAATATTAACGATTGCGAAAATGAAATTGCAACCATTTATACCGTAGAACACCTGTAACGCACCCCAATGGTACAGAAATCATGTTGTAGTGCATTTCAGAATTCCATATCAAAGAAAGAAAAATCATGTGTTAAACCTAGGTAATAAAAAAAATATCCAACATTTCCATAATACATAACTTCGCCGGCCCATTCTTTTCTGCATCTGTGTATGTGATCTATGTGCTTGTAAATATTCTAAATACAATGTTAAAATTTTGCTTAGTTAGAAAAAGTATAACGAAGATTAAAATTCACCTTTAGCAATTTCTAATAATAAACAGAAACGCACTTGAATTCTTTTGTACAGTCCTGTATATTACGTGCAAATATTTATACGATCGCATATTTAGCTTAAATTATTCAAGCAAAAAACCCGATTCAAATTATTGAATTCATATTTCCGGGAATCCCTGTAGCACAGGTGACCATATATCCAGTTTATTGTATAGTCCGATACATGATTTATTTAAATTCTACAAACATCTCTTATTATACCAAATGTAGCTGAACTTCAGGATGCATTAGTTTTCCTTAAAATACATACTATAATTGAAAAAGCTCTTCAGCAATCTTTTCTAATAGACCATACTTTGGATACAATATCTGAGATCTGCACACAGGTCCAAAATCTTTTATGTGTCTCTGTAAATGAACAACAAATGTGATGCAAATCATACTTTACTGCAAGCATATTAGTAAATTTCAGTATTTATCATTGTATGGATTATCTCAGTATATTAATTTCATCATGTTTGAAATAGTGCAACGCAATTAAAATACGCTGGGAATATTTTTCCCCGTAGACCGAAGAGTATATTACCGAACATTTTTCTGTTATCTTGTAAAAGAATGTTAAACCTCTTCCCCCCATTTTCTACAGAAATCCTGTTTTAGTGCACTTCATAAACTGATATCAATTTCAATATTATTAAAATAACCTTCATAAAATAACATTATTAAAATATGCTGCAAATGGTTTTTCTTCACAGACTATGATATATTGAAATACTTTTGAGCTCACTGTACGCACACTATAAGTACTATACTTAACGTATTCGATAGTAACCATGTTCTTGTGAACCTTAAAAATGCATGTAAATTTCATTACATTTAAAATTATGTAACATTATGAAAACACACCACAAATGATTTTTTCGCCATATATCATAATGTAAAGTCTCCTTTTGAGTGCTCCTGTGATTCAGCTATAATTGCTATCTGGTTCATTTTCAATGCCGCACATGCTATAGCAAATCTCAATAACGTATGTTATTTTCGTATGAATCCCACTATATTTACTCAAGTTGAAACACGGACAAACATACAGCAGACCCCAGGCACTCGGCATCCGGTATACAGACAGGTTGAAGTTGTAAACATTTTTAGACCATGTTAGAAAGTGTCAAAAAGGGGGTAGTTTCCGTAAAACGAAAAAAAAAAGCAGAATTTTTGAAAATTTAAAAACTTATACTTTGTTTCAGATATGACGTTACACTGATTTTTTTAAAATTCTTAATGGAAAGTATTCCTGTGACGTCACAATTGGTAAAAAGTTGAATTTTATAGCCTCGAACCGAAAGAAAGAAAAAGGTTCATTTTTATTACCGATTAATATGTGGAAAAACTACTAAAATATTCATATTCTTGTAAAGTGTGAAGTTATATTCTTGTGAAGTCTTCTAAGTGTAAAAGAAATTTTATATAATCGTCTGCGTGATATAAGAAGAAAAACAGTATTCCTCTGACATCACAATTGGTAAAATCGCGGTTTTTAACCTCGAACCGAAAAACAGAATAGGGTCCATTTATTTATTTCATTTTCTTTTATCACGTGAAAATCTTTCAGTTGAAAATTAATTACAGGAGAAATAATTATTCCGTTTTTTTTTATTTTTTGGCAACGAAAAAAGAAAGATGATTAAATATTATGGAAAATTTTTCAATTTATTCTGTATGAAAAATAGTGAAATGTTGAATTATTAAAAAATATTTGAATAAAATAAATAAAAAATAGCCTATGTTCATTTCAGACCAATAATCTATCTATATACAAAAATTCAAAGACATTAATCCATCCGTTTTGAAGCCAAGTTCATTCTAATTTTCGGACACACTTTCACATTTATAATATATATAAGCATATAAGGATTTATTTGCATTACATAGCTGAGATTGATCGCTACATCGGCTGATTTTTAATTTTTCGTTTTTGTTTTTGTTTTCAGATGTTTTCAATTAGAACATCTTTTTTTTTTCAGAAAATGTTTTAAAAATGAAATCATAATTATTAAAAAAATGTCTGCAAACAAAATCATAAAAGTAAACATTGCCTTGATACTATGCAATGCAAAAGAAATCCTCTTAAAATAATAAAGCTCAAACGAGCTATCTTATCTTTCTAAAAAATTCGATGGGATTAACAGTAGCTAACAGATGATTTCCCTTGACTGAAGTAGCATCTTCAAGTGTGTTATACTTTTCGTCTTAATAATGATACTTTGCAATAACGATATAATTTGTAATACTTTCTATAGAGATACATTAGGATGGTAAAGAGATGATATTATAAAAAGTACAATTATTCTCTTTAAGAAAATGTAATGGGGGAAAGGATTGAAATTGCAAATAGATTGGCATTTGAAAATACGAAAAATCTATTTCATTTACAGATTTTATAGACGCAGATGGGAGAGAAACAGTATCATTAACCCTTTTTGGCTCAAAAATTCCAATTCAGAAAATAATGCTTCAGATGTTATAATCGATCATTTCAAGCATGTAAAAAGTAATTAAAAAAGTTAGAAGGTAAAACTAAAATAATTATTGACTAAAAGATATTTTTTTTTCTCATCTACAATAAACAGAAATTGAGATACTTCTCATACGTATTGTCCATTCTCCAATACAAAAAGATTAAAGTATACAAAATTGCCTTTAAGAAAATCTATTTTCGGACCTGTCCAGTTTTAGAATTTGACAAAATTTGCTAAGTTAATTTTTGAAGTATCGATCGGAAGCTTCTCAAATTATAAACAAAACTTTGGCATGAAAAATTAACTCAGTTTCATAGTATGGTGAGAATTCCAATGATCAGTTTGTATTAACTGGTGTGTTTGGAAAATAGGAACAACAAACAAGTTGAATGTAGATTCTGCCATTACATAATTCAGTTTCGCCTCCGATTAAAAAAAACATAAAATCAATAGAGGTCTTTTAGAAGGGCGACCCCATTTAGAATGCAATGAACTAACATCATTTTTCTTGTGTTTATCAATTAATAGCAAACAGAAAGGCGTGAAATACCCAATTGATTAGCAATTTCTCTCTGAGACATTGGAGTGGCGGAATAATAAAGAGATACAATTTGACGTGCTACTTCTTCATTGACTAGATTCATCAGAAACGGATTTTTTCTTTAGTTTAAACGCTTTTTTACAGACTCTGAGAAAAAAGAAATGCATTTTAACAGTAAAATTGTATAAATGTTTCGTTTTAATGACCAGATTACGAAACTAGTTGTTGGGAAGCCACCTTGATACTTACCCATCATGGATATGCATTATATAATATGTGAAAATAAAATATGTGAAAACTAGTTATAAAATGCATTGCAATTCAAAAACAAAATTTAAACATATATTTAAATATTCTTAATATACATAGTAATGCTCCATTAATGAACTGCTGATGAACACATTTCGACAAATTATGTAAAATACCAAACTACACAAGTAGTACCGGATTGCGTAAAAGAAACATCCTTATAACTCCAAAAACAATAATCATATTAACTAACAGTTTACTGTGCCAGATTAAGCGTCTCATTTCCAATTAAAACATATCTTTGAATTGAAGTTTAAAGAAAATACAGGGTCGTGAAAAATCGAAGAATGTGGAAAACAGGATTACAGATATCTCGGCAACTATTAATCCGACTGACTTCGTTCTTGATGCAAAATTTGTATTATTTTATTGCCTTTTACGTCCGTTCCTTAAAATAAAAAAAATCGAAAAATTTTATATACATTTCATCAGAATGAATTTTTCGAGAGTCCGAAAAAAATAGTTCCGGATAATCGAGGTTACTGATATTAAATAGGCTTCGTCCAAGTCTTAGTTACTAAGTACATACAAAGTTTTAAGTCTCTATCTCCATTTATTCGTGAGATAGAGATTTTACAGACAGACGGACGGCAATTTTTTTTTCTAAAAATGTGTTTTTCGGAATCTCCAGTATCTGAAACGTGTAAATCCGTCAATTTTTTTTCAAAACGATTGCAAGCCTTGCCATATACTACGTATGATAGGTAAGTAAAAGTGAGCCACAATTTTTCGACACGACACTTTTAGCTTGTTTGGAAGAAATAGCATCGGAGGCTGATAAAATTGTATTTTAAAACTTACTGTGTAAGTACTATTGACTTTTGGGTATGTTGCAGATTTGCAACACGGTGATACAAAGGGTTAATACATATATAAACATATACATGTACACATATATATGTTTATATATGTGTATATTTAGCAAAGTAATTTTTGAATATAATAACTTTGAAAAGTAAGCAGTATAATAATTTAATAACAGAATGTGGAAAAAATAATTTTTTGTCTTATTAATGTAGTCATGATAATATTTCGTATATCCATTACACATTAATAAAAAAAAATATCTTATTTGCAATGGAAGACAAAACTTAAAAATTAAACCAATAAATGTTAACATCTTAAATAATAAAGCTAAATTTAAGTTATATCAAAGAAATTATAATAAAAATAGTACATTTATCTATACCTATTAAATGTTATTTTAAAAATGTATAACAGAAACGTTTAAAAAAGATTTCTAGTCACATTATTACATCCTGAAATTTTTATTATTTTTTCTTTTTTTTCAATGGAAAAATTCTTTATTTATATTGATACCGATGCATGGCACTACAGCAAAAATTGAAGTCCCCTTGGAGCATAACCGATGAAAAAACCGTTGACTTGAGGAAATCATTTTTTTAATGTTGTAAATTTACTGCATATAAATGTAAACGAAAGTGAAAAATTTAATTAAAAACTATATTTAAAGGTTTTAATACGCCTTTATAAATATTTTAAAAGCATAATTTGATATTATTATTATTATTTTAATAAATCACTCAGAGTCGTTCATCTGCTTCTAAATTTGGAATTTGTTTTTTGTTTTTGAATGGCAACGGTGAAACGTTCTCTTTTTTATTTCTTTTTAATTAATTGGATATAATATGCATTTTTATAAGGAAATATGCTCAACAAACATTATTTCAAACAGTAGAAATTATCATTTAGCTGTCATATGTTTACACATGTGTTTTCCATTAAACATAACATGGCGTTTAGCTACGGTCGATTCGCAAACCGGAATGGTTAGTCCCGGAATCATTCCCTACACTTTTCTCTACTCAGATTTTATTATAAGTAGATATACAGCAGACTCTCGATTTACCGGGATCGGATTTTTCGGGTTGGGTATTTATTGGGATGGTAAAAATCTCAGTTTTGCATGCAATTTATTATGATGATTGAAGAAAAGTAGTAAAATGGAAATTAGTAAAAGGCACCACGGTTAAAAAATAATTTTGTACGACATTTAGCACAGAATGTATATTTTAGAACACTTCAGTAAATGCATATCAAGTTTATCCAGTTTGAAAGGCTGTAACACCATTGAAATGAGCTTGAAACAATATTTCTCACTAAGCTTAACGTATTGAAATACTTTTGTCTGTCCCTGTAAATAAAGAATGCATCCAATTTTCATAAAATTTGAAGTGACTCAACAAAATTATGCAACAATTATATAAATTTCAAAAGATTCGGTTGGTTAGTTTTTGCTCTGTTGTATGCGCACAGACTGATATACAGACAGACAGACGACAAACGGACAGACAGACTGAACGACGACTATAGGTGTTACTTTTTTTACCTAATTACGAACACCTCTAAAAATGAATACTTTTATGTTAGCCGTGCGCAAATATTGATAATAATGTCTTTGTAATCTCAAAAAAAAAAAAATACACTCACATATTTACACATCATAATTTATTATACAGGGTTAGCAAGAAAAAGGTTATCCACTTCTGAGGGCTCTAGACTGTTTTCTATTGGTTCAAATGAAATCAAATTTAAATTACAGATGATGCAAATGATGCACTTATTTTAAAAAAATTAAAAACATTAAAAATATAAAACTTCACCGATATGGGCAGCTGTAATAACCATAAACATTTAATTCGCCTTATAAAGATTATATAACATTTAAAAAGTGAAACTGATCATCGGAAATACAAAATCTGCTGTAAGATTCTTCATACAATGAAGTATGACACACACAATACTCGAAAAACAACTGGCGACACACTCACACTACCATGCAGAAACTTATTGCCAAAATGTATAAGTCGTATGAAGTGGAAAACTTATTTCTAACCAATTACTGATCCTTTTTTTAAATATTTAAACATAGCATACGTATTTGTTTGCATTCTCATTTTTATATACATACAGGGTGTTTCAAAAATGACCGGTATATTTGAAAAATCAATAAAAATTAAACGGGCAGCGATAGAAATACAATGTTTGTTGCAAATATGCTTGAGACAATAGTAAATTTTGAGGCAAATAAACTTTCCATATTAGTTACAATTTTCAACAACAGATAGCGTTTGAGGCGATTTTATTGCTGTTATATTATTGCTGCGCATGGTGAATATGTGGAAAATGTGGTATTTTGGATTTTTCAGATTGCAGCGCCATCTTGTGTTGAAAATTTTAACTAATTTCGTAAGCTTGTCTGCCTGAAAATTTACTGTTTTCTCAAGCACATTGGAACAAACGGTGTATTTCTATCGCTGTCCGTTTAGTTTTTATTGATTTTTTAAATATACCTGTCATATTTGAAACACCCTGTATATTTATGTATTACATATACACATATATATGCACATATATATTTGTATAATAATACAAATAGTAGACTAATAATAAGCGAGACGTAGCTGGAGTTGTTCGATAGCTTCATGCTACTGAATGCATCATCTGTAGTTCAATGGTACTGGGAATGTTCCTGTTGGTCCTCGAGTATTGGCCGTTAATCACTGTACGAAAAATCTTACTGCGCATATTGCATTTTTATTGACCAATTTAACTCTTTTATGAATATTTATTATTTATAAAGCGAATTAAATGCTTTATGTTTGTTATAGCGCCTCCTATCGGTGGATTTTTGTGTTTTAATATTTGTAATTTTTTGAAAAAGTGTCAAGAGTATCGTTTGAATTATCTGTAGTTCAAATTGGGTCACATTTGCAGCAATAGAACGAGTTCTACAGAAGGCAACTTACTTCTTTTTAACCCTGTGTATGTAAAATTCAAATTTCCGTTTCCTCCCAGATGTTTGTACTTCAGATTCTACAGCAAAGAATTTTGTAGGACTTGCACATTTACAAAGTAAATTTGGTTTATAAATAGCTTAATGTAAAAACTATCGTTCTAAATTGCTTAGGAATGAATAAATACTGGAGTTTCAAAATTAGATGAAATTGATTATGAAAGATTTCAAGTTTTACTCAATGGAATTTAACGACAATTGCACAATTAATTAGATAATACTATATTGTTTAGTTATGGAACTATGCGGAAAAAGTTCTCATTGGCATAGTAAAGAAAAATGGAGGATATGTGCTATAGAGCTATTAGAGAGTATATATGCTATAATAAGGAAAGTTGTGCAGAATTTCTTTAAAATTACAATGTACCTGCTTCTTATCCCTAAGAGTTCTTTAATTAGGTTAACGAGGTTATGAAAGCTATAGTTAACTATCTCAAAAAATATAATATGTAAATAGTCTGGGAGGCAGCAGCACAGACTATTACCCCATCGAGTTCACGAACGAAAATCTGAGATTAGTTAAATTTCGATTCGCATATTAAAACGCAAACAATCTGCCAAGTTATAGCTTGGTGGAAATCACTTAAAGATCCAATTTTGGCGATTGACTCTTAAGTTTATCATTGTGCTTTCCTACACCCAAAAGCATGAAAACATAAAGGACTGGGAGCAGAAAAGCATAATAGCAAACCTATGAGTCAACCAATAAAATTGAGTTTTTAGAAGTTTTCCACCAATGATCACTTGGCAGATATGACAGATATGACTTGGCAGATATGACAAATATAATTTGGCAGACTGATTGCGTTTTAATATGTGAGTCGAGATTTAACTAATCCTACCCGTAAAGCATGGTGACGTCACTGCAACGTCGTTGTGAAGTCACATTGTCACTTTGTGACCATCGATTGTCGATGTGACGTCACGTGACGTCGATGTGAAGTCACAGTGACTAAAATGTGAAGTTGTTATGGCCGTTTTAGAGCTCTTTTGTGACGTTTCACAAAGTGGTCACAATGTGACAAATTTGACATTAACATTGTGACGAAACTGTGACAAAAGTGATGTTATTTAAATTGCCAGAAACATGTTTTTTTTAAGTAAATAACATGTTTTAAAGGACAATTCTTATTTCTAAAGATTTTTAAGAAAGTCAAATCTCAGTCACAATGTGACGTCACTGAGTGGTGGCATTTTGGTCACAGATGTGATGTGACGAGAGTGACTCACAGTGACATCATTGTGACGTTACTGTGACCATGCATGCCATTAGGGTATATTTTCATCCATAAACTCTATGAAGTGATTGTCTATGTAGACGCCTCCCAGTCTAAAAGAGAAATTTCTTTTCGGCCGTTTATAACTTGAGTTCTGCTGAACAGATTTTGATGGGACTTACATTAGTAGTTAGATAATTTGTCAGAAAAGATATCAGTCTGAAATATAAATTTTTACGTTGTTTCGTTAAATAGTTATGGAAAAGTTCTAAAGCAGATAAAGACAATATCGAAAAATTGGCTTCTTTTAAACGTTTCCTCTAAATGATTTTATATGGGATTTTTAAACTATTAATTAGATCATTTTTGGGAAAGATTCGGTACATTTTCCAGTTTAAAAGATTCTAATAAGCGGATTTTGGTGGAACTTGATTGGTTAGTTAATTTTCCAATGAATGGCTTTCAATATAAAACACATATAATGTGCTGGGTGTTTCTTGATTGTAGAATTATGGCTGAAAATTCTAGAATCAGATTAATCCAATTATTATCATGTAAAAAACTCGTGAAACCAGAGAGAAAAGTAGAGCTCCACCTAAAAAATGTTACAGTAAAAGTTAGCAAATGTTTTCAATCTAAAAATGTACGTAGAAAAGAAATGGAATCAGATTATTTGTAGAGCTCATAAAATTACCCAAATTTTTGTTAGCTTAAAATGTGGATGGAACTTTATTGCTGCCTTAAAGTCAGTCAAGGAAAAACAAAAATTTTTAACACACTCCATATCCCAAAAATCCATAAACAGTTTAAAAATTTGGTTTCATAGCTACAAGTTACAGTCTGGCATAATAAACAACGAGAACGGTCCGTACAGTACAAAGTGTGAACAAAATTCCATTCCAGAGTTTTTTGATAGGTTGAAGATCAAGCTGCAAGTAAACCCAAAACCTTAAACATATACGATTCGACCATATACTAAATATTGGTGTTCAGACATATTTATCTGGATCGATTCCTTAACAACCTGGCTATATTAATGTTATACTTTAATTATTACTTAGTGGTTTATATTCGTTTAGCGTTGTAGATCTTAATGATTTAGGATAACATAACTGCACATTCTATTAGCTATATTGCCCAGTAATCATTTCGAGTGGATAATCGTATGATTCTGAATACAAGGCAACAGTAAAGCTCAGTCCAAATTTTCAGCTAACAAAAATTTGGGTAATTTCATAAACTTTACAGTTAATCTGATTCCATTTCTTTTCTACGTATTTTTTTCGATTGAAAACATTTACCAATTTTTACAGTAACATTTTTTAGATCGAGCTATACTTTTCTCTCTGGTTCCACCAAGTAATTTCGGTCGCCACATTTGGCGATATATCGCCAAGTTGGCAACAGACTTGGCGGCATTTGGCTCGAAAACTGCACTACCCTGATGGTATTTTCCAAACAGTTTCACGGTATCTTTGCAGATTTTCATTTGTTCATTGGTATCTATACAAATTTCCAAATCGTTATTTTTTCATACATAGCAGGATTTTTTTCTAAATTATCCCTTTGTAATTGAAATATCTGCATTATAGTAACTATTTTCACTTCGAAAACATTCAAGTAAAAGTGCGATGTTGTTTTAACATATAAATAGTTACAATTTATATAAATGTTTATGAAAAATATGCATTTTTGTTTCGAATGACGTCAACTTAAAAAATGTAAATATCTATCAGGAGAATCTTATTTTTATTGACTTACAAAAAAGAACATGTGTTATCATTTCTTTTTTAAACTATTGAGCTGTTTTTTAGATGGTGGCAACTCGAAATAAATGATTAAAATATCAATTAAAAAGGTGAGATTTCTGTAATGTTAAATTATAGAAGGTACAGTGCCATATAAATTTGAAATGGATGCCATTTCCTTAATATTAGATATTTTTATAATACTTTCGAAAGGCACATACCTAAATTAAAAGCTTTCGAACAAGCTATTATACGTCGCTGAATGTTTCCTTGTTTGGGTTATAATTGTTTTTTGTCTTTTATCTTGTTTCATGAAGAAAAAAGTAACAAAACAGGGGTTCTGGGTCTCCGTAACTAATCGGTGGATCTGGATAAAATTTGGTAAAGTTTGAGGCCTAGAGTAGGACACGTTGCCTTTTTAATTTCGTCGTGATCCAATGATTGGTTCCAAAGTTATTAAGAGGCAAACTTATGACTTAAACATTAGAGATGCATCTGAGCTCTACTACACAGCACTATCGGGCTGTATGATGAACAATTAGCTTTTCCAGTAAGTCCATATAACGGATTTTGATGAGGCTGGAATTGATAATTTTGCCTGAACGTTTTTAGTATATAACATATTGTTCTGTCGTTCTTTACCGAATCCTTCACTAAATAATCAACTGAATAATTTGGTCGTTAGCAGCCTAAATTTTGTATGACTCAATAAAAGAAATAACAGCATAATGACATTCATATTGTTTTAAGAAGTTTGGACGGCCATTCCAGGTTCATTATTGCTTTAAATCAAATTATCAAATTCACACATATATTTCGTTTGATTCAAAGTTTCTTTAGAAAAACCGACCAGCGTAGCGGACGAAGACTGCAAGTGACCTTATAATCATGAAATTTTTGTGTAGATATTCGGCAATGTCTTGAGTGTAATGAAATAAAGAATTAGCTCAAAGTAACTTATTTGTGATATATACGTATTTTTACGAAGAATTACACATAAAATTATTCATATTTTCTAAGTAATTGTAAAATCAGCTCTATCTCTTTTCGATTTCTGTATATTAACTAGTTTTTAGTTCATTACACAAAGGAGTATCTAATTTTCATATGATGAAAAAAGATTTGTGTTATACGTATTTTTTTTATTTTTTAGATCCGGAGCGGTTTTATTAAAGAAAATACCTAAAAATGACCAAAACTCTTCAAAATTTTATAACATTGCATGAATATTATATATTTTTTATAACTTTCTTTATTATGTGTTAGATTACACTGAAAAGTATCAAAAAATGTGTCGAAAAGTTTCTTTAATTAAATTGTTAAAAAAATCTCGGATGTACCTAGTGTAGTCGGATACCTTTAGGAAATGTTTTAAAATGTCAGAAACATATCCTATAACGATTTGTAATGCACATTTTTTAAGAAATGTTTTCATAAAATCTTAAATACAAAAAATACACATCTTTATAAGTTACATGTTTTTTAAGCGGATTTTGTTAGTTTTTGAAAAAAAAATTATACATAATTGAATGTGGTTTTATTAAAATCTTTTAAAAGAAACTTCTAAAATTCAAAATGTTTAATCTGTTTTGACTTTTTTTCTTGCTTAAGAGTTACAATCTAAACAATACATATGTATTTTTTTGCATAAAAGTTAAAATAAAAAAAATACATACGTATAAGTCAACAGATGAATTCCAAGAATTTTAAGATTAAATTTAAATTAAATTTCGCATACACGTATAATCCATTTTTAGAAAAAAATGCCTCCCTGGAATTCATTACAAAAACAGACTTTCATGATAAATAAAAGTCATTTATTTGAAGTTTTTAAAGCAGTTTTTGAGATTACAATTCAATGGAAATATGCAAATACTATTTCTGTCAATTTATTATGTTTCCATTATTATTGCTTTTGAATTTCCATCTCTACTTTAAAGTAAAATAAGGCTTAATCTTTTATTTTTAGTCTCATACACAAAGTCATTTCATTTATTTTGCTGAACTGCCAGATTTTTTTATGGTGCTCTAATATAAGTAAATGCATTTTGTAAGTTCTAATGAAATTTTCTTAGCTTTATACTTATTTGATGAAATATCAATCAATATATAACTTGACATATAAAATTAAAATATAAAATTAAAATGATATAATATCAAGTATAAAATCCATTAATTCATCTTACAATTATAAAATTAAACCAAGATAAAATACTCAAATTACTTAAAGGTGTTTTTATTTACAATGATTATTAAAACCTAGTACTTTCGAACATATCATGCTCATCATCAAGGTTGAAAACAACAACAAAAAAAAAGACTAAAAATCGAAGGATGAGTTCTTTTATACGAGATGGGTTGATCCAAACGTCAGCGTGTAAAGGGGGGAAGGAGAAGGGGAGGCAAGTTGTCGGAATTTTCCAAATTTTCGATAGAAGAGGGTATGTTTAAGTTATTTTCAGTAGACTACCAAATTCTTAGGATTATGTACGAGAAAGCATCGTTACAAGTGTCGTTAGCTCGGCATAAAGATATCTATTGATCCAAAATATTTATCTTTTGGTAATTTGATATTTTTTTAGTATTTTAGCTTTTTAAAAATCTATTATAATTTCTTGTTCCTGATACAGTTTAGAAATAGCAATTTTGCATCGATTAAATTTCGTATCGGAAATGTGTTCTGACAAATGCTTCTTATTTTTTTTCGTTGTCATGCCAATATAATGATTTAATATATAACTTATACTGAAATCTTGTTCAGTTTTAAAATATTGAATGATTTGAGGACTATTATTTCTTTATGATTTAAATTAACTTTAACTACATTAATTGCCAAGAATTCTTAATATGTATTAGAATACTTTTTTAATGTGTGTAAATAAAATTGAAAGTATATTTCTGTTTTTTATTTTTTTAATGTAGAAATTCATTTTTATTTTAATATTAATCCGTTAGCTATATACTTAAATTTGAAAAATATGAATGACAATTTACTGTAATACTAACCACATTTAATACAAACGAAAAATTTAAAATCTCTTGAATCATTGTCTGGCGGCAAGTATTTTCTTTCGTTATATACACTGGCCTTCAAAAGTTAAGGTACAACCGGTTTTTTGCGTCTAATTTGCAAATGAATCAATATAGAAACAACAAATTTAGAGGAAATGTGAGATGTTATTTATTAAGTGAATTATAGAAATTTACTTAAGTTAAACGTATAAATGAAATTAGAACAAAAAAGCACTCATGGTGGAAAATTCCATTCTTAGAGAAATCAGAACATTGCAGTATTATGCAGTAAAATATGACAGAAACATTAAAAAACTGGTTTTAACACGGCATATGTCCACCCCGGACTTCAATGCATTAGCAACATCAACTTCCCATGCTCTCAATTAAATTGTCGGACACCGAAATAGGTAGCGCTGACCAGAAATAGAGTAAGCTTTGTTCCAGTTTATTTAATGAATTGGAGGAGGACTTAAAGCCAAAACATGTCTTCCAAGATAGTCCCAAAGATGTTCTATCGGATTTAAGTCCTGAGAGTGAGCTTACCATTCCATTCTCTCCAAGCCATGATCCTCAAGATAATCCTCAACAACCACAGCTCGGTGTTGTCTCGCATTATCAGCCATTAGAATAATAATGGCCAATAGCATCGGAATATGGCGCACATATGAAACAAGGATCTCATCCCGATATCTCGTACCAGTCAAAGTTCCTCCATGGAACACATGCAGGTCAGTGTGGCCTCCGAGTGAGATCCCTGCCCAAACCATGATTCCACCGTTTCTGTACTCGTGTGTTTCGACAGTGTTTGATTGATGGTATCGAGTACATTGTTCCCTCCTGATCAGAAGAAGTCCTGAATCGCATTCCAGGGTGAATCTGGACGTGTGAAGAGTACAGAAGCCCACTGTTGTCTGGTCTGGGAAACATGTTCTATTGCCCAACATAAGCGGGCCTTTCTCAGTCGTCTGTTGTGGGGGACACACACAACGTGTCGCCATGATTAGAGGACTGCATTGGGAAGACATCTTTGCACCATAGTAGCTTAGATTCTTCTCCCTGATGCTGAAAAGTGGTCAGCAATGAGTTGTGGAAAAGTAGTGCGTCTTCTCCTTCGGGCCGAAAGAGCTAGAAACCGGTCTTCTGCAGGAGTTGTAACACGAGGGCGGCCTGGAACATGTCTTCTGGACAGAGAATCGCCGGATGCATACTGATCCCAGAGTCTCTGGACTTCACTGCGAGGTATAAAATCGTATCTATTGGTAAAAAATGTCTAATTTGAAAGAGAAACTTTTAATCCGTTATTCGTTTTCTTGCTAATCTAAATTTTCCCACTATATTCTATGTCTATATAAACCTACAGATCCAGTACTGATCTGTTCGAGATAATTAAAATACATATTTATCAGTGGAAGGTAACTACTGTAATCAGATTTTCAAATTTTTATCTGTTTTCTAAAATACTTACTTAATTATCTTATTTAACTCATTTCCTAAATAACAAAATTTTGTTAAAGTTTTTAGGAAGTGTTGAAAAGTCTTACATAATGTGTGTTTAACGCATGATTTCCCCCCCCCCCCTTTTGTTCATCTGATGTCATTAAACAAAAATACGATTTTTTAAATTATTTACTATTATTACTATTTCACTATTTATAACATGATATGAAATTAAAAGAAAATAATTTTAGCAGAATGAAAATGAAAATTAAATTCTAAATAAAAAAAGTTTCTTAATTTTTATAATTTTGGAAAAAAGATTAAAATTCAAATATTTTTTATTAATATTCATTCAATAACAGTGAAAATGACAAAAGGTGAGAAACGAAAAATCAATAATAAGAAACCCGTTTTAAAAGCAGTGATTTCCAGTAAGTGATGTAATTAATACAGCTGTAAGAGAATTTTTAAAATTCTTTTAAATACTTAATTAACATAAAACCGATTTTCTTATCTGAATTGCGTATTAAAGCACTCAGAAATAATCATATTAATTCATTATAAATATAATTTCTTAAATTATTCACTTGACTAACTATTGAAAAACTAAATCTTACATAAGATAAAAAAAACTACAGTAATACAAAAATACATACATTATGTAACCGCATACATGTTTAATGAATGTTTCACAAAGCCAGATAACGAAATTTCATTGCTTCATAAACGTACGCATTTAATATGTACGAAGACACGGTGGTTAGAATCAATCTATCCGGGTAGATTTTGAAAATTAGAATAGAAATTCAATACGGGAAGAAATATATGGATTAAAGAGATTGTGAGCTGACTTTGGTATCGTCTGTCGCAAATATTCGGTCCATTTAACACAAATTATCAATTAAGAAGATAGGAAAATTTAATTTGCAAAAGCACATTACTGTTCGTGTATTCCGAAATGAATGGATTGACGCAACTAGGCAAATTCGAAATTAACTATTTATCTAACGAATTCAGTTTAATATTTTTTATTGCTCTTCTAAAGCTGTTTTCAAAATCTATACATTTATACAGTGCTAAGCAAAAGTTTAGACACTGGTGTTTTTTAACCTTTAAATAAAAAATACGAACACGTGAGTTTTACAATTGGCTATACTTATTTTCAAATATATTTTAAACAATGTAGAATAAAAATAATGGTTATAATATAAGATAATATTTAATTTAATTGAAAAAAATAAAATTTGCATACTGCAAAAGTCTAGACACTTTTTTGATTTTTAGCCAACTGTTCATGGAAAAATCCAAATTTCCAAGTTATGATGTCACATGTCTGAAGTATTTAATTATACCTCGATATAGCATCAGTTAGTGAAGATACCGCGAGCTAAAAATATTCAGTTAGATGAGGTAATTGAAGTAGGGAAACTGAAATAGAAAGGGAAGACTGTTGCAGAAATTTCAGCAGCATTGAATCATCCAAAGTGGTCTGTCTATGAAGTATAGTCTAAGGATGACTCCAACAAAACAAAACATAATCTGGAAGACCTTGTGTGACGAGAAAATGAGATTACAAAGGGATCGAGAAGCTGACATTTACAAAAATAATGATTGCTAATCACATTAAAAGTAAGTCAAGACTTTCTGTGTCGACGGACATGATTCGTATATGAATTAAAGAAACAGGTAAATCAATTTACACGAAAATGATAAAACAATCAGCTTTAAAATCTTGCTACAAATTGGCGAGAATGCAATGAACTTGCAAACATACGTCATATGGACCCAAATGGTCCGCTATGATATTCAGTAACAAAAAAAAGTGGAATTTGAATGGTTCAAACGGGTGGGCATACTATTAGTACGACTTGCGTAAAGAGCCTGGGACTTTCTTCAGTCGACAGGAAGAAGGTGACTTTTTAATGATTTGGTCCTCACTTTGCTTTAATGCTCGAGTATCTGTGAAGTTATTCATTTGTTGCCAAGCAACACAAGACTACGTATATACTTTGGAGATTTATTTTTAGTCATTTGGGGAACTTTTAGCTGATCTAAACTATGGATTTTAGCAAGATAATACGTCTATTCGTATTGCATACAAAAGAAGAACTTAGTTTAACTCTAAAAATACTACTGATCTCAACTGGCCGGCGTGTAGTTCTGATCCGGACCCAATCGAAAACCTTTGTAACATTATATGTCGTAATGTTTATGCAAATTTTTGCTATACTTTTCTTTTAATGAGCTTCGAGCTGCTGTTGAACATGTTTGGTCCAAAATAGACCCCCAAGTGACGCAGCATTTAAATTCTTCAATGAAAAGTCACATCCTTGCACTAACTGCAAACAATGTGGGTGCAACTCGATTTTTATTTGTAGTTATTTTTCTGTAAATATACAAATTGTCTATACTTTTGCCACAATGTTCATTTCATTTTTTTGTCATTATATTTTATGTAAAAGGAAAAATTCAAAATTTATTATTTGTGAATAAAGGATAAGTCACAAGTAATGTATGACAGAGGAATTACAAACATTCGGTACATACTTCTGAATATAGAAGCGTAATCGATCATTGTCTAAACTTTTGCTGAGTACTGTAGTATAAAGGTAGTGACTATGATAATCATTTCGGAAGATATAGAAAAACGTAATATATAAAAACGATTTTTTAAATTATATTAAAGCTCTTTCTTCATTTAAAAAATATTTGAAGATATTTTCTAATTTTAAATGAGAAATATGAATCAATAATAGCTTATGTGTAAATGTGCAGAGTTACTGTAATTAAAGATCAAGTATGCATTGTTGGAGTTATATACAGTTGAAGTCCAACAGCTTACAACACAAAACCTAAGGTATCGAGCACAAGATAAAGACGTTTATTTTATGGAAGAATAATAATAGAGGAATCTAATGATTCATGTCATTCAGGCCGGAAATCGAGCAATAACATAGAACATAAGCCGAAAATTAATACCACTAGTGGTTTACTTGTAGGTTTACCATTGTGTTTGTTCTACAGTCATTACATACCTTTGATTGTATGAAAAATACAATGATAAACATAAGAGTCAACCATTGGTGGTATTAATTTTTGTCTTATGCACCATTTTACTTCCGGCAGACATCGAACATTAAATTCCCGTATTACTACTCTTTCATAAAATAAAGGTTTTTTTCTTGTACTCAATAGATTAGATTTTCTTGCTGTCGGCTCTTGGAATATTGAGAGTTCATCCAACAGAGTAAAAAAAATGTCCAGATGAAAGTTCGAACCTGGATACCTTGGTTTGCTGCGCCAGTGTTTTACAGTTTAAAGAGTCTAAGGACTCAAGCTTGAAAATTTTCGAAATTTTGTATTTATTTATTTATTTATTTATTTATTTTTTAGATTTTAAGCTCTTATCTTTTTTTAACATTTTGATGTGATTTTTTTTCTCTAAATTCATATTAGAACATAAGTTATGACTTCTAGAATTATACCCACTCAGTAACTGAAGCAGGCGTTTCCAAGACTTTGAAATTCTTTTTTCTTCAATTGGCGTTTTTAGGCATGATGCACTGAATATCTGAAAAACATCTCAATAAATTTCCATGAAATTTTTAAAATATAAAATTCATATTAGTCTGTATAAATTGAACATAATATTTCATTTTTATTGTTCAAAAAATACTTTTTTAGTTGATTATACCGTTGAAATTTTCAAAATTTTGCATTAGCAAAATACAACTTTATATTAAAAATATAAAAATAATTTAAATACAAATTTATTTAAGTTCAAGGTAATAATCTGAATATCTTATAATCTGAAGTATGATTAAACACAAAAATTTTCATTTTATAATCTGAAGTAGAATTAAACACAAAAATTTTCATTTTAGTTCTAAAATTTATTTTACAAAATGCGCTAATCATTTATACCAATTTTCTGTTCGACAAATGTCCGACAGTTTGTAATCTCCTATAAATACTAATTCTACATCTTGTAATTATTTAAGTAGATGGAAGTAAACTGTACACGGGGACTCGGGCAGTGTCTGACCGAGAATACATACAAACCCGGTCAGATGCTGTCCTAGCCCCTGCGTAAAGGAAGGACACTCTTATATCTTTCATTCCAATAAAAATTGTGTTTTAAAGTAACATGCATTTTAATATATTAAATGCTCAAATTGATCTTTTTTATCCCCTTTTTCTAATTTTAAGAGTCCTTAGACCCTTAAGCCAATTGAATTATATTTGAGATAATTCACTTTTATATTTGTTGGACATGGCTGTGAATTGTAACTCTAGTTTAATTCATCTGAGCTATAACTATAGCATCTACATAATGCAAGTGTGTAATAACATGGAAACTCCTATATACCATGTGATTAGGTCATAATGAAGATAATTTTTTTTCAGCTGGTTAAATCATATTCATAGTTAAAGTAGCACAGTTGAGATTCATTCTGGCAAAGCGAAAAATGCCCAGACTAATGGATATGATTCATCCATTTGTTAAAAAAAAATCCTTTTTTTTATTATGATCTAATTATTTAATGTACAGTAGTTTCTATGTTATCACATATTTGCATCATGTAAATAAAATAGTTATAGCTCAGATAAACGGAACTAGTGTTGCAGTTCGCAGCCATCTTCAACAAATAGGAACGAAGTATGTCAAACAAGTATCATCCACATAGTTTCATAGGTAAAACATTAGTATGGCAAACCAAGGTATCTGAGTTCAATCCCCGATCTGGACATTTTTCGTTCTGTTGCAAAAAAACCTAATTATGCCAATGCAACTATGAACATGATTTATCCAATTGAAAAAGAAAAAAATCCTTATCTTTATTACGATCTAATCATTTGGTACACAGGAGTTTTGATATTATCACACATTTTCATCTACTGACTAACATAGTAATAGCTCAAATTAATTAAACTAGTGCTGCAGTTTGCAGCCATGTCCAACAAATAAGAATGAATTATGTCCAGAAAGTATCATCTGGATAATTTAATAGATCAAGCATTAGCACAGCAAGCTAAGGTATCCGGCTTCGATTCCCAATCTTAAAATTTTTTGCTCTGTTGCAATATACCTCAACTATGCTAATCCAGTCATAAATATAATTTAACTAGTTAAAAAGAAATCCTTTTCTTCAGTATGATATACTTACACGGCATGCAGGAGTTTCCGTGTTATCACATTATTTCATCATGTGAATACTTTAGTTATAGCTCGGATAAATGAAACTACCGCTGTAGTTTTCAGCCTTGTCCAACAAATAAGCATAAATTATGTCCAGCGCGTATCGTCCAGATAGCTAAATAGATAAAGCATTAGCACGGCAACAAAAAAAATCAACGTTCGATCCCTAGTCTGGACTTTTTTGCTCTGTTGAAATAAATCTCAACTATGCTAATTCAACTATGAATATAATTTATCTAGTTCAAAAAGTAAATGTCCTTTTTCTTGAAATTTTAACGTAATTATATGAGAAAGGAGTTTCCATGCTATCACAATCTTTCAACATGTTGATATTTTAGTTATAGCTCGGATGGATGAAATTAGAGCTGCAGTTTGCAGACATGTCCAACAAATAAGAGTGAATTATGTCAGCCAGATATCATCTCGATGGATTCATAGGTGAAGTATTATCACGGTAAATCAAGGTATCTGAGTTCAAATCCCAATCTCGGTATTTTTCCATCTATTGCAAAAAACCTCAGTAATGCTAATCCAACCATGAATATGATATTATCCAGTTGAAAAAGAAAACAATATTATTCTTCTTGATTGTAAAGATGGGCAGTTTAGGATGAGAATATGTAGAAACTATAGAATTTAACCTAAGAATTTTAAAAGACTTGAAAGTGTGTTCAAATGAAATAACTATTCCATTTATACAATCAAACCTCTTTAGCGGTAATACTCAAAAGAAAACATTTTGTTCGAGTTATCTGAACTTAGGCATACAACTAGACTTAATAACGAGAAACAGTTCATGCTAAAAGTAACTCGGATTACGAGTGTTCTCGTTAACGAGGTTTTTTGTATTCCTTTTAAGTTTTGACAGAAACACACTGTTAGTAGTAACTTTAAAATGTTATTTTATCTAGATGTATATCTGAGATACAAGTGCTCAACTGCGCGACTATTTTTATCTTTTTGCCACGTAGCTTAATCAGTTTAAAGACCTGTTTTTCAATCTAAGGGTTATATTATATACAACATTTCTAAAGATATTTATAACATATAATACAAAAAAGAATTATAATAAAATAGAAAAAATCATCAAAATTATTATTTATAGGAATTATGCTGATAAAAACCTATGAATGAAAAATTTTGATCCTATTCAATTTTCAAAAATATATTTTGAAGTTTTTGATATGAATTGAAAAAACATTTCAGAGAGAAACAAATTTGATTGTGATAGTTTTTCACTAAAATAAAAAACTTATCATAAAAGCAATTTCATTTTTTGCGCCGCTTCTTCATTCTGTTTTCCTTTAATAAAAAGTTTCAATGTGAGCGTATGTGTTATATAATAAAAAATATAAAATCTGATAATATTACATTTTTACGTTATACCTGCATTATTTCAAATTCATTGGAAATTTTTATGAAAGTCTCTGAAATCATAAATTACTTATATGGTATAATTAAACATTTTAAACACTTAATTCAGAATTTAAATTAAATAAATACCTAATTAATTAATCTGACCTATTTTATTAATCCTTAAAGACACGGACTGTTTGGACATACAAAATGACAGGGACGTCGTATTCTATGTACCATCTACTTGTAAAACATAGATAACAGTATTTGGTGATACATTTCTGTATTGCAAGGTCCCGTATCAGTATAAAAACAAAAACGTCAAATTGTTAAAAACAGACTATATAATTGAAATTAATCATATAAATACTAAGGAAGTAGATCGCTCAATACACCTCTTGTGTCTTTAGAAGTTAATTAAAATCTCGACATGGACAAGGGTGGCGTTGCAACTTTGCGATCTCTTTGCAAAGTGCGCTTAACACAGTGTCAATTTTAAACTTTGAAAAAGTTTTTGTTTTAGCTGCGCTGTAAAAATATAAGATTATTACTACACTGACTTTACTTTTATGAAATGCCGAATGAAGTTTATATATGTTGACATAAATATGTTGACATAAATATGATTATATGTTGACAGATATAAATTTTTTGGCGGTATCGAATTAAGTTCATTATTAATAGTTATCTGTTCTGATAAACTTAGATAGTATAAGACGGAATAGATTGTTCAATCTTATGATGCAATTGCATCTTTACTAGCATATGTGAATGAGAGATGCAAAGCTAAGTATCGTCCTCGTAGTCTAAATGATAGAGCACTCGGAGCGCTGTTCCAAGCGTTCTGGATTCAATTTCAGGTCAGACATTTTTCACTTTGTTGGTTCTACTGTTTGTTAACAATGTGATAAATCACGTATTAAGTATCCCATTTATATTGTTCAGCTATATACGACCCTACATTGTATAATTTTTTACATATTCTTATTTTGTCTTTAGCAAATACAGTTAATAATTCATATATTTATTGTGCGGAGCCCTCTGAAAGCGAATAATAGTCGCACTTGACTTTTAATTTATAAAAATAATTCAAAATTATTATTAAAATGATCGTACATCTGTCGGATATCGCGCGCTTTATTGGGTGTTAATGTAATTGAAGTGTTATGATGTTGTTTGTGTCAAATATGGAAGTATAAATTAATAACTTTCATAAGTATACAGTACATACACATATTAATAATAATCCGAACGCATTTTAACCAATTCTCTACACCTGATACCCTATAATTTAAAAAAAAAATAATTTCTTGTTTGCAATAAGCGGGGTTGTACTTAGTCATGTGCAACATGTGCCACAAGAGCGGCACAGTTCTATAAGAATGTAAGTTATTTTTATAACTGCAAAATATTGCTAGTACTAAAAAGATGTTAATATTTTGTACTGTTGTTTCTTTGTGAAATTTGATTTAGATCTATAACTTCATATTGAAGTAATAGGGTGGTTTTGCTGCTTGCATCATTTTCGCGCAGGCAGCTCTTCATGCAGTTGATTAGTACGTATAAAACATTATCCATTTCGGAATCGCAAGTGTCTAAAAGACATAGAAACTGCGAAATACGACCACATTACATTCAATTTAGATTATTTGTGCCAGGTAAAACTCCCAATTCAGCTTATATGATTTGAAGAAGCATTCTCAAATTGTTGCATACACCTAACAACAATAGTTCGGAGCGGTACACGATTAGGCACTTTTCAGGAACAATGCAAGCATTCAATATTAGTTTCAAGTATTATTTTTATCTTATTTCCAAGATATTTTTTGTAATGTTAAAGGTCATAGTGCTACTATGTTCCTCAGACCAGACCTGCTTCTGCTTAACCCCATCGCGATGGAAGAAACTTTTTACGAAATTTTTAATGTTTTGTCACAGGTTTTTAAAAACAGAAATTTGTGCCTTATTGAATCGAGAAAATGTCGAAATTAAATCAGGCAAATTTTACAGTAAGATTTTACTAATGCGAAGCAGGGATTCTTAAGCCTTTTGCGGCACGAATACGTGTCGCTCGTCCCCAAGGGGTTAAGGGAAGATATGACAAGAACGCCATGCCAACTCAGATTAATTTTCATCTAACATTTTATACTCATTTATTATAGGTAACTAAATTTCATCCAAGTGTTTATATATACAGTTGAACTCGCGAAGAGAGCGTGCAATTTGCTCGTTATAACCGGATGCTCGTAAAAAACGATAAAAATTCTTCCATACTTGCTTTATTATACATATTTCACTTATTTTTTTATTTTGGTACAGTGCAAAAGCAGTTAGTTAATTTGCTTTGAACTGTCTTATTGTCTCTTTCTTTTGTTATTATTCTTCGGAGAAGGCTCATGGCTCGAAAAACATCGTCATTTGCACGCCTGGCTTCGAAAAATGTTTTTCTGCGCACGTGCATTTCACACAATGAAAAATGCCGCCATCAATTATTCACAGGATTCATGTCTCATCACTAACATTCGGTTGACTTTTAATGTTATAGGAATTTTTCCAAGAAACAATTAGCTGAATTGGAAAGATATAAGTCAATAAAAGTTTTATGAATCAAAAATACTGCTTGCTATAACTGGGGTTTTCTCGTTAAAAGCGAAATATGCTCCCATAGATTTAGCATTGTAGCAACCAAATATTTTTGAATTCCTCGTTAAATCCGGGTTCTTGTTAAATCAGGGCTCGTTATAAGCGAGCAGGACTGTACTTTCATTCATGCGTTTGATAACAGTGTGCAAAAGCTTCATATAAGTTACAAATGTCTATGTTTTTTAGTGCTTCGAAAATTATACTTTTCAGTTAAAAACCTCATTAACACCTAAAGTACGGAAGTGATTTCGATAAAAAAAAATTTCGGTGATAGAGTATAAATATAAAATCCTATATGGCAGACAATTTTTAAAAATTTAAATATTTTTGAAAAAATATTCTGAAAAACGTAAAATTTCGAAAAATTTGGCATTGCTCTAAAATAAAGAGTTTTAGTCGCAGAAAAAATCTGTCTTGAGCATAATCTGTATATATAGATTCCAAATTTCATCAAAATCGATCGGGTAGTTTTAGAGATTACGAATCTTAAATATCGCGTATTTCTAATAGGATTGCACCTAGTCTTGGCTTTTCTTATCTTGATCTTGATTTCAAAATTTCTATTAAATTAAAAAAGCCATCAGCAATCGCGAGATCACATATAAAACAGCTAAGATAGATGTACCGTACATTCGGTAACTTCTTAAGCGATTTCAATATTATTTTACTTTTAATTATTTCATACATTATTATTTCGTACATTTTTTCACAATTACAGTTAAATTCTTTAGATATATAACTGATGATGGGCTCTCTCTTGAAAGGCTGCTTTTTTGATTAAAAGATACAAATCATACTGTAAAAAAAAAAACTAATTTTCAATTTATTAAAATCATATGGTGTGAAACTTGATGCCAGAAGACAATATAGCCAATAATTCTGGAATATATTCAATCTAACAAGCAAAACTAGAAGACAAAGTCTGTTACTTTTTACATTTAAGGCTTAGGTCACTCACTAAATCTAGTTGATTCCGCAGTATAATATAGCTACTATTAGAGTTTTCTATTTTGCCTGATTTTATAGGAAACTATTAGGAAGTCTTTTAAACATTTCCATGTATGCGACTTTGATAATATAAGCGGCAGCTTCATAGTATTCATATGAGGATGCTTGTAGGATATTGAATGCAAATTAGAAGGACCTTTTAATTATATTAAAATTAGTTTTAGAATATGAAAAAAAACTAAAGTTAGATGTTCAGCTGAGGGCCGTCTCAGATAATTACAGAGTATCAAGATTTTTAGTAACTCTAGAAGTTTGTGGTAGTATTTTGCGTTTTTAAGACCATTTCCTTTAATGATTTTTTTAGATAAATAATTTCTAATAATGCATAAAGTCACTTTGTTCTTTAAAAGTAAAAGGATTTTCAATATTTTCTAATGGAATTGAAAATGTTTTCAGTTATTTTAATAGGTTTCATAAAAAAAAATCTGTTTCTGTGATATATGTAATGGGGAAAGTAAAGTAAAACCAGATAAGAACGTCGAACCGAGTGTACTGTTTTCTCACATATGGTACTGATTACGGTCGAAATAATCTTAACTGTATTCCTTGACGTACCTGAGATATTGTGCTGCACTGTAAAAAAAATCCATTAAATTTACCGCAAAAACCACCGGCAGTAATGTTACCAGCAGTTTTTGCCGTAAATATTGCAGTAAAATAATATGCAAATTTTTCCATTACATCTAATTTTATTGCAATTTTTACGGCAAAAACTGCTTGTAACATTTCTACCAGCAGATTTTGCCGTAAATTTAAAGGATTCTTTTTTACAGTGTGCTTGCATTTGATGTGATTTAATTTATTTTTCCATCTTGTGCTACAGGAAATAAATTCATATCAAAAGTTTCAAATTTTCCTCGCCTTTTCTGCTTTCCAAATAAATACTGCCTGGCAGATCAATTTATGTAAATGAACCCTATTTTCTGTGGATTTTACGTGATATTTTAAACTCTAGTACAAGCGTGTACATCCAGTTTTTTATTAGAACATACATGTAGAATTTTCTGTAGTTGTCTTTTGGGACAAAACCGGCACCCAAGGATAGGGAAAAAACCGGGTATCAGGCTTTGCTCGACTATGCCTTCGAAAACGGCATATTTCAAGATTATTTCTATACTCCCTCTGAGTGTAATTATATGCTCTTGGACGTCTCGAATGTCGGATAACATTACAACCCAAATATTCAGGGAAAATAAGCTTCATTACCCTAGCCAACGCATTAGCAATTGATAAAACTCCTCTGTCTCATTTTTACTAAAACCAACAATCGACTTCCAAAGGAATTATCATAGTATCGGTAGAGAATAACGGGTAGATTCATAAAAATGTGACGAAGCTCAGCTATCATCATCGAAGCCATCATCTGCTTTCAAGATTTCATTAAAAAGGATTATGTTTTCGCCATAGGAAGAAAATTGAGTAAAAAGAAGAAAAGATCGAAATTATTACATCCTCATCATACTAAAATAAAAAAATATATATTTCAAGAAAAAAAATCCGAATTTTTTTATGCAAAAATTCCGAAAAAAATTCAAAAACATTAATTCACTTCAAGAGTAAGAGAAGGTAAGCTCTGATGATGAAGATAATGTCCCAGGGAATACTTGTCTATTCTGCAATATTTTTTTCTTCATTAATCAGGTAAAGAAGGATAGATACAATATTCAATCTATGAAGCGTGAGCTCACGAAGAATGCAATTTATACCAGCAGCCTTATAATTTCCTTTGAAATTTTCGTGACATGATTACAAAAAAGGTAACATAAAAAATTGTTTGAAAGCCTGACAAATTATTATTGACTCTATAACATGTATTTATGTGTAATATATTTTGACTAAAAAATTATTACATTAAAGTCTTTATTACTACAAGTGTAAAAATCAATTAGAACCCGGATTTCTGATTAGTACCCAGGTTTAACATACTTCCAATGCCCTGGGCCATTTTAGATGATCCTAAAAAAATGTGTTTTCACAAGCAGAGAAGAATTTTCATGCAGCAACAGGTATGATATTTTCATAGCCCAGATGTAACCCAAACACTTTTGTGGGAAGTTCAAATTTTTCCGCCCTTCTGGACTTTTGGAAACCAAAGAATACTCTTAGGTAAAGTGTTTATCCTACTTTTCTTTGGTTTTTCTTCTGTTTAATAATCGTTGATTTCTTTCTGTTAACGTATGTAATGGTAAAAATAGTAACATGAAATTCCCATAGATATTGTATATACCTGGTTAGAATATATTAATGAATTTTTGCATGCCTGTTTTTCAGTTGATAGTGTACAGTCGCTTTAATTACAAATAACACTAAATTTGGTGCGCTTACAATGATTCGACGTCTGGAAAATCTCTTGTTCCGACACAATAATAAATTCATGCCTACTTAACTATAAAAGACCTGTGTTTTTTTTTTTTTTTTTTTTTTTTTTTTTTAAGAAATATCAATATTTATTTCGAATATTAAGCTCAAAAATTACATATATGAGGACTTTTTTATTATTATTCATGTTTATTTTGATGGAAATCGCGTAAATATTTATAACTTCTAGAGAAGAAATTTGACAGTATATAACCAAGTTTTCTTATAAACATTGATTTAGAATTTTCTTCCTTATTTCTCTCTTTTATGCATATCAAAATACTAAACGATTATGAAATTGAAACTATAATTATTATTTCTAACCCCCTTTGTTGATGTTTGCTATATTATAAATCTGTTATAAATAAACGTTGAAATGAGCTTGTGTATAATATTATCTTTCATCAAACATTTTACATTTTCCAATGCACAGCAAATAATTTCAATTATGAAGACAAAATTTAAAGATCTAAAAGAAAAATAACTTCTTTAAAATTTCATGCGTAAATATATTTATACGTCTAGAAAAGGAATTTGACAGCATATAACCAAATGTTCAATAAACATTGATTTTTTTTTCGTATTTATCTTTTTTAAGCATATCAAAATACTAAATGGCTATGAAATTGAAAAAATTTTATTCATATATCATTATTTTTAATCCCTTTTATTAATGTTTGTTAGACGTCTGTTATATATAAACATTTAAATGATAGTGACCTTGTGTATAGTTATTATATTTCATCAAACATTTTATATTTTCCAATGAACAGCAAATAATTTCAGTTATTAAAACAAAATTAAAGTGGTTAAAAAAGAACTTCATTAAAACACCATAAAAATTTCAACAAAAGTAAAAGGCGTTTTAAAAGAAATAGTCTGTCTTTATCAGGTGCAGAGGACACCCTTGAAAACAGCAACAAGACATACGGAATCAGGAATTAGGGGAAGGGGTTAAGCATTCATAATTATAAAACTATTTTAGAAATGATAAATCTAGAAAAGACGTACCCAGCGCTTTTTTTCTCGCATGCAGCATACACATGTAGTGGAAAGTTTGTTTCTTTGACCACTTAGCAAAAATTCATTACTCTTGGCTAAATTATTAAGACTAAATTTAATTTCTCTGTTTTATCGTAATCACTATCATCTGATTTATCATCTTTAATTTTTTCAAGGTTCTAGTTCTATGATATTTCATTGCATTTTTTAAAAATAACAACTTTATAGTCAAATGTACAATATATAATTGTACCTAAGGCATAGGTGTTTGTATCTCTGATCAGGCAATTAACCTAACGGAAAGCTACGTTAAAAATAAATTTTAAGTTCCAAGTTAAGCTTAAGTTTGAAAGGCATGTTTCCAATGCCAATCTTGCTATGCCTTTTATTTCTGAAAATAATCAAGATATTGCTCATATCAGTGGCAAACACAATCTATTAATCAAGCCTTTTTGGCTATCAAGACTGGTTAAAACTGGAATAAAACTTCCTTGCTTTATGATTTTGATGTGAATCAATAGGATACATATATGAAGAAAGTTTCATATTATGATTCAGGGTAAATGCATCGTAACTTTATTATACATATTTAATTATGCATTAATTATTTACTTGTCTTTTATTTTTACAAGTTAAACATTTTTAAAAATATCTTACTTTATAACATTTTAATTTGTTGTTTTATTTAATCATTTACTATATGATAAGCATTTATTGCAATTTTAATTACATTATTACATTCAAATACTGTTTAAAAAATTTCAACAGACTAATTAATGACTAGAAATCCACACAACTTTAACAACAATCCCAAGGTGTGCGGATTTGAAGAAGATACTGTCCATATTTCGTTATTACTTATGAACAACTGAAGTAAAAAAATATCATTAACTAATTTCAGGACAGTTGTAGTAAGTAACAGATTAAAGTTCAGAAATTTTTTTAAGAGTGTTATATTTCTGACCTGATCAAAGGTACAACAACTGATCATGGTCAGACGTACACCTTGCTATTGCAAATTACAAAGAACGTTACACTTTTAAGGTTAGAATAATAATTTTTCCACAACCCCAACCATATTTATAAAAGTCTATAGCTACCATATCAAATTATACCTATCAACAAAAACATGGCACAAAAAAATTATTAAGCAAAAGATTAACAAATAAATACTTACATTTTTGATGAAAGTGGATTATTAATATTCACTGGAATCCTCTTTGACTTAAATAATCCACAATTGGTCGCACAAGCCCTCTAGCAAAGGAACTATGCACTAAATACATCAAAGTTCATAAAATGCTGCTAGATGGCGATGCAGCTTAACCCCTTAATGATCGCATTAAATTACGGTCTAAAAATTCAAATTCATTATTGCCACCACTTTTTTGAAAAAAAAGTTACTCATCTTATTTAATGAAAAATGAAATGATTAATGACCAATTACATTATTTTATAAAGCTGGTGGGAATCAAACAATTTTGAATAAAAGCCGTGAAGCTGGCAGCCCGTGAATGTATCGGGCGCGACAATTAAGATGTTAAGTAATCGAAGGAACAACATGTTCAGAGGTACAACACCTTCCCCTATTCTATGTTAGTTAAGGGTATATTCGAAAAAACGCTTTTCCACCTTCAACAGCTCGAAATTTTCCGATTCATTTTCAGAATCATTTTTGGAACATGAAACTTGCTGAGGGGATTTTTGAAGAGACGTATGAGGTGTCTTGTGATGTCATTTTACTCTTAATTCATTAGAATTTGATTTATAAACAAGTACCTTCTCAGTATGACCCTTTTTTCGTTTACAGATCTCCCGCTTCGGAAAAAACAGTTCAAAATGCAGTTTTTGATTGCTTTTTTTTTTTTTTTTTTTTTTTTTTTGCAATATTTTCTGCCTTTATCAAAGAATCGACAATCACGGCACCCTGTGTATTTTCTAAATAGTACAATTTGCCAGCTTGATGCATTAGAGAGCAAAAATAAATTTAAAAATAAATCGGAAAATAAGCAGTTTGAATCAAACTACACCCTTAAGGCGTAATGCACTATACTTACAAATAGTCCAAGACCAAAGAACACAAAATCCTACTGTAATTAAGCACAAGAAAAGAATCTTTATTTTATGAAAGACTAGGAATAGGGGAATCTAATGATCCATGTCTGCCAGAAGTGAAGTGGTTCATAAGCCAAAAATTAATACCATCAGTGGCTGACTCGTAGGTTTGTCATATGTTTTCCTACTCCCAGTCCTACATGTTTTCATACCTTTGAATAAAAGACAAACATAATGATAAACCTACGAGTCAATCACTGGTGGTATTAATTTTTGGCTTATTCGCCACTTCACTTCCGGTTCATAAACCAAAAATTAATACCATCAGTGGCTGACTCGTAGGTTTGTCATATGTTTTCCTACTCCCAGTCCTACATGGTTTCATACCTTTGAATAAAAGACAAACATAATGATAAACCTACGAGTCAATCATTGGTGGTATTAATTTTTGGCTTATTCGCCACTTCACTTCCGGCAGACATGGATCATTAGATTCCCCTATTTCTAGTCTTTAAAATAATAAAGGATTTTTTTCTTGCGCTTGATACCTTAAGGTTTTGTGCTGTCGGCTCTTGGGCTTTCCGAAAAGTTATGAGGTATTTTGAAAGTTTATATTATGTTATTTTATATATTTTTACATTTTTTAATGTTAAAAATAGCGGGAATTTTACTCCAGATTTATGAAAAAGAATTTCACACCATAAATTTAACTTAAAACTGTTTAGCTTTTTATTTAATTTATTCGTATCGCTGTGTGATGCACATTTAATTTATTTTAAGGAATGTCTGGTTCGAATTTAAAAAAAAATAATTTAGTGTCTGAAAAAAAGACCTGAGTATGCTTGTATATTCAGTATTGATCATTATTATGCGTCTAAAAATTTATTGTTTTCCACGTGTATAAGAGAAAATCGTGAATATTAATTTTACTATACATTTTAAATTCACCATTTTCACGAATAAACGAAAAAATAGTAATTAAAACAGTAAAATAACAAAGTCATATAACAAATTAACGTAACAAAACTTTTATAATCAACATTAGCTGTATAATGAATATAATATGTAATAAAATCAATTAGAAAGTAAAAGTTCCATTAATTAAAAAAAAAAATTACTCAAAAAAGGTTTTTATTTTATTAGTTGAAAATATATACGTCTAACTTAACTATAAATAGCGATAATGAATGTTTAGTTAGTTTTGAAAGTTAAAAAATAAATATATGATCGTAAAGAAATTATGACTGCATGCAAAAAGAAATTTTGGTAAAATAAATGGCGTTTAAGATGAAAAAATTAAAAAAATAACTATTATATTATATTTATTAGCAATGACATGGAAAATTTCATCTTCTCATAAAAACATTAATACATTATTGAAAGTCTTAATTCAGTTTTAATAATGCTAGTTTTAATTCTATTTTAATTTCTATTTGATATTAATAACAAAAAATAATGTGAAAAAATTACATTAAAATCATGTTAGTGAATTTAAAAATTTTAAACATAAAGTTAGAAATTTCAACACCAGCACACTTAACCAATTCTGGGCATACATAGAATTTTTATTAATGTGGATTAATAATTGTGTGTTTCGCCGAGCATAAAATGTGACCAAACTGCAGATTAAACATAGCTGTTCTAGACAATAGCTTTAAAATTACTTGAGTTTAAAGGAAATTACTCCAATTAATTTAAAATTAGTTAAATCAATTGTCACTAAAAGTTGTGGCACTTTTTTGCTCATTTCTTAAAGCAGTGAATAAATTCTGTTTTTAACTAACACGATTGAAATTACGTGTACATATTATTATAAAATTCTTATGCATATTTAAAACTTAAGCATTTTCGCTTTTAATTTACTGTTATTTGTATTAATAATAATAATAATAACAATAATAATAATAGGTGAATGACTATCACAATTTTCATACTTTGTTTTTAGCATACATGTTTAGAAAGAAAATCCATTTTGATATTTAAAAAATAATCTAATTTTAATGTATAAAAATAAATATTTTATTTTCTAAAAGAATAAAAATAGTATTCAATGTTTAGAATAAAATGTTTTTATTAAATATAAATTTAATTTTTTGGTAAATTTTTTTTTTTTTTTTTTTTTTTTTTTTTTTTTTTTTTTTTTTTTTGTTTGTTTGTTTATAAAGACCAAATTGAAAAAAAAAATTACGTAAATAAAGCTATGAAATTTTATTTATTTATTATCCTCTCTAATGTTTTTTATCGATATACAATATACGTTTTATATAAATAGATTTTTTAATAATAATAAGCATTTATACAATGTATTGTTTCATCGAATACTTTATATTTCACGCTGTGCTGTAAAGGATTTGAATTACTAAAAGATACTAAAATGTACATACAAACTTATGAATTAGAATGAAACTTCAGCATTCCAAATTGCTAAACAAATTCGCAAACAATAGCGAATCTCCGGACAATATAGTCAAAATTACTTGAATTGAATGGAAATTACTCCCATTAATTTAAAATCAGTTTAATCAAATATCGGCGAAAGTTATGGTACTTGTTTGTTGGTATAATAAAGTACCGAGTAAAATTTGCTTACATCTAAGATAATTGCATTTACTTGTATATATTATTATTTTATTCAAAATTATTTATACTAATAAAAGGCTAGAATTTTTTTCTCTCTCTCTTTCTCTCACTTGTGTGCATGTGTGTGTATGCATGTGTGCGCAATGGCTAGCAAAATCTATCACGTGTAGAGTTAGAAAATTTGTATGAGCAAAGTTCAAGCAGCTCTTGATGGACCTGAATTCTAATTTTTTAATTGTTTATAATTAGCTGGAATATTCATTAAAAAGTCATCGAAAACGCATCCTTTTTCTGAAAATTGGCAAGCCCTTGTACTATTTTCCCTATATATCGATTTTTTTCTCATTGCGTATAAGGGAAGAACGGCGCCTCCGTGTCCGAATGGTCAAAGCATCACGTCGCTAATCTCCTTCGAGCGTACTAGGTTGGGCGTTCGAATCCCACTGGCTCCATTGCACGCACTCTTTGTATGGAGCTGTTCGGTTGTATATCTCTTGTGTTTTAAAATTCCCTTGTGTTATCTCCTCCCTGTAATATTGACGATAAGCAGGCTTCATGTCGAGCACACAAATTGTTCAATAAACAAACAAACAATAAGGGAAGAACCAAATGCTGTTTTATCTTGACAGTTTGCTTTAACATCCTCGCCTAAACCGTCTGAGATATGGAAATAAGAAACAAATATTCTTGCATTTCATGCTTTTATGTCTAAAACCGCAATCATTTCGAAAAAAAGTATTGTTAATACTTTCAAACAACATTTTCGTGGTGAACGTTTTCTCCTTTACCAAAACGTCCCCCATTTTTAAAGACACCAATAAGCAAAAAATATTTCTTTTAATGCTTAAATCTGTTTCTAATCTGCGGTGCAATCCTTTTAAAAATATTTTTTTTAACTTTCCACTGAGTTTTCCATTACGAATATATTTGTAATTTGTTTGCCATTTTTTTACGAATGTGTTTTCAATTTTACATTTAAAATATGTTGAGTTAAATGTATTATTGCATATAAATCAACATAATTTTGAAATACAATGGACATTCCGAATTTTACAAAATAAAAAAAAGAAAGTATTTTTCTTTAATTTACCATTAATTTATAGATGAAAACAATTTAAGAACAAATGCCGCCGTTTCAATCTTAGGGTTATTTTTTTTTATAAATGCATTATCGTTCTTTAAAATTGTGGTGGCTTCCTTCCTCCTTGAAACCTTCTAAGTCACTTCCTTGAAAGAAAAATATTTGATGAAAACGACTTCATCTAGAATCTTTTAAGATGTTTGTTAAAACAAGAAGAAGTTTCATTTCTTTTAGTGTTGTTTAAAAATACCGGTTATTTCTAAAGAAAGAGTCAGTTGTTATCGTTTATATAAACAACATTTTTCAAGTATTGTATGTAAGCAAGTTAAGTACTTTTTTTTAAATATCCTAGTCAAATTTGAAATTTTTGAGTAAAATGTCTACGCATGTGATTATACGTCAGAAAGTAATAAGAAAGGTGTACCTCCAAACCGTTTAGAAATTAGGGTAAATTTATGCCAAAAACCTAAACACATGTATAGACTTACAAAATATTGAAGACACAGAAATTAAAAAAAAATGTTTAGAAAAAAATAAGAAAGTAATAAAATCCCTAAATCAAAACAAAATCTAGAAATTAATCAAATAGATCCCGGGGAAGTGCATCATAAGATATAAAAAGACATTTAAAGCTAAAAGAGGAGCTAATTTGTCAATAGAGAGATATAAGGCAAAATTAGTCGCCAAAGGCTATTTCCAAAAATACGAACATGACTAGGACGAAACGTATGCGCCTGTAGAGAATACGAGCATTTTTTTAAATGAAGCGATGTGTAAAGGACGGTGGTCTGAACATGACAAAAAAATTAGAAGAAAAAATTACAGAAAAAATTAATTTAACACACGAAAAACCAAAATACACTCCAATCAATACGAATTACTTTAACGAAGATTCAGACGGTAAAATGTTGGAAAAATTTCCAAATACAGACAGACTGTAAGGGGGCTTCAGTAAACTAACGAGACCAGGCATTACATCATTAGTAAACATATTAGAAAGGAGAAATGAATTCCCCAGGAAAACAGACTGTGATGCTATTGAAAAGCTAATGAAATATCTCATGACCATTAAAAACTTCAAATTTAAGATTGGTCGAAACGTTAAAATAGGTCGAAACCTCCGGTACTGGCAATGTACAGTGACGCCCGTGAACAGGTGATAGAATGCTTAGAAATTCTATAACCTTAAATCTATTCTAACTAGGAAACAATATAATTACATGGCTATCAAGAAAACAGAATTCTGTTGCCTTGTCGTCTACAGAGGCAGAATATATTTACGCATCCACGTCAATACAAGAAATAAAATGGCTATTAAACATACTAAACAATTTAGACTGACACAACAGCTCCCAATAGCCCTACACGAAGACAATATTTCTGCCATAAAACTCACTAAAAATGAAAATTCCCCGGCCAGGACCAAACATATCAACGTGAAATTCTATAAGAAAGCGGAATTAGAAAATTAATTTATTTTTCACCAAGAAAATAATAGCGACATTTTTAAAAAAGCTGTTGAAAACCACATGTTGAACTTCGTAAAAAGAACTAACTACAGTTAATACAACCATCAGCTTCAACCGAAAAGTAAGGATGTCGGAAATCTAAAAATTTCAAATCAATATGTTTCCTTGTGAAGCTTGCTGTTTGTGTATATGCAGATTCATTGTGACATTGATTCTATGGAGTGAAAAAAACTCTGAACAGTATTAAAAATAGTTAGTCAACAATATCATAAATATCAGCACGATTCAAAGAAAAGTGGAGAGTCTTTAAAGTGAAAGCAGATAGGATTAATTAAATTTGCAAAACACAATTAAATTTGTGACTGTTGCATTTTATTTTACAAAAAGGATTTCGGGAATACCTTGACTTGAAAGTACGTGTTTGTTTTTATTAAGCTGTTGGCTGGCTACGTAACTTATTCGACGTAAAAAAATGCGTCGGAATTGTAATTGGGAAGCAATGTGCACCCACAATTTTAAATGCAGCCTATTTTCTTTTTATCTACATATAATATTGTGCTAAATATTTAGCCTAGAGTAATTTTCAAAAATCTGTATTAATCTATATTCTGTTTTAAAAAAAATAGCCGAGTAATCCTGCTGACTGCTGCATTATCCTTCGAAAGTTACGCATTTGACTCATAATAAAAAAAAAAAAAAAATATTAAAAACTATATTCTAGGTCTTGCTGAGTGAAGTTGAAGGCGAATCGTCCGAACGCATATCATACTCGTACGAAAAGAAGTAAAAAAAAATTTACCTATTCGTTTGTAAAAATTGAAAAATAAAAATATGTAATGAAACAAAAAAAATATGAAACTGGGAGTAAATGGTTTTGAATTCAATCATTAAACTCATTAATTTTAAAACATTCAAAAGAAAAAATGCTAAAAATCTTCCATATCAGGAGAAGGGGTCTCCAGTTTTACGAAAATGTTAGAAATGAAACGTTCGGATACTTAAAAGAGTATACTTTTTTAACAGTGTATTTTTTAAAGAAACTTACAGAAAAGAATATAACAGATTTTTTTTAAGTTAAGGATTTTGAATACTAAGAAAAAAGAGAAAAGGCTCCCTTCACTTCAGTTTTCGTTTGCCTCTCTTTATTATGTGTTTTTTAAAGACATTATTCCATATAAAATTTTCTCTTATGCCTAAATTACAATACTGCCCGAATTAAATACATTTTTCCAATATTTCCTTTTTATTTATATTTTTATCATAAAAATTTCATGAATTTCAGTTCATTTCTGTTTAACGAATTTTCTACATAATGAAGTGTTTAAAATAATGATGACATTTTGTTAAATAAAAGTTTCATTGCATTATAAATGCGAGGAAAGATGTTTAAAAGAATGGTTCTTCTAAACTCGTTTTTATATTTAAATCAAAATACTTAAATTTCAAATGCATATCAAATGAGAGCGATTTCATATTGATTTTCATGAAAATTTTATTTATAAGCTACTGTTATCCTGGTTTAATGTCAGTAGAACACAATTAAATAAACAACAATTTTGTAACAAAAGAAAAACCTAGCATAGAGCAATAAAATGCAGTCGGATATGGCAGCCTGAAAATTTTCTTTTGTCTCATACACGTTAATACTTGTAGAAAAATGAAACGTAGCAGCGTCAATGGTTAGGTGATTCATACCAAAATCTAATCTACAATAATTTATTTGAAGTTCTAACTGAATCTGAAATTTGATGAAAATCTGTGTATTAATATTTGAGATAGAATTATTGCAGAAATCGTAAAAAAACTGGAAAAACCTGTTGAGCTATTTACTCTAAAGAATACTAATTTATATCAGGATCTAACTGAATTTGAAATTTGAACAAAATCTGGGAATTAGTTCCTAAGATAGAATTATTGTGATAATCCGGAATAATGCCGCATAGCAGCGCCACCTGTTGTGCTACTTACACCAAAACATAATGAGAACCATAATATATAAAAAAATAATGGAATTTGAAGTTTTATAAAAATCCGACTATCAGTTCTTTAGATTTAGCTGTTGTGGATATCATGAAAAAAGGTGCAGTACAGCATCACCTGTTAGACTATATACACCAAAAACTAACGACATCCAGTTTATATCAGAGTCTAATTAAATTTTAAGTTTTTTTAATTCCGTGTATTAGTTCTTGAGATAGAGTGTCCAAAAAAATTTAGGTCATATACAGACAGACAGACTCACAGTTTCACAAACAGACATTTTGTAAAAACATGCTTTTCGGATTCTCTGACCCCTAAAACGTGCAAATCCGTCGAAAACAGGAATTCAAAAATTTTGATGAATCTAATACTATCTTTTTCTTGTAAAGATAGAAGAAAGTAAAAATAATATATCTGTTTACATATTGATTAAAAATCTTCCTGCAATGTTCACCTGCTTGTTTACTAATACACTATATGGTCAAAGATGACCGTCCACTTGCGAAGTTAGACATTTTGTTAAATATCTAGAAAAATACATGAGGAATTATCTCGAAACTCTAAATGTGTAAATATAATTGTAAAATTAATGCATTTCTGTGAAATTTTTTTCCCGATACTTCAAAGGGTACCGTCAACAAATTAAAAAAGGATGAATATCTTTTGGATAACCCTGTTAAAACTAATATAGCAAAAGCGTTCAAACTGTAGATTATGGTTAAGTGGCTTATTGTAATAAACTGTGTTCATTTTTATGTCGATGGCATGTATACTCGAAGAAAAATTAAGGTTTTCATAAAAATAGTCCCAAAATTTTCCAAGATTTTTGCTTATAATTTGCAGAGTTCTTAATATGAAATAATGTTCTTTACTGAAAATATGAGAAATAATATTGCGCACAATACCCTGTAATCAATGTAAATTGTATGAAAAATCAGTATGTTTACTGAATAATTTTTCACAGCGCATGCGTCTAAGATATCAAAATTTCATTTGAATATTATGTTAGCTAAATGTATAGAGCAACTTTTGAGAAAGTCCCAAAATCATAGCTTGAAAATTCTGAAAGTGATCGTCTATACAATAATCACAAAATCCGTTGTTCCCAAAATGAAGCAAACAAATGAAGGGTTTTATCCAAATGTAGTAGTACATCCAATTTCGTGTATCTTATATTGACACTAATCAATGAATATATGGATACAACCCCACTTGTTTTTACTTCATTTTGGGAATAACGGATTTTCAACTTATTCTTTTGACGATTTTTTTCCGAATTTCCAAACTATGATTTTGCAACTTTCACAAAAGTTGCTCTATACATTTAGCTCACATAATATGCAAATGAAATTTTGATATCCTTGACGCATGCGCCGTGAAAAATTATTTAGCAAACCTAGTCACTTTTCACACAATGTTTATTATTTTTTAATTCTGATTGGAGGGTATTGTGTGCAATGTTGTTTGGCATATTTTCTGAAAAGAATATTATTTTATATAAAGAACTCTGCAAATTATGAGCAAAAATTTTGGAAAAAATTGAGACTGTTTTTATAAAAACCTTAATTTTTCTACGAGTATACACGCTATCGACATAAAAATGACCACAGTTTATTACAATAAGCCATTTAATCAAAATCTACATTTTGAGTGGTTTTGCTACATCAGCTTTGACATGGTTATCCAAAAGATATTCATGCTTTTTTAATTTGTTGACGGTCCCCTATGGAGTTTCGGATAAAAATCTTCATTGAAATGTATATCTTGTACTATTATATTTATACACATAGAGTTTCAGGATAATTCCTCATGTATTTTTCTGGATATATATCAAAATGTTTTAAAATCGCAAGTGGACGGTCATATTTGGCCATATAGTGTATCTAGTATATGGATAATACATTTTTTTCAAAAACACACATAGAACTCTTTTATTCTCAGATGACGGCTTGTGTACAAAATGTGACCATAGATTGAGCAGCAAAGAAACCGCTTTATATATTCTTCTGACAAATTATAAATGACTTTATTTTGAAATATTTAACTACTTCTTATTTAATCATTTTTTTTTTTCAAAATAAATGAAAAATTGAATTGTTCGTTGAAAACTAAATGGTTTTATTATTATAGATTATATTACTCGAAATACATAAATCATATAAATAATTAAAGTTCTTGTATATTTTTAAAAAAATGTATATTCGTAATTAATCGTATTATTTTAAAATAAATAAATAAAATAAAATTTATGATAATTGTATAAAAGGACACTTTGTAAAATAATACTATCCTGAATGTAAAAAATAAACAAAAGTATTTTAATGTAATTCTTTGATAAAAGAAAAACATAATGGAATTTAACAAATGCATTTGTTTTTTAAGTGAAAGAGGAGAAATATGTCTCCTTAAAATAATTTTATAAATTAAATATCAGATATGAAAAAATAACGATGTTTGATTTATTATGTTTTCAATTTCCCATATTTATTTTTTAAAAATGGAACAAATGTTATAATACAATTTTTCATTTTTATAAATGTACATTTAAAAGCAATAAACTGAGTTTTTCACCTTGGTAACAAAATACTTTGCATAACTTTTCAATTATATAAAATAAAAGATTTTATATTTGTAATGCATTTCTCGTTTTTCGACGATTTTATTTTTCAGATTTAAAATTAATCTCTGCGGCCTGCGCTCTCAAAGACGAGACTACCTTAAACATTTAAAAAAAATCGTAAATTGCTATCTTTTATTCCCTATTTTTTAAAAAGCGCCGAAAAATTATAAATATCTAATATGTTTCATAAGTTTGATTATGTCAAAGATGGCATACATACTTATAAATATGTTTAAAATATCAGAACACTCAGATTTTAAAATACCTATTAACTATAGATGTAGTGTACATACGAAAACGTAGTAAACATTTGATTCCACTCGCTTCGATGTCATACTAGAATAAGTTCTGTCGTATTTAATTTTTTTAAACTTTTTTTCAGATTTTTTTTATTGAGTTTGAAATGGTGATATTATAATAATTGTTTTAACTTTAAATAAACTTAATTGTATATACTACGTTATTTAAAAATATTTATAGTTAAAGTTTTAATGACATAAATGAAAAAAAATGCATTTTCTGCTCAGAATGACATCAGTTTGCGATGCTAAAATATTATGAGTGTGTCTTAATTTTTATTGGCTTATGAAAACAAGATATAATTATTATCATATTTCTCTTTTTTATTATTAGCATATTACAATTATTATCATATGCTCCCTTTTTAAGGGTTTGTGAACAAGACGGGAAAAATGGAGACAGGAATTACGTTTATACTCTAAACTCCGAATTAAAATATTCTCCAGTACCCAAAGTATTAATGTAAAACAATGAAAAACTGTAACTTTAAATACATTTAACTATATATTCTACGTTATTTTAACAAATTTATAATTAAATGAAAAACATGCATTTTCTATTCAGAATGACATCAATTTGCGATGCTAAATTATTATGAGTGTGTCTGAATTTTTATTGGCTTATAAAAACAAAATATAATTATTACCATATTTTTCTTTTTAACTGCTGCTCCATTTTTAAGGGTTTGTAAACAAGACGGGAAAAACAGAAGCTGGAATTTTGCTTATACTCCAAACTCCGAATTAAAATATTCTCCAGTACCGAAAGTACTAATATAAATAAAGGAAAAAACATTGCCATGCTCATTAATTTTACTTTTATTATTTCATAATGCCATTGTGTTTTGAAATTTAGAAAGTATAAGTGTATTGTCATTTTCGTTGCAGGCACCTGATAAGTTTATTAAATAATGTTCAATATCTTCAAAAACGGTTTCTCTTAATTACAAAACCATATAAAATGTTTCATTAAATAACATTTTATTGTTTGCATTGTAAGGCTTAAAAATGTATTCTTAACTTTTGAAAAAGAAAAAGAATACAAAATAGCAAGTAAAAAAACTTTGTTTGTACATATATTTTATGAGAAAAGCTATAAGTCAAAAACTTTTATTTTCAATATATCTAAGTTTTCACGTGTACAACTTTCTTTCGCAAAACATAAAAACTCCGTGACAGAAACATAAAATACAAGATACCAGATTGAGAGTATGACAAAATGACCTCATTCTGCTAAAACTTTCGTAAAGGATCTTTGTTGTTATCTTTACTACATCTTGTTTCTTAATATGTATGGATTCAAAAAAATCTTACTATTATCCTTAAAAAATATTCAGCGTTATACTTGATATTTAATTTAATTTCAATGCATAATATTCTTATTTTTAAACAATAAATTGATGCTTGATATCACGTTAATTTTTTTTTTAGGAAAAAATAACGTGTGAAGATGTAATAATTCTTAAATAAACTCATTTTAAAATTGAATGAAAATGAGTTACAGAACTACTCACAAATTTCACGTAATTTTATAACTGCACACTTTCAGTTACTAAATATATATATATATGTATATATGTGTGTATATTGTAGGATATCCTTTTTTGTTTCATTAATACATTCATTTATTTCATTAACATAACTTTTTGGAACATTAAAATGGATGTGCACATTCACAAAATTACATTATACTTATAACATTGATCTATATATTTTTTATATAATTAAGGAATGTTTATCTTATACTATAATACAAGTAAAAATTATATATGTATGTGTGTGTATATAATTTTTATCTTAAAATGGTTCTAATAATTTTGAAAAAAATTCGTATTTTACGATTTTTGGGCACGAGCAGATCATTAGATTAGGTCACATGTTCGAAATTTTTTTATTAGTGGGTCATTTTGGGTCATAATGGGTCAGGGTCAAACTAATAATTTCTATAAAACAGCTCAATCAATTTTAATGAAATTTTGTATTTAACCGTTTATTGGCACAAGAAAACTATTGGGCTATGTCATATGTTCGGAAAATTTCGGTTCGTAAATCTTTTTTGAGTCATGCAAATTTTATCTAATAAAAGCTTTAAGGATTTTTATGAAATTTTGTACTATACCGTTTTGGATTACGAGAAGATCATTCGGTTAAGTCACGTGTTTAAGAAAATTTAATTAAGACGTCGTTTTGGGGTCACCGTGGGTCACGTTCATTTTATCTATAAAATGGCTCAAACGGTTTCGACTAAATTTTGTATTTTATCGTTTTCTTGCACAATAATACTATTAAGCTAGGTAGCATGTTCAAAAACATTAGATTGGAAAGTCATTTTGGGTCACAATAGAGCAGGGTCAAGCTAATTCAATCTAAAAACGACTATTACGATTTTGACAAAAACTTGTATCACCGTTTATGGGCATGATAAGATAATTTTTTTATGTTACATGTCTAAGAAACTTTCATTTGTGGGTCATTTTGGGTCACTATGGAGCAAGATAATTTTCTAGAAAACGTCTAAATCTTGATTAAATTTTTGTATTCTATCATTTTCGGGATCGCGAAGACCCGCACTTTTCCGCGAGTGTCTTCAGAGAAATTTACATCTCTAGAGATGAAAATTGCATCGCTCGAATCGGATTTATTCCCATTTTTGATATATAGGTCACTAACCACAAGGAGAAGATAATAGCCAAAGAATATTGAGCCAACATTGCCAATATCTTGGAGCAATATTGGCACATTGGCGCAATATTGTTATAAAATATTGCTCCAATATTGGTTTGTTTACATTTTGCCCTTATTTAGCCAATATTTGCAGCCAATATTATGCAATATTCGTATAATATTGGAGATTCATTGGAAATATTTCCAACATAATGACAATATTTGTCCATTATTGTATTCAATGGAAATACTTCCAGTGTAACGCCAACATTTGTGCAATATTGGGGATTCATTGAAAATATTTCCAATGTAATGTCAATATTTGTACAATATTGGGGTATCATCGTTAATATTTCCTATGAAATGGCAATAATTAACAAATATTGGCGTTTTATTGGCAATATTTCCAATAAATGAAATATTGGCGCAACGTTGGAGCAATAATTGTTTGCTACTAGGACGAGTCCGACTGTGAATCTTATCGTTTCGTGGGTCCAATATTCTCCTTTTGAAGACATTTGGTTTTCCCACCTCTGGCGTTTTCAACGTTGAACTCGATGAGATAATTGTTTGTGCTACCGCCCTTCCGTCTATAAAGCTCACATGCTTTAGTCCAAATCGGATTTTCGCTTATAACAGTATTAAAAATATCTTGGAGACATTTTCCTGCAAACCAAAGTCATTCCATGCAAAATATTGTAAATAAAACCTTTATTACTTTTAAACGAATTATCGCAACTAAAATTTGTTTTTAACTCTGGTTAAGACACACGATATTTTTGACAAATAATTGGTTTACAATCTCGGTTTCCTATTTAAAAAATGTTTGTCTTTATGAGCATCTCTCATTTTTTGGAACAGACGAGTGAAAGTTTGCAAATATCATTTTGTCAAATTTGATTCAATACTCATATTTAAAAAATATAATTCTAAAATATTTATAAATGAAAGATTGTTTGCGAATATCATTTTGTCAAATTTGATTCAACACTCATATATAAAAAGTATAATTCAAAAATATTTATAAATGAAAGATTGTGATTAAATTATAATCTAAATACAGTTTTAATTCGACTGAGGCATTTTTCACTATTTGCTACTCAGCTTAGAACTTTATTTAAAAATATCCGTTTTTTGAAATACACCAATTAAAATGTTGCTTTATTCCTCATCAAATAAATTCTGTTGTGCATTTTCGTATGTTGTTTGTATAAACGAAATTTCACGGAGTCTTATTCGAAAAAAAATACTCGTCTTCATGAGCAACTCTCTTATTTTCTTATTTTGTAAAGACAGTTTGCGAATATCATTTTGTCGAATTTGGTTTAATATTTATTTTGAAAATCTGGTCCTAAAATATTTATAAATGAAAGATTGTGATTAAATTGTAATCCAAATACAGTTTTATTTCGAATGAGGAAATTTACACTGTTTTCCATTCAGCTTTATTTAAAAATATCCCTTATTTGAAACATACCAATAAAAATGTTTCTTCATTCCTTATCAAATAAATTCTGTTGTGCATTTTTGGATGTTGTTTGTGTAAACGAGATTTCACAAAGTTGCTTGTTGGCTTTGAATTTATATTTCTTTTGCGTAAATTTGTCAGATTTTTGAAATTCTCCCTTGGGCAAGAATAAATTGATACATTCGATTGTCGTGCCTCTATCTCTTATTTTTTAAGGGTAAGAATTGTAAATTTAGAAATATTTACGTGTTAGTGTCTATATTCCACGCAATATTGAACGAATATCTTTTTAACTTGCTTAAGTTGTGTACCTGGAAATATTTTAAGCAAAGGTGTTTATAAATTCCATAAAACACCAGTTTTATTTTATAAAATTCTAAGCAAGGAATGCATTATACTTCCTGAGATATTTGAAGAAGCTGAATGTATCTCAACTCCGTGAAAAGCAATTTGAAATTCTAAAATTTTCCAGGTAGAGTATATTTTGCGTGTTATGATGTTACTTGTTATATGTTCAAGTTTTCTTGTTATATTTTCTCAGATTCTGGAAAGAATCATATTATGTTACTCTGCTTTTTATATCTTTGTCAATTGCTTTTATGCATAAAAACGAAAACTACTTCTAAAGAATATTTTCTTAGAAAATAAACCTAAACTGAATTTTTCTGTCGTACTAAACTCCAATTACGATAAATACTTTATTTTTCGGTCTATTAAATTTACTAACAGTTTTTAATGATGAATGATATTTTTTGGCTTTGAATTTTATTTATTTATTTATTTATAGTATTTATTAAATGTTTATACTCATAAATAGAAATATATGACTTAATAGTTTAATAAGTCATTGCTATATCATATACTGAAAAACAGACCGTAATATGAATACTCTTTAAATATGGTTTGTTCTGTTTTTTTCTTTTTAAAAAATAATGTTAAAGAAATATAGAACAAAAAAATCTAAACTTTCTCCCCACATTTTTTTTTTTTTTTAGTATTGCAAAATTACACGAAAGATTTTTATGAATTAGTTTTAAGAAGCAGTACATAATAGAAAGTATCTGTAGTCACGATTACATGCAGAAATAATTTTTCATAAAAACAAAACTGACTTTAATGAAAAATGTATTTTTTAATTTCTTAATAATACAAAATATCAATTAGCCATTATGGCACCACAGTCTGTTTATTGTTGTGTTTGGTTGATTATTATTTAAAATGCATTACCCATTCTGCAAAAGACAATCACACATAGGTAATTATATAGTTCAATTAATTTTACAGGCTTATTAGTTCAATAAAAATTTATTTTTCCCCATATAAATTTACAATAAGGTGATCGTTTTCAAAATGAAATGAATGTATAAAATGAATATATTCTATTTTAATTAACATTGCACTGTATTTTATTTGGACACCGCCATTTTTTTAAGTTAGAGCAAAAATACGTAAACATGCATATTTAATATGTGTTTTCTTTCGGAAAGGACGGATGTGTACCGATATGGAAAATAAAAGCATTCGTTTAATCTAAAAGTGAACTCTTTTAAATAAAAAATCCCTCCGCTCTATTCACCTGCATATTAGTTTCTGCTGTTTCTGGTGGTAGCAATAATTCATAATTAATCAAATTGCTGGTTAGACAAAAATTAATTTTCTATCTATACCTATTTTATGACGAAGTAAAGTTTGTTTCTTTGTAACTGTATTCTCTGGAACTATAGAACCGACTTCAAAAGTAATAGTGATGATCAAAATGATAATCTCGTGCATGACTTTCATGCAAAAGAACTGAAGTTCAACGTCATGTCTCGAGTCTCCTGGATTCCTTTGTGCCCCCCAAATGAAAGATTTTAACTTGTCCACGTGGGCATAATTAGAATTGTGCCTTCATTTCAAGAATACTGCTACGCCTTGCTATGATAGGCTGGTTCATGCTTTGGCCCGAGATCATTCCCATAGCTTATATCACTGCAGAAGTGGTTGCACGGATATTTGTTTCTGCCTGGATTTCTTGTTTTGGAGTGCATACATACATAACTACCTATCAAAGTCGATAGTTTGAAGCGTAACTGTCTATATTGACATTTCGGAATACCAAAGCTTCGAATAACTTCATTTAACCCGAACGTTAACGGCATGGTATAATGATTGCATAGGCCGTTGAAAACTGCCATGAATATACATATGATGGAACGAAGGGTGAATACATTGCCACTTGTGCTGCTCAGCCTTCGTGCTTCCCTAAGAGAAGACACTGATGCAACAGTTTCGGAAATTGTGTATGGGATTATGCTATGACTTCCAAGTGAATTCTGAGGTCCGCAACCACCTTCGGATCCTGGTCCTAAACCATTCATGGAAAATCTGAAAGAGAGACCATGAGAGAATTGTAACCATCATCTCCTGCAAACCATAGACGTCACTTACCATTCATCTACCAGGATTTGAAAAACTGCTCCCACTTCTTTGTAAGGCATGATGCATCCAGGACACCACTCTAACCTACCTACAACGGACTATTTAAAGTCCTTTTCATTCAGTTAATTGCTTTGTACCTGACATTAAAAGCAAAAAGGCAACTGCCACTCTTTATAGAACTAAACTAGCATTTCTCCTAAGTGTGCCTAAAGATGCTCTTGCAATCAAATAAACTCTTCAACAATCAGACACGGGCAGAGCACCAAAAGTATGATCCTAATAAAACAACCAGATCCGGTAAAAGAGTTCACTTACCTGGCAGGTTCCGTGTCTGAGGGAACTAAGGAGGGAGTACTGTGTTGCCATAACTGTAACTAACATTTATAAAAGTTATAATCCCTGCTAATATGTTAATATGATCGCCATTACTCAGGAACATCTCCACTCCACTGGATCCTGGCGAGATTTATTCGAACAAGACGCCCGTATAAGTTATACTAATTTTCTCTCCTAGTGAAAATTACATCATTTGTAATATCTTAGAAGATTTAATATTTTAACATTAATAGAGTATTAGTAGAAATGACTATGTTTGTACGTTTGACTGTTAATGTAATGCCTTTAATATGAATTTAATGTAAGCTAACTAAAAAAAGTGGATTTTTTTTCTTTCAGAGACGTTATAATAATTGCTAAGTTCCTTAAAATTCTTTAAAATTGTATTAAATTTACAAAAGAGACTGATTTTAAAAAAATGTTGTTTGTTTTAGGTAGCTTTCATTACAAAAAGTAAAAAGCTACCTATTGCAGCCGTCCGGAGGAAAGCACTTCCGGAAAATTTTGGTATATTTTCACCGATCATGACCCCCAGACCCCAAAACCACCCTCCGTTCAAATGTTGACATATATATATATATATATATATATATAACCATATATATATATATATATATATATATATATATCTGATTTTTGTCATGCGATAACTAACGTATTTATGAACCGATTTGAATGAAACTTGGTATGTACATAATACATACAAATGTCTCGACCGAGTTCGTTGGTCAGCATCATCTGCCATTTTGTTTCAAAATGGCGGCCATTTTAAATTTTTAAAAAAATTTAAAATTTAAAATTAAATGCGAAAAAATTAAAAGTTGAAAAATATTTTTCTTTTACGTGTTAGAACTTAAAACAAAGATTCCAGAACACTTTTTATTTTGTCTATATCTTAAAAATTGATTGAGTTATAGCACTTTGAATTTTTCTTATAGCTGACATTTTGAAACGATTTAATTTTTGTCACGTGATAACACGCGTATTTATGAACCGATTTCAATGAAACTTGGTATGTACATAATACATACAAATGTTTCGACCGAGTTCTTTGACCAGCATCATCCACCATTTCGTTTCAAAATTGTGGCCATTTTAAATTTTTTAAAAAAATTAAAATTTAAAATTAAATGTAAAAAAATCAAAATTCGAAAAATATTTTTCTTTTACGTGTTAGAATTTAAAACAACTATTCCAGAACACTTTTTATTTTGTCTATATCTTACAAAATGATTGAGTTATAGCACTTTAAATTTTTATTATAGCTGACATTTTGAAACGATCTAATTTTTGTCACGTGATAACACACGTATTTATGAACCGATTTCAATGAAACTTGGTATGTACATAGTACATACAAATGTCTCGACCGAGTTCATTGGCCAGCATCATCCACCATTTTGTTTCAAAATGGTGGCCATTTTAAATTTTTAAAAAAATTTAAAATTTAAAATTAAATGCGAAAAAATTAAAAGTTGAAAAATATTTTTCTTTCACGTGTTAAAACTTAAAACAACAATTCCAGAACACTTTTTATTTTGTCTATATCTTAAAAAATGATTGAGTTATAGCACTTTGAATTTTGCTTATGGCTGACATTTTGAAATTTCTCTGATATGAACGATCCATCATGTTGCTTTAAAATGGCATACACTTTATGATATCGTGGAATTTGGTGACTCTCTAAATCGCTTAAAATAAAACCAGGTTGAATAAAAGATGACTAATTTCTAAAAATTCCTATTAATATTCAGTCTTGACAAAAATTAGTATTCAATCTTATAAAATCACTAATTTTATAAGATTATTTCCACTAATTTGAGCTTAGTATTTTTGAACAATGTAACTTACTTTAAAATAAATAAATAAATATATAAGTATATGAAAGCTACCTCTTCCTCCCGGCATTGCCGGAAGGACTTTTTTTAAACACATTATTACAAATTTTTCAGGGAATTTCTGTTATACCCGCTTTTATATTTCATGAAATGAAAATCCAATATCATTCTCATGGCTGGTTCTATTAAAATATATACGAATAATCCCTGTGGTACAATACAAGCTATTTTATTAATCAAATATGCTTTTACTAATTGTTAAATTATGCTATTCAAGCATAATAGAACCATCAAATTAGGTATATGTGTGCTATGTATTATTAACTTCTTGAAAAATAAATAAATAAATTTCCTTTTTCTCAGTCTTCCCAAAAAAAACAAAAAGAGAGAGAGAGGGGGGGGGGGAGAGGGAGAGAGAGAGAGAGAGAGAGAGAGAGAGAGAGAGAGAGAGAGAGAGAGAGAGATAGACAGAGAGAGAGAGAGACAGAGAGAGACAGAGAGAGAGAGAGTGTGTAGAACGTCGATGTGATTCTAATACTGAAACAGGATTCATAATTATTTTATGAATCGTGAATTGCAATTGGGTGGTTTTAAATTCTTAGAAAACATTGAAACAATTTAGATTACAAATCTTTGCTTTAATACACGGTACCAAAATATCCGAGTTTCTGAAATTTAAGTTTTTCTCACTATGTCGTATTAATAAAATTTGTTCACGTGATTACTGCAATGTAATGTTGTACAGTCGTGAAAAAAATTATATAAACACCCCCGATTAACTTTGCAACTAATTTTATTAAGAGAAAATTACTGACATCAAATGATTGGAAATAAAGTCTAATTTTAAATGATTTGTATAAATTTTGCTTAGGGAATAATGTACAAATCAGAACCAAACCATTTTTTTCTTATAGCAACACATAACTTTGACAATATAAATAAATTTTTTAGCTCTAACAATGCCTAGAAATGAAATTTCAAGACATTTGTATGATAATGTTATGAATTATAACCATTGAAAATTTAGAACTTTTAAAGCTAAATTACATTTTCATATTTTTACTAATATCTCCTGAAATTATATCCTTAAGGGAAAATATTTTATGTGGTTATAATACCAAAGAACCCAAACATAAATACAGGGTGTTTCAAAATGCGTGGACAAATTGATATAACAAATCAAGCATACGACAAGGATAAAAAATCACATAGGAACATAGGGCAGCAAACCACTTATTGAGTCACAAATACAGGGTGTTTCATCCTAACTCAATTTGGATTGACGGTAATAAATTTCAAAAAACTGAAGTACATTATAATAAAAAATTTAACAGGCATTCTCACCTTTGTTTTAAGTGTGATAACACCAAACAAAAGTTATAGAAATTTGCATTATGCGCACCAGCAATATGCACTTGGCACCTCACAGTCGTGATCAGTTTATGCGGTATCATCGATTGCTTGAGCAATACGTTTTTCTAGATCTTTTCTTAACGTTATCACATTTCACACAAAATAAGGTACATGTCGTTGCATTTTCATCACAATATTGTTATTTTCCTCGAAACTATTACTTTCAAACCGGGTGTAGCTGGAATGAAACACCCTGTATTTGTGACTCAATAAGTAGTTTGAAACCCTATGTTCCTATGCGATTTTTGATCCTTGTTGTATGCTTGATTTCTCATATCAATTTGTCCACGTTTTTTTAATCACCCTGTATATTGAATTTGTGATTAAAAGAAAATCATATAATTTATGAATTATTATATTAATGTTCAAAAAAATAAGAATTGCAACCTGTAATTTTTTGTCAGATTTATATTTATTATGTGCTATTTTATGTGAATCATAAATTAAAAATTTTTCTTCCAAGTAGTTTTTGAAATATAGTTTAAAAACGTCAGTACGTATAGATCGTTTATGGTCTATAATGAGCAGAAAAATAATTGAAAGAAATACATACTCTTTACTCATTTTTAATGAAATATTTGGGCTGGTAGTAGTCGTAACATATGAACAGAATGAAATGGTTATATTGGCAAAAATTAATAAGTAAATAGAAGTCATTTTGCTTCTATTATTCTGTAAGCTTTTCAACAATCAAGTATCACAATTTAATTTTGTACATCCTCTAAAATTGTCTCATTTTAAAGTAATTAATTTCTTGGAAACTAATTGTACGTATTTTATGATAATTTGTTTTTAGGGTAATTGGAGTGTGTAAAATTTATTTATGTTGTGAAACTTGGATAATGCCATTGAATACAAAATATAAAGTTTGAGTTCGTTTGGCATGCAGATGCCCCCTTAAGCAAGTTTTAAATACATAATTTAAAAATAGACTTTATTTCCAATCGCTTGGTAGCAGTAACTTTCTTCAGAATAATTTGTTTCAAAATTAATAGGGAATGTTTATTTTCTTTTCAAGACTGTACTATACTGAAGTTTTCAACCGATGCCGAAATTTATTGTAATGATAAACAAAGATGACTGAGTTCTTCTTTTTTAGCTTTATATTTATGATCACTAATGACAGAAAACATTTTTAAGGCATTCAACATAAAGAATTCATGCAACAAGATTTAAATTGATTTCTGAAACTTTATGTGATATTTAAAAACATTGTTTTCAATTAAATTATTTTATCGCTTACAAGTTTGTTATTACAGTTGTTTATTACAGTTAAAAGCTTGAAAATTTCGACATTCACAAGTCCATCTACCTTCAATTTTCATGCCAATCTTTACTATTATTACCATTCTTATTCTCTGTTGTTATTGTTTTTGAAGATAATAATGTTAATTTGTTTGTTTGTTTGAATTTCACTTTAACGAGCTTATTATAGTATTTAGACGATAATTGGTTAAAATAGATTTCAATTATCTGCACTGTTTTATATCACGACTTTATGTAAATTTCTGAATTGCTAAGTGGTAAAAAATAATTATTTTAGATTAAGCATTTTTTCTGTGCAATTAAAGTAAAAAAATTTAATATTTAATTACTCGCATATTTATTCCTCATCTTTTAATTTTCATATCGCTGCAATTTTCTTCTTTACCACATCTAATGAATTCATTATCATCTCCGGAAGATAGTATACTTCAAAGAAGTCATATTTGTCATACTACAAAGATGTCAAATAATTTCATTTCTCAATAATGAAATTATTTCAGTTTGTTTTCTATGTTTCTAAATAAATGTGAACCGTATACCTTAAATTTAGAATATGAAATAACCAGTACTTAATGTATAATTTATCTTTCTCTGATTTAACTATTTTTTTACATATATACACAAATGTACGAAAATGTTTTGCTATTGCTGAGCACTGAAACTGACTTATTCTAACATCAACACAGTTAATAATAACACAGGTAAAAAACTGGAATAAAAATACAGCCAAAAATCCCTTTGTCTGATGTTTGTTATGTTGCTTTCAGAAATAAAAAGTCTTTTTATATTTAAAAATGAAAATGTTCTTTTTCACAAAAGGTGCTTTTCCGAAGAAAATTAAAAGTTTATATATGTAATATGTTCAAACGTCACTGAAGCAAGTAAAATTTCATGTAAATTTAAACAAACTCGCAGAATACTTATAAACTAAAAGTTTTTCCTCTCCTTAATCCCCTTTCTAAGAACAAGAAATATATTACTGCAAGAACAAAATAACTCGCATGTAAAATTTCCAAAAGAATTTTTGCAAATTTGCAAAAACTATTGTCAATTTAAAACAGCTTTCATACTGTAATAGTTTGTAAGGATTTTACGAAAAACTTTCTGCTCTTTTTCGCTAAGAAAAAAACATTGCGGACGCAGAATAATTATATTTACAGCATGCAAGTAAATAAGTATAAGATATTTGCAAGGCGTGTTTTTCTGTGAAAGCTTAAAAGTCACCTGTCCTTAAAACATTTTTTTCATAATTATGTACAAACTTTCAAATACTAAAGGGACAAGCAAATTCTGATCAAAGATTTTGTTTTCTGTCTTTTTCACTTTAACTTAAAAGAAATCAAACTATGAAGTTACAAAAAATGTGTACTAAAGTAAATTTGAAAAAAAAATATGATAATGATTTTGATTAATGCATGTTATTCAAAAAATGAAATATTTAAGTTAAAGTATAATTAATCATTCTTTATTACTGAACAATGTAAAGGGGCTTTTTTCAAATATAATTACAGTGGACTCTCTCTATTCTAAACACTCATGGGACCGTCTAAAAATGTTCAGATTATAGAGGTGTTCAGTATAGAAGGGAAATTGGAAATGCATTACTACTACTATATACAGTGACCGAGCCAGTAGTTGATCGAATAAGGTCGGTGCTATGGGGGTTTTATTACATTTTCTTTCTCCTAAGTTTTAAAAGTAAACTAACATGATTTCTACAGTCCTTAACCCTTTAAGCATCCTGCAAAATATTACATGCAAGTTTAACGATTCATAAAATAAAAGTTACGGAAAGTACTGATATGGAGATTTGTATTCTACAATCTTAGATACTAATTTATCATAGGCAATTCAAAAAATTAACATTAATATTGATTTTGAGTTATCCATTTTGAGTTTGATCCATTGAATCCAAAAACTACGTGACTGAAAAATCCAGTTAGGCTGCTTAAAGGATTAATGAATGTCCTATCATGGGCAAAAATGAAATCTGCTGAAATTGAGTAGCAACAAAATTATAAGCAAATATTTTCTTTAATTGTCATTTTCTCAGTGGTTGATCAACTGAAGACATCAGTCGAAAATTCCAAAATTAATCTGTAAAATATCATGCTTAAACTGTTATTAAAAATATTTCATGTAGAACTATTATTTGAAAAAAGAACAATGGAAGTGGATTATTATAGTGGATTATTTTAATGGACTATCCAACTAATAAAAACTAAATTTTTCATTTTCTAATAAGAAAGTCATAAAATAGTTTCTCTTACAGTAGGCAGTTGAAAAGAATGTGACAACAGGTGCTCCAACATTTAACTGGGGATTCTGTCAAACAAATTGGGAACTGTTGGGGAACTGGGGCAATTGATACATGGGGCACATTGATACACCCCCTGTACTGCACACAGGGTCATTACAGGAAGTTTCTCAACAGCTCCAAAAGGTGAAACTAGTGCACTCAACTACATACAGAAAATCTTGGAATGATTCAGTAGTTTGATGAAATGGGACGGGTGATTAATTGTTTTTGTAAGTCAAAAGTAAATTTGAGTTTTACAATTGAAATGATATTATACAACCGTTCCAGTATTTTCAACCGAAAAGAATACTCTCCCTGGCAAGTAAAGATAATCTTTATCAGTTCCTCATTCTTTATTGTTAGATAAATTATGAAGTGTAGGATTTGAAACTCATTTTATTCAAAACGGCTCTATGGGGCATATTGATACAGTCTATGTCGGGGCACATTGATACAACCTAAATCTTTTTCTAGTTCATTTTTTCATTACCCTTTATTATTTTTTTACCATACTTCATCCAGCCATTTTTCGCCAAGAATTTCTACTATTAGTTTTTATTGAAGAAAAATAGCTCTAATTTCTTTATATTAGAACATTTTATAGTATTTTTGCAAACAGAAAACGTAAGAACTTACCCAACATCTAGTTCTAGTAGAATTAACAAAAGAAAATGACCGCAGCCTGGAAAATCTCAAATTTATATCGTTTATCCAGTGAAAAAAGTATTTTCAACATGAGAAATGTTAAGTAAGAGAAACAAGCTGCAGAAAAGCACAGGATAATTATATTATAAACAGAATTTTTAATATAATTATCCTTTATTTTCTGTTTATAAACCGATTTATAAACATAAAACCTGGTAATTTTTTCACCTTTCCAGAGAAAGAAGATAATACTGTTATTGAAGTGCCAGATATGACAAAGTTACCACAGCTAACAATCAGACAACGAACAGCCAGAACAGGTCATTATAAATTTCATTTTGATTGCTTTAATATTGTTTACAAATAAATTGTGAGAGATTTGAATTTCTATAAATAAATATAAAATGATGTGCTAACTATTTTTGTATGAAAAATATGCATTGGTGTTATTTGGTCTCCATTTTTCCAGACGTATCAAAATGTCCCTTGAGGTGTATCAATCTGCCCCGAGGCACAATGATACAAATGACTTTTTTTGATTTTTTTAAAATTTTATGCAAAAATAATATGTAAAACTACGATTGCACATTTTTATAACACACTACATAAGTTTTGCTGACACTACATGGAAAAATAACTTTCTCGACACAAAAAAAATTCTTACAAAAAAGCTGTATCAATGTGCCCCAGTTCCCCCTTTTCAAAGAAATTGCAATTTTGAGTACATACTTACAATCTAGCAATAACTTTGTCTGTTTATTTTTAATCAAGTTTGTCGAACCTCTTCATTCATTCATAACAGTTTCTCCGAGTTTCCATGATCAGAATTCAAATTCAGATTGCAAGCACATGTTCAGTTTACAGAGAGATTGGGACCAAAAGAAACGTTTATAACAGCGGGGTGTTCGGATTAGAGGGTGCTGAGAATACAGAGAGTTTATCTTATGTTAAGTCTGTGGAGTTTCACCGAGACAGTCAAAATGTGTTCATAATAACGGGGTGTTCACATTAGTGTGTGTTCAGATAAAGAGAGTCCGCTGTAGTTTTTAACAGTACAATTCAATGATGTCATACATTTATTTGTCAACATTGAAATTATTTCAATTTGCTGGCTATGTTTCTGAACACATATAAACCTTATTTCCAAAATTTAGAATAATTATAATAAGTATTAAAAATGTAAAATAATCTGTATATAATACAATTATTTCAATTTGCTCGTTATGTTTCTAAATACATGTAAATCTTATACCAAAAATTTAGTATATTTACAATAAGTATTAAAAAATGAAATAAACTCTACATAATGGATCATTTCTCTTTCTTTGATTTTAGTTATTTTTTTTATTTTTTTAAGTGCACAAATTTACAAAAATGTTTTACTATTGCTTCGCACTGAAACTGCCTTATTCCAACATCAAGACAGTTAATGATAACACAGATAAAAATGAAACAAAGATGCAGTCCAAAATCCTTGAACCTGATGTTTGTTATGTTATTTTCAGAAAAAAATGTAAAAAATGTTCTTTTTCATCAAAGGTGCTTTTCCAAAGAAAATTGAAAGTTTATATATGTAACTAGCAGGCTAAGCCCGCTGCGCTGGTCTGTTTTTCAAAACAAAACATGAATAAAACAAAATATTGAATAATGTTTTTTAAAGCTACTTCACCTCGAATGCTCTTTCACATTTCTGAAAGTCATACAAAACGCCATTGTATTTAAAGATAGAAAACCCACGATTATAAATGCACCAAAAATGCATTAAAAGTTAGCAAACAGCTGTTTCGAATCTACTGTCGAGATTCTTCATCAGTGCCAAAACTCAGCGAGCTAGAAAAAACAAAACTGAGCCAAAAATAAAAACAACAGCAATGGAATCAAGGCCCGTTGACGTCAAAAAATATTAAAATAATAATAAAATATATTATGTTTCTGTATCAGCTTATGCATTCGATGAAATTCGGGCTTTTAAGAAAAAAATATTTCAGTTGACCATTTATTGTAGAGTTTGATAGATAAATGAGTCAATTATGAAAAGAGCAATTTAAATATTGTCTATTCACCATACTTCTAAAATAGCGAACATTATAATCGCAGAGACTGACCATTGAATTTAAACAATTTTCAAGTGATTCATTTTCATTTGATAGTTTTTGAACTCTAAACCTCTCAACTTGAGGATATGGGTATCTGTGGAAACCTTAATACATCCTCTATGAATATTATATTATAGTTCGCAACGTACATCTGCTCTTGACAAATCTATTACAGTGTTCCGTTTTTGGAATGCAGCAGAATAAATAAAGTTAAATAAAGTTTTCCTTGGAAAAATAAAGTGAATGTTTTTTGAATGAGTGAAATTCATTTTTTGATACAGATGTCATACACGCATCACGTTGGCGTGATTAAAACAAAATGAACATTTTATGCCTCTTGTGGTAATCCAGCTTTGTTTTTAATTTATTAATGAACTATTTATTTACTTTCATTTGCATTTTAAAATGATACAAAATGTTATGCTCTATACATAGAAAAGTAAAATAGAAATGTATCTGTCATTTGAAAACGAAGTTCCAGTTAAAGTGGCGCCAGAAATGTATCACCCCAACGTGGTGCATATATGACATTTGTGCCTCTTTCTTACAACATGGGTGTGTGCATTTGCACCTAAATTTAGTTATTTAGCTCTATTTTTGTAATATTAACTGGAGTTTGTACAATGTACGGTACTACTTGATTATTCTGTCGAGAAAAAAAATTAATAGCAGATTATAGGAATAAATGTCAATAATCGATGATCGTAAGTATGATAGCAATTGATATTACACGTGATACACGTATTTTTTTACGTCATAACTGCTTTTTAATTCGACTTTAAATTTGTAATTTTTATTTATGTTTACTGTTCTTTCGTTATTTAAAATGAATTTATGTAAATTTGAATAGTTTGGCGAAACTGGCCGACGTGTTAATCAAGTAGCACTCAATTTACATTTGAAAATATCATATTTCACAAAAAACTCTGGCACAAACCTGGATTTGCAAGATTTCCTTCCAATACCAATGCGGCAAAATCCTCGTTTTAGAAAAGCGAAGAAACGTGCATTTAAAAAAATTATTTTCGTTATTTTAAAACGAAAATATTAATAAATAAAAAAGGCACTTCTAGGTTATCCCGTCGACCAAAAAAATTATCGCCAAACTATAAGATTAAATGCCAATAATGGATGATCGTGAATGTCATATTCAATGACATTAAATGCGATTCACGTGTTTAAAATCTAATTAAGTGATTTTCATTTCGCCTTTTTATTAATATTTTTATTAATATTCTACTAATTATTTGCTTTTTCGTTATTTTAAATAAAAACTAGCAGGGGAGACCGAGCTTAGCTCGGTGAAAATTAACTTTGTGTTCAACTCGATATAGTATTTTCACTGTATCATTAACTCTGTATTATTACTGTAAAACATGTTTATAATAGTATTATTTAGAAAAACAATCAATAAGAAAACTATGTTTTTATGCGCATATTTATAAATTTTATTTTATTTTAAATTTTACAACGAAAGGACATCGATCTAAATCACTTTTTTAGCTCGACTCTGATTGGTTTAACCATGCATCTCGAATCCTCTTAAGAATGTATAAAAAAATTCTTTACATTCTGAAAGACAATATATTTTGCTAGATATAGCCAAATTTGGAGGCATTCTTTCATTTGGCTCCAAATACGTGTTTTGGTTTTCGTAATTTTTATAGTCGATTTTTTGGCCATATGTCGCCAGTATTTTGTCAAATATCACCAAGTTATTGGCTTTTGCCATATTCTCGTGACCCTGACCCGTATTACCCAAAATGAGCCACTAATCAAATTTGATCAAGCATGTGACATAGCTCAATCGTCTTCAGGTAATCAAAAACAGTAGAATATAAAATTGAATCAAAATCGTTCAAGCCATTTTTTAGGTAAAATTAGCTTGGCAGCATTCAGCAATGAAGCGAAATGACCCACTAATATAATTTTGTTTAACATGCGACTCAGCCCAATAGTCTTCTCGTGACAAAAAACGTTTTGTTTCAAAATTTAGGTAAAATTGATTGAGTCGTTATTGTATATAATTAGAATGACCCTAGCTCATTAAGACCCAAAATGACCCACTAATAGAATTTTCGCGAGCATGTGTCCAAGCCAAATAGTTTTCTCTTGCTCAAAAACGATATAATACAAAGTATAGTCAAAATGGTGAGTACCATTTTCTATATAAAATTAGCATGACCCATCATGACCAACAAATGACCCTTATAATCGAAATATCTTAAACGTGTGGCCTAGCTCTTTAGTTTTAGCATGCCGAAAAACATTAGATACAAAATTTAGATAAAATCGATTGAGCTGTTTTTTAGATATAGTTGGTTTGACCCTGACCCCTTATAATCCAAAATGACCCATTGATCGAATTTTCACAAAAATCTGTCCTAACCCAATGATTCTTTTGTGACCGAAAACGATAAAATACAAAATTTAATCAAAATTGCGCGAAACGTTGTCAAGATAAAATTAGAATGACCCAAAAGTGGCCCACCAATCGAAATTTCTCGAACATGTGACCTACCCCAATGATTTTCTCATGCCAAAAATATGTTGTATACAAAATTTCGTTAAAATCGACCCACCCATTCTTTAGATATAGCTTGACCTTGACCCATTAAGACCCACAAATGACCCTTATAATCGAAAGCTCTCGAATATGTGACTTAGTCCATTAGTTTTCTCGTTTCTAAAAATTGTTACATACAGAATTTCGTTAAAATTGATCCTGCCGTTCTTTAATTATACATAGCTTGACCCAGACCCTTTATGATCCAAAATGACCTATTAATCGAAATTTTTCGAACATGTGACCTAGTCCAATGATTTTATCGTGCCAAAAAAATTTTGTATACAAAATTTCGTTAAAATCGATCCACCTGTTCTTTAGATATAGTTTGACCATGACCCATTATGACCCATCATGACCCACAAATGACCCTCATAGTCGAAATCTCTCAAACATGTGATTTAGCCCATTAGTTTTCTCATGTCAAAAAACTGTCACATACAAAATTTCGTTATAATCCATCACGCCGTTCTTTAAATATAAATAGCTTGACCCAGACTCTTAATGACCAAAATGACCCATTAATCGAAATTTTTCGAACATGTAACCTAGTCCAATGATTTTATCGTGCCAAAAAATTTTTGTATACAAAATTTCGTTAAAATCGATCCACCTGTTCTTTAGATATAGTTTGATCATGACCCATTATGACCCATCATGACCCACAAATGACCCTCATAGTCGAAATCTCTCAAACATGTGATTTAGCCCATTTGTTTTCTCATGTCAAAAAACTGTCACATACAAAATTTCGTTATAATCCATCACGCCATTCTTTAAATATAAATAGCTTGACCCGGACTCTTAATGACCCAAAATGACCCATTAATCGAAATTTCTCGAACGTGTGACCTAGCCCAATGATTTTCTCGTGCCAAAAAATGTTGTATACAAAATTTCGTTAAAATCGATCCACCTGTTCTTTACATATAGCTTGATATGATCCATTATGACCCATCATGACCCACAAATGACCCTTATAGTCGAAATCTCTCAAACATGTGATTTAGCCCATTAGTTTTCTCATGTCAAAAAACTGTTACATACAAAATTTCGTTATAATCGATCACGCCGTTCTTTAAATATAAATAGCTTGACCCAGACCCTTAATGACCCAATAGGACCCATTGAAATTTTTTCTCGAACATGTAACCTAGCCCAATGTTTTTCTCGTGCCCGAAAACCATAGAATGCAATTTTTAGTCAAAATTGCGTGAGAAAATCGCTGGATAAAAATAGCATGACCCACAACGACCCCAAGAATGACCCACTTATCAAATTTTCTCGAACATGTTACCTAACCCAATGGTTTTCTTGTAATCCAAAACGATACAATATAAAATTTGGTCAAAATCGTTAGAGCCGTTTTTTAGATAAAAATGGCTTGACCCATAATGACCCCAAAATGACCCACTAATCAAAATTTTTCGAACATGTGACCCAGCCCAATAGTTTTCTCGTGCCAAAAAACGATTGGATACAAAATTGCCTTAAAATCCATCCAGCCGTTCTCTAGATATAAATAGCTTGATCCTGACCCATTGTGACCCAAAATGACCCAGTAATCGAATTTTCCCGAACATGGGACCTAGCCCAATGGTCTTCTCGTGCCCGAAAATGGTAAAATCCAAATTTTTGCGAAAATCGTTAGAGCCGTTTTTGAGATAAAATTTACCCACACACACACACACACAATTTTTGCTCGCATTATAGTATAAGATTATGTCAACATGTATAATTTGGCTATTAGTTTGGCGATTTGTATATTTTGGCGAAATTGGTCGACGGGATAACCTAGAAGTACCATAAAAAAAAGTTACTATAGCACAAAACAATTCATAGAATTTCTAAAAAGAAACTGAAAGTAAATAAACAATTTATTAATACAGAAACAACTATTGCTGGGTTACCATATCAGGCAAAATAACACCGTTTTGGCGATCAGATACCTCAGTGTGTATATACTATCTGTGCCAAACATGTTTGGAAAAAACAATAATCGTTATTTATACTGCATGTTTAAATACTGTAGTGTAGTGAAAAAAATGTATACATGACATATACGCACCACATTGGCGCGTTTTTTTTCTTCTGTGCCGATTCGGAGAAAATTTTGTTTTCAAATACCAGTTACATATATAGTTTACAATTATTTTCTGTTACTTTTAAATAGAAAATAACAATAAATTTTAAAAAGTTTAGTTAATAATTATAAAACAAAACTATTTATATCCTTTAAAAAATAAAATAAAATAAAATAAAAATTTATCAATAAATAAACAACAGCAGGTTACCAAGTGAGGCATAAAATCGTCATTTTATTGCAGTCGCTCAAATATGGCGCATGTATGACAAATGTGCCTGGATTAAAATAGTTTATGTAATTGGGAAAAAAAGAAAAAAATGTAAATAGACAATTTATTAATAAATAGACAATAACATCCGGGTTGCCATATCAAGCAAAATAATGACACTTTGGTGTCAGTTTATTACTCAGATGTATATACGGTATTGGCGTAAGAGACAAATCGCACCAATGTAGTGCGTATGAGATATTTGTGCCAAAAATTTTTTTTTTAATTTGCAGTTAAATTATTTTACTTAAATATTATTCATTTTTGTGGTATTAACTGCTATATATGTATTTAAGTTAAATGTAAAATTTTTTCCTAAAAATGCTCTCACTCATTAAAAGAGAGAGAGAGAAAAAATAGTTCTTGCAAACATCGCTCCGTCTTGTGTTTTTTTTTTTTTTTTTTTTTTTTTTTTTTTTTGAAACACCCTATTGAACAAACAACATACAAATAGCAATTAAAGCCTTTAAAAAAATAATTCTGCGAGTTTCTTCTGTAAAACACATAACGGTAAAATTAGATTTAAAAATATTTTTAAAAAAAGAAAGAAAAAAAATACTTATGTTATACCTAATGAAATTTTTGAGATGTTGTTTTCTTTTAATCTGGCTCGAAAGAAATAAATAGCCAAATATTGTGTCACTTCAAAACTTTCTTTCACATTGAGTTACTTTTTAAATATTATAAATATTCATTTTTTTTTTTTTTCGTTAAAGATAAATATTTTCCTTTCATAATATTATTTTGCATTAAACGGATTTTTTTTTCTTTTTATCATTATTTATTTTAAATCAATGAATTAACAGGTTTTTTTCGAAATGTTTATATTATTTTCCATTAGAGAAAGCATTTCATTTCTTTTTTTGAAATATAATTATCGCCAAAAAATTAGTTGTTGCAACCCTTCCGTCAAAAATAACCGAAAAATACGAAATTTAGTACGAAAAATCAGAGTTGTCCCTGTATATTTGTATCATAAACCTCCGCAAAAATATTTCCTATCGAATGATATAATCTGCAAAAAAATCCATCGGGTAGTTTTTGAAAACACTCGTTTGGAAGTTTCAGAACTTCTGCTTTATAATATATATGATATGTTCAAACATCACTCAAGCAAGCACAATTTCATGTAAATTTAAACAAAGTCGCAGAATACTTATAAACTAAAAGTTTTTCCTCTCCTTAATCTCCTTTCTAAGAACAAGAAATATATTACTGCAAGAACATTATAACTCGCATGTAAAAATTTCGAAAAAAAATTTTGCTAATTTGCAAAAACTCTTGTCAATTTAAAACAGCTTTCACACTGTAATAGTTTGTGAGGATTTTTCAAAAAACTTTCTGCTCTATTTTGCTAAGAAAAAAAACATTGCGAAAGCAGAATAATCATATTTACTGCATGGAAGTAAATAAGTATAAGATATTTGCATGGCTTGTTTTTCTGTGAAAGTTTAAAAGTCACCTGTCCTTAAAACATTTTTCTCATAATTATGTACAAACTTTTTTCACTAAGAAAAAAAAAACATTGCGAACGCAGAATAATCATGTTTACTGCATGGAAGTAAATAAGTATAAGATATTTGCATGGCTTGTTTTTCTGTGAAAGTTTAAAAGTTACCTGTTCTTAAAACATTTTTCTCATAATTATGTACAAACTTTCAAATACTAAAGTGACAAGCAAATTTCTGATCCAAGATTTTGTTTTCTGTCTATTTCACTTTAACTTAAAAGAAATCAAACTGTAAAGCTACAAAAACTGTTTGAAAAAGTATGTTCGAAAAAAAATAATGATTTTGATTAATGCATGCTTTTTGAAAAATGAAATATTTAAGTTGAAATATAATTAATCACTCATTATTAATAAACAACGTAAAAGTTTTTTTTCAAAAATAATTACTTTTTACATAACTAAAATACTGCTGAGTTAAATTAAATACTTTACATGGCTTGAGATGTTAATTTGCAGTTTCTCTTTTTATTTTGATCAAAAATTTAAATATCTTTTTGGTTAATTACTTTTGTCTGAAAGGCAATTTTTTCTTAATTATGCCCAATTTTATAATTTCAATTCCTGTAGCTCCAAAATAATTCCGTTACAATTTCTCTGGTCTAAGATCATGGAAAATTCACCGCTTTTATCTAAGCTTGATAAAAATGCCAACATGGAAATTTAATAATATATATGTATAATTTTTTGCTCTTTTATTTTTTAGGATATGGCAACATAATAGAGAGGGTAAATTGTTTAAAAGAATCTAAATGTGTTGATCTCATTATTATCTCTTGAATGTACTACACTTCAATGATGTCATACAATTAATTGTCAACGGTGAAATTATTTAAATTTTGCTCTATATATTGCTAAACACATGTGAATCTTATACCTTAAATTTAGAATATGTATAATAAGTATTAAAAATATGAAATAATCAGTACTTAATGGATTATTTCTCTTTCTCTGATTTTTATTATATTTTTATGCATATACATAAAGTTATGGAAATGTTTTACTATTGCTTAGCACTGAAACTGCCTTATTTTAACATCAAAAGAGTTAATAATAACATAGATAAAAATAAAACAAAAAAGCAGTCAAACATCCCTGAGGCTGATGTCTGTTATGTTATTTTCAGAAAAAAAGTATTTTTATATTTAAGAATAAAATTCTTTTTTTTTTTTTTTTTACAAAACGTGTTTTTCCAGAGAAAATTAAAAATTTATACATGTAATGTGTTCAAAAGTCACTCAAGCAAGTAACATTTCATGTAAATTTAAACAAACTCGCAGAATACTTATAAACTAAAAGTTTTTCCTTTCTTTAATCCTCTTTCTTAGAACAAGAAATATATTACTGCAAGAACAAAAAAACTCGCATGTGAATTTCGAAAAGAATTTTTGCCAATTTGCAAAACCTATTGTCAATTTAAAACGGCTTTCACACTGTAATAGTTTGTAAGGATTTTACGAAAAACTTTCTGCTCTTTTTCGCTAAGAAAAAAAACATTGCGAACGCAGAATAATCATATTTACTGCATGGAAGTAAATAAGTATAAGATATTTGCATGGCGTGTTTTTCTGTGAAAGCTTAAAAGTCACCTGTTTTTAAAACATTTTTTTTTTCATAATTATGTACAAAATTTCAAATACTAAAGTGACAAGCAAATTCTGATCCAAGATTTTGTTTTCTGCCTATTCCACTTTAATTTAAAGAAATCAAACTGTAAATCTACAAAAACTGTTTGCGAAAGTTACGTTAAAAAAAATAAATAAGGATTTTGATTAATGCATGTTATTCGAAAAATGAAATATTTAAGTTGAAATATTATTAATCATTCATTATTAAGGAACATTTTAAAAGAGCTTTTAAAAAAAATAATTTTTACATAACTAAAATACTGCTGAGTTCAATACTTTTCATGGCTTAAAAATTTTAATTTGCAGTTTTGTTTTGTTTTTTACTTCGATCAAAAATTAAGTATCTCTTTCTTTAAAATTACTTTCGTCTGTAAGATAAATTGTTCTTTAAATCATGCCCAGTTTTATAATTTCAATTCACGTTGTTCCAAAATAATTCCATTACAAAACTATAATTTCCTCTGGTCTTCGATTATGAAAAATTCACATCTTCTTGATAAAAATGAGAACAAGTAAATTTTATAAAACATACATAATTTTTTGCTCTTTTTCATTTTCAGGATGTGCCAACAGATAAGAAAAAAGTATCTTGGTTAAAAAATCTACTGAAGTGTTTTAAATTATTTTTAATACAGTCGGCTCTCGTTAATTCGAACTCGCCGGGACCACAAGAGATGTTCGAATTATCCGAAGTTCGAATTACGGAAAATATGAAATTAAAGCATGCTTAATATGGTACTATTACAAAGGAATTAATGTTGTAATGTTTTTTATAATTAATTTTGTCTATTATATTTAGAACATGACTTAATATTAAATAGAAATGTATAAATACATAAACTAATTAAAAGATCAGAAACAAGCACAATGGAAGAAAAATTTGAAGTTTCACTGATGGACAGACGGAGCACTAAGAAAGTGCATATCAAATGCATGGGATTACATGTATAATCTTTCAAAACAATTTTCACAAAAATCAAAGAAAGAAAGTTATTTAAATGATCTGAAATTCGTGAGAAAGAAAAGAAAAATGAAAAATCGGAATTCTCATTAGTTTGAATTAAACAAAGTTAAGAGAAAATGAGTTCGAATTAATGAGAATTTTTAACATTATTCTGCTATTGAAAAATTCGGGACATGTTAAGTTCGAATTAAGCGAAGATTCGAACTATCCGATTTCAATTTAACGAGAGTCGACTGCATATGATTTGGAATTGTCTGTCCGTCTTTCTATGCTCTAACTCTTGTAAATATACTCGAATTGTCTTAAAGGTTTTGGATGTTGTTGACGCTTACCTAACAAAATTACTGTTTCAAATTAAGTTTATAGCGCGTTTAAATATACTTTTTGTATTTACAGGGTCAGTCAAAAGTATTCTGCTACATTACGGTCAATGGAAAAAAATTGTATGAAATCAGTTTCAAAAAGTTACAACATCCTTTCTTACATAATTAAACTGATATGCATATGCGAAGTGCACTAAATATGCATTCTGTAGAATATGCAGTGCAAAAAACAGTTATTCATTTACAGGAGTCACACAAAAGAATTCCGTTGCAAAATAGAATGAGGGGATATGCATCGCTGCGGTTTACTATAAGTTATTTTATACATAATACGAAGTTCTTAGCATTACAAGGTCACGCAGAAAATTTCAGATAATATATTCTATCCGATATACTGTATATCAGCGATGATAGCAGGAAGTGAATTTCTAATTATGATATGTGCTTTTTTATTTTATTTTTTATTTATGCATATTATATGGTGTACATAAACGCTATAGTTCTAATGCAGGGCTACACAAAACAATTCGTTAAAAGTGCTGAATATGAGGATGAACTGCACTTAGCTTACTTAGGAATGCCTATTAGATAAAATGATAGCTAGAGTAATGCAAAAAAAGGGTACTTGGCCATCTATGGATGATAATTTCTGGAAATGATTTTAGTAGTTTTAAGAATGCTTTAGATTGAATTAAATTTTAGCTAAACGGTAGCATTTAATAAAAGGTACTAGATTGATTACAATGAACTGAATTTTTGTATAATACAATACATATTAATTCTACAGATTAAATACAGAGCTGTTCAAAAGAATTGGAATGCACATTATACTGTGGACTGTAACTGCTAAAATCAGTTTTTCAAATATTTTGTCTGTCCTCTAAAATGCTTACTTAATACATTAATTAATTCATACCTCTGAACAACGAAGTTTTGTTAAAGATTTCAGGAAGTGTTGGAAAGTCATTAATAATCTATGCTTGACATATGATTTTTTCTTTCTTGTTTCAAAGTATAATTACGTACAGTTTTAATTTAATTAATTATAATGATAAAGTATTATTTTTTAAACATCCATTATTTTTCCGATATATTTTCTACGTTTGGTGTTGTAAATATTTCGTTGATGCAGTCTCACAACCAGTTGTTCAATTTTAAAATGTTTTTCTTGCGATGCACAATTAACTTCTTTGTTAACATTATTCATTGTTATTGACAGGTTTCGTATAGACAGGTGTAACCATAAAGAATTTTTGGAGATTTATCGCCTACGCTCTGTGAACGAAAAAATTGTTTAAAATTAATATATTAAATTATAAGGTCTGAAATATTAAAATGTAAAATTGTCATCGGAAACACATATGTACGAAACTTCTTTAGTTTTAGAATAACAGAAAATGAGAGAAAAATCAATTACAAAATTTTATCTTTGCAAGCAAAAACCATTTTAAGTTAGATAGTATAATATAAAAAGGGGGCCTCAAATACTTGTAAAATTTACATTAGGAACATCATTGTCCGTCCGTTATAAAGATTTCTTAATTTACTTTTTAAAACATTTTTTGTATAATCCAAATTAAAATGTGTCGTGAATTGAGATGATGTCTTTTAGGCTATTATGCATCCTTTTGTTTAAAAAAATGCATAATATGTAACTACACTACATTGCCATTGATGAGCGTCCACTTGCGATTTTAGATATTTTGTTAAATATCTCGAAAAATACATGAGCTATTACCCCGAAACTCTTAGCATATAAATATAATACTACAAGTCATACATTTCCGTGAAGATTTTTTCCCGAAACTCCATAGGGGACCGTCAACAAATTAAAAAATAATTAATATCTTTTGGATAACCCTGTCAAAACTAATGTAGCAAAAGCGCTCAAACTCTAGATTATGATTAAGTGGCTTATTGTAAAAAACTGTGTTCATTTTTATGTAAATCGCATGTATACTCGTAGAGAAATTAAGGTTTTTATAAAAATAGTCCCAAATTTTGCCAAGTTTTATGCTGGTAATTTGCAGAGTTCTTTATATAAAGTAAAAAAAATATTTCTGAAAATATGACAAATAATATTGCACACAATACCCTGTAATTAGAATTGAAAAATAATAAAAATTGTATGAAAAATAAGTAGGCTTACTAAATAATTTTTCAGTGCGCATGCGTCAACGATATCAGAATTTCATTTGCATATTATGATAGCTAAATGTATAGAGCAATTTTTATGAAAGTCGCGAAATCATAGCTTGGAAATTCTGAAAATAATCTTCAATAGAATAAGTTGAAAATCCGTTATTCACAAAATGAAACAAAAGCAAGGGGGATTTTATCCAAATATAGCAGCAAGTCCAATATTGTGTATTCTATATTGACACTAATCAATGAATATATGGATACAACCCCTCTTGTTTTTGCTTCATTTTAGGAATAACGGGTTTTCAACTTATTCTATTGACGATTATTTTCAGAATTTTCAAGCTATAAGCCTTTCATAAAAATTGCTGCATACATTTAGCTAACATAATATGTAAATGAAATTTTATATCGTTATTTAGTACCCACTTTTTTTTCATGCAATTTTTATTCTAATTACAGGGTATTGTGTACAATATTATTTGTCATATTTTCAGAAAAGAGTGTTTGTTTATATTACGAAATCTGCAAATTACAAGCAAAAAATTTGGCAAAATTTGGGACCTTTTTAAAAAAACCTAAATTTTTCTACGCGTATACATTCTATCTGAAATTTTCCCTCATAATTTCAGAAATTTCAATACCTACATTGTATACACCTAAAGCTTTTCAACAGTTTTTTCAAAATTTAAATGATTAAATTGAGTTATCAATTCATTTCGAATACTTTCATTTTTCAGACCATGCAAAAATAGTTCAAACACGTTTTCAATGAATTCATTTAACCACCGGTAAACGACCAAAATTTTTTAATCTAACTGCAAAATCTTGAACAGATTTATTTTCATTTTGAAAACATTTTCTATATTTAATGCGTTTAGTAAATTTGTTAAAAGCGGGGCTTAAGTATTTAAGGAAAATATCAACAATCTCAGTATATTTTAAACATACACATTCCTTAGGTAGGCATAATATATGCAATAAATTATATAATTTTAGTCCCATACAGGATTATAATGCAGAAACATTTTCCTCATCTTTGATATCATGTAGAACAAAATTTTGTTCCACCCTTTTTACGTAGGTTTGGAACGATTCGTTTGTATCGTTTAATTCTTTGAAAGCTGTAAACATTTTGCTTTAAAAAATACAATAAGAGAGAAAAAATTGTAAAATGAGTATAATTTGTCCACTTCCCACCTCTTTTATTATATCTGGCACTTATTCTTAGCATCTTGAAGTAATGAAAGCAACATTCCTACATCGAAAACGAAAGATGAGACATTTTGCTCGACTCATCTTTTTTCTGAAATTTCTCTGGTAAAAATTTTCTTTATCTCACAAAATAAGATGTTTTTATATTAAATATTTAACACGTTCGCTGCCGCTCACACCATTGAATTTAATAAGTAGAAATAAATAATTAAAATGAATACAAATGGAATTTCTAGAATCAAAGTAGAATCTTCAGGTCCCAAATACTTTGGAACCACAAATGAAGCGTGTGATTTCATCTTCGTATTTGCCATGAAAAAGCAAAACAATACGAATTTGAAACTACCAACACACACAAAACCAAAACCAAATGAAGAAAAAAAATAAAAAAAAATGCACATCAAAACTACCAAATGGATAGCAAAATGAAAAAGTAAAAATATTATCGTCAACATGATAATAATAAATTGATTAATTAATTAAAAGCGGAGTAATGTGATAACAGAAAAAATAAACCATACACAATATTTTACCCTATTAAGATTTAAAACATCATCATTTAATTTGACTATGCTAAACTCAATATCTTCAGATAAGATGATTTCTGATTTAAAAATAGATAATTAATATATTTAACCTATACACTTAGAAATTGTATATATATATATATATGTGTATACATATATGTATTTGCAGAGTTGTCTAACATAACATGCAATATCAATGTTTACTTCATCTTCAGTATTTTTGTAGTTTTCATTCAGGAATACATGGAATCCCCCCTCTCAGATTTTTCTACCTGAGGTAAAAAATGTATAAATAAAAATAAATAAATCTTGTGTCATTTGCAATGCATTGGTTCTTTTTCAAATATAATGGTTTCATTTAACAGTGCGATATTTTTTTTCAGAGAAAAAATACAAAATCTTTAATTTTGAGAATCAAAATACATTTTTACTTATTATTCGTTAGATTGGTTTTCGACAGAATATGTAAGAAAAAAAGATTTTTCACAATATTTTCATTGTGTGTAGATATTTTAATCATTTTTTTCCTATACTTCAGATTTTGCCGCAGGATCAAATAAATTACATTAAGGTGTACTGTCATGTAACTTACGTAGAAGCCGCTCGCTTTGATATAATATTTGTTTTTTAAATTTCTTTTCCCGCAATTCTCCAAACAGAAAGAAAATTGCGAGGGGCGGGTGTGAGGAAATGTGCAAGGTAAAAAACTGTTCAAAGTTAAATATAAGAAAGAATGAATTCACCAGCAGATTTCTTAGAATTTATAAAATCTGAGAATATTTCATTTAGTGAATCTTTTATTACTTTTGAAAATATCTATAAAAATGACTTTTTTTCCTCCTCTGAAATAAATAAATAAATATTTACGCATATACTTGAAATGATAATAATAAATAACATACCTTATAGATTTCAAAACTCGATAATTACAAAAAATAGTTGTAAACATCCAAAAAGTCTTATTTTTGTATTATTAAAGACAGGAAAAGTATTGCAAAAAATTTTTTACGGTTTTGTTTTGTTGACATTGATAAAAAAAAACGTTAAAAATACCTAAATATTTATGTTTTTTTTTTTTTTTTTTTTTTTTGTTTTTTTTTTTTTTTTTTTTGTAGACGAATGATATTTTGTAATAGATTTGTAAGAAGTCGTCTTACAAATGTACAAGAGAAGAAAGAAAGAGCATAACTTAACTTAGATATCTCGGGGGCTGCAGGCTTCTTTAAATACTTTTTATTACTTGAAAAGACGTCACTTACATATAGAACACTAACACACACACATTATATACAAATAAAGCTTTTTACATAATTCTGGCGCACGCCACCATCACAAGACATGAACCACAGTTCACAACCAACATTCGAATATCACTAAGAAAAAGAAAAACATTTTTAATAGAACTAGTGTTGCCAGTTTTTGTTTAAACGAAAAATATTACAACTACATTTTTTTTAATTTAGCAAAACTCAGGTCACATGACGCGTGAAATTTTTTTTCTTTCTTTTTTTCCTTTGGAATGCTCGTGTTACATCCTCCCCCTCTGTTTCCGATCTACGCCTCGGAGAGGAAACAGGATGCTTTTTGGGTCTTCCTCTTTTTCTCAAGGGTGCAACTGGAATAGTTTCAGATTCTTGGAAAGGCAACAAGGCAAAAACGTGGTAAGATCTAATTCGTTCAGTAGGATTTTCTAGACTAGCAATGTCATATGTCACTAGTGACTTTTGAGTCAAAATTATATATGGCCCATCTCTCTTAGGCGTAAATTTTGATGTTTTATTTCTACTTGCATTGCTAACTGGGTGTAGGTTAATCCATACCTTTTCACCAGGCTTGAAATATATTCGTCTATGATTTCTATCATAATATTTCTTCCTCTGATCTTGTTTCACTTCAACACGTTCTTTCACACTTTTTGAAATATTTACAAAACGTTTAAGGTCTGGGGTTGTCTCTCCCCCTGGTCAAAAACACTTTTGAAACCTTTTCTGGAATATCTTTAAGTTTTTTCCTGTCATCGGAATTTAACTTTTTGCCTTCATCTTTACGTAAGGCATACGGACACACTTTGACCGCATCAGTACACCTATTATTTTGTACTTCATGTTCTTCCACAAAATAAAACTTTTTATGAGGTTTGTCACTAAAATGCCATGTTTTATTTACAGCGTCTAACACTATGTTAGCTTTGTGCAGGAAATCCATTCCTAAAAGAATTCTATTACCTTTGGCATTTGGTAATACAATAAATTCCGTTTTGAAAACTCGGCCTTCAATTTCTACGGGCACAGTGGCAGACAAAGTTTCTCTAGCCATCGTAATTCCGTCAGCCAAGGTTACATCATGAGTATGGGGGTTCAATGCAACACCAGTTTTCAAAAATAATTTATACATTCGTTCTCCTGCAATAGAACGATTGGCTCCTGTATCTGCACAGACTAACACTCTTCTTATTGCAGATCGTAATAGGCACATTTGGAGCTGAAACTGCTGATGTATTTAAACTATATAGATGAAGACGATGAGCTTGCACTGTTTGTTTTTTAACCATAGGGGAACAATTTGGGCATTTCTTCTTTATAAATCCCACTTTGCCACAACCATAGCAAAATATATCGGATTCTAAGCGTTGATTAGCAATCTTAGGAGAAGATCTGTCTTCTTTTGGAGGCTTACTCTGCTTCCATGTATTTTCTCGGCCAGAATACTCTTTTTTCTCCTGGGGTACAACCGAATCTTTTTTAGAAAACGTAGACCTGATAGTATAATACGCGCCTAATTTTCCGGCAAGGTCGACTGGCGAATTTAAATGTTCCCAATCACCTAACATATGTTTTTTGCATTCGATAGGCACGCGCCTTTTCATCTGATCCACTATGATCAGATCCTGAAGAGCTTCAAAAGACGTTACATTTAACTCTTTAAGCCAGTTTTCAAAGTAAGCACGTAACTCGAAGTAATAATCTCTCCAAGTAATTTCTTTATCTTTGCGATGCGTGAAAAACAGCTGCCTAAACCTTTCAGCGCTAATTTTAAACCTTTTTAGAAGTAGACCTTTAACATGTGAAAAATCTGAAGCGTTTTCTTCTTTTTCACGAGCAATAAGCGTAGATATAGAAGAGGGTACAACACTTAGTAAATAAGAAACCCAGAGGTGTTCTGGTGCCTTCGAAAGCTTTAACTGTCGTTCCAGGAACACCAGAAACAATGTTACAACATCTGTCTCTGGCTTAAATGTAGGCAACAGCTTCTGGATATCTATTTTATTCTCTGGATGAGACATTATCCCTGCCGTATTACCACCTACTGCTCCACTAGAAACACTTTCGCTCTGAGCCTGTAACTTAAGTTTCTCAAGCTGAAAATTCATCTCAAACTTTTTTAATTCCAGTTCTTCCGAACGACGCTTTTCTTCTATTTCTAATTTACGCTGTTCTAACTCAGCTGCTTTTTGTTTTTCCTCTAAGTCTCGTCTACGCTGTTCTAACTCAGCTGCTTTTTGCTTTTCCTCTAAGTCTCGTCTACGCTGTTCTTCCTCGCGAGTCGCAATTTGGTTTTTGACTAACGAATTCACGAAATCAACTTCGTACGAGGGAGAGGATTTAATTTTATCACGCAGTGTGACAACGGTCATAGAGGGTTGTACATCTAAATTCATTTCTACAGCGACCCGAAACAGGTCTTCTTTTCGTGCTTTGTTGAGCTCGGACATTCTTATCTTTAGCAAAACAACAAGATATATACCCCACAAATGCTAAAAATTCGATTTAAATAAATTGTTCCCCAGACGTGAGCTTTGCTTTACAACTCATGTAAACAAGACATTAATAAAACAGAACAGTTAGCTTTAACTTTAGCAAAATATACTTTTAAAATAATTAGACTTCATAAAACTTCATAAAACTTCATTAAAGTATCTTTAAAATTTAAACTTTATTTTTTAAAAAAATATATACTTTAAATTATTGCTGATATAAATAAACTAGTTTGTCATTACGTGTCATTTGATCAAAACATTATTTTAACTGATATAAAACTAGTACTGAATTGTTGGCAACATTCATAAACAATGTTCTAAATACGTCAAAACATATCTGAATAATTAAAATGTCAATCAATATTATTATCATATTATCAAGACAAGACTACGTAATGTAGATTTTTCAATATAACTTTAAAAGAAAAGAAAGTCTTATTTCATAAAAAAATAAATAAATAAATGCAAAAACTTACTCAATCTGTTTTGAAAATCATATTCAATGCTATTTCACAATATATCAGGAATTCTAAATTAAATGCTTAAAAATAACTAACAACAGAACACTCATAGATTTTCTAATCTATGATTTTCTAATTAATAATAGATTATCTAATAGATTTTCTAATATAATTCTGTTATCTTGCGAAACCAACAACAAAACAAACAAAAAATAATAAACAGATACCATATGACACTTGCAATAAAAGGTATAAATATTTTTAAATATATTTTTTTTCTCTTTTTTTCACTCTCAATTTATTTCCCTGTTTGTGAGGAAAAAAAAAAAAAGAAAAATAACATCAACGTAAATAAATGCTTATTTTATTATTTATCAACCCCCTTTTTTTTAATTTTTTTTCTTTTTTTATTCGAAGTAAGAAAAGTTGTTATTTAATCAAGATAAAAATTAAACATGCATGCACAGAATGAAAATAAAGTAAAGAATAAAAATATAAGCATGGGGAGGGAAGGGGAATTACACAATACATAAATAAATTGTAAAATAATCAATAAATTAAAAGTAATATGTGATATGCAAAATGTTACAGACAGTAAAATGTGGTAACTTGCGAAAAGAATTATAGGTACTTTAAAACTAGGCTTACTTATTGAAAATATATGACAAAAGTATTTATCGAACTTTAAAATGTTCCAAAATAAACACACATCAGATGAAACGACGATGACAGAAGCAGAAAATTAAACAAATTCAATCCGTAAAACATATATCGCAAACAAATGAAAATGGTGGCATAAGATTATTCCGTGGAATGTACTTTCACAAACGAAGAACGAGAACTTTAAAGGCAAAGGACATGCAAAGCATTGAAGAACACATTTCACAAACAAACGAGCAACGACTGCTCGTGCCATTTTCTTGCATTAAACATGCATGCATTTTATTTCGTGCATATTTCACAATCGAATGATTTCACATCAACGAAACAAACTTACTATGTTAATCATTTAAAATATACTTCACAAACAGACGAGCACGACCGCTCGAGCCATTTTTTTTCATTCTTATTAATCATATTTCATTATCAAAAATATCGAACTTTTCTGGAACTAAGATAGCTGAATACTTTGGAATTGATTCGTGGCCAGACGTTGGGTAGCCATTTTGTAAGAAGTCGTCTTACAAATGTACAAGAGAAGAAAGAAAGAGCATAACTTAACTTAGATATCTCGGGGGCTGCAGGCTTCTTTAAATACTTTTTATTACTTGAAAAGACGTCACTTACATATAGAACACTAACGCACACACATCATATACAAATAAAGCTTTTTAGATAATTCTGGCGCACGCCACCATCACAAGACATGAACCACAGTTCACAACCAACATTCGAACATCACTAAGAAAAAGAAAAACATTTTTAATAGAACTAGTGTTGCCAGTTTTTGTTTAAACGAAAAATATTACAACTACATTTTTTTTTTAATTTAGCAAAACTCAGGTCACGTGACGCGTGACAGTCTATTTTTTTTCTTTCTTTTTTTCCTTTGGAATGCGAGTGCTACAGATTTATTTTATTGAAAAAATATGCATTTTTGAAAATATTTTTAACCGATTTAAAACGAAGAGGGTTTCGTAATTCGTTTGTTAATCAATGTATATCCGCAATAACTTTTGGACTAATAGCCTGAATTTCATTATTGTTATTTATTTATTGACTTATTTCTTAACATATAGCAAGTTAACACTTTGTAATATTACATTAATTTCGTTGTAAAAATCCAAAAAAATATTTTTTTTTATACTGTCAAAGAAGGAAAAATGTTTCAAAACATTTTTTACAGTATCGTTTTGTTGACATTGATCAGAAAACCGATAAGAATACCGGAATATTTTTATGCTTTTTAGTAGACAAATGATATTATTTTATTACAGATTTTTTTTTTAAAGTGCGCATTTTTTATATTTTTAACCGATTTTAAACGGAAGAGGTTTTATAATTCGTTTGTATATATATTTAACTAGGAATATTATTCGGCGGCGTTGCTCGTGTTTCTTGAGATAGTACAGAGAGAAAAATATTTCTCTATAGTGTAATCTGACAAGGAAGGTCTTCATACGGGTATACTTCAAAAAATCTGAAAAAATATATAGAATGTTCTTCTCATGAGAGTATATACATTTAGAAAAAAAATTTCGGTGGAACCTCCATACAACGCCCGTTTTACAATTGAATCACGAAAATACTCTGATTAAATAAGGTAAACTTTACAGTAAAAAATAACTGATGGAAATAATGAAAACTTCTTAGCGATAATCAATAAGAAAATGTAATAGGATAAATAAAGAATAAAGAATGAAAACAATTTATCTTTCATTTTAACCCTTACATTATACATACAAGAAGATGAAACCCAGTCTTACCGAGTTACAGAACACGCTGCCGAGTGTTAGAATGTTGTATTAGTATATTTTAAAACGAAAACTCCAATCTCTTTTGTATATTTACGATATACTTTAGATTTTCTATAAAAAACGTCAAAAATATTTTTTATTAAAAATAAAAAGTACTATTTCGTTTTAAGTTTAAAAGTTTATTAAAAACTGGACATCTCGTGATTATCTATATATATCAGTGGTTAATAGTAAATAATTAACAGTAAAATAGTAGATAGTAAATAATAATAAAGTTTCGTCATTCATAACAAACCTTTTAATATGACAAAATCTTATTTCTTTCACAACGGACTTTTCTGTCGCTTTCAAAAAAATCGTAGTTCGCTTATATAATATTGCTAGGAACACATAGCTATAAAATATGATTGTAGAACAGAATTTAAATATTAAATAAAGTATAAAAATTACTTACTTAAAGTCAGTTTGACTTTACGTTGGAAATATTTTATACAATTTTACATCATATGTATTTTCTTTTTTTTTTCTTTCTTTTTCTTAAATTGTTTTTATTAAACTGAAATGTTAGTGTTAACATAAATGTTTTAATTTAAAAAAAAATTTCAAATTAAGCCACTGCGTCACTGTACCGCGTTTAAAGTTTTTATTTTATCTATGAAAATTTGTATTTTCAGCTTAGAATGACTTCAATTTTGATAATGCAAAAATGTAAATAATTAATATATAATTATTTTTAATAAAATTCGCTAGTCAAACGTTCGTATGTTGAAAACAAATAAAGAGTCAAGCAAACAACCATAATATTTTTGGATTCGGGTGAAATACAGCATTTTCAACAGAACAGACAGAGTAATCGGAGTACACATTCCAAAACCATACGTGTATCTGTATATGTATTAAAAACCGCATATAAAAGAGATTTGTATAACCTCCTTTGTTTGAAATCTTTAAAAATTAGAAATTATTGTTCAATTATTTTAATTTAAATTCACAATTTCTCCAACAAATTAATCAAAAAGGACTATATTTTTTATCATGTAACGGAAAACAGTTTTTCATGCTGTTTACTTGTACTGAGATGGCTTCTTTCCTTCCTTCAAGCTACTTCTAGGTCATCATGAAAAGTACTTCATCTAAAAACGCTAAACAAGTTTGTTCTATATAACAAAAGAGGAAATTTTCCAATTATTTCGAAAGGTTTTTAAATGCACCAAATATGAAATTATTTACCTAAAATTACAATAAAAATTTATTACTAATAATTGTATCATGCTGTATATAAATAAAACGGTTCTGTTTTTCAAACGTTTCTTGAAAAAAAAAATTAACTTTTCGGGTCAGAATTTTTTTCAATTTTTAGAAAAAATTACTTTAACGTTCAAACATTAACACAACCTATCCAAATAGATTAATTAGTGCTTAACGAATATTTCATTGTCTGGAAAATTACGAATGTTATTCTTTTGCGTACTATTTAATTACAATAGGGTAAAGAATAGGGTAAAGAATGAATTTTGGAGACATTTAAAAATATTGTATTGCAATAAAATTGAAATTTATATTACAATTTTCTAGTACTTTTACTTTTTATGCTTTATTATACATGATTCTTTTAGAAAAATAACTTTTATTTTAAATTTAAAGAGGGACATATATGTTTAAAATAAAAGAATCGCAAAGAGCGCAAATAGAAATAATAATTATTATTATTATTACTAAATGCTTAAACATGAATAAATTCATATAGTAAATGCATAGCCATATACTAACATTACTACATGTAAATAACAGCAGCAATATTTCTTAAAACAAAATAATATTCTATTAAAAGACATGCACAATTAATAGTACATTAGACACAAAAGAGTTAAATAAACTATTTTCTGAATAAAATTTGACAAATTACCTACATTACAAAAAAAAGAAAAAAAAGAAGAAGAAGAGAAAGGAAGAGAATCGAGGGGAATACAGCATTTTCACCAAGAAAGACAAAAAACAAAGTATACATTCAAAGACTAAACGTGTATACACATCAAAATTTAAAGACTAAACGTGTATACACATCAAAATTTGCATACAAAAAGATTATTGTATAACTTCCTTTGTTGAATGACTGTTAAAAATAGAAATTACTGTTCAATTATTTTCATTTAAATTCACAAATTTTCCTAGAAATTAATCAAAAAGAGTATTTTTTTTTCTTGTAACGGAAAACAGTTTTTCATGTTGTTTACTTGTACTGTGGTGGCTTCTTTTCTTCCTTGAAACTACTTCTAGGTCATCACGGAAAGTACTTTATCCGCAGACACTGAACAAGTTTGCTGTATATATATTAAAAGAGGAAATTTTCAAGTTGCTGCTAAAATTTTTTAATGTGTCAAATATCCAGTTATTGGTTTTTTTTTTCAGTAAAATTTCATTAATTATGATTATGTCATGCTGTGTATAAATAAAATGGATCAATTTTTAAAAGGTTTCTTGAAAGTTTTCTTTTAAATAAATTATTTTCTGAATAAAATGGGACAAATTAGTTACGTGTATTAAAAAAGAATATAAACTAAATGGGGTCGAGAGATAACATATGATATCGAAAAGGGGGAGAGGGGAGTCCAAAATTAGTAAAAACTGGATAACTTTATACGCACACCTCTCAGTTTTTGATCCTGATGAAATACAGCGTTTTTAACAAAAATACAAAACCAGAGTATACATTCAAAAACCATGCATGTATATACATTGAAAATAGCATATAAGAAACAACTGTATAACTTCCTCTGTTTAAAGATAGTTTAAAATAGAAATTACTCTTCAATTTATTTTTATTTAAATTTACAAATTCTTCATCAAATTAATCAAAAAGAACTTTATTTTTTTTCTTGTAGCGGAACACATTTTTCCATGCTGTTTACTTGTATTGAGGTGGCTTCTTTCCATCCTTGAAGCTACTTCTAGGTAATCACGGAAAGTACTTCATCGAAAGACGCTGAACAAGTTTGTTCTATATCACAAAAGAGGAAATTTTCCAATTGATTCTAAAGGTTTTTAAATGTATCAAATATCCAATTATTTTTCTGACTTTTCAATAAAGTTTCATTAATTATACCATGCTGTATATAAATAAAACGGTTATATTTTTTAAAGGTTTCTTTAAAGTTTTCTATTTAACCCATTAATGCCTTGTGTCCCATTTTTGGGACAGTTTTAAAATATTCAAGTAAGCGCATTTCACACTAGTAAAAAAAGAGGATAAATAAATACTTTCTTTTTCGAGACAAAGTCCTCGATAAATTAAGACAGTGGTGGTCAGAATTATAAGAACAACTGAAAATTGCGCAGAAAAAAATTATTTCTCAGCTAAATAAAATGAAATTTATACAAAAAATGCTTTTTTATGCTAGAAGTCATTGTAGAAGGCAAAACATCGGAAAATGCAAAATATGAATGTTTTGTCACAATTAACAAAATATGTCATTGTAAAAATTGGACAAAATTATAAGGACAATGAATGTTTTTACCTAAAACATACTGATAATTAATAATTTCAACGCTTCTTCTCAATCACTTTTATCAGTCTTGACGTCAAGGAGTTTGACAATTCCATAAGAACGTTCTTGGAAAATTGTGAGTGATCTTTTTCAATGGAAGACATGAGTTCTTGCTTGTTTTGAGATTATATACCATTTTTGCATACTTTGTGTACCAGAATACCCAACAGATTTTCCATTGGATTCTGATCAGGACTTCTGGCCGGCCAATCAAGTAGTTTCACGAAATTAGCATCAAACCACGAGTTTGAAGTTTGGGAAACATGAACCGAGGACTTATCCTGTTGGAAAAAATAGCCTCCAATCGCTATTAACGGTGCTTCTGGTAAAAGATTATCGCCCAATACATCAATGTAACTCTCAGAATTCGTCCTGCCCTCACAAAAACTATTGGAGTAGTTCTACCAGTTTTAAAACCTCCCCAGACCGTTATTGAGTCACTTCCAAATACATGCTTTGAGAAAATTGTTTTTTCTCTACGGAAATCATACTAGAAGTTGCAAAAACAGTCTAGTCTATCCAAATTAATTTTTTTCTCATCGGAAAAGACAGAATCCCAAATTTTCCCCATAGTATTGCAGTTTTTGGCAAACTCCATGCTCAGTCTCTCATGAACTTTTGTAAGAGGCGGTCTTAACACATGTTTACTATAGCGAACCTTTTTCTTTCTTTTTGTAAAACAAGTCGAACAGTTCGAGCACTTGCATTCTATGTTCAATTTACGTTTTTTTTTTTTTTTTTTTTTTTTTTTTTTTTTTTTTTTTTTTTTTTCTCGTTTTTTGGAGGAAGCTCGCCTTATTATCATTCTTTTCCCCCATACAGAAACAGAAGATGGCCTCCTGGTATGCCTTTGGCGTCCATATTTACCGGTATTTTAAAGAAAATTGCAAATAACCGTTCTTGATCTATTAAACTTTGTAGCAATTTAGTATACAGAAAGTCCAGAACTTTAAAATGCATCCATTTTTCCTTTCTGAAACACCAAAAACTTTGCACCTTGCGGGCATGATTAAAAAACAGAAGAATACGATCCCAAACGCTTACTACGCATTTATATCGTCTGGAAGTTCCGTGTGCAGAGCAAAAAACATGCAAATTTTACTTAATAGAACACACAAATACAGTTGTTCTTATAATTTTGTCCATATCCGATGGTTGTATAAATTTATAATTCATTTTATAAATATTAATTTACCACATATTTCCATAAAAACATGCAAAAATAATCTTCATTTTTCATAGATTTCCAGCCATTAAATTTGCAGAAGATTCCCGCTAAATATAACCAAGATTTAGCAATTTTTTCCTTGTCCTTATAATTGGACCACCACTGGATAAAAGTATTCTTGCTTTAAAAGTGGTGGGAAAATTCAAAATTTGAATTTTAACGAAGAGAATAATTCAGGCATTAATGGGTTAAATAGGGGAAGATTGAGATATTTGAGCCACTTTTTAAATTTTAATTTTTTTAAATTTTTTATAATTTCTTAGAACAAGATAAAATATTGAAAATGAAAATTTGATAATTTTTCTTCAACTGAAAACCACTTTCAATTAATTTTGAACTATTTTTCTATATCTAATTAATTTTTACTTTTTTTTACATCGTGGCTCAAGTATCCCCATGGAGGGGATACTTGAGCCATGGTGAAGGAATACTTGAGCCAGTACGGAAAAAAACTTACAAAAATATTTTTTTAGCTTTATTTTTGCACAGATATTATGATAAATTATGATACATAAAGTCCTTCAAAACCAATTGAGAAACCAAAACTGGTAATACGATAATTTTTTGTCGTTATAGCTGGTGATCGAAGGATCATTGCAAAATCTTTTTACTTTTAGCAACATGGTAACTCAGTAGGACCCTCTGTTGGTGACAATAGTCATTTATTTGATTAAAAAAACTTACAGTAACAGATGATGTTGCAATTTCACTATGAAATATTAATCTTAATATATTATATCAAAAAATAAATATTTTAATATGTTGGACCTGACTAACTGAAGTATTAGAGATTATGATTTTTTAAATAGTTTAAAAATTTTTTAATGTAATAAAAATTAAATTGAAATCTATGTTTACATTTATCTAAACAGGCTATTTTTTTTAGTCAAAATGAAAAATAAAATGGATATTTTCATTAAAAAATATACGTTTTTAAACATTTTTTTCTATGTCATTATTTTTTAAAGAAAAAAATATCAATTAGTGAATATAAGGACGCAATTTTATTTTTTGTTTGTTTCATCCATGTCTAATTTCCTAGTGGGGATGGTTGAGCCATGGCTCAAGTATCCCCATTCTCACTGGCTCAAGTATCCCCATTACCACCATTTTTGTTTATCAGAGTTTTACTAAGTAAAGCATGCAGTTCAAATGAACTAGTTTAGATTCAAAATACAATTGAAATTATACTTATTGAATTTATCCATATGATTGCAACTTTAAACAAAATTTTTAATAAAAAAAATAAAAAAAACCATGCACCTGAATATTTACTTTAGATGAGGAAAACAACTATTAATCACCATACTTTCAAAATGGTACCAAAGTATGTGATTTCTTTTTTACATGTTCAGAACTATAAATATGTTACCATATTGCCAGTTTTAGAAAGAAAAATTCACCAACTGTAGAAATAATAGGGGTGGCTCAAGTATCCCCTATGCTCAAGTATCCCCACTCTCCCCTAAATTATTTTCTGAATAAAGTGTGACAAATTAGCTACATTTTTTTAATAAAAATATAGCGATATATAAGATAATTATTAAGTGTGGTATCCATTTTGAAATGTTTTGACAGACAAGCTTGAATTAGAAGTCTTGTTTGAATTCGAAAATTTTTACATTAAAATTTTTAATTCTGATTGATCAACTTCTTGTTGTAAATTAAATGTATTTGTAGTGATTTAACTATTTTAGGATGCAGAAATATTTTAAACTTTCTTTAATAATGGAATGATATTCCAATATCATTTAATACTTTTATCAGTTAAATACTTTTAAAATCCAAGTATTTCTTTAATACGTTATTTAATATGGAGCCATTTCTTATAGCAGGAAGAAGCTGCAGTCGTGTTATTATTTTGATAACTTAATCTCTTAAGTTAAATCAGTAACGTATACAAAAAAAAAAAAAAAAAAAAAAAAAAAAAAAAACAATGTATAACCATACCTGCATATTCTTGCAGATGCATAGAAAAAAGAAAGAAAGGCATGGAAAAATAAAAAGATTTTTTTAAACACTGATAACCCTGTTATTAGGGGTTCTTAACGGGTTCTAGGAATGATATCGTAAGAGAGAAGGATATCCAAAATTGCCAAAAAAATTATAACGTTATATATATAAAGCCCAAATGAATGTTTTTTCTTGTAATTTTAGTGTTTCGGATAACACTATTCTATATCAACTGGTTGATCCTTATTACCCTAAAGTAAACCTCTTCTTTTAATCTAAATACTGATATGCATTTTTTCCATTAAAAGCATTAAAATAGATAAAAAATAGTCAAAATTTTACTAATTTTTAATACATATTCAACTTTAATGTTAAATTAGAAATCAAATAGTAAATGGTATTTCATAATGCTCGAACTTTTTTTACATCTGTCTGAGACATTACGTGAAGAAAAAAAATGACCTGCATTTAAATAAGCACAAACAATGCTTTATGTAAGACATGGAAGAAAAAATAAAAATATTCAAAAGTTTATATATCCTAAATATGCCATTGAAAATACTATTAATGATAAACGAATTTTCATAAACAATGTTAGAAGAAATATCACACACATTTAGCATGATAATAATGATAATAATAATAAATATTTGAGTGCTACCGACATTCTGGTATTCTATTATCATAGACATAAGGATTTCTTTGTAATTTTCTAACAAATACCATCCGTCATTTTCCGATTTCATGAAGTCGGTTAAAAATGTAAATGCATATAAAAAATATAAATATTAAAAATTATTCTTTTCAGAAAATATGACAAATAATATTGTACATAATACTATGTAATCATAATTTAAAAATAATAAAAATTGTAGGAAAGCTGAGCAAATTTACTAAATAATAAATCATTGCGCATGCGTGGCCGCAATCAAAATGTAATTGCATAATACATTAGTTAAATGTATAGAGCAACTTTTGTGAAAGTCTCTAAAGCATAGCTTGAAAATTCTGAAAATTATTGTCGAAAGAATAAACTCAAAATCCGTTATTCCCAAAATAAAGCAAAAAGATGAGGGGGTGTATCCATGTTCCAATGATTGTACATGCAATATAGCATACTCAATATTGCAAGTACTACTATATTTGGATACAGCCCTTCATCTTTTTGCTTTATTTTAGGAACAACGGAGTTTGAGCTTATTCTATCAACGATAATTTTCAGAATTTTTAAGCTATGTTTTTGAGACTTTCATAAAAGTTACTCTATAGATTCAGCTAACACATTATGCAAATATGTTTAAATTACGTTCACGCATACTTAGTAAAACATTATTTTGTAAACATATTCATTTTTCATACAATTGATATAATATTTTAATTATGATTACTGGTTATTATTTACAATGTTGTTTGTCATATTTTTTGAAAAGAACATTGTTTTTTATTAAGAACATTCCAAATTATAAACAAAAACTTTTCAAAATTTTGGACCGCTTTTATAAAAACCATAATTTCTCTACGAATATACATGCTATCCTCATAAAATTAAAGACAGTTTATAACAATAAGCTACTTAATCATAATCTGCTGCTTGAATGCTTTTGCTATAGTAGTTTAGACTGGGTCATCCAAAAGATATTCGTTATTTTTCAATTTCTTGACGGTCACCTATGGGATTTTGGGAAAAAATCTTCGTTAAAATACATTACCTGTACTATTTTGTTTACATACCTTGAGTTTTAGAATAATTCTTCAAGTTTATTTCTAGATATTTAACAAAATGTGTAAAATCGCAAGTGCCAAGATTTTTTTTTTTTGCTGGCACTGTATATAAAAAAGGTTATATTTTTCTTTTTAAATATATTTTTCTCTGAATAAAATGCAACAAATTTATTTCAGGATCCAGGAAGATTTAAACTTTCTTTAATAATGTAACGATATTCCAATGTCATTACTTTTTAATACTTTTAATAATTATATGTTTTTAAATTGTAAGTATTTCTTTAATGCGTTATTTAATATAGTGTTAATAATGCATTATATAATACAGTAAAACCTCTAAATAACGGGCACACCGGGAAAGTAGAAATTGCCCGCTATTCGGAGGTGTACGCTATTGGAAAAACCTCAGAGATACAAAAATCGCTAAGAAATGCTTAATATTGGATTAATTGGCATTTATATGTCCTAAAATCTCTATTACATGATTAATGAGAAAATAAAATTATTTTTCAAACAATAAAACTAAAATAAAATTGTGCATACCTTTAACTGTTGTTTATTACATTCTTACAAAAAACTCTTACAAAAGTTTACTTTTGCTTGCGGTTACATGTAATTTATTTTTAAATGTGACGTTATTGGTCATTATAGAATTCCGAGTGGGGATTAGGATCACACTTTTTGATCTTTAAAAACATAACATCTTCCGAAGGGACATAGATTTAAATGCTCTGGGAGATATCCCTCCCAGGCAACCCGCCAAATTCAATACTGAACGTGAGGAGAAATTTTTTACGCCCACCCTCTACATTTATCTGTGATTACAAAAATTTGTGACACATTGCCCTGATAAATTTAGAGATCATTTTACTTTTTTTTTCATTTCTGTCTTGTTAAAAAATACTTTTTGATCCTTTATTGCCGAAAATAGTGTCCGCTATTTACATGTCCGTTATTCAGAGGTTAAACATACAAATATTTAGGTTTTGGGAGTGGGGATTCGAAAACTGTCCGTTAAATAGAGGTCTCCGCTATTCGGGAGTGTCCGTTATGGAGGTTTTACTGTATAATTTTTTTCGTATAAGCTGAACGTAGCTGTAGCTGCGGTCGTGTTATACTTTTATTAACTTAATCTGTTCAGTAAAATCCGTAAAATCCGTAAATAATAAATGTGTAACCATACTTGCGTATTATTGCAGATGTATAAAAAAGAAATTAAGACATGTAAAAATAAAAAGATATTTTTAAACACTGATAACTATGTTATTAGGGAAAATGAACAAGTTCTAAGAATGTAAGAGGGAATGACGTCCAAAATTGACAAAAAAATTTATATCTTTATATATGTAAAAACCAAATAAATGGTTTTTCTTGTAAGTTTAGTGTTTTTAATAACGCTATTCTATATCATATGGTCGGTCTTCATTATCCAAAAGTGTAACTTTTCTTTTTAATCTAAATACTGATATGTATTTTTTCCCGTTAAAAGCATTAAAGAAATATAAAAAAAGTCAAAATTTGTATTTTACTAACTTCAAAAATATCTTCAACTTTAATGTTCAATTACAAATCAAAATGTAAATAGTATTTCATAATACTCGAACTCCTTCTACAACTGTTTTAGATTTTAGGGGGGGGGGGGGGAATGAACTGCATTTGAATATACATAATCAATGTTTTATATAAGACATAGAAGAAAACATAAAACTATTCAAATGTATATATTCCTATATATATATTATATAAATGTACATAATATATTCCTAAATATACCATTTAAAATACTATTAATGATAAACGAATTTTCATAAACAACGTCAGAAGAAATATCATGCACATTTAGCATGATAATAATGATAATAATAATGTTAATAATAATAAATATTTGAGTGCTACCGACATCCTGGTATTCTATTATTATAGACATAAGGATTTCGTTGTAATTTTCTAACAAATATCATCTGTTATTTTCCGATTTCATGAAGTCAATTAAAAATGTAAATGCATATTTTTGTAATAACATAACATATACAAAGTACATAAAGTGTTCAAATTTTAGAAATTTAAATTGTGTATTCGTTTTTATTTTATAACATACAATTACCATACATTTTCTTTGATCAAAACTTTACAACATAAAACTGACATTTTTAGACTTTACAATCATTTCTATTTGAAAATTCCACAATGTTCAGCTTTAAAAAGTTTGCGAAAACATTTCTGTAAAATTATCTGTTGAATACAAACTGTATTACCGTAAATATTTTGAAATTTACAATTCTTATAACAAATAAATAAATAAATAAAGGTGCGACAACTGACTGTCACAATTTATTCTTCCCTAAGGGGGCATTTCAAAAATCTGAGAAAGTTATTTAGAAAAAAAAAATTTCAAAGCCTTAGGAAATGCAGTGGAATCTTGCTTATGCAAAATAAAACGAGAATATGTATAACATGCTTTACCTAGTTAGGAAAAAAAGGTTTACTGATGTGTTTTAAGTAAAAAATGTATTTTCTTTTGCAAAAATATTTTTTTCTATTTATGGTATAAAACTTTGATTTTCTTGTTTAAAAAAGGATTTTGATTGAATAACTGTCTTTCCTTCGGCGAATTTCTTATCACTACCTAAAGTTGTTTTATATTATCATATTAATGCGTAAATACTCATGTTTTTGAGGTGGACGCTTTACAAAAATGAATTCGATAAAATCATAAACTTTCATACATTTTCAAATTGCATGCACTTATAATATGATAACAAGCTCATAGAAAGAAAATAGTGACGTTTAAAAGAAGAGTGGTATAAGTCATATTTTCTTGGCATCTGAAATATCACCCTTCTCACCCTAAATCTTGGCTACAAGGGGTGTTATCTCGGCCAGCGTTGCTTGCCAAACTAAGAAATATTTATAATTATTTAATGTTCGTTTCCATCCTAACCACTTCGCGGTCTGTCTTTCTGTAGTATAGCAGGAGATCGAGAGTTCTCCATCCCACCACACCAGCTGATTGTCATGAGGGGGCACGGGCCCCAGCGGACAGTGCACCATATTTTCATCTTTTTGTCTGCCGCTCTCTGTCGCAAGGGGGCAGTCTGTGCTCCAGCGGCAGAGTTTAGCATGTAAATTTTACCTATTTTATTGTAACAAAAAAATGTATTTTCTAACCTTGATAAAGGTGACCGTGAGGGATACTATGCTCTACAGACAAGGCTTCCTTGTCTGAGCAGTCCCTCTTAGGCATTCAAGATAAAGAAGTGACGTAGCCAGGGTGAGTGTCCATGTGCTCTGAATACTGGTAATTTTTTAAAAATTCTGTTCGCCTTATCTAACAAGAAAATTTTCTGCTATAAATTAAGGAGAAGAAATCATTACAATGTTACTGGATTTGGGAACCCACCCTTGTTACACCACTATATAGCAACGAGGATTTTCAGGATACTCTACAGTTATTTGCAATGGAATAAATATTTTTTGGTGCTTTTAACTGTTAAAATTCGTAGACATATCATTTATGCCGATTGTTCTATTTACGAGGGGAAATCCGAAAATAAGTTTTCCCTGGCGATTGTGGAATACGTGTGTATGAAAGACAAAAAATATAATGAAACATTAAAGATAAGACGTAACTTTATTATTCTACATAAGTTCCAAGTGAATTAAGACATTTGTCATACTCTTTATAAGTTTCAAAAAGCACTCCTGGAAAAAAAAAAACAACGCTCTGCATCATTCTGGCCAGGTAGATATGGGGAGAAAGTGAATTTTGAATTTGTGGTCAAGGGAGAACATAGAGCAGTTGTCCGCTATGAATGGGTACGTGGAGTATCGGGAGCAGAAATCCATAACCGAAACGTGGAGTTTTATGGGCAGATGTGCTGTCGAAACAATTTTTGCCGAAAATTCAATGAGGGGTGTTAACAAATTTTGGATAGACCGATCCCTGGTTGAACTTGTACGGACACTACAACGAAGGCATTGCTTTACTACAGCTTTGGAATCAATACTGTTTCCACACAAGCCGTTTAACGCTTCTTTTTTATGCAGAGCCCTGTTTTTTACCCTGGAGTGCTTTCTGAAGTTTATAAAACAGTGTGACAAATATCTCAACTCACTTGGAACTTATAAAAATAAAGTTACGTCTTATCTCTAATGTTTCATTACATTTTTTTTTTTTTTTCATGCACACGTCTGTCCCTCGTTGCCAGGGGAAACTTATTTTCGGCCTCCCACTCATATAAATAGATATCTCTACATATATTTCATGCATTTTTTTTCAGAATTACTGATTTACACCACACTGCCTTGAAACAGTTCAAATATTAAACTTTTATGAAAGACGTAAATAACAATGTCAAATCTGGGAATGATGCAAATTTTAAAATATTAACCAAGTAAATTACTAAGAAAACATAATCTAACTGTATACAGCAATGTATTCGTAAACGTACCAGAGGGTATGCGCTATAAGCAGTTCATATACTAATGTACAATTAATGACTTTATTTGAAGGTATGTGAAGTTTCAGAAGGAAAAACAGAAAGTATGCGGAGTTTCTTAAAACAATCCAAAAGGTACAGTGCTGCTTCGATTACGGGAACTTCGAATAATCGGGGTTTCTGTTGACTGAGCCGATAACAAAATTTAATTTTTTTTTTCTTTTTTGTGAGTGAATGAGACTTGAAAGAAACCACATATTTTAGCTCACTGTAAGTGGCTACCCACTCATCTGCCCCCAAGAGCACTGAACTTCCAAGAATCATTGCACTTAGAGAAGTCAACATTTAATTATGCTTTGTTTACAGTAGCCGTGTGGCCCTATTAAATACCAGGTTCAGTGTGTTTATGGACAAATACACCCCCAGCTATGAAACATAACTTTATATAAGCTTATTTTTATCATTTAAAAAACATTCTATTATTTTTTATTCTAAGAGATGTTAAATTCGCGAGCACGGAGAGATTTTATACGGAATTTCTATTAACCAAGCTTTCCGATATCCGACTTACTAGCACTCTCAATTAACTCGGATAATCGAGGATATACTGCATGTACTGCGTATACCCTCCGCATACGCACAATCCCAGCATTTCCATCGTTGCTGTAAGCCATGACCAGCTTTAGCAAGGAAGGAGCTGAGTCGTAAGAATAAGAAGAGAAAACATGTTGTGATTTATGAGAAACTCACGAATTGTTCGGTGAGACAGTATACTGTTATGGAGAAACCAATTTTTCACGCTACATCGATTCTGTCGCTTACACATCATCGCTGGGGACAATTTTGTAGTAGTTTTCCACAAAATCATTTTTAACTTTTGTCCATGACCCAATTGTAGACTATCACGCATACCACCAGAAAAAAACACTACCAGAACAACTTTAATATTAACAAATTGATGACTTTGACCGCCTTAATTTGAAGGTAATTGCGTCTTTTTTAGAATGTCATTAGTTGCGCTCTGTCTTTTTACTGTTGGCCCCCTGAATACCAATATTGTAAAAAATATATGCATTTGTCACTTACTATTCAATATTACAATTCAAAAAAGTTGTAAATTTGTATGTTAGTTAAATTGCACGTTTTATTCATCAGATTTGAAATAATGGGGAAAAGTAGAAATGAACTGATATTTGCAATCATTGCGTAGACTTCTCCATCAATTTCAACTTTGTAAATATGTACCTGAAGGAAAAACAGAGATGTCTTGTTATTTAACTATGGTGGTGGGGGTATGTTTAAAATCAGCTACGTGGTAGCTCTTCATAGTATTAGTAACGGGATATGAGTTAGGAGAAGAATTTATATGGGCGGCAGAGAGACCAATGGGCAACTACTGCCGGGTTAACCTTTTGAGGGGCAGATAAATTCTGTTCATAAAAGGATGAAATAATTTACTAGCACCATATTTGATGCACGAATGTCTCAGTAAATACAAATCTGTATAAAATTTTATTGAGATATTCTTAGTGCAAATCTCAATTTTGGAATTACAATTATGTGGTCATACTGCGTGATCAATGCCCTTCAAAACCTTAAGAAGATTTTAAACCTGTATAACTACTAACGCAACTCTTTACAACCATCTATCGGGTCTCTAAAATGTTAATCGGTCTTTCTTTTTATGTACCCTTATAGAACGGAAAAAAAATGACAATACTTTATTCATTTAATATAAATCGTAAAATATTTTATTATATAATTAATGTGTGTACAGTTGCTTTAATATGAATTTATGGCTGAAGTATTCCTTTCCTTATGACGAAATGAACCTAATATTTTTCTAACATTCAATGAAAACATTTTCGTCAATTATTTTATGAGCTCTTATATTTGTGATAAAAAAAATCACGTGTCATATTGGAAACTAATAAATCGTGTGGGATAATATGTTTGAAACAATAAAATATAATATCTTCCTATATGTAACCCAAAAACTATCCTAAAATATAGACCCAAAGAAGTTGAATTCCTAAGATAAGGGTAAGCAATTTCTCCAAGTTAGTAAAAGAGTGTTTGTTTTCCCGTATTTGGAGAAACATAACACTAGAACGATAATATTATAAGCTTCTGATTCTGAGATTTTTATTGCTCCGAAAAGACAGTCGATATTTGAAAGAGTCATTTTTTGTAGAGATAAGAAATATATCAATATATTTTTTAGGAAAATATTATTCGAAATAAAATATTTTTTCGACATACGTTATTGTTATAGGTTATTTCGTCAAAAAATTATGTACAAGGATTTTGAGTTTCAATTGGGATAATTTTTGTTTCTTCTATAAAGTAAAAAAGGCATTGTAATTTTTAAGAAACTTTTTCATTTCGATGTGTGCATTGAAACACATATAATATCATATTTTATTTAAGGGGCTCGCACAAAAAGACCCGATGATAATGTTAAGTCTATAGGGGCGTTATTTTTTCACATGATTTTTTTATGGGATTATTGAAGATTATCAACCATGCTAGCTTTTATTTTTTCGATTTTAATTTCGGAATTTTTTTTTAATTACTTTAACTTTTGGAACCGGTTGAAACCGGTTCTGAAACTGAAACTATCATAATATTTAACAAATAAAACCAAAATCGAAAAAATAAAAATTAGCCCGGTTGTATATCGTCCTCCGCAATCCTATGCAAAAAAAATCATGTAAAAATATTAAAATTTGAATAAAATATTCGAAAATAATGCCCCCAAAGACTTAACATTATCATCCGGGTAATTTTGAGTGAGTCAAGGGACCTGTTAAGAAGTAAATTCGGTCAGAAAATAAATTGAAATATCTAACAAGGATCTGAAGTTTTGAAATAGTGTATTCTAAGGCAACAATATATTTTCTTAAAAATACGTTATTTCAAAGAAACATTATATCTTTGAGGGAAATTACACGTACATATTAATTATCTAATCCAATAACATGTGTCACTCGCGCGTTGTGCCTAAACATTTTTTATTTACCCCATTAAGAAGATTCGGGAAAATCTTCAAAAATCTTCATTTTTAAAAAACATATTTTATTACATTAAAAATCTCTTTGTTTTTTATCTGCTTAAAAAATTACTTTTAAATCATGTTTCTATCTTAATTGAAATAGGAAATATTAATTTTTGATTATTTTTAAAATTTAGCTTTCAAGCAATTGTTGTTGTGGAAACGACTTCTTGTGAAAATGCTATTTTCTTCATGGTGTGTTTTTCGCCATTTGTCCTATTTAAACTGTTATAACTCAAGAACCGTTAAAGATAAATGGCTCAAACTTAGAACATGTCATTTTCAATTGTTTTACTTTAATTTTAATTCTCCAAATTTGAAAAGAAAATTTACTTTTACAAATATGATTTTTTTAAAGTTAGACCTTTTTTTTTTTCAAATTTTCTTATTCAAGTAGTTTCTAATTTTTATTTTAATTAATATTTTAAAAATTCTGAATCAAATTTAGAGCTTATATATTTTTGTTTATTTAAATGAAAAAAAATAAATTCTACAAATAATTTTTCGAATTGAAACGGTTTTAAACTACGCCACCTTTTTAATAAAATTTTAAATTTTTTTAACAAAATTATAAGAAACTTTATCAAGTGATTTTATTTACAAATAAAATGGTAAATCAACACAAAAAATCAGAATTTTAACTCAATAAATAAAAAAAAAATTATGTGTCCCAGGCCCCCTTAAACCGTAATTATTTTCCTCTTTAAAATGCAAAACATGTTTTACACACCAGTTTTTTAAAATAGTAATTTTCGTCTCAATTTATCACGAAGTTAGCTAATTTTTCCGTACAAAATTACTGGTATTCAAACAAGAAAATAGTTGCATCTTATCTGGCACCATACAGTGCCACTAGGCTTTAAAATTACGAGGTGGAACCCGTCGAACTTCGACAAAAGAAAATGTATTAGAAGGAACTGTTTCATTGATTTATAATAACGTACAAAATTAGCCACAGTAAAAAATGCATCTTACACTGGTCAGTTTAACTCTAAAAGAAATATTATTTTAAGCTAAAATCAACAATATACCATTTGTATAAAAGCCAGTTGTCCAAATTATTAAAATTAAACTTTAATCGCCTATGTAATAAATAAAATATGATAATAATAAATTATTGTGATGAAGTTATCAATTGAGGCCTTTATGCTTGGTAAAAATGAAAAAAAAAATCAAATTTATACGATCATAAAATTTCACGAGAAATCTAAACCCGTCATCATTTTCTTCTTCTCAAAATTTACATACGAAATTTTAATTAAATTTTTTTAAAAGAGAAAGTGGCGCATTTCTGTTGCCACGATTACAAAATTCTTACAAATACTATAAAAAAAAATAATATCTCAAAAATAAATTGAGATACAGCTTTCAAACAAATTGCATTTAAAAGTTTTTTTTTTTTTTTTTTTTTTTTTTTTTTTTTTTTTTGTACGCCGATGTAAAAATTGAGCATGTGCGATGTTTAGATGTATAAAAATTGCAGTAGCAAAAATTGCAAAACCGAATTGCTTGGGAAGGTGATGCCATTCGCTGAATGACGTATGCGTTACGCACAGATACGTTTGACCTTTATAATATAGATAGATAAACACAAATGCCCAGATGTAATAGTCAAGAAACAGAAGTAGCATTTTATAAAACCATACAATTAATGTAATGCGTAACAAATAAATCTGATATTTGGTTCATAAAATTTTTCTTTGTATCTTATCAAATGTCGCATAATGTATATTTTTACTAATTAAAAGAAATTAATTCAATTTTCAATTGTCTAAATTTACATACCGTAGGACTAATTTGGATAGAAAATCATTCACTTTGATGAAATACATGATTAGTTCTGTGTGCTATCGCACATTATATTAACATCGAGCGCTGGAATCAGCTGAAAGATACATCCCCTAGTGAAAAAAGTTGCGTGGTGCATAGTCACGTACATGACAATAACATTCTCTATCTATATTATAAAGTCCAAACGTATCTCTGCGTAATGTATAGGTCATTTTGCGAATGACAGCACTTTCGGTTTTACAATTTTCGCTACCAGAAATTTTACACTTCTAAACATCGCACATTTTCAATCTTTACACCGTCGTATAGAGAAAAAAAAGGTCGAAATTGTACGTGAAGAGGTGCAATGAGGTGCGCAATGAGGTGCGTTCGTACAATAACGAAGTTTTAAAAATATCACTCTCATATAGCAATCTCATAAAATTGAAAATAGTTAATTACAATTAAAATACGCACCAAACAATGCTTTCCCTATACCATTATGTAATGGAGTACTTTTGTGTGGCCTTGTAAATCAATAACAAATGTTCTTTGCACCACATATTATCCAAAATGTATATTATAATATGAACTTTATAGATGCATATCAATTTTATTATCTCCAAAAGAGTGTAACACCATTAAAATGCATTTGAAACATTTTTCCCCATTGACCGCAATACAGCGGAATATTTTTGATTGTCCCTGTAATTGAACTATGCATCCAATTTTGATAAAATTTGAAATAATTCGATAAAATTATGTAATAATTATGTATTTTAAATTTCAAGCGATTAAAATGCGTTTGACATTTTTTCCTCCTTGACCGCAATGTAATGGAATAATTTTGATTGTCCCTGTAATCGATCTATGCATCCGATTTTCATAAAACTTGAAATGACTCGACAAAATTATGTAATAATTATATATTTTAAATTTCAAACGATTCGGTTGGGTAGTTTTTGCGTTGTTATATGTGGACGGACAGACGGACGGACTGAACGACAACTATAGATGCTATGTATTTACATAATTACGAACGCACCGAAGAATGTACAGTAGAACCCCGCAAATCCGGACCCCGTAAATCCGAATCTCCGGATAATCCGGATCGGTTTGTTCAAGCGATTGAGAAACGATTTGGTTAATTTCCATAGCATAAACTTGTTTCATCGTCCTATTCTGAGTAAAAGAAACTTTTTTCTGAAATCTTTTCGGAAGAATACCTTAAGCTTTCTTATTTAAACTCTTATTTAAACTACACCCAACGAACTACTTATGCTCAAGCCGATGCGTGACCGTACGGCTCACAAAAGGTATAGAAAACTGGGATAGCAAAAAATTACAAACTTTTTTATTACGAAGTAAACATTTTTACTGTCCGTAATTAATCAATAAGTTAAAAATAAAGGTGATTTTCTGTACGTATGTCTTATTTTATATCATTTTTTTCTTATTCTCCGGATAATCCGGATTTTCGATAATCCGGATTGTTTCTGGTCCCAATTAATCCGAATTATCGGGTTTTACTGTACTTTTAAATGCAATTTGTTTGAAAGCTGTATCTGAATTTATTTTTAAGATATTATTATTTTACTTATTTTTTTTTATTATTTATTTTCTTTTTTTGTAGTTTTTAGTACCAATTTTGTAATTGTGGCAGCAGAATTACTTCCATTTTCTCTTCAAATTGAAAAAAAAAAGAATTAAATTGCCTACACTATGTCAAATATGTCACATGTGATCTTTTCAATTTGGAACATATATATATTATATAGAACATATATATATTATATTATAAAATGAAACCTCCAAATAAGGGACACTCCGAATAAGGGACACTTCTATTTAAGGGACAAAACTTCCGGTCCCAGTCCCTTTGTACAGGATATGTAATGAAAGCCAGGTCGACGCTTCACTCAGCAAGCGCCACCTATTGTTTGAGATGCGAACTAAAATAAAAAATTACGGTAAAAAAACTGCTGACATTATACATAACCCTCCTGCAAAAAATTTTTAAGTAGCTGTCACCGTTTGCAAGTTATTGAATTTTAAAATCCATCAGTCATTTTTGGGACACCCGGTATATATATATATATATATATATATATATATATATATATATATATATATATACATATACATATATATTCTTTCGCCTTTATACCTAAAATAAGAGCCTCAATTGATAACTTCATCATAACTGATCTTTATTTTAATTTACTGATTACATAATTAAAGTTTAATTTTAATAATTGTGACAACTGAGATTTATAGAAATAGCATTTTGTTAATTTTAGCTTAAAATAATATTTGTTTGAGCGTTAGACTCACCTATATATAAGATGCATTTTTTACTGAAACTAATTTTGTATATTTATTATGAATCAATGGAACACTTCCTTCTTAAACATTTTCTTTCGTTCAATTTCGACGGATCATACCTCGTAATAATAATAGCAATTACATGTGTTAGTTCTTGTAATTGTGTCCTATATTTGTATACATAATAAGTTATGCATTATTAAATTTCATGTTGAAATACAACAAGTTGGAAATTGCACATGAACGTAGCAAATGAGGTGCGTTCGTACGATAACGAAGTTTAAAAAATATTCAGATCTTGCTGATATAGTAGAGCGTACTTCGGATATAGTATAGTAGTCGAAATCTTTGTGTTTCTGTAAATATGCAGAAAGTAATTTTTATTACACCTCAAAAACGTATATCTTATTCATAAAATGTGAAATAGTTGAATATAATTAAAACACGCCCCAAACAATGTTTCCCCATATAGCATTATGTAGTGGAATACTTTTGTGTGGCCCTGTAACTTAATAATAAAAATTCTTTGCATCACAGATTGTACAGAATGCATATTTTAGTATATATTTCATAGATTCATACCACTTATATTATGTTCGAATGAGTAAAACATCATTAAAATTCATTTGAAACTTTTTTCCCATTGATCGTAATGTAATGGAATACTTTTGATTGTCCCTGTAAATGATCTATGCATCCGACTTTCATAACATTTTAAATGACTCAATAAAATTACGTAATAATTATATGTTTTAAATTTCAAACGATTAAAATGCATGTGAAATTTTTTTCCCCATTGACCATAACGTAATGGAATCCTTTTGATTGTCCCTGTAATTGATCTTTGCATCCGATTTTCATTACATTTGAAATGACTCGACAAAATTACGCAATAATTATATGTTTTAAATTTCAAACGATTAAAATGCATTTGAAACTTTTTTCCCCATTGACCGTAATGTAACGGAATCCTTTTGATTGTCCCTGTAATTGATCTATCCTTCCGATTTTCATAAAATTTGAAATGACCCGACAAAATTATGTTATAATTATGTATTTTAAATTTCAAACGATTCGGTTGGGTAGTTTTTGCGTTGTTATATGCGGACGGACAGACAGACAGACAGACGGACAGACAGACGGACAGACAGACAGACAGACGGACAGACAGACAGACGGACAGACAGACAGACGGACGGACTGAGCGACAACAATAGGTGCTACGTATTTACATAATTACGAACGCACCTAAAAAGTGCTCCACACAAAGCATGAATGCTCCATATGTCTTTTCCTTATTCTTTTTTTCAACATAATATAAAATGATATAAAATTTATCCTAATTAAGAAAATTCGTGATCAAGAGATTTAAAAAAAATACTTTTTTTGAATTATTATTCAAATCAATGGTAATGTTATTATTTTGGTATCGCGTTTTAAATATAATGATGTATATACAATCGACATCTAAACGCACTTTTGCTTATAACATACTCAGGTGATTGGTCCCAAATGAAGTTCTATATAAGTAATGATTTATACTTTCGGATATAACAGACTATGAAAAAGCCATAAACAGTTATAACACACTTTTTAATCTCCAACGAGAAATAAAATTTGGTTGTCAACCTTGCATTTCTGGTTTGCAAATCGGTAAACTGTCTTGAATATTTTACTAAGTGAGTCTAACACTCAATTTACTTCTTCCTTGAAGTAGAGTCTTTCGTGAACAACTGCCGCTTTTTTTTCTCCAATACTTTAACCTCTAAAAAGTAGTAAATTCTCGAAGATTTTGCAGTAAGGCGACGTCTTTCATTTTTAATTGCATTTCAAATACGCTGAAGTATCATACCTTAAAACGAAAGGTACTGATCTTTTCTATCCCCATTGTCGAATCTCCCCAGCGTTTTGTTATTAATCGCAAACTATTGGCGAAGAAAGGGAAAAATCGTACTTCAAGTTGAAGGAAAGTAAAAAAGGTAGTCATTTTTCATGGGAGAGACATCAATTATAACTTAAAATGTGAAAGTGTAAATTTTATTGTTATGTAATCAAAGAATACAAGGGAAGTATCACATTGTTTTTTGGAAAATAAACATGCAAACAGTATTTTTTTTTCTTCTTTTAATCTATTTTATTTTGATAAACTCATTAACATGTTTACTTTAAATTTCTATTGTTGCGTGTGTTTTCTTTTACTTTCACATTTTACACTGCATTTTATTGGTTATTGCTTACAACACACTTCAGTTATTACGTACCATACTTTTTTGGTCCCCAGAGAGTACATTATAACCGGTGTCGACTATATATATATAGGAAATCGAAGTTGAAATATCTAAACATTTGATTTATAGCCATTTCTCCTGTACTCAGAAATGATTTTGTCTTCTCTAGTGATCATATCTGTTTTTCCTTTTTTTTTTCTTCCTAGAATTCCTTTTACTTACTCATCATACGTAGTATAGGGTAAGTCTTGCAATCATTTTTTAAATTGAAAAAAAGTTTTTTGACGGATTTACACGTTTCCAAAACACATATTTTTAGAAAAAAATTGCCTCCGTTTGTCTGTATGCCTGACTGTGTGTCTCTAAACGATCTATCTCCCGAACGAATTAAGATAGAGACTTAAAATTTAATGTGTACTTAATATCCAATAATGGAAAGAAGTCGATTCAGTAACTTTCAGCGGCCGATTCAGATAACTCGAAATCAGTAACTTTGATTATCCGGAACTATTTTTTTTTCGGACTCTAATATCTACTCTATATCGGACTCTAATAAAAATATTTCAATGCGCGTTTAAATTTTATTTTGGTATTCCGATAAATTTTATCAATAGTTTGCACATGTTTTATTTCCATATATTATGCTATGCATATCCATGATGGGTAAGTATTACGGTGGTCCCCAACGATTAGTTTCTTTTTAATTTTGAGTAAAAATATTTCTTTTATAAATCATTAAAATAATTTAATACAATAGATGCTTACATATCTTTTCTTCTTTTTTTACTGTATGATAGATTTGTTCAAAATTTAGAGTATAAAAGTGCTGTCATAATCTAAGCAAGGTTCAGAAATTTTCTTCCTTGTTTTATTATTATTACAGTCAGTTATAAAGACTATCTTACTCCATTGTAAAGACATTTGTTTTCGTTTTCAAATGTAAAATTTGAAAGACTTTAAGATTCAGTTTCTCATAAAAATGTCAGTACTTAATAAAAATGTATAGAGAAATATTCTCCGAAGTCCAAAAAACAGTAAGTTTTTAAACTTGACATTAAAAAAAAGTTTTTTAAACCATTCCATTGAGAAGCAAAAATATCATAAAAATGATTGCAAAACACTTTTACGAGAACTTTAACAAAATGGAAATGTTTTGTCATACTTCCAATCTTGTACCTTTTATTTTATGTTCCTGTCGCAGAGGTTTCTCCTGTTTCTTTTCTTTTTACTTTCTTTTCCCTTTTTTTTTTCTTTTCTTCTTTTTTTTGGAGGGGGGGGAGGGGGGAGGAGTTGATATACATGGAAACTAAGAAGCATAGGAAATAAAAATTTGTGATTTATAGTTTTCTTCCTAAAATAAATTTGCAAGCCAACTTTTTATATACTTTGTCTCACGATAGATATATTACCTTTACTGGAAAATATTATGTTTTTCTTTGTTTTTTCTGAAGTTTTTAAAGCAAAACTGTAAAAATATATTTAACAAAGTAGAAGAAATTTTATAAGTATCATGTTACATAACTTTGTCATTAAAATATAGCTTGTATGCATATTTTATCCTTTATTTGATATTTCACCTTGTAAATTTTCTCAGGAGAACTAAGAGAATTAACGTAGTAATTCTCAGAGAATTAACGTACTCTAAAAATGCCTAAAATATAAACTACATTTGTTTTTCAAAAAAAGGCAGTGATGAAAGTATTAACCTATATCTTATACCTGTATTTTATAACCTGTTTCTTAAATTTATAATCGTATGACTCAAGATTCACAGTTAACTACCTTCATTTACATTTAGTAGATATACTCTCAATAATGTTCAATGGCTAAATTCTAAGCCGTTAATCATATACACATAGTCCCAATTACAAAAAGTACTAAATAAGGTAAAGAAATATTTAAAAAATGATTTGGGTTGATAAAAATATTTCTTTAAAAATTACAAAATGTAAATTTTTATTTGATCTTTCGATTTATAAAGTTATATTTAATATTTTTTTTTTTAATCAAGTAAGAGAAAAAAAATGTCCCATTATTCTACGCTTAAAATTTACCGAATAATAGTTGTTTAAAGTTGTATCATATTTTTGCTACAAATTATTAAACATTCCCAAATTCAGTAGAAATTTAATTTTGTCAGATACATTAAAAAATGGTTGAGAATAAAATTAACAAAGCAATATAATTTTTAAATTTTATATCATTCAGACATATTAATGCAAGATATACAATTTGTAATAAACTTAAGTAAAAAGGCAAAAATATAATTAAATTAAATGATGAAAATTAAAAGCCTCAATTCTTTACAAAATGATATCTATTTTAAAATGTTATTACCGTAATTTCCTGCGTATAATCCGCAGATCAAACAATTCTTTTTCGACTCAAAATTTTTATTTTGTAATTAAAGGCAAATATTTACGGTGATCTAAAAAGCTATATTTTATTTAATAAAATTTCTCGGTCGATAAATGATTGTTTGATCCGCGGATTATATGTAGGAAATTAGGGTAGATTACACTATCCAGCAAAAATTTGATAATATTACGTTTATTAGCATGTGGCAATTGATTCTTATGTATTCTGTAATGCTGAAATTGACCTTCAGTTTTTTACCATCACGTAAAGACTTTTTGCCAATCGTAAATTTTAAAATGGAAAAAAGGAAAATTAGCGAACATTTCATACCGTAAAATATGTGTGATTGTAATGTTTTTAACTTTTGATAATTGATTTTTATGTATTTTTTAATATAATACTATAGATATTTTCTATAAAGTTACGCTTTCTGAATCGGTTCAGAAAGTGAAAGTAACTTTATAAAAAATACTTGCGACCAAAGTCGAAAAAGTAATTAAGGAACGATCTTGGAAGAGTCTTCAGCTATCCAATGCAAAAAAAAAAAAATGTCAAAGAGTTATTAGAAAAATGCCTCTCCATAGAAATAGCATTAGCTCGCGAGTGTCTTTGCAGGTAGAGGCAGGACCCTTAATATAAAATAATGTTCTGTCTTGAAATATGACACACAGCATTGTACACAATACCCTGTAATCAGAATTAATAAATAATAAAAATTGTATGAGAAAATGAGCAGGTTTACTAAATAATTTTTTATTGCACAGGCATGAACGCTATCAAAATTTCATTTACATATTGTGTTAGCTAAATGTATACAGCAATGTATATTATTGTGAAAGTCTCAAAAACACAGTTTGAAAATTCTGAAAGTGATCGTCGGTAGAATAAGCTCAAAATCCGTTGTTGCCAAAAAGAATATAAAAAATGAGGGGTTTTATCTAAGTATAATAGTACGTGCCATATTGTGTATTCTATATTATAAATGAATAAATGAATAAAGCTCCTCATTTTTTTTAGTATCATGTGAAAGCACTCTTAAATGCTGAAATTAAAGAAAAACATTGCTTTTAATTTTAAGTATTATATTTTCACAGATATCGTCGAAAATACACTGAAAAAAATATACCGACTTCATCTAGAATTAATAAGTAGTCATTTTCTAAATCCCTAAACTAGAAATATAGATGTCAGAGTTATGCGAATAAGTCTAATAAATATACCGTATCGATGAAATGATCGCGAATTTCTAATCTGTTGTTTTATAAATGACGAAAGTATATTTTACGAATTATAACTATTACGAATCGTTTGAACTGCGAGAAATTATCTCTTGATTTCTGGAATCGATTCATTAATTAGAACTCTAGCTATTAAAACATTTTTCTTGTGTTCGCATTTATTTGCAGAGATTTTTAAATAAGTTTCGCGTCGATAATATAGGAAAAGGTTCAAGAATTCATATAGGTAATTCAGCGAGAATTTACAAGAATTTTAAAGCTGTTGGGTTGCTTTCTGTTTTAAAATGGCGTTTCAAAAAATTAACTACTCTAAAAATTTAAATCTTTCTTAATTTGTTTACCATCTATATCAGTATAATTATTGTTAAATTTGACCAAAAAATAGAAGATTGGAGCTTTTTATAAAATTAGAGTTATTTTGAAACAAGTCGAAATAAACTTTTTTTTTAATCGGATATTTTAATTAGAGAACTCTTGTAAAAATATTACAGCATATAAACATACAAGAACAGATGAGGAAAAAAATCGCCTGTCCTCAGATCCCCAGACGATATGAAAAACGACAAAGTTTCGAATGAATAAGTAAAGAGAGTTTGTAGAATAAAATGGCGTTTTGTGTCTGCATAGTCAGTCTGGATTTAAAAATTTAGGTGAACAATTTCGCAGGAGTTCTTAAAAGTATACGTTAGATGAAATATGCGTCCGAGAAAATTAAAATAGTTTTGGCATGTGTAAAAGAATTTATGTCATTATTATTTTAGTTATTATCGGAACGTATACATTTGTTCTTCATAGAATACGGATTTCATCAACGACCTCGGTGAAAAAAGTTATGAAAAAATATTAATTTCCCTGTTGCTTTTCTTTAAATTTTAAGATTTTATTGAAATAAATGACTGTCTCTCAGTAACTGCAATCAAATGATAAAAATCAGTTATATAAGTTATATTTTCATAAGATTTGTTTACTTGTAAATTACCATTCGTTAAAATCACATGTTTTCTCAAATTTTAAAATGCTGTGGAAAAATTTAATAATATAAATTTTACATTATTAGCAAATATTTTAAGGTATTTAAATTGCAGAATTAAAAAAATTTATCTAATAAAATAAAACTGTTTGAAAGTTTAAATTTTATATTTTATATTTACAAAGAAAAGTTTTCAAAGTAATCTTTAAGTCTGAAATCGTTAACAAATGAAAATACAGAAGTTATGCAACCAGTTATAATTTAAATACTATTTTTCTGAAAGATTTTAATAAAAAAAATAATGTATATATTTCAAAGAATGAAACTGAAATGAATTGATGCCTGAATGATGCTATTTTATTAATTTTTTTTATTATTCTGGATTCTAATTCTACTTTCCGACCCATCTGGTAGGCGTAAGGTTATAATGAGGCTTGGTATTTATAATTATCCTCTAATCCTGTAAATATAATAATAATAATAATATACCAATATGTGTTTCTATTTTGTGTTTATGGTCTGAATTTTTAATGCTTAATTTACATTAAAAAATTATTCACATGATTATTTAATACTTAAAAATTGACAATATTGATGTGAAGTGTGTAATTTTCTGCTTATTGCAAATTTGAAAAAAATCATTTATTATTTTTATGTTTGAATCACTTTTTACCTCTTTAAAATTACTTATTCTAACATTTGAGTAAATGTTTGCATTTTCAACGTTACATAGCATTTAAAATAATTATTCGATTTAAACCTGTCTCTTTTAGCATGTTTATCATATATTTTGCTAACTATGCGTTTTCATATAAGGTACCCTGGGGTAATAACGCCAGACGGGGTAATAACGCCAAGTGCTAATATTTTGCATAATTATGAAATAATCTGGTAAATGACGCCCATGTTCTCTGCGCAGAAGGGTTTTGAGTCATATAAATCGCAAAAAACAGCTTCAAGTTAATTTGTTTCATTTTTAGGTGATATTGTTTTTACAAGCAACTAAAAATAACGCTTGATCTAAAATTTGCGAGATACGTTTTGTGATGTGAAGACTATTTTTTTTATCCGGAAATACTTTGTTAATTACATAAATTTGTAGTACATTTTATGGACTTTCAAAATGTTGTTGAAGATTTTGGATATCTTCTCGAGATAATTTGTAATTTAAAATGTACAGCGCAATAACTATAACGGGGTAATAACGCCAATCCTTGCAATTTTTACCCCGGTTGATTCCCTACATTGGCCGAGATACATCCTAAATACTGATTCAAATAAACACAGTGAAAACTGTGCAATATTTCTAATAATTCTATTTAAGCGGTCCTTTTTAAGCAAAAAGAAGCTCACGGTCTGATATTCTTTTGCCTCATCCTCCCCCCCCCCCCACACACACACACACCACACCTTTATTTTTCTTACACTTTCACAAAAAATTGAACATTTTTAACAGCGTAGGATGCAATTTGTCAATTTCTAGAGCTGAGAGTTTGTATTTTTAGAATTGGGCAATCTACATGCAATTATTCCAACTTATTTCATAGTTTTGTTTGCATGGCGTTATTACCCATATAGGTGGGTAATAACGCCAAATAGCATTGGTCAAGAAATCATGCCATTACATTTTATGTATTGATATCTGTTAAATTATTTTTTTTATATAGATAGTCAATGAGTTGCTGTATCAAATCATATATTTGTTTGAAAAATACAAACTAAAACTGAGCCGTGAAAATTGCTAGAACCTTAACGTGGCGTTATTACCCCAGGGTACCTTATTTACATGAGATTTTTTTTTTAATGTAGGCAGTGAAAATCGAAAATTTACAATAAATTCAATTATAGAAGCAGCAGTGTTTTTTAAACTATTTTCAGAATAGAGCAATAGATGACAAATCAATGCGCATTTTAGAATCGAAATATTTTAAACTTTTTTTAGGTAGTTTCGTGTTATAGTAAAGCCCGAGTATGAATTGTCAAATTATAAAACATGTATCACTGTATAATAATATTCGATACAAATAATATTTCGTGAGATATATGGTCCAGTTGTAATCATACAAGAAGTATATGTATATGATATGTATAGAACATGTACTTATATATAGTATACGGTATATATAAATATAGGATGGACGAGTCCTTACTGTAAATAAAAACTATTCTCTGACAGTCACATACATTTATTATCAGCCGAACAGGATAAAAACACACAAACAAAAAATAAAACATAGATTCATTCGTCAAAACAATCTTTAAAAGTCTTAATACGTCGTAAATATTTTAGTTCTTAAAAGAATCGTGTTAAATCGTCGTTTTTAATTCGTTGGAATCATCTCTTTAGCTTTTTATCACCGTCGTTAGCTATCGTCCAAAAACGTTCTATTTACATTTTCTTCCTCTCAATCCTGACCACACAGCTTCGATGTTTCCCGTTTCTACTTTTAATCTCGAAGCAGAGTTCGGAGAGTGGTGGAGGGAAATACATTCCAATGCAGGTGCAGCAGAGAGAGAGTGTAGCCCACATGCGGGAGTATATCCCACATAAATGAGGTATTCAGAAGTGAATCCAACTAACTCCATTTTTTCATAGTAATTCATGTAAAGACATGTTTCAACTTTTGTATGTATCTATACTGTGCTTATGAATTACGTTTGATTATAAGACAATTAATGCGTATAATCAAAATATGGTGAAAAAAAAAGTAGTTTTTTAATAGATGAATAACTTTAAATGTTTAAAATAAGCGTTTTTAGTTGATGGCGTTAATCGGATTGACTTCTGAACATTTTATGTGTGTGTGTGTACATGTGTATATATAGGACATATATTAATTTATTTATATATAACATATATGGCACAAAAGAAGTAAATGATGCATATACAATGACGTGACACATAACAGTGTTTGGAGTGTATTCATATCATATATATATATATATATATATATATACAGAATCTTTGGGATGATTTGGCGAGATCATAATTTTAATTTTATCATAATGAAATTTATAGGGACTGTTATAACAAAAAAGTACCATATTGTCTGCGTCCCAAGTTGTTTCAATTAACGTGTGTTTATTGTATTACAAAGAAATTTATATATATATATATATTATAGTAATTTTTATCGTGCTATTAAAACACATAAAATATAATTAGTTAATATCGAATTATCTATTTATCTATTACTCTTTTTTCTAATTGTTGTGTAGCTGAAAGAATCACCAGTGACATTAGAACTCATAATACATATATTAAATGAGATAAATTAATATCATTCAGTCTCTCTATAGTTTCAAGAATACAAAAATATTGTATAGAACAGCATATTACTTTTATATAAATTTATTTCGATAATGCTTCAAGAATTAAACAGAAATGTTTCTTAAGTAACGGTAACTTGTAAAATATGCGGTTTTTTAAAGGCAATAAATAACAAATAGATAATTTTCAAAAAATTGTGTCAAATAGAATTTTTAACTGTCTCCAACGTTCTAATTTTTTACAACGGAAAAAAGGATATAATAAAGATTGAAGTATGAGGAGTAATTGCATGCACATGCAATAATAGTATTTTTGCTACACCCTTGTTATAATGGTCCCCAGGTTTTAATAGCGATGTATCGCCAAATTATAATAATACTATAGCTATAAATGATTTTATAATGTGTACAAGACAATGATATCTCTAAACAATTTGCAGTTATAAGATGTAATATGACATTCACATATAAGATGTAAAGGATTATATGAGTTACATAGATATATTTGGCATATACATATAATGTATCAACGTTTCTGTTACAATCATAGTATACAGAGTTGTCGTGAAGTTGGCAACAGACATCCAGCCACACACATTAAAAATAACCGAACATTAAAATTTCGAATTACATGAAAAATAGAGTATTGTGTGGTGTTGTTTGATATAAACATTTAATGTTCTTTGTTTGTTGTCCTTTTTAAAAAAACCATACAGGGTTGCCAAGGTTATGACTTTTTGGATACCAATATTTTAACACAGAAAATGTTGCATTATTGAATTGGAGCATTTTGGGAATAAAAAAAACAGCGTTTTCTCTAAGATAATACTGATGCGCAAAAAGCCGAAGACTCTGACCATATATTAAGATATATTATCATTTTAAATTTGTAATTTCATAAATAAAAATGTAATTTTGGCAATCTATTGTTAAAGTTATTTTTTTAATAATCAAAAAATTGTTTTAATATTTATAAACAGGGTGTCCAGTAAATGACTGGCCCATTTTAAATGTAAGTAACTAAAAAATGAGATAAAAATGTGCGGTTTGAGATAAAAATGTGCGGTTTGCTGCATTGTTATCAGAAAATCAGTAAATTTTTAGCTATGCACATTCTTAAAACATTTCGAATTTTTGCAAACAGATGGTGTTGGCGGCGACATCAGGCTGTCGAAATTCAGACATTACTCTAGTTTTCATGCATGAGCTTTTCGGCTCATTTCGCAGAATCGAATCTCTGTCGACATGTTGAATCGACTGTTTACTTACCTGCAGAAATAGATTTTGTTGGATGAAAGATATTTAAAATAATAAGGTACCCTGGGGTAATAACGCCAGACGGGGTAATAACGCCAAGTGCTAATATTTTGCATAATTATGAAATAATCTGGTAAATGACGCCCATGTTCTCTGCGCAGAAGGGTTTTGAGTCATATAAATCGCAAAAAACAGCTTCAAGTTAATTTGTTTCATTTTTAGGTGATATTGTTTTTACAAGCAACTAAAAATAACGCTTGATCTAAAATTTGCGAGATACGTTTTGTGATGTGAAGACTATTTTTTTTATCCGGAAATACTTTGTTAATTACATAAATTTGTAGTACATTTTATGGACTTTCAAAATGTTGTTGAAGATTTTGGATATCTTCTCGAGATAATTTGTAATTTAAAATGTACAGCGCAATAACTATAACGGGGTAATAACGCCAATCCTTGCAATTTTTACCCCGGTTGATTCCCTACATTGGCCGAGATACATCCTAAATACTGATTCAAATAAACACAGTGAAAACTGTGCAATATTTCTAATAATTCTATTTAAGCGGTCCTTTTTAAGCAAAAGGAAGCTCACGGTCTGATATTCTTTTGCCTCATCCTCCCCCCCCCACACACACACACACCACCTTTATTTTTCTTACACTTTCACAAAAAATTGAACATTTTTAACAGCTTAGGATGCAATTTGTCAATTTCTAGAGCTGAGAGTTTGTATTTTTAGAATTGGGCAATCTACATGCAATTATTCCAACTTATTTCATAGTTTTGTTTGCATGGCGTTATTACCCATATAGGTGGGTAATAACGCCAAATAGCATTGGTCAAGAAATCATGCCATTACATTTTATGTATTGATATCTGTTAAATTATTTTTTTTATATAGATAGTCAATGAGTTGCTGTATCAAATCATATATTTGTTTGAAAAATACAAACTAAAACTGAGCCGTGAAAATTGCTAGAACCTTAACGTGGCGTTATTACCCCAGGGTACCTTATTTACATGAGATTTTTTTTTTTAATGTAGGCAGTGAAAATCGAAAATTTACAATAAATTCAATTATAGAAGCAGCAGTGTTTTTTAAACTATTTTCAGAATAGAGCAATAGATGACAAATCAATGCGCATTTTAGAATCGAAATATTTTAAACTTTTTTTAGGTAGTTTCGTGTTATAGTAAAGCCCGAGTATGAATTGTCAAATTATAAAACATGTATCACTGTATAATAATATTCGATACAAATAATATTTCGTGAGATATATGGTCCAGTTGTAATCATACAAGAAGTATATGTATATGATATGTATAGAACATGTACTTATATATAGTATACGGTATATATAAATATAGGATGGACGAGTCCTTACTGTATATAAAAACTATTCTCTGACAGTCACATACATTTATTATCAGACGAACAGGATAAAAACACACAAACAAAAAATAAAACATAGATTCATTCGTCAAAACAATCTTTAAAAGTCTTAATACGTCGTAAATATTTTAGTTCTTAAAAGAATCGTGTTAAATCGTCGTTTTTAATTCGTTGGAATCATCTCTTTAGCTTTTTATCACCGTCGTTAGCTATCGTCCAAAAACGTTCTATTTACATTTTCTTCCTCTCAATCCTGACCACACAGCTTCGATGTTTCCCGTTTCTACTTTTAATCTCGAAGCAGAGTTCGGAGAGTGGTGGAGGGAAATACATTCCAATGCAGGTGCAGCAGAGAGAGAGTGTAGCCCACATGCGGGAGTATATCCCACATAAATGAGGTATTCAGAAGTGAATCCAACTAACTCCATTTTTTCATAGTAATTCATGTAAAGACATGTTTCAACTTTTGTATGTATCTATACTGTGCTTATGAATTACGTTTGATTATAAGACAATTAATGCGTATAATCAAAATATGGTGAAAAAAAAAGTAGTTTTTTAATAGATGAATAACTTTAAATGTTTAAAATAAGCGTTTTTAGTTGATGGCGTTAATCGGATTGACTTCTGAACATTTTATGTGTGTGTGTGTACATGTGTATATATAGGACATATATTAATTTATTTATATATAACATATATGGCACAAAAGAAGTAAATGATGCATATACAATGACGTGACACATAACAGTGTTTGGAGTGTATTCATATCATATATATATATATATATATATATATACAGAATCTTTGGGATGATTTGGCGAGATCATAATTTTAATTTTATCATAATGAAATTTATAGGGACTGTTATAACAAAAAAGTACCATATTGTCTGCGTCCCAAGTTGTTTCAATTAACGTGTGTTTATTGTATTACAAAGAAATTTATATATATATATATATTATAGTAATTTTTATCGTGCTATTAAAACACATAAAATATAATTAGTTAATATCGAATTATCTATTTATCTATTACTCTTTTTTCTAATTGTTGTGTAGCTGAAAGAATCACCAGTGACATTAGAACTCATAATACATATATTAAATGAGATAAATTAATATCATTCAGTCTCTCTATAGTTTCAAGAATACAAAAATATTGTATAGAACAGCATATTACTTTTATATAAATTTATTTCGATAATGCTTCAAGAATTAAACAGAAATGTTTCTTAAGTAACGGTAACTTGTAAAATATGCGGTTTTTTAAAGGCAATAAATAACAAATAGATAATTTTCAAAAAATTGTGTCAAATAGAATTTTTAACTGTCTCCAACGTTCTAATTTTTTACAACGGAAAAAAGGATATAATAAAGATTGAAGTATGAGGAGTAATTGCATGCACATGCAATAATAGTATTTTTGCTACACCCTTGTTATAATGGTCCCCAGGTTTTAATAGCGATGTATCGCCAAATTATAATAATACTATAGCTATAAATGATTTTATAATGTGTACAAGACAATGATATCTCTAAACAATTTGCAGTTATAAGATGTAATATGACATTCACATATAAGATGTAAAGGATTATATGAGTTACATAGATATATTTGGCATATACATATAATGTATCAACGTTTCTGTTACAATCATAGTATACAGAGTTGTCGTGAAGTTGGCAACAGACATCCAGCCACACACATTAAAAATAACCGAACATTAAAATTTCGAATTACATGAAAAATAGAGTATTGTGTGGTGTTGTTTGATATAAACATTTAATGTTCTTTGTTTGTTGTCCTTTTTAAAAAAACCATACAGGGTTGCCAAGGTTATGACTTTTTGGATACCAATATTTTAACACAGAAAATGTTGCATTATTGAATTGGAGCATTTTGGGAATAAAAAAAACAGCGTTTTCTCTAAGATAATACTGATGCGCAAAAAGCCGAAGACTCTGACCATATATTAAGATATATTATCATTTTAAATTTGTAATTTCATAAATAAAAATGTAATTTTGGCAATCTATTGTTAAAGTTATTTTTTTAATAATCAAAAAATTGTTTTAATATTTATAAACAGGGTGTCCAGTAAATGACTGGCCCATTTTAAATGTAAGTAACTAAAAAATGAGATAAAAATGTGCGGTTTGAGATAAAAATGTGCGGTTTGCTGCATTGTTATCAGAAAATCAGTAAATTTTTAGCTATGCACATTCTTAAAACATTTCGAATTTTTGCAAACAGATGGTGTTGGCGGCGACATCAGGCTGTCGAAATTCAGACATTACTCTAGTTTTCATGCATGAGCTTTTCGGCTCATTTCGCAGAATCGAATCTCTGTCGACATGTTGAATCGACTGTTTACTTACCTGCAGAAATAGATTTTGTTGGATGAAAGATATTTAAAATAATAAGGTACCCTGGGGTAATAACGCCAGACGGGGTAATAACGCCAAGTGCTAATATTTTGCATAATTATGAAATAATCTGGTAAATGACGCCCATGTTCTCTGCGCAGAAGGGTTTTGAGTCATATAAATCGCAAAAAACAGCTTCAAGTTAATTTGTTTCATTTTTAGGTGATATTGTTTTTACAAGCAACTAAAAATAACGCTTGATCTAAAATTTGCGAGATACGTTTTGTGATGTGAAGACTATTTTTTTTATCCGGAAATACTTTGTTAATTACATAAATTTGTAGTACATTTTATGGACTTTCAAAATGTTGTTGAAGATTTTGGATATCTTCTCGAGATAATTTGTAATTTAAAATGTACAGCGCAATAACTATAACGGGGTAATAACGCCAATCCTTGCAATTTTTACCCCGGTTGATTCCCTACATTGGCCGAGATACATCCTAAATACTGATTCAAATAAACACAGTGAAAACTGTGCAATATTTCTAATAATTCTATTTAAGCGGTCCTTTTTAAGCAAAAGGAAGCTCACGGTCTGATATTCTTTTGCCTCATCCTCCCCCCCCCCACACACACACACACCACCTTTATTTTTCTTACACTTTCACAAAAAATTGAACATTTTTAACAGCTTAGGATGCAATTTGTCAATTTCTAGAGCTGAGAGTTTGTATTTTTAGAATTGGGCAATCTACATGCAATTATTCCAACTTATTTCATAGTTTTGTTTGCATGGCGTTATTACCCATATAGGTGGGTAATAACGCCAAATAGCATTGGTCAAGAAATCATGCCATTACATTTTATGTATTGATATCTGTTAAATTATTTTTTTTATATAGATAGTCAATGAGTTGCTGTATCAAATCATATATTTGTTTGAAAAATACAAACTAAAACTGAGCCGTGAAAATTGCTAGAACCTTAACGTGGCGTTATTACCCCAGGGTACCTTATTTACATGAGATTTTTTTTTTTTAATGTAGGCAGTGAAAATCGAAAATTTACAATAAATTCAATTATAGAAGCAGCAGTGTTTTTTAAACTATTTTCAGAATAGAGCAATAGATGACAAATCAATGCGCATTTTAGAATCGAAATATTTTAAACTTTTTTTAGGTAGTTTCGTGTTATAGTAAAGCCCGAGTATGAATTGTCAAATTATAAAACATGTATCACTGTATAATAATATTCGATACAAATAATATTTCGTGAGATATATGGTCCAGTTGTAATCATACAAGAAGTATATGTATATGATATATATAGAACATGTACTTATATATAGTATACGGTATATATAAATATAGGATGGACGAGTCCTTACTGTATATAAAAACTATTCTCTGACAGTCACATACATTTATTATCAGACGAACAGGATAAAAACACACAAACAAAAAATAAAACATAGATTCATTCGTCAAAACAATCTTTAAAAGTCTTAATACGTCGTAAATATTTTAGTTCTTAAAAGAATCGTGTTAAATCGTCGTTTTTAATTCGTTGGAATCATCTCTTTAGCTTTTTATCACCGTCGTTAGCTATCGTCCAAAAACGTTCTATTTACATTTTCTTCCTCTCAATCCTGACCACACAGCTTCGATGTTTCCCGTTTCTACTTTTAATCTCGAAGCAGAGTTCGGAGAGTGGTGGAGGGAAATACATTCCAATGCAGGTGCAGCAGAGAGAGAGTGTAGCCCACATGCGGGAGTATATCCCACATAAATGAGGTATTCAGAAGTGAATCCAACTAACTCCATTTTTTCATAGTAATTCATGTAAAGACATGTTTCAACTTTTGTATGTATCTATACTGTGCTTATGAATTACGTTTGATTATAAGACAATTAATGCGTATAATCAAAATATGGTGAAAAAAAAAGTAGTTTTTTAATAGATGAATAACTTTAAATGTTTAAAATAAGCGTTTTTAGTTGATGGCGTTAATCGGATTGACTTCTGAACATTTTATGTGTGTGTGTGTACATGTGTATATATAGGACATATATTAATTTATTTATATATAACATATATGGCACAAAAGAAGTAAATGATGCATATACAATGACGTGACACATAACAGTGTTTGGAGTGTATTCATATCATATATATATATATATATATATATACAGAATCTTTGGGATGATTTGGCGAGATCATAATTTTAATTTTATCATAATGAAATTTATAGGGACTGTTATAACAAAAAAGTACCATATTGTCTGTGTCCCAAGTTGTTTCAATTAACGTGTGTTTATTGTATTACAAAGAAATTTATATATATATATATATTATAGTAATTTTTATCGTGCTATTAAAACACATAAAATATAATTAGTTAATATCGAATTATCTATTTATCTATTACTCTTTTTTCTAATTGTTGTGTAGCTGAAAGAATCACCAGTGACATTAGAACTCATAATACATATATTAAATGAGATAAATTAATATCATTCAGTCTCTCTATAGTTTCAAGAATACAAAAATATTGTATAGAACAGCATATTACTTTTATATAAATTTATTTCGATAATGCTTCAAGAATTAAACAGAAATGTTTCTTAAGTAACGGTAACTTGTAAAATATGCGGTTTTTTAAAGGCAATAAATAACAAATAGATAATTTTCAAAAAATTGTGTCAAATCGAATTTTTAACTGTCTCCAACGTTCTAATTTTTTACAACGGAAAAAAGGATATAATAAAGATTGAAGTATGAGGAGTAATTGCATGCACATGCAATAATAGTATTTTTGCTACACCCTTGTTATAATGGTCCCCAGGTTTTAATAGCGATGTATCGCCAAATTATAATAATACTATAGCTATAAATGATTTTATAATGTGTACAAGACAATGATATCTCTAAACAATTTGCAGTTATAAGATGTAATATGACATTCACATATACGATGTAAAGGATTATATGAGTTACATAGATATATTTGGCATATACATATAATGTATCAACGTTTCTGTTACAATCATAGTATACAGAGTTGTCGTGAAGTTGGCAACAGACATCCAGCCACACACATTAAAAATAACCGAACATTAAAATTTCGAATTACATGAAAAATAGAGTATTGTGTGGTGTTGTTTGATATAAACATTTAATGTTCTTTGTTTGTTGTCTTTTTTAAAAAAACCATACAGGGTTGCCAAGGTTATGACTTTTTGGATACCAATATTTTAACACAGAAAATGTTGCATTATTGAATTGGAGCATTTTGGGAATAAAAAAAACAGCGTTTTCTCTAAGATAATACTGATGCGCAAAAAGCCGAAGACTCTGACCATATATTAAGATATATTATCATTTTAAATTTGTAATTTCATAAATAAAAATGTAATTTTGGCAATCTATTGTTAAAGTTATTTTTTTAATAATCAAAAAATTGTTTTAATATTTATAAACAGGGTGTCCAGTAAATGACTGGCCCATTTTAAATGTAAGTAACTAAAAAATGAGATAAAAATGTGCGGTTTGAGATAAAAATGTGCGGTTTGCTGCATTGTTATCAGAAAATCAGTAAATTTTTAGCTATGCACATTCTTAAAACATTTCGAATTTTTGCAAACAGATGGTGTTGGCGGCGACATCAGGCTGTCGAAATTCAGACATTACTCTAGTTTTCATGCATGAGCTTTTCGGCTCATTTCGCAGAATCGAATCTCTGTCGACATGTTGAATCGACTGTTTACTTACCTGCAGAAATAGATTTTGTTGGATGAAAGATATTTAAAATAATAAGGTACCCTGGGGTAATAACGCCAGAAGGGGTAATAACGCCAAGTGCTAATATTTTGCATAATTATGAAATAATCTGGTAAATGACGCCCATGTTCTCTGCGCAGAAGGGTTTTGAGTCATATAAATCGCAAAAAACAGCTTCAAGTTAATTTGTTTCATTTTTAGGTGATATTGTTTTTACAAGCAACTAAAAATAACGCTTGATCTAAAATTTGCGAGATACGTTTTGTGATGTGAAGACTATTTTTTTTATCCGGAAATACTTTGTTAATTACATAAATTTGTAGTACATTTTATGGACTTTCAAAATGTTGTTGAAGATTTTGGATATCTTCTCGAGATAATTTGTAATTTAAAATGTACAGCGCAATAACTATAACGGGGTAATAACGCCAATCCTTGCAATTTTTACCCCGGTTGATTCCCTACATTGGCCGAGATACATCCTAAATACTGATTCAAATAAACACAGTGAAAACTGTGCAATATTTCTAATAATTCTATTTAAGCGGTCCTTTTTAAGCAAAAAGAAGCTCACGGTCTGATATTCTTTTGCCTCATCCTCCCCCCCACACACACACACACCACACCTTTATTTTTCTTACACTTTCACAAAAAATTGAACATTTTTAACAGCTTAGGATGCAATTTGTCAATTTCTAGAGCTGAGAGTTTGTATTTTTAGAATTGGGCAATCTACATGCAATTATTCCAACTTATTTCATAGTTTTGTTTGCATGGCGTTATTACCCATATAGGTGGGTAATAACGCCAAATAGCATTGGTCAAGAAATCATGCCATTACATTTTATGTATTGATATCTGTTAAATTATTTTTTTTATATAGATAGTCAATGAGTTGCTGTATCAAATCATATATTTGTTTGAAAAATACAAACTAAAACTGAGCCGTGAAAATTGCTAGAACCTTAACGTGGCGTTATTACCCCAGGGTACCTTATTTAGGTTTGAATAATGTCTATTATACTTAATAAAACAAGTTGGAAATTGCACGTAAAGCGTAGCAAATGAGGTGCGTTCGTTGATAACGAAGTTTTAAAATATTCAGATCTTGCTGATATAGTAGAGCGTACTTTGGATACAGTATAGTGGTCGAAATCTTTGTGTTCCTGTAAATATGCAGGGAGTAATTCTTATTATACTTCATTAACGTATATCTTATTCATAAAATGTGAAGTAGTTTAATATAATTAAAACACCCCCCAAACAATGTTTCCCCGAATAACATCATTGAGTTGAATGCATTTGTGTGGCCCTGTAATTTAATAATAAATATTCTTTGCATCACAGATTATACAAAATGTATTTTTAGTACATATTTCATAGATTCATGTCGATTCTATTATATTCAAATGAGTGTAACACCATTAAAATGCATTTGAAACTTTTTTCCCCATTGACCGTAATGTAACGGAATACTTTTGATTGTCCCTGTAATTGATCAATGCATCCGATTTTCATAACATTTGAAATGACTCGACAAAATTATGTAATAAATGTACGTTTTAAATTTCAAACGATTAAAATGCATTTGAAACTTTTTTCCCCATTGACCGTAATGTAACGGAATCCTTTTGATTGTCTCTGTAATTGATTTATCCATACGATTTTCATAAAATTTGAAGTGACTCGACAAAATTATGCAATAAATATACGCTTTAAATTTCAAACGATTAAAATGCATTTGAAACTTTTTCCCCATTGACCGTAATGTAACGGAATCCTTTTGATTGTCCCTGTAATTGATCCATCCATCCGATTTTCATAAAATTTGAAATGACTCGACAAAATTATGTAATAATTATGTATTTTAAATTTCAAACGATTCGGTTGGGTAGTTTTTGCGTTGTTATATGCGGACGGACAGACAGACAGACAGACGGACAGACAGACAGACAGACGGACAGACAGACAGACGGACAGACAGACAGACGGACGGACTGAGCGACAACAATAGGTGCTACGTATTTACATAATTACGAACGCACCTAAAAACACAAAACATACTCTTTAATAAGCATTGACTTTTCACACATTTACCGTTAGTAAGTAAATTGTTTTCAAAAAATGTTTTTGTAACCGATTAACTAATTCTCTTTTTACGTACAATAAATTGAAAATATGGCATAAACACGGTTCTTTTACGTTAAAAAATCTTAATATTTAATCTGAACATTTCTTCCATTAAATAGTATGAAATTGTATTTAAAAAATTTAATGATGTCAAAAATCTTTAAAGGATGGATCAAGCAAACTCTGATTACTTGCACGTCGTGTAGTGAAATCAGAAGTTAAAATAGTGGTACGCAAATAGTGATGGCAAGTTTCCTGTCCAAAATAAAAGCGGAACAGTGACTTATAATTTGGCCCATGAAAATATATTAAACCTTAGAATAAAGGTTCGTCTATATTTCGTCTATAACAAATCCTGTCTTAAACATACAAAAATATTGATCACGACTGTGAAAGTAACATACAAAATTACCTGTTAAGATGGAAATCTGTCTAAAATGAAATATTTTTCATTTTTCCACAAACCGTATTCATTTCTACGTTATATTCGTATTTTGACATTTAACATATCTGAAAATTTTATTACGAAAGCCACGATAAATTTTAAGATGCTTTTTTACACACAACCCTTCCCTCTTCTCCCTTTGACTCAAACACATCTACCTGAATTGGAAGAATGCTTAAAAAGAAAAAAAAGCGACGAGCCTGTTTTTGTATGCTGCGAGTCACCCCTTTTCAAAATTTCATTACAGAAAACATAATAGATCCTGAATAATCGTAGAATCATTATAATTCTACTTATTTTAGTTCAATTTTATAAATATAGATATTACCAAATTACTGGATCATTAGTATTTTTCATATATAACTTTTTAAAAAGTTTTTAGATTCTTTTTTTTTTTTTAAATAATGTTCCTTATTTCAAATCACATGCAAGAGGAATTTTCAGAATTCCTCTTGCAATTCTTCTTCCCTTCTTTTTTCCCAGGAAGAATAGTTAAGGAAAGGGGGGGGGGAGAACGAAAAATATATTTCAGGATCCCTCTATATGCTCTTTATAATGAATATGATGCTCTTTGTAATGAAATTTCGAAAAGGGGTAACTCACAGGATATAAAACAGGCACGATGCTTTTTACTTTCTTCTGTTTTCAATAGAAGAAAGTATTGTAATCGAAATTTTTTCGACTTCCGATTTTCGACGGATTTACACGTTTTAGGGGTCAGAGATTCCAAAAAACATGTTTTTACGAAATGTCTGTCTGTCTGTGTGTGTGAGTGTCCGTATGTCGCCGTTCTACCATCAAAAAGTATATGAAGTTATACATAGAATTGAACCAAATTTTTTGTGAATGTTTTTGGCTGTGGTAAGCAAGTCCTCCTTCAGTTTTGAAATATTCCGCCGGAAAGGGGCGCTGCAATCGCGATGTTTGTGCCATTTTCAAAATTTCACCGACCAAAAGTATATGAAGTTATGCATCGAATTGAACCAAATTTTTTGTGTAAGTGTATGGCTATGGCTAGTTGGTCCTCTCTGAATTAAAAAAAAAAAATCCGACGGAAGGACACAGCAATCGCGATGTTTGTGCCATTTTCAAAATTTCACCAACCAAAAGTATATGAAGTTATGCATCGAATTGAACCAAATTTTTTGTGTAAGTGTATGGCTATGGCTAGTTGGTCCTCTCTGAATTTAAAAAAAAATCCGCCGGAAGGACACAGCAATCGAGATTTTTGTGCCATTTTCAATATTGTACCGACCAAAAGTATATGAAGTTATGCATCGAATTGAACCAAATTTTTTGTGTGTGTATGGGTATGGCTAGTTGGTCCTCCCTGAATTTGAAAAAAAATCACTGGAAGGGGGCACGGCAATCGCGATTTTTGTGCCATTTTCAATATTGCACCACCTAAAAGTGTATGAAGTTAGTTCTAGAACTGAACTAAATTTTTTGTATATGATTATTTTTTGGCAAGGCAAGTAGTTCCTCCCTGAATTTGAAAAAAAATCTGCCAATCATTCTATTGACCATCGGCTCGTGCAGAGACGGAAATTCGTTTTTACTCCGATCAATTGACTGAAGCAGAAATTTAAGATGAAATCAAAGTTGGTATGGCATTGAATTAAAATTATTAAAGCATTAAAATGAGTAACTATTTTTTTTAAATATTAAAATGTACGTATGAGATAGAAGAAAGTTTTGGGATTAGCACATCCAACTAGTTTTTCTTTTTAAACATCACCATTTCAGCTTAGATGTGCTTTCACTTGGGGGGAGGGGAAGGGAGAGGTGTGTATAAAAGCATCTTAAAATCTCTCGTGGCTTTCGTAGTAAAATTTTCAGATGCGTCAAATGTCAAAATATGAATATAATGTAGGGATGATTTCGGTTTTCAGAAAAATGAGTAATGTTTTGTTTTAGGCAGGTTTTCGTCTTAGGAGTTGGTTATGTATGTTACTTCCTCCGTCGCAATCAATCTTTTTTTTACGTTTAATAAAGTATTTGTTATAAACGGATTCCTTCATTTTCCGGTTTATTATATTTTTATGTGCCGATTTATAAGTCACTGCCCCCACTTTATTTTAGACAGGGTATTTGACACCACTATTTCCGAATCAACGTTTTAACCACTTAACTGATTTCACTGCACCGCGTAGGCAAGAAGAGTTTGCTTGATCCATCACTTAAAGCTTTTTCACACCGATATTTTTTTAAATACAATTTCATACTATTTAATCGAAGAAATGTTTAGATTAAACATTAGAATTTTTTTAACTTAAAAAAATCGGTGGTTGTCCCATATTTTCAATTTATTATACGTAAACAGAGATTCGGTTAACCGGTTACAAAAACATTTTTGAATACAATTTATTTATGGTAAATGTGTAAAAAGTCAATCCTTATAAAAAGAAAGTTTTGTTGATTTTTATTAATTATAATAGATATTATTCAATCATAAATATTATTATAAATATCTTTCAATCCAACAAACTCTATTTCTGCAGGTGAGTAGAGTCGTTTCAATATGTCGACTGGGATTCGACTCTGCTAAATGAGCCAAAAAGCTCATGCATGTGAAAAATGAGTAATGGGTGAATTTCGAGAGCTTGATGCCGCCGCCAACGCCATCTGTTGGCCGATATTCGAATCGAACTATTTTAAGAAAATGCATATCTAAAAATTTACTATTTTTCTGATAACAATACAGTAAACCGCATATTTTTATATCAAACATTTTTTTTTTTGTTATTTACATTCAAAATGGGTCAGTCATTTACTAGACATCCTGTATATATATATATATATATATATATATATTCTGGTCCTCTTCATATACGCATGAATCAACATCGGTCAGATTCTGATAAAAATTTAGCAAAAAATATACAGTCTATAGCTGAAATACAGCATTTTCATAAACATAAATTTAAAAATACTACTATTGAAATAATACAAATTCAGAAAAATAAATCTGAGCGTCTCTATTTAGAGTCTTCATATATGAAATATTATAGTACAATTTATCCTTATGGTCTTAATAGTGAGGTTTTTAAAAGATCTGTTAAAGTTTTTTCATCTATAAATGATACTACAGATTATTCTCCCATTTATCATAGTTTAAATCATCTTATAAATCCTAAAACTACACGTAACAAAAGAGGTAAAGGTTCATCTTCTAGTATTACTCCTAAAAACATTATAATTCAACAAATTAATAATCTGCATCGTAATTATTTAAAAAATTACAATTGGTTTCTAATACGTAAATATATTTTTGGAATAAAAAAGAAACATGTAGTACAATATTTAAATATTTTTCTCAGTAAAACTTACTCTAAACATTTTTCAGATGTTTTTTATGATCTCATTATGACTCGTGTCAACCTTTACAATATAAATTTACTAAAAAAACCTAAAAATCTACAAACTAATACTCAAATGGTAATTACTTTTTCTAATCCAATATTTAATAAAATCAATATTAATTCCATATTAAATGATAAAAACTGTCAATTTCCTATTAATAATATTCATATTTCTAAAACCTTTAAGTATCCCATATCTATCGGCAGAACGATTTTTAACTATAATTCTTTCGCTAAATCTTCTTTTGATGCTAGTACTTTACCCTGTAAATGCAATGACCCCTCTCTACAAAAATATATAAATAAAGATCATGGACATATTATTACTGGTAATCTTAATCTTGTAGATGATTTACAACTTAGAAGAATTATGGGTTATGGGACCAAGTACAGAATTCCATCCAAATTAAACATTAAATCTATCATAAAACAATTTACATATGATATAGATATATTTATTTATAAACTTGCAATTTATTATAATAAACCCATTGAATATTTTAATCAATGGAAAATATTAGTTATCGATAAATTAACCAGGTCCTTAAAATATAATATTTCACACCTAGAATATGTAAATACACAGCATCTGTTTAAGCAAATCAATAAGTTACAACAAAAGTTTGTAATAACTTATGTTGATAAATCTCCTAATAATTATGCCATTATTTGTAGATCTTATTATCATCAACTGCTTAAATCTAGTATATCTAATAATAACACATTCCAAAAAATTAATGATAACTTACTTGCCAATAATCGTAAAATTAAAGGATTCTATAAATTATTAGACATTAACCCTACTAACTTTAAATATCCTTATCTAGTCCTTATACCCAAATTTCATAAGCATCCTGTTAAATTCAGAACTGTTACAATTGGTTGCAATACTTATAATAATCCTGCTAACAAACTTCTATTAGTAATTCTTAATCAAATATATAATATTACAAAAAAAAGTGATAATACACATTGCATAAAAAATAGTTATGAACTGGTCCATATTATGAAAAATCTTAAATGTATAAAAAATATCACTACCTATGATTTTAAAGATTTATTTAATAAAATCGATTTATCGGATTTACATGATATCATAAATGAGCTTTTTAAAAAAATATCAACACGAGTTGGATATATCACATAATATCGATTCTGATTACTTTCACACCTTAACTAATTTCATTATCTATAATAATTTTATCATGCATGATAACAATATATATATTCAAAATGTTGGTATACCACAAGGTGGTAGTACATCTAGTGTATTATCTGACTTATACTTATATTACTATGAACGTCATTATTTAAATAATACAATACATTTATATCGATATATAGATGATGTAATTTTAATTGATACTGATAACACCTGTTTATCTCAATTCCCTGTTGATTATCCTTCTAATCTAGAACTTTCAAAAAACCTACTTTTTAATAATACAATCAATTTCTTAGATATTAAAATTATATTAAAAGAGAACAAATTTATAACTGATATTTATGACAAAAGGAAAGAATTTAATTTTAAAGTTAATACCTTTACTAATTTTAAATCTTGTCTTCATAATTCTGTATATCGTAATATAATACTTAACCATTTATATAGAATAAAATGTCTATGTTCTTCCCATTTAATTAATACTAATATTAAAAAGCTTGTATATGATGCTATAAATAATGGTTATCCTAAAAAATTCATATATTCTTTAATTTATAATTAGATATTACATGATCTTATAATTAATTCTTTGCGTAAAAAATGTATAAAAAAATTATAAAACATAAAAAAATAATAAAAAATTAAAAATGTTAAAAAGTAATAAAAAAATATATATATAGGTTGGTTGGGTGGGTAGATGTTAGAGTACGGAGGAGGGTGGTGTTGTCTGGATAAAAACGCAAAGGTTAATTATTTATTTAAAAAAAAATTGAGAGTGGGTTATTTATTTTAACATAATTTTTAAACTGTTTAATTTACACCAATATATGGATATTTGTCTAGTTATATTTATAATTAAATAGCTATATTTTAATTATCAAATTATTTTTAATGTCATTGATATAATTTTTGGTATTATTATTAATATTATTACTATTATTATTATTTTTTTATTTTTTTTTTTTTATTTTTTTTTTTTTATTATTATCCTATATTAAGATAATGAGTTTTTACCATGTAAAGTCACAATAAATGTTACTGATTAAAGTAACAATATTGTATTTTAAGTTATATGTTAACATGAATGTTATCTCTTAATTCTAATTTTAATCATTTTATTAATTTAATTTTATGTTAATATCGATTATTAATTATTTTTCCGGTTCAATTATATTTCTATTCTGCTTTATCTTTTTTGTTTGTTATGGAAAACTATTATTTTTACTTACTTTCAACTCCTTTTTGTAAAATATCTTTCTTCCTTGTTTAATAATTTGGTTTTTGTGTGATGGTAGTCCCAAATTCGTATTGTTTTGCTTTTTCATGGCAAATACGAAGATGAAACCACACACTCCATTTGTAGTTCCAAAGTATTTGGGACCTGAAGATTCTGCTTTGGTTCTACAAATTTCATTTGTATTCATATTATTCTTTTTTCCTTCCATGTTCAATGTACTATAAGTTATTAAATTCAATGGTTAATTTCAAATGGTTAATATTGTTTACTATAATTCAATTTAATTCTTTTATTGATAAAATCCATTGGTGAATCTTGTCTACTTTTAATGGTATTATATATATATATATATATATATATATATATATATATATATATATATATATATATATATTTACTGCTTGTAATTCCTGATGTAAAATGAATTAAGACTTTCTATCACAGTGTTGTATATCTGCAACATGCTTAAAAGCCAAAGTTACTTATACACTGAGCTGAAAAATATGATTATACTTATAGTTTCTGTCTTCCAACGCGACAATTTTTGTCCCAATTGTTCTTTGAATTCTCAACATATGACAATACTGAGTTAATTTTTCTCAAGAACATTTTACTTCTTATCTGAGTAATTTTTCATTGTTATTGCCAAAAGAAACTGTGTAAATTTTGTAATAGAATGGATATTTTTTACAAAGGTAAGTTCATATTCTTTGCCATTCTGTATTTGAAAATTGATATTATTAATCTGCGACATACAATGTTCTGTTTATTGCAGATATGAAAAATATTAATGTTATTTTTTTAGATTGCTTTTTGTACTCTTAAAATGACGCCTTCTAACATCCGGATAAATACTTGCAATTTCAACATGGAATAGCACTTGAAATAATTCTTTGATTTAAAAATTATCTGTTTCAGCATGTTTAGAATATTTACTATAAAGCTGTCAATTTTCATATTTTTACAGGCTATAGTTTTCTTAATTCTATTTTTACCTGTGTTAAATGATACCTTTTAACAGGTTTCAGTTTGTGATTTTTAGATTGAAACAATTAAACATTACTTTAATACATTGAAGTCTGTTTTTTAACGTATTCCCTTCAAAAACCGTCTCCACGAAATTTTGTTTTTTGATCATAAAAACATTTAATTTCCATTTAACACACCAAGTATAAAATAAAGCCATGCAAACAAAAATTTGTGTATTTTAATTGTTACACAAAAATATGTGTATAGCATGTTACGCAGACATATATGTAAGAACAGAATATTACTCACAAATCTGTGTATTTTGCATAGTACACGTAAATATGTGTATTTTAAATATTACACAACATTATGTGTATTTCCCTAATACATAAAATTATGTGAAAAAATGGAATGCTACACAGATGTATGTGTAAAAATATTACACATAAAAATGTGTGTCTACGTAATTTATACATTAAAGTATGTATTTTAAGAATTATCAGATACCTTTTACACATTTAGACTTATCACATATTAAAATATACTTAAAATGTAATGTGTATTTAATACACATTGAAATGTTTATTTTGAAATTTACACATTAGGTGTGTATTTTGGCAATTTACACACAAATTTACAGATACAGACAAATTGTTTTTGTATTATCGATTTACACATTTTTGTGTATAAATTTACACATTTTTTTAGAGTTTATATATGGTACATATTACTCTGCGAACGTCTGTGCAAAAGTTGCCATACAAATCTTTTTATTTGCAGTGAAAAAAAATCGGGGAATTATGTAATTCATTGCTAACATCAAAATCAATTGCATATTTTCTGTAAAATTTCCCCTGATCCTAGATCACCGGATTGTACACATTCTGCAACCCTGAAGAGATCTAAGTTTACATTTGTATACTCTTATATGTATACTATTAACAGACTAGCTAGGGACAATGAAGAAAAACCCAACAGTCTCAATTTTTTAGTTTAGGAGTCAAGGTATTTTAATGTCATCTACAAATTGTAATCTAGGGAAAAGTTAGAATATTTAAACTTAAAAATGAAATCTGAAATTAAGAAATATTGGAGTATGATGTTAGTATATAAGGCCGACCCTTAATTGGAAGACCAAATTATAAATAAATAAATGTATTTATAAATTTCTGACAATCATTGTAATTTAAAAATTATGGGGGAGGAGTGATAGAATTACATGCTTTTTTAATCTGAATGCATACTTATACATGAGTAATTAAAATGTAATAAATTTTACTTAATGTTATTTGCTGAAAATTTTATGTAAATAAACATTCATATAGATGCCAACATCACTTAAGTCTGAACCAAGACAATCATGTTTTTAACCGGAAAATATTTATAAGGAAATGTGTTCTCTATCAATAAGATAGGGTAACACCTCCAGTAATTGGCATGCACCAGTGACTGGCACATTTTACAAACATATCCTAAAAAAGATTTATATCCAGTCTTTTAAAAATTCAAGACCATATATCAGTTATATGCTTATTTACGTTAAAGATTATAACTTTGATTTATTTTACAAGATGACAATAGAGCCTAGGAAAGAGAAACAAATCTGGCTTGTATCAAATTAGCCATTTTGTTGCAAATTCTTGTTCTTTGGCTTAAGGAAGGCATGCTTTTCAATTCACTATTATCTGATTTATAATATATTTTAAATTTTAATTGACAACAGTTTTCTTTAGTTAAAAAGGGTTACTTTAATTGTGTAAAAGTATTTTCGACACAAATATTTGGATTTCTGAATTAATGGTGGTTGCCAATTAATGGTGCTTCAATTTTGCTAGTTCCAAGTAATTGGCACCTATCCCAATTACAAGGAATTCGCAAGGAATTTGAGATTAAACCATTTATTTTGAAAGTACTTTTAAAATTATAGACTAATTTTGTTTATCATTTGTTTTTATTTGAAAATATAAATTTTATCAGTAATTGGAATCCATTAAAGCTTCATATGACAATTACTGGGGACAGCATGACAATTACTGGGTATTAATGTAAGTATATTGTATTGTTTTAAAGTGTTCACATTTCAGATTAATATGCTGATTTCTTACTCTCAAAAACCTGAAATATGGCATCTTCATCTACAGTAAATTAATTTAAAGCGATTAAACCCAATGTAAAATGTAAAGTTTTTTTTAGTATAAACATATGCCGATTACTGGATCACAAGGTGTCATACATTTGTGCTCTCGGTGCCAATTACTGGTGATTTCAGCAACTTTTTATAAATATATTTTTATAAAAAATACTTTTTCAATTTTTTTTGCTTTTAGTGGGTAAAATAGATGCACAGATATGCATTCTTTGATTTAAAAATATTTCCAAGTAAATAGCTTATTTCTTTGTAATGAAAATTTAAGTAAGTTTAACGACAAATTCTTAATGTGCCAATTACTGGGGATGTTACCCTATATTTTAGACTTAATTTTCAAATTTTTGTTAAAATAAAATTTCTGGTTAGAAACACTTTTGTCTTGGTTCAGATTCTGGGATAATTAAGATGTCGGCGTCTGTGCGATATTATTCATTTTAAATTCACTTTATCCTTCAATAAGGTGATATGCCCAAACTACTGATGCTGTGCAATATTGCGCATAAATGTTTCCGTTTGAGTTCAAGAATTCTTCCTTTTGATAAATTTTTGCTATTTGTTCTGTCGCCATTCTTTCAGGTTACTTCGGAAATCTAATTTGAATATCTGTATTTCTGTGGGGAATCCGTTTCATAAAAACAAATTTTGAAATAGGTATCCAAAAAGTTTTGGTTCTGACGTGATTTTCTGTTTTAGGAAGCAATATTTTGTATTCAATGAGGTTTTAAATTCTAGTCCTAAAATCTGCTTTTGAATGTCAGAAAACAGGAAATGAAGATTGGGATATTTTCAAAATCTAGCTTCGAGTCCATTTTTTTCTAGCTCAAGAAACCAGAACTTACAGCAATGAAATTTAGGCCATTATCAAAATCTAGTCTAAGGACCATTTTTTCTAGTTCAGTAAACCCGAACATACTGTTTTGAAGATTAAATCTTTTTTTTTAAATCTAGCTTAAGCCCATTTGTTTTTAGTTTGCAAAACCAGAATTTCCAGTTATGACCATGCTTTCTGCTTCAGGAAATTATATTTTGTAGTTAATGTATCTTTAAGTTCTAGTTCTAATACCTATCTTAGAAAGTCAAGGAACTAGAAATTTTGATTTATGAAACTAGAAGTTATTGTTATGAAATTTAGCCATTTTGAAAATCTAGCTCGAAGCCCGTTTTTTTCTAGTTCCGAGAACAAGAAAATTCTGGTCTACTCAATCAGAATATTGATTAGAACACGCTAGCAAAGGGAACTATAATTTATAAGGATGATACGAAACTATTTTTTCTAGAGCCACATTTTATTTTCTAGATGCCAGTGGCAGATTTTTTTTTTCATTATATAGTGCAAAAATCTATTTTCCCTCCTCTATTTCCGAATCTACTGAAACTATAAGAATAAAAATGTTAGAAATAGTAGACGTAAATTGAAACCTTGCAGGAACACCATAGTAATTGCCCTAGATCACACAGTTTTTGAGAAAATCGCATTTTTCCGTTACAGAGAAATTTTGATTTGCGGGCATTCATCAAAGGTGTTGAGGAGCGCTAGAAATACTTACCGTAGCAGAAATATAAAAGCATTGTTGATAATGATTTAAAAAAAATCGTCCGTAATTAGCCGAGATCACCCTTAAAGACAAGGACGGTTTGAATATACATAATGTGACAGGGCGGCTTTCTCGTGTACCATCGGCTTTAGATAAAACTATATAACAAATTTTAATGATATATTTGTGTAACGCAATAACAAGCAGCAGTATGAGAGCAATAAACGTCTATTTTTTATGCACAAATTGTGTACAATCTAAACTGTTTTGAAAAAAAATTGCAAACAATTTTTAGCCGAGGATTATTTTAATTAGAATAAATCACATAAATACTATGGGATTTGCGACTAGTTTGCATTGAGTAGATCTCTTAAAACGCTTCTCCTCGAAGTTCGCTTTGTACAATGAAAAGTTTAAACTTTGGATAAGGGTTTTGTTTTAGCTATACTATAATTAGTAAAGATTATTACTACGCTGAATTTAGTTTTATGAAATTCCAAATGAAGTTTAAATATGCCTTACTCTTATTAAGCTCCAGTTTAAATTCATAAAAAAAAGATTAGGATAAGTTTTAAAAAGAGTTGTACAGAATTTCAATATCTGGTATTATTTAGGATTCATATCTCTTTGAACTTTTGTGATATATCCTTCATACTTTTCTAGTATAGACAACTATACCATATACTACGTTGTATAGTTACTTACAAAATCTCATTATTCTTTTAGAATCGAATTTGTAATAGTACAGTTAATAAATCATATATTTATTGTACGGAACGTTCTAAGCACGCCTAATATTCGCACTTGACCATTTATTGCTAGTATCAACATGAAGTACTGTGCACACGTTTTGAAGATGTATATATTTACTCATGGTCCCAAAAATGTTAAATATTTTTGTTATGTAAAGGTATATTAGGCATTAAAACATATCAGCCTATTGAACTTATTTAAACACTGTAGATATTCTTTAGAACGATTTTTTAAAAGAAAACATTTTATTCAACAAAACGACAATTACATCATTTAAATTTTTTGTAGTTTAATTCTAGTCCAATTCGAACGCTCTCCGGATCTCTCCAAAATGGGTAAGTTATTTTTTGCTAATCTTGTAAATTAAATAGTGCTTTATTTTTATTTTATTTTTCAATTCTTGTTTAATTCATTATGTATTCCAGAATCGGAAGATTATGAAATTTCTTTTTTGAACTCTTTTGAACTATTTTTTACAAGAAAACGCCTTATTTATCAAAACGACAATTATTTAATTTGAGTTATTTGTAGTTTAATTCATTATGCATTCTAGCATCAGAATAAAGCGAAATTTCTTTTTTAACCATTTTTTAAACCCTTTTAAATGATTTTTTTTTCGAAGAAAGCATTTTATTTAACAAAACGATAATTACATCATTAGACTTTTTTTGTAGTTTAATTCTAGTCCGATTCTAACAGTAGAACGATACTAGAGCTGTCACAAATGGGCAAGTTATTTTTTTTTCAATCCTGTAGATTAAATAGAGTTTTTTTTCATGTTTGTTTAATTCATTATGTATTCCAGAATCGGAAGAATGCGAAATTTCTTTTTTGAAAAATTTGTAACGATATTTTAGAAGAAAACTTTGTATCAAAACGACAATTACATCATTCAAGTTATTTGTAATTTAATTCATTATGTACTCCAGAATAGGAAGAATGCGAAATTTTTTTTCAACCCCTTTGAACGAATTTTTACAAGAAAACCTTTATTTTAACGAAACGACAATTATATCATTAAAGTTTTTCGTAGTTTTAATTGTAGTCCGATTCAAACGCTCTCCAGAGTTCTTTGAAATGGGTAAGTTAGTTTTTGCTAATTCTGTAGATTAAATAGAGTTTTAATTTGTTTTTTTTTTCATGCTGATTTAATTCATTATGCATTCCAGAATCATAAAGAATGCACAATTTCTTTTTTAAACCCCCTTTTTAACCCTTTTGAATGATTTTTTAGAACATTTTATTTACCAAAACGACAATTACATCATTTGAATGATTTGAAATTAAATTCCGATGTTTATGTAATTAATATTGGTTATAGTCCGATTCGAACGTTCTTTAGAGCTTTTTGAAATGTGTATGTTATTTTTTGCTAATCCTGTAAATTAAATATAGTTTTAATTTGTTGTTGTTGTTGTTTTATGCTTATTTAAACTATTATGTATTCCAGAATCGGAAGAATGTGAAATTCAATCATTCGGGGCAGACGAGTAACAAAAATCCATTTCTCCAGAGGATGCCATATTGTTAATTTGGGAAACGCACTCTCTTTCACGGATGGCCGAATTTGACGCTGTCTCTCTAAAGCCTGTACTTATTTATGCTTTCACTGTTTATTTCATTATCATGACATACTTGTTTTCTTTTGTTTACTTTAGAAAAAGGAAATTTCTATTGCAAATAAGAGCTGTACTAAATCCATAGCTCTAAAAGTAAAAATTTTCTATTCCATACGTTTTATTTACAATGTGGATTACGCTCAAGACTTGTGATAGACAGTTTTTTCTGTTACCAAAACTTTTTATTTTAGAGGAACAGCAATTTTTCAGATTTTTTTTAACTATTTTTTTTTATTTTCTGCCAAGATACGATCTCATACTCTACATCCAAAAACATGTTTATCGAACTCTCTCGAGTACTTAAGAAATTAATGGGGCATTTAGCTTAAATGTACGAATTTTCTGAAAAATGTAAACCTTAAAAACTTCTAATTTCAGAAAAATTCTTTTACAGTTTTATAAAACACATGAATTAAAGTATATGTAAAACTATTCGGATAAAAATGTACATGGATAAAATTTAGTTTCATATTATAAATGAGTATAAAATGTTAGAGTAAAATTCATTAAATGGATGTGACGTCCCAGTCATGTCTTCCCTTAAGTAAAGCAAATACAATAGACTTTTTGAAATAGTCAACTCTAAAATCCGCAAACCTCTACATTCTACAATCATCACATCAGTGCAGGGGTAGACAATGAAATTACCAATTAGAATGTACGAAAAAATTAGTCACTTTCGAATGCTCTCCAGAGTTCTTTGAAATGGGTAAGTTATTTTTTCTAATCCTGTACATAAAATAGAGTTTTAATTTGTTGTTGTTTTATTTCATGCTTTTTTAATTCATTATGTATTCCAGAATCGAAAGAACGCGAAATTAAATCATTCAGGGCAGACGAGTAACCAAAATCCATGTCTGCAGAGAATGCCATGTTGTTAATTTGGGAAATTCACTCTCTTTCACGGATAGACGAATTCGTTGCTGTCTTTCTTAAAGTCCGTATTTATTTATGCTTTCATTGTTTATTTATGCTTTCATTGTTTATTTATACTTTCATTGTTTATTTATGCTTTTGTTGTTTGAGCGATTTTTTACAAGAAAATATTTTATTTATCAAAACGACAATTACATCATTTTAGTTAGTTGAAGTTGAATTCATTATGAATTCCAAAATCGAAGAATGCGAAATTTCTTTTTTGAACCCTGTTGAACGATTCCTTACAAGAAAACATTTTATTTAACAAAATGACAATTACATCATTGGAGATTTTTGTAATTTAATTCCAGTCCGATTCGAACAATTGAACGCTCTAGAACTCTCTGAAATAGGTAGGTTACTTTTTGCTAATCCTGTAGATTAAATAGAGTTTCTTTTTCAATGCTTTTTTAATTCATTATGTATTCCAGAATTGGAATAATGCGAAATTTCTTTTTTGAACATTTTTGAACGATTTTTTGCAAGAAAACATTTATTTAAAAACACGACAATTACCTCATTTGAGTTATTTGTAGTTTAATTCATTATGCATTCCAGAATAAAAAGAATGCGAATTTCTTTTTTAACCTTTTTTTACAAGGAAACATTTCATTTAACAAAATGACAATTACATCATTTGAATTTTTTGTAGTTTTAATTTTAGTCCGATTCGAAAGCTCTCCAGAGTTCTGTGTTGAAATGGGTAAGTTATTTTCTGATAATCATGTAGATTGAAAAGTGTTTTAATTTGTTGTTGTTGTTGTTGTTTTCATGCTTGTTTAATTCATTATGCATTCCAGAATCGGAAGAATGCGAAATTCAATTATTTGAGGTAGACTAGTAACCGAAATCCATTTCTTCAGAGGATGCCTTATGGTAAATTTGGGAAATGCACTCTCTTTCGTGGATGGCTGAATTTGTCGCTGTCTCTCTGAAGCCCGTATTTATTTATGCTTTCATTGTTTATTTCATTGTCGTGGCATATTTCTTTTCTTTTTTACTTTAGGAAATTGAAATTTCTTTGGTAAATAAGAGCTGTACCAAATGCATAGCGCTAAAAAAAAGTCTATCTTATAGGTTTTTTTAACAACATGGATTATGCTCAAGAATTATGGTTGAAAGTTTTTTTCTGCGACCAAACTTTCTTAATTTAGAGGAACGGCAATTTCTCAGATTTTATTTTTCTGAAATTATTTTTTTTTTCTGAAAGATATGATCTTATACTCTACATTTAAAAAAAAAATGTGTATCGAACTCTCTGGAGTACTTAAGGAATTAATGGGGTTTTTAGCTGAAATGTACAATTTTTCTGAGAACTATAAACCTTAAATTCAAATTTTTCTAAATTCAGAAAAATTCTTCCACATATTTATCAAATACATTAATTAAAATATGTGTAAAACTACTCAGATAAAAATTTAATTGATAAAATTTAGTCACACATAATGAAGGAATGTAAAATGTTAGAGTAAAATTCATTAAACGGATGCAACGTCCCAGTCATGTCTTCCCTTAAGTAAAGGAAATACAATAGACTCTCTGAAATTGTCTACTCTAAAATCTGCAAATGTCTAAAATCTTCACATCCTCGCAGATGTAAACAATGATATTTTCAATTAGAATGTACCAAAAAATTAGTCACTTTCGAATGTTCTCCAGAGTTCTCTGAAATGGGTAAGTTATTTTTTGCTAATCCTGTAGATTAAATAGAGTTTTAATTTGTTGTTGTTTTTTAATGCTTGTTTAAACTATTATGTATTCCAGAATCGGAAGCATGTGAAATTAAATTATTCGGGGCAGACGAGTAACCGAAATCCATTTCTTCAGAGGACGACATATGGTAAATTTGGGAAATGCACTCTCTTTCACGGATGAACGAATTCGTCGCTGTCTCTATCTAAAGCCCGTATTTATTTATGCTTTCATTGTTTATTTCATTGTCGTGGCATATTTCTTTTCTTTTTTACTTTAGGAAATTGAAATTTCTTTGGTAAATAAGTGCTGTCTTTTTGGCATTCGTTCTTAAAAAAAAAAGAATAAATTAAAGATGACTTTTCCATATTCCGCGAAATTTCAAACATTCTTTTAAACATAATGTTCTAATCGAAAACAAAACCTTATATGTTAAAATCTGCTTAAAGAATCAAACATGTTTCGTAACTAACGAGCATAACTGTTGCAGATTTATGTGCAAATTTTCCAGTACATTTAACTGAAAATTCTTTTACTCCATTGTTTTTCAGGGTTTTTTCCCTAGTTGTTTACGTTTCTTTAAATATAATACAATAATAAGAAGTCGTAATAAATTGGGTTTTTTCACTTCAATAAATTTGCTAAAATGAAAATCTGAAAACAAATATTTTTAAATGGTGATTTTTAAAACAATATTATATGTCATTAATATAGCAACTTCAAAACCAATTTTGTCTTACTTGAGAAAAAAAAGCTTTTTGTATAAAGAGGTTTAAAATAATGTGCTTTATTTCTTCCCGTTTATTTTATTTTATGTATATTTTCCATAGAGCTAAAATAAAAAAAAAATCTATCTTATAGGTTCTTTAACAATGTTGATTATGCTTCAAACTTATAGCAGACATTTTTCTTCTGCAACCAGAAAACTTTATTTTAGAGGAACTTCAATTTTTCAGACCTTTTTTTCGAACTTTTTTTTAAATTTTCTGCCAGATATGATCTTGTATTTATACTCTACAACCAAAAAAATTTTTATCGAAATCTCTCGAGTAGTGAAGGAATTAACGGGGTACATTAATTGGGCTGAAAAGTACAAATTTCTGAGAACTAAAAAACTTAGACACCTATAATTTCATAAACTTTCTAGCACATTTTTATCGAATACATTGATTACAATATATGTAAACACTCAGATAAAATTTAGTTACATCTAATAAATGTATATAAAATGCTACAGGAAAATTCCATTAAATGGGCTTGACATCTCAGTCATGTTTTCCCTTAAGTAAAGGAAATGCTCTCTGAAATATTTAATCCTAAAATCCGCAAACCTCTAAAATCTTTACAGCATTGCAGATGTAAACAATGAAACTTTCAATTAATATCTACGAAGAAATTACTTAATTTCGAATGCTCTCCAGATGAAATGGGTAAGTTATTTTTTGCTTATCCTGTAGATTAAATAGAGTCTTAATTTTTTTTTTTCAATGTTTCTTCAATTCAGTATGTATTCCAGATTCGGAAGAATGCGAAATTCAATTATTCAGGGCAGCCGAGTAACCGAAATCCATTTCTGCAGAGGATGCCATATTGTTAATTTGTGAAATACACTCTCGTTCACGGATGGACGAATTCGTGGCTGTCTCTTTAAAGCCCATATTTATTTATGCTTTCATTGCTTATTTCATTATCATGACATATTGTTTTCTTTTTTTATTTTAGAAAAATTGAAATATCTTTGGTAAATAAGAGCTGTACCAATTCCATAGCGCTAAAAATAAAAAATTTCTATCTTGCAGATTTTTTTCAATAACATGGATTATGCTTAAGACTTGTGGTAGACAGTTTTCTTCTGTAAAGTGCGTGTAACACCACTCAGATAAAATTTAGTTACATATAATAAATGAGTATAAAAAGTTAGAGTAAAATTCATTAAGTGTGTGTGACGTCCCAGTCATGTCATAGTAAAGGAAATACAATAGACTCTCTGAAATAGTCAACTCTAAAATCCGCACATCATTACGAATATAAACAATTAAAATTCCAATTTAAATGTACCAAAAATTTAGTCACTTTCGAATGCTTTCCGTGTTCCCTGAAATGGGCAAATTATTTTTTCTAAAGCTGTAGATTAAATAGAGATTTTTTTTTTTTTTTTTTGGTCTATGCTTGTTTAATTTATTATGTATTCCAGAATCGGAAGAATGCAAAATTAAATTATTCGGGATAGACGAGTAACCGAAATCCATTTTCTGCAGAAGATGCCATATTGTTAATTTGGGAAATGCACTCTCTTTCACGGGTGGACGAATTCGTCGCTGTCTCTCTAAAACGCATATTTATTTATGCTTTCATTGTTTATTTCATTGTCGTGACATATTGTTTTTTTTTTTTTTTTTTTTTTTTTTTTTTTTTTTTTACTTTAGGAAAATTGAAATTTTTATGGCAAATATGAGATGTCTTTTTGGCATTCGTCCTTAAAATAAAGAATAAATTAAAGATGACTTTTCTATATTCCGCGAAATTCGAATCATTCTTTTAAACATAATGTTCTAAGCAATAACAAAACCTTACATTTTAAAAATGGCTTAAAGAATGAAACGTCAATGTAAGTAAACATGTTTCGTAACCAACGAGCATAACTGTTGCGATTTCATGTGCAAATTTTCCGGTGCATTTAACTGGAAATTCTTTTACTGCATTATTTATCAGAGTTTTTTTCCTAGTTGTTTACGTTTCTTTAAAAATAATGCAATAATAAAAGTTCGTAATAAATTGGGTTTTTTCACTTCAATAAATTTGCTAAAAAGAAAATCTGAAAATAAATATTTTTAAATGGTTATTTTTAAAACAATATTATGTGTAATTAATATGGCAACTTCAAAACCAATTTTGTTTTACTTCAGAAAAAACGCTTCTTGTATAAGCAGACTTTAAATAGTATGTGCATTATTTTTTTTCCATTTATTTTTATATATATATCTTTACCATAGTGCTAAGAACAAAAATTTTCTATCTTCTAGGATTTTTTAACAACATGGATTATTCTTAAATTTTATAATAGACAATTTTCTTCTGCGACCAAAACATTTTATTTTAGAGGAACTTATCTGAAAGTAATATATTTTTTAATTTTCTGCCAGATATGATCATGTATTTATACTCTACAATCAAAAAAATATTTATCGAAATCTCTCGAGTAATTAAGGAATTAACGGGGTTTTGGGCTAAAAAGTACAAATTTCTGAGAACTAAAAAACTTAGACATCTCTAACTTCATAAACTTTCTAGCACATTTTTATCAAACACATTAAATAAAATATATGTAAACACTCAGATAAAATTTAGTTATATATAATAAATGTATATAAAATGCCAGAGGAAAATTTCATTAAGTGGGTGTGACGTCTCAGTCATGTTAAGTAAATATTCTCTGAAATAGTCAACTCTAAAATTCGCAAACTTTTAAAATCTTCAAATCATTGCAGATATAGACAATGAAACTATCAATTAGTATGTACCAAAAAATTAGTCACTTTTGTATGCTCTCCAGAGTTTTCTGAAATGGGTAAGTTATTTTTTTCTAATCCTGTAGATTAAATAGAGTTTTAATTTTTTTTTCAATGCTTCTTCAACTCATTACGTATTCCAGAATCGGAAGAATGCGAAATTCAATTATTCGGGGCAGCCGAGTAACCGAAATTCATTTCTGCAGAGGATGCCATATTGTTAATTTGGGAAATGCACTCTCCTTCACGGATGGACGAATCCGTCGCTGTCTCTTTGAAGCCTGTATTTATTTATGCTTTCATTTTTATTTCATTATCGTGACATATTTGTTTTCTTTTTTGCTTTAGGAAAATTGAAATTTCTTTCGTAAAGAAGAGATGTGTCAATTCCATAATGCTAGAAATAAAAAATTTCTATCTTGAAAATTTTTTTTAAAAATATGGATTATGCTTAAGACTTGTGGTAGACAGTTTTCTTCTGTTACTAAAACTTCTTATTTTAGAAGAACAGCAATTTTTCAGATTTTTGTTTTCTAAAACTATTTTTTTTTAATTTTCTGCCAGATATGATCTTATTCTCTGCATCCAAAAAAATCTTTATCGAAATCTCTCGAGTACATAAGGAATTAATAGGATTTTAGTTGAAATGTACAATTTTTCTGAAGACTATAACCTTAGAAATTTTTAATTTCAGAAAAATTCTTGCACATTTTTATCCAATACATGAATTAAAGTATATGTAAAGCTACTCGGATAAAAATGTATTTGGATAAAAATGCACTCGGATAAAATTTAGTTATATATTATATATATATAATAAATGAGTATAAAATTCAGTAAGTGGGTGTGAGATCCCAGTCATGTCTTCCCTTAAATAAACCTGTAACGGTTGGGTGCTCGTACTGGGGTTTAAATGCAGACATAACTCAGGAACTAAGATAAAAACAGTTTATTTAAAACGGTTAGGGCTCAAGGACAGTGGAGCAGTTCTTAATTTTAATAACTGGTTACAATGTTAAAAGATTAAACTCATACTCACAGCTCCGGCACTAACTCAATCGGGGCACTTCAGATTACTTCTCACTTCAACTTCCGCAAAACTGCTAGATAAACTTTATCAGACAGCCCGTGGCTGTACATGTATTCTTTATTAACTTTGAAAATATTCAATGTAATCAACATTAAATCTTACCACCGGCCAATTTCTCGAATCTACTTCCAAAACTCCTTGTCACTCACTGAAGGTTCGATACACCTAGCTGGCTAATGTCACTAGACTCACTTAGTCGGCCAAGACCTCCTAGACACTCTACAAACATTCAAACTCCAAGCTTTTATATGCTGCAAACTGAGATACTACAAATTTACATATTACTTCTAACCGCGAAATAACTGTAGAATCCGAGAAAGACACACACGCTCTAAAAAGTTAAAGTAAAAGAGAGGATAGATGTCGTTTACACATGTTAAATCATTGACGTCACGATCTCAAAAATGCTAGAGTGCCTTTATTACAAAGGTCACTCCCTCACAAACCCTATACAATAGACTCTCTGAAATAGACACTTCTAAAATCGTCACATACTCGGAGAAGTAAACAATGAAATTTTTAATTAGAATGAACCAAAAAAAATTGTCACTTCGGGATGACCTCCAGAGTTCTCTGAGTTGGGTAAGTTATTTTTTTTTTCTAATCCTGTAGATTGGAGGTTCCTGTAGAGTTTTAATTTTTCTGTTTACTTTTTTTAATGCTTGTTTAATTCATTATATACTCCAGAATCGGAAGAATGCGAAATTAAATTATTCGGGGCAGACGAGTAACCGAAATCCAATTCTGCAGAGGATGTCATACTGTTAATTTAGGAAATGCACTCTTGTTTCACGGATGGAAGAATTCGTCGCTGTCTCTCTGAAGCCCGTATTTATTTATGCTTTCATTGTTTATTTCTTTGTCGTGACATTTTTGTTTTATTTTTTTTATTTTAGGAAAATTGAAATTTCTTTGGTAAATAAGCGACTTCATTCGTCCTTTAAAAAAATAATAAATTAAAGATGACTTTTCTATATTCTGCGAAATTCGAATCATTCTTTTAAACGTAATGTTCTAAACAAAAACAAAACCTTATATTTTAAAATCTGCGTAAAGAATAATACATCAATGTAAGTAAACACGTTTCGTAACTAACGAGCATAACTGTTGCAGTTACATGTGCAAATTTTCAATTACATTTAACTGAAAATTCTTTTACTGCATTATTTATCAGAGTTTTTTTTCCAAGTTGTTTACGGTTCTTTAAAAATTATACAATAATAAGAAGTCGTAATAAATTGGGTTTTTTCACTTTAATATATTTGCTAAAAAGAAAATCTGAAAATAAATATTTTTAAATGGTGATTTTTAAAACAATATTCTATGTTATTAATATCGCAACTTCAAAACCAATTTTGTTTCACTTGAGAAAAAAAAACGCTTTTTTATAAACAGGTTTAAATGATTGTGCTTTATTTTTGCCCGTTTTTTTTTTATATTATATCTTTTCAATAGAGCTAAAATAAAAAATTTCTATGTTATAGGTCTTTGAACAAAGTTGATTATGCTTAAAACTTATAGCAGACATTTTTCTTCTACGACCAAAACATTTTATTTTAGAGGAACTTCAACTTTTCAGATTAATATTTTCTGAAACTTTTTTTTTTAATTTTCTGCCAGTTATGATCTTGTATTTATACTCTACAACCAAAAAAATGTTTATCGAAATCTCTCGAGTAATTAAGGAGTTAACGGGGTTTTGGGGAAAGTACAAATTTCTGAGAACTGAAAAAGTTAGACACCTCTAATTTCATAAACTTTCTAGCACATTTTTATAAATTACATGAATTAAAGTATATGTAAACACTCAGATAAAATTTAATTACATCTAATAAATATATAAAATGCTAAAGGAAAATTTGATTAAATGAGCGTGACGCCTCAGTTATGTTTTTCTTTAAGCAAAAGAAATGTTCTCTGAAATATTTAACCCTAAAATCCGGAAACGTCTAAAATCTTTACAGCATTGCAGATGTAAACAATGAAACTTTCAATTAATATCTACGAAAAAATTACTTACTTTCGAACGCTCTCCAGATAAAATGGGTAATTTTTGCTTATCCTGTAGATTAAATAGAGTTTTAATTTTTTTTCAATGTTTCGTCAATTCATTATGTATTCCAGAATCGGAAGAATGCGAAATTATATTATTCGGGGCAGCCGAGTAACCGAGATCCATTTCTGCAGAGGATGCCATATTATCAATTTGGGAAATGCACTCTCGTTCACGGATGGACGAATTCGTTGCTATCTCTTTAATGCCCGTATTTATTTATGCTTTCATTGTTTATTTCATTGTCGTGAAAAAAAAATTTCTTTTTTTTTTTTTTACTTTAGGAAAATTGAAATTTCTATGGCAATTATGAGATGTCTTTTTGTCATTCGTCCTTAAAATAAAGAATAAATTAAATATGACTTTTCTATATTCCGCGAACTTCCGCATTCTTTTAAACGTAATGTTCTAAGCAAAAACAAAACCTTACATTTTAAAAATGGCTTAAAGAATGAAACGTCAATGTAAGTAAACATGTTTCGTAACCAACGAGCATAACTGTTGCGATTTCATGTGCAAATTTTCCGATGCATTTAACTGAAAATTCTTTTACTGCAATATTTATCAGAGTTTTTTTCCCAGTTATTTAAGTTTCTTTAAAAATAATGCAATAATAAGAGTTCGTAACAAATTGGGTTTTTTCACTTCAATAAATTTGCTAAAAAGAAAATCTGAAAATAAATATTTTTAAATGATGATTTTTAAAACAATATTATATGTCATTCATATGGCAACTTCAAAACCAATTTTGTCTTACTTCAGAAAAAACGCTTCTTGTATAAGCAGATTTTAAATAGTATGTGCATTATTTTTTTTTCATTTATTTTATTATATATATCTTTATATTTCGTAGATAGAAAAATCTTTATCGAAATCTCTCGAGTACTTAAGGAATTAATAGGATTTTTAGTTGAAATGTACAATTTTTCTGAGGACTATAAACTTATAAATTTCTAATTTCAGAAAACTTCTTGCACATTTTTATCCAATACATGAACTAAAGTATATGTAAAACTACTGGGATAAAAATGTACTCAGATAAAATTTAGTTACACATAATAAATGAGTATAAAATGTTAAAATAAAATTCATTAAGTAGCTCTGTGTTCCCTGTCATGTCTTCCTTTAAGTAAACCATAAACAATAAACTCTCTAAAATAGTCAACTCTAAATTCCTCAAACGTCTAAAATCTTCACATCCTCGCAGAAGTAAACAATGGAATTTTCAATTAGAATGTACCAAAAAAAAAAAAAAAATAGTCACTGTGGTATGCTCTCCAGAGTTCTCTGAAATGGGTAAGTTATTTTTTTCTAATCCTGTAGATTGGAGATTCCTGTAGAGTTTTAATTTTTCTCTTTACTTTTTTAATTCTTGTTTAATTCATTATATGTTCCTCAATTGGAAGAATTCAAAATTAAACTATTCGGGGCAGACGAGTAACCGAAATCCAATTCTGCAGCGGATGCCATGATGTTAATTTATTAAATGCTCTCTGTTCACCGATAGACGAATTCGTCGCTGTCTGTCTAAAGCCCATATTTATTTATGCTTTCATTGTTTATTTCATTGTCGTGACATATTTCTTTTCTTTTTTACTTTAGGAAAACTGAAATTTCTTTGTTAAATGAGCGATGTCTTTTTGGCATTCATCCTTAAGAAAAAGAATAAATTAAAGATTACTTTTCGATATTCCGCGAAATTTGAATCATTCTTTTAAACATAATGTTCTAAGCAAAAACAAAACCTTGTGTTTTAAAAACAGCTTAAAGAATAAAACATCAATGTAAGTAAACATGTTTCGTAACTAACGAGCATAACTGTTGCGATTTCATGTGCAAATTTTCCAGTATATTTAACTAAAAATTCTTTTACTACATTATTTATCAGGGTTTTTTTTCCTAGTTGTTTACTTTTCTTTAAAAACAATACAATAATAAGAAGTCGTAATAAATTGGGTTTTTTCACTTCAATAAATTTGCTAAAAAGAAATCTGAAAATAAATATTTTTAAATGGTGATTTTTAAAACAATATTATATGTCGTTAATATCGCAACTTTAAAACCAATTTTGTCTTACTTGAGAAAAAAACGGTTTTTATATAAACAGGTTTAAAATAATGCGCTCTATTTCTTTCCCGTTTATTTTATTTCATACTGGGTGATTGTAATTAAAGTCCAAGTTTCAAAACGCTCTAAAAAGCGAACCACTCGTTAGAATGGCGTCAAAATTTAACAGCGTATTATTGAAGAAGGGGGAAAGAACATAAACCAAGAAAAAAGTTCCAAATTTTAGCGACAGATGGCGCTGTAAGCCTCAGAATTTCAACTACAAAGGACAAATCGTAAAACAACGGCTAAGGCGTAAGTTACACGATATAAACCAACTGTATTGTTCAGTGTGCATGACTGTACGCGTGTGATACTGTTAGTTACGTAAGCCCGTCCACCACGGCAAGGTCGTACCACATCGGATGAGAAAAATCGGTTTTTAATTGTCCTGAGGCCAAAAACCACATAAAAAACATCTCTCCAATCGGTTTTTAATTGTCCTGAGGCCAAAACCCCCATAAAAAGCATCCATCTAACCAGTTTTTTATTGTCATGAGGCCAAAAATCGCATAAAAAGCATCCATCTAACCGGTTTTTAATTGTCCTGAGGCCAAAAACCGCATAAAAAGCATCCATCTAACCGATTTTTAATTGTCCTGAGGCCAAAAACCGCATAAAAAGCATCCATCCAAACGGTTTTTAAATTTGGCGAGACTGGTGCAAAACATGTTCAATATGCTGTCCACCGCCGTGTGCAACAAGATTAAATCGGGAAACAGCATGTTCCACAATCGATCGAAGTGTATCCGGGGTCAAGTTGAGAATGTGTTGCGCAATGCGTGTCTTTAATTCAGCTACGTTGGCAATCGAAGTACTGAACACAATATCTTTCAGATAACCCCACAGCCAGAAATCACACGGATTAAGATCAGGTGATCGGGTCGGCCAGGCTGATATATGCTTGTCTTTACTTGTCATCACTAGCGGCCGGCCAGGCTGTAGAGAAATGACGACTGATAATTCTAGCATTTCCGAAATCCCGCCTCAACAACTGCTTCACACGATTTCCAATGCGCGGAGGAGCGCCATCTTGCATAAAAATGATACTATCCAGACATTCACGCTGTTGCAGAGCTGGAATGACGTCATTACGCAAAAGAGACTCATAGCGCTGACCATTGACGGTAACGGTAACAGGACCTAAAGCACCCGTCTCCTCGAAAAAATACAGCCCTATGATAAATGATGCCGTAAATCCACACCACACAGTGACCTTTGCAGGATGAAGTGGTACTGGGTTCGTTGCGAGTGGATTTTCTGTTGCCCATATTCGGCAATTCTGTGTATTGACATATCCCGTCAGGTGGAAATGGGCTTCGTCTGTCCACAGAATTTTCCATGTCCACTTCCATGCGAGCGAGAAATTCCAAAGCAAAACCCTCTTTTGCTTTTGCTTTGGAATTTCCAGAAGGGAACAACTCCTGCACATGGCAAATTTTATACGGATAGCATTGCAGGATGTTTCGTAGAATGTTATGTACCGTGCTCACAGGCCTGTTCAATGTTCGGGCAATTCTCCGTGCACTGCATGGTTGCTCACCACCGCTAGACTCTTCCTGAACTGCTGTGGCCACATCTTCAACTACCGCCGAATCACATCTTTTCCTTCCTCTCCCAGACTGCACATCAAACGAACCTGTATTTTCGAATTTTTGCATCATTTTCACCAGACCTCTGACAGTCATCGGTCCAGCGCCTTTTTTCATACCCTTGAGAGTCCTGAACTTCTGCAGAGCCACTGGTGCAGAATCACCGTTCTTGTAATAAAGCTTTACAAGCAGAGCACGATCCTTCATTGAAACACTCATGGCCAACGTCTGAGACGTGAAATGAGGAAACGCCGTTTACCCAACGCTTTTATAACACCTGAAATTGTCGTGCGCATGCTAGGTATTTTAATTTACATATACTGACGCTTACAGCGCCATCTGTCACTCAAATTTGGAACTTTTTTTTTGGTTCATGTTCTTTCCCCCTTCTTCAATAATACGCTGTTAAATTTTGACGCCATTCTAACGAGTGGTTCGCTTTTTAGAGCGTTTTGAAACTCGGACTTTAATTATAATCACCCTGTATATCTTAACCTTAGCGTTAAAAAAAAATTTCTATGTTATAGGTTTTTTAACAATGTGGATTATGCTTAAAACTTATAGCAGACATTTTTCTTCTGCGACCAAAACATTTTATTTTAGAGGAACTTCATTTTTTCGGATTTATTTTTTCTGAAAATTTTTTTTTTAATTTTTCTACCAGATATGACCTTGTATTTATACTCTACAACCAGAAAAAATATTTATCGAAATCTCTCGCGCAATGAAGGAATTAACGAGTTTTTGGGCTGAAAAGTACAAATTTCTAAGAACTAAAAAACTTAGACACCTCTAATTTCATAAACTTTCTAGCACATTTTTATCAAATATATGAATTAAAGTATATGTAAACACTCAGATAAAATTTAATTACGTATAATAAATATATATAAAATGATAGAGGGAAATTTCATTAAGTGGGTGTGAAGTTTCAGTCATGTTAAGTAAAGAAAATACTCTCTGAAATAGTCGAGTCTAAAATCCGCAAACCTCTAAAATCTTTACAGCATTGCAGATGTACACAATGAAGCTTTCAATTAAAATCTACGAAAAAATTACTTATTTTCGAACGCTCTCCAGATGAAATGGGTAAGATATTTTTTGTTTATCCTGTAGATTAAATAGAATTTTAATTTTTTTTCAATGCTTCTTCAATTCATTACGTATTCCAGAATCGGAAGAATGCGAAATTCAATTATTCGGGACAGCCGAGTAACCAAAATCCATTTCTGCAGAGGATGTCATATTGTTAATTTGGGAAATGCACTCTCTTTCACATATGGACGAATTCGTCACTGTCTTTCTTAGAGCCCGTATTGATTTATGCTTTCATTGTTTATTTTATTGTCGTGACATATTTGTTTTCTTTTTTACTTTAGAAAAATTGAGATTTCTTTGGTAAATAAGATGTACCGAATCCATAGCGCTAGAAATAAAAAATTTCAATCTTATAGGGTTTTTTTAACAATGTAGATTATGATCAAAACTTATAGTAGACAGTTTTCTTCTGAGACCAAACCTCTTTATTTTAAAGGAACGGTAGTTTTTTAGATTTTTTTTCTGAAACATTTTCTGAATTATTTTTTTTAATTTTCTGCCATACATGATCTTATACTCTACATCCAAAAAAAGTTTATCGAAATCTCTTGAGTACTTAAGGAATTAATGGAGTTTCTCGTTGAAATGTATACAAATTTTCTAAGAACTATAAACATTAGAAAAATTCTGGCATATTTTTTTCTAATACATAATTTAAAGTACGTGTAAAACTACTCGGATAAAATTTAGTGACATACAATAAATGAGTATAAAAAGTTAGAGTAAAATTCATTAAGTGGGTGTGACGTCTCAGTCATGTATTCCTTTAAGAAAAGAAAATACAATAGACTCTCTGAAATAGTCAACTTTAAAATCTGCACTTCATTGCGAATGTAAACAATTAAAATTTCAATTTAAATGAACCAAAAATTTAGTCACTTTCGAATGCTTTCCAAATTCCCTGAAATAGGCAAATTATTTTTTGCTAAACCTGTAAATTAAATAGGGATTTATTTTTTTTTTCCTTTTTTTTTCATGTTTGTTTAATTTATTACATATTCCAGAATTGGAAGAATACAAAATTAAATTATTAGTCGCAGACGAGTAACCGAAATCTAGTTCTGCAAAGGATGCCTGCCATATTGTTAATTTGGGAAATGTTTCACGGATGGACGAATTCTTCGCTGTCTCTCTAAAGCCCGTATTTATAGATGCTTTCATTGTTTATTTCACTGTCGTGACATACCTATTTTCTTTTTTTACTTTAGGAAAATTGAAATTTCTTTCGCAAATATGAGATGTCTTTTTGGCATTCGTCCTTAAAAAAAAGAATAAATTAAATATGACTTTTCTATATTCCGCGAAATTCGAATCATTCTTTTAAACATAATGTTCTAAGCAAAAATAAAACCTTACATTTTAAAAATGGCTTAAAGAATGAAACATCAATGTAAGTAAACATGTTTCGTAACCAACGAACATAACTGTTGCGATTTCATGTGCAAATTTTCCGATGCATTTAACTGAAAATTCTTTTATTGCATTATTTATCAGAGTTTTTTTTTTTCAGTTGTTTACGTTTCTTTAAAAGTAATGCAATAATAAGAGTTCGTAATAAATTGCGTTTTTCACTTCAATAAATTTACTAAAAAGAAAATCTGAAAATAAATATTTATAAATGGTGGTTTTTAAAACAATCTTATGTGTCATTAATATGGCAACTTCAAAACCAATTTTGTCTTACTTCAGAAAAAACGCTTCTTGTATAAGCAGATTTTAAATAGCATGTGCATTATTTTTTTCCATTTATTTTATTATATATATCTTTACCATAGTGCTAAAAACAAAAATTTTCTATCGTATAGGATTTTTTAACAACGTGAACTATTTTTAAAACTTATAACAGACAATTTTCTTCTGCGACCGAAACATTTTGTTTTAGAGGAACTTATCTGAAAATAATATATTTTTTAATTTTTTGCCAGATATGATCATGTATTTATACTCTACAACCAAAAAAATGTTTATCGAAATCCCTCGAGTAATTAAGGAATTAATGGGGTTTTGGGCTAAAGAGTACAAGTTTCTGAGAACTGAAAAACTTAGACACCTCTAATTTCATAAACTTTCTTGCACATTTTTATCAAATACATGAATTAAAGTATATGTAAACACTCAGATAAAATTTAGTTACATATAATAAATGTATATAAAATGCTAGTGGAAAATTTCATTAAGTGGGTGTGATGTCTCAGTCATATTAAGTAAAGAAAATGCTCTCTGAAATAGTCAACTCTAAAATCCGAAAACGTCTAAAATCTTCACATCATTGCAGATGCAGACAATGAAATTATCAATTAGAATTTATAAAAAAATTAGTCACTTTCGAATGCTCTCCAGAGTTCTCTGAAATGGGTAAATTATTTTTTTTTCTAATCCTGTAAATTAAATAGAGTTTTATTTATTTTTTTCATGCTTGTTTACTTCATTATGTATTCCAGAATCGGAAGAATACGAAATTCAATTATTCGGGGCAGCCGAGTAACCGAAATCCATTTCTGCAGAGGATGCCATATTGTTAATTTGGAAAATTCACTCTCGTTCACGGATGAACGAATTCGTCGCTGTCTCTTTGAAACCCGTATTTATTTATGCTTTCATTGTGTATTTCATTGTCGTGACATATTGCTTTTCTTTTTTACTTTAGAAAAATTGAAATTTCTTTGGTAAATAAGGAGATGTTCCAAATCCATAGCGCTAGAAAAAAAAAAATCTATCTTGCAGGTTTTTTTTTTTTTTTTTTTTTTTTTTTTTTTCAACAGTATGGATGATGCTTAAGACTTGTAGTAGAAAGTTTTCTTCTTTTACCAAACCTTCTTATTTTAGAGGAACAACAATTTTTTAGATTTTTTTTTCTGCCAGATATGATCTTATACTCTACATCCAAAAAAATGTTTATCGAAATCTCTCGAGTACTTAAGGAATTAATAGGATTTTTAGTTGAAATGTACAATTTTTCTGAAGACTATAACCTTAGAAACCTCTAATTTCAGAAAAAGTCTTGCTCATTTATATTCAATACATGAATTAAAGTGTATGTAAAACTACTCGGTTAAAATTGTACTCGGATAAAATTTAGTTACATATAATAAATGAGTATAAAATGTTAAAATAAAATTCATTAATAGGTGTGAGTTCCCAGTCATGTCTACCCTTAAGTAAACCATATACAATAGACTCTCTGAAATAGACACCTCTAAAATCCGCAAACGTCTAAAATCTTCACATCCTGGCACAAGTAAACAATGAAATTTTCAATTAGAATGTACCAAAAAAATATACTGACTTCGGGATGCTCTCCAGAGTTCTCTGAGTTGGGTAAGTTTTTTTTCTAATCCTGTAGATTGGAGATTCCTGTAGAGTTTTAATTTTTCTGTTTACTTTTTTAATGCTTGTTTAATTCATTATATATTCCAAAATCGGAGGAATGCAAAATTAAATTATTCGGGGCTGACAAGTAACCGAAATCCAATTCTGCAGCGGATGCCATACTGTTAATTTGGGATATGCACTCTGTTTCACCGATGGCTTAATCCGTCGCTGTCTGTCTAAAGCCCGTATTTCTTTATGCTTTCATTGTTTATTTCATTGTCGTGACATATTTCTTTTCTTTTTTACATTAGGAAAATTGAAATTTCTTTGTTGAATGAGCGATGTCTTTTTAGCATTCATCCTTAAGAAAAAGAGTAAATTAAAGATGACTTTTCGATATTCCGCGAAATTCGAATCATTCTTTTAAAAAAAATGTTCTAAGCAAAAGCAAAACTGAAAAGTACAAATTTCTAAGAACTAAAAAACTTATAAAACTCTAATTTCATAAACTTTCTAGCACATTTTTATCAAATATATGAATTAAAGTATATGTAAACACTCAGATAAAATTTAGTTGCATCTATCAAATGTATATAAAATGCTAGAGGAAAATTTCATTAAATGGGCGTGACGTCTCATTCATGTTTTCCCTAAAGAAAAGGAAATGTTCTCTAAAATATTAACCCTAAATTCCACAAACGTCTAAAATTTTTACAGCGTTGCAGATGTAAACAATGAAACTTTCAGTTAAAATCTACGAAAAAATTACTTATTTCTAAACGCTCTCCAGATGAAATGGGTAAGTTATTTTTTGCTTATCCTGTAAATTAAAAAGAGCTTTAATTTTTTTTCAATGTTTCTTCAATTCATTATGTATTCCAGAATCGGAAGAATACGAAATTCAATTAAACGTGGCAGCCGAGTAACCGAAATCCATTTCTGCAGAGGATGCCATATTGTTAATTTGGAAAATGCACTCTCCTTCACGGATGGACAAATTCGTCGCTGCAGGGCCGTAACCACCGCCGGGGCAGACGGGGCACTGCCCCGGGGCCCCCAAGCCTGAGGGGCTCCAACTGATGGTTAAAAAACTATTGATTTTAGTTTCTAATCTAAGTTCCTATAAAATGCCCAGCACATACCTAAAAGTTAGTAATAAAAAAAAAAAACCTCAAAGTGCTAGAATAGATGATTTTGCGTGCCTGTCAATACACTCCTTACGCTTCGCATGCAAAAGAAGTTTTACAGCAGACAGCAAAATGTCGAGTCGGATGTGTCATGTCGCGCCAGCATGTTTGCTGACCCTACCGAAGCTAGTATAAGGAAGAAAGTATGGACTTCTTATCGATTGAATAATATAAAAAGCATCTAAAAAATTCTAGAAAATCTTTCTTCTTATTTATACTAAGTTAACAAAATGCTCTGTTTGTGTATGTTTGCATATGTGTGTGTGAGTGTGTGATTGCGATGGTTAGCAAAATCTACCGCAAGTAGAAGTCTGAAATTTTAGGTGAAAATAGTCCAAGACAGGTCCTGATGCACATGAGGCTCAGATTTTTAATATTTTAAGGGCCAGGGCCCTGGGACCCTTACAATTTTTATGCGCCAAATTGTTAATAGTTTGACTCCTTTTTATCTAATCTTTTCCGTTTTGAAGTACCTTTCTCCTTTTAGATATTTTCACCTTTTTACTTTTCAGTTATGACCCTGGACTCTTGGGGCCCGTTTTAAAGCCCCTTTTAGTCTTTGTGATAGTAAATTGTTAATAAATTGCTTCCATTAATTTCGATCTTCATTTTTGGGATACCTGTTCCATTTAGATATTTTCAAATTTTTACATTCCATATAAGACACTGGGGCCCCCTAGATAATCATAGGGCCGACCCAGGTCCCTTGATCTTTTTGTGCGCTAAACATTTTTCACTCCCTAAATTTCTCACCTTCTTAGTGCAAATTTTTAAAGCTGAATCTTGGACTCTTATGTCAGGACCAACACCCTGATATTTTCATTCAGGCCCTGGGGCCCTTTTTTCACGTTTACCCAAACAATTGGTGCATTTTTAAAAAATATTATTCTTGGAAATAATTCATACTCTATGCTTAATTTTGACTAATTAAAGGTCTAAAGCGCTATGTACTAAAAAATTTTAACATGTTTTCATGTTACAGCATGATTGTATTTGTCAGTTGGCTCCTATGGGGCCCTCTATCATAGCTCCCATAAAAATGGTCGAATACACTAGCTTTTTTTAAACAACTTTTTTGGTCCTCCAACTACGACATGAACAACAACAAAATTTTTTTTGACTTCAGCTACCACTATTTATGAATATTAATCGCTTTCTTGGAGCCCTTGGTGCAGCTTCTTTAAAAATATTCCAAATTGCTTTCAATTTTATTCAACATAGTTTTATCGTCTTCCCATTTTTTTAATAACTACACAAATAATTTTATACCCAACTACATGTGAAATAATTTCCTGGCCCTTTGGGGCCCGGTACAGGCCCCCTTGAAGTTTTTGTAATAATAAATTGTCAATAAATTGCTTCCTTTTAATCTGATCTTCGTTTTTAGGATTCTTTATTCATTTAGATATTTTAATGTTTTGACATTCTATACAAGAAACTGCGTTCCTCTGTGGAATCATAGGGTCCAGCCCAGGGCCCCTCAATATTTTGTGAAATAAACATATTTCACTTCCGATATTTCTGATCTTCTTAGTACAAAATTTTAAAGTTGCCTGGGACTCTTCTTTCAGAACCTATCCAGAAAACTTGATGTTTTTATTCGGACCCTAGGGCCCCTTTTTAAACATTTTCCCAATCAATTGGTGCATTTAAAAAATTACATCATTCCAAAGAATAGTTCCTACTATATGCTTAATTTTGATTAATTAAAGATCTAAAGCGCTATGTACTAAAATATTTTAACATGGTTTCATATTAGGGCCCTGGTTTTAACTATCAGTTGGTCCCTACGGGTCCCCATATTATAGCTCCCTTAAAAATGGTCCAATTCACTATTTTTTTTTTCTAACAACTTTTTATGTACTCTACCTATTACATGAACGACAAAAGAATTTCTCAGACCATTAATTTTGTTTATCAATTGCTTTCTTGAGGCAATTGGTGCAGCTTCTTTAAACATGAACCAAATTGCTTTCAATTTTATTTAACATAGTTATAGCGTCTTTCCATCATTATAATAACTACAAAAAATATTTTTATACCCAACTACATGCCAAATAAATTCCTGGCCCCTTGGGGCCCGTTGAAGTTTTTGTAATAATAAATTGTTAATAAATTGTTTCCTTTTAATCCGATCATCATTTTTAGGATTCTTTATTCATTTAAATATTTTAATGTTTTAACATTCCATATAAGACACTTTGGCCTCCTGTGGAATCATAGGGCTCAGTCTAGGGCCCCTGAACATTTTGTGAGGCAAACATAGTTCACTCTTTAAATTTCTTCCCTTCTCAGTGCAAACTTTTTAAATTTGAGTCTTGGACTCTTCTTTCAGGAACAAGATTATCATATTTTCATCCGCGGCTAAGACCCTTTTTTTAAACATTTTCCGAATCAATTAGTGCATTTCGATAAAATATTATTAAAATGAATAATTCATACCCTATGATTAATTTTGACTAATTGTAGATCAGAGCTAAGTACTAAGATATTTTAACATGTTTTCCTGTTAGGGGCCCTCTTTTTAACTGTCAGTTGTTCTTTTTGGGCCCTTATTATAAATCCCTTTAAAATGGTTCAATTAACTCGCTTTTTTTAAACAACTTCTTAAATCCATCAGCTACTAAGAAACCGTCATAGTCTAGCTACCACCCATTTTGAATATTAATCGCGTTCTTGGGGCCGTTGATGCAATTTCTTTAAAAATGATCCGGATTGCTTGCAATTTTCTTTCACATTGCTTTAGCGTCCTCCCATTACTTTAATAACTACAAAAAATATTTTATACCCAACTACATGCGAAATAAGTTCCTGGCTTCTTGAAGATTTTGTACCACATATTGCTATTAAACTGCCCTCTCTTAATCCAATCTTCATTTTTGGAACTATTTTTCACATAGTTATTCCCATGTTCTTACATTCCATTTAAAAGCCTGAGACTCCCTATGGTCTCGGCTCAGGCACCTTGAAATTTTTGTTCTCCATGCATATTTCACTCACCTATTATCAAACCTTCTCAATGCATAAATTTAAAGTTGAGTTTTGGATTCTTATTTCAGGACCTACACCCTGATGTTTTTATTGATGTCCAAAGGCCTTTTTAGCTCACAGGCTATCATAGCCTGAGAGCTTATGTGCCCGTCCGTTCTGTATGTATGTGCGTATGTGCGTATGTGCGTAACGCGATAACTCATGATAAAAATATCGGATCCACTTGAAATTTTGTATGTAGGTATATCCTGACAAGGCGCTTCCCTGATTAGTTTTTGGAGTTCATTCGATATGTATAGGAGGGGGAACGGGGGGCTCATGCCCCCCGTTAGTTGATATAAATGGGATTTTCATGCAGAATTAAGTTTTCGTTCAAAATTTAGATTAGGATCATTCTGATGAGGCGATTCCGTGACTGTTATTAGGTGTTCATTGAATAAGTATAAATAGGGGGACAGGGGTTCTAATGCCCCCCCCCTTAATTTATAGAAATGGGATTTTCATGCAGAATTAAGTTTTCGTTCAAAATTTAGATTAGGATCATTCTGATGAGGCGATTCCGTGACCGTTATTAGGTGTTCATTGAATAAGTATAAATAGGGGGAACAGGGGCTCTAATGCCCCCCCCCCGTAAGTTGATATAAATGGAATTTTCATGCAGAATTAAGTTTTCGTTCAAAATTTAGATTAGGATCATTCTGATGAGACGATTCCGTGACTGTTATTAGGTGTTCATTGAATAAGTATAAATAGGGGGAACAGGGGTTCTAATCCCCCCCCCCCCGTTAGTTGATATAAATGGGATTTTCATGCAGAATTAAGTTTTCGTTCAAAATTTAGATTAGGATCATTCTGATAAGGCGATTCCGTGACTGTTATTAGGTGTTTATTGAATAAGTATAAATAGGGGGAACAGGGGCTCTAATCCCCCCCCCGGTTAGTTGATATAAATGGGATTTTCATGTAGAATTAAGTTTTCGTTCAAAATTTAGATTAGGATCATTCTGATGAGACGATTCCGTGACTGTTATTAGGTGTTCATTGAATAAGTATAAATAGGGGGAACAGGGGTTCTAATCCCCCCCCCCGTTAGTTGATATAAATGGGATTTTCATGCAGAATTAAGTTTTCGTTCAAAATTTAGATTAGGATCATTCAGATGAGGCGATTCAGTGACTGTTATTAGGTGTTCATTGTATAAGTATAAATAGGGGGAACAGGGGTTCTAATGCCCCCCCCCCCTTAATTTATATAAATGGGTTTTTCAAGCAGAATTTTCAGATTTCGTTCAAATCTCTGAATAGTTTTGGAAGTTTAATGGTTAAGTATAAAAGAGGGGGATAACTCCTTTTAAATTATATAAATGCTAAATGGGTTTTTATTAAGAATTATCTAATTTGCTCTGAATTTTGGATATAGATTTTTTATATGATAAAGCATGTCTTTGATAGTATAGGAGGTTCAATGATTAAGTATAAAAAAAGAGGAAAGAAGAGAGCTGTTTCCCTTTCTTAATTTTTTAACGGAATTAACCCTTGAAAATATAAGGCTTTAATGTACAATTAGTATTTGTAGCCTGTGAGCTCAATGCCATCAGTTTAACTGGGCAGTATTCTTTATTTAAAGCATTTACTCATTTTTTATGCATTTCTTTAAAATATTTAACGAATAATTCATATCCTATGCTTAATTTTGACTAATTGAAGATCTAAAGTGTTAATTGTTTGCTTAAGGTTATCATAATGGGTCCCGGGCAATGCCGGATGAGTCAGCTAGTCTATTAATAAATACATAAAATCGAAAAAAATTATCACAATCCATCTTTCAAAAGGTTTTTAAACAGAAACGCATGATTAAGTTACATGTACTCAAAAATGAACCTAAATAAAATGCTCTTTAAGTATTCAAACAGAAGTCTGTATTTTCTTCCCTATGCTAACTTCAGTGGGATCGGCAAAAATGGCGTCGCCGCCAAGTGCCTGTCGAGTAGAGCTGCCCAATTCTACATTTTTTAGTCATTTTTGGGCTTATCATGTATGATAAATGTACGTAGTATACTATGTACATTTAAACAACGGTGTGCGAGAAAAGAAACTCTGCAAAACCCGGGGCAAAGTTTCAATTTGCCCTCCCTGAGGGGCCCCCCCGGAGGTTTTGCCCCGGGGCCCCCAAGTTTATAGTTACGGCCCTGCGTCGCTGTCTCTCTAAAGCCCGTATTTATTTCATTGTGTATTTCATTGTCGTGACATACTTGTTTTCTTTTTTACTTTAGAAAAATTGAAATTTCTTTGGTAAATAAGGAGATGTACAGAATCCATAGTGCTAAAAATAAAAAATTTCAAGCTTATAGGTTTTTTTAACAATGTGGATTATGATCAAAACTGATAGTAGACCGTTTTCTTCTGAAACCAAACCTCTTTATTTCAGAGGAACGGTAGTTTTTTAGATTTTTTTTCTGAAACATTTTCTGAATTATTTTTTATAATTTACTGCCATACATGATCTTATACTCCACATCCAAAAAAAGTTTATCGAAATCTCTTGAGTACTGAAGGAATTAATGGGGTTTCTAGTTAAAATGTGTACAATTTTTCTAAGAACTATAAACATTAGAAAAATTCTGGCACATTTTTATCTAATACATAAATTAATGTACGTGTAAAACTACTCGGATAAAATTTAGTTACATATAATAAATGAGTATCAAAAGTTAGATTAAAATTCATAAAGTGGGTGTGACGTCTCAGTCATGTCTTCTTTTAAGTAAAGGAAACACAATAGACTCTCTGAATTAGTCAACTCTAAAATCCGCACATCATTGCGAATGTAAACAATTAAAATTTCAATTTAAATGTACCAAAAATTTAGTCACTTTCGAATGCTTTCCGAGTTCCCTGAAATAGGCAAATTATTTTTTGTTAAACCTGTAGATTAAATAGAGATTTAATTTTTTTTTTCATGCTTGTTTAATTCATTATATATTGAAGAATTGGAAGAATACAAAATTAAATTATTCGGGGCAGACCGAATATCGAATAACCGAATAACCGAAATCTAGTTCTGCAGAGGATGCCTGCCATATTGTTAATTTGGGAAATGCACTCTGTTTCACGGATGGTCGAATTCTTCGCTGTCTCTCTAAAGCCCGTATTTATAGATGCTTTCATTGTTTATTTCACTGTCGTGACATACTTGTTTTCTTTTTTTTACTTTAGGAAAATTGAAATTTCTTTCGCAAATATGAGATGTCTTTTTGGCATTCGTCCTTAAAAAAAGAATAAATTAAAGATGACTTTTCTATATTTCGCGAAATTCGAATCATTCTTTTAAACATAATGTTCTAAGCAGAAACAAAACTTTGTATTTTAAAAACTGCTTAAAGAATAAAACATCAATGTAAGTAAACATGTTTCATAACTAACGAGCATAACTGTTGCGATTTCATGTGCAAATTTTCCGGTACATTGAATTGAAAATTCTTTTACTGCGTTATTTATCAGAGTTTTTTCCCTAGTTGTTTACGTTTCTTTAAAAATAATGCAATAATAAGAATTCGTAATAAATTGGGTTTTTTCACTTCAATAAATTTGCTAAAAAGAAAATCTGAAAATTATTATTTTTAAATCGTGATTTTAAAACAATATTGTATATCATTAATATCGCAACTTCAAAACCAATTTTGTCTTACTTGAGAAAAAATTGCTTTTTGTATAAATAGCTCTAAAATAATATGCTTTATTTTTTCCCGTTTATTTTATTTTATATATATTTAACATAGCCAGAAAATGAAATTTTTCTTTTTTTATGTGTTTTTTTTATTGTTGTTGTTGTTGTTGTTTTCTAAAGACTTTCCCTTGAAAATTGTTAGTTTTATTTTTTTAACCTGAAAAGCGGAATTTTTCCAAAACATAATATATCTATTAACCCTTTAAGCTCTTGAATTTAAGGGTTGAATAAACTTCATCTTTACAAACCCTAAGCCCAATTCTTCCCTGAAACCCAAATCTCAATAAAAGTGACTTGTACGTGACTTGCATTAAAAGTATTTTCACGTGAATATTAAAAAGATAAATTAAACTTTAAAATAATAGATTCATTAATATGCGTTAATAGCGGTAATTAGCGGTAAGGCGAAATTACGTCTTATTTGTAAAGACCAAGCAATAATAATTCAAAACAGATTAAATGTAAAAGTATATTTGCGTGTGGCATTTATTTCATATTTTCAGATAATCTTTATAACTATTATTGTGAATTCTAAGACAGGGCAAACAATATCCTTTCTAACAACAAAAGTATTTTCACGTGTATATAAAAAAGCGAAATAAAACTTTGCTAAAAATTTCGTAATATTTAAAACGACACATTTCAAATATCTGTTTGAAAGAACTTTCTTATAGTCTTGTTAAGAAATACTGAGAAAAAAATACTATGTTTACTTAATTCATTTTAAATTAGCTTATTTTCAAATTTTTAACTATTTTTTAAATCAAAGACGAAATCAGACATTGCTTCTTATAACAGCAGCTGATTTCAAATTAAAAATCTCCATAAAAGGAAAATGAATGAAAATCCATTTACAGTGTAATCGCGATGTTTCTATAAATTATAATTTAATACTTTTAAAGCCGATGAAATTAGCGTGCGCCCTACGAGACAGAGTCCCCTACGAGGCACGCTCATAAATGAGGCATTTAATAACTAGGGACAGAATCCCCTATTTATTAAAAAGATAGTTGCTAAAAGAATAATAATACTTTGTAAAAACTATATAAGTAGGTTCGGGTATAGCCGTATATACTAGAAAAGTATAAATGAGTATACCATAAATGTTTAAGGAGGTGTGAAGCCTAAATTATATCAAATATTGCTATTTTTTGTAATTCCATTTTTAACCTTATCCTCGTCTTAAAAATGTTTTTAAATTACAAGATTGAACAAGAAGAACGTCACCTTTTCACAAACATTTAAAATTCAAAAACTTTCCATTATTTAAGAAAAGTGTCACACAATATTCTAAAAATAAGATACTTTTGACATATTTCGGTTTTAATCGATCTGTACATCATAGCCATAAATTACGTTTTCAGTCAAGAGAAATGACTCCCGACAGTGAAACATAAACCATGCACTAAGCACACAAAAACTATTGTCAAATATGAAAGTAAAATAATATAATGATTTAAATTACAGTCGAATCTCTCTATAACGAAACTTCATTCAACGAATTTCTCTATGTAACGAATTTTTTATAGGAACGGTTAATTTTTTTCATGATTACATTAAAAATAATCTCAATAAAAGTAACTTGCACATGACTTGCATTAAAAGTATTTTCACGTGAAATATATAGCGTATAGCGAATATATTCACGTATAGCGAAATATATATCTCCATTTAACGAATTTTTTCGAAAATTTTTTCATAAGTTCAGAAAACACTTCAAATTATTTGTAGAATAATTTTTTTTCCTTGATTTCTGGTTTATATTCCATAGCTACATTCCTCTACCTTATTCCTCATGTCCAAAAAAGGCTTTCAACCCCCCCCCCCCCAAGAAAAACATCTTTTTGCATGGTTACACTTGACTTTGTTTTAGCCAAGTTGAGCATGCCTTCTTGGAAAAGATTGAAACATTTGCTTGCTAGTGGTGCGATTTGCAACTATCTCAAAGCATCCTAAAAGATAAAACTATTCCGTTATTGCCTTTAAAACTGTGTTCGTTTCTTGGTTTGGATAGTACGTCAAAAATAAGGAGGAATTGCAGAAAAAGTTGTTTTTCAGCATGTTTTCATCTACTTAAATTAATTCTCATTACTTTTAGAGTTGAGAGAGGATGTTTGTTGCTTGTGGCGACTCGGGGCATTTTTTGTTGTGAGAGATCATTTGAATGAAGAATTGTTACTAAATATCATCTTTGTTGGTGTTATCTTCTACTGCATTTGCATAAAATCGCTTCTAGTTTAAACACAACTCTCTCTGATAAAGTAATAATTTTGAAAATAATCAACAAGACACTGGGGAAAAAAAAAGTGGCGAAGATGTTTGAGATTCTGAAAAAAATTCCGTTAAATATTTCAAAAACCTAATTAAACACCTCAAAAACAATTCTGTTTCAAAATTTAAACATTAAATGAAAAATTTTTGCCATTCTCTATTCAACGAATTTTTCTATATAACGAATTTTTTGTCTGAACGATGAATTTCGTTATATAGAGACTCGACTGTATTTACCAATATAGCGTCCCCTATTCAAGTTTTTTGTAAGGCATTCAGTAATTTTAAGCATAACTCTCCTATAATAAAAAAGAAAGTAACATTTCAAACAAATTCTTTGCATGTATGTGTCTCAATGAACTTTTTTACGATAAAAATTTGAAAGAAAAATTGATTTGCTTTCATTAAACAACATTTTTATCTCAAGATTATTTAAATATAACCTTGATAAAGCAGAGTTTTTGTATGACCAAATCTTATGTCTGATTCATATTCATCCTTCCTGGTGCTAAATTTTCTCCTTGTCACACCTATGTAATGTTTAATGTCTCCCTTTTCTTTAAAATAAAATATTTCCTAAACACCTGAAAAGTCATTTTGCCTCATATTACTTACTAAGTAAATTCAGGGTGTTCTTAACTGCTGCGCTCAACAAGCGCAAAACGTTTTGACACAATTGCAAATTCATTTTTTAACGGAAATATATAAAATTGGAATGCCTGACTATGGAAGCGATTTCGAATCGAACCTATTTTTCCATTTTATGATAACTAAATTACCTATCCAGTTATAAGCTAATGACGTGATCACCAGTTTTTCTCCTGCTTTTCGACCGGTTTTTCTGCTTTCTTCGGGAAATGTGCTCAAAAGTGTCAACTTTGAAGGCTTGTTATAAAAAATCTATTGTGTTTTAGAAAAAACAGAAAATTGAGTGCAATCAGACAGTTTCTGAATAATAACACATGCTATTTTCATGAATTTCCCAATAAAAATAAATTAAAGCATGTGTCACAAAGTTGACCTTTTTGATTTAAGAACGCCCTTTAATTTTGGAAGTGTTTACGCATTTAATTCAGTATTAAACTTTTCCAATTTAAATTTCAACCTTGTGTGACAGAAGATTATAATGGGGAGGGGGTGTAATTTATTAAAATTAAAATAGTGTTTTCCCCTACTTTAAAGGCAGTTTTGAGGGGTTTGGATAATCACAACCCTCTACAATTAAGCATCTTAAATTTTCTGTCTATAACAATGTAAATATCAGAAAATGTGAAACTTTGATCGTTTCACATATTGAAATTATCCGTTGAAAATAATTCAAACTTTCCACAGATAAATTTATTTTCTGTTAGAAAATAAGGTATTTTCCATGTAAAATTGCTTAAATTTTAATGAACTTAAATAATATGTTAATTTTTAAGAAATTATCTGTCATTTCTTGGCATATGTATACCAGAATGATAACAATTTTATTAACCGACTTCCAAAAAGGAGAGTATTAACCGACTTCTAAAAAGGAGAGTAGGTTATCAATTCAACGCGTATGTATTTCTTTTTTTATGTATGTTCACCGATTACTCCGAAACTATCCAACCAATTTATTTGGTTTTGGTGTTAAATGAAAGAGCTTGCTCTCGAATTGGTACCATGTCCGTTTCATAAAAATTGGTTCAGTATTTTTTTACTAATTAGGCAAAAACTAATATAATTAGCGATTTTTCGCTAATTAAAAGTGTTGAATAAGTTCGCAGAATGGAGTGGAGACAAAATGGCCGAGCGGTTTAAGGCTCCAGATTTAATCTCTGGTTCTCGAAAGAAAGAGAGTGGGTTCGAACCCCACTTCTGATATACATGTATACAATAATCTTTCACGTATTATAGTTTTTACATAAATATTTTACAAATAAAAAAATAATTTTGCTATTAAGAATATTTTTTATTTAACCGTTAGCACAGAGTATCAGAGATCTTTTATCGATTGAATACGTTATCAGTGAAAGAGTACTAAAATAATAGACTTGCAAAAAGTAACATGACCTTGAATAAGCTTTCCGAATGGATTGCAGTCAGGATAGACTAGCGGTCTAAGGCGGCTGATTTAAGCTTTGGTTCTCTAAAGAGAGCGTGGGTTTAAACCCCACTCCTGACATTCGTGTACAGTGTTTTTTTTTTTTCGTATTATAATTTTTTAACCGATTTAAAAAAAGGAGAGGAGGTTATCATCAATTCCACGTGTATGTATTTTTTTTATGCATATTCACCAATTACACCGAAACTAACCAACCGATTAAACTAATATTTGTGTTAAATGAAAGAGGTTACTCTCGAACTAGTACCACTTCCATTTCATCGAAATTGGAAAAGTACTTTTTCGGTAATTAGACAAAAATTAATGAATTTAGTGATTTCTCTCAAATTAAAAGTAACATGGACGCTGAATAAGTTTGCAGAACGGAATACAATCAGGATGGCCGAGCGGTCTAAGGCGCCTGATTTAAACTCCGGTTCTCAAATGAAAGCGTGGGTTCGAATCCCACTCCAGACATACGTTTGTACCATAATCTTTTCTGTATTATAATTTTTAACCGACTTCAAAAAAGGAGGAGGAGGTTATCAATTCGACGCGTATGTATTTTTTTTTCAATGTATGTTATTACTCCGAAACTATCCAAACGAATAATTTGGTTTTTGTGTTAAATGAAAGAGGTTACTCTCGAATTGGTACCACTTCCATTTAATCGAAATTGGTTCAATACTTTTTTAGTAATTAGGCAAAAACTGATAAAATTGGTAATTTCTCGCAAATTAAAAGTAACATGCATGTTGAATAAGCTAGATGAATGGAGTGCAGTCAGGATGCCGAGCGGTCTAACGCATTAGATTTAATCTCTGGTTCTCCGAAAGAGAGCGTGGTTTCAAACACCACTCCTGACATAGGTGTATAATTTGCAATATTTTTTCCGTATTATAATTTTTTATCAACCGACTTCAAAAAAGGAGGAGGAGGTTATCAATTCGACGCGTATGTAATTTTTTTTCTATGTATGTTCACCGATTACTGCGAACTATCCAACCGATTGATTTGGTTTTTGTGTTAAATGAAAGAAGTTACTTTAGAATTGGTACTACTTCCATTTCATCGAAATTGGTTCAATACTTTTTAGTAATTATGCAAAAACTAGTAAAATTAGTGATTTCTCGCAAATTAAAAGTAACAGGGGCTTGAATAAGCTCGCCGAGTTGAATGCAGTCAGATGGCCGTGCGGTCTAAGGCGCAAGATTTGAGCTTTGGATCTCAAAAGGGGGTGTGGGTTCGAACCCCACTCCTGACATAATCTACATCCATGTACAATTTACAATATTTTTTTCCGTATTATTGGGCAAAAACTAATAAAATTGGGAATTTCTTGCTATTAAAAGTAACATAGATGTTGAATAAGCTCGCCGAGTGGAGTTCAGTCAGATGGCCATGCGGTCTAAGGCGCAAGATTTAAGCTCTGGTTCTCGAAAGAGAGCGTGGGTTCGAACCCCCCTCCTGACATACGTGTATAATTTACAATATTTTTTTCCGTATTATAATTTTTATTAATCGACTTCAAAAAATCGTAAACTTTTTACTAAAAAGAGAAAAATAAACTTTTCTACGAAAAATTGAACCGACTTCAAAAACTACTGCAAAGCGAAAAATAATTTTTTTTTAGATAATAGTAATAAGAAATTAAATTAAGAGCGTAGTATTTACCATGCATATTATTATATTTATGTACATTAATTTGATTTTTTGGAGTCGGTGCCAGCCAAGCGAATTTCAAAGTTAAAATTAAATATCCAATGCAAATCGTAAAAAAACTCGTAGATACTTGGATGTGTGGCTATTGAAAATTACATGTAACTTGGCTAGGCTGGCACTGACTCCAAAAAATCAAACTAATTTAATAATAATACGCATGGTAAATACTACGCTCTTAATTTAATTTCTTATTACTATTATCTAAAAAAAATTCTTTTTCACTTTCCAGTAGTTTTTGAAGTCGGTTCAATTTTTGGTAGAAAAGTTTATTCTAAAATATTTTTTTTAATTCTTTTTTTTTCCTTTTAAATTTAGCATTTTAATTTTGTTTGAAGGAACATGTTTTCTATATAGGAGCTCAGATTCCATGTAATGTTCAATTTTGTTTGTTAATTTATAGAAGCCATGAAAATGACATAATAAAAGTCTATTTAATTTTTAGGAAGACTTTAATATGCATTATTTTTAAAGAAATATTTAAAAGTTCCCTTTCCCCTTCCCTTTCCTTGTAGCTATTCTTTTACTACTTCTGAGTTTAACTTTGCTAAAAATAAGACGAATTACTTTGCATGCCATATTTATATCTGTTAAAGAACTAAAATGCAAGCCTAGAAAATGACATTTTCAGTGACAATCGCATTTTAATTATGGAAAAATATTTGTAAATTACAGAATTTATTACCTTCCTCATATATTTGTTTTATAAGGTATAAATATTAATGAGTAATGAAAAAAACAAGTAAAAGACATTTATACAAAATAACAAAAGACCCTTTACTTTGCAAACATCACAGTGTGACATGCCAGGAAAATTGTTTTATTTTTGTTATTAGAAATGTAATGTCTCTTGAAAAGTACATCTAAACATATTTTTTATTAGAAGGTATCAAAATAAATTTATATAACATTTAATGAGACATTACGCCCTATATAACATTTAACATAACGTCCTTTATAACATTTAATAGGAATTTCATCATTCGAACTGCAAAATCCTGTATTTTGTGATATTATCCCAACAAGGCAGAACCCTTCGAATTTCGACGAAAGAAAATGTTTAAAAAGGAACTGTTTCATTGATTTATAATAAACCTATAAAATTAGTTATAGTAAAAAATGCATTTTATATTGGTAAGTCTAAGTCTTAAACAAACGATATTTAACGTCACATTAACAAAATACTATTTTTATAAAACTCAGTTGTAAAAAATTGTTAAAATTAAATTTTAATCATACATGTAAGCAGTTAAAGGTAATAAAGATCTATTATTATGATAAAATTATCAATTTAGGTTCTTATGTTAGTATTCCAAAATTTTGACTCAATCATAGAATTTTTTCCCTTGAAATCTAAACCCGGCATCATTTTCATCATATTAGAATTTACAAATGCGCAATTTGTATCTATATACACCTTTTCAGAAAAAATTGGCATTTTAATTTTAGCATTTTGATTCAAAACTTGAAGTCTCAATGCTATTAGCTAAAACAGATATAAAATTGTTGATATTCTTTCACATGTAAATCATTTTTTTTTTCAAATGAAATCAAAATTTACCGGGTTCTATAACAGAAGATATTTGAATTTCATTTTTTCCCCTTTTAATGAGAAAATAACAACATTAAGATACAGTAATCATTTTCTTCCCTTTTTTCCTTTTCTTTTAACTGAAATGGAGTAGGGGAAGATGGGGATACTTGAGCCATTTTTTGAATTTTAATATTTTTAAATTTTTTATATTTTTTTAGAATAAAATAAAATATTGAAAATGAAAATTTTATATTTTTCCTTCAACTAAAAACCACTTTCAATAAATTTTGAACTATTTTTCTATGTATAATAAATGTTTATTTTTTGTTTTACATCATGGCTCAAGTATCCCCATGGCGGGGATACTTGAGCCATAGTGAAGGGATACTTGAGCCACTACGGAAAAATACCTACAAAAGTAATTTTTTTCGCTTTATTTTTGCACAAACATTTTACAGAATGATAAATTATGAAACGTAAAGTCTTTCAAAACCAATTGAGAAAACAAAACTAGTAATACGATCATTTTTTGTCGTTAAAACTGGTTGTCGAAAGATAATTTGAACTTGAGTTATAACGACGGAAGAAACATCCTCAGTTCAGAGCCATTTAAATTTGGAATCTGCAATTCTTCGGACAAATTTCATTTTCAAAATATTAAGCACTTATCCAACAAATATTTTTACAGTTTTCTTTCTGGCATATTTTATTAGTAACCAACCATCAATAGAAGGTTTTCTTTCACATCATCACCATCATTGACAGAATTTTCCTCTAATGATATTGTCGAACTCATGCTTTTAGTTTAGTAGCTGTCGGAATTTAAGCCAGATGTATCATTCTACTATATCAAACACTTTTTTGATTTCACAGGAAAAGATTTTGTCTTCCTCTTTGGCTCCATGTAGGTAAGTTTGAACTGGGATTTTTGTTGCTTTTCTTGTTTTTGTGCGCTCTTTTTACCAATTTTTCTTCAATTTTCTTAGTTAAAAAAAAGTTACAGCAACAGAGGTTACGATTTCAATATAAAATACTAATCTTAATATGTTATATTAAAAAATAAATATCTTAATATGTTGGACCTAACTAATTAAAGTATTAGAGATTATAGCCTGTAAAACCGTTTTAAAAAGTTATTTTCATTTAATGAAAGTTAAATTGAAAACTATGTTTACATTTATCTAAACAGGCTATTTTGTTAGTCAAATCGAAAAATAAAATAAACATTTTCATTTAAAAAATATACATTTTTAAACATTTTTAGGTCGTTATTTTTTTAAGAAAAAAAAATAAAATGAAAAATTATTCTCCCTTTTCTCCAGAAAAATATCTATTAGTGAATATAAGGATGGAATTTTATTTTTTGTTTGTTTCACCCATGTTTAATTTCTAGTGGGGATGGTTCAGACATGGCTCAAGTATCCCCACTCTAATTGGCTCAAGTATCCCCACTATCACTATTTTTGTTTCCCAGAGTTTTACTAAATAAAGCATGCAGCAATCAGAACTATTTTAGACTCAAAATACAATTGAAATTATGCTTATTGAATGTATGTATATAGTTACAACTTTAAACAAAACTTTGATTACAAAAAAACAAAAAAACCATTCACCCAAATATTTACTTCAGATAGGGAAAAGACAACTATTAATCACTATACTTTCAAAATGGTACCAAGATGTGTGATTTCTTTTTTACGTGTTCAGAACTATAAATATGTTATCATATTGGCAGTTTTAGAAAGAAAAATTAACCAACTGTAGAGATAATAGGGGTGGCTCAAGTATCCCCTATGCTCAAGTATCCCCACTCTCCCCTACTCCTGTTGCCACAATTAGAAAAGTGGTATTAAAAACTACAAAAAAAATTAATATTACAAAAACAAATTAAGATACATCTTTCAAACAAATTTCATTTAAAAGTGCATGTTTTTTTTTCCTACACGATCGTGTAAAAATTGAAAATGTGGGCTGTTTATAAGTTTAAAAATTTGTAGTAGCAAAAATTGCAATACCGAAACTTCATTTAGAATTTGAATGTGTTGCCATTCGCAAAATGACGTATGCGTTACGCACAGATACGTTTGGCCTTTATAATATACATAATTAAAATTTCGATTTTGTGATCAAAGCATTAATATTTGATTTTAACTATTAATCACTCTAAGAAGTAATTTTATTCTATTAATTAATAATAATAATAATTATGGAGATTGCTCGAATATGTCTATATCAGATCCTTTCATAATTTCTAAACCGTTACACTGGTATCTTGTATTATTCTATTTTAAACATAACAGAAACCATACCGTCCTAGTCTATGAGGCTCACTGGGGTGTACACAATGCCGTTAACTACATTCCTGATTTTGCAGAGGGATTCGTGTGGAAAGACAGAATGTACAGAAAGCGTCCAAGAATACAATAATGTAGTAGAATGAATGGACGCGGTACTAGAAATGAGTTAACATTCCTCATCATACACTTGGGGGAGCATCGCAGAATACGGTGTTACGGAATCTATTGTATTTAGCAGGATTTTGGAAGCTATTTCGAATACTCCAACGCTACATAATAATTCTCTCGCATTTACTGTATATTTAATAACTGAATTTCGATACTAGTTATAAAATTTCAAAATGTATCATTCATAAGATATACAGTTATGGGTTTCATTATGTGAGTATGTGTACGTGAGTGCGCGTGTATATACATATGTGTGCATACGTGTTCATGCATGCATGTATGTGTGTAGCTGTGTGTGTCAGAGGGAGAGATAAATGAGAGAGTGAGTGAGAGAATATAAATATGTGTCAGACATATAATATATATAAATATACGATTATTAATATATAAGACTTGTACATAATATTATTTTATATATGTGATATATATATATATATATATATATATATATATATATATATATCAAATTTAAAAATTTTTCGCCAAAACTAACCTTTATACTATCTTAATTTTCTTATAGTAATGTTCCGTACTTACTTCAAATTATTAAATTAAAATCTTGTTTCTAAATCTAATCTGTTAATCTTTATGCAGACGATATAAATTCTTAATTTGCCTTAAAAAACATTATTCCAGTATGCGTAAGTTTAAAAAGATGGCTCTAAATTAAAAATATTCTTAATTAAATTTTTATTTCTTAATATTCCAAATAAAATTCATTTTTCTATGTTTTTATCAACCCTTTTTAAGAAAGTCTTATTAAATTTATTCCAAAACCATACCTTTCAAAAAATATCATTATTTTATTTTATCTATTTATTTATTTTTCCTCCGTCAACCTTTGATAGTGTGCATATTAATAAATTCATTTCTTTTCTGTTTTCGCTTAAAATTAATCATCTCTAAAAATCGTCTGCCTAAGAAATCCTGAGTCGATTATAAATTGGTTAAATAATATTTTTAAAAAAAATAAAACTATCGTCTGAATGAAGTGTTTAATCTCGAAGCTGGACAAGAATTCTGTTTACATAAAAGAATGATGGTTTGAGGTTGCAGAATGTTCTAGAATTTTCTTTTTAGATTTAAAAGGGGAAGCCTCGAGCTGAGAAGGAGGATTCTGGGGTTTTTTCTTCGATGAGTACGGCTCGCTGAAATAATGATGGAATGTTTCGGTAAAAGACAGTTTGCAAAAGGAGCTTTTCGCTTTCTCATGACTATGGATTAAATAAATGAACTTACAGCAGCCAATGAGTAATTTATTGGATCCTCTACATCTATTTATTTATTTTCCTCGGGGGCCATGACTTCTGTGCGGTGAAAGGGAAACCCGGCGTTGATGTCTCTGGCTCCTAACTTTTAAATCGTCACATATATATATATATGTATACACATCAAATTGTTGATAAACATATATATAGTACGTGTAAAAAATTTAAGCACATCAAAAAATACAAGAAATTTTGATGAATTTCAAATGAGTTTTTTTAAAAAAAATCACTATAATGTGTGTTATATAATTGAAAATCTAATATAAAGTTTAAAAAATTCATCTGCAAGTATTTTATTACGAAAATAAAGTAACTGGTTAGAAAAATATTACTTCTGTTTGTGTAAAAACTTAGGACAGCAAAATAATAATAATAATAATAATAATAATAATAATAATAATACAGTAAGAAAGAAAAAAATACATAGTAATATATACACCCACCATTGTGTTTAATAGATGTAAATATTGTATTTTTCGTAGGCATCATTATTTTTTTCTTGAACAATTCAAGACTAATTTTTTACCATTCATCTTCAACCGTAGATCTGAATTCTAAAACTGAGGAAAAAAGTATTCCATTTCTATAAATTCATCTTACAAGATCTCCTTATAAGTTATTGATAGGGTTTAGATCAGGACTTCTTTTTTAACCGACTTCAAAGAGGAGGTTATGATTTCGACCTGTGTGTATTTGTTGTTCACTCATAACTTCTTTAAATATGAACCGATTTTAATAATTCTTTTTTGTTTGAAAGCATAAGATACCCATGTGGTCCCATTTTATTTTCATTAAATTCTGATGATTAGAACTTTTTTAAAAATAAAAACTTTAAAAATTCACATTGTTTTTGAAGCAATCATCCAATTAAAAGCGTTCATTTTTCAGGAAATCATTCATATACAGATATAAGATCTTTTCTCTACAACATGCAAAATCTGGACTGAAAAAAAGTCGGGATCCTGATAGGCTTTGCGAAGTTTGCTAAAGAAGATTGAGCAATAAGAAAATTTATTGCTGTATCGTCACTCCATCGCTTTTATAGAATATCTCTGTTTTGATCAAGAAGAATGCTCCATCATACAGCGAAATAACCATTTCCTATAAAAACGATGAAATGACGATGCAGAAAAAAGGTAAAAGTTTTTACAGTGTGTGATAAATCTACAGCTACAGCCGTATAATCACTCCAGTGTTTGTATAGAATATCTCTACTCCGACCAATAAAAAATGCTCCATACATAATAAACTAACTATTTTATATAAAAGCGTTGGAGTGATAATGCAGCTGCAGCTGCAGATTTTAAATAGAGTGCCTACTTAAAATAGCAAATATTTAGAAAAAAATGCAGGTTTTTGATGGAGCGATAACAGAAATGATGAGCAGTTTCTGATTTCGATAACAGCGCGAAATCTTTTTGGATCCCGGTCAAGTTCTGTTATCCACCAAACAGGAAGGCTCATACCGATACCAAAGGAAGTAGGTCGACAGTTTTTGATTTACACTGTAAACAATATGACTATTTTGCTGCATCGTCACTCCCCCGCTTTTATAGAATATCACTCTTTTGGCCAATGAGAATGCTCCGTGATAGCCTGAAGTAGTCGTTTTCTATAAAAGCAGTGGAGTGACGATGCAGCAAAATAGTCATATTTTTTACAGTGTACATTTAATAGCACATTTCTGTCTTCTTTTTTGAAGACGCGACCCTTTATCCCTATTTGATTCCAGTAAACGCTTCTTTCTCATGCGTACAGCGTGTTTTGTTAGTCCATTCATTACTTGTTTATTTTTCTTCGATAACTGCACCATGTTAACTTAATACAATAATACCTGCAGCAGGGTTCGTACGGGTTCTTGAATTTTATGAGCCAGAATTTCTTCGGAACCAGTATATTTTTAGAGAAAATCTATCATTCAATAAGACCGAATTTCGCGCTTTTGAACTATATTTATTTTTCTATAAAGAAATGCTGGTATTTCTCCTGAAAAATAACCAGACTGAGTTATTCCTCGATTTCTGCCATTGTTCTGTTCCTGATGCCACAGAATTTCTTTAAAGCACCCTACACAGTAAAAAATATGACTATTTTGCTGCATCGTCACTCCACCGCTTTTATAGAAAACGACTACTTCAGGCTATCACGGAGCATTCTCATTGGCTAGCAGAGTGATATTCTATAAAAGCGGGGGGGGGGGTGACGATGCAGCAAAATAGTCATATTTTTTACAGTGTAGTTGTATAAAAGTTTAAATCATCACGCAAACAGAAGCGTTATTTTTGATGCTACACTGTAAAAAAATATGACTATTTTGCTGCATCGTCACTCCACCGCTTTTATAGAAAACAGCTACTTTAGGATATCACGGAGCATTCTCATTGGCGAAAAGAGTGATATTCTATAAAAGTGGGGAGTGACGATGCAGCAAAATAGTTATATTTTTTACAGTGTATGAGCACGTTCAGTGCAACTTACCAGTCACTTACCGAAGTGACCAATATTACCAACAGATTGTAGGGCAGTACGAAATGATAATCAAGACGAACTGTGATGTCAGCTACAATTCAACAGGACAGTTTTCATTGGTGTCACAATTCGATTTCGTACTGCCCTACAATCCGTCGGTAACATTAGTTTTTTCGGTAAGTTGCGCTGAACATGCCTTGTATTACTCTCACAAAGATGCGAGGTCTTTCCAAAGAAGAGAACTTGACTCCACATGTCCTCGCATCACCAAGCTGAAAAGACCACATCGAGCATAACCGATACCAAAAGTAGATATCGAATATCTGAAAATCCACCGTCAAAGTACACTCATACAGGGAGACAGCATGGCGGCATACGAGGTATAAAAATTGATTGATTGATACGATTTTGAACAAATGGCAATCGCCAGTTATTATAGCCAAGCTAATGACTACACTGTTAAAAGTTTGAAAATTTTGTTGCATCGTCACTCCACCGCTTATATACACTGTGTAAAATTTGACCAGGTTGCAGCATCATCACTCCATCGCTTTTATAGGAAATGATTACTTCGCTGTATTATGAAGCATTCTCATTGGACAAAACAGAGATATTCTATCAAATTCTATCAGCTACTTTAGTAATACTTAAAAAAGGCGCTAAAATATTGTATCCTTAAACATGCAACGATGCTGGTGAAATCTAAATATAACAGTGACATCTGCGGTTTTTTGTAAAACTGCAAAACTTTCGCTAATCTAAACAATGTATTAGGAAATCCCGCAGATGTTCCTGCGATCGATACTTTAGATTTCAGTACCATCGTTGCACATTTAAAGGATACAATATTTTATTGCTGTTTGCATAGCAGATTTCTACACTATATATTCTAGATGTTTTTTATTTTATTTGAACAACATACATCTGACTTGTGTGCTCGACATGAAAGTCTGCTTATAAATCATCGTCAATATACAAGGACGAGATAGCACAAGGAAATTTACATCACAAGAGAAATACAACCAGGAGCTCCACACAAAGCGTGTGTGTGCAATGGAGCCAGCGGGAATCGAATCCACAACCTTCAGATTGGCAAAGCGGCATCTTAATCACTCGGCCATGGAGGCCCATTCTAGATGTTGTAGGCTGGGATTACGGTGCCTCGCTCTGTCTTATCTTACGCTCGATCGTAGGATGGGCGTTCCTGCGATCGATCGTAACTTCGTATTACGGTGCCTCAGCGTAAGTCCTCGCGCTTAAGCGTAAGTCCTCTGGCTCTCAGCCAATCAGAGGCCGTAGTGACTTTTGTTGTTGTTGCGGGCGCATCCATTTGGGTTCGAACTTACGACTGCTTTCGAGCTGCCTTAAGTTACGCCGCTACCGTAAGCGTATTTCAGATGTGTATATTGCTGGGACGATTACTGTTTCTAAACCAATGGGAGACCGTCATTATACGGTCAAGTACACGCCCACACAGTTTGATTGACAGGAACTCGTGGACAATTGATCGTGTGTGTTTATTATTTATTTTTACTCGGATTGTTTGAATTTGTACTCGGTAATTAAAAATTAAAGGTACGAAAGAATTTTTTTTTTTTCAAAATGACTGAATTTTATTTACTTCAATTAGAAATTATACTTCCTCTGATCCTGAAATAAATAAATAAATAAATATTAAAGTAAGAATTTTGCTTATACGGATATTTTCGCAGAATACTTTTTTTCCCATTTGTTTAATATATATATAAATCATTTTGGAACGATATTTAGAATATTAAAAGGGTTTGAAATATTTTTTTTTAAATGTCTTATTTATTAATAAAAGACAGCCTCCAATAATTAAAAAAAAAAAAAAAATCACCAACGGACTCTCGGCCCGCGATGGACTCGAACCCATATCCTCCGGTTTCAAGCTCGACGCGCTAACCATTCAACCAGTCAGCTCACTTTCATCCGCAACAGATTATCGTTATAATTAGCACCGTCAATTGTCCACGAGTTCCTGTCAATCAAACTGTGTGGGAGTGTATTTGACCGTGATAATGACGCTCTCCTATTGGTTTAGAAACAGTAATCGTCCCAGCAATATACACATCTGAAATATGCCTACCGTAATACCGTTTGCGCTTTGTTTACATCGTAAGTCTCTACGTCGATCTTAAGTGAGGCACCGTAATATCGCCCGTAGTGTAAACAAACTTGTTCAAATGATTAACGCCACATTCTGGAATAGAAAATGTTTAGGGTCTTAGTTTAGACAAACATTGTCTCTCTAAATATAGTATGAGTATCGTATGTCACAGCATTCGTATAGAGGCACTGTACTAGAGGAAACATGTGATAGAGTGTATTGGAAAGGAATAATGTAGAATTCTGAATCACTTTTTTAAGTCCGTGAAGATTCATTTCAAAGATTACTTTGTATTCTGCGTTTCTTTTCTTCTCAAGATAATTCTACTAAAATATATCCTTGAATGTAGACTGTTATAAATGCAATTTACTTTTTAAATCAACTATATTATGAATATTACATCCTAAAAAACCATATTTCTAATGAAAATTAAATATTTATTATAAACTATTTACTTTTAATAAATAATTTTGGTGAATAATTTGTATTAGAAAATATTTATTTTATACATATATTGTTCATATAGTCATTCAACATAGATTGAATTTAGGCTAGTTATGTATTACTGTATTAACAACTAAAAAGAAGGAAATAAAATATGCTTTTTTAAAAAAAAAATACTAACCGACTTCAAAAAAAGCGCTAAAAAGAATTAAATAATTATTTAAAATTCTCTAATGATAAAATGTTATCGAATAACTAAAAATCTGAAATCATGTGTCGGCATAAAAATGATAAATTTAATATGTACAATTTAATATCCAACAAACATGGATTTTCGAGAGAATATTTTTTACAAAAGATGAATTTTCACATTTATCATTTAATATACAAATATATACATTTAAAAAGTAATCAATTACTTTTTGAAGTTCGGTGCAAAACTATTTTAATGGTGGAAAAGATGATACAAAGTCGGAAAAAATAATATATTTCTTCAGGAAATTCGTTGCTTAATTAATATCAATGGGGGTAGTTTTGGACCGAACTTCAAAAAGTAATTTATTACTTTTTAAATGTATATATCCGTATATTAAATGATAAATCTGAAAATTCATCTTTTGTAAAAAATATTCTCTCGAAAATCCATGTTTGTTGGATATTAAATTGTACATATTAAATTTATCATTTTTATGCCGACACATGATTTCAGATTTTTAGTTATTCGATAACATTTTATCATTAGAGAATTTTAAATAATTATTTAATTCTTTTTAGCGCTTTTTTTGAAGTCGGTTAGTATTTTTTTTTAAAAAGCATATTTTATACTTTTATGGTTGGTTATTGCAAAACTTCACTATTTTTGTTCTGGGGCCAGAGTTTCGTATCATGGCCTGAGGATGTCATGGATAGGGACGTTCTCTTTCTGATATGTTCTTTTTTCTCTTTCCAGAAGTGTTGAAACATGTGAATTATGGTCAGAAAGGTTTTTCAGATACACTTTTGAATTAAATTTTCCTGAAAGGAATTTTTAAACTAGTGATCTCCCGGCGGCGTTAAACGAAAAACAGTCCCAAGTCATAAGGGATCTGCCACCTAATTGACGTTTTCAGAAAATTGCTTTTTCTTTTCACATATCATGCCACTAATATTTTCAGCACTCAGGATAATCTAAATTCTATTTCTTTTCATCGGTGAAAGTAACCTGCAGCGATTTCTTAGCCCAAATCATCTTTGGAATTCCAAACTGTAAACGATGAGTTTTGTACCTAGACAGTAAAAGAGAGTTTGCACAATTTAGAAAAGTACTAGAAATTCCCAGACCAATTAACTGTATTGTAGATTGTTTTCTTGCAAACTTTGAACCCAATCATTTGTAAAAATTTCTTTATTTTCCAATGGATGATAACTTATGAACTATAGGATGTCCAGCAATAGGACACCGCTTTCAAAACTAAATTTCTCAAAAACAAAGATCAATAGAATTATGCGGATAAACGGTTTATTTATTAGGTAAGCTGTAAAAATCTTAGACAGAAGTTACAAACGGTGACTACTTTGAAAAGATTGTATTCTGATTGCAAAGAATATTTGACATTTCTCTTGTTTTAGATTGCTTTCAAAGAGCGAGTTTTTTGAATTACAGAGCCATATTTAAAAAAATTTTGGAGTTAAAATTTTAAAATTTCGAAATTCTAAAACTTTAGTTAAAATCGTTAAAATATGGCACTGTACGCCAAAAAACTTGTTCTCTGCAAACAATTTAAACAAAACAAAATGTCAAATTAAATATTCTTTGCAATCAGGACACAATCTTTCCAATATAGTCTCCGTTCGAATTTTCTGTATAAGATTTTTATATCAACAAACCGTTTACCGCATAATTCTATAGATCTTTGTTTTTGAGAAATTTAGTTTTGAAATCGGGGTCTTATTTGGTAGACACCCTATACCTTTCATCTCTGGTTGTCAAAGCTTTTGATCTGCGTATAGGTTTTTTTTTTTTTTTTACACTTTTAACCTTAAAAAATTGTTGTTGACGGATTTAGATCTTGCTATCTTTTGTTAAATAGATCTACAACTAATTCCTGATAATGCAAAAAAACTCAAAAGCACCTTTTTCATATTCAGTCAGTTTACTTGCTCTTTGCATTGTTATATAACTAACAAAACTCGTCAGAAAAATTATTGTATTGAAGAAATTTTGCAATTGAATAAAAATTATATGTAAAATTCCTATAAAAAATAGTGTTGCCCTTAAAGTTTTTACATGGACTAAAAAAGGAGTTTAATTCCATAAATATTATTTTTTCACAATAAAAATCTCACTGATATATTTTGTTTACTTTGATATTAATATTTCCGCTTAATGATTAATACTAGCTGTTACCCGTAACTTCGTTCACATAACATTTAAAGAAGAATAAATTCATCAATCAAGTAAAAAATATCAATGATTAAAAATATATGTAATTAATCTTTTATCGTGTTTTATAGTAGAAACACTTCTGATGATTCCAATCTGTTTATTTTTGTTTATATAAAGGACATTGTTTAAATTTCTTTCGTGAGCTTGAAATTTCATTCTTGTTTTTTAAGTTGAAGTGGGGAATAAATTTACATTTCTGTTATTCTGTTTTCTTATTTATATTTATTTTGTTTTATATTTAATCCATTCGCGGACAATGATTTATGTTTTTGCATGAAAGAATATTATTTAAAGAAGAATAAAGAAAGAATATTATTTATATTTAATATTAGTAAATATTTTTAAAGGGATTGTTATCAAGTTTTTAAACAAGATTTACTTCAGATGTAATATAATCAATCGTAATATAAACTTCCATTAACAAATATAATTTCTTGTTTTAAATTATCTACATACCGTCAAATATTAATGAATTAGTGCTACACGTTAATTATAGTAACTTGAATAAAATCAAATCAGGTTAAATCCCATTTTACTAAAATATTCACTGTTTGTTTTTCATGAATATCATCACAATATTTCTCGTATAAATTACTCATCAAATATTATATCTTTTTCATGGTGTCAGAATTATGAAAAGGTGATATTTTGTTTTTTCAAATTTTTTATAACGCTATAAAATGAGTTAAATTTCTCAGTTAAGCCAGCTTTTACTTCTTTTTACTCCTTATGGAATAGTTTTTGAATGAATCATAGTTTAAAAATGAATAACAGTTTTGAAATATCAATAGTATTCAAAGACCACAATTGAAATTTCCGTTGCACTATAAAATTTCACATAACGAAAAAAAATGTAATTTATCAAATTACAATGACCATTTGAAAAATTATATTTTCAAAGACTAAAATTTTAGGCTTCTATATAAATTCTATATTTAAGAAAAGAAAGCAATGATAATAATAAACATCATTTTTATGATTATCAAATGGGGTCTTACGTAATAACAGAGAGATATATTACGTCCGCCATGGATTAAACATTAATATTCCTAGACTCATCATAAAAAAATTTTAAATGAAATTTCAGTTTTAAAATTTTTGGTACTGCAAATTTTTAATCATGTTAACATCACACATTTTCAATTTTTACACCTTCCTACAGAGAAAAAAATTACTTTTAAAGCTATAATTTGTTTGAAAGCTATATCACAATTTGTTTTTAAGTTATTAATTTTTTTTTAATTTCTTAATACTTTTTTGTCATTGTGGCAACCGAAGTATTTCATTTCTGGACATTAAACATGGACTAATCAGAAAACGAATAAAAACCGAACATCACAAAGATTCTGATAGGGTTCAAATTTCTCTAGACTGAAAAAAATAACTATATTTTCCAAATGGCTAAAAAAATAAAAAATAATTAAAATAATTAAATGAAATGAAATACAAAGTGTCAGTAGAATCAATAAAGCGTGTAACATAAAAGTTATTTTGTTTTCGTATCTGCAAATCTAAAAGTTTCTGTATATTCTTTTATCAAAATGTGTTTAAACCTTTCAGGACGCATGATGCATGTATGCATCATCAAAAGGTAATCGCGGTGCATTTGTTTTTGGCACTATTAGTAGACTACTTATCTCAAATAGTGATGTTCGTCTTATTTAATTGAATAATTATGCAAAAATTACTATTCGGAGATAATTGTTTCAAAATTAAGCATCCGGAGTTCGGCATCCAGAATACACCAATGTCCGTATAATTATTTTTTTTAAATCATTATATAATATGTCCCTGTTATAGAATGTAAAACAACCAAAATACACACTTAAGAATTGTCTGCAAGCTGATAGACCAAACGCATAGAACCTTTCATAAATAAAGTCTTAATAAATAAATGTAATATTTGTCATTTTCTTTTAATTAGAGTACTTTTTGGAGTATCACAAGTAAAAGGAATTGTTAAAAAAAAAAAAAAAAGGGTGTGTCCCAAATAAAATTCACATAAAGGATGACATCTCAAAAGGGTTAATTTTTCATCGCTGTCTGTTGTACAACTGACATCAACTGTCTGTTGTATTGCTATATATTTATTTTTAAACTTTCGGCATTAAAACAGAAGCAAATTTTTCCAAGTTCGGGCCAGGATTCGAACCAGGAATGTATTGGCTGAAGCCACCAATGCTCTTCCAACTGAGCCATCCCGGACGAATAGTAGAAGACTGATTCACCCAACTAACCTTAACGATCACGTGATCTGGTCTGATACTTTGGATCAGCTCAACAGAATAAATCGAAGACTATTATATGGAACTGCAGAAAACGTTGCATTATGAAATTATATTAGATTAATTTTTATAACACGACTAATCAATCGGTAAATGAATTATAATAGAGCGTTAACAGGCCCGGGCGCATTTTCAGAAAGAATCACGTTTTGAGCACTTTATCGCCAGACCAACGATTGGCGCGGAAATGAAGTCAATGCTACGCAACCTTTCTTTTTTTTGTGACGTCAAACGCCTAGCGAATAGCAACCCTTCCTTCTGCAAAGAGATCGCGCTTATTGTTCATTTGTTTTTTCCGTAAATGTTATCAAGCAAAGACTATAATATGAGGAAATGTTACTCACCATTGTTTACGATTAAAACATAGTTTAAACAAAGAGCTTTTTCAGATTAAAATGCTTTAAGTTTCACAGAACATCTAAACATAGTTTTTTTTTCTCAATTCAAAAATATTATTTCCTTAACTCGCTATATTCGAAGAAATTGAGAAGTTAATTAAAAACAGTAGTAAAGATTTTCTTGTAATAAATATAATTCTATTAATCATATGTTTTATGACATGTTTGAACTTAGTTTATTTTGTGTTTGGCGATGCAGCTAGCTGAACGTTCTCGCTTTCGCCAACTCGCCAAGGCTGGTGCTCAAAACGTGATTCGTTCTGAAAATGCGGCCCGGACTTTAGTCACCCGCTTGGAAAAATTTACTTCTGTTATAATTCATTTACCGATTGATTAATCGTGTTATAAAAATTAATTTAATGTAATTTCGGCATTAAATCAAAATTTATAATGGCTCAAATGTAAATATTTTAATAAACAACAAAAACTAGTTGTTGGGGGATGGGGGGGAGCCCACCGTAATACTTACCCATCATGGATATACATAATATAACATATGAAAATAAAAGATGTGGGAAACTATTTATGAAATGCATCGTGTTGGAAAGAAATAGACTTACTCCATTAAATGAGTAAAAAAAAAAATCATTAAATTAATTCCTTGTTATCATTTATACCTAGAGAACAATAATAATAATATTAAGATTAATGCTATTAAATAAACAGCAGTGATCGTTTCTCTGGGAAAAGGTTGGAATTTTAATTAACTTCTTAAAAGAAAATAGAAATAATTTTGCGTTGTGTGATCTTTTTGAAGAACCTTTCCTTATGAGAATGTAGCATCTAATCCATTATTATTAGAAGATAAAATGAACTAAGCAATAAATTCAAAATAATAAATCCTAAATGTAAAACAAGAAATCAACACATTTGCTTTCTAAATAAAATAATTCTTCTACGCTATTAAACAATTAAAGATAAATTTATTTACAAAATATTTACAAAACTTTACATTAAATGAACAAAATGCATTATGGTGAAAAGATCACCCAAAAAAATTACAATTTAAATTTCTCTAGAGTAACGTTTTTAAGAAGAAAAAAATAATAATAATAATGATATTTTGCAGAATTCCCATATTGCAGCTGACTTTAAATTCAAAACAAAAATTGGGGAATTATCATAGTAAAATATTTACTTGCCAAACAGTTGACTTTCATCGCGGTCATCTTCGGACGTCGGAGCATTTTTTTGGGCATTCAGCTAGAGGGATACTCCATAAGATCCTTTTGGCATCAAGCACATGGAGAATTTTTTTCAACTGTCATCCGGCATCAACATCGCAGAGCAGAGAGGCAGGCAGGAGGAAAAGCCTCCCTTTTGTCAGCTGAGGGTGTACACACGTTGAAAGATTTTTAGCCAACTGACCCCTCGAAGAAAAAATCTTTTCTTCCCCGATCTGTGGGAGTGACCAAGTTTTTTTTTAAAAACTATAATTGGAGAACAGAATAAGCTGGGTTTGCGATTATTGGGCGGTGGGCGTCCGCGCCTTCTTTATAGAGACATTGACGTAAGAGAAACTTTCTCATGTCCAGAAAGCTGTAGTAAATTTATTTTATGGCCCATTATAAATATTCTTGACGTTAAAAGTCAGTGTACAATGGTGGTGTCTTGGGTTCTCGGGCCTTAAAATTTTATTACTACGTGTGTTTCTTTGGACCACCCAGATGGGTAAAAATTGTTCCGTTGATTTTATTACCCTTTTGACTTATGCGTGATGGATATTTCCATCATTTTCCCCCTGTCATAGGAGAAAAAAAAAGGAAAGGGACAGAGTTCATGTCCTTTTTTTTGTTTGTTTGTTTTTTACCTATCATTGTCATTAACTTTATCACTAAGTTCAACCAGCACATCGTGATGAAATACAATAGAGTCCCGGCTTGTTCGGTCATCTTCCTAGGATATCTGTTATGCCTCAGGACAGAATTCAGCCTACTGGGTTGATTAATAAAACCAGCTGTAACGAAAGTTCGTCGCATGCCGACGACACATTCTAATACGGTGTCCTTTCGAGATACCAACGCTGATTCGTTATGAAAAGTCCTATCGTTGCGATATCAGTCGCCATATGTCAAAACTATGTTGAATAGTAATCTGTGGAAGTCTGGCTGTACTATATTGTATCCCCCAATTTTGAATAAGTAAAAGTATTAAAATAGCCAAATAGATTTTCAAAGCAATGAATTCCGAATAACATAAATGAGAAAAAAAAATTAAGAGCCAAAACAAAAACAAAAAAAAAATCTAAAATAAAAGAAACTCTGGCATAAACTGTTACATAATATTGGCACTATTAAATAACATAAGCTATATTTATATAGATACACATAATAACGTTCATTTATCATTTTATGGAAATGTATATAAACAATTTAACTGATACATCACAAAACTTGTATTTTCTCGATAAGTTATACAATTCATATATATAAAGCCTGTTCACAATTAGTAAATACATGTATCATATTTCTTTTTTTTTTTTTTTTTTATTATTATTATTTTGCTTTATATCATATAAAGAATCATATAGAAGGAATTATTTCCTCATATCTGATGCTGTTTATGTATGTGGTATATGCACATCTGCGACTTACGACTCTCTGTTGTCTATTGTCATTGGTACGATAGACAGGCAAAAACTATTAATGTATATATATATATATATAGACCGTAAGAAAAAATATAAGAATAAATTAAAACAGGAACTATATATATCTTATTAACACACTCATAACTTTATTAGAATATACTCTAGAAATGTCTCAAGAGTGCCATTTTGTTAGGTATACCTCCTCACATCCATAATAATTGATGCTTTTATTATTATTGTTATTATTATTAGATACTCGTGAACGGGGAATATGACATGTTTTTGTTTATGTCTATCTTTACTCATAATTATTTGTCTAATATCTTCCATGTTATCTTATATTTAAATTAGCTGTTAATTTTCAAGTTAATCGGTATTTCGAAATTCTTTTATAAATTCGTTTGTAGATACTATTTAAAATTTGTTACAAGTCTTTCGAAAATTTCCGGCAGTCATGGTGCGCACTAATTCCGACCAGCAGAATTCACGACAGCTAGAAAATCGAATCCTGTATCAATTTTAATTAAGTAATTATCAAAATGAGGTTATGGTCTAAATTGGTAATTACCTATGATTTTATTTAAATTAAAGAATTATATTTAAAAAAATTACTCATTATTATTTTTTTTTATCATTGTTTATTTATTTATATGTCTAGAAACTATCAGGTCGCCTGTAATCAAATATTTTAAAATGAAATACCATATAGTAATCGTAAATTTAAAGATGAAAGTCTGCTATCGGAGAAAAGCTAATGTAAAAGCATGATACTTATTTAAGTTTGGAGAAAAAAATATTATGTTGAATTTGTGTGAATTGGCCAAAAAAAAAAAAAATCTTTATTTATTCATTTATTTATTTTTATTTATTTATTTGTTTATGTATTTTATTTTTATTTATTTATTTATTTATTTTAAACGGCTAAATAGCATTTTGAAGCCAATTATTAATATGGATGGCATTACCCTGAAATATCGCTCGCATAAAAGTGCATTACTATTATCGAAGAAGAAAATAAACATTTCCAATTATCAATATAACGCCATTCTGCGCCAGCCAAAAAAGAGGAAAAAAAAAAACTGATCTACACTCAATAGTCTCATCACTTTTTTTTTTTTTTTTTTTTTTTTTTTTTTTTGAGACAAGGAAAAAAAAAGAAAACAAGATTAATCCGCTAGAAAAAAAAGATATATAACATACTAAATATATTCGATATACCCGTGTTGTTTAACATCCATAAACGAAAATCTGTATATACATTTATATTTTTAATTGTATATATATTGACCGAAAAAACTCTCTTAAGCTGACTGAGCCTCGTCAGAGTTCGTTCGCTGACAGTTTTCATATTCTACTGTCGTCGGGCTAAACAGTTTGTCTATGTGTCGCTTTATCGGGTTTCTCTGTGAATTCGTTAAATCCCTCAAATAATAATTATTGTTCCGTACTCTTTTAATAACTTCGAAAGGCCCTTCAAATTTTTTTTTGAAGAGCTCCGGGGTTCCCAGCGACTTTTAAATAGCATGTTTGTCCTATTTTTAATGTTTTTACCTTTTTTAATGCTTCTTCATCGACATATTCTTTCATAATTCTCTCTTTATTTAAGAGAGCTTGTAACTTAACTTCTTGTATGTGTTGAAGTCTGTTTTTTACGTAAGTTTGAGTGCAAATGTCATTCGTCGGTAGATGAATTGAAAATGGATTTCTAATTTCTCTCGCAAAGAATATCATGGATGGCGAAAAACCCGTTGCTCTATGAATCGAGCTGTTGTATGCTAATTTAAAAAAATCCAGTCGTGTGTCCCATTCTAGTGTATTTTTGCTCATAGCCACTATTGAGTTTTTTAACGTTCGATTTGAGACCTCTATCATGCCATTTGCATTAGGCCTACGAGCGCTGGAGAAATTTATTTCTATGTTCAAAGCTTTCATATAATTTTTGAATAACTCTGATCTAAAATATCCAGCATTATCTACCTGTATATGGCGACACATTCCATAGGCGCTGAAATACTTGTTCAAAACATTTAGGATTGACTGAGATTCTACATTTCTGAGTGGTACCGCTTCCAAATACCTTGAAGTAGAATCAATAATAGATAGTATAAATTTGTTTTTTTTGAGAGATGTTGGTAATTTACCTATAATATCGCAATGCAGATAGGCACCCACTTCATGATTTTTTACTATCTTTTCGATAGGAGTTTTAATAGTAGGGTGCGGTTTGGTAGTGTTGCAGGGAACGCAATTATTGCAATATGTTTTTGTGTCCCTGTACATCCCATGCCAAAAAAATCTAGCCTTTATTATGTCATACGTTTTTTTGAAACCAAAATGAGATCTATGCGCTTCTTCTAAAATAGCTATTTTGAGCGTATCGGGTGCTATTAATAATTCTTTATTATCAGAACCTGGTTTCAATATTAAAATTTCGTCTGCATTAAGTGCATATTTTTTTGTTGTTTTATTGTTCTTACCCGATTTAATTTTCGTGATAATTTTACTTAAATTTTCGTCTAAACCTTGCTGTTCCTTTACATTCGTATCTGAAATTGCCATATTCACTAAGAATAAATTATTCTGCATGTCAGTTGTTGTTGTTATATTATTTAAATTTCGGCTAAAAAAATCAGCAGGATTAGAGTCCCCTTCAATGTGCTCTATAGAAAAATCAAATTCTTGTAAGTGTTCTATCCATCTCACGACTATGTCCGATTGTTTTTCTAATTTTAAACTTTGCGTTAAGGCTTTTGCATCTGTCAGTATATGAAATTTTCTACCCGCTAATATGTGTTTAAAATGCATAACAGAGTCATGCACAGCTAGCAGCTCAAATTTCCAACTGGGATATCTTTTTTCCGCCTCTTTTAATTTTCTTCCAAAAAATTCGATGGGTCGCATTTTTTCATCAATTTTTTGGGCTAAAATGCTTGAAATTGCTTTTTTTGATCCGTCAGTTATGAGATAAAAATCTTTATTGTAATCGGGAGGTTTTAATGTAGGGTTTTGGATAATTGCTTTTTGCAGTTGTTGAAAAGCAGACTCAGCAGCCTCATCCCATTTAAATTTTACTTTTTCTTTTGTTAAATCAATAAGGGGGTCCACTATACTTGAATAATTATGGACTAAAGATCTAAAATAATTCGTTAAACCCAATAAAGATTTTACTCCTTTTTTATTTCTTGGCCTTGTTAAACTTTGTATTTTATCCAAATTTCGTTTGGATAATGAATATCCATTTTCGTTTAAAGCGAAACCGAGAAATTCGATTTCGTTTTTACAAATTTGCATCTTACTTGGGTCAATAGTAAGATTATGTTCTATGAAAGTTTTTAGGACTCTGTCCAATAGGTTTAACATCTCATCAAGTGACGAAGCTGCCAACAAAACATCGTCGATGAAATATGCTACTTGATGCTTGTCAAAATGACCCAATACTTTGTCCATTAAATCTGCGAAAACCGGAGTTGATAATTTAGTACCAAAAGGTAGTCTTAAAAATGAATATCTCCCATTTTCCGTTATAAATGCTAATTTATAACTGTCTTCTGGGCGTACATTAATTTGAAAAAAAGCAGAATGTAAGTCTAGAACACAATAATATTTTTTTCCGCCCATTGTTTGTAAAATTTCCTTTATATCAGGGATAGGATAAGGATAGGATTCTAGAATTTCGTTTAAGAGTCTAAAATCGACTGCCATTCTATATTTCATTTGAGTTTCGTTTTCTTTGTTATCATTATTTTTTTTTCTTTACAAATATGACAGGAAAAGCATAGTGAGAGTCACTTTTTTGTATAATTTTAGCTTCTAACAATTTTTTTATTTCTGTTTTAGCATATTCTTTGATGTTTTGGGTCATTTTATAAGGTTTAGCTTGTATGGGGATCTCGTGCGCTAAATTAAATTTCGGAACAACTAGAGAGCATTGACCCAAAGTATTGTAACTCTTAGAAAATGCATGAGCATTAGCCAAAAGTAAGTCTCTTATTTTTTTTCTAATTGCTTCCTCTAAATGGTCTAATTTAAAATCGTCGGGTGATAATTCAGCCTCTCTAAGTTTCCGAGTTTCTGCGATACTCAAATTATTGATTTCATAAATTGCGCCCTTTTCGACATTGCTTGGCTCCATGTCCTTTGTTATGGTGAAATTTTTACTAAGTTTTCCTATTTTCGTGTTTCGGGGAAGAAATATTTTTCTATCCGACACATTCCTAAGAATAATATTGATTTGCTTTGCTTTATTAATCTCATGAATAGAAAAATCGTAAGTAATTTTTTTATCATGTGCATCAGTTGGGTCTAGTAAAATTAAGTCTTTTTCCTTAAAAATATCTGAGCACTGCAACTGCACTATTTTATCTTGTCCCGGTTTCAAATACACATGTTTCGATAATCTTGCCCACATAGAGTTTTTCTTATAAATACGATTATTTTGCCTTGATTTTTTTGATACAGTACTAACATCAATTTCTGTATTATTATTCTCATTCGTTGCGCTTTGGGCTTCGTTTTCCTCCGTCTTTTCTGAAAATATTAGATTATTTAAAACACCTTGTAAATACTTTTCAGTAAATTGTAGCGTGATTTTTTTGTTTTTTATTTTCATAGTTTTGTCGTCGAAATTTAATATTATTTTGTTGGTTTTTAAATAGTCATAACCCAAAAGCATTTCGTAATCTCTTCCGAAATCTTGGTTAGTTACGTAAAATGTTCCAGTTGTAAATATGCCTTCCAGGCGAAAAGTCAATTTTATGCACTTCTTAAAATGTATAGAGGAATTTGTTAAAGTTTTTATTTGTACCTGATTTGCCAAATATTGGAATTTAATGTTAGCATCTTTTAGTTTGTTAAATAATGTCGGTGAAAGCAGGCTCACCGCAGCCCCAGAATCACATAAGGCGTTTATTTTAATATCTTTTATTTCAAAAAATATAATTGGTAAAGTGTCACAATCTGGACTATTTACGCTCGCGATAATTTTATTCAAAACAGGAGACCCGCTTCTAGGAGACTTACGCGGGTGCGTATTTTGTGTATTGGTAAGTCCCCTATTTATTTTTTTGAACCACGTCTTTGTTTGTGATTGGAATTTTGATATTCCTTGTTATTTTTTTTATCATTTTGTTGCTGATCTGTACGGTTTCTTTGTGAATTGTTCCTGGTATTATCATAACTAATCACAGCAGTTTGGCCATAATTTTGTAACTGATGATTATGTGGCCAAGCATTAGAAAAATAATTTGGGGGTGGGGGGAAATATGGGGGAAATCCGTAGTACTCACCAGGCATGGCATAATTCTGAAATTGTATGTTTTGATTGGGGTTTGTATATCTAGGAGAAAAATTCGGTCTTTGTTGAAAATTATTGTTATAAAAATATCTATTTTTGGAATTTTGTCCGCTAGGATTTTCATTCCTTTGCTGGGAATTTTTTGTTGAATTTCTGAACCAACATGTTTCTATCGAATGGGATTTTCTTTTGCAGTATTCGCACCAGTTGTTTTTGTTTTCGATATTCTCTTTTGATTTTAATTTTAAATTGTTAAGTTCGGAAGTTAAAATTTTTATTTGTTCTGCACTTTCAATATTTAATTTTAGCAATTTATCGAAATTTTCATCATTGGATGATTTTTTAATCGTGTTTATTTCATTTAATGACACCTGATTGTAGGCTTCTTCCATCTGTTTTGCAAATTTGCACGCGTCATTGAAATTTGCTGGTGCCATTCTACGGACATCCAGACTTAAGTCCGGTCTCATGGATTCTAAGAATCTAGTGAATTTTATTGTTTCGAATAATTTGTTGTTTGAATTTTCAATTTTTTGACCACTCTTATCCGCGTATAATTTTGCGGCTGCATTAAATTCATAAATAAAATCCGTAATGGATTGTGTGGGTTTTTGTCTCAGAGCAAAAAAATTATTTTGAGCGGTAGAAAAATTCGTCTTTGCGCTAAAGATATCAATTAATTTTTCTTTGAACTTTGCGAAATCTTTCTCTGTATTTAGACTTTCATCGTTAGCTAATTTTTCTCTGGCTTGTCCTACTAATTTAGCTTTTAAGATAGCTAATTTCGACTTGTCATCCAAATCTACTTCCTCCATTAAATTGTTAAATTCACTAACAAAAAAATTTATGTTCGATTCTTTTTTTCCGTCAAAGACAGGAATAAAAGTTAATAGCGTATCTACGCTAGGTTTTGCCATTTTATTGTTGTTATTTTGATCGTTTTTTTTATTTTTTATTTTCTGTCTCTGCCTCCTCGTTTTTATTCCGGAGGTATTTAGATCTACACTTTTCCTTTTATATCTGCGTTTATTTCCTGGCATTCCCTTCTAAACTATCATCTAGACCCATTTTTTATGTTTATTTCCTAGACATTGCTTTAATAGCTATTCTACTATAATTTTAATTCAACTTCAGTAGCAAAGTGAAAATATAAAACACATACATATACACATATATAAAATATTGATACCACATTAGCAAAGAAAGAAAGAAATAAAAACAAAAATATCATATATCAGATTCGAACAAAAAGAGTAATTTCCCCTTTTTTTATGTCTATGCATATGTATCATTTGCTAAGAAATATTTTATTCATATATCTTATTCATATATTTGCTTGATACGAAGATAAACAATGAAAGCACCAATTGGCTTGAATTTCAACAACACATAGATAACATTTCTTACACTCAAAATTCTCAAGTCGATTTACTCTTTTACTATGTTTCATTTATTTATTTATTTTTTCTATATATATATATATCTAATCATCTACCATCTACTACAGTACATAACATTGCAAAATAATATAAACAAACAAACATTAAAAGTGCCCTTTGCCAGACCTTCCTTTATTTTTTACCGAGTCAGTGTGCAATAGGGATATATCTGCGATTTGTTTATAATATCTGTTTTAAGAAAATTAATTTTACAAATCATTGTAATGTTTACACCATTTACTGTTAAATTTAATATCTTACATAAATCATAACATAATCTATATATGATCGGTTATTAAAAAATATATAAATAACTATAATAACTCCAAGATCTTTATTTAAGTATTAAATATGACATCTCAAAATTAATACAACTGGTCAAAGGCAACCATTTATTTTTCCAATCCTATGTTGGAAAGAAATAGACTTACTCCATTAAATGAGTAAAAAAAAAAAAAAATCATTAAATTAATTCCTTGTTATCATTTATACCTAGAGAACAATAATAATAATATTAAGATTAATGCTATTAAATAAACAGCAGTGATCGTTTCTCTGGGAAAATGTTGGAATTTTAATTAACTTCTTAAAAGAAAATAGAAATAATTTTGCGTTGTGTGATCTTTTTGAAGAACCTTTCCTTATGAGAATGTAGCATCTAATCCATTATTATTAGAAGATAAAATGAACTAAGCAATAAATTCAAAATAATAAATCCTAAATGTAAAACAAGAAATCAACACATTTGCTTTCTAAATAAAATAATTCTTCTACGCTATTAAACAATTAAAGATAAATTTATTTACAAAATATTTACAAAACTTTACATTAAATGAACAAAATGCATTATGGTGAAAAGATCACCCAAAAAAATTACAATTTAAATTTCTCTAGAGTAACGTTGTTAAGAAGAAAAAAATAATAATAATAATGATATTTTGCAGAATTCCCATATTGCAGCTGACTTTAAATTCAAAACAAAAATTGGGGAATTATCATAGTAAAATATTTACTTGCCAAACAGTTGACTTTCATCGCGGTCATCTTCGGACGTCGGAGCATTTTTTTGGGCATTCAGCTAGAGGGATACTCCATAAGATCCTTTTGGCATCAAGCACATGGAGAATTTTTTTCAACTGTCATCCGGCATCAACATCGCAGAGCAGAGAGGCAGGCAGGAGGAAAAGCCTCCCTTTTGTCAGCTGAGGGTGTACACACGTTGAAAGATTTTTAGCCAACTGACCCCTCGAAGAAAAAATCTTTTCTTCCCCGATCTGTGGGAGTGACCAAGTTTTTTTTTTAAAAACTATAATTGGAGAACAGAATAAGCTGGGTTTGCGATTATTGGGCGGTGGGCGTCCACGCCTTCTTTATAGAGACATTGACGTAAGAGAAACTTTCTCATGTCCAGAAAGCTGTAGTAAATTTATTTTATGGCCCATTATAAATATTCTTGACGTTAAAAGTCAGTGTACAATGGTGGTGTCTTGGGTTCTCGGGCCTTAAAATTTTATTACTACGTGTGTTTCTTTGGACCACCCAGATGGGTAAAAATTGTTCCGTTGATTTTATTACCCTTTTGACTTATGCGTGATGGATATTTCCATCACATCGCAATTCCAAAACAAAATTTAAACTTGTATTTAAATGTTTTTAATATGCATAGTAATGTTCTATTAATGAAGTGCTGATGAACTAATTTCGATAAATTATATAAAACGTCAAATTACTCAAGTAGTACCAAATTGAGCAAAAGAAATATCCTTATAACTCCAAAAATAATAATCATATTTACTAGCAGTTTAAAGCGTCGGATGAAGCGACTTATTTCCAATTAAAATATATCTTTGAATTGAAATTTGAATGGAATACAGGGTCATGAAACATCGAAGAATGCGGAAAACAGGATTACAAATATCTCGACAACTAATAATCCGATCGACTTTGTTTTTTATGGAAAATTTGTGTTATTTTATTGCCTTTTACATCCATTCCTTAAAATAAAAAAAAATCGAAATTTTTTATATACATTTCATCAGAACGAATTTTTTGAGAGTCCGAAAAAAATAGTTCCGGATAATCGAGGTTATTGATATTAAATAGGCTTCGTACCATTCTTACATACTAAGTACATACAAAATTTCCAGTCTTTATCTCAATTTGTTCGAGAGATAGAGCGATTACATACAGACAGACACACACACAGACGGACGGACGGCAAAAAAAATTTCTAAAAATATGTTTTTCGAAATCTCCAGTATCTGAAACGTGTAAATCCGTCAAAAAAATGTTTCGATTTTCAAAACGATTGCAAGACTTATCCTATACTACGTATGATGGGTAAGTAAAATCAATACAAAATATTACAGAAAATTTGTATCTCATAAATGAGTTTAAATATTTAGAAATGACGACTCATAACTCATTAAAAAATAAAGTTTTGAAATATTTGCTTATTCCACAAATTAAAAAAAATACCATTTTTCCTCAAAAATTGCACCTCGCCATAAAGCTACAAAGTATAAAGACATTAAATATAAAGGAAAATTTATGTTACTTCCCAATCTCCATCTATGTTTCATGAATAACTCCCAAGCGAGATTATGAAATTACATCGCTTGATAAATATGCTTATTTAATATGCATGCAGACACCGGGATTAGAATTAATCTGTCCGTAGGCTTTGGAAATAAGGGGAGAAATTGAATACGGAGGGAAAGATGGGGCCTGCAGAGATTCTGATCTGGCCTTGGTATCATCTTTCGAAAATATTCGGTCCATTTAACACAAATTATCCATTAAAGCGATAAGAAAATTTAATTTGTAAAAGTACATTACGAGTCGTATGGCACGAAATGACCTTACATGTTATTACTTAGAAAACTGACAAATTAATTATTTAGCCGAAGGTATACAAACAAATATGTGTTTTGTGTTATTTTTTTCATTCTTAAAAAAATGGTAATCGTATTCATGATGTGTAAATTAATAGTTTTTATCTTTTACGATTATGAATTATGAAAAGGAATTCATTTAAATACATTATTTCATTACTTTGAAGCAGATTATTAAATATTTTCTACAATTAAATATCAAATGTATATAATCACATTATGTATGCAGATACACATGACTTCTTTTCAAAGTGTATGAGAAAAGTTAGAATAAAAAACAACGCATTCCCGATATTATACACTGTAAGTTTATCTTTGTTCTCATATTCGCTTACGCAACACTTGGTGTGTAGTCTAAAGAAAAAAATGTAAACACCCTTCACTAACTTTGCAAGTAATAACCGTAAGTGGAATTTACTGGTACAAAACGATTGGAAATAAAATCTACTTTCAAATTATGTATATCAAAATTTTCTGATGGGGCCATCCACACATCAAAACTATCCCAAATTTTGTTTTTCTTTTTTAATGGCAACACCCAACTTCGACAATGTAATTTAAATATTTCTTCAAAATATGCCCAGATACGAAATTTCATATCATTTGGATGCTAACTTTTTGAATGCTTTACATTCAAAATTTAGAACTTCTAGTGTTAAATTACGTTTTCCCATTTTCATATTTTATTTCTATCTCCTCAAATTGTAATCCCAATGTTCTAATTTTTTGTGCAGTTATAATACTAAAAACCAAACATAAATGCATTGAATTTGTATTTTTTATAATTTTAGTATATCAATTAAGAATTATGAAATTAATATTAAAAAAATTATGAATTACAACTTAAATTTTTTATGGATTTTTATTTATTATGTCCTACTGTATGCGAATCCAAAATTTCAAATTTTTCTTTCCCGTAGTTTACAAATTACGATTTAAAAATGGCAGATGATATTTTAAGGGACCGTGTATAATGTGCATCAAAGCATAATTTGAAATATATATATTTTTTTACTCGTTTTATTTAAACATTTGGGCTGGCAACAATAGAAACATATGAAACGAGAGAAATGGTCAAATTAGAAAGATACAGTCGTCTCTCGTTAATTCGAATTCGCCGGGACCACAAGAAATGTTCGAATTATCCGAAGTTCGAATTATGGAAAGGATAAAATGAAAACATCCTTAATATGGAACTATTACAAAGTAATTAATGTTAAAATGTTTTTTTTTTTCGTCTGTTATCATTAGAATATGACTTAATATTAAATAAGAATGTATAAATACATAAACTAATTAAAAGATTTGAAACAAGCACAATGGAAGAAAATTTTGAAGTGTCACTGATGGACAAACGGGGCACTAAGAAAGTGGATATCAAATGAATGGGATTGCATGGAATGCATGGGATTACATATATACTCGTTCGGAACAATTTTCACAAAAATCAAAGAAAGAAAATTATTTAAATGAACTGAAATCCGTGAGAAAAAAAAGGAAAAAGAAAAATCAGAATTCTCATTGGTTCGAATTAAACGAAGTCAAGAGAAAATGAATTCGAATTAATGGAAATTTTTAACGTTATTCTGCTTTTGAAAATTTCGAGACTTCATGTTTAGTTCGAATTAAGCGAAGATTCGAATTATCCGATATTGAATTAACGAGAGTCGACTGTATATCGGATTAATATAACTGACGTAGTCTTTCTGTAGCATTTCAACAATCGAGTACCGAATTTAAATTCCGTAACGGCCTCTAAAGTAATGTTCATTTTAAAATAATATTTTCTTCTGAAGCTAATCGTACGAATTTCGTTAAAAAAATTTACGAAATTTTTACATTATTACAAAATTTAGATTTAGGCTAATTGAAGGGCGTAGAACTTATTTATGGTGTGTCAAATTTCAGCATTTCTATTGAAAAAAACAACAATATTTGGGTTTGTTTATATATAGATGGCCTCCTAAGTAATTTTTATATACACCATTTAAAAGTAGACTTTTAATTCCAATAATTTGGTACAAGTAGCTTTCTTTTATGATAAGAAAAATTAGTACAAAAACTAAGCAAACCCTTAGAATATTCTGATGTTTACAAGAATGCTCATAACTTTTATGAAAAAAGTTATTAAACATTCCCAAACATATTCGTTTTGACATTTCTGATTGATTCTTTACATTAAAAAATTTTGAGAAATAAGAGAACGATTTCTGAAATTGAAGATAATTATGAAGTTATACTTAACTTTCACAAACACTTTTTTTATTTAAGGGAACACTTTTTTCTTTTTTTATATACATTTGAAACTTTTTGTATGTAATTTTTATACTTGGACTTGTGAAAAGTACTTTTAATTTGTAAGTAGAACAATGAAAGTCTATATACTAGTCTACGTCGTTCTTATTAGAGATTAGGTTGAGAAAAATCTATGGTTATAAGAAAACATTTTTTTCTTGATACATTTTCCTTTAATTTAACACATTAAAAGTAGAAAGCTATATAGTCGAGGCTCTCTATAACGAAAGTCTATCCAGCGAATTTCTCTATTTAACGAATTTTTTGTAGGAACGGTTAATTTTTTTCATGACTACATTAAAAATAATCTCCATATAGCGAAATGCATTATTAATATTTTACCTACAAGCACTACCCCATTACACGGAAAATTGTAAAACAAAGAAATGCCAAGTGTAAAATGCTCTTGGTCTAAAATTAAATTGCTCTTTTGTTTTTAGTTTTTGTGCTAGAACTGAGTGGTTTTTTATGAGTGAATGTCGGGAAAGTACTGGGTAATCTTGCTGAGGTCAAAAATTAAATTGGTAAAATTTTTTATGCAATATAAATAAATATTGGCATGCAAAGCTTGACACAAAACACAACTATTAAATTTTACTAATTATACAGTACATACGTACTGTACAATTAGTAAAATTTAATAGTTGTATGTGACGATTTGTGATCTATTTTTTCTTTATTTTTATTTTTTTCCCTTGATTTTTTGTTGCAGCTCATAAAACTATCTATTTTTGTTAAATATCACGTTACAAGAACATTCTTCAAAAATTAATGAATATCGTTGTACTACTACTCCTGTAATTTTTTTTTTTTTTTTTTTTTTTTTTTTTTTTTTTTGTAGTAACTAAGATTGATTTCATAACTGTTTGCATTCCTCAGATTTATGAATTATTGCTTTGTTGACATGTGTTCTAGAAAATCGGCTCAAATTAGCTATCAATTCCATCGAATTATTTTTTATTGGCTGGTTTACAAAACAATTTTATTCAATTGAATAGTGCAGTTGAATCACAGGTACTAACATATTTTTGATTAAATCGTTGCTTAGCTCTTTCCACTTTGGGTAAAATGTATTACAATGACAAATTTTATATGGAAAAAATTAAATGAAAGTGTAACAATGAAATGTATGTCGTTATGTGCGGCCAGTTCGCGAAATAGCAAGAATCTATCCGCCAGATCGCGAAATGGCGAAAGAGTGTTAACTGGTTTGCGAAATGATATGGAACGACCAATCAGTTTGTGAAATTGCTAGAGACGTATGGACAAAGTCAAAATAAAGTATCTTGCTGAATTTGAGGATCTGTACAGGTTCTATTTAACCAATCTTATTTTGCTCTTCATAATAATATTGGATTCAATTAGCACCCTTTGATGGCAAATGTAAATGCAGATGCGAAAGTGTACGCATAAGATAAACATGCATACAGAAGCATTTATAAATACATAAATGCATGCATATGCCCGCTCATATATACACGTGTGTTCTTGTAAATGCAACCAAAGCCTGAAATTGGCTAGTTCTCGAATTAACCTGGCTCTTCGCAAATTAGCCTTTTTTTTTTTTTTTTTTTTTTTTTATTTGGATTGATCGGCCAGTTTGCGAAATAGCAAGAATCTCCGCCAGATCGCGAAATGGCGAGAGAGTGTTAACTGGTTTGCAAAATGATATGGAGCGACAAATCAGTTTGTGAAATTGCTAGAGACGTATGGACAAAGCCAAAATAAAGTATCTTGCTGAATTTGAGGATCTGTACAGGTTCTATTTAACCAATCTTATTTTTTTTTCTTTTAAATAAAAGCTGTTTATTTACAGAAAAGCCCACACAAGATCATTTTATTTTTATTATTATTTAAATGTTATTTCAGCCAGGATTCATGACCATTTTGCGAAATGGCCAGCCAATCCGTGAAGTGTCTAAACTTTTAGCTTCATTCACAACATATCTATAAAAAAATAACGAATTAAAATTTTAAAAAACAATAAGTTAATCAAAATTGATTGTATATATATATGTAATTTATTTAATTTTCTAATCTAAATTCCATAAATTTGGTATACTCCGACAATGTCATATTAAAATTCAATATGATATCACAGAAATTAACATTCTGAATTGGTTTAAATATATTAAATGTTGTATATTTAGATGCATTTTACTGAGACTCGAAACTTGATTTAAGGTAATCTCTATTGAGCAATGTGCGATTTCGATAATCACATTGTTAATACACAGAATACCTGATGAATTGCATTTATATACAGCCTATCATACTAATCTTAGACGAGTGAAATCTCTTGATATCGTGGTATTACTGAAAATATACGACAATGGAGCTCCCGCGAATCTTTCTCAGAGGATTAAATCTGCATTTTGTTTAATTTGTTCAGAGGATACTTTAGCAGTTTCGGAATACGCAATCAATGAATAAATTTACGAAAAGGAAACTTTCTTAATGAATTCAACGATTTCTAAAATATGTACCGATGTACACAATTTTTGTGTACAAGAGAAATAAAACAAAAATATGTAATTACAATAAAAAGCATGAAAAATAACTGGTAATTATGTTTACTAAAATTAAGTTAGTAGAAAGTGGTAAAAAAATGAAAATAAACAAAAGAAGCAAAAATGTGAATAAAATAGTTTAAGATTGTTTTAAAATACTTTCTCATTATGGGAAAATTTGTGAAATATTTTTGGCTCATTTTTTAAACCTAAAGGCATAAAAGTGACAGGCCTGACTATTGAAATGATTTGGAATCGAAATGAGTTTCCCATTTTTACTTTCTTGTATCTTCAATAGAAGAAGCTATTGTAAACGAAATTTTTTTCGACTTCCGGTTTTCGACGGATTTAACATGTTTTAGGAGTCAGAAGAGTGTGTGTGGTGTGTCTGCGTGTGTCCGTATGTTGCCCCTACACCATCGAAAAGTGTATGAAGATATACATTGAATTAAACCATATTTTTCTGGAAGTGTTTGGCTATGGCTAGTTGGTCCTCCCTGAATTTGTCAAAAATCCGTCGGAAGGGGGCGCTGCAATCGTAATTTTTGTGCCATTTTCAATATTGTAATACCGAAAAGTGTATAAAGTTATGCATAGAATTGAACAATATTTTTTGTGTAAGTGTTTGGATATGGCTAGTTGGTCCTTCCTGAATTAGAAAAAAATCCACTAGAAGAGTTCACTGCAATAGCGATTTTTGTGCCATTTTCAATATGTTACCACAAAAAAGTGTATGAAGTTATGCATAGAGCTGAACTAATTTTTTTTGTAAATCTTTCGCTATGGCTAGTAGAACCTCTTTAAATTCGAAAAAAAATCCGTCAGAAGGAGGTGCTGTAACAGGAATTTTTGTGTCATTTTCCTTATTGTACTATCAAAAAGGGTATGATGTTATGCATGGATTTGAAGTAATTTTTTTGTGCAAGTGTTTGACTTTTGTCAGCAAACCCTCTCTGAATTGGAAAAAAACGCCGAAAGGGGTCGCTATAATCGCGATGTTTGTGCCATTTTCATTGAAAATATCAAAAAGTGTATGAAGTTATGCATAGAACTGAACTAAATTTCTTATGTATGATTATTTTGGGGCATGGCAAGCAGAACCTCCCTGAATTTGAAAAACATCTGCTAATCGTTCTATTTTCCATCGGCTCGAGCAGAAACGGGATTTCACGTCCTTCTAATTCGGCTATTTGTAAACAGAGCTGATGATAACAGAATAAGGGAAAACTTTTGATTGTAATAAATATCATGATCCACATTAACTCGTTTTTACACCGATTAACTGACTGAAGCAGAAATTTAAGATGAAAATTAAAGTTGGTATAGCATTGAATTAATAATATTAAAGTATTAACATGTGTAACTAATTTTTCAAATATCAAAATGTATGTGTGAAATAGAAGAAAGTTTTTGGATTGACACATCCAACAAGTTGTTTTTATAAATGATTATATATCGAGTTAAAAGCAATTTTATTCATGTGACAAATGTTTTTTTTTTTTCTCCTGCATCATGGCATCACATCAGGAAAATTTGTTCAAAAGCCAACTTTGACAGTATTTTCTGAAAGACCTTTTTTCCTCTTGAACCAAAGAGGAAAATGTCTTTCGATTATATAGTTTTGAATAAAAACACCTGCCAATTTCATGTGTTTCTGAAGAAAAGTGAATTAAAAATTGTGTCAGAAAGTGGTTTCTTTGAGTTTGAGAACACCTTGAAGGAAAAGAAAATTTATCAAAAGAAACATTCGTACTGATAAATTAAGAATAATGACCAGGCAATTCTAATTTTAGACATTATGTCGAATGCCTCCGGTAAAACTTGAAGAGTCATTCTTGAATTTCATGAATTTAAATAAAATGTTTGAAATCATATTTTAAAATTGAGATTAAGGGAATGATGGACATTCGAAAAATTTTCTTTTAATTTTGGGTAATAACCGATTGTAGTATTCGTACATCATAGATCTATAGATTTAGTATAGCTTCGTATGAGAATTCAATTAATTTGTTCTTAGAAGTTAAATAATATTTAAACAATAATATAGATCTTTCTTGTATAATAGGGTTAATATACGCCCTTATTTAATATACACTGTTAAAAAAGTGTCGATCTACTAAAAAAATTTTTGTTTCTCTCAGTAATCCTTGAAATTACTAAAAAAATTTTTGTAATCTTACTCAGTTACTAGAAAATCTGTAAGAATTACTAGAAGAAAGCTAGCAACGAATAGAATTAATAGTTTTATATTTTAATAGCTATTATTAAAACTCATTTGATGTGTCCGTGATAGCCTAGTGGTCATAGCACCGAACACCAGGCTGAAAGGTCCCGGGTTCGATGCTCGACACCACCAAAGATGCACCGAGTGTATGCAATGTAAGGACTCGTTTAATAAAGGTGTTATGAAAATTCTGTCGTAGCAGTTACCATGGGTAATGATCTCAGGACTTTCCCTCTGCTTATGAAGCATATCAAAATTGAACAGGTGGCAATGTTTGATGCTGCCATCTATTGACGCTTTGCCGAAAATCTTTCGCTGCAGAAGTCTGTCTTCTTACCCACTGCATGTAGTTCACAGGAAGCTCCTGCCCTTCGGGCACGCGTCAACAACAAAACTCATTTGATGGTTCTCGCTAAAAAGTTTTAAGCTTTTTATACGAAAAATTCAATATATAGTTTACAAAATGAATGTTTGTTTCACTTGCTAAAATTGCGTTTGGAATAGTTACTAAGAATCAATGAGTAATGGTTACTAAAAATAATTTTGGAGCTGTTACTAAAATTTGCTTGGTGGCTCATATTAAAAAGTTTTACGTTAGTTATACAAAAAATTCTTTTGTTCAGTTTACAAAAGAAAGGTTTGTTTCACTTGCAAAATAAAAGTTTGGAATGATTACTATTTGTACTGTGAGAAGTGGTTACTTAAAAATTCTGTGGAATACAAATTTACTAAAAAATTTTTAGTAACCTCATGAATTTTTTTTTACAATGTAGACAGGTCGTATTTCGATGGCTTTGTTCGTTTCGTGTTGCATCAATAACAATGGCGTGCCTTTTGTAAAAACTTTTAGGATTACATCGATTGAATACGGCATTAAAACATATTAATTTATCTCTTTGACCTTTCAAAAACGTCTTACAATAGCGGTTCCGAGCTCATGGGTCTTGATCCACTGGTGGGATGCACTGTAAAAAAAAATTCAAGAGGTTACTAAAAATTCTTTAGTAAATTTGTATTCCACAGTATTTTTTAGAACCCATTACAAACTTTTTTTTTGCAAGTGAAACAAGCATTTCTTTTGTAAACTGAACAAAATAATTTTTTGTATAACTAACTTAAAAATTTTTAGTATGAGCCACCAAGAAAATTTTAGTAATAGCTCCAAAAATTTTTTTAATAACCTTTACGTGCGCCCGAAGGACAGGAGCTGCATCCAAACTTCTGAAGCGATAGATTTTCGGCAAAACCGCAATAGATGGCAGCACCAAAAATGCTACCTCCTCTGACAGGATTTTCATAATCCCTTTATTAACGAGTACACACACTACATACATTCATGACGTATTTGACGGTGTCGAACCCGGGACCTCTTAGCCTGGAATCCGTTACTATAACCACTATGCTATCAAGGTCACACCAAGTGAGTTTCAGTAATAGCTATTAAAAATGTAAAACTATTAACTTTATCCATTGCTAACTTTTTTCTAGTAATTCTTACAGATTTTCTAGTAACCGACTAAGATTACTAAAACTTTTTTAGAAATTACAAGGATCACTAAAGTTTTTTTAGTAGATCGACCTTTTTTTTTTTTTACAGTGTGGACGGAATAATTGAAGTTTGTCACAAAAATGAATGTTTTATTTCAATTATAGGTATGTAAAAAAGCTCCGGAGGACAGCTCCGCTAAATTTTTTTATCGGCCCGCCCCATATGGCACATCCAATTTTTCGCTGGCCAGTGGAAAAAAATTTCTAATTCTGCCATTCCAGCCCGTTTGATAATTCGCTTACATTCCACCGGCCCGGGCCCGTACAAACCTAGAGGGTACGCAAATATCTTAATGAAGATTGAATAATATCATCACGAATGTTGACGGTTTTCTGTAATCGAAGTACATATCTTTCATTTGAATGCGGCAGTTCCCAGTTACCATGGCTTCATCTACCGGCTGACGGTTGTTTTGTGAACTGATAAATAAGATGAATCATATTTGAAAATCAGTTTTAAAAATCTCGCTGCCTCTAGGAAATTATAACTGCGCTATGGACAATAATCTTCCTTTTGTTCGAGATTACAATAATTCGACTGCTTGGGAATAACATTCCGAGCAGCAGTATTGAAAAGCAAAATGCTTTGAAAAGTTACGCTTATATTTTATGCTTATATCAAGTTTTACATATTTTCAGGAACAGTTATAGCTCAAACATGAATTCTTCTCTCTATTTTACGATAGTGTACGATAATGCAAATTTCATGTTGTTTTTCAAATGTAAACTGTTTATTTTAATTAATAAGTATATGCGAATTTTCTAACATGTATTTATAGAATAGTAATTAATACAAAATAAATATAAAATATTTTACGCATGTCTGTATTTAAGTGATGAAATGTGTAAACAAACTTTCTTGTCACAGTACTTTAAGCCATGCGATATCACATAAATATTATCCATAAGAAATTCGTAAGTATTGCTTTAATGTATGACATAGTTTTCCAAATTAAAAGAGTTTTTGTGAGTAATAATTAAATTCTTTTAAGATTTTTTTTTTCATTTTTTAATATTCCTGTGTAAAAATATTTTAGACGTAATTTCCCCCTTTTCCTGAATTTAACAAGCCATCATTTAATTAATTTTAAAGTTATTTTTCTCTTGTAATAGTCTAGTAAAAATATAGTTTTTAATACAAAGGAAATATTATTCTTTGTTCAGTTGTACAATTTGTCAAAAATTTAAACCAATGATCTTTACTAAATATGAAAAAAATTTCCACTGAAATAATAAAAAATTTAATACATTTTAATAACAAACTGAAAAAAAGAACTTCAAAAAATGAGTCACACTCTTGCGCACCGTAGCTTTTCAAGCATATCCCTGTAAAAAGTAATTAAACTGCTATGCAAAGTTTTTTTCCTTCGTCACAAAACTCTGTTTCAATCAAATTATAAAAATAAATAAATAATTTCGTACATCCCTGTATATGAATTATAGATTTATCATATGCATGATATGCTACAATTTTAACAGTTAGATAAAGCGTGGCGCAGTTAAAAAATTCCCCTTCTACAATTTTCGTCAATAAACGGAAATGTACTTCTGATGTTTTGTGCAGTCATATATTTGATACATAGAATTTTTGCACACTAAACAGTATGCACTTTTTTCATTTAAAAAAAAGTATTCCACAACTGATTTATTTTGCTTGTAACTGTATGTGAAAGATGAATGCTCATGATATTTAATGGTAAGCATCTTATAGAACACTTTGTAGATATATATCAATTTCAAGACGCTTGAAATAGAGTAAAATGAACAAAATACACTACAAACAATTTTTCTCTATATTCTCTGATGTAATGTAACTCTTTTTAGAGTCCCTGTAAATGATCGGTAAATGCTATTCATAATGTATTCCATAGAAATCATCTTGTAGTGCATTTCTTATATGTTTATATAAATTTCAATGTGTTTGCAATTATGAAAAATCATTAAAGACTACCACAAACAATTTTCCCTGTAGGCCATAGTGTAATGAAATTCTTTTGAATGTCCCTGTAAAGAAACTATGACTACCATACCCTACATTTTGCGATACCAAACATTCCATAGTGAATATCAGTAACATTTTGACTGCATAGCGATGCGACTATATTGACGACAAAAATAATTTTCACCAGCTAGAATCGGCAAATTAACCACTGTGCATCGACCATCATACACAAAGCAATGGGATACTTTCGATTGCATCAAAAACGACAATAAGGACTGAAACAAGCTACGAATCCTACAAACTTTGTTTTCAAAAGCGATTGTTCTGTAATAAAAGTCAGTAGCGTGTACAAATTACAAGGCAACCCGATATCACCAGCTAGAATCGGTAAATCACCCGCCGTGCATCGACCGTAATACATAATGCAATGGGATACTTTTGAATGTATCGAAAACGATAATAACGACTGAAACAAGATACGAATCCTACAGACTTTGTTTTCTTTAGCGATTGTTCTATAATAAAGGTCAATAGCATATTAAAATTACCAGACAATCCCATATCACCAGCTAGAATCGGTTAATCACCCGCCGTGCATCGACCGTAATACATAATGCAATGGGATACTGTTGAATGTACCGAAAACGACAATAACGACTAAAACAAGATACGAATCCTACAGACTTTGTTTTCTTTAGCGATTGTTCTATAATAAAGGTCAATAGCATATTAAAATTACCAGACAATCCCATATCACCAGCTAGAATCGGTTAATCACCCACCGTGCATCGACCGTAATACATAATGCAATGGAATACTTTTGAATGTACCAAAACCGACAATAACGAGTGAAACGACCTACGAATCATACAGACTTCGTTTTCAGTAGCAATTGTGCTATAGCAAAAGTCAATAACATATAAAAATTACAAGTCAATTCAGATATATTTACCAGAATTACACTGGTGTCCAAAAGTTAAGCATAATTGGTAATTAAGTAATTATTTTTAAGTAATGAAAGAAATATGAATCGGAATGTGCTGAAACTCCAGGTGTGTAAACAAAATAGTACACGTCACATATTTTCGCGAAGAGTTTTCCCCGAAATTGAACAGGGGACAGTCAACAAATTGAAAAAGAACGAAGATCTTTTGGATAACCCTGTCAAAACTAATGTAGCAAAAGCGTTCAAACTGCACATTATAATTAATTGGCTTATTTTAATGTACTGTGTTAATTTTTACAAGGATAGCATGTATACTCGTAGAGAAATTAAGGTTTTTATAAAAACAGTTTTAAGTTTTTTGCTTATAATTTGCAGAGTTCTTAATACAAAATAATGTTCTTTTTTGAAAAAATGACAAACATCATTGTACACAATACCCTGTCATCAGAATTAAAAAATAATAAAAATTGTATGACAAATGAGCAGGTTTACTAAATAATTTTTTACTGCGCTTGCGTGAACGCTATTAAAATTTCATTTGCATATTATGTTAGTTAAATGTATAGAGCAACTTTTGTGAAAGCCTCAAAAACATAGCTTAAAAATTCTGAAAATTATCGTTGATAGAATGAGATCAAAATCCTTTATTCCCTAAATGAAGCAAAAAGATGAGGGGCTGTATCCATATTCCATTGTTTAGTGCCTGAAAAGAAAATTATTCCAATCTCAGAAGGTTTTCTTGTTTCTAATAAATTTATTCAAAATGTGATGAAATATTTACAAATATGTACAATACCAGACATTCTGGTATTTCCACTAATATTCAATTAATATAACATTCCAAAGATCCATTAAAATCAACAACTCTAAATAAACTAAACTAAAAAACATTCCAAAACACTAGTCGTCAAGACAACGAAACTAGTTGCCACTTAGCATCATATAAATACATTATAAATACATCGCTCGCTCGCAGACGAGAAACAAACGTCACTTTCATCGGAGGAGATTTCGCAACATCCTCCCCCCCCGATGAATACATTCATCAAATTTAAATGCAAACAATAATGAACAATAATAATGTAAATATATATAACAAATACAATTATTTTACTTACTTAGAGAAATCATAATATATTAATTAAAGTTCTAACTTATAAATCAGTTGTATGGGTCGTTTTATAAACCCTGATGCTGTCTTCAACATTACACTTCTGACCTTTTCATCTCGTCCCTTGAAAAGTTCGGTGATTTTAGCTAATTTCCACAAATGTCTCGGAACCTTGTCGTCACCTACTAAAACTACATCATTTACATTAAATTCACAATTTTCAATTATCGGATGTACATTATGTATACCTTTTAGTTGGAGCAGATAGTCTCCCTTCCAACGTTTCCACAATTGGTTCAACAATTTTTCTCTATACAAATATCTTTTCAATAAAAATCTTTTTGAGCTGGAGAAGATCTGCTCATTGTTACGACCAGCCTGGTGGTGAGATAAAGATGTTATCCTTTCCCCGATTAAAAAATGTGATGGGGTGAGAGGTGATGGTTCTGAAGCATCGTTATATACATACGTAATGGGCCGAGAATTCAAAATTGCCTCAATTTCGGTCAGAATAGTTTGTAATTCTTCAAATGATAATAAAGCCCTCCCTAATATTTTCCTTAATATAATTTTAGTCATCTTAACCATCCTCTCCCAATAACCACCCCACCAAGCTGCTCTTTTAACAATATATATAAATTTTATGCCTTTTTTTCCAAAGTAATTTTGAACATTTGGATCTGCAACGTTCGCGTAGAGTGTTTTTAGTTCATTTTCAGCTGCCTTGAATGTTTTGGCATTATCGCAGTTAACAGTTCTGCATACCCCTCTTCGAGAGACAAATCTTCTGAACGCCATCAAGAATTGTTCAGTGTGAAGACTACTAACGATTTCCAAATGGATGGTGCGAGTAACAGCACATGTGAAAAATACAATGTACACTTTATCTTTGCCTTTAACATATAAAGGTCCTGTGAAGTCAATACCAGTAATTTCAAACGGTTTAGATTCATGTGACTCTATTAAGTGGTGATGGAGCTGTCACTTGACTGCCAGGTTTAGCTTTAAATTTTTTACAAATTAGGCACTTATTTAGACAAGATTTCACCGTTTGGCGACCTCTAAGTATCCAATAATTTTCACGTATCTGAGTCAGTGTGTCTGAAACTCCAGAGTGCAACAGATTTTCATGTTCTCTTATAATTAAAAGTTCGGTAAATCTTCCTTTGCCGGGTAATAACTTAGGATGTTTTTCGTAAAATTGAAAATTTGATTGCGGCAGTCTACCACCCAGACAGATTATTCCACTTTCAGTCAAAAAATGATTTAAAGAATGCAGTCTTGAGTCGGTTGTGATGGATTTCCCTGCCTTAAGAAGACTATATTCATGTTTAAACTCGGTCTGTTGAATATATCGTACCCAATATTCTTCAGCATTAAACAGTTCCGTTGTTGTTAATACTCCTGTGAAATTTTCATTTTTCCTTTTGCAATTATGGACAAATCGAAAAATGTATGCTGTAATTCTTAAAATCTTATTTAAGTTACTATATCTGTTCAGATTCAATAACGGTTCAGTCAATTCTACGAACGCCTGCAGCACAAGGTAACCTTTTCTCTTTTCCTTTTCAAAATCTGGAATGTCTTTGTCAATGTAGTTGCCATCAAAACTATTCATATCAATTTCATGAAGCCAAGAAGGACCCTTCTACCAAATCTCGTCATTAATTAAAGACCGAGCACTTACACCACGAGTCAGTTTATCCGCTGGATTTGACTTTCCATCACAAAAATTCCAATTCAAAGGATTTGTCTTTTCTTGAATTTCTATAATTCGGTTGCATATGAATTGTTTGTAGTCATCGGCTTTACCCTTGATCCAGTACAAACATATTTCTGAATCAGTCCAAAAAAAGATGTTATTTTCAGGTACTGTTGGAAAGGTAGATCGTAGATATGATGAAAGTCTTGCCGAAATCAAAGTTCCCAATAATTCGAGTCTAGGCAACGTTATTTTCTTGAGCGGTGCGATTCGAGATTTAGAAATGATAAAACTAGTCAGTGTTTTCCCTTGACAATGGCATTTAAAATATGCAACAGAACCGTAGGCTTTAGGACTTGCGTCCGAAAATATGTGGATTTCGGTTTTTTCTATTTCTAATTCATCGAAATATGGCCTAGGTATTTCAAGTGGTTTCAAATCCGGTATTTCATGTAGGTATTCCTTGAATTGTACTTCCAAATCTAATGAAATATTTTCGTCCCATTTAATACTCTTTTGCCACAACGTTTGCATTAATTGTTTAATTCGTATTGTGAAAGGATTTATTAGACCTATAGGGTCGAATAGCATACCACATACGCTCAATACATGGCGTTTTGTTGCTGGCGTATTCGTTATTTTCAATAATGGAGTCAATTCAATTTTAAGAGTGTCAGAATTATTATTCCAAATTAAACCCAAAATCTTTAAGGACACATTAGAATCAACAGGATCTTCACGACATTCTAGGTTATTATTTTTCCATTGTTCAGTTAAATTTGGCGAATTAGAAGTCCACCGCCTTAAATTCATGTTGGCTGCTTTTAAAATAGATACGGCATCTTTAGTTACCGTAATGGCTTCTTCTACAGTGTCCGTTCCATTAATTAGGTCGTCGACATATAGTTCTTTCAGAATATTATATGCCTTTGGATTCGAAATTTCATATTTCTTCAAATGCAGTCTAATGGTACCGCTCAAAAGGAATGGACTACATTTAACACCGAAGGCTGCTCTGGCGAATCTTAGAATTCTGACATCACGGCCACAGAAATCTAGATCTGCCCCACCCTTATACCATAAAAACTGTAAAAATTTCCTATCTTCCTCTACAATACCGACCTCAAGAAAGGCTCTTTGTATGTCCGCGCAAAAAGCAATTCGATGATAGCGAAATTTTAAAATAATTTTAAGTAAATCTGGATTAAGATTGGGACCACTATCTAAACAATCGTTAAGAGATTGTTCATGTTTATCCTTGGAAGACGCATCGTATACAATCCTAACTTTAGTACTTTCTTTAGATTCGCGCACTACTGCATGGTGAGGCATAAAATATCCCTTATCTTTATCAAGTTCGGATTGACATTCAACTTGTTCAATTATACCCTCTTTTAGCTGTTCCTCAATAATATCCTTATATTTAATGTACAAATCAGGATCGCGACGAAATTTATTGCATAGGCTCATCAAACGCCGTTCTGCAATCTCATAATTACTTTTAAGCTCCTTAAAATTTTCCTTCCACAACAGCCTAGTTTCATATCTGTTATTTTTATATAAGATATTTTGTTAAAATTTATTGATAATGTCTAAATCTGATCGCGACATTTCCTTATCTGGTTTTATTCCTATTGCCTCCAATTCCCATAAATTTTTAACTCTCTCATATTCTAACTCTTCCCTCATAACAATCGCATGATTTACCAAAATATCTCTAGATTCAGAATTTCCTTCCCTACCTTGAACTACAAATCCGAACAAACTCTCTGTTGCAACTAAACATCTACTTAATCTAACAATTTTATCACACAAAACTTCCCATATATAGTCTGAACCGATCAAAATGTGTATATCTTTATTAGTTGCATTATCAGATAATTTAATTCCTTGACGTAGTGCAAGATTCTTAACCCATTGAGAAGGAATTTCTATTTTTCCATGCGTAATCTTATCAATCACCACGGCTTGTATTTTGATGCATTTATGGGGATCTGTTGTATTTTCCAATTCAATTTCCACTATATCATAACACTGAACTGATTTAGTTTGTTTATCCGCAAAGGAATGAATTCGAAATGTTTCTCTTTTTATGATCTTTAAACCTAACGAATCCACAATCCGTTTTTCAACAAAAGTCCGATTCGATCCTCCATCTAACAAAACACGAACAATTTTAGATTTTTTGTTTCTTTTTGCTATTGCATTGAGTGTCTGCAACAAAACAGGAGAACATTCTTTTCTTTCCCTTTTATTTTTTAAACATCTGGTGGAAGCTAATGACGTCACAATATCTGGCGTCGAGTCAGAATTTTGATCATCCGAATTAGTTTTAACGGAGGACAGCGATTTGTCGCAAATTAATTCATTGTGAAGAAATTTACAAATTTTGCATAACTGATTCTTTTTAAAACAAAATTTAGCGATGTGTTTTCGTTTAAGGCAAATAAAACAACGACCATTACTTTTAAGAGAATTTTTTCTTTCATTTATTGTCAGAGGACAGTTCATACTTGCGTGATTCTTATCAAGACAAAAAATGCAAGTTTCATTCGTAGCAGTTGTTAAGACAGCGGCTGAAGAAAGCCTTGTGTTATCATTTCTTTTCTGATTCAAATAATATTTATTTTTACTGTTTTGAATTAGTTCCTTATTACGGAATGCTGATTCATTTGCATTCCCACCCTTAGAATTAGCTAACAATAACGATGTTTCCCGACATTCTACCTCTTTCCTCAAAAATGCCATTAAATTCTTAATATCAAATAATTCACTCGTTTCCCGATTCCTATTATAACTCAAATTTAAATCTTCGGGAATTTTCTGTAAAATTACCGGACATAACAAGTTACTGTATGTTTCAGTTGCAACATCAAGCGATTGCAGTGATCGGATCTGTACTTCAATCGCGTCATACATTTTTCTTAACCCTACTACATTTGAAGAATTCCTTACAGGTTCCGTAAGCAAAAGCTTGTTCATATGGGAACTAATTATTAAATCCGATCTCCCAAATCTACTTTTCAATAATTGAATTGATGAATCATAATTCTCATTCGTTAGCGAAAACCCAGAAACAGCACGTAATGCTAATCCACCTAAATACGTCTTTAAATAAGTGAATTTCTCGATTTTACTCAATGAGTCGTTGTTATGAACAGCAACCTCATATGAGTTCCAAAAATCTAGCCACTGACTACAGTCCCCATAAAACTTAACTATATTCAATTTTGGCAATTTAAGTGTTCTGGTTTCGTTATGCAAGATCGCGTGTGAAAGATCATTGTTACATATCGCTGGCTTATTCTTAGATATAGTATCATTAGATTTAATGTCGTTTTCTTTTGTAAAACGCGTCATTCTACCTCGATATTTAACAATTTTTTCTATATATTCTTCACAACACGAAACTTCATTTTCAACCTCTTTAATATCCGTGAGCTCAAAAATTTCTTTATCTAGCTCTTTTAGTTCCGAAAATTTTTCATTTATTTGTTCCTGACAATCTTTAATTTCTTCTATTTTCAAAGAAATTTCCATATCATTATTCTTCAAAATAGATTCAATTTTAGAAATTAGTTTCGTTGTACTCCCTCGAACAGAAGTACGTTTCTTTTTTATTTTTTCCAGATCCATACTCAAAACGATATAATAAAATATTTCCTAGTATAATATCATTAAATATTTCCAAACGAAACTAAATTTCAATAATCATCTATTCTTAATCCGAGATTAAAATAATTAATTTATCAATTTCGGAACTAAAACAATAAATTTCATAACGAAACCAAAACATTCTATTTATTTATTTTCAAACAATATTCCATGCAAATTTATAAATTAATAATCAAATTGGTCTTACCTCAATCTCTCGTGGCCGCGAATTTCAAACCCGTCAGATTCGCCAGATAAATTCTTTAAAAGCTGTATCTGCTCTCATTATTTCCAGAGAAATTTTTTTTTTCATATTCCTTAATGCGTGAAATGGCGTTTCATAAACAGCTATATTCTAGCATAAACGATCAGGTCTTGGGGCACCATGAAAAGAAAAATTATTCCAATCTCAGAAGGTTTTCTTGTTTCTAATAAATTTATTCAAAATGTGATGAAATATTTACAAATATGTACAATACCAGACATTCTGGTATTTCCACTAATATTCAATTAATATAACATTCCAAAGATCCATTAAAATCAACAACTCTAAATAAACTAAACTAAAAAACATTCCAAAACACTAGTCGTCAAGACAACGAAACTAGTTGCCACTTAGCATCATATAAATACATTATAAATACATCGCTCGCTCGCAGACGAGAAACAAACGTCACTTTCATCGGAGGAGATTTCGCAACAGTGCCTACACAATATTGCATGTACAACTATATTTAGGTAAAACCCCTGATTTTTTGCTTCCTTTAGAAATAACGGATTTTGAGTTGATTCTATAGGCGACCATTTTCAGAATTTTCAAACTATGTTTTTGAAACTTTTATAGAAGTTGCTCTATACATTTAGCTAACACAATATGCAAATGACATTTTGATATCGTTGACGCATGCGCAATGAAAAATTATTTACTAAACATACTCATTTTTCATACAATTTTTATTATTTTTAAATTCTGATGACAGGGTATTGTGTACAATGATGTTTGTCATATTTTCAGAAAAGAAAATTATTTTATAATAAGAACTCTGCAAATTATAAGCAAAAAACTTGGAAAAATTTAGGACTGTTTTTATAAAAACCTTAATTTCTCTACGAGTGTACATGCTATCCTTATAAAAATAAACACAGTACATTACAATAAGCCAATTAATCATAATGTGGAGTTTGAACACTTTTGCTATATTAGTTTTGACAGGGTTATCCAAAAGATCTTCGTTCTTTTTCAATTTGTTGACGGTCCCCTGTTTGATTTCGGGGAAAACTCTTCGTGAAAATATATGACGCGTACTATTTTGTTTACACACCTGGAGTTTCACCACATTTCGATTTATATTTCTTTCATTACTTAAAAATAATTACTTAATTACCAATTATGCTTAACATTTGGACACCAGTGTATATCACGGACAGATGGACAAACAAACCGAAACTATAAACACTTTCAACTATGCTGGAAAGTGTTAAAAAAATCAAGTGTCAATTCAAGACTTTTAAATTCCATCTAATATTATCATGTAAAACATTTGTAATAATCTTTAAATGTAAATTTCAAAAAAATTATAAGCTGAGCGACCAACCCTCATAAAAGATTTTTCCCCATCGAGTTTCGACCCATCAACCGTAATACATAATGTAATGGAATACATTTGATTGCATTGAAACGACAATAAAGACTCAAATCCTACAGACTTAATTTTCAATAGTGATTGCGCTATAGTAAAAGTCAATAACATATAAAAATTACAATGCAATCCGGGTATATTTACTAGAAACCGGAGTCATAAACACTATTCAACTATGTTGAAAAGTGTTAAAAAGTCAAGCATCAATGCAAGGCTTTTAAATTCCACCTAATATATTATCAGGTAAAATATATGTAATAATCTTTAAATGTAAATAAAAAAAATAATAAGCTGTTATGTACTTCTTGCGAAAATTATAAATACTTAAGTTATGAAATGTTTAATTATTCATTTTTGTATCTTAAAATATGCGTGAAAGTTAGTAAGATCTTTAGGGAATTTATGTTCTGATTCGAAGAGTAAATTGTAAATATCTAAATTATCTTCTATGCATATATAATGAAATTTTTATTTTGTGGACAATATTTACTTCATCCTCAAACTAATTCCTTTGAGATGTAATATGTTTGTAAATGTTTATATATTACTATGTTTTTTTTTTTAATCACAGAATTAGAATTCTAATGTTTACTTGTTTATTTCATTTTATCGCTTAAAAATATTTTGTCTGTAAATTTAATTATCAGTGCGTTTCAACGTTATCAAATATTTAAATGTTAAAAGAGTAACTAGCACAATTGTTCCTTATTTGATTAAAAAGAGTGCTTATTAATATTTTACACATAAGATTTTTAACAAGTCTAGATTTAATTAAATTTAAATGAAACTTAAAAATTAAGCTAGGTGTATGTTTTTCAAATGGTATAAGTGATTTTCACTTTCTTCTGTCTTTAAAAGAAGAAAGTATTGAATTCGTAAAAAAATTCAACTTTCAGTTTTTGATGGATTTATACGTTTTAGAAGATCCTGAACACGATTTGATGGTTCTTAGAAAATGCCTGTCTATGAGTATGTATGTCACTCTGCGAGTCTGTATATAACAAATATTTTGTGAGCGCTCTATGTTACGAACTAATGCACAGAATTTCACAAGCCTTTAGATTTGTTAGACCTTGATATTAACTGTAACTGAAAAATTTTTGGTTATGTAACTCAACAGACGGCGCTGCTATACTGCATTATTCAGAATTTGTACAATAGTTCTATCTCAAGAACTAATCCATGGAATTTTACCAAACTTTATATTCTGTTAATCCTCGATATAAATTAATGCTGATTACTTTTTGGTGCAAATCGATCAACAGGTGGCGCCGTTAAGCTGCATTTTTTGCGATTTCCGCAATAGCTTTATCTCAAGAATTAATGCACGGATTTTCATCATACTTCAGATTCAGTTGGTCTTTGATAGGACTCGGCGTTATTTACATTTTGGTGTAAATCGGCCAACAAGTAGTGTTGATATGCTGCATTTTTCATAACTTCGGCTATATCTCTATCTGAAGAACTAATGCACGAGATGTCACTGAAGTTTGGATTCAGTTAGACCTTAAGTTTTTGCTAATCAGGTTTTAGTTTTAATTAGCCAATAGGTGGTGCTGTTGTGTTGCATTTTATAGGATTTACATGACTTTAGAGAAAGTGATATTTCAAAAACTAATGCACGGAATTTTATAACTTTGGAATCCTTATGATGTGTATAGATTGCCCTTTAATTCTGGCACTGAGATAGCAAATTTTGAAGTATTAACATGTATCAGATTTAAGAAAGTTTTGGGATTGACATTCGACTAGTTTTGGTATAAAATTAATAACAAACAATTTTATGGAACCACAAAACGATAAAACCATATTATAAGTAAAAAATACAATTACACTCTACGGCAAAAAAATTCTTTTTAAAAATAAAGAGTTTCTAGATTTAGAAATAGTTCGGATTTTTTTATAATTTTCTTAAATATATATATGTGTTTAAAGTTTTTATATTACTACAATGTTGTTTCAAGTATTTCAATTAATTCTATTTCATATAAATGAGCTCAAAATCACTCAATAGAATGGGGCACATACTACGTCCTACTGGCCTAATCACTTGCCGTACACTTTACGATACATGCGTTATAAGTAATGTTGTAAGATGTCCCGCATGAATCGGGCTCCAAATGCTCTGGACACCAGTATTTTAAAATAATTTTCTTCCCCTTTTCTAAAGACAGTAATTTCTGCGATTAAAGATGACGTAATGAGTTGTAAGAAATTAGTTGTGTCCGACCATTTGGATCCCAAATTTACGCGGTACACTTAGCAAAACTAGTTGGAGAGATAAGGTTGCCCTTTTTAGCGGCGTTGAATCATTTAAGGTAGATTACACACTAAACAGAAAAGCGACAAAAAAATCGTGAGTCAAGCTGTTATTAAGGAAAAAGCCGGTTTGAACACTAGAATTTGTCTCCTGTCTTACGCTTTTGTCGCCTTGTCTGTTCAGTCTGTTCAGTGTTTTTTTTTTTTTTTTTTTTGGAAGCGTGTTATAGGAAAATTCTCGTAAATTCTTAATTCGTTATAAAGTTCATACTGTTACGCCCAGTATGTTACATCCTAATATGTTATATCTTGAGTGTTATGTGGAAAGAGCCTGTAGATGGCGCCTGTAGTGAATCTGTTTTAATTCTGTATGTACCTGTACATATGCGCTCTGGACAGCGATGATGGAACATGTAAATAAAATGCGCTAGCGAAATGATTAGAGTTTGTTGTCATTATGGTGTTAATGTGTGGAATTAATTAATTATCTCCCCCTTTCTTATGATGTGTTGTGCGAGTATTAACATGGTGTCATGAGTTGTGGGTAGAGTCACACGTTTTGATTTGTTTGTGTATAGAACGGCGCAAAATATTTGCGCGCTTTCTTTGTTGCGAAGAAAAGGGGTGAGTAATATGTAGTTTGGTTTTTCGGAGATTTAGTTTAGTTGTATAAAATTGTGGTTTTGTGGTTTTCTTATGTTAATTAATTAGTGTTGTGTATTGAGTTGTATATTTTATTCGTAACTAGTGATTTTGTATTTTATTCGTAACTAGTGATTTTGTGTCAGTTGTAGGAACTATTTTAAGAAAATTATTTTAGTTATTTCTTTTAGATTTGCAGTGTTGTTTCAATAATTTTGTGATTTCTTGTGTTATTAGTGTAAATATATTCATATATTTAATCATGTCAGTGATAGATAAGTTGAAAAAAGACGAGTTAAAACTCGTCGCTGAAGAGTTAGGGTTAATAATTCCTGAAGGAGCTAAAGTTATTGAATTAAAAGAGTTAATTGAAAAAAGTGACTCTTTTTTAAATAACTTGGATTTAGTTAAAAGTGTTGTTGAATATGTGGTTGAAGAAATTAAAATTAAAAAAGAATCGGAAAAATCAAAATTAGAATTAGAAAAAATAAAGCTTGCTCAGTTAGAAAAAGAAATAGAGCTAGCTAATGTTCGTAAAGAATCTTCACAATACTCTGAGTTTGAAAAAATAAAATTAGCACAGCTAGAAAAGGAGTTAGAAATCGCTAATATTCGGAAGGAATCGCTTCAAAATAATTCATTTTCATCGGTAAAAAGGGAAATGGAGTCAATAAATAATGTAGAAAGTTTTATTAAGAGCATTAAAACTTTAACGATACCTGTGCCATCTAGGGTAGAGTCATTTAGCCTTTTCTTTCAGTCCTTAGAAAAAGCATTCAGAACAAAAAATGTACCTGAGGAATTTAAAGCTGGAATACTTTTGAATATGTTAGGTGAAAAAGCAAATAATATAATGATTTATTTGTCAGAGGAAGATTTGTGTAATTATGATAAATTAAAAAATGTAGTGTTAAAGGAGTTTCAACCAACTCCGCAGGAGTGTTTGAATAATTTCCGTAAGGCGCAAAAATTACCTTCAGAAAGTTATGTCCAATATGCGTCAAGATTAAGTGCAGCATTCGAATATTACTGTCAGTTACGTGAAGTGAATGATTTTAAATCTTTGTGTGAGCTAATTGTTTCGGATAAGATTTTTGGTTCATTAGATAGTGATTTAATGTCTCACATTGGAGCAAAACAGGGAGAATCATATTTTAAACCGCAACAATTAGGTCGTGAATGTGATATTTTTCTTTCTACGAAAAATAAAATAAAAACTGACAATAATGTGTTTAGGAAACAAAACGGAAATGAAAATAAAAGATTTTTTGGAAATAAATCGCCAAATCCAACGTTTCAAAAGAAAGTTTCGAATGTGTTCTTTTCTGAAATAAAAACTTGCGTTTTATGCAAAAATGAAAATCATGAACTGTATTTTTGTCCGAAATTTAAAAGTCTTACAATTCCGGAAAGAGTAGATGTTGTTAAAATAAATAGACTATGCTTTAAATGTTTGCATCCCAATTGTAGTGTAAAAGTTTGTAAGAGCAAAAATTGTTTTTGTAAGAAACCGCATAATAAGTTAATCCACTATCCAAAAGAAAATATAAATATTCAGTCGAGTAAAGAAAAATCGCCCAGCTTCACATCTGTTTCCAATAATGTAGATCAGAGAGGGGAAAGTAACGATGCGCTTTCTCCTTCCATCCCTCCTAGTCAGTCAGATAGGTCTGTGGTCGCTAGTAGTTTGGCAAAAAAATAAAACAAAAAATGTTTTATTGAGTACAGCTTTGATTTTGATTAAAGATAAAAATTCTCAGTGGTATGAAGCGAGATGCCTGTTAGATGTCGGAAGTCAAACTTGCTTAATAAGCAGAGACTGTGTGAATCGTTTGCAATTGAAACCAGATAAAACGAATACGGTAATATCGTGTTTAAATGATTCATCTTTAACTGTTAATGGGTGTGTAAATACTACGATTTCTAACCGAGATAAGAGTTTTCAAAGAGATATAAATATGCTGGTAGTGAACAAAATAACAGATCTTATTCCACATAAAGTATTTCAAATACAGGTGGATGTTTCTGAGTCAGTCGCTTTAGCTGATCATACATTTAATATCCCTGGAAAAGTGGACGTATTATTAGGGGCCGAAATATTTTATGAGTTGTTGAGACCAGGGCAAATATATTTAAAAAATCCGCGACTTCTATTACAGAATACTTGTTTTGGCTACGTGGCTAGTGGAAGTATCGAACAGATAAATGATGGTAATATACATTGTGGGTTAATACGGGATTCAGATTTAAATGAAACAATGAAAAATTTATGGGAACTCGAGACTTTAGGTATTAAAGAAAATGAAGAATTAAATTCAGCGGATAAAGAATTGATAGATCAATTTGAAAGAAATCTAAAATTTGTGAATGGGAGGTACGAAACTGATTTATTATGGAAAATTAGTTGTGATGAATTAGAAAGTAATTATTTTTTGGCAAAAAAAAGATTTGATGAGTTAAATAAGGGTTTTTCTAAAAACAATTGGATTGTTAATGAATATCGAGAAATAATGAACGATCAATTGAAAAACGAGATTATTGAGAAATGTCAGAGGGATCAGCTAGAATATTTTATGCCTCATAGAGCAGTTGTTAGAGAAGATAAAGAAACAACTAAGGTTCGGATAGTATTTAACTGTAGTTCAAAATCTAAAAATAATTTGTCTTTGAATGATTGTCTAGAAACTGGTCCTAATTTAAATCCTAATATTCTTGATGTTATTCTAAATTTTCGGAAACATAAAATAGCGTTTAATGCTGACATAGAGAAAGCTTTTTTAATGATAGGAATTTCAGAGAGAGATAGGAAATTTTTAAAATTTCTTTGGTATTCGGATGATCCTAATAAAGATTACGAAATCATGAGAATGAAAAGATTACCATTTGGCTGTAAAGTGTCTCCTTTTATTTTGAGTGCTACTATAAAACATCACATTAAAAATTTTGAAAATAGCAATCCTAAGTCATTTGAAATGTTAAATTCAGCTCTATATGTAGATGATTTATTTTTTTTGGAGGAAGTACTGTGAGTGAGTCGTTCGAATTATCTTCGGACGCTGTAAATATTTTAAAGAGTGGAGGATTTAATTTGAGAAAACTGAGGTCTAATAGTAGAGAGTTGGAAAAACTCTGGATAGAAAATGGCTTTAAGGATATAGAGAAAGAAAGTGTTCAGCAGTTGAAGATTTTAGGTTTAAATTGGTGTCCAGAGAAAGATGAATTATCATTGGAAGTTAAGGGTTTAATAGAATCTAGGGAAACGTTGCAAAACAGTAAAAGGTGTGTTTTGAAAACAGCAGCACGTATTTTTGATCCTATAGGCCTGATTTCGCCATTTGTTGTTCGTATTAAGTTATTGTTACAGGAAATTTGGGAAACAGGTTGTGATTGGGATGAAGAGTTGCCCGATGATTTGCGGGAAAAATGGTTTAAGTGGTGCAACGAAATTGAGAAAATATATTATATAACTATTCCCAGATTTTGTTTAGTTGATTGTAAAGATGAACAAGTGGAGGCACATGTTTTTTGTGATGCTTCATTAAATGCGTATGGAGCAGATCTTTATTTTAGATATTGTGATAATAGTGGAAATTATAAAGTGTCATTTATTTTGTCAAAAAATAGAGTAGCACTGTTAAAGAAATTAACTTTGCCGCGTTTAGAGTTGATGGGTCTTGTAATAGGTGCTAGAGTTGGAAATTATGTGAAGAATATTTTTAAGGATAGAATTCAAAGAGTAATATATTGGAGTGACTCCACCATTGCATTATATTGGGTTAAAGGATGTGCGAAAAGGTGGAAACAGTTTGTAGGTAATAGGGTTCTAGAAATCCAAGAGAAAACCAACCCTAGTGATTGGTACTACTGTCCTACGGAAGACAACCCGGCCGATATACTAACAAGAGGAATTGCTGCTGAAAGTTTAGTTAACAACGAGAAATGGTGGCAAGGTCCAGCTTGGCTTCGAAGTAATAATGAGAGCTGGCCCGAACAAATATTGAGACCGTCTACGGAAATCAATAGTGTAGATGTATTGAAAGAACAGAAGGTCAAGCTTGCTGAAAATTTGGTCGGTAAATTAGAGTTAGTTGAACAATTGTGGAGTAAATTTTCATCGTGGACTAAATTGCAAAGAGTGCTTGCGTGGTGCTTGCGATTCATCGATAATGCAAAGAGAAATAAAATTGCAGCTCCGTTTTTGCAAACAGAGGAATTGAAAAGGTCGCATGATATTATAATTAAGTTAGTCCAGAGAGCGAATTTTGCAAACGAAATAGCCAACCTGGAGAAGGGAAAAATTCTAAAAACCAGCAATTTAAATTCCTTAAATCCTTTTTTGGACAATCGTGGGTTTTTAAGAGTTGGTGGACGGCTAAGAAATGCCAACATACCAGAGACTGCAAAATATCCTTTAGTTTTGCCTAAAAATCACCCAATTACGACCTTGTTAATTAAATTTTATCATTTAAAATACTTACATGGAGGAGTACAGCTAATAAATTCTGCCGTGAAGCAAACCTATTGGATTGTGGGTGCGAAGTCTCTTATCCGTAAAGCAATAAAAAATTGTGTTATCTGTGCACGATTTCGCAGGAAATTCTCGAAACAAATCATGGCTGATTTACCAACATCAAGAGTGAGCCAAGGAAGAGCGTTCATTTGTTGTGGCACCGACTTTTGTGGACCTTTTCTAATAAGTCTTCGACGTGGTTAGGGGAGTAAAGCCAGTCAAAATGTACGTCTGTATCTTCGTATGTTTCTCTACCAAAGCAGTTCATTTGGAACTTGTTAGTGATCTGAGTGCCAGTGCCTGTATAGCTGCGTTGAAAAGATTCATTGCACGTCGAGGTAAGCCAATAGAGATCTTCAGTGACTGTGGTGCTAATTATATAGGAGCAAAGAATTATTTGAAAGTCGCTGCATCAGAAGCAATCGGCAACTACTTGCACAATGAGAGTATAAAATGGACTACGAATGTTCCATCTGCTCCCCATTTTGGAGGTCTTTGGGAGGCAGCGGTTAAATCAATGAAGTACCATATGAGACGAATTATTGGGTCGCAGATCTTGTCTCAAGAGGAATTTGCAACAGTTTTGGCGGAAATTGAAGCAGTTCTGAATTCTCGCCCATTAGTCGCTATTTCGGAGGACCCAAATGATCTTTCAGTCCTCACTCCAGGTCACTTTCTCATTGGGTCAGATTTAAAGAGTGTTCCCGAACCAGACATTACAAATATGGAAATTTCAATTCGAGATCGATGGAAATTGATTACGAATATTTCCCAGTCATTCTGGAAAGCATGGTCTAAGGACTATCTTACACAGTTGCAAGTGCGCAACAAGTGGAAATTTCCGACAGCAGATTTATGTGTAAACGACTTAGTGCTCATCAAAGATGATAATTTGCCACCGTTGAAATGGAAAATGGCAAGAATAATTGACATTTTCAAAAGTTCTGACAGCAGAGTAAAATCAGTGAATTTAAAAACTGCCATAGGTGAACTTAAAAGACCAATCCACAAATTAGTCAAACTGCCAACAAATGAAAATTAACTTTTCTTTGTGAAATTATTTAAATTTCTAGATATAAATGTGAATTTATTGTGTAATATTATTGTTATATATTTTTATGTTTACATTGTGTATTGTATTAATGTGTCAATTTGTTATATATTTATTTTATTTATGATGATGACGTGGTCATGGGGCCCCAGTATGTTACGCCCAGTATGTTACATCCTAATATGTTATATCTTGAGTGTTATGTGGAAAGAGCCTGTAGATGGCGCCTGTAGTGAATCTGTTTTAATTCTGTATGTACCTGTACATATGCGCTCTGGACAGCGATGATGGAACATGTAAATAAAATGCGCTAGCGAAATGATTAGAGTTTGTTGTCATTATGGTGTTAATGTGTGGAATTAATTAATTATCTCCCCCTTTCTTATGATGTGTTGTGCGAGTATTAACACATACCACATTATGCAAGAAGAACGGTACGGTAGAGGCATTTTTTACTCATAGTTAATCTTATTATAGTTATGTTACCGTACATTTGGATATCTAGAGCCGCAGTTGGAATTTTTTCCTGTTTCGCCTAGCATTTTTGTATAGAGAGAAGTTAGAATTGATGAGCTGATTTTCACATGATCATGATTACGAAGTTGTTTGCTTTAATTTTTTTACAGTCAATTTTGGAATAATAATCTAATAATTTCTATAGTTTTGGCCTGACTGATTGTAGTAGTCACACAAAATATTCAATGCATTCAGCTGTTTGTGTTTATTCCTCTTTGTAAATTACTGATACTTTTCAAACTTCTAACGTAAATAATAGTGATTCTTCTAAAGTAAACATAGTGTAGATCTAAACTACAATATAGATCTAAAGGTTTGTTTTCTATTGACTATCAATCACACGTACTCGAATTATAACATCTGTATGAAGATCATATAAACTTTCATAGTGAAGTGGTAAAGTCTGTGAAACATTTTTAATTGCGTTTTTTCAATCAATTCTTCAACTGCCAACAGCCTTTTCAAGGTTAAACAAAAATAAGATATTGACATAAATTTCTGTAAAGGAAGAATCATAGATAGAATCACATTACGGAGCATCGATAATTAGAGAATCTTTAAAAATTTTGACTCAAGGAAGTGACATTTGTAATGGTGTACTGTCCTGCAAAATCTCCAGAATCTGATATGGAATACTAAATATCACCCATGATTTTAAAACATAATTATCGCATTTACTCCCCACCCCACACACACACAAACACACATTTTTATCTCTTTCTTTAAAATAAGCTCATCTGTAGGGTTATTTAACTTTTAACTACTGTGACAGAAATTGTCACATAACTACCCTGAAGGAGTCCATCAGGAAAACACCATCTAGTGATGTGTGTCCATCTAGTGATCAATGGACTTTGCCCAATAGTCCACCAGGTATAAACACCATCTAAGGATCTGTAAGATCACTAGATAATGTTTCCTTTGCAAATACAACCATCTGATGTAAACTTTTTGTACAAAGCTATTATATTAAATATTTACCTATTCAAAACTCTCTGGCGATAGTACTGGAGTTCCAAATGAAACAAAATTTCATTACCGTAATTAAACTGAAAGTTACAATTAAACTACGAAAATTGAAAAAAAGCGATAATCTGTGAGACCGTAATATCAATTAAAGGTTAAGTAATGAACATTCATGAGCTTTCGTGCCTCTGAAATTTCCCTGATGATGGCTCTTGTATAGCAGTTATCATTTTGGTTTTAGCATAAATTGACAGTTTTTATGTTTCGTATATTTTAGTACCTTTTTTGTTAAAATAAACCAAAAGTTCATATCGTACAACTTTCATTTAAAAAATCAACATATCGTGATATATCTAAAAATATAGTAAAAATCACTATTTACATAACATTTTTGTTTAAAAAAATACTTTATACTTATAGAAATTCCATGCTTTATTTTATAAAATGTACCCTAATGATCATTTATTTTAAAAAATCTAATCAAAAATAGATGCGTTCAAGTTTATTAATATTATTATCTATATTATAAAGGCCAAACGTATCTGTACGTAACGCATACGTCATTTTGCGAATGGCAACACTTTCCCATGCAATTTTGGTTTTGCAATTTTCACTACTGCAAATTTTATACTTCTAAACACCACACATGTTAAAATTTTACATCGTCATATAGAGAAAAAAAATGTACTTTTAATGCAATATGTTTTAAAGCTGTATCTCAATTTATTTTTGAGATTTTTTTTTATAGTTTTTGCATCAATTTTGTAATTGTGGCAACAGAATCACTCCATTTTCTCTTAAAAAAAAAAAAAAAAATAGAAATTAAAATGCGTATGTCAAATATATCCTCTGTGATCATGTAAATTTGAAATATATATTTTTTTTTCATTCGCATTTATACCATACATAAGAGACTCGATTAATAACTTCATCATAATAAATATATATTAGACAATTGCACCATAAAATTTAACTACTAAGAATGTATTTATTAAAAATACAACATATTGCTCAATGGTGCACAAAACAAAAACTTTAATATGAACTTGTATAATAAAAATAAAATAAAAATATCAACGTTTATTTACTTTATTTTCATCATAATAACTGATTTTTATTATAATTTACTGATTACATATACAATTAAAGTTTAATTTTATAAATTTGAACAACTGAGTTTTATAGAAATAGTACTTTGTCAATTTTAGCTTGAAATAATATTTGTTTGAGTGTTAAACTGACTAATATAAGATGCATTTTTTACTGTTACGAATTTTGTAGATTTATTACAAATCAATGAAACAGTTCCTTCTTAAACATTTTCTTTCGTCGAATTTCGACATGTTCCACCTCGTTATTCGTAATGTAGAACTGATATGTTGAAAAACACAAACTGAAAAAATTAAAGATTATAACTCTGAATCATTTAAAGGTAAATAGTAGCAATAACAAACGCTTTCCTGCATTTTTGATTTTCAGATCTTTACACTCAAAATATACTACGAATCTTTAAATTTGTTTTAAGCAATAATAATAACAATAATAAATTTAAAATTATCATTTTCGTCATTTTTCGTAATATGAAGCATACCTAGTCCGCGTAATAGACTATGTAAAGTTATGTACGGGAAGAGTGGAATATGTTTTCTGTGCTTAGAGCAACATTTTGAAAGTTTTCTGTGTCTTGTATCGAAGCATTTATAGTAAGTTTTCTGATCTGCGGAGATAGATCTATTTACTTGACATTAAAATTTAAATTATTGTTGAATTTAGTTCACAGGCAGAGATAAGGGAAGAAGTAAGGAGGAGCAATGGATGTCAATTCCTCTCTCTGTCTTTTGAAATTTAATTAACCAGACATGAATAATTCCTCTAAAAGGTGGTATTCCGTCTCTTTGAAAAAAAAATTGACTTTCTCTGAATTTATGCAAAAATAGAAAGAAGAATATTGAAATAATTTAGAAAAGAAGGAAAATTCGAATTTAATAAGGCTAGGTAGGGAAATTACAACCAGGAGGTAATTTTGACCACCCCTGTAGTGGAGAAAATTCTGTGTGGTAAAATGTTATTTCACGCTTAGATATTAACCTCACAATGTATTTTTTATTTTTAACATTCTATTTCACTAGTGTGAAGCATTTTTGAGATCCAAATAGCAATTTGAAACAAAGTAACTAAAATTTTTAATAAATGGATTTGTCAGTTTGGAGTTTAAATGGTCTTAAATACCCCAAACAAATGTGTGTAAGCTAGTATAAAGAGGAAATAGATTGGTCATAATTTCCTCACTAGTGGTTTTAATTACCCCAAACTTTTGTGATTATGAGTTTTTCATGGGATAATTATAATCATTCTTTTAATTTAAAAAGAAACAGGGCTATAAGAATAAAAAACGTTTAAGAAGTGTTCTTAAAAATAAAATGGAAGACATAAAAGGGGAGAGTGGGGAGTTTTTTCAAGCGGAAGTTTTTACCTTAGTTATACGAGGGCATTTCGAAAAGTAAAGATACAATGGCTCGCATTCCTTAAATAAAACATTTATTTAGAAAACTTAAGTTACATCTTATTAACTGGATTATTTATTATTTTTCGACATAATCACCCCCGTTATCCAAACATTTGTTAAATCGGGGCACATGCTTTTGTATCCCACAGTCATAGAAGGTTTCCGCCTGTTGTCGGAACCACATTTGAACTTCATCGTTGATCTCATAATCGTCGTAAAATGATTTTCCTCCAAGATGTGACTTCTGATGCAATTCTTTCAATTTCAGACGTCTATTCACACGAATTGCTTCCTCCGTTTTCTGAAGAAAGGCATCAGAGATCACAGATGGCCGACCTGTTCTTTGTTCGTCATGAACATCGGTCGTACCTACAGAGAAATAACGACGCCATTTCTTTACATTTTGTTGATTGATAATGTTCCCATAAACAGAAACAATTTCTTTGTGAATATCCGCTGGTCGCTGACCTCTTGCATGAAGAAAACGTAAGACGGAGCGAACTTTGCATTTGGCGGGATTCTGAATCGGTGGAACCATTTTAAACACGACCTACTCCAACTAGAATCAACGTTGAAATGCCGAACGACCGCGAGGAGAAAGCTAACGGTTCAAGGTAAACACCTGTGTTGCCAACTTGCTTGCCAAAACTTTTCTTTTCCTCCGGCGTACGTTGTATCTTTACTTTTCGAAATGCCCTCGTATGAATATATATGATGAATTTATCTGTCGTTTAAAAATTAACTTTCAAAGTAAATATTATTATGGATGATTTCTCTATTTTAAACGTTTCTAAAAAATTCTCATACGAAATATATTCATGCCAAATGGATCTTTGGTCAAAAATAAATGATTGCAATATAGGAAAAGCGTTATATTAATGAGATAAAGTAGTTTATTCCAAAAGTAACCTAATATAAAATTTCTTTTTGTTTTAGAGCCTGAGGATAAGGAATCATTCTGGAAAGACACTTTATACTACTTCATTGTCACGATTTTCCAGATGCTCATAGCATTAGTAAATTTTTGGTTTGATAGCTATTCGCAATGCCGGTCAGAATCAATATTTAAATTGCTTTCTTTTTGTTACGAAACTAAAATAATAATCATATGTACTCTTATGTTTCTTTTTATTCTATAAATACCAGTTAAAATGTATCAACATCTTATGCTTTTTGGTATCACAAAAATTATAGAGTAAAATTTATCTTTTTAAATTGCTATAGTCCGTCGATTAAGTAAGGAAAAAATGTCTATTAAATTTTTCTGGTCAAAAAAAAGCGGAAGAGCTGACAGCTATGGTCAACTTTATAAGAATTTTTCACCATTATATAGATTTTAAAAAAATCCCACGTTTAATTCTAAATCGCATTTATATGCCTGATTAACTATTCCCTTTCTCTCTCATTATTTTGAAAAAAATATAGCTAAATTCATTCTTCACAAATTCAAAATAATTAAACTTTAAAAGAAACATTAATTTATTAATGAAAAAATACTATTTCAGTTTTTCTTTTTGTGAAATGTTATTAGAAACTTATTTGTTAAAGTATAATATTTTATAATTTCTGAATTTCTATATTGTTTTTTATGCTGATAGATTTTAAATACTGTCTTGTAAGGATAATTGTGTCAAAACAAACACTTAGTTTTTATTTATATTTATATTCTCTATGTTTAAAAGCTTAAATAAAGTTCCTGTCCAGTAGTAAATCTATTTCAAATAGTTGTTACGTGTTTTATTTCTATTTTCCAACGCCTATGTTTTGTTTACACATTATTTTTACTCTAATTAAATTCAAACAGCAATATAAATTTAAAAAAAAATTCAAAAAATTAAAAGTTGGTATGTTTATTCCATAACCATTATACAGTGCTCAGCAAAAGTTTAGACAATGATGGATTACGCTTCTATATTCAGAAGTATGAACCGAATTTTCGTAATTCATCTGTCATACCTTACTTGTGACTTATGCTTCATTCACAAACAATAAATTTTAAATTTCACTTTTTACATAATATATAATGAAAAAAAAAGAAAATTAACATTGTGGCAAAAGTATAGACAATTTGTGTATTTGCAGAAAAATAAATACAAATTAAAATCGAATTGCACTTACATTGTCTGCAGTTAGTGCAAGAATGAATTTTCATCGAAGAAACTAAATGCTGCGTCACTTGGGGGTCTATTTTGTACCAAACATATTCAACAGCAGCTCAAAGCTCATTAACAGAAAAGTATAGCAAAAATTTGCATAAACCTTACGACATATGATATGACAAAAGTTTTTGATATGGTCTAGATCAGGGCTACACGCCGGCCAGTTGAGATGAGTAGTATTTTCAGAGTTAAACGAAGTTCTTGTTTTGTATGCAACATGAATCGATGCATTATTTATTACAGATCTAATTTTTCCATTTATCATTTTTGGGTGAAAAAAGTCTGGACCAGGATTCGAACCAGGGATATATTGGCTGAAGCCGCCAATGCTCTATCAACTGAGCTATCCCGGACACGAACACTGGAGGACTATTTCACCCGAATTAACCTCAACGATCACTTTATCTGGTATGATACTCTGGATCAGCTCAACAGAATAAATCGAAGGTCAATATATGAAATTGCAGAAAATCGCTGCATGCGAAATTACATTAGAATAATATTGAAACACGATTATTCAATCGGTAAATTATTTATAACAGATGTAATTTTTCCATTTTTCATTTCTGGGTGAAAAAAGTTCGGACCAGGATTCGAACCAGGGATATATTGGCTGAAGCCGCCAATGCTCTACCAACTGAGCTATCCCGGACACGAACACTGGAGGACTATTTTACCCAAATTAACCTCAACGATCACTTTATCTGGTCTGATACTCTGGATCAGCTCAACAGAATAAATCGAAGGTCAATATTACGAACTGCAGAAAACCGCTGCATACGAAATTACATTAGAATAATATTGAAACGCGATTATTCAATCGGTAAATTATTGATAACAGATGAAATTTTTCAATATTATTCTAATGTAATTTCGTATGCAGCGATTTTCTACAGTTCCATATATTGACCTTCGATTTATTCTGTTAAGTTGATCCAGAGTATTAGACCAGATAAAGTGATTGTTGAGGTTAATTTGGGTGAAATAGTCCTCCAGTGTTCGTGTCCGGAATAGCTCAGTTGGTAGAGATTGGCGGCTTCAGCCAATACATCCCTGGTTCGAATCCTGGTTCGGACTTTTTTCACCCAAAAAAGAAAAATGGAAAAATTACATCTGTTATAAATAATTTACTGATTGAATAATCGTGTTTCAATATTATTCTAAAGCATTATTTATTATTTTGCTAAAATCCATACTTTGGACCAGCTAAATGTTCTCCAAATGACTAAAAATTGACCACCAAGTATGTATGTAGTCTTGTGTTGCTTGGCAACCACTGAATAATTCCAGAGATACTCGAGCATGAAAGCAAAGTGAGGACGAAATCATTAAAAAGTCACCTTCTTGTTGTCGACTTAAGAAAGTCCCAGGATCTTTACGCAAGTCATGCCAATAGTATGCCCACCCCTTTGGCCATTCATATTTTACTTTTTTTCGTTACTGAATATCATAGCGTACCATTTGAGTCTATATGACATATCTTTGCAAGTTCATTGCATTCTTACCAATTTGTAGCGAGATTTTTAAGGCTGATTTTGTTATCAGTTTCATGTAAATTGATTTACCACTTTCTTTAATTCATCTACGAATCATATCCGTCGACATAAAAAGTCTTGACTTACTTTTAATGTGAATAGCAATCACCATTTGCGTAAATGGCAGTTTATGGATCCTTTTGTCATCTCCTTTTCTGGTCACACGAGGTCGTCCAGATTTTTATTTTACTTTGAAGGAGTCACCTTTAGACTACACTTCATAGACAGACCACTTTGGACAATTCAATGCTGCTGAAATTTCTGCAACAGTCTTCCCTTTCCATTTCAGCTTTCCTACTTCAATTACCTCATCTAACTGAATATTTTTAGCTCGCGGCATCTTCAATGACTGATGCAATATCGAGGTATAATTAAATACTTCAGACATGTGACATCATAACTTAGAAATTTGCATTTTTCCATGAACAGTTGGCAAAAAATGAAAAAAAAAGTCTAAACTTTTGCAATATGCAAATTTTACATTTTTCAGATAAAAATAAATATTATCTGATATTATAACCATTATTTTAATCCTAAAATGTTTAAAATATACTTAAAATTATATATAGCTATTTGTAAAACACAAGAGTTCGTATTTTTTATTTAAAGGTTAAATAACATCAGTGTCTAAACTTTTACTGAGCACTGTATATCCCAAGTGATGAATTACGGAACGTTAGATTTCATATGTTACGTATTTTTTATTGGGGTGGAAAGAAGTTAAAAGGCATTTTAAAGAGCTAAAGAAAAGATAAATTATATAAACTCGGTAAGTTCAACCAAAGTAAAACAGAGAAGGCCTCCTTTTAATTTTTCTAAATGCAAATGTGAGGCAGTATCAGCTGAATGGGAATAAAGAGGTAGGGCTGCTGTATGGCTGCAATTGTGGGAAAACATATTTTTGTTTTGTAATGCTAAATATTCAAATGAGGCAATAATTTGCAACTGAGAGGAAACTTTCAAGTGCTGCAGTAGAACGTCTGACATTTGACTTTGAGTATCAACGCTCTGCAGACTAATCTATGTCACAGACTAATCTAGTGACTAATCTATGTCATGTTTGACTCCTAAACTGAAGATATTTTTATTCAGTTTAAAAAAATTAAGCTCGTATGATTTCTTTATTAATTCGAATGATTTAAATAACTAAGTAAAGAAGGAATAAATTTCGATAAACATTGTCTCGGTTTGATCAACTTTCAAACATACACTAAGCTACTGAATATTGTCTGAATAAATTTATTTATTACTTCTATAGCAAAGAAAAATTTTATTTGCTTTCCTTTTTTTTAGAATAAAATGCAGTTTTATTATTTAATTATATCATTAAATAAATTATTTGAATTTTGCACCGAGATTCATAAAATTAAATACTGCGATTTTCGACAGTATGCCCCCCTCCCCCTCCTCTCCTCAATGATTTAGAAACGCAATGTTTTAACTACTACAATATCTACAGGTAATATGGCCATGGCCACCCGCTGATTAGAAATTTTTAAACCATAGTAGTAAATTATTTAAAAAAAATTAATTTAAAAACAAACCCTTTTCAGCACTGGATTTTTTTTTAATTATTATTTACATTAGTCAAAATTGGTACTTGTAGTTTTGAAAAAAAATGCGGTTGTTGAGGATAACACGATATGCAGGTATTATACCCATATATTTAAATTAAATAAAAATATTTATATTTAAAAAGCAACAGTTATCACGTAAAAAGCAACGAAAAAACATTTAACAAAAACAACAAATATAATTGTTACAAAAACCAAATTTTAATTTTTTCAAAATTTATAAAAGTAATAAAAATAATTACTTTGATTAAAATTTAATTTTAAAAATTTGAAATCACTTTTAAAAACTTTACGGAAAAAATTGTTTTTATTTATTTTATTTTTATTATTACCAAAGAAGCTACGCTACGCTCACAAATCTTTCGTGTAATTGGTATCGCGAAGTATTCCCTATTTTCTAACTTCAAACGTAATTCTTTTTTTTTTTTTTTTTTTTTTTTTTTTTTTTTTTTTTTGGATAGTTGAGGACGGTCTACAACCGGGCTAGTTTTTACTTTTTTAATTTTAGTTTCAGATTTTTTTTATTATTATTTTAACGTTCGAAACCAGTTTTAACCGGTTCTGAAATTGAAACTATCATAATATAAAATATATATAACCAAATCGAAAAAGAAAAAACTAGCCCGGTTATAGATCGTCCTCAGCTATCCTAAGTAAAACAAAATCATGTAAAAATATTAAAACTTGAGCAAGATATCTGAAAAGAACGCCCCCATAGACTTAACATTATCATCCGGCCCTTTTTCTGTGACTAGTATTGCGTCTTACTTTCTCTACAATCAATTTTTAGATTCCACTTGGTAAAAACGCGCTCCTCTCCTCCCCCCAAATTTTGATGCCCCGTCATTTTTATTTTTTTTATCATATGTTATAAATTATCTTAAAGCTTCAAACAGATCACGTTGTTATATTTCCTTTTTTTTTTTTTTTTTTTTTTTTGGGCACCCTTCCCTCCCAGACATTTAGGTAGATTTTGTAAGAAATATTATCTATTTACATTCGCAATGGTTCAAGTTTTTGACAAGACCAACTCCTGCTGCCAGAAAAAATTAAAACCGAAGCGAAAAAGGCCCTACTGGATTAAAATGGAAGACCGTAGGAATTTGGCGAATACTGGAAATATTGACAAGTTGGCGTCACATCAGACGAGTAATTTGGATTCCAGGACTTGGCGAGGTATCGCCAAGTCTGGCGATATGGGATGTGGCAATGAAAATCTGCGTAGACACTGCGGTTTCGCGGTATCTTCGCAGATGTTCATTGGTCCATTCCAAATCGTTACTTATTTTTATACATAGAAAGACTATTACTCTTGTAATGGAAATAAAAACTTTTTTGTTGATTATTTCTCTCTGTTCGTTAACTTTCTTTTTCCATATAATTACAACAAAAGACAATCTCATATAGACTGCTTTTTCCACTCACCAAAATAATTGCCAACTTGCCAAAAATAAACCAATTTTATAAAAGTGTTCATAATTTTGTCTGGTCTCTTCAATATTGAAATTTCGTTTATACGGTTAAAAAGAGCATTAAATGACGCTTAGAAATCATTACAAACCACTACTAGAAATTGTACAAATCACTTTGTATAAATATAATAAATTAAAAATTAACAAGTAACAAATTTATCATACGCCAACGCAAACAATAGTAAAACAACAATGGATGATCTCTGGCACACGTGGTCCGGAAATGCGACGAAAACGGGACAAAATCAACTCTTGTGTCTTCCTGCGAATGGATTCAACTGTCATTTTTTTAATTTAAGTAAAATTAATATAATCAATAAATAATAATCAAATAATCAAATTATTGTTTTTGGTTGTACATATTACTTCCAGATACCTTAGGTTTATTTTGTTGTCACCTTTTATTATAACCATAGAAAATTTAACTATATTTTATTTTAATAAAGATGTGAGAATTCTCTGGCGTTTTTTATCTGGATTATATTTTTTTAGTTTATAGCTTAAATAACTTAGATAAAATATGGAAGGCAATAAATATTTATTAACTTATAATTTAGCATGAAATATACAAAATTTATGACGCATAAATAAGTTTTTAAAATATTAATACTTTTATGAATATTTAGTTTTTAAAAAAATTACTTTTTTTTTCTAGTTCCTCTTACATACACTACATAGAAGATTAGTAAAAAGTAAAAAATAATAAAATAATAATATAAAAAGATTTTAAAAAACTGGATTTTGGAAGAGAGTTTAAAATATTACAAAAATTAATGCAATTTAATGCAAATACGATGTTACATATACCTTCGCGAAAATTATCGTAAATATTCTCAAAAGCTATATGGTGGCTATGTATCATAAACATTGATTTTTTCGACTATTTTATTCTTCATAGACGAAATTGCTCTGAAGTTTCAGAAGCATGTTTCATCTGAGCAATATATATATATATATATATATATATAATACGCTTAGTTGTAAATGTAATGGCTTCAGAGACTTTACATTTTTTTTAAATGAGCAAAATTAATGAAAAAGGTATTTTAACCTTGTGAATATCGATATGAAATATTCTCAATTGTGAAATTATTTTTTAACGCATACTACATACATTTTGAGGTAATTTGATAAAGTTTCAAAGTTTCAAATCTAACGGTTTAAAATTTAAAAAGTTTTACGAAACCTTTATAAAAAAGCATTTTGTAAAAAAAATAAAAAATAAAAATAAAATAAAAGGATAAATAAATAAATAAAAAATATATATAACAAAATGCATTTAGAAATTTAAGCCCTGAATGTTTTCTTAAATTCAGATTCATATTGTTAGATATTTTCAATCTCATATTCTTTTATATTTGCAATAAATTATGATCCTGACTAACAAACGTAGTATGACAGATGACTCGATTTATGCGAGATGTCCAGATTTTCAGGGGTTTCAAAGCCTATCGTATGTAAGCACGGCGCCGGACGCCAAAAGTCCCGATTTTGTATGATGCACAAATACTTAAAAAATTCTTTTTATATCATTCTATTCGTTAAACTGCATCGAGTAGAATTTAATAAGTAAAACTCTTAAAAATTGAACCAGTCTATAGCGAATACTTTGATAATCTCTTCGAAAGGATTACCTCTGCCTTCCTAATCTGCCTTCCTAGAATAAAGCAGGTCTAGAAGGGAATTTTCGGCGGTGCTTAACCACACTATTTTCACATATTTATTGTGCGTTAAATAATTCTTTTGTAAACTGAATTTGTTTATGACGAAATTGTGTTCTAAAAATAAAAATTTCTTCATCTCTACAATACATTACAATTATACCTGCTAAATTGGAAAGTAGTCTCTAGTTAATCTACTTTCACAAGTTTTACTGCAGGGGAAAGTCGGGTAACCCCGGATATTTAAATATATCAGGGACTACATTAGTTGCTGAGACAGAGTGCCCACAAAATTTATGTTACATACAGACTGACAGACCAACAGACTCGTAGTACCACAGACGGACAAAGAAATATTTTATAAAAACTTGTTTTTTGGAATCTCTGACCCCTAAAACGTGTAAATATGTAGAAAACTAGAATTCGAAAATGTTCAAGAGTATAACACTTTCTTCTTGAAAAAATAGAATAAAATAAAAAGAACAAATAAATAAGCGAACCGTTATAAACTACCTTAGCAATCCCAAAACTTTCTTCTGTCTCATACTTGTTAATATGAAAAATGCAATATAACAGTGCCACCGATTAGGTGATTTACTCAGAAATGTAGCCAGCAACAATTTATGGCAACTTCTAGCTGATGAGCAGTTGGATGAAAATTCGTGCATTAGTTTTTGAGAAAAAGCTGTTACGGAAATCTTAAAAAATTCTGCATAATAGCGCCACTAAGGTTGACCTTATTTTTCAAGTTTCAAAATGTAATCTTCTCACCCTCTAAATTTGCTCCTTTTTATGAAAAAAATAATTCTGGTAAAATATTAGCTCAATTGAACAATATTTGGAAGTAGCTCAATGATGTAGAAGTTTCTAATGTATGAGCAATGATAAACATATGCATACTCGCATGCTATGTCATAGAAAATAAATTCTATCTTCTAAAATATTTTAAAATGCATTTAGCTTTACATTTTTATTCATAGATGACAGTACTATGCACAATAACATTTAAAACAATAAACTGCATTTAGCAAATAGTAGTCTGAAGCCATTGAAGAATGGGGAATAGCAGATAATATACGTACAATGTGCTTTGACACTACCAGCTCAAACACTGGTTATAATTCTAGTGCATGTGTTCTTTTAGAACATATATTGAAAAAAAAAGCTCTTATCATTTGCTTGCATACATCACATTATGGATCTGATAATTAGTACTGTATTTGAAGTATGCATGGAAGTCAAATCTTCACCTAAAGTTGCATTATTTAAAAGCTTTCAGGAATATTGGAGCTTAATTGTTAAAGACAAGTACGAAACGGGAATTACATTTGATGATGTTGCAAATCTAGTAGAAGATATTAAGCAAGAGACTATCAACTATGCAAAGAAGTACCTAGAAGAGCAAAGAGAAACAAAGCTAAGAGGTGATTATAAGGAATTTTTAGAACTTGTAATTATACTTCTAGGTGCTGTCCCAGAAAGGGGAATCAGATTTATATCACCAGGTGCAATGCACCATGCCCGTTGGATGTGCAAAGTAATATATTGTCTCAAGATCTGGATGTTCAAGGCTCAGTTTAAATTGACTGTAAAAGAGGAAGAAGATATACGTGATATGTGTGTTTTTACGGTCCGTGTATACTTGAAAGCTTGGATGACTGCACCTCAAGCTTCATGTGCCCCATATAATGATGACCTGTTGTTGCTCAAATCACTACTTAACTACTCATCAATACATTCAACTGTTTCCAAGTCATCATCACGTATATTTGCTAATCACTTGTGGTATTTGTCAGAAGGACTTGTTGGTTTAGCTTTATTTGATAGTTCTGTGAGTTTTTTAACTAAAAGGCGCATGGTTATTGCATTACAGAATGAAGCTAATTCTAAAAAACAAGCTCAAATTTATTCCAAACGAGTCAGTGTTGCTCTACATTCATTCAAGAATAAAAGATTGGAAGATTTTGTCACAGCTAAGTCAATGATGTTGTTTCAATTGTTGGAACTTCCGGATGGATTTCTTGCAGTAGGTCCTGAAATGTGGGAGTTAAGAGAAGACTATAAACAGGCAAAAGATGTAATAAAATCTCTACAAGTAGTAAATGATCATGCCGAACGTGCAGTTGCACTTATTCAAGAATACAATGGATTGATAACTCATGATGAAATGCAACTACAACTTTTACTACAAGTTGTTGTAGATCATCGTAAAATGTACTCAGATAACAGAAAAATGTGTCTCTCTCAACCTGCACAAATGCAATAAAATTTTAATGTAACATGAAAATCTAATAATTGTGCTGTAAATGAATTAAATTGTCACAATTAAATCATTAAAACATTTAAAGTGCTTACTTATATGTGTAGCTAATATTCTAAATTTTTTCCTAATTTTATAAATTTCAAGTCAATTGAGCTACCTCTAAATATTTGAATTTATTGCTCAAACATTTTACATAATGTTTTTGTATCAAAAGGAACAAAATAGTGGGGTGAGACTTGTAAAAATAATAATTTAAAAAAATCATGGCATTTAAGGTTTACCCTAAGCGCCACCTGTTTTGGGAAGTACAGCAAAAACTAATCTGAATCAATTTTTATCAGTAACTAACTAAATCTGAAGTTAGATGAAAATCCGGGCATTTTTTCTTGAGATACATCTTGAACGATAATCCTAAATAATGCATCATAAAAGTGCCCTTTCTTCATCGATTTGCATCAAAATATAATCATCATCAAATTATATTAAGGTCTAATTGAATCTAACGTTTTAAGAAAATCTATAAATTAGTTCTTAAGCTAGAGCTGTCGTAAAAATTGTAAATAATTCAGCATAATAGCGCCACCTGTTGAGGTACATACACCAAAAACTAATCAGTTTCAGCTGTTATCAAGGTCTAACTAAATCTAAAGTCTTGTGAAATTCTGTGATTAGCTCATGAAATAGAGTGCCCAAAATTTTTTTGTCAGCTACATGCTTAGAGATTGACAGACAGACTCACAAGCAGACTTTTTCTAAAAACCATCAAATCGTGTTCAGGACCTTCTAAAAGTATAAACCAATCGAAAACCGGAAGTCGAAACTTTTCATGAATCGAATACTTTCTTCTTATAAAGATACAAGAAATTAAAACAGCGTAATGCATTTCTCACCACCTTATGAGAATCTTCGAAAGACATGACGTAGTAGTAAGTTGATCGCCAGGTATTGAAATATGCAATAACAACAGAAGTATGGGAAAATTATATCTTGTAACGAATGCTTATTTCGTAATTGCCATCATGCATTTGTATCGTTTTAATGTGCGTGGTCGTTCATTAAAAAGAAAAATTGCAGATTTTAAATTATGTTTCCAGTGTTTATGTTTTACTGATAAAGGTCGCATAAAGAATGTTAATTCCATACTTTTAACCATTGGCAAAAAATGAATTCCTTCGGTACTACTCTGTTATCCCGTCGATCGATTTCGCCAAACTAATAGCCAAATTGTACATATTGCCGTACTTTTTATTTTAAATAATAAAAAAACAAATAATTAGTAGAATATTAATAAAAAGAGAAATAAAAAGTCGAAATAAAAATCACTTAATGACATTTTAAACACGTGTATCGTATTTAATATCATTGAATTGACATTCACGATCATCCATTATTGGCATTTAATCTTATAATTTGGAGATATTTTTAATTTTGATTACACGGTGTTATATACAATGTTGTTTGTCATATTTTCTGTAAAGAACATTGCTTTTTATTAAGAACTCTGCAAATTATAAGCAAAAAACTTGGCAAATTTTGGAACCGTTTTTATAATAATATCTCTACGAGTACACATGCTATCCGCATAAAAATGAACACAGTTTATTGTCATAAGCCACTTAATCATATTCTGAAGTTTGAACGCTTTTGCTACATTAGTTTTGACAGGGTTATTCAAAAGATATTCGTTCTTTTTCAATTTGTTGACGGTCCCCTATTGGATTTTGGAAAAATATTCTCTGGAAAATATATGATCTGTACTATTTTGTTTATACATCTGAAGTTTCAGAGTCATTCCTTAAGCATATTTCTAGATATTTAACAAAACATAAGAAATCGCAAATGTCAAGATTTTTTTTGCGGTAACTGTATATGGGGAATAAGACAATATTAGGAATAAATTATAAGGAATTTGCTGTGCAGCCACCTAGACGTGGTAAATTATGGGTCATTTCAGAAAATAAGTTCAACAGTAAGCAAAGAGCTGTACTAAGAAGGAAAAGGTCCAAGGAAATGAAAAACTGGTTTTAATTGAGCTAGCATGTTACTAAAATTAGTGATGGTAAAATTGTAATAGAGAATGTAAATATTCAGCAGTAAATTTTATTTCCCTAGTCCATACATGAAAAATCTGTTTATCTTAGTTTGGAATAATAATAATAATAATAATAATAATAATAATAATAATAATAATAATAATAATAATAATAATAATAATAATAATAATAGTTGTAAGAATGTGAACTGATAAAAAATAGAGAAAATTTTGATAAAAACTAAAACATATCGTTAACCGTTTCTTGTTCTCTTATTTCTATGCGCATTACATTTAATAATTTCAGTGCAAATTTAAATAATAATGCTATTTTGCTTCCATTAGATGATACAATAATAGTAATAATGATGATAATAATAATAATAATTATTATTATTATTATGATAATATTACAACTCTACTACAATTACTACTACAGCGTGTGTAAAAACTATAAGAACAGCAAAAAATATTAGTTTATATATATATATACATATAGGGTGTTTCTAAATTCATGGTACAAACTTTAAGGGGTGATAGTACACATCAAAACAAACATTGTAAAATATGAAACTAAGGGTTCCAAACGTCTTCCGAAGGAGATAGGCGCCATTAAAGTTTCGGGTCCAAAAATTCAAATGATTATAAAAAAACAGAAAAAATGGTCGATTCCTTTGCCATTCTAACTAAAATCTGCACTAAAACTATTCTTTATGTCAGTACTGTTTTATAAATAAATTATAGAGATAAATTTCAAAAAATTCCGATAGAGGGCGCTTTAGACTTTGGAGTAACGAACAACTATTTTTTACCGTTATCTTTTGCATGTTATTCATATTTTTGGAAGCTTAAACATAAACTTAAATTTTTAGCTCAAAATCTAAATCGTTGGGAGTGGTTAAGTAGCGCAAACTGAACTGTGGGTGGAGGTACGAATTTCAAATGATTATAAAAAACGGAAAAATTTGTCAATTGAATTGCGATTTTCACTAAAATTATTCTTTATGTCAGTATTACCTTGAAAATAAATTATAAAGATAAAATTCAAAAAATGCCGATAGAGGGCACTTTAGACTTTGGAGTAACGTACAACTATTTTTTACTATTATTTTTTGCATCTCATAAAATTTTTCTAGAAGCTTAGAAATAAACTTAAATTTTGAGATGAAAATCTGAATCGTTGGAAGTAGTTTAATAGCGCAAACTGAACTGTGTTCAATGGGCGTGGGGAGGTTCAAATTTCAAATGATTACAAAAAACGGAAAATTTTTACGGTTTTCACTAAAACTATTCTTTATGTCAATTATTCTTTATTTTCTTTGAAAATAAATTTTAAAGGCGCCTTAAACTTTAGAGTAACCAACAACTATTTTTAACCGTTATTTTTTGTATCTAATTAAATCCTTGTAAAAGTTCGAACTTAAATTTTGAGCTCAAAATCTGCATCGTTGTGAGTAATTAAGTAGCAGGAAATTGAACTGTGTTCAAAGGCTAGGTAGGGTTCAATTCCCATTTCAACTCCTGAACACAGTTCAGTTTTTGCTTCATAACCCCTCCCATCGATTTAGAATTTGAGCTCAAAATTTAAGTCTAAGCTTTTGCAGGCATTTAATTAGATACAAAAAATAACGGTTAAAAATAGTTGTTGGTTACTCTAAAGTTTAAGGCGCCCTCTAACGGAATATTTTGAAATTATCTTTAAAATTTATTTTCAAGGAAATATTGACATAAAGAATAGTTTTAGCGAAAACCGACCAATTTTTCCATTTTTTTATAATCATTTGAAATTTGAACCTCCCCCACCTCCATTGAACACAGTTCAGTTTGCGTTACTTAACCATTCCCAACGATTCAGATTTTCACCTCAAAATTTAAGTTTCTATCTAAGCTTCTAAAAAAATTTATGAGATGCAAAAAATAGCTGTACGTTACTCGAAAGTCTCAAGCGCCCTCTATCGACATTTTTTGAATTTTATCTTTATAATTTATTTTCAAGATCGTAGTGACATAAAGAATAATTTTAGTGAAATCGTAAATCAATTGACCAATTTTTCCGTTTTTTTATAATCATTTGAAATTTGAACCTCCCCCCCACAGTTCAGTTTGCTCTACTTAACCACTCCCAATGATTTAGATTTTGAGCTCAAAATTTAATTTTATGTCTAAGCTTCTAAAAAAATTGAATGAGATGCAAAAAATAATGGTAAAAAATAGTTGTTCGTTACTCCAAAGTCTAAAGCGCCTTCTATCAGCATTTTTGAAATTTATCTTTATAATTTATTTTCAAGATAATACTGACATAAAGAATAGTTTTAGTGAAAACCGCAAAGTAATTGACCATTTTTTCTGTTTTTTATAATCATTTGAATTTTTGGACCCTAAACATTAATGGCGCCCATCTCCTTCGGAAGACCCTTAATTTTCTGTTTAATATTGTTTGTCTTGATGTGTACTATCACCCTTTAAAGTTTGTATCATGAATTTAGAAACACCCTATATATATATATATATTTCAAAACAAACAAAACATTTTTCCTTATAATATGTATCATCAAGCTGAAAAGCTAATAAAACATCTAAAAAAATCAACTGTGAGTATTACATTGCGAAAATAAAGTAATTGTACAAAAAACACTATTTTTGCCCGTTTAAAAACTATACGGACAGCAAAATAAATTCGATATAGTAATCGAAGAAACAAAAATTTAATATAATATGCACCCACCTCTGAATTTAATGATTGCAAATATTCCATCATTCCTCGACATTATTAATTTTTGGCACTGTTCGGGATTGTTTTTGTGCTATTCATCTTCAATCATAGATCTGAGTTCTTTTGATGATGCCTTCTATTTTTATAAACTCGTTTGGTTAGTGTAGCGGAGATTATCGCTATATATCTTTTCCCCTTCATAAATGCAATAATTATTTCCCTTTAATAAATTCTTTGTTCTATTTTATTTTCCCTTTTCACTATTAAGCCCATTAGTTAAATTAATCCCACATTTAATAGTTAAGTTCTAACTTTCATACTCCCACTAATAGAAGTTAATCTTTTCATCTTTTGGAGCTCTCTGTAGAAAATTAATAAGAGAACTTCCTTTCTCACAAATTTTCTGTTGTGTCTGGAAAAACATCTGCCCATAGATACCGCACTTATTAACAAAATAAAGAAAGCTCTGGGCTTTGTTCATCATAATCTTTTATCCGTTACATTTTATTAACATCTGCCTTCCACACCCTGTTTTCATTCTCACAATTAATGCTTAAAACTAGAAATACTTTTATCTCTGTTTATCCTGACTGTGCTTTCTTTCTGTTCAATTGCGCATCTGGGTAATATAATTGTGGTCAGCAAAACTCCAATTTAAGTAACGGCCTGCTTTGCCCTTGTCTACTTCCCAAGCTTAAAATATTTCTATAACCCTATAAAATATTCGCAGATGTGAAAATAATCCGTGGGTTCCCAGACCGCAAATGTAGTCACTGATACTGAACGTGTGGTTTATCAAATGTCGCCAAAATTCTTTGTATGAAAGACTTCTGATGCCTTTTGGCGATAAGGGCTGTGACGTTTGTATCGACACTCCACTGATTGCCATCATACAGACAAGATGTAGCTCAATAGAGCTCTGAGAATTCCCCCCCCCCTTATGGGGAACCTACTGTCTGTTAATGCTTGCAAAATAAATGCGTCCTAAAATGTAACTCTCTTTTCGGAGTTTTTTTGTGTGTGCTTCTTTTTGGTAATTCACCTGGGCCTATGAACGAACACCTTTACATATTATATCAGTTATGTAGCGGAGATTATCGCTACATATCTTTTCCCCTTCATAAATGCAATAATTATTTCCCTTTAATAAATTCTTTGTTCTATTTTATTTTCCCTTTTCACTATTAAGCCCATTAGTTAAATTAATCCCACATTTAATAGTTAAGTTCTAACTTTCATACTCCCACTAATAGAAGTTAATCTTTTCATCTTTTGGAGCTCTCTGTAGAAAATTAATAAGAGAACTTCCTTTCTCACAAATTTTCTGTTGTGTCTGGAAAAACATCTGCCCATAGATACCGCACTTATTAACAAAATAAAGAAAGCTCTGGGCTTTGTTCATCATAATCTTTTATCCGTTACATTTTATTAACATCTGCCTTCCACACCCTGTTTTCATTCTCACAATTAATGCTTAAAACTAGAAATACTTTTATCTCTGTTTATCCTGACTGTGCTTTCTTTCTGTTCAATTGCGCATCTGGGTAATATAATTGTGGTCAGCAAAACTCCAATTTAAGTAACGGCCTGCTTTGCCCTTGTCTACTTCCCAAGCTTAAAATATTTCTATAACCCTATAAAATATTCGCAGATGTGAAAATAATCCGTGGGTTCCCAGACCGCAAATGTAGTCACTGATACTGAACGTGTGGTTTATCAAATGTCGCCAAAATTCTTTGTATGAAAGACTTCTGATGCCTTTTGGCGATAAGGGCTGTGACGTTTGTATCGACACTCCACTGATTGCCATCATACAGACAAGATGTAGCTCACTAGAGCTCTGAGAATTCCCCCCCCCCTTATGGGGAACCTACTGTCTGTTAATGCTTGCAAAATAAATGCGTCCTAAAATGTAACTCTCTTTTCGGAGTTTTTTTGTGTGTGCTTCTTTTTGGTAATTCACCTGGGCCTATGAACGAACACCTTTACATATTATATCTGGTGCATCTGGCCTTTTTTTTCTCCGGTCAAAAAAAAAAACGCACACACACAGAGACTTTAAAAAAAATCATACTTAAAAATCTTCGACGAAAACACGTATGCACCGACGGACGAAAGCACCGACGTACGTCAACGGGTCAAGACTACGCAAAAAAAGGGGCAGCATTCCCCGAAGTTCCAAGGCTGTCTGTACTTCACTGTGCGACGTATTTCCCTCCCCGAAACCTGTAGTATTCAATTATGTTTTCTCCTGCACTCAAGAAAGATTGCATATCTCCGTTTTTCTCTCCCTGGGTATTCAAAAAACGCGTCGCACCTGCTGTTTTCGCCCTTTTCAAGAAAAGTGCCACTTTCGTTTTCGATGCGTCAGAAATTGACTGGGTCAAGTGTTTCGCTCGCAACGCCAGCTGTTCGTAATACTATATTTCTCTGCAAAAAATGTTTCATCACTCTTCAGCGGTTCCGTTCTGTGTGTAACTAGAGGTATGTTACCGTTCGTATACAGTACATCTATGATGCTAATCTACAGAATTATAGAAATGTTTTGTGAAGTGCTCATCGATGTGGAACCATATTTTGCTGTTTACATGTGTAAATCTACTTTTTGTGTGAAATATGCAACGCGTGTAATAAGCGCATCTCTGATGAAGCTAAAAGTATGTGAAATTTGTGTGGCTGGTGTTTACCAAAAAATGTAGATATCAAATTTATGCGTTACGGGTCGTCGAACCTGTATGTACTTTTATTTTATCTTAAATCGTTGTCAACAACAAAATTACAGTGATAAAGTACTTTCAGTACATTTAGTGTGTGTTTGTGCTCCTCTCGTTCTCTGAAGGTTCAGCCACTGCGTCAAAATTACTGATTTGCATAGTTAGATCTACAACGGCAGTCTACTAATGCTAAGGTTTGCTAGTAAAATGGGTCGTCGCACCCAGTCTTACATATGTTGTAAATGCATAGCAATTCTAGCAAAAAAAAGTGACGTGAGGTAAACACAAAAAAAAGTGACAGAAACATGTTTCAGTACTAGAAGTTTCTATTTAAAAAAAAATAATAATAATTACTCAACATAACATAGAAATACATTTTCTTTGTGCTTACAGATAATTCATAATGAAAATAGTTTGTGTTCTTTTATCAGCTTGAACAGAGAAGATTTTTTTTAATTTAAATATAGTGCATTTTTGAAATTTTATGTGTATTAACGTAAACAATATACATTTTAAATTTTAGTATTTAACTTGCACTTTTGAAAGCATTCTTCTCTTTTCATGCTCACTTTTCAAAAGTATTATTAGTTTCAATGCATGTTGTTTTAGTATTTATGTGTTGCATAATTAAATATTACATTTTTTTATTATTTTATGTGTTCGCGCATTAATTTTTCGCTGACATTACTTGCCCTTAATTAATTGCAGTTTGAGAGTCCTATTCTCGTTTTTACTAATTTTTTTTGCCATTAACTATGCCAGTGCCTTGTTAAACAAGCTTTTTTTGATTTTTTTTACTTTCGGTTGTCGTGTAAAAAAAAAAAAAAAAAAAAAAAAAAAAAGGAGATTTGGCATTGGTATTTTTGAATGGTTAATTAGTTTATTTTGAAGGCTGTACAGTTTAAAAAAAAAATTGTGTTTGCATTTTTTTTTTTTTAAAAAGAGGTATTATTTAGTGTCTGCATTTTTGTTATTTTCTTTCTGTGCTCACAGATTGTATACCCCCCCCCCCCTCATTAAATGTGTCTAGATTATCTCGTAATTTGGCAGCGTTTGCTCTCTGACTAATGCAAAATTTAATTGTTGGTTTGGACTTGCATTTTTTTAGGTTATTTCCTCCAAATTATTAATTTTAATACTGTCGGTTAACAGTCTGATTTGTTTTGGTGCACCTAGTTTATTTATAAATCTTTCTTTTGATTTATATTAGTGCATTTTCCTTTTGGTAAACATCTATGGCTGATATTGAGCTAAAACAAGCTTCAGCTACTTCCCAAACAATGTCAGAGAGAGATAATAAATTTGGGTCTGCTTTTGGACAATCACAAGTTTCAATATCCCCTTTACTTGAATTTTATGAGGAAAATTTAACAAAGTTTTCAGACACAATTATCGCTGAAGCCACAGCATTTCAAAATCAAATACAAAATCAAAACAACACTGATGCACTTATCTCTAATTTTAAGGAACTCAAATTCACAATCCAATGGGATCTAGACATTTTGAAAGAGACCTTTCAAGTACTCAAAGATGAATATGCTAAGGTAAAACACGAAAAAGAAAATTTATTTTTGGTAAATAACAAACTTTTGGAACGTGTACGTGACTTGTCTCAGGAACTAGAAAGTAAAACTAAACCTCACGTATCAAATACTCAAAAAGGTATCACTCCTTTGGTTAGTACTGCTTGTTTAAAATCTGTTCAGAATATGTCCACACAGACAGATAACAACCTCATTATCAAATCTCCATACACTACAATACATGAAAGTTGCAATACAAATCCCTCTTTCTCTGGTAATCAACAGGTTAATGATTTATGTGACAGTAACAATCTTCATCCCAGTATTTTCAGTACCCCTAAGAAAGATAGTACCAATTTTATCCCTGTTGTAATCATGCGTTTGCCTGAAAATTTTGGCATACCTGACATTATTTTGGCTATTTCAAATCTAACTGATAATTCTTCGCCTCCCATTCAATTTCAAAGCAAAATAAAAATAAAGCATTGCAATTTATTTAACTAGTTTTTTCTAATGCCATCCCACTTTGCTGAAATTTTGCTTGCACATAAACATATCATTATTCAGGCCACAAAGTTTACTCTTAAAAGGTACATAGATATAAAAAGATGTTTTACATGTCAGAGTCTTTTTCATTTAAGTAAATTCTGCCCTAATGACATAATATGCCCTGTCTGTGCTATGTCACATAAAGACCCTAATTGTGTAAACACACCAAAATGCATTAATTGCATGAGGTGCAATGAATCAAGTAATACCCATTTTGACATTCAACATACAGCTTTTTCTCATAACTGCCCAGCTGTCAAGAGATATATAAACATACAAAGACATTCGCTTCATACAACTGAGTCTATTTCAAATGAGAAATAATGTTTTTTTCTTTAATTTTCCTGGTCACACATTACATACTAAAGGATGAATTCACTACGCTTTTTTATACATTCTTTATACATTTTGACAGATTTGTTTTTCATTTTTTTTATAAACATTTAGTAATTTCTTCCCTCACATTTCCTGTTACACTTTAAATTTTAACAAATTGTCTACACATTAATCTTGTGTACAAAGGTATTGTATTTTTCTTTATTCGGCTATCAAGCGCGCAGATGGTTGAGTAATAGAAAGAAGGCATGTAAGAGTGAAAATTTTGATGCGGGTCGTCAATTTTGTTTTTTACTTGGTTTTGGTTGGTTCGTGTTGGTGTACACAATCATTTTAAACATATTTACTCAATCAAACACACTTTCTTCTCCCTTTAATGTTTTGTTTTGCAGTAACAGGAATGCAGTTAACAGTAACAATATTTCAACTCTATTGTTATACAGGCTACATTTTTCATGGTGTAGATATTTTTTTGGGGGGTTCTCAATCAAATTTTAACTTTAAAAGGATTTTTGACAGTACAATTACGTTTTTACTTTCCTCAACTTTGAGTTATATATTTTTTTTTCTTTCAACAAGGTCATGTGTTTCTCTCTCGGTCAAGGTATATCAGATACCAGGTCATGTGATTTCTATTACACGCATTTTTTTTTCATTCATGTGTTTTTACACAAGGTCATGTGCATTTCTCTAGGTCAAGGTATATTAGATACCAGGTCATGTGATTTCTTTTACACACTTTTTTTCTTTCATGTGTTTTTACACAAGGTCATGTGTTTTCTCTAGGTCAAGGTATATTAGATACCCGGTCATGTGATTTCTTTTACACTCTTTTTCTCTTTCATGTGTTTTTACACAAGGTCATGTGTTTTTCTCCAGGTCAAGGTATATTAGATACCAGGTCATGTGATTTCTTTTACACATTTTTTTTTCTTTCTTTCATGTGCTTTTACACAAGGTCATGTGTTTTTCTCTAGGTCAAGGTATATTAGATGCCCGGTCATGTGATTTCTTTTACACACAATTTTTCATGTGTTTTTGCACAAGGTCATGCGATTTCTTACACTATCACATTGTTTTTGTTTTTTTTCTATATACACTCAGTCATGTGCAATACACTAGGTCATGTGGTTCTTACATTTTTCTCTTATTTCTCGGGTTGAGGATTGTACATCAATTTCACTTATTTTCTCCAAGCTCGTTCATGATAACACACAACACAGTCATGTCATGTGTTTACATTTTTACACTTTTGTCATGTGATATAAATCCTTCCCTTATTAAATATACAAATTACTGTGTATTAGGTAGTTGAAACCCTCATTCACACAAATATCTTGAATATTTTTTTCTTTTAACACACTTACCGTTAAATTCTCTTCGGTTCATTTTTTTGTTTTCTTTTCGTTAAAAGGCTCATTCTAACACAAAAAAACAATTGACATTTTTTTTACAGTTTGTCATGCTCACACTTAACCATTTCATCTCAATTGTTCAAAGTTTTATTTATTCCCTTTACATATTACAGTGATTCAAACGACACTTAGTTCATTTTTGTTTGTCACATTTACATTGCAGGTTATTTGATTTTTTTTCACACTACATGTAAATTCCCTTGTTACACTTACCTCTTTTTATGTAGTGGCAGTACATGAAAAGAAGGTCACTTACTTCACTAATAATTAATTTTCATTACATGCAGTTTATCTCAACATTGTAGTTCAACAATAATTACAAATTATTTTGGACAGTCGAATAGTACCATGCAAAAAAACAAAACAAAAAAAAAACCCAAAAAAAACCTTGTATCATTCTTATTTTTGAAATATTCCAGTTGTAGTAGCACCTGAACCTGACTATTTTGTTTTGCTTTTACCCGGACAAACTGTTTCAATTTATGAGATGGATTACATTTCATCTTATACTTTAATTTTGTTTTTCTAATTTATCCCCCAAAAGTCGTGAACCGTTCAAAATTGTGCCCTAAGGTTTCACGCCACACCTGTCTTGCGACACATTTCATTTTCACCTTGAATTGGCCTACCAATTCTTTTAGGTTAAATTTTTTTATGTGACTTCCAAGCGCGCTCCTTTCGTAGATCAGTGAGATTTTATTGAGGAGCGGGGTGGACTTATATTGTACGCAATGTGGGTTCGTCCACTACTCCCTCCCTCCCTAGGGCCGACGTCTTAAACCGAAGCCATAATACTTGTACTTTTTGTACAAGATTAAGGGCTACAACCTTTTTATGGGCATGCCAGTGGCATCTCTTTTTTTAGTAGTCCTGTGCCTTATGCACAAATTTTCATTTTCAATTTTTTTTTTAACAACATACATTATTTTTAGAACATATTATTTTAGTTAGTTTTCTTTTATTTTTATTTTAAATATATACTATTTCTGTTTTGTGTTTTATAAATATATATTTTTGCTTGCAATTATGCCATTTTGATCTCAAAAAAGATCAATTTAAAGAGAAGTTATCAAATACTAAGCTAGCAGGTGATCACAAATAAAAAAATAAATAAAATACTTCTCTCAATTTTTGTTCATGACATAACAAATTATACAGCTGGTACCAGCGCCACAACAAAGAAATTGTATAAAGGATCCGATATGAAGTAAATATTTTGTGGCAATTTTTTTGAACTATAAGGAGCTCCCTGTCATAATTATAAAGATATATATGGCCATTGTTTTTATTTACATATGCTGCAAGCAAATAATATAGTCAATCATTTTTGTAGTACTTATATATATACTTGTATGTCTTTTGATATGTGTTTTTGTATACATTTTGGTAGACGGCACATTCAGTATCTTCAAAATAATGACAATGTTAATAAAAAAAAACTTTAATACAAGTATTAAGTTTTTTTGTGGTGGCTGGGGTGAGTTATGTAGCGGAGATTATCGCTACATATCTTTTCCCCTTCATAAATGCAATAATTATTTCCCTTTAATAAATTCTTTGTTCTATTTTATTTTCCCTTTTCACTATTAAGCCCATTAGTTAAATTAATCCCACATTTAATAGTTAAGTTCTAACTTTCATACTCCCACTAATAGAAGTTAATCTTTTCATCTTTTGGAGCTCTCTGTAGAAAATTAATAAGAGAACTTCCTTTCTCACAAATTTTCTGTTGTGTCTGGAAAAACATCTGCCCATAGATACCGCACTTATTAACAAAATAAAGAAAGCTCTGGGCTTTGTTCATCATAATCTTTTATCCGTTACATTTTATTAACATCTGCCTTCCACACCCTGTTTTCATTCTCACAATTAATGCTTAAAACTAGAAATACTTTTATCTCTGTTTATCCTGACTGTGCTTTCTTTCTGTTCAATTGCGCATCTGGGTAATATAATTGTGGTCAGCAAAACTCCAATTTAAGTAACGGCCTGCTTTGCCCTTGTCTACTTCCCAAGCTTAAAATATTTCTATAACCCTATAAAATATTCGCAGATGTGAAAATAATCCGTGGGTTCCCAGACCGCAAATGTAGTCACTGATACTGAACGTGTGGTTTATCAAATGTCGCCAAAATTCTTTGTATGAAAGACTTCTGATGCCTTTTGGCGATAAGGGCTGTGACGTTTGTATCGACACTCCACTGATTGCCATCATACAGACAAGATGTAGCTCACTAGAGCTCTGAGAATTCCCCCCCCCCCCTTATGGGGAACCTACTGTCTGTTAATGCTTGCAAAATAAATGCGTCCTAAAATGTAACTCTCTTTTCGGAGTTTTTTTGTGTGTGCTTCTTTTTGGTAATTCACCTGGGCCTATGAACGAACACCTTTACAGTTAGATCTTCCCATAATAATAATAATAATAATAATAATAATAATAATAATAATAATAATAATAATAATAATAATAATAATAATAATAAGTAAGAGGAAATGCTTGAAAGAATTTATATGAAAAAATTCCTAAAGAAAATCATGTTTCCTTGTTAAAAAATATAGAATCTTTAAAAATCGGATGAAAGCTTTTTGTTTCCCTTGTATTGTTATTGTTAAGTCAATAATAATAATATTAGGATGCATGTCAATACATTGAGTCAACATTGTTTTGTATCGATCTCAGTGTTCACCTGAAATCGTAATTTTCAACAGAATCAGCATTTTTCAAATTTTGAACTATTGTTTAACTTTTAATGTTAAATTATGAAATGCTGCACACGCTAAGTCGCATAAGGACTTACAAATATTAATATTTTAATGGGGAAAAGGACTTTAATTTTAAAACATAACTGCCATTTAAAGCAGTAATTACGATGAAAGTAGTCAGAAAAACGTCCTCCCATTTTTTGTGCTTAACATGTATAATTAAACGGGAAAAAAAGCATGATAAATTAAGTCATTAACAAATCATGACATTTACGTTATTTATGAAAATATCGATCATATTTTTTCGTTATTGCATGCTATCTTAATTATAGCTTAGAAATTTTAGTTTTCCTTTATTTCCATAAAGTGGTTGCTAATAGCATTAATAATGCAGTAAAAAACGGGATGTTAAAAATTTATGAGTTAGCAATATTTTTATTTATAAATTTAATCGTAGGTTCATAGTTGATAGGCAATTTTATATTCATAACAAAAAATGGCTTTCGCTTTTTTTTCATCAGAAATAATATACTTTTTCCTCGTGTTACATAATTCTGGTTATTAAACTTTCCTTTATTGCTTTAAAATGATTACTTATTATAATTTTGATGGGATTAATAATTTATAATAGCATTCATGAATGTTTTTAGGGCGGTTAAAATATGCTTAGAAAGCGTTAGTTCATTATTTAATAAAATAATGCATTCTAAGTATCTAAAAAATTAACAAAATAAAAAAATATTTATTTATATTGTTTAAAAAAAAACGTATCCGTGAGTAGAACTGAAATTATATTGGCGGTGACAAGTATTTCAGTAATCAATTTCGTTTTATGCCAATTCTTTTAAGTAATGAAAGACGCTAAATTTTAATTTTTACACCGTTGATCTTTTTTCTCTAAGAAAAGAAAAAATATATGTACTTTCAAATGTAATTTTTTTAAAAATTGTATCTCACTTTATTGACCTTTTATAGTAATACATTTAAAGCATTTACACTTTTTTGTACAGTATAAAGATGAAATTTTAATAAGAATACACATTTCTACAACTTTACATATGTAGAATTGCCGATTTTTTTTTTTTTTTTAATGTGGTAGTGCTCTTTACCACCCATTAAAATTTATCACATCAATTATAGATCACCCTGTATATTGATGATATTATTACATATGATTTAGTATAATACTCCCTACCAAATGCATATCAAATATTATTTCAACATAAAATATTTTTTTTAATAATGCTATTCATTTTTTAGACCTAAAAATCAAAATGACTGATTCACTAAACCTATTATTCATAAAAATAATAACTTATCTTTTGATAACAGCAATAACTAAAAAAAACTGATCCATTTCATTTTAAAGTAAACATCAATACATATTATAGTTACTGTTTACAGAAATCATCATACAAAATTGTATTTGTAAACGATTTAGATAGAATTCAATTCTTTATTCGGTAATTAAAAAAAACAACGCTCAACTTTTTCTAAACAGATAAAATTATATGGTTATTCAAGCTGCATATCATGAATATACATAAACAAATATTAACATACATCAGTGGAATATGAATTTAATGATAAGGATTTCAAGCAACACATATATGTAAATGTGTAAAACAAAAGACATAAATGTATATATACAAATGCACACATACATATTTAAATGTATGCATATTTATTAAAGCGTAAGTTTCAGATGGTTAAGACCTTTTTAATACAATCATACACATACATATTAAACTCCTAAGGAAAAATATAGGTTTATTAAAAAATTTCTGTAATTTTTTATGTAAAAAATTTGCAGTGCTTATTCATTATATATGTACATTCATTATTGAACAATAATGCATAAATAATGCATTAAATATAAAGATATGCATATGCTTATCTACAATTACAAGGAAAAACGCATTCTATTAGTTCGAGCACGTTTATAGGATTAGAAAAAAGAAAAGTACTAGTCAATAGGAAGTAATGTCTGCTATTAACTGATATGCATAAATTAAGCTTTGGGATATGGATAAATAATAAAATGTGAACTACTTTTTTATTCATAAAAACAACCATTTTAGGCAAAATATTTTTAATGTGGATTGGTATTCAGACTCAGATAAAAAATTTTAAGTCATTTGGATAAAAAGAAAAGATTTGGAATATAAATATTACACATTTTTGGTCCTAAAATAAGTGCTTAATTTCTAACAAAAAATTACCCGAGTCCTAATATTATATACGTCCTTACACTAATGTTAATACTAGAGGAGAAAATTTACATATCTAGTTTGTATTTTAATATCTTCAAATGTATTTTTTTTTTCATTGGATGGTTGAGATTACTTTTTATTTAATTTGTTGGATGAGATTGATCTGCAAGGCGGTTTTTCCATTTTTGAATTTGTTTACAGTTATTTTTTTTATTAAAAAAGTTTTACTTCCACAATGGCTTTGAAAATCAAACGTATCTTCATTTAAAAAAAGAACCTGCAAAAAAAATAAAAATAATTAAAAAGTAGCCTTTGTGTAAATTGATCACAGCTGCTCAATGCAAAAAAAAAATTGAAATATTGAAATGCAGGCGAGCTATCTTTAAAAAAATTCTTCCATAGGATTAACATCAGAGAACGGGTGTTTTTGCGTGAATGTACTAGCGTCTTAAACTATGAAGTTTTGTTGCATTATTCTGACTGTGTTGGAAAGTGTTTCATAATAAATACTTTACATCTGATTTTTTTTCTTGATTTTTCTGTCTCTGGTTTGGGCAGTGATATTTAAAAATTTAAGGTTTGTTTTCATTTCAATAAGTGATAGATCCGGTGATATATTTTTTATAAATATCAAATATGTATTCAATATCAATACATTATTTATACTGAATACATATATCAATGTATGTATTCAGATGTGGGTGTTATAGTTTTGTATAAATAGATACTTCCATAATTATTCGAAATTGTGGTCATTATAGAATCAGTAAAAACAATTTCTTAAAATTTACATAGCAAGATTTTTTCCATACCGTTTCATAACTTAAAAAAATTTCTAAATTATTTTAGTTAAAAATAAAACACTGTATATAGTATTAAAAAACTATTTATTGTTTTATAGATGAAAGGGCAAATTCAGGTTTGTAATGATTCCTTTTAATATATAATTAAATGTTTCCAATATTAACACCAGTTTAGCTTAAGCCTTTCTGTCGAGTTCATGACTGAAAATTTAGAATTAGTATTGCATATTAGAGTGCAGTTGGGGTGCCATTTTACAGTCTTCCATGCTTTCATATCTTTGAGTGAGGGAAAACACTAACGATAAACTTACGAGTCAATAGTTAAAATCGGGGTTTTAGGTATTTTCACGAAGATATGAATTGACAGATCCATTTTTTTCAATATGAAGGTCGAATTTTAACTATTTCTAAAATTTAAAGTGAACTCGATGAGGTCATAAAAAGATAAAGGAGATAAAAAGAACTCGGTGAGATCTGTGCTGCCGTCTCCCGGACTAATATGAAATTAAATTTTAATTATAACCTGTGTAGTGATTTATTTCAATTCCATTTTAATGTCATTTTCTGTTATTATTGGTATAAAGAGAATTCTAAACGTGCTATACATATTTTATTGGTATGCATTATAAATTTTCCTTATAAACAAATATTTCTAAAATATAAAGCAAAAAAAAAAAAAAAAAAAAAAAAAAAAAAAAAAATTGAACACTGTTTAAAAAAAAATGCTAGATGCTTTGCCAGATGCTACTTTTTTAGTTGATTTTTTTTGTAAATAATGATCGAGAGACATGCAATATACTAAAACCAGCCCTAAAAATTAACAGTACAAATCTTTTCGCAATTCATTCAGTCGAATCTTTAAAATTAAAAGTTATTTTTTTCATAATATGATTGATATGATTATAGAACTTTCCCTATAATTCTATGAATAAGCAACATTAAACGGTATGTTGGATACAGAAACGTTTCCTAAAGAATTATCGAGCTATCAATGCGATTTCCATCAAAATCCGTTCAACATAATGCTTTTTAAAGCTAATCTTCCGTAATCGAGATCATCTGATTATGGAACTTTCATGCATAATTCTGTGACTAAATAACGTTAATTTAAATCAAATCAAAGTCTATGCTCCAGAATTCAAATTTATAAGTAACTGGAACGAAATTCAACTTTACATTTTATACAGGGTGGCGAGTGGTCAGGGAAAACCGGGAAAAATACAGTCAATATAAGAGAAAACTACCAGAATTTTCTTAATGAAAATACTTCAAATAACATTAAGAGATTATGTAAAATGAATCTATCTTTAAACAAATACTGGTATTCATCATCTATATTGACTGTGTTTTTATCTATCCACTCGCCACCCTGTTATAAATACCAGCATAACTTGTTTTTCTTTTAGGAATAAAACATTTATACCCTATCTTTATTTATGTTATGTAATCTAAATAATGAAAAATAAAGGAATAAAATGAAAAATTTTTAAACTCTAAAATACGCTTCTTGTGCATACAATCCAAATATATTCTGCTAAAAAAATGGCCAACCACAAATTGCAGCGCCCTCAGTATACCATTGGCCTCCAAAAGTTAAGGTACAACTGGTTTTTGCGTGTAATTTGCAAATAAATGAATATAGGAACAACAAATTTGTAAGAAATGTGTACTAAACTGTTATCTATTAAATACGACATCGAAATTTACTTAAGTTAAACATATAAATGAAATTACAACAAAAAAGCACTCACGGTGGAAAATTCCATTCTTAGATGAATCAGTACATCGCAGTATTATGCAGTAAAATGTGACAGAAACATTAAAAATCTGGTTCTAATACGGAAAATGTCCACCCGGACATGAATGTATTGGCGACATCGACTTTCCATACTCTCAGTTAAATTGTCGGACACCGAAATAGGTAGCACTGACTAGACATGGAATAAGCCTTGTTCCAACTCATGTAATGACCTTGGAGGAGGATTTGAAGCCGCAACCTGTCTTACAAGATAGTCCCAAAGATGTTCTATCGGATTCAAGTCTGGAGAGTGAGTTGGCCATTCCATTCTCTCCAAACCATGATCCTCAAGTTAATACTCAACAACCACAGATCGGTGGTCTCACATTATCATCTATTAGAATGAAACCATGGCCAAGAGCACCGGCATATGGGAGCACATATGAATCAAGGATCTCATCCTGATATCTCGCTACAGTCAGAGTTCCTCCATGGAACACATACAGATCAGTATGGTCTCCGAGTGAGATCCCTGCCCGAACCATGATTCCACCGTTTCTGTACCTGTGTGTTTCGACAGTGTTTGATTGATGGTATCGAGTGCATTTTTCTCTCCAGATCAGAAGACGTCCTGAATCGCTCTCCAGTGTGAATCCGGACTCGTGTGTGAAGAGTACAGAAGTCCACTGGTTATCTGGTCCAAGAAACATGTTCTCTTGCCCAACATAAGCGGACCCTTCTCTGTCGTCTGGTTAGCAGGACACACACAACTGGTCGCCTTGCATAGAGACCTGCATTGTGAAGATGTCTTCGCACCGTAGTAGCGGAGATTCTTCTCCTTGATATGTCAAAGAGGTCTGCAATAAGTTGCGACACGGTAGCACGTCTTCTCCTTCGGGCCGAAAGATCTAGAAACCGGTCTTCTTTAGGTGTTTTAACACGCGGGCGGCCTGGAATATGTCTTCTGGACACAGAATCTTCGGATTCATACTGATCCCAGAGTCGTTGGACTATACTGCGAGACACATTGAGTCGTCTATCAGTATTGGCCTGTGACAACCCCATTTCCATCCATCCTACCGTCCGTCACCTTAATGAATCGGGCAAACGGCTCCTTCTAGATATTTCCAGACTCTACTGGTTGTTGTGAACAAAACTGACAGTAATAGTTCAAATACAACAAAACTTACACACAAAATTACGAAATCTTTGTAATTGCATATATTCCTCTCATTCACAAATACCTATTCTTTTCTATAGGATAAAAGGGTTAGCTGTAATTTTTGCGTAATTTTTTTTTAAGCTTACTTTTGTCATTTATATAAACTATGACGTTTAATCTGCTTGCCATTTTTTTCTGGTGAGCTTCGAATAACGTGTTATACCTTAACTTTTAGAGGCCAGTGGATCATTTGCGTTTTCGACGAGTCATGATCGTTTAAGTTTCCCCTCCATAGTTTTTATTCCCTGCTCCCCACCAAAATAGAGAACTCAAGTTGCCGCCATTTAAAAAAATAGAATTAAAAACTACAAAAAAATTAATATCTAAAAGAGAATCGAGATACAGTTTTCAAATAAATTGCATTTAAAAGTAGATCTTTCCCCTCTACGACGGTGTAAAGATTAAAAATGTACGGTGTCTAGAAATTTAAAAATTTGCAGTAGCGAAAATTGCAAAACCGAAATTTCATCTGAAATTGTTGTCATTCGCAAAATGAAGTTATCATTGCGTATAGATATGTTTGTCGTTTATAATATAGATAGATAAATAGATAGTTGATTAGTGTTTTATTTCATTTTTATAGTCTCAAATATTTAAACTAGAAAATTTATACAGAAAAATGTCCAAAAATTGATTCAATGCACACAAGTTAAATTATACGTTGTAAAGAACAAGTATATGTTATAAAGTGTTTGAGTAATGCTGGCATCTGCATTAACGGTAGCAACAACCTGTACAACCAATTTTTGTTTGTAACAATTTGTTTACATTCTAAATATTACTCAATTTCCATATTTCCATTGTCAAATAAAACTATAATTTCAAATCTAATTGCTTTGAAAATTATAACGATATTTAATGATTTTTCATGTTATATATATATATATATATATATATATATATATATATATATATATATATATATATATATATAACTTCATGATTTTTTTAACCTATAAATTTACATTAATATATAGAATATTTTTTCCTAGTTTCGTTGCATCATCATTACAAAAATCCTTTTATTCGTGCACCTTGAAATTTATTTGCATTCATGTTAGTCACATTTTAGTAGTTTTTTAAATATTAAAATTGAGTATTTAATGAACCAATATTTAATTCGGACATAAAATTTACTAATGTACATTGTTTCTTATAAAGTGACAGTTATTAGAGTTCCGTACTTTAAAAGTAAAAACGGAACCATTATAAGATCCCTCCTGTGTCTATCTGTCTGCCATAGCCGTTTTACGCGTAAACAATGGAACGTGTAAAGTTCAAATTGAGGGAAGTAACAAAGACTACTCTTTCACGTGTATGCAGATTACTAAACATTCACAAATATACAGGGTGTTTCAAAAATGACCGGTATATTTGAAAAATCAATAAAAACTAAACGGGCAGCGATAGAAATACACTGTTTGTTGCAATATGCTTGGGACAACAGTAAATTTTCAGGAAGACGAGCTTTCGAAATTAGTTACAATTTTCAACAACAGATGGCGCTTCAGCCTGGAAAGTCTAAAGTACTATATTTTCCATTTTTTCACCATGCACAGCAATAATATGGCGTAGTCTCTGAACGAAACTACCAAAAACCTTTGTAAACGTGTCAAGCGAGATGGCTTCACATGCAGAAGCGGTTTACTGCTTCAGTTGTTCAACTGTTTCTGGATGGTGGTGGTACACCTAATCTTTCAAGTCAAAAATCCTCTGTTTTAAGGATTAAACAATTTTTTCACAGCAAACTTGCAATCTGTGAACAGCACATGCTTACATCAGAAAGATGACTTACAGAATGACGACCTCACAGATTGCGTTTTCTTCTACATCTTTCAAATCGCCTGCAGTTCCATCTGTTGTTGAAAATTGTAACTAATTTCGGAAGTTTTTTCTGAATAAAAATTTACTGTTGTCCCAAGTATATTTCAACAAATGGTGTATTTCTATCGCTGCCCGTTTAATTTTTATTGATTTTTCAAATATACCAGTCATTTTTGAAACACCCTGTATATAGGAAAAACATACTGGGACTAATTAACCCTATAATTCCCAAAATAGAGCATGTTCTAGAAATTATGTAGTTTGGAAAATCTGACTTCATACCAGAAAAAATCAATGGCTAATTTCGGTTTATTTAATTACGGAATGTCTGTTGTTAAGTAAGCAAATTTTGCTATTTAAATTTTCTGGTGGGAATTGGGATATACGAATTAAAATGTCTCAAAATATCTCGGGCGGTTTGGGATCTAGAGGGTTAAAGAACTTGGAAAAAAAATTTCTTTGTATATTGTGTGAGATATCGTTTGAAATCTTTTGTAACGCTGAACTCAAAAATGCATTATTTTTAAATTTTAGATAATATATTTTCAGAGATAGCGTAGAAAATGTAGTGCAAAAATATGACCCTTCCCCCCATCTATTTTCAAATCTACTGAAACTAAAATTCTGAAAAAATTAGAGGTAGTGGACATTAATTTAAACCTTGCAGAAAAACTATAGCTATTGCTCAAGGTCGCATAGTTTTGAGAAAATTATATTTTTCTGTTACATAGAAATTTCGATTTGCAGGTATTCAGGAAATGTTCAGAGAAACGCTAAGTTACTTTCGTAGAAGAAATATAAAAAAATTATTGATAATTATAAAAAAAAATCTTTGGAAATATTCCGAGATAACAATCCTTAAATCAGTAGTTCCCAAAGTGCGGCATATATATTTTGACTTTTTTATGGGGGTAATTCCAAATTTGTTACTTAGTCATTTGCAATGAATTTTTTAAAATGCAAAAGCATTGTTGTAGACTAAAAATAAATGGATTAGAAATGAAATTTTAAAAGCCAGTTTTTTATTAAATTTTTAAAATGTTCCCAGTCAAAAGTTTAAATTATACTGAGACCAGAATAATTACAATAGTAAGTTCTTGAAATAATTTTGGAAGTTTTAATTTGGTTCAAAAGTTAAAGTTCGGAATTTTTACAGTTTTCTAAGGTATATATTCCGAACTTCGGATTTTTCCGAACTTTAGCTTATGAAAAATATTGTTTTTTCAATAAACAAAAGCATAAATTTCATTACTTAAAAAGGACAAAATAAGATATTAGTACATTAAAAATTACATATAACAACAATTAATATCAGAGTTCGAACTTGTCCTGGAATTTCTAGACCAGGAAATTCTTCAGTACCAGGTTTTTTTTCTGTAGAAAATCTCTCCTTAAATAAAGAAAAATTTCACGCGTTTTAACTATATTTATTTTTTTAATGAAAATAATACTGATAATTAACCTGGAAAATAACGGTATCCGTACGAACCCTGAAATTTGAATTAAACAATCGTCTCAAATACTAAATAAAGACTAAATAAATCACAACAAAATGAAATGTAAAACAAAAACTTTTATTTATGAGAACATATAATTAAAAAAATTAACTTAATTATTAAACATTTCAATTAATGTGAGCTACGTTGCTTTATTAACTTATGCTTATCATTAAAAAAATGATATTGATCTGCACATAGACATTAGTTAAGATTCAGTAATAAAACTACTCTTCCCTAGATCTTTTTTTTTTTTTTTTTTCGCCTTTCTTGCCGCTGAAAAGTCTGAACTTTGGACAATTTCGAAATTTGGGTGTCCGAATTTTAGGCTTTATAACATAGGTTCCCAACGGGGGCGGTACCGCCCCCCAGTGGGCGCTGGAGCCTTCCAGGGGGGCGGCGACGGATTTAGAGGGAAATGGGGGGCGTTGAGACAGTTAAGGGGGGCGGTCATGACGTACCTACCTATTTAAGAAATCAATATAATGAAAGTAGTCGCCCCGTCTACCCTATGTTGCCCGGGCACATGATAAAAATCTTAAATATAGCTTTATATGAAAATCTATGAAAACGAGCCTAGAGCTGTGATCTTCTTTCACATGCAACAGCTTGTAGGAGAACTTTCCATTCGAAACAATGATGAGCGACTCTTCCCCCCCCCCCCTCTTGTGGTCACTTGGATGCTATTAGGATCACGGAAGCTTATGCTCTGCAAGCTGTATTTCTTTATTCTCGCAGCGACGAATAATTTGATTTTGTAAAATTATTGTTTGATTATGTAAAATTTTTAATTTGATTAAATAAAAATGTAATTTAACATTCAAATTTAGTAACAATACAAACGCATTGATAAAAATTCTATTCCTATGCAGAATTTACTACATTAGGTTCATTAAAAATTTGATAACTAGAGTTATTTTTTAAAAGCCGATATTTCGAAAAAAGTAAGAATATGTCGACTTATGCCTGGATAGAGATTTCGAAATCAAACTACAGTTTCAACCTACTCAAGAAATTCGTTTATTCTGGTTGAAAGCTATAAAAGACATAATACCCTTTATTTTTTTATACTTATCTATAAATATGTTGCAAAGTAAATCTATTTAAACTTAAACTGTGTCAAATTTAGTATTTTAAAATGTCTGAATCAAAGAAGAAATGTCAGCTGTATAGTATTGAATATTTGAAATATGGATTTACGCATTCTCCAAAAAACCAACATTACCTATGTGTTTAATTTGCCAAAAAGTTTTTTCAAATGAAGCCATGAAGCCTTCTAGATTACAAGAGTATTTGAATAAAATGCAGGTTGATAAAAAGGGAAAAAAGTTATCTTATTTCCAAGGCCTGGAAAAGAGATACTATTTAAAACAGCGAACTGTATCGATATTTTTTGAGTTGTCTTCTGAACAAGAAGATGACGGACTACGAGCTTCATATAATATTGCATTGTTAATGGAAAAGCAAAAAAACCATACACAATTGACGGGGAATTAATCTTGCCAGCAGTCAAAGAGGTAATAATAACTGTTCTTCATCACAAAATACCGTTATATATCGTTAAAAAAATTCCTCTGAGTAATAATTACGTAAAAAGAAGAATAAATAAAATGGCTAAACATGTTAAAATATCATTATGCAATTACTTAAAGACTTGCTGATTTTCCATTCAATTTGATGAATCTACACTACCAAATAACGAAGTACTACTCTTGTAATACGTACGATTTATAAAAGAGGAAAAATATTGTCAAAATTTATTACTTGCTAAAAATTTAGGAATTGATACAAAGGGAGAATTGATATATATTTAACAGCATGAATATGTTTCACCAGAGAAAGAAATTCCTGTTCATAATATTTTGTCAGCAGCAATGGGTGATGCTCCAGCAATAACGGGGCGTCATAAGAGTTTCATAGCGCATTTGAAAGAAATTGTACCAAGTGTATTCGTTGTACAATGTGTTATTCATTGTCAACATTTGGTTTCCAAAAAACTGAATGAATGTCTGCATACGTCTATTTATTACGTTATTAAAGCAGTGAATAAGATAAGAAGCAATTCTTTGCATGACAGATTATTTGGTCAACTTTGCAGTGAAAATGATGAAGATTATAATCGCTTGCACACAGAAGTTTGTTGGCTCACTAAAGGTATTTCTCTGAATCATTTTTTAAATCTATTTGACTCAATACTGGACTTTCTTGAAAACAGAGATGAAAAATTGCACGAAAACCTGATATATTCAAAAATAACATTGCTTATTTGACAGACCTGTTTAAAACATTCAATGAAATCAATTTATAAATGCAAGGTGATGAATTAAATTTAATTAAAACAAAAAATGTCATATCTGCTTTTGTGATAAAACTTGTTATGTTCAAGCGAAATCAAGACAGAGGTTAATGCAGCCATTTTTCTACATTAGCAGCGGTCTCTGCAAATCAAGAAGGTTTATTAACTTACTGCCGACATTTGAATGCTCTTCATACTGATTTTATTGAGCGATTATATTAGCGATTATTTTATTGAGACATTTATTGAGCGATTATTTTATTGACATTTTAAACATGAATATAACCGAGTTGGATTTTACAACCTTCGGCAAACGCAGATACAGCAAAACCATCAAATTTAGAAGAACTTATAGAACTCACAACTAATGAAGAACTAAAAGTAAAATTTCGATGTCAAGACCGAGAGGTTTGGCTTCAGAAGGCTATACCAGTTCTCTACCCTAAGTTGTGGACAAAAGTAGAATTTTTTTTTTTTTTCTGTCATCTTATTTGGTTGAGCATGGATTCAATGCAGTATCTAATTTATTGGTTAAGAAAAGAAATAGACTGCAGGTCACTGAACTTGGCGATTTCCGACTGCCATTAACAAAATTGGAACCTGACATTTACAAATTGTTAAAATTCCATCATCCTGAACCATCTAATTAATATTTTTTTTATTTTTTATTAATTTTATTGTTTATGTCAATATTTTTTAAATTTTCTCATTGATTTTCTATTTATTCACATTATTATCTGTGAAACATTTAATATTTAAAAGATGTTACATGTAAAAGCACAATTTTAAAAACTTAAAACTTCAAATGTTATACATCGTGTGCTTTTAATAAAAACTTGATAATTCTAGGGGCAGTTTGTTTACATTCGAGTTACATTAGAGTACGAAAAGGCATTTCAGTACATAAACAAAGCTGCCCTGAGGATGATGAAGCTGTAATCGGAAACGCTCGGGTATAATATCAGAAGTTTACAGCTTTTAAAACTGTGTTTTTAAATGAAATAACATCTTTTAGATATATGACTTCTTCAATGTATTAAATGCACCTTTTTAAAAAGTTTAATTTTATTTTGCTTTTTTTTCTTTTTAATCTTACGGAAAAACTTTTCATTACGTTTGATAGTCGTTTTAATTCTAATTTGTACATTGTGTTTCTTGACAATCCAAGCGTCTTGAGAGTTTTCCTGCATTTTCATAAAATTGCTTATAAAAATAATCTTAATCAAAATGTCCTTTCATTGTTTGTTTCTAAAGTACATTTCATGCCCCCCTTACTTTATATACATCTTGAAATACAGTTCTGTTTAAATAATTTTTGTCTCTAAAACAAATTAAAGTTATTTTTGGGAAATAGAAAGATATGAGCAAACCACTTAGAAAGTTTATAAATAACAAAAAATCTTTAGATAATATGCAACAATATTTTGGTATAATTAACTATTATGGAAGAGGGGTAGGGGGGCGTTGGAAAATTTTATTTCTTCTAAGGGGGCGGTGGTCCATAAAAGGTTGGGAACCTATGCTTTATAATCTAGTACTAAAAATCTCTATAAATTTTCTGGGTGATATTGTATTTTACCATTTTTTGTAACATTTTCAATAGTCTATTTCAGCGGTTCTCAAACTTTTTAGTATGCAACCCACATTTCATTGAAAAATAATTGCGCGACCCACCTCTCAGTAAAATAAAAAAGAAATAATAATAATAAAAATTCGCGACCCAATTGTATATCAGTATAGCAGATTTTGTACGATCTCTATTACGCTCGGCTATCCTACCCTACGAAACACATACATTTTCGTACGGAAGATACATTTTCTACAAAAACAAGGATAGTCAATCTCATTGTCTGTAGCGAATAATAATTAAAACAATGCACAAACTACAAAGATAGTTAAAAATACGTTTAATTATTGTGAAAACATAAGTTTATAATCAATGAGATTTCTGGTTTACCAAGAGAGTTTATCAATGTGGCAACATACAGGGTGTCCAGTAAATGTCTGACCCATTTTAAAATTAAATAACAAATAAACGGTTTGAGATAAAAATGCACGGTTTGCTGTATTGTTATTAGAATATCAATAAATTTTTAATACGCATTTCCTTCAAATAGTCATAATTTCGGCCAAAAAATGGCGCTGGCGGCATCAGACTGTAGAAATACAGCCTGTTTTCTTGTTCGGAAGCTGATGATCTTTCCGGCTCATTTTCCCGAGTCGAATCTGAGTCGAAATGTTGAATCGACTCTCCACTCAACTGCAGAAATAGGGTTTGTTGATTGGAACGAAATTTAAAATAACATTTAAGATTGAACTAGGTCTATTGTAACAACCTATGTCTATTGGAACCTCCTCAGACAAATATCACGGGGAACTACAAAAACTAGTTTAAAATTACTGTAAAACATCTCCAAAGATGTGTCAATCTATGAATAAATATTTATGACAAGCAAACATTTGTTAAAGAAACCTAGAAATATTTTTAACAATTCTAGAAAAATTTGAATTAATTTAAAGGATGTTCTTTAGTGTTTCAAAATTCTCTTCGGAATATGTTATTTTAACCGCTTAACTGATACTCTTTTTTACGTATATATAAAAATATATTTACGTAAATATAATTTATTATCTTTTTTTAAATTATGTATAAAAAATACCAATGTTCAATTTATTTTTCAATATTAATTTTTATAAAATTGAACTAAAATAAGCAGACATTCAGTTTTATCTAAAATATCTATGGCCCCACCAGTGGGCGATAGGCTCTGACGTCTCAACTGGTAGACGGCAGTGCTGGGTTCGAACCCAATCGGCATAACCGTTCGGAGTTTTCTGTGGTTTTCTTCGAACCTTGGGTTTTCTTGTGTAAATACGGGTTAGGTGCCCTTAGAAAGACCCTCACGCAGGGCATCCCACCCGTTTCTGACCTATATCCCACGTGTACATAATCGGCCGACATTAAATAAACCAAACCAAACTAAAATATCTATGGGCAATTTTATGGCAAAACATTTTTACGGAAACTTTTTACTGAAATAAAGTTTCGTTTCTTTTTCTTCTAGTTTTTATTTTTTATTTATTTTTTTTTTTAATATTGCATGAGACAAAAGCTGTTGAAAACATTTCAGAAGCCAACGCAGTATCCACTGTCCCGATCCTTTCTTTCATTTACTATCTCCCGATTCTACATTTTTCTCATGTTGGATTCGATGAGTTGAAATACGAATCGGTTTTGAAAGCCTAGATTACAACTTTTGAAGCTGTATATGTGTAATGCAATACCAAATAACAGTAAAAAAAAAAGCAATAAACATCAAATTGATGCTCTTAGCACAGTGTCGAGTTTAAATTTTGAGGAATTTGCGTCATCCACACTGTAAATAGAAGAGGTTATTACAATGCTGATTTAAACGCAAGTTGAGACGTCAGAACCTATCACTCACTGGTGAGGCCATAGATATTTTAGATAAAACTGAATGTCTACTTATTTTAGTTCAATTTTATAAATATAAATAATGAAAAATAACTTGAACATTGGTATTTTTTATACATAATTTTAAAAAGATAAAAAATCATATTTTTAATAATATTTCTCATTTCAAATCAGATAAGGAGATATTTTCAGAATTTTTTTTTCTCTCGTTCTTTTCCTCATACCGCGGGAAAAGAACGAGACTACATATTTCCCTCCTATATGGGGGGGGGCAAAAATATATTTCAGGATCTATGATGCTTTTTGTTATGAAGTTTTGAAGAGGGATGACTTACAGACTATAAAAAAAGATACGTCTTCTTTTTTTCTTTTTAAATATCCGTCCATTTTAGCGTAGATACGTTTGCTGCCGTGGGTGGGTGGGGGGAGGCGAGGTGTGTGCAAAAGACATCTTAAAATCTCTCACGGCTTTCGTAATAAATTTTTTGGATACGTTAAATGACAAAATATGAATATAAAGCAGGGATGAATTCGGTTTTCGGAAAATTTAATAATATTTTGTTTTAGGCAGGTTTTTGCCTTAGCAGGCAGTTTTGTATGTTTCTTTCTACTTCGGGATCAATAATTTTTTATATTTAAGACAGGATTTGTTGTAGACGGATTCCTTTATAGTAAGATTTAGAAAAATTTAATGTGCCGATTTATAAGTTTTCTTAGACAGGAGACTTGGCAACGCTATTTGCATACCATTGTTTTAAAATTTTAACTGATTTGCCCGTACAACGTACCGGCAATAATGGTTTGCTTCTTCCATCACTTAAAGCTTTCTGACACTACTAAAAATTTTAAATGCAATTTCATACTATTTAATAGAAGAAATATTTAAATTAAATATTACGATTATTTTAGCTTTTAAAAAGTGGCGTTTATGTCATATTTTCATTTTATTGTACGTAAAAAAGCGTATCAGTTAAGCTGTTAAAATAACATATTCCGAAGAGAATTTTGAAACACTAAAGAACATCCTTTAAATTAATTTAAATTTTTCTAGAATTGTTAAAAATATTTCTAGGTTTCTTTAACAAATGTTTGCTTGTGATAAATATTTATTCATATATTGACACACCTTTGGAGATATTTTACAGTAATTTTAAACTAGTTTTTGTAGTTCCCCGTGATATTTGTCTGAAGAGGTTATACTAGACATAGGTTGTTACAATAAAACTAGTTCAATCTTAAATGTTATTTTAAATCTCGTTTCAATCAACAAATCCTATTTCTGCAGTTGAGTGGAGAGTCGATTCATCATTTCGACTACGATTCGACTCGGGAAAATGAGCCGGAAAGATCATCAGCTTCAGAACAAGAAAACAGGCTGTATTTCTACAGTCGGATGCCGCCAGCGACATCTTTTGGCCGAAATTAGAACTATTTGAAGGAAGTGCGTATTAAAAATTTATTGATATTCTAATAACAATACCGCAAACTGCGCATTTTTATCCCATACCTTTTTTTTTTTTTTTTTTTTTTTTTTGTTATTTATTTTTACAATGGGTCAGTCATTTACTGGACACCCTGTATATTAAAACACAGCAGCTTGTCTCAGCATGTTGTCATAAGCACGAAGTGTTGAATTTCATTAAAGACCTCAATGCCGATTTAAGTATTTCTGGATATTCTGTTCGTATATTAATGTAGAAGGAAATTAAGGATTTTCCCTTGAAATACTATTTCCTGTTGAAATTGTGATATCCTTTTAATCAGATGAAATAAAAGATATATTTTGATGACAAACCTCGATTGTTCCGCGACCCACCGAAACAACTGCCGCGGCCCACCAGTGAGTCACGACCCATAGATTGGGAACCGCTGGTCTATTTAATGAACTTTCTTACTTCTATTCGGACTGCAATATGTACAAACGAACAATCTTTTACACGTGAAATTATATAAAATTCAGTATAAATCTTGACAATCTTGAACATATTTAACCTAAAAAATATACCTAAAAGAAGTAATGCTAATTTTTCTAAGATTTATAAATCTGAAATAGCATTAGAAAAGGCAATGAGAGACAGGTAAATGTCTATGAATCTAATATAAGTATCCTACACAGAAAATAAATGTCATGATGGCTTATATATTTTAAATTTTAAAATCAGATAATACATGCAAAAAAATAAAGATATTGGGAGAGGGAAAAGAGAAAAAATGTGTTGTGATGTGAGTAATGGCTACTTAGATTGATAGAGATGGGACCCTTGAAATGTTTCTCGTGTTAAACATAGAATGAAAATTTAGTACCCAAAGTTTTCCACCAACATTTAAAAACTTACAAGGATGAATTGCTACTTATAAAATTCTAAATGTAAGTCATTCTTCACGAGATTTTCTGAAAATAAAAATTAAGATCAAGATGTATAGAGTCACTGCATTTATAGCATTGTGTTAAAAACACATTTCTGACAAAAAATTCACCTTTTTAATACATATGTGAAAAGAATAATCTATTTTCAAGGCTCTATTTCGCTTCCACCGTGTCTATAGAATTCACTTTTTTAATAAGAAGAAATATAATTTACAGTGTGAGTTAGCGATCTACACGGGAACTCTCCTCAACCGGAAGCCCGATCCTAGCCAGGCCCGCTGGCCGGATTCGGGCCTATTTTCATTAAAGGCATTCCGGAAAAAGCCTCCGGGCCGAGCCAGGCTCGGTCCTGGAAATTTCGGCCCGGGCAGACCTCAAGAATGAGTGTGGGTGAATGGAGGGAGCATAATGATTTTACAAAGGCTTTGTAGGGGCAGGGAAAATAAAAGTTTGGGCATCACTGCCTTAAAAACACGGATGGTTTGGACATGTGTAATGACAAGGGTGGAATACTTTATGTATCACCGGCTTTTAATGGCTAGATAACAAATTTTAAGGATATATTAATGTACTGCCGCCCAGTAGTAGAATAAAAGCAATAAACATCAAGCTATTAAAAGCAGACTAATTTAATTAGAATCGATGAATACTGTGAGATTCGGGACTAGTTTAAATTTAATGGATCTTTCAATGAGCCTCCCATGTCTTTAAAATTAATTAAAAATCTGTTTTAAAAAACACGACACGGTGTTCAAGACTACGTTGCAAGTTTTGCCACTCCTTTCGAAATGCGCTTATTACAGTGCCAAGTTTAAACTTTGAACAATGGCTTGTTTGTAAAAAGAAATATTATTATTACACTGAATTTAATTCTATGAAATACCAAATGAAGTTTAATTATGCACTATTTTTATTGTTAGTACCAAATTAAATTCTTCGTGAACATATTAGTATTCATTTAAAAAAAGATGCGAATATTTGATATTATTTAGGCTTCATATCTCCTTGAAATTTTGTGATATACGGATGATTCCATACACAATAAACGTATCATCTGCGGCTGACGCGTCATATATTTTAATGAAATTCTGCACATAAGTAGATCATATTTATTTATGAGTAAATACGTAAATATAAAATAATATATTTCAGAATTGTCGATTTAAGTATCAAAACTTACATTAAAATTTGACATAAAATCGAGATTTGTCTACATGCTTGAAATTTTAATTCTGATTATGAGCTTAAAGATTATCAATTACTTGCTTAGATCAAAAAAAATTTTTAAAGGTACTTTGTATAGATCTATTTAAATATAAACCGAATCTGTGTATAAAATTTTACATATAAATTATCAGTATATAAATATCAGTGCATATTCTTTAAAAATATATAATTGATTCTGCATTTTTTAAAACTCTATTTTCTGCCACACAACGCCGCATATTTCCCTAGCGGTTAATTTTGGAACTAAATTTTCTTTCCGCGAAATCCTTCGTTCCAAGTCTTGTTTTATCTTCTTATAAAATTTGTAACATTCTCTCAATTAGGTAGCATTACAGATCACTCTGAATACTGCGAGTTCAATTATGGCAAACTTATAGATTGGCAGGCATGATTCAATTGATTCTGCATTTTTTAAAACTCTATTTTCTGCCAAACAACGCCGCATATTTCCCTAGCGGTTAATTTTGGAACTAAATTTTCTTTCCGCGAAATCCTTCGTTCCAAGTCTTGTTTTATCTTCTTATAAAATTTGTAACATTCTCTCAATTAGGTAGCATTACAGATCACTCTGAATACTGCGAGTTCAATTATGGCAAACTTATAGATTGGCAGTCATGATTCAATTGATTCTGCATTTTTTAAAACTCTATTTTCTGCCACACAACGCCGCATATTTCTCTAGCGGTTAATTTTGGAACTAAATTTTCTTTCCGCGAAATCCTTCGTTCCAAGTCTTGTTTTATCTTCTTATAAAATTTGTAACATTCTCTCAATTAGGTAGCATTACAGATCACTCTGAATACTGCGAGTTCAATTATGGCAAACTTATAGATTGGCAGTCATGACTATCAGAGTAAATCAAATAGTATTTTAAATGTTTCGATAAATCTATTATATCTTAAGTTATAAACAATAAATCTCTTATTAAGACCTTTTTTGGACTGTTGCGTTTAAAGAAACGTTTTAAATGCCAAATATGACAGCATTTTCTAAGTGATCACTTCTCTTTATTGAAAAATATTCGCCTGATACAGAATATTAATTTCCTTTCATGAAAAGTTTTCGAATCATAAAAATTGCTTTGCACGCATGTAAGTGTGGACCCATTCGTCTTTTTTATCAATGTTCATACGAAAACAGAACTCGAAAGAGTGAGTTTAAGATAGTTGGAGCTGGTCAATCAATCAAATTTATTTTGATTGTTTTGAGAGAATAATACTTCATATAGCTATGATTCTGCACACGCACACAAAATATCTAAAAAAAAAAAAAAAAACCGCTTTTGTTTAATGTAGCATGAAGTTCAAAGATTGTCCGTATTTTAATCTTAAAAATGTCACTGATGCTCCCGATCTATTATAGCCTTACTTTCCCTGCATTAAAATCTTTGAATCATAAATACGGTTTTACAGATATATAAGTGCATATCGGACCCTTGCTACAGAACTTAACTCACAAAACTTTATTTTTCAGGAAATGCGAAAAACTGTTTGCTGTCTGTGGAAGAATCAATGATCATTTTGCAAACACAGCCGTAACCTATTGGCTGGATTTTCAATGCACAATCTCGTAAGTCATTTCGAACAATTTCAATCGGTTTTTTTCGATTTGCTCTTGCGAAAACGAAATTAGGGTTTAACAGAGGCCAAACATAGATAAAAAATTTTGCTTACCTTGGAATAATAATATTTCAGAAATTTATGTTTATGTACATTAATTATGAAAAAAAATCAGTCCATCATTTTTTAAATGACAGAAAAATTGAAAGATTCTGTGTATTTTGCTCTGCGAAAATATTATTACTGCTGAGCCTGATGCATAATTTTACTTTTCCTGCATGGAAAGTCTTCGAATACTAAAAACAGTTTCCCAGGCATGTCAGTTCGTATCATTTCAAACAGATTTTTCAGTTTTATTCTTCTAGTTACTTAAGTATTTTGCTTATTTTTAGAAATAATGTTTCAAATAGTTATGCTTATGCACAGGAAATACATAAAAAAATAGCCAACTTATCATTTTTAAAGTTACTGAAAGTTGAAATTTATACTTGTTTTAATGTTTGAGAAAACTTTAAACAAAAAATAATTTCAAAATAAATAACTTTCAACTAATTGAATTGGACTACATAAAAATATTTTTATAAAGAAGTGATTATTAGTTGCTTATCAATCTAAATTAAAAAAATATTTTTTTCTTTAATTAATCTGTAATTCAAATTTTAAAACTATTTTATGGTGTTAACCCGTAGAGAGGCAAGCAATTATATCTCTGCAATATTGAACTCTCACCGGAAGAATTGAAAAATTTTGTTTTAAAATAGGAAAAAGTAAATTTTTTTAACATTTTGCCGCCAGAGTTAAAAACATAAAATTTGGTTAAAGGTTTCTGGTGAGAATCTCGTTTAAATTAATTGGGATAAAATATATCCCACAGCTCCTCAAGGGGTTAAAAGTTTTATTCTTTTATCCAAAACATTTTATTTTATAACTAATGTAAAATTAATTATTAAATATCCATACGTTTCTTTTTTATACAGAGATTTTTAAAAATTCAATCTGAAATCCCAAACCTTAATTTTGCAATAATAATTATTTACTGTGAATTATGAAATTATTGAATCACTTTATCTGCTGATAATAATGCATTTAATATAAATGTCTAATTAATTGTGATATTTTTTAAATATTACTAAAAGCAGTACACTTCAAGTATTATTTAATATACTTTCTGGATGAAAAGCAGCAATATTTTTAAAAAGTGAAAATTTTTAAAGAAAATTTGTAAAGATAAACTTTTTAATCGCAAAATAATTTTTTTTCGACCATGTTTATTTTATTGCAAAACTTTTTTTATTTTAATCATGTCGGGATTTATAGCGTTTATACCTCATTTTCTTATATCCATGCAAATAAGCTGTTATTTATAAATCTAATTTATATCTTGATGATCTTTACATATACATAGGTGATTGCACCGTAAATTGATTGACCCTCAGTAGAACCATGGAGCTTTCGGATTGCTAGAAAACAATTGTTATTAAAAACGTCTGAATTGAATTGAATCATCAATCTTGAGGCAAAGTATCTACTCTTAAGCTGTTATCAGATTCACAGACTTTAGGCGAGACAAACTTTTTAGCCGATTTTAACCCCCCCCCCCACATTTTCCCGTTCAAAGAGAGAAAAAGGTTACAATTGTTTTTGAAAAAGTTGGAGGAAAAGCCGAAAAACCAGTTTCTACTAGTACCATGCGTTAATATTTATCGCCTAGTGGTATCAATCGCTTATCTCTGATTCGTTGAAATGTTCGATGTTGGATGAAATGTCTTGACTAGGAGAGACTTTTTTGGAACAGCAGAAAAATGTTGGGGGAACATTTCTGTTTGCTATCACATTGGATTTTGGGACGACATTTCGCGAAAAGTTAGAGGAAATCAAGTGTTGGCTCAAAAGTCTTACGAAATGTTGGTAAATCTGATAGCAGCTTTAGATTCCTATTAATAGACAGGTAACAGTTGAAGATATCAACCATTAGCAAAATTTGATATTTTACAGAGCAAAATCGCAAGTTAAATACAGTAATACCTCATCTCTGAAGTTAATTCATTTCAACATTTTCAATTCAAATATATCACATTCCTTAGCTAAAGTCTTCATTAACACAAATTCAATCTACTATTCGATTAAAATGCAACAAACCTGCGTTATATTAACATGCATCCAATAAGACATTTATTATCAAAATTATTAAAACAACAAAATATACCTTGTTAGCCCAAAAATTATTTAGTAGTATTTTTTTTCTATTAAAATATCTCTTAGTAGATTGATTTAATGGACAAAAGTTTATAAAACTCACTAAATTATAATTATTCAAAGCCTTATTTTACTCATAGATATCTGAAGAAAATCTAGCTACTTTACGGCGTAGTATGAAAATTTACAAACTGTTAATTTAGTTTGCCTACAGTTATCGGTAAACTTATTTTATCAGAAATAATATAGTTCAATAACCCAAAATAAAAACAGAGAATATTAAATAAATATCCTAATTTTTTTTTAAACGGGAATGAAAAATAATGACTCATCTCATTTTACGGGTGACGATCCAACACTTAGTTTGAGTTTTAGATTTTTGTTGGTAACTTCAATGAACAGCACTAAATTCCCCAACAGTTAAATTAATTTGATTTATATTTAATTGTGAACTATCATCTATTTCTAAACAACTAGACAATTAAAATATAAGGTGAATATCCTGGACAGATTTAGAAAAGGGTACAAACAATGAATTGGCTCATTTTAAATGTAACTGAATGTCTTGATAAATCTAAAGGCGTGGTAATTAAAAGAAATCGTATTATTTTACGTCTTCAGAAATACCTATTGCTTTAAAAACGGTTGAAGAGAACTGATCTGAAAAAGGATTTCAATCTTGATATCTTTTAGATCAGAGAAAATTTATGTTACTATTTCTATGTCTTTTAGCTCATTTAAAAAGCTATGTATTTTTTAAATATTATTTAGTAAATCGGATTCATGTGTATTCATACTTAAAGAAAATGCTCCTTTCGGCGACGCGTTATATTATTTTACAAATAGAAAAGAACCAAAATTTTACAATGCTAACAATCGAATATATTAAATTACTGTTAGGGCTATAAATAAAAAAATCCGATTTTCCGTGACAATTCTTGCAGTTGAGTTTGGCCCATTTCCGACAAAATGATTTTCCTCAAACTATGTACATGAATTTATTGTTGATGATAGCGCAATATTCCCTACTTTTTCAGCGGCAGTCTCCAGGCACAAAATCCTCATTTACCTTTTTTTATTTAAATTTCATATTTAACTAGACGATTTACTCAAATTGTCCATACTAATTCATTTTCGATGACAATGTAAATCCATATAGTTTCAGGCAAAAATATTCTTTTATATTTTTGATTGAAATGCCATATATCTGATGAACCGTATCCATGCATTTTATCAATTACATGGTTCCGGCTCCAGAGTTATTTATGCTTTTGATTAAAATTACATATTCTAATTTACCAATTTTGTTCAAATGTTAGATAGTTTGCTTTACATACAATTTGTTCGCTTTCTATAAAAGTTTTTGTAGTTTAGCTCATTTCATCGGCCCATCATCTACACGAGGGATATAGGACATAAAGGGGCGGGATGCCCTCCGTGGGGGGGAGTCTTTCTAAGGTAACCTAACCCGTATTTACGCAAGGAAATTCAACGTTCGAAGAAAACCGCGGAAATCTCCGAACGGTTAGGCCACTGGCCGCGATTGGGTTCGAACCCAGCACCTGCCGTCGGCCAGTTCAGAGGTCAGAATCTCTGGGCCACAGGTAGGACAAAAGTTTTTGTAGATAGCAGGAAATTAGACTACTTCTTTTTTGTTTCAGTTTAAAATTTCGACTGTCAAGAATTTCACATGACTGTGGGCGAAGTTGACGGCCACCCTTTCCATTACGTCATAATCTCGAACTGGCGAGAAAACAATTGTTTTTCTTCAGTATGAAATAATTTTCAACTCGAAAGTGGAGCAAATCTTGTTTGCTCTCACGGAATTTATTATAACAATCTTGTTTATAGTTGTTGAATATTTTTAATTGCTGTGTTTACGTTTGTCAAATAAAAGCAAGGAAAAAACCTCAAAACTTTATATATAAGATTTAAACAGGGCACACAAATCTAGTAATATATTATTCTTCAAGTTTTGAAATTTTTGAAATATCCTGTACATTTTTCATTATTGATTAAAAGCCCGCAACTTCTGCTTTTAAGTTATATTTCTAGTCTGATTTTAATAATATGATTTCAAAATGTAATTTCAGCTAATACGACTGACAAACATTAGTCCAGAAATGTATGATATAATTATATTGATTTAAATTTCAATTAGAAAAATATTGTTTTCTTATTGTAACTATCCAACAAAAATATAAAACAAAAGATCTTCGTTTGTTTATTTATTTTTTATTTATTCCTAAAATGTTATTGAAATAATTTCTTTTCTCGTGTATTTTTAATATAAAATATTTAATTACATCTTTTCATTTATTTATTACTCTGTTACTTCGACTACGTTTTTCTCTAAACATTTCGTAAATAAAAAAAATTATGAGTCTTTCTGTTTTTAATTTAATTTTGATTCGAAAGTAAATTTTAATTACATTCCACTTTCAGCATTTTTAATTATATTTATGTCGGCAGAAAAAAAAACTTTCAGCAAGAAATATTTAACAATACGAATTCGTTGCACACCTGATTTTTTTCTCCCCTTCTTTTTACGACAGTTTTTATTTTTCTTTTCAATCTTGCAAGCATAAAAATGCATTAGTGGCATTTCATTTACATTTAAATAACTCAATGGTATTTTTATTATTATGTTAATTTAAATTTACTGAAAGATTTTTATTACTTTTTTTTTTCCACTATTAAAAATAAAATACTTTTTTCATCTTTAAAATAAATGAAAAGGAATGTTTGTTTCAAGTAATCAAATACCACTTAGAAATAATATATGCAGTTTTGTTTACACAACGCTTATGACATTCCCAAAATGAAAGACAGAAAAGTGTAATTAAAAATGTACAATAAAAAAATTTATGGGCGAAAAAACTATTGATAAAGCTAAAATTCTTCTATGCGATTTGTTTTCTTTTACACTTTCTTTTTTTATATTTTTATTTTTAATATTAATTTTGATGCTTTTCAAGTGTAAATTGGTGGTACCGAAAAGGACGTGAATGAATTGTTCATATTTATGAATTAGTGAACAGCACAAATAATTGCTTCGAAATAAATTGTTTTTGTCAGAGAATTCTTTTCAAGATCTAATAACAGATGGCGCTAGGCGTCCTGCTAAACACATTTTTACGGAAATCGAAAACTATTTTTTTTGTTTCTGCAATTTGAATACACAAATGTTTATATATAGGAAATTCGATACTTATAAATATAATTTCAACAACAACAACAGCTAGTTTAAAGGCTTTTTTTACGGTCGAACAAAATTTGCTATCAATTTTCCTGCAATTTTTAATAACAAACTATAAATTTTCATAGAATAACTTCGTAAAACAATTTAAAATGTTAAATTGTTATAATAAAATCCGCAATACATATAATTTGTCACACTGAAATCTGCCTATAAACATTTAAACATCTGTATACATGTTTTTATTTTATTAGCCAGAGATATTTTTAATCATGATCTGGGTTATTTACTTTTGCTTGAATTTCATAAAAACACTAAAAATTTGGTATAAAAAAATATATTGCTGAATGCAAATTGGATGATTTCATAAGTAATTACAAATAAATAAAATGGGGATTAAAAAAATTTCATGCCATTTTTTTCTATTTTTTTCTTCAATTTTATTTATTTATTTTTATTTATTTATTTATTTATAATTTAATCTCTCTCTCTCTCTCTCTCTCTCTCTTTCTCTCTCTTTTCAGTTTTAATATTAAAAATTGCAGCTAATTCAATCTCGAATTTCGGAATTTAATTTTTACTTTCTGTTGTAATAAAAATTGCCGTAGACATAGAAACTGTTGCAAATATTCAGCAAAATGCCTATTTACATTTACTATTAAAGCTACTTTTATTATGATAATTTAATTTTCAGGGTAAATGATTTTGCATTTATATGTATGAAGTTACTTTAAAGGAATAGCATAACTTTAGTTAAATAAAAATAAATCTGATAAGTTTTTTTCCCTTGGTGTTTGTGTGTTTGTGTGATTCTTTATTGAAATTTTTTTTTTTTAATATCATGGGATAATTTTGACAATTTGCATAGCTCATAAATTATTTTATGTTGTTTAACCTTCCAAAGTTGCAGGTTTCTTTGCAATACAAATATTATTTAAAATTCTATAAATATAATTCAGTTTAAAAAATGAAGTTATGATTAATACTATCAAGACACTTGTACCTATATATAATAAAAAAATTTGTATCATCTTGGGGAAAAAAAATCTTTTTTAAGCGTTTTAAATATATTACAAAGAAAACAACATAACAATTTTGCCTTTTTGCTCGGCGGGTCAGGAGATTATTACAAATATTTTTGTAAATTTGAAGAACTATCTTGGCTTCCCTTAAAATTTATCATGTTACATTTTTTCACCTTATCATTTTATACTTTATTTTAACCTCATTACAGAGATTAAAATACTTGGAATAAACCGAAGACGTAAATATTTTTCAGCGCTGTTAGAAAGTGCTAAAAAACGCATAATTAAAAAAAAATAATTAGAATTATTTTCACTTTACAAAACAGCCGATTTCTCTTTAAAATTATCAGGTTATATTTATTTATTTATTTATTTTAGCTTATCATGTTATGCTTTATTTTAATCTCATTACAGAGGGTAAAATACTTAGAACAAATCGAAGTCGGAAATATTCTTCAGCTCTGACAGAAAGTGCTAAAAAAATAGAATTATTATCACTTAACATAACATGTGGGTTCCTTTTAAAAATTATAACGTTGTATTATTTCATCTTATAGTGTTATATTTCAACCTTATTGCAGAGGTTTAAATATTTGGAAAAAAAAGTCTAAAAATTTTTCAGATATGTCAGAAAATGTTAAGTATGCATAATTTAAAAGAAAAATCAGAATTATTATCACTTAAAATAACAAATGCTTTCCCTTAGAAATTATCAAGTTATGTTTATTTATTTATGTAGCTTATTGTAGTATGTTTTATTTTAATCTTATCATGTTATGTTTATTTATTTATTTATTTAACTTATTGTATTATGTTTTATTTTAATCTCATTACAGAAATTAAAATACTTGGAACAAACCAAATTTGTAAATATTTTTCAGTTATGACAGAAAATGCTAAAAATGCATAGCTAAAAAAATAATTAGAAGTGTTATCTCTTTACATAATAAGTTATTCCCCTTAAAATTTATCAGGTTTTGTTTTTTTAGCTTATCATGTTATGCTTTTCTTTAACTTCATTATAGCGATTTAAATACTTGATGTTGTTTATAACGGCCAATTGTTTGCACGGGGAATATAGGCTCGGGAGGGGGGGGGGGGGCATCGTGAAGATCTTTCTGAGGAAACTTTATCTGCATTTATGCAAAGAAATACAAGATTCGAAGAAAACGATTTTAAAGTCCGAACGATTAGGCCGACGAGTAGGGTTGTGTTTACATCTACCAGATTTGACAACCGAATATTTCGGCCACTGGTGGAGCCGAGCTTTATGCTTAAAATAAACGAAACTCGTAAATGTTTTGCTTACGTGAAGATGTGCTGATAGTTAATGCCGCACTGTAGAAGTGGGTTTTTCCCAGAAGCCGATTTACTTTTTATAACAAAGAATCAGTGAAAGATTTTCCCGCGCCAGCACGTGACTGGCTATTGGACATCACACAACATTACGCGCTGGTGCGTGAGTGGCTCCTTAACGTAGGCGACATATCACGCGCTATCGCGTGAGCGGCAGGGAATGTGTTAAGGAAAAGAACAATTAAAGTTCAAAAAATAGATTTATTAAGCAACATTCAAAAATATGTTGATTTATTGATAAATATTATTGAAAAATATGTATGATTTATTAACAACATTCAAAATACATGCTTTAAATAAATTTTAATAATTATAAACATTTATTTTGATAATTATAACAAAAATGTTCACAATTTATTTGCTAGTGTATAGTGGAAAAAATTTAGTGATGTGGTGATTGTTTGCCAGAACAGATCATATGTTTTTGAATTTCCATGTCAGAAAAAGTACCGCCTAGATTTCTCTTTTAAGTTTAAGACTCCTCACATGTAAAGAATCGCATTATATTTCTTTTTCAACAAGTTATTGTTTATGTTTTAAAATTTCCACGACACTTTTTTTTTTTTTGTTGAAAATATTTCACTTGCAATAAAAAATTTGAAATTTTAGAAAATTTAAAAAAAAAAATCTGCATACAAATATAATGCATATTAATTATCTATATTTCCCTCAATACAAGGGCTGAAATTCTCGCAACTTAGGCCATACAGTAATACAGTAGGCTATACAGCACATCAGTGTCGCATAGTTCATTGAACTGATAAAACAAAGTGTGTTTACTTTGTAAAAAATATTCTTTATAAAACAAAATTTTGGAAATAACCAAGTTTAGTCTTGACGAATTATGAAATGCTCGACATTTTTCATTTCGCGAATATTCAAAACTCACGAATGTTAAGAGATTATTGTATCTATCTATATTATAAAGGCCAAAAGTATCTGTGCGTAACGCATACGTCATTTTGTGAATGGCAACACTTTCACATACAATTTTGGTATTGCAATTTTCGCTGCTGCAAATTTTACACTTCTAAGCATCGCACATTTTCAATTTTCACACCGTATGGAGAGAAAAAAAATATTTTTAAATGCAATCTGATTGAAAGCTATATCTCAATTTGTTTTTGAGATATTAATTTTTTTATAGTTTTTAGTACCAATTTTGTAATTGTGGCAACAGAATCACTCCATTTTCTCATAAAATAGAAAAAAAATTAAATAAATAAAATAAATAAGTAGAAATTAAAATGCGTATATTTTGTCAAAAATATCGTCTGTTATAAAATTCGGCGATTTTGGTTTTATTTCGTTTTTATTCATCAATTAAATAAGGGGGGGGGGGGGGACTTGAAGCTTTGAGTTTAACTGGGTTTAAAATGATCAAATTAAAATACCATTTTTTTTAAACATGGTGAATATGAAAATGAGAAATGCGTGTGTAAATTTTGAGAAGATGAAAATCATGGCGAGTTTAATTTCAAGTGAAATTCTATGATCGTGTCAATTTGGAATAAATTTTGTTTTTTTCATTCGCATTTATACATTTCATTCGCATAACTTTAGAGCCTGAATTAATAACTTAATAATAATAACTGATATTTAGTATATTTTACTGATTACATGTGTGATTAAAGTTTAATTTTAAAATTTGGACAACTGAGTTTTACCGTATTATCTAATCTTAGCTTAAAATAATATTTGTTTGAGAGTTAGACTGATCAATATAAGAGGCATTTTTTACTGTAACTAATTTTGTAGATTTATTATAAATCAACGAAATAGCTCCTTAAGATTTCTTTCATCAAATTTCAGCGGGTATCACCTCGTATTGATAAAAAACATACTTTTTCCCGCAAAATTTAAAACTGCATTCACATATAAAACTCGTGCATCACAAATTACTTTTGCGAAGTAAAACTTTTATTTTTATTTTTTTATGAGAATATTTATTTTACTATTCATATTTTACTTTAAAAAATTATTTGTTGAAATGAAAATAGCTAAATTGTCATTTAATATTTCTTCGAAATGTGGCAAAGAAGAATATCAGAAAATAATTAAAGTAGATATTTAAAAAGTATCGAAAAGCAATTAAGAGTTAGAATTCACAATTTTTTTTGTACCGAAATGAAAAATACTTCTATTTCTGTATTCTTCGAAATGTAATTTCTTTTGCTGCACTCTGGTGCTTATAAAACAACTGCTATAAAAATGGAAAATATTTTTATAATATCAATTTTTACAGAAAGATTAGAATTCCAAATTATTCCAACAATTTTTCAACCAATATCTCAATTTGCATAATGATTTTGTTTTAACTTTAAAAAACATTTCTTGTCAATTATTTCCGAAAAAATATTATTAATAACGAGCTGAAAAATCGTGAAAAATACGCAGGGAAAAAATATTAAAAATTTAATTAAAGAATTTTTTTTCATTATATTGAATGCAAAAATGATATCGAAACTATCAAAAACATGTACGTAATTGAAATAATGCAGAAAATAGCAAAGTAGAAATCATATATGTACGTTTTAATGATGATTTTTAAGGATGAAAATCTTTACTATATACATAAATTAGAAAAAGTGGAACATGAAAAAAGCGTTTGAAGTACATTTTGCTATTTCTAACTTTAATTACATTAATTTAAAATGCATAAAAATTAAGTTTTATGTAGATTACACTTAATAAATAATAAGTCATAATGTGTCTTTGCGAGTAAGTGTGTAATCAATTTAACCCCTTCGCGGCAGCAGCCTATTCCGAAATTTTTAATCTTTTGTCACAGATTATAAAAAAAAAGAAATTTGCGTCTTTTTAAATCGAAAAAATGCTCCGATTCAATAAGGCAAATTTTACAGTTAAATTTTACTGGTGAGAATATACAAGAATTCTTGCGTGCGGTATGTATACGGATCACTTGTCCCCAAGGGATTAAAAGGTCTCAGAACTCTTAAAATTGAAAAAAAAAAAAAAAAAAAAAAAAAAAGACAATTTTTAACATTTAACCCTTCGGACTCCGGTGCCTCTTACACAAATTTTATTAAATTAGCACCACTTTTTTAAAAGAACTTTCTTTGAAGGAGACAATTTTAAAAATTCTCTAATTAAATGAGGAAAATTTTATTTTCCTTTATTACTGGTGCCAAAAACAAATTTTGGAAGGAAAGATGACGTCTCCGCAGCAGAGACAACGGAGTGCCGATGGTATATAATGGTTATTAAGGGTATAAGGGAGTGCCAAGGGTATATATAATGTCTTAAAATGCATATGATATAAAAAGAAAATTTTTATTTGGATTAAATTCACAAAGGACCCCTAACTTTAAAATCTATAACTCGGAAACGGTAATAGGTAGAAACATGAAACCAGTGGTGTATTTATTTAAAAAAATCGTAATAAGAATCTTTTACATAAATTAGAAAATTTAGTTAAAAATAGCGCTCATAGATGGCGTTGAGAGCGATAGGCACTCTGTTGAAGCTGATATTGTTGTCACTTAGCAGTGATGCGAATTAAGGTGTTTTATGAGGAGTGGATCTTGTTCGAAAATGCACTTTTGCTTTTACGACCCGATTTCGAATTTAATCCATATAATTTTGATTTTGTTGCTGTCAGCACAATAATAGACAAAAATAGTGTTTCCATAGGAACGACTCCTTTAAAATTGAAATGCGAGAAACAAGAACATTCGAATTACCACCTTTTATATACGTTGCTGTCCTAGGGAAACACTATTTTTATCTATTATTGTGCTGACGCCAACAAAATCAAAATTATATGGGTTGAATTCAAAATCGGTTTGTAAAAGCGAAAGTGAATAAGACCTACTCCGCATAAAACTCCTTAATTCGCATCAGTGCTAAGTGACATCAATATCAGCCTCAACAGAGCGCCTATCGCTCTCAGCTCCATCTATCAGCACTATTTTTAACTAAATTTTTTGATTTATGTATAAGATTCTTACATTTTTTTTAATAAACACACCACTGGTTTCATGTTTCCATCTATCACCCTTTCCGAGTTATAGGTTTTTAAAGTTAGGGGTCTTTGGTCACTTTGTGAAACACCCTGTACGTTATTTATAAGTACGTTATTTTGTTTTATTTATTTCAAAAAGCAAGATGCAGAATTAGTATTTATAGGGTTCTCCAAACTGTTATACATTTGTTGAACAGAAGATTGACATAACAGCTTACGCGCAGGATTACGAAAGAAATTTTGTAACTGGAATGAAAATTTTAGTGACTACTTATATTTCACATTGTATTAATTACTCTGAACATAAATAAATTTGCAATTTAAAGCATTTTCAGATTTTTAATACAAAGTTGTACATATCCAATACAAAATTTTGAAAATTGCAACAGCATAATCACGCAAAAAAATATTTCCTTGAACAATAAAGGAAATTTCAGGTTCAATTTATACAGACTTACATGAAACATATGTTTTGAAAATTTCGTTAAAAGAAAAAAAAAAATTAGAAGTTTTTGAGATATTGTGCGCGTTATACCCAAAAACGTCATTTGGAGAAAAATGACTTCAAAATTTCGGAAATGCTGCTATTGATCGAGTATATTTTTAAAAGCCATAAATTACGTTCTAACAGGAACTTCAAGGAAACGATTATATCAAAATGTAAAGAAAAATACAAGTTTCACATCTAAAAAAAATATTTTGAAAATTTTGAAGCTTTAACCCCTTGAGGGGCGGTGGTATATATTATATACCACCTACGATTAATGAAGATTTACACCAGAAAAATGTTATTAAATTTCACTTTTCTAACTTTGGTGGAAAACAGTCGTGAAATTTCTTTTCTTCTTTTTGATATAACTTTTTTACAAATTTCCAGTGGCAGTTCAGAATTACTCGAACGCAATCACTTGCTCCTCAAAGGGTTAAGCAGATACGCTACCTTTGAAACCATCTCTTCAATTTTAAATAATACTGTAAAAATATGGGGTGGCACAATACTCACAAGGAAGGTCTTCATGCGGACATACTCCGAAAAATCTAAAAAATTACAGAATATTCTTCTCATGAGGGTATATGCGTTCATAAAAAATTTCGGCGGAATCTCCATACAGCGTCCGTAAAAAAATGATGAAAATTTCATTATTTGGTGATTCTTCATCGGTTGGCGATAGAATACAATTTCAAAAAATACTTTCTTATCTTAAACACACTTTAAAGAAAAAAAGCTTCATTTTGAACTTGTTTAAATAAATTTAATTTAGGTAACTTTAGTTTTGTCAGTTTTAGTTTGTTTAGTTTGTTCAGTTAAGTATAATTTTGTTATATTGATATTTATATGTATTTATACACAAATTTAACCATCAAAATTTGCGATTTAAAAAGAAATTCAGAATTCAAATTAATTAAAATTGTTTCAAGCTCAAAGTCTAATTCAGCATTATCGATTCGATTTTATTGCTATGGAAACATCTGTTTTTTTTTTCTTTCTAAACGCTTAAATCAATAAAAATAATTTTTCTCAATGTGTGTGTGTGTGTGTGTGTGTGTTTTTTTATATAAAAATATTTTTTCAGTGATAAATTAAACAGATATAGCAACAAGCAACAATACAGTGTATATACAGTGGCGGTCAAAAGTTTCCGGCCAGTTAGTTTCTTTGACTTATTTACCAGAAGGTTTCAGCAAAGAAGAAGCACAAATGCTTCAAAAGTTAGGAATATGTTAATGACCATATGATCATTTTGATCGGATACTGTAGACGCTTCATGCAAAGGGGCAAATTCCGAAGTTCGTGTGTGCAAAAGTTTCCGGCCACTCATCATTCCTTAGTTTTTTCTATCAGTAAAGTGTTTTTTGATCGTGTTTGTGAATGAATCAACGTGATTAGCATAGTTTAAATTAAAAATTAAAAAGGTCAACAATTATTGTTCGTAAATTAGTGATTAGTTTGTCGTTAAAGGGCCAAACTTCTCGAAATATTGCGGCAAAGTTATCGATCGGTAGATCGACTGTGAACGATATTTAAAAATTATATGAAGCTGGCCATGACCTTCTGGACTTTCTGTAGTACCAGGAGACTCCGGAAAATTACTATTCTTGTGGCCGAATTGTCAGAAGAAAAACAATTGATGACCTCCTCTAAAATGCCGTTGCAATATACGGCAATTTACGAAATGAAAATATTGCTGAAAAAAGTCGGTCTACCCTGGCAAGATGCTGACGTGATGCAGAACTTTATGAAAGAGTCGGTGTTCAAACATTTTTCATAGTTAAAAAATATAAACGTACTCGACTGGCGTTTTCCAAAAAACACAAAGTCTGTCAGGTGAAAACTGGACAAAAATACTATTTTACAATCAACTGAATTTCAAGCTTTTTTGAGAGTGATGGCAGATACTATGTCCGGTGGCCTAACAACAAAAGATATGATTCGACCTATGTTATTCCTACAATGGAGCAGGCCGAGGATACGTTATGCTGTGGGGAGTATTTTTTCAAAAAGTGTCGGTCCGTTATTTGAATTCCACGGCAAGATGAATGATGCAATCTATTAAGATACCTTGCAAGATTATTTGCTGCCTCATTAGAGGAAAAATTGTGGTCGCAACTATTTGTTTTAACATGATAACGACTTAAAGAATGTATGCAAAACTCGACAAGAAATGGCTTTCGCAGAAAAAAGTTTCCCTTTTGAAATGGCCAGCTCAAACGCCCAACATGAATAAAATGGGAAATCTTTGGAAAGAAGTTGACAAACGTGTGCGGAACTATAAATATTCCAACTCAGCCAAAATTTCTGAAAAATTGCAAGAAATGACGAAAAAACGTACCATAGATGATATTTAACCGTTAAACCGTTAACTGTATGAATGTCACATTGCTGCGTCGCCATATTTATTACTAAAAGTATGGTGATAAAATACTAATTGTAAATGTTGTTTGTCAGGTTCTGAGACCACACCTGCTACAGATTGGAATTTCCGTTATTTCTCTATCTTAATCTTTTGTGTATTGTATGGCTGTGTACTAGAATTTCCAAGGTGACATTCCTTCTTTGTTGAAGGGAGAAGTGACAGGTAATCCTATGCAGGTGGTGTGTGAGAAAGCGGAGATTGCTGTGAGGCGTGTTCATCCGTCAGTGAGGTATGTGGATGATGAGCAACATGTCACTAATCAAGAAAGGAATGGGGAATGTGCCCAATGAATGAGCTCCAAAGGGGGGTTTATTTTGGGGAAAGCAGTGATTTGAGAAGAGCAAATCTTGTCTCAGATTAGTTCAGTTCGTTCCTGGGGCTCGTACCAGAAGGTGTAGGAAGGAGGTCCTGATAGAGTGTGCTCTGTGTTTTAGAGCGTAAGTAGTGCGTTTTTGGAGAGCAAAGGACACAGACGTCCTGGTGTTTAGTGCTCTGGGCCGAGAAGTGCAGGCCAAGTATACATGTGTTGGGAGAGTCGAGATTGATCTCCGATAAAGTGAATCTAACGTGCATGGAGTGTGAGGTGGAAGGTGTAATTTGAATAGTACACAGCCAACCTTTACTGTATTTAAGTTAATGTTGAACCGGATCATCTATATCCGAGTTGTAATTGTATATAATTGTAAATAGCGTATTTGTTGTGTACATATATTCTAAATAAGCTGTTAATTCAGTTAATTGACAGCGTCAGTGTTCATTTACACAATCCTCACAGTAGATGACCGATATCACCTAATAATATCGGTGGTGGCAGCTATAACTACCACGGACTTTCTTCAAAGTTGCGCGGGCTGAGAGGAACGTCCGACATTGTTAATCACTGTAAATTTCTATTACAATGCCATTTTTTCTCAAACTTGAGAAGATGGCCGGAAACTTTTGAGAACGTACGTTTTCCTTTATATTTAATTTTCTCAGTTAAATTTATTGATATTTAAATGTTATTCCATAAATAAGTGCCTAACTGTTATGTCTATAAAATCTATGATTATCACTTTGAGATTCGCCTTTATATGGATATACTTACAAATTAACTAAAAAATTTTTGCTGGCCGGAAACTTTTGACCGCCACTGTATATATGTAGTAAGAGGAGGGTACGAGAGGCGTCGATGATCCATATGTCATTCTTAATCACATCTGAAACATTTTACATCCAATATATTCGTGGTCGAAGAAAACTGGCAGATAAATGTAGACAATGTTTAGTGGTTTAGTGGGTGGTTTATTGGTTTCTTCAAATAATAAAAAATACACGAGAACAGGGAACATCACATTTTATTACCGTTCACTTTCACTGTCGCTCCGCACATCCCTCAATCTCCATTACTCGATAATAAATACAGAATTGTTCTTGATTTAAATATTTCCATCAGAAAAAATGCACCACAACAGACAAGACATCCTTTCTGAGTCCATATCACCATGAATAATAAAAGAATGAAAAGGGTCTGTGCAAAGCCGTCTCTAGAAGAGCATCGCAACTCCGCAAAACGTTCTAAAAATAATCGGACTAGCACGTGAGCTGTTTAACAGAAGGAAGGTCAGTCAATTCTGAATATTCTTACCGCCTAACTGACTGCTCCGAAATTACTTAGAGATTCTGGCCCCGCCTCCCGGCTGATGCAAGCATGTAAAGCCTAATCAAGTAGCAGAAAATAAGTGTAGAAAAATTTCTAACACTTCCTTTGATCTATAGGCGGAACGAGACCGGTACACTTTCTCCACTGGCGGTAAAATACAAATTACACAGGAGTGAATAGTCCACGCGCGGACTTTTTTGGAATTGCCGACAGACGCTATTTTTAATAAAAAATAATAAAAAAAGTTAAAGCTTTTGACAAATGTTTTTTATTCTAAAAAGGGAAAAAGATTAATGGAATATTTTTAATATTTCGAAATAAGATACTGACATTTAAGTAATACAGTTTAGCTCTTTTTAGGAAAATAAATAATATATTATGCTGAATTAAAGAAAAAACAGGAACTTTAGCCAATAATTAAATATTAGTAGCTTACGGGAAATAATAATGAAAGTATGTTCTTATAAAAATTTAGTACGAAATCAAAACGAGAAAATGGCGAAAAAAATGTTTATTATTACATATATACACATATATATTAATATATATGTGTATCTATTATAATATATTAAACTATCTCTTTGTTTATGTTTAAATCCATTAAATGCCATTTATATTCATTCTATAAATCCAACGTTTTTCAGTTGCATTAAAATCGTTTGTTTTTGTCGAGGAAAATTGCTGTTCGCCAAATCACGTGACGTTTTCATTTTTTCACACCAAATACTCGAAAGTATTCAATTTTTTACATACTTTCTACTGTAATTCCGCCGCTAAATTTGACTAACCCTTTCTTACATACGTAAGTAATTTAATTAGTGTTTTTTCCAAAAAAAAATCTGAGTATGAGATCTTCTTTGTCAGTGCTAAAAATTAAATAAAATTTTGATATACCGTATTTACTCGTGTATAAGGCGCAATTTTTTTCAAAAAATTAGGGCAAAACTCCTAGGTGCGCCTTATACGCGGAATAATTTTTTACTGTTGGATGCAGTCGAACTATATGCATATGAAACAAGAAATTATTCAAAGGAGATATTAAAACTCGGAATATGTTACTGAATTGAACTTTTACTGCATATTTACTTCACTCCTTGCAGTTTTTTATACAATAGAGCTAGTGACATTATCTAAACGCTAATTAGAAATTCTCTTTACCGTCACTCATTCCTATTTCCTGTCATTCTCTTACAACCCAAAGTCTAAAAATGCATTTTCGTCTTGTTTTCTGACCTGATGTAATGTTTGTTTCGATTTTTTTCCCCTTAAATTCCATTGGTCATTTTTCATTAGCGTATCAAATTTATGGTGCGCGTTATACACGAGATTTTAAGAAATCGCCATTTTTACTTGTAAAGTAGGGGTGCGCCTTATACACACGTGCGCCCTATACACGAGTAAATACGGTATATATATTGTAAAAAAAAAAAAAATTAACTAACTTTTTAAAATCCCTAGATTTTTTTTTTTTTTTTTTTTTTTTTTTTTTGTATAAATATGAGTATTTTTGCTTCAATTCTTTCCCCATTCATTAGAATATACTCATATAAAACTGTGCATGAATTTTTAGATGCACGTTATTTTACATTTAATATAATTTTTTTCTCTCCTGTATATTAAAAAATGAAGGAAATTCAACAAATTTTCAGTTTAAACCTTTTAAAAAAAATAACTATAAACATAAATATTAAATCCATGCATAAAAAGTATTAAATACACCATAGAAACCATATTAAAAAAAGTAATTCAAACTTTTAAATTCTAAATTAGCAAAAAACCCTTAATATTTATTTAACAAGCAAGTTATCAAAATATAAACATGGAGAAAAATCAGTTTATTTTTTTTATTTGTATGGATGATTGCGCAGAATCTACTAAATAAAATTAAAATACCTCACAATATAACTGTCATATAGGTAAATATGAGGTGTCAAAATCTTCACATTTAAAGAAACTTTTCTTAATATTTAAACAAAAAAAAAAAAAAAAAAAAAAAAAGAAAAGAAAATTGGTATTTTCACCAGTTTTAAGTTAGTGTGTCCTCATAAGACTCTTGAAACGCCTTAAATAAAACTATTAATGCATTTTAAAATTATTTTGTCCAATAAAATATAAGAAACGTTCTTCAAAAAGAACATGAAGAAAACAGTATTGAAGAAAAGACTATTAATTTCCCGAAAGAAATTTGAAAAATACGGATACGTTTCAAGCAAATAGATTTAATATTAGCCACGGAAATTTCCTGATGAGGAACTTCAATATTATGCATTCAGTAACTTGAAAAATATGCGCCTTGCTGTATCTTTTTAATTACATTATATTTTAAGTATCATAACATATTACTATGCCACGCAAACGAATTTTCCCTATAGATCATAATATACTGGCATAGCTGAAAGCAACTTGTATCACAAAATTTTTAAATTAAATTTTACCTTTTTAAATCACTATAATCTTCCGATAAAATGTAAAAATTTCTAATAAATTTTTGTGACACAAAAAATGGAAGAGTTTGTACCTATGTAATGGAATTATTTTGATCGACCTTCTAAACGAACTATAAATGCTACTTATGAAGACACTGTGCTCTTGAAAAAACAAATTGTATTCTATCTCAGAGATTCATATTAATTTTATATTTCTTTTTTATCTTAGCATTTTAAAAACTAAACAGGAAAGTGAAGCAATAATGAACATAGAGAAAAAGCCGCTTAAAATTTTCAGTTGTTTGAGGAATTGCAGTGGTTATATTAACAAACTGATATTTACCGGTATGATACATCATGATATAATTACTATATGGGGAACAATGAAGTTTTAAAATGTTTACGATTAAAGGGACTTTCATTTAACATAAAAAAAACATTTTGATCAATTTTGAGGTAAACTGACCCCTTAATTTTAAATGCAAGCTATGATCTACACGACGAGAAAAAATGGCATATATTATCAAGAACATGAAAACTGGCCTGTAGATTTTGTTTCTTCTTACGAAATACACATTCTTACGAATGAAATTAAAATTTCATGGGTCTAAGACTATAGTCGTGCTTTTCTGATTATTTTTATTTTCTTCTTTCTTTACAAGAAGAAAGCATTGGATTCTCGAAAATTTTCGAATTGCGGTTATTCTTTATGGGCGCTTTATATCGAGAACTAATGCACAAAATTTCCCAAAAATTTAGATTTAATTAGACTTTGATATGAACTGGATATTATTACTTTCTGGTGTATATAGCACAACAGATGACGCTGCTATTCTGCCTTTTTCACAATTTCTCCAATAACTATATCTCAAAAACTAAAGCTTGAATTTTCACAAAATTTCAGGTTCCGTTAGTCCTTGATATGATATGGTTCCGATTCCGTTTTGATGCAAATCACACAACAGGTGGCGCTGCTATGTGGCATTATTCATGATTATTGCAATAGCTCTATCTCAGGAACTAATGCACGAATTTTCATCAAAATTCAAATTCAGTTATTCCCTGATATAAATTAGTATTCTTTAACTTTAAAAAAATCGCTCAACAGGTGGCGCTACTATCCATTTTTTTACGATTTTTGCGATGATTTTATCTCAAGTACTAATCCACGTATTTTCATCAAATTACAGATTCAGTTAGAATTTAATCCCCTGACAGCCCAGCAAAAGGGCAAAATTGTAATGTTGTTTTCCCTGTAATTTATTTTAAATGTTAATAAAAGAAGGATTTTCCAACATGGAATATTTTTTCTTTTGTTTCGTATGTGTTTATAAACCTTAACACTATCAATTACAACTTAATTTTTAAAAACTGGATTATATTTGTGGAAATATATTAATTAAAATAAAGCTTCAAGTGCAGGGAAACCTGCAGCCTAGTGAACGGATATATCCGGTCGCGGCAAATAAGTTGTTGTAGATCAGATTTTGGTGTAAACTGCTATGTTTAATTTTTCGGTAACTATTAACGTGTATGAGATAGAAGAAAATTTTGGGATTGCCATATGCATCAAGTACTCTTCTGATTACATTCTTTTTTCATGAAATCCAAACATTTTTTTATGCCAAATCAAACAGATTACGGTTTTAAAATAAATATTAATAAAATTTATGTACTCTACCATTTCTATTCTATGTTTGTTTATTTTAAAACTGACCAAATGATTAAACGAAAATAGCATATATACATTCATAGGAACAAAAAAAAACTACAAACTTAATGCTTGCTTCAATTATTTATATGTCATAATACAATACACAAAAATGCGTCTCCTCGCGCGTTCTGTCAAAGCAATTACATTATTAGATTCCTCCGAAATAATTTTTGGACTTGTATCAACTATTTTACCGCAAACAATCATCATAGGATATTTCTCTTTTTTCTACTCAATCTAAAAAATACAATTCCGTCCCTTTGGCATTTATGCTCTGACCATGTTCGTTATAGTCCCATCGAGAGCGAAAGTACTGAATAACAAATCCCTTCTTTTGAATGCGACGTTATTTCTGATCCAGGCCCATCCATCATCGGAATCAGAGCAAATCACCATGCCTTTCCATCCCATACACACATAAAAATGTCGACAGACAGATAGATTAATTCTGTCATGCTCATTCCTATGGACGAATGCGTCTCGATCGAGAAGAAATACATCATTCACTGGCATGATTATGCGCACTTTATTCAGGTCCATTTATACATGCATTCATAGATACATGTTACGGAAAATACTTAATTTTTAAAATTAACAACATATTAACTTTATTATTATTATTCACAATCTGTTGGTACCAATTCGGACACCGAATAGAGAATAATGGGGCATTGTAAAAAAAATTATTTTAACCATTCAAGGACTTTTTTTTATCTTAGCATTTTGAAAACAAGAAGTGAACAAAGTATGAAAATAGAGAAAAAACTGTTTAAAATTTTCAACCGCGTTGGTTACATTAAAAAAATATACAATATATCACGATATATTTACTATATTCGTCACAATAAAGTATCAAAATGATTACAATTAAACGGACTTTCATTTAATCAACATTAAGATTTTAAATCAATATTTTGATCAATTTTGAAGTAAACTGCCCCTTTACTTAAATGCAAACTATGATCTACTCAAACAAAGGAAATTGACGTATATTATCAAGAACTTGAAAACTTACAATAGATTTCATTTCTTTTAGCAAAATACATAGTCTAACGAATGAAATTGAAATTTGGTTGTTCCAGAGATCACAGATGTGCTTCTCTGCTTGCTTCATTTCTTCTGATTTCATTCTTTTTTTTTTCATAACTTCTTACCCATTTTTATTCCAAAATCAAACAGATTAGGGTTTTTTTTTTTTTTTTTTAATAAAATGTATGCACTCTGCCATCTCTTTTCGATATTTATTTATTTTCAAACTATCCAAATGATTAAACGACAAAATAATAAATACACTCACGGGAACGCAAAAGAAGCAAAAATAAAACTACAAACTTAATGTTTGCCTCAATTACTTATATGTCATAATATAATACACAAACGTGCGTCTCATAGTGCGTTCTGTCAAAGCAATTACATTATTAGAATCCCCGAAATAAATTTTGGAATCGTATCAAATTTTTACCGCAGACAATCATCATAGCGCTTCTTGCTACTCAATCTAAAAAATACAATTCCTTCCCTTTAGTATTTATGCTCTGACCATGTTCGTTATATTCCCATCGAGAGCGAAAGTACTGAATAACCAATCCCTTCCTCTGAATGCGATGTTATTTCTAATCCAGGCCCATCCATCATCGGAATCAGAGCAACTCACCATGCCTTTCCATCCCATACACACATAAAAACGTCGACATATAGACAGATTAATTCTGTCATGCTCATTCCTATGGACGAACGTGTCTCGATCGAGATGAAACTACATCATTCACTGGCATGATTATGCACGTTTTATTGAGATCCATTTATACATGCATTCATATATACATCTTACGGATAATTCTTGGTTTTTACACTTAACAACAAAATGCTTTTTTTTTCATTCTTTACAATTTATTGGTACCATTTAGGACGTCGAAACGAGAGGAATGGGACATCGTAAAAGATTTTTTTTAACCACTTCAGGGACATTTCTTTTTTATCCTAGCATGTTGAAAAGAGCAAAGTGAAGAGAGTACGAATATAGATAAAAAAAAAAAAAATTGCTGAAAATTTTCAATTCTGCGGTGATCTGTGCTAGTAATATTAACAAAATCTACAATATTTCACGATATAATTACTATATTTGTTACGATAAAGTATCAAGAAACTGAGAATTATACGGACTTACATTCAATATATTTGAAGAAAATGGACATTTTGATCAAATTTGAGGTAAACTACCCTCTTAATTAAAATGCACGCACACTAATATATACTCGACGAAAAAATTTGGCGCATATTATCAAGAACTTGAAAACTTCCCTACTGGGAAGTTTTCAAATTTCGTTTCTTCTTGCGAAATACAAATTCTAACGAACGAAAATTAAATTTGTTTGTCCTAGAAACTACATTCGTGATTCTCTTCCTGTCTTCTTTTCTTCTGATTTCTTTCTTTATTTCATGAAATTTTTAATACCAAAATCAAAAAAGAATAGGGTTTAAAAAATAATAATAAAATTTATATACTCTGCCATCTTTTTTCAATATATATTTATTTCCAAACTGTCCAAATGATTAAATGACAACAAATAAATACACACATGAGAACACAAAGGAAGCAAGGAAAACTGCAAACTTAATGCTTGCTGCTTGCTTCAATTATATATATGTCATAATACAATACATAAAAATGCGTCTCCTCGCGCGTTTTGTCAAAGCAATTACATTATTAGATTCCTCCGAAATAATTTTTGGACTTGTATCAACTATTTTACCGCAGACAATCATCATAGGATATTTCACTTTTTTCTACTCAATCTAAAAAATACGATTCCGTCCCTTTAGTATTTATGCTCTGATCATGTTCGTTATATTCCCATCGAGCGCCAAAGTACTGAATAACAAATCCCTTCTTCTGAATGCGACGTTATTTCTAATCCAGGCCCATCCATCATCGGAATCAGGAACAAGTCACCAGGCCTTTCCGTCCCATACACACATAAAAATGTCGACAGATAGAGAGATTAATTCTGTCATGCTCATTCCTATGGACGAATGTGTTTCGATCGAGAAGAAGTACATCATTCACTGGCATGATTATGCGCACTTTATTCAGGTCCATTTATACATTCATTCATAAATTCATGTTAAGGAAAATACTTAATTTTTACAATTAACAACATATTAACTTTATTATTATTAATCACTATCTGTTGGTACCAATTCGGACACCGAATAGAGAAAAAGGCCATCATAAAAAAAATTTATTTTAACCTTTCAAGGACTTTTTTTTAATCTTAGCATTTTGAAAACAGGAAGTGAACAAAGTATGAAAATAGAGAAAAAAAACTGTTTAAAATTTTCAATTCTGCGGTGATCCACGCTGCTTACATTAAAAATATATACAATATATCACGATGTACTTACTATATTTGTCACAATAAAGTATCAAAATAATTACAATTAAACGGACTTTCATTTAATCAACATTAAGATTTTGAATCAACATTTTGATCAATTTTGAAGTAAACTGCCCCTTAATTTAAATGCAAACTATGATCTACTCAAACAAAGGAAATTAACGTATATTATCAAGAACTTGAAAACTTATAAATGGATTTCATTTCTTCTAGCAAAATACATATTCTAACGAACGAAATTGAAATTTGTTTGTTCCAGAGATCACAGATGTGCTTCTCTGCTTGCTTCATTTCTTCTAATTTCATTCTTTTTTTTTTTTTTTTTTTTTTTTTTTTTTTTTATAATTTCTTACACATTTTTATTCCAAAATCAGACAGATTAGGTTTTTTTTTATTTATTTAATAAAACGTATGCACTCTGCCATCTCTTTTCGATATTTATTTATTTCCAACTATCCAAATGATTAAACGACAAAAGAATAAATACACTCACGGGAACGCAAAAGAAGCAAAAATAAAACTACAAACTTAATGTTTGCCTCAATTACTTATATGTCATAATATAATACACAAAAGTGCGTCTCCTAGTGCGTTCTGTCAAAGCAATTATATTATTAAAATCCCCGAAATAAATTTTGGAATCGTATCAAATTTTTTCCGCAAACAATCATCATAGCGCTTTTTGCTACTCAATCTAAAAAATACATTCTCCTCCCTTTAGTATTTATGCTCTGACCATGTTCGTTATATTCCCATCGAGAGCGAAATTAGTGAATAACAAATCCCTTCTTCTGAATGCGATGTTATTTCTAATCCAGGCACATCCATCATCGGAATCAGAGCAACTCACCATGCCTTTTCATCCCATACACGCATAAAAATGTCGATAGATAGATAGATTAATTCTGTCATACTCATTCCTATGGACGAACGTGTCTCAATCGAGATGAAACTACATCATTCACTGGCATGATTATGCACGTCTTATTGAGATCCATTTATACATGCATTCATATATACATCTTACGGATAATTCTTGATTTTTACACTTAACAACAAAATGCTTTTTTTTTCATTCTTTACAATTTGTTGGTACCATTTAGGACGCCGAAACGAGAGAAATGGGACATCGTAAAAGATTTTTTTAACCACTTCAGGGTAGAGGTGTGCACGGGCCGAAATTTCTAGGCCCGGGCCCGGCCCGTTGTAAAACTCAAAAGTTCGGCCCGGGCCCGCCTCGGCCCGTTCATATTTTACATTTTTAGGCCCGGCCTGTACAAAAGTGAGTGAAAACAGGCCCAGCCCGTTGTGGCCCGTCAATATTTCTATTATTACTAAAAAAATTAGATTTTTATCGTATAATTAAGATTCTTTTAAAGAATACTGCATATATGTAAACCGGGAGGATTTTACAGTATATTTTACAGGAAATATACATTTTCAACATTTATGATTACTTAGATTCTTAGACTTTCAATATTCAAACAAAAATTCATTAAAAAAAATTAATATGGTTTCGAATAAAAGAAAAAAAAAGAAAGTTAAAAACATCGTAACTTTTGAAGCTGTATAGTAAAAATAGATGTATGGAAATATTTCTATATTATTTTATTAAACATTCCAAATCCAAATTCCTTCTCTAATTCAAAAAAGCTACTTCCTGAATTCATTTTTTTTTCTTTCGAAAATGCGTTAGCTTAGCGGATGTTTTTATTCAGAAACTGTGTAATCGAATGGATTTATCCATTTTTTGATACAAGAAAGCTAAAAAAATACTTTCAAAGTTAGCGTTTTGAATAGAATTTCCGGAAGAGAGAACATTGGTTGGAAGAAAAATTTACAACCATTTGGCAAAATAACTTATATTTCAACAAGGTTATACAAGTATCCTTTTTACAAAAATAAAAATTCTGTTTGATTCCAAATCCCTTCAAAAATCAGGCTTGTCAATATTATGCTTTTACAGTTAAAAATTAGTCAGAAAATTTATGAAACTTTAGCATTGTAGAAAACTGTATTTAAGAATCACCAAAAAGTAACATATACAATGATTAAGTTAACATAAGTTCTTTATCGCTATTAATAATTTTACAAATCATGTTGTCTGACATACACATCTCGAGATCAATTAAGTCTAGTTTCGGCCCGGCTCGTCTGTATGTAGAAAAACAATGCAAGTCTGATTTCGGCACGGCACGAGTCTGCTAAAAATATTAAGCCCGTGTTACACACAATGTAACTGTCCGTTGCCGATCTCTACACTGTAGAAGTTACATTTCTGCATTGATGTCGTCAAACTAGTGTTGGTTCGTGACGAACATTTCTACTTATTTTCATTAAAGCCATATTCATTAACAACAGCTATTATTTTATCGTTTGTGCCTAAATCATTATAACGGGCCGTCAGACCCGCTAAATTTTTTTATCGGCCCGGCCCGGCCCGTATGGCCCGTTCAATTTTTTTGCCGGCCCGGCCCGTTTATTTTGCTTGTCGGCCCAGCCCGGCCCGTTAAAAAATTATTCTAATTCTGCCGGCCCGGCCCGTTAGAAAATTCGGAACGATTCTGCCGGCCCGGGCCCGTGCAGACCTCTACTTCAGGGACATTTCTTTTTTATCCTAGCATTTTGAAAATAGCAAAGTGAAGAGAGTATGAGCATAGATAGAAAAAATTGCTGAAAATTTTCAATTCTGCGGTGATCTGTGCTAGTTATATTAACAAAATGTACAATATATCACGATATAATTACTATATTTGTTACGATAAAGTATCAAGAAACTGAGAATTAAACGGACTTACATTTAATATATTTGAAGAAAATGGACATTTTGATCAAATTTGAGGTAAACTACCCTCTTAATTAAAATGCACGCACACTAATATATACTCGACGAAAAAAATTGGCGTATGTTATCAAGAAATTGAAAACTTCCCTACCGGGAAGTTTTCAAATTTCATTTCTTCTTGCGAAATACACATGCTAACGAACGAAAATAAAATTTGTTTGTCCTAGAAACTACATTCGTGTTTCTCTGCTTGTTTTTTTCCGATTTCTCTCTTTATTTCATGAAATTTTTTATACCAAAATCAAAAAGAATAGGGTTTAAAAAAATAATAAAATTTATATACTCTGCCATCTTTTTTCAATATTTATTTATTTCCAAACTGTCCAAACGATTAAATGACAACAAATAAATACACACATGAGAACGCAAAGGAAACAAGAAAAACTTCAAACCTAATGCTTGCCTCAATTACATATATGTCATAATCTAATATACAAAAGTGCGTCTCTTCGTGCGTTCTGTCAACGCAATTACATTATTAGATTCCCCGAAATAACGTTTGGGCTTGTATGAACTTTTTACCGCAGACAATCATCATAGGATATTTCACTTTTTCCTACTCAATCTAAAAAATACATTTCCCTCCCTTTAGCATTTATGCTCTGACCATGTTCGTTATATTCCCATCGAGAGCGAAAGTACTGAATAACAAATCCCTTCTTCTGAATGCGACGTTATTTCTAATACAGGCCCATCCATCATCGGAATCAGGAACAAGTTACCATGCCTTTCCATCTCATACACACATAAAAATGTCGACAGATAGATATTTTAATTCTATCATGCTCATTCCTATGGACGAACGTGTCTCGATCGAGATGAAACTACATCATTCACTAGCATGATTATGCACGCTTTATTCAGGTCCATTTATACATTTATACTTCTTATGAATAGTACTTGATTTTTACACTAAGCAACGAAATAATTTTTTTCCTTATTATTATTAACAATCTGTTGGTACAACTTCGGACGCCGCAATGAGAGGAATGGGGCCTCGTAAAAGAATTTTTTTAACTTCTTCAGTTACCATTTTTTTATGGTGAGAAAAAAAATGGTTTTGTTTTTTACAATTTATTTTTTTATATTAACCACTTGATTACGGGGTAGAAAAGACGAATCTTTTATATTCATTTGTGCATATATATATATATATATTAATGTAACTTTTTGGTGCAAGAATATGTCACTGATTAGATTTTAAAAAGTGGTGTGAATATAATAAAGAAATTGTTACTGGAACGGCTTATATCCCAACGCCGTAATCAAAGGGTTAATAGTAAGTCAAAATGTTTTTTAAAAAAAAGGAAAATCAATAAAGATACACGAAAGGATAAAATCTACGTTATTTACCGTTGATTATTTATGTTAACATAGGTTGGGTACCGCTATTCCAGAGGCTAGAGTCCCACTTTTCTGCTTGTTTTTTACTTCTGATTTCATACTTTTTTTCATGAAAGCCATGCACTTTTTTATTCCAAAATCAAACAGATTAGGGTTTCAAAAAATATTAATAAAATGTATGCACTCGGCCATCTCTTTCCCATATCTGTTTCTTTTAAAACTGTCCAAATGATTAAACGACAATAGAATAAATATACTCAGGAGAACGCAAAAGAGGAAAAAAAACTATAAACTTAATGCTTGCCTCAATAACTTATATGTCATAATCTAATACATAAAAGTGCGTCTCCTAGTGCGTTCTGTCAAAGCAATTACATTATTAGATTCCCCGAAATAACTTTTGGACTTGTATCAACTTTTTTTTGACCGCAGACAATCATCATAGGATATTTCGCTTCTCCGAATCAATCAAAAAAATACAATTCCCTTCCCTTTAACATTATGCTCTGACCATGTTCGTTATATTCCCATCGAGAGTGAAAGTGCTGAATAACAAATCCCTTCTTCTGAATGCGATGTTATTTCTAATCCAGGCCCATCCGTCATAGGAATCAGGAACAAGTCACCATGCCTTTTCATCCCATACACACATAAAAATGTCGACAGATAGATAGATTAATTCTGTCATGCTCATTCCTATGGACGAATGTGTCTCGATCGAGAAGAAATATATCATTCACTGACATGATTATGCGCACTTTATTCAGGTCCATTTATACATGCATTCATAGATACATGTTACGGAAAATACTTAATTTTTACAATTAACAGCATATTAACTTTATTATTATTATTCACAATCTGTTGATATCAATTCGGACACCGAATAGAGAATAATGGGGCATCGTAAAAAAATTTATTTTAACCTTTCAAGGACTTTTTTTTATCTTAGCATTTTGAAAACAGGAAGTGAACAAAGTATGAAAATAGAGAAAAAACTGTTTAAAATTTTCAATTGTGTGGTGATCCGCGCTGGTTACATAAAAAATATATACAATATATACGATATACTTACTAGATTCGTCACAATAAAGTATCAAAATAATTACAATTAAACGGACTTTCATTTAATCAACATTAAGATTTTAAATCAACATTTTGATAAATTTTGAAATAAACTGCCCCTTAATTTAAATGCAAACTACGATCTACTCAAACAAAGGAAATTGACGTATATTATCAAGAACTTGAAAGCTTACCAATAGATTTCATCTAGCAAAATACATATTCTAACGAATGAAATTGAAATTTGCTTGTTCCAGAGATCACAGATGTGCTTCTCTGTTTGCTTCATTTCTTCTGATTTCATTCTTTTTTTTTTTTTTTAATAAATTCTTACACATTTTTATTCCAAAATCAAACAGATTAGGTTTTTTTTTAAATTAATAAAATGTATGCACTCTGCCATCTCCTTTCGATATTTATTTATTTTCAAACTATCCAAATGATTAAACGACAAAAGAATAAATACACCACGGGAACGCAAAAGAAGCAAAAATAAAACTACAAACTTTATAATGTTTGCCTCAATTACTTATATGTCATAATACAATACACTAAAGTGCGTCTCCTAGTGCGTTCTGTCAAAGCAATTACATTATTAGAATCCCCGAAATAAATTTTGGAATCGTATCAAATTTTTACCGCAGACAATCATCATAGCGCTTTTTGCTACTCAATCTAAAAAATACAATTCCATCCCTTTAGTATTTATGCTCTGACCATGTTCGTTATATTCCCACCGATAGCGAAAGTACTGAATAACAAATCCCTTCCTCTGAATGCGATATTATTTCTAATCCAGGCCCATCCATCATAGGAATCAGAGCAACTCACCATGCCTTTCCATCCCATACACACATAAAAATGTCGACAGATAGATAGATTAATTCTGTCATGCTCATTCCTATGGACGAACGTATCTCGATCGAGATGAAACTACATCATTCACTGGCATGATTATGCACGTTTTATTCAGGTCCATTTATACATGCATTCATATATGCATCTTAAGGATAATTCTTGATTTTTACACTTAAAAACAAAATTCCTTTTTTTTTTTTTTTTTTTTTTTCATTCTTTACAATTTGTTGGTACCATTTCGGACGCCGAAACGAGAGGAATGGGACATCGTAAAAGATTTTTTTTAACCACTTCAGGGACATTTCTTTTTTATCCTAGCATTTTGAAAACAGCAAAGTGAAGAGAGTATAAACACAGATAAAAAAAAATTGCTGAAAATTTTCAATTCTGCGGTGATCTGTGCTAGTTATATTAACAAAATGTACAATATTTCACGATATAATTACTATATTTGTTACGATAAAGAATCAAGAAACTGAGAATTAAACGGACTTACATTTAATATATTTGAAAAAAATGGACATTTTGATCAAATTTCAGGTAAACTACCCTCTTAATTAAAATGCACGCATACTAATATATACTCGACGAAAAAAATAGGCGTATGTTATCAAGAACTTGAAAATTTCCCTACTGGGAAGTTTTCAAAATTTGTTTCTTCTTGCGAAATACACATTCTAACGAACGAAAATGAAATTTGTTTGTCCTAGAAACTACATTCGTGTTTCTCTGCTTGTTTTTTTTTCTTTCTTCTGATTTCTTTCTTTATTTCATGAAATTTTTTATACCAAAATCAAAAAGAATAGGGTTTTAAATAATAATAACAAAATTTATATACTCTGCCATCTTTTTTCAATATTTATTTATTTCCAAACTGTCCAAATGATTAAATGAGAACAAATAAATACACACATGAGAACGCAAAGGAGGCAAGAAAAACTTCAAACCTAATGCTTGCCTCAACTACATATGTGTCATAATCTAATATACAAAAGTGCGTCTCCTAGTGCGTTCTGTCAAAGCAATTACATTATTAGATTCCCCGAAATAACTTTTGGACTTGTATCAACTTTTTACCGCAGACAATCATCATAGGATATTTCACTTTTTCTTACTCAATCTAAAAAATACATTTCCCTCCCTTTAGCTTTTATGCTCTGACCATGTTCGTTATATTCCCATCGAGAGCGAAAGTGTGGAATAACAAATCCCTTCTTCTGAATGCGACGTTATTTCTAATCCAGGCCCATCCATCATCGGAATCAGGAACAAGTCACCATGCCTTTCCATCCCATACACACATAAAAATGTCGATATTTTAATTATATCATGCTCATTCCTATGGACGAACGTGTCTCGATCGAGATGAAACTACATCATTCACTAGTTTGAAAATGCACGCTTTATTCAGGTCCATTTATACATTTATACTTCTTATGAATAGTACTTGATTTTTACACTAAGCAACGAAATAATTTTTTTTCCTTATTATTATTAAAACTCTGTTGGTACAACTTCGGACACCGCAATGAGAGGAATGGGGCCTCGTAAAAGAATTTTTTTTTTAACTTCTTCAGTTACCATTTTTTAATGGTGAGAAAAAAATGATTTTGTTTTTTACGATTTATTTTTTTATATTAACCACTTGATTACGAGGTAGAAAAGACGAATTTTTTATATTCATTTGTACCACAATTTATATACATATATATATATATTGTTAATGTAATTTTTTGGTGCAAGAATATGTCACTGATTAGATTTTAAAAAGTGGTGTGAATATAATAAAGAAATTGTGACTGGTACGACTTATATCCCAACGCCGTAATCAAAGGGTTAATAGTAAGTCAAAATGTTTTTTTAAAAAAGGGAAAATCAATAAAGATACACGAAAAGATAACGTCTACGTTGTTTACTGTTGATAATTTATGTTAACATAGGTTGGGTACCGCTATTCCAGATGCTAGAGTCTCACTTTTCTGCTTGTTTTTTACTTCTGATTTCATACTTTTTTTCATGAAATCCATGCACTTTTTTATTCCAAAATCAAACAGATTAGGGTTTCAAAAAATATTAATAAAATGTATGCACTCGGCCATCTCTTTCCCATATTTGTTTCTTTTAAAACTGTCCAAATGATTAAACGACAATAGAATAAATATACTCAGGAGAACGCAAAAGAGGAAAAAAAACTATAAACTTAATGCTTGCCTCAATAACTTATATGTCATAATCTAATACATAAAAGTGCGTCTCCTAGTGCGTTCTGTCAAAGCAATTACATTATTAGATTCCCCGAAATAACTTTTGGACTTGTATCAACTTTTTTTTGACCGCAGACAATCATCATAGGATATTTCGCTTCTCCTAATCAATCAAAAAAATACAATTCCCTTCCCTTTAGCATTATGCTCTGGCCATGTTCGTTATATTCCCATCGAGAGTGAAAGTGCTGAATAACAAATCCCTTCTTCTGAATGCGATGTTATTTCTAATCCAGGCCCATCCGTCATAGGAATCAGGAACAAGTCACCATGCCTTTTCATCCCATACACACATAAAAATGTCGACAGATATATAGATTAATTCTGTCATGCTCATTCCTATGGACGAATGTGTTTCGATCGAGAAGAAATATATCATTCACTGGCATGATTATGCGCACTTTATTCAGGTCCATTTATACATGCATTCATAGATACATGTTACGGAAAATACTTAATTTTTACAATTAACAGCATATTAACTTTATTATTATTATTCACAATCTGTTGATATCAATTCGGACACCGAATAGAGAATAATGGGGCATCGTAAAAAAATTTATTTTAACCTTTCAAGGACTTTTTTTTATCTTAGCATTTTGAAAACAGGAAGTGAACAAAGTATGAAAATAGAGAAAAAACTGTTTAAAATTTTCAATTGTGTGGTGATCCGCGTTGGTTACATTAAAAAAATATACAATATATCACGATATACTTACTATATTCGTCACAATAAAGTATCAAAATGATTACATTTAAACGGACTTTCATTTAATCAACATTAAGATTTTAAATCAACATTTTAATAAATTTTGAAGTAAACTGCCCCTTAACTTAAATGCAAACTATGATCTACTCAAACAAAGGAAATTGACGTATATTATGAAGAACTTGAAAACTTACCAATAGATTTCATTTTTTCTAGCAAAATACCTATTCTAACGAATGAAATTGAAATTTGGTTGTTCCAGAGATCACAGATGTGCTTCTCTGTTTGCTTCATTTCTTCTGATTTCATTCTTTTTTTTTTTTTTTTTTCATAAATTCTTACACATTTTTATTCCAAAATCAAACAGATTAGGTTTTTTTTTTTTAATTAATAAAATGTATGCACTCTGCCATCTCTTTTCGATATTTATTTATTTTCAAACTATCCAAATGATTAAACGACAAAAGAATAAATACACTCACGGGAAAGCAAAAGAAGCAAAAATAAAACTACAAACTTAATGTTTGCCTCAATTACTTATATGTCATAATACAATACACAAAAGTGCATCTCCTAGTGCGTTCTGTCAAACCAATTACATTATTAAAATCCCCGAAATAAATTTTGGAATCGTATCAAATTTTTACCGCAGATAATCATCATAGCGCTTTTTGCTACTCAATCTAAAAAATACAATTCCTTCCCTTTAGTATTTATGCTCTGACCATGTTCGTTATATTCCCATCGAGAGCGAAATTAGTGAATAACAAATCCCTTCTTCTGAATGCGATGTTATTTCTAATCCAGGCACATCCATCATCGGAATCAGAGCAACTCATCATGCCTTTCCATCCCATACACACATAAAAATGTCGACAGATAGATAGATTAATTCTGTCATGCTCATTCCTATGGACGAACGTGTCTCGATCGAGATGAAACTACATCATTCACTGGCATGATTATGCACGTTTTATTGAGATACATTTATACATACATTCATATACACTATATGGCCTTTGATTATTGGACACTTGCGATTTTAGACATTTTACTAAATATCTAGAAAAATACATGAGGAATCATCTCGAAACTCTTAGTGTATAAATATAATAGTATACGTCATACATCTCCGTGAAGATTTTTTACCGAAACGCCATAGGGGACCGTCAACATATTAAAAAAGAATGAATATCTTTTGAATAACCCTGTCAAAACTAATGTAGCAAAAGCGCTCAAACTCTAGATTATGATTGAATGCCTTATTGTAATACACTGTGTTCATTTTTATGCAAATAGCATGCATACTCGCAGAGTAATTAAGGTTTTTATAAAAATGGTCCCAAGTTTTTCCAAGTTTTTCCCTTATAATTTTCAGAGTTCTTAATATAAAATAATATTTTTTTTTTCAGAAAATATGACAAACAACATTGCACACAGTACCCTGTAATCTGAATTAAAAAATAATAAAAATTTTATAAGAAATAAGTAGGTTTACTAAATAATTTTTTACTGCACATGCGTTAAAGATATCAAAATTTCATTTGCATATTATGTTAGCTAAATGTATAGAGCAACTTTTGTAAAAGTCTCAAAATCATAGCTTGAAAATTCTAAAAGTAATTGTCTATAGAAAAAGGATAAAATCCGTTGTTTCCAAAATGAAGCAAAAAAATGAGGGATTTTATCCAAATGTAGTAGTACATACTTTATTGTGTATTCTATGTTGACACTAATCAATGAATATATGGATACAACCCCTCTTGTTTTTGCTTCATTTTGAGAATAACGGATTTTCAACTTATTCAATTGACGATTATTTTCAGAATTTTTAAGTTATGATTTTGTGACTTTCACAAAAGTTGCTCTATACATTTAGCTAACATAATATGCAAATGAAATTTTGATATCGTTGACGCATGCACAGTAAAAACTTATTTAGTAAACCAACTCATTTTGTGTACAATTTTCATTATTTTTTAATTCTGATTACAGGGTACTGTGTGCAATGTTGTTTGTGATATTTTCTGAAAAAAATATTATTTTATATTAAGAACTCTGAAAATTATAAGAAAAAAACTTGGAAAAATTTGGGACCATTTTTATAAAAACCTTAATTATTTTGCGAGTATGCACGCTATTTGCATAAAAATGAACAAGGCGAATTACAATAAGGCATTCAATCATAATCTAGAGTTTAAGCGCTTTTGCTTCATTAGTTTTGACAGGGTTATTCAAAAGTTATTCATTTTTTTTTATTTGTTGACGGTCCCCTATGGAGTTTCGGTAAAAATCCTTCACGGAGTTGTATGACGTATACTATTATATTTATACACTAAGAGTTTCGAGATGATTCCTCATATATTTTTCTAGATATTTAACAAAATGTCTAAAATTGCAAGTCTCCAAAAACCATTGGCCATATAGTGTATACATCTTACGGATAATTCTTGATTTTTACACTTAACAACAAAATGCTTTTTTTTTCATTCTTTACAATTTGCTGGTACCATTTCGGACGCCGAAACGAGAGGAATGGGACATTGTAAAAGAATTTTTTTAAACACTTCAGAGCATTTCTTTTTTATCCTAGCATTTTGAAAACAGCAAAGTGAAGAAAGTTGTACATAGATTTAAAAAAATGATGAAAATTTTCAATTCTGTGGTGATCTGTGCTAGTTATATTAACAAAATGTACAATATATCGCGATATAATTACTATATTTATTACGATAAAGTATCAAGAAACTGAGAATTAAACGGACTTACATTTAATATATTTGAACATTTCGATCAAATTTGAGGTAAACTACCCTCTTAATTAAAATGCACGCACACTAATATATACTCGACGAAAAAAATTGGCGTATGTTATCAAGAACTTGAAAACTTCCCTACTGGGAAGTTTTCAAATTTCGTTTCTTCTTGCGAAATACACATTCTAACGAACGAAAATGAAATTTGTTTGTCCTAGAAACTACATTCGTGTTTCTCTTCTTGTTTCTTTTTTCTTCTGATTTCTTTCTTTATTTCATGAAAGTTTTTATGCCAAAATCAAAAAGAATAGGGTTTTAAAAAAAATTATATACTCTGCCATCTTTTTTCAATATTTATTTATTTCCAAACTGTCCAAATGATTAAACGACAACAAATAAATACACACATGAGAACGCAAAGGAAGCAAGAAAAACTTCAAACCTAATGCTTGCCTCAATTACATATGTGTCATAATTTGATACACAAAAGTGCGTCTCCTAGTGCATTCTGTCAAAGCAATTACATTATTAGATAACCCGAAATAACTTTTGGACTTGTATCAACTTTTTACCGCAGACAATCATCATAGGATATTTCACTTATTCCTACTCAATCTAAAAAATACATTTCCCTCCCTTTAGCATTTATGCTCTGACCATGTTCGTTATATTCCCATCGAGAGCAAAAGTACTGAATAACAAATCCCTTCCTCTGAATGCGACGTTATTTATGATCCAGGCCCATCCATCATCGGAATCAGGAACAAGTCACCATGCCTTTCCATCTCATACACACATAAAAATGTCGACAGATAGATATTTTAATTCTATCATGCTCATTCCTATGGACGAACGTGTCTCGATCGAGATGAAACTACATCATTCACTAGCATGATTATGCACGCTTTATTCAGGTCCATTTATACATTTATACTTCTTATGAACAGTACTTGATTTTTACACTAAGCAACGAAATAATTTTTTTCTCTATTATTATTAAAAATCTGTTGGTACAACTTCGGACACCGCAATAAGAGGAATGGGGCCTCGTAAAAGAATTTTTTGTTAACTTCTTCAGCTACCATTTTTTAATGGTGAGAAAAAAATGATTTTGTTTTTTTACGATTTATTTTTTTTATATTAACCATTTGATTACATGGTAGAAAAGACGAATTTTTCATATTCATTTGTACCACAATTTATATATATATGTGTATATACAGGGTGTTTCGCTACCAGACCGACAAACTTTGAGGGATGATAGTAGACATGAAAACTAACATTATTAAATAGGAAACCATGGGGCGCAAATGTCTTCTGTAGGAGCTAAGACCCATTAAAGTTTAAGGTCCAAAATTTCAAACGATGATAAAAAAGGGTCGATTCATTTGCGGTTTTCACTAAAATCATACTTTATATCACGATTTTTTTAGAAAATTTTTTAAAGGTTACGTTCAAAAATTGTCGATAGAGAGCGCTTTAGACTTTAGATTAACGAACAACTACTTTGTACCGTTATTTTGTGCATGGGGTTGAAAATATTTTAAAGTTTAGAATTTAACTTAAATTTTAAGCCCGAAATCGGAAACACTGGGATCGGGTAATTAGCGAAAATTGAACTGTGAACAGATGGGGGGGATTTTAAACGCTTATAGACGCTTATATCGATTTTATTGTTTGAGTCTAGGTCATTCCGTTGGTAATTATTTTATTCAAAATGACGCACAGCTTTGGTGTCCTCATTTTTTGATAGAGGGCGCTTCTGTTACAGCTCCGAAATTTCAATGGCATTTACCAGAGCAACATACTTCCAGGAAGTGTTAAAGATGCAAAGAGGACTCAGAATCACATAGGAATGTAAAGTTGGAAATGCCTTTTTTGCGACTTACGGTTAAAGGAAGCAGAGAAAAGAAAACAGAAACGGCAGAAAAAGAGCAACACGTTAATGTGACAGAAAACAGTTTATTTAAATGTTTTACTACAAAAGGTGTTTGAAATTACGATCAGAAGTAGTCCGGCATGCTGACAGCGTCGCGTGGTATTCTTCACGCTTTGAAAGATTCCTGGCATCTCTGATAGTTTTCTGGCAGCTACAGAATTACCAGCTGCAAGGTTACGGGAGTCTCATACACCCAGTTTTCCATTTGACCCTAGCAGAAGAAGTCCATAAATGATAGGTCCGGCGATCTGGCAGGCCAATGAACCGGGCCACCACGACCTATCCACCATTGGCCATATGTTATTTTGAAGTGTCGGCAAACATCAATGGTAAAATGTGGAGGAGCCCTATCGTGCTGTTCATCGTTCAAATACTTCATTCTGCTACCTTTGGAACCGGTTAGCAAATGATCACTTCAAAGTGATCGCTGCTCAGGCGCATTACCGTTTAGTGCCATCTACCGCAAGGAAACCGCAGCGCCATCTACCGTCTTGCCAGATTACTTCTTGTCGTAATTTCGAACACCTTTTCAAGCAAAATCTTTAAATAAACTGTTTTTTGTCACATTAACGTGTCGCTCTTTCGCTGCTGTTTCTGTTGTTTTTTTCTCTGCTACCTTTAACCGTAACTTGCAAAAATGGCATTTCCAACGTTACATTCCTATGTGATTCTGAGTCGTCTTTGTATCCCTAACACTTCCTGGAAGTATGTTGATCTGGTAGTAAAACACCCAGGAGTAATGACATTGTAATGTCAAAGATGTGTTGGAAGCGCCCTCTATCAAAAAATGAGGACACCAAAGCTGTACGTCATTTTGAATAAAATAATTACCAAGGGAATGACTTACACGCAAACCGCAACAAAATCGATTTGTTTGTCCAATATTTATGAACGTTTAAAATCTTCCCCTCTGTTCACAGTTCAATTTTCGCTACCCGTAAAGCATGGTGACGTCACTGCAACGTCGCTGTGAAGTCACATTGTGACTTTGTGACAATCGATTGTCGATGTGAAGTCACAGTGACTAAAATGTGAAGTCGTTATGGCCGTTTTAGAGCTCTTTTGTGACGTTTCACAAAGTGGTCACAATGTGACAAATTTGTGAAAAATGTGTCATTTGTGACTAATTTGATATTAACATTGTGACGAAACTGTGACAAAAGCGGCGATATTTAAATTGCCAGAAACATGTTTTTTAAAATAAATAACATGCTTTGAAGTATATTTATAAATTTCTAAATATTTTTAAGAAAGTCACATGTTAGTCACAATGTGACGTCACTGAGTGGTGGCATTTTGGTCACAAATGTGATGTGACCAAAGTGACTCACAGTGACGTTACTGTGACCATGCATGCTATTAGGGTAGTTACCTGATCCCAGTTTCCGATTTTGGGTCTAAAATTTAAATTAAAGTGTAAACTTTAAAATAATTTCAACCCCATGCACAAAATAACGGTAAAAAGTAGTCGTTCGTTACTCTAAAGTCTAAAGCGCCCTCTATCGACAATTTTTGAACGTAACCTTTAAAAAAAAATAAAAAAAAAATCGGGATATAAAGAATGATTTTAGTGAAAACCACAAACGAATCGACCCTTTTTTCCGTTTTTTATCATCGTTTGAAATTTTGGACCTTAAACTTCAGTGACCCCTAGCTCCTGCAGAAGACGTTTGCGCCCCATGGTTTCCCATTTAGTAATGTTTGTCTTCATGTCTACTATCATCCCTCAAAGTTTGTCGGTCTGGTAGCGATACACCCTGTATATTAATGTAATTTTTTGGTGCAAGAATATGTCACTGATTAGATTTTAAAGAGTGGTGTGAATATAATAAAGAAATTGAGACTGGGACGACTTATATCCCTATGCCGTACTCAAAGGGTTAATAGTAAGTCAAAATGTTTTTTTTTTTAAGGAAAATCAATAAAGATACACGAAAAGATAACGTCTACGTTGTTTGCCGTTTATAATTTATGTTAACTTAGTTTGGGCATCGCTATTCCAGCGGCTAGAGTCCTGCTTTTCTAGTTGTTTTTTAATTCTTATTTCATACTTTTTTCATGAAATCCATGCACTTTTTTAATAAAAAATGAAACAGATTAGGGTTTCAAAATATACTAATAAAATGTATGCACTCTGCCATCTCTTTTCGTTATTTTTTATTTTCAAACTGTCCAAATGATTAAACGACAATAGAATAAATACACACATGAGACTGCAAAAGAGGAAAAAAACTATAAACTTAATGCTTGCCTCAATTACTTATATGTCATAATCTAATGTATAAAAGTGCGCCTCCTAGTGCGTTCTGTCAAAGCAATTATGTTATTAGATTCTCAGAAATAATTTTTGGACATGTATCAACTTTTTTTTTTTTTACCGCAGACAATCATCATAGGATATTTCGCTTCTTCTTACTCAATCTGAAAAGTACAATTCCCTCCCTTTAGTATTTATGCTCTGACCATGTTCGTTATATTCCCATCGAGAGTGAAAGTACTGAATAACATAGCCCTTCTTCTGAATGCGATGTAATTTCTAATCCAGGCCCATCCATCATAGGAATCAGAGCAAGGCACCATGCCTTTCCATCCCATACACACATAAAAATGTCGAAAGATAGATAGATTAATTCTGTCATGCTCATTTCTATAGACGAACGTGTCTCGATCGAGAAGAAATACATCATTCACTTGCATGATTATGCGCGCTTTATTCAGATCCATTTATACATGCATTCATACATACATCTTATGGATAATACTTGATTTTTACGCTTAACAACAAATAACTTTTCTTTCTTTTATTAACAATCTGGTGATACCACAGAGAGAGATGGGGCATCGTAAATGAATTTTTTTAACTTCTTGAGGCACATTTTTTTTTTCTATGATGAGAAAAAGATTATTATTATTATTATTATTTACGATTTATTCCTTTTATATTAATAATATTAAATCAAAAATTTATAAAAAGGAAAATCGTTAAAGATACACGAAAAAATAACATCCACATTTGTGGATAATTTATGCATAAAGTGATTTTTTATAAAACAAAAAAAGTAAGAGTAAATTTCTTTTTCACACTTTTGCAAATTATTAAAACTTAGTAAGGTCTGTCTCAAAAGTTTACGCACAAGCATAAAATGTCGATATTCAAAGAACTATAAAAATTTAGAATGAATAACTTTTTTTATTTGCAGATTTCGCAACAATATTTCAATAAATTATATCAAAAGTAGAATAAAATAAATTACATGATTGTAAAAAACATTAAGGCAGTTTCTTTTAACATTTAAAAAATGTTAAAAGAAACTGTCTCAAAAGTATATGCACAATGCCAAAAACAACAAGATTTATAATTTTTACAGAACTTTTAATTACAAATTATTTTTCCGTGGTTTAGGATTAGTTCAAATAAACGCACGGCCATCCGAATTATTAATTCTTTTAAGATTTTTGGTGGCAAAGGTTACTATGCCTTCTCAATGGCCTCTTGAAGGTCTTCAATCGAGTTATACTGCTTTCCATTGTCGTAAATCTGGCAGGTTAAAATACCCCAGACATTCTCAACCAGGTTTAAGTCTAGTTTTAAAGATGACCAATCAAGAACGTTAATATTTTTCTCAGAAAATCAAAGTTTTGTAGAATGTGATACGTCGATTGTGGCTTTGACTTGTTGAAAAGTCCATTCAGGACCCCCCCCCCCCCCAAAAAAAAAAAAAATGTCACCAAATAGAAGCAAATGTTGGTTTAGTGTCTCTTAATACTTTTTGAATCTTGTCTTCCTTTTAAAAAAAATACAGACAGATCTGGTCATTGAATCCAAATGCCCCTCAAACCATAACATACTTATCGCCTTGCTGCTTGCTGAAAAATTCCCTTGATTCTTTTCATAAATCATGCCAATGCGCATTCGAACCATCAGAACCATCCAAGTTCCACTTTTTCTCATCGCTGAATAAAACAGCAAGCCATTTATCCCCGTAGAACATGTGTTTTTTAGCCCTCTTCATTTTTGCCTGTTTTTGATGTAATTTGAGAGATGATTTGCGAGCCATTTTCTTTAGTATGGTGTAATCACACTCTTTAATAAATCTTTGTGAAATGTGTTTGGTCATCTGTAGATGAGATTATTTTTAATTTGCCGAATGGACATATTTTGTATCGATTTCAATCTCCGTATTCTCCGATCAGTCTGAACAGTCGTCATACGTGTCGTCTACATCTTGGTTACCGCTTAAAATTATCATTTCTTCATATATATACCACGCTTTCATCGATTTAAATCTTTTGTAATTTCAGAAACAGCTTTATTTTACGATTTTAATTTAAAAACTTTTAAAATCTCACAATTTGTGAATTCTTTACCCTTCGGAATTTTTAAAATGAAAGGAAATAATTTCCTCACCTTTTATATTTTTGTAAAATTGTGATATCATGTCATACAAAGTCATTTCACGCGGCCAATCTCATGTTTCTAAAAAAATTTGCATAAAGTGCTTAAACTTTTGAAACAGCGTTTCTTCAAGAAAAAAAAAGAATTAAATAAAAATAAATATATTTTTTATATTAACCAATCAAAATGAATTATTTTATTTTATTTTGATTAAATGTCGGGTATTTATTGTAAATTAGCGTAAAGTATTTTCCTCTTCAATTAGTTTAAACCAGATTTTCAGTGTGCTTAAACTTTTGAGACAGACTATATTAGATATAATAAGGTAATGACACTATGTTAAGGTTCTACCAATTTTCACGTCTTAGTTTTAATTTCTTTTTCCCTCTTATATTGGGTGGGTTCGCGAAAAAAAAATTTAATTAAAAGTGGATCGCGTAATAATGGAGATTCAGAACCGCTGTCCTAAGACTACAGTCGTACTTCTCTGCTTGTTTATTTTCTTCTGATTACATTTTTCTTTTCATGAAATCAAAACATTTTCTACTACAAAATCAAACAAATGTCAGTTTCAAAAATATATATATATTGATATAATTTATGCACTCTGCCATCTCTTATCGATATTTCTTTATTTTCAAACTATCCAGATAATTAAACGACAATAGAATAAATAAACTCACGAGAACGCAAAAGAAGCAAAAAAGAAAACTATAGACTTAATGCTTGCCTCAATCATTTATATGCCATAATCTAATACGCAAAAGTGCGTCTCCTGGTGCGTTCTGTCAAAGCAATTACATTATTAGATTCCTCGAAATACTTTTTGGACTCGTATCAACTTTTTTTTTTACCACGGATAATCATCATAGGTTATTTCGCTTCTTCCTACTCAATCTAAAAAATACAATTCCCTTCCCTTTAGCATATATGCTCTAACTATGTTCGTTATATTCCCATTGAGAGCGAAAGTACTGAATAACAAATCCCTCCTTCTGAAAGCAATGTTATTTCTGATCCAGGCCCATCCATCATCGGAATCACAGCAAGTCACCATGCCCTTTCCATTCCATACACACATAAAAATGTCGACAGATAGATATATTAATTCTGTTATGCTCATTCCTATTGACGAAGGTGTCTAAATCGAGAAGAAATACATCATTCACTAACATGATTATGCGCGGTTCATTCGGGTCCATTTATACATGTATTCATACATACGTATTACGGATAATACTTGATTTTTAAACTTAACAACAAAATAACTCTTTTTTAATTCAATATCTGTCGAAAAAATCAATCATTTCGAACGCCGAACTCAAAGGGGAGAAGTATCGTAAAAGTATTTTTTAAACTTCTAAAATATTTTTAGGGTACAATTTTCAATTATTTGGGGATATTCTATAGTTATATTAAGAAAATGTAGAATATATCACGATATGATTACCATATGGTTTATAATAAAGCATCAAAATATTGACAATTAAACGGATTTCATTTAATATTTTTAAAAAATCGACATATTTATTAAAATATAATTTTTTGATCAAATAGTATGTAGCCCATTTAATTGAAATGCACACCATGATCTATTCAAACGAAGAAAATTGACGTTTTTTACAAGAACTTGAAAGCTTACTTGTAGATTTCGTTCCTTCTTGCAAAATACACATTCTAACGAATGAAATTGAAATTTAATTGTTTCAGAGACTACAGTCGCGCTTCTCTGTTTGTGTTTTTTCTTCTGATTTCATACCTTTTTCATGAAATCAAAATATTTTTTGTTCCAATATCAAACAAATTACGATTTCAAAAAAATATTAATAAAATTTATGTACTCTACCATATTTTTTCGATATTTATTTATTTTCAAACTGTCCAAATAATTAAACGACAATAAAATAAATACACTCACGAGAACTTAAAAGAGGCACAAAAAATACAAACTTAATGTTTCCCTCAATTACATATATGTCATAATCTAATACACAAAAGTGCATCTCCTAGTGCGTTCTGTCAAAACAATTACATTATCCGATTCCTCGAAATGATTTTTGACTTGTATCAACTTTTTACCACGAACAATCATCATTAGGATATTTCACTTTTTCCTACTCAATCTAAAAAATACAATTCCCTCCCTTTAGCATTCATGCACTGACCATGTCCGTGTATTCCCATCGAGAGCGAAAGTACGGAATAACAAATCCCTTCTTCTGAATGCGATGTTATTTCTAATCCAAGCCTATCCATCATCGAAATTAGAGCAAGTCATCCTGCCTTTCCATCCCATACACACACAAAAACGTCGACAGATATATAGACTAATTGTGCCATACTCATTCCTATGGCCGAGCGTGTCTCGATCGAGAAGAAATACATCATTCAATGCATAACTATGCACGCTTTATTCAGCTCCATTTATACAGGCATTCATACATTTATCTTACGGATAATACTTGAATTTTTTTACGTAACAACGATATAATTTTTATTAATATTATTATTATTATTATTATTATTATTATTATTAACAATATGTTGGTACCATTTTGGATGTTGAACCGAGAGACGTGGAGCAACGTAAAAGAATTTTTCTTACTTCTTTTGGACAATTTATTTATGGTAAGAAAAAACTGATCTTTTTCGGCTTATTCCTTTTATATTAAGACAGTGCGTGTCAAAAGTTTAAGCACAATAACAATTTTAAAATATTTAAACCCCATATCCATTGAAATTAACTTTTAAATTTTATTTCAAACCATGGAGTTTAAGTATGGAACAAAAAGAACCGTTTCAAAAGTTTAAGCACAAAATCGTTTTAATGCAAATTTTACAATCTGACATAAGCGGTTACGCACGCAAACAATTTCTGGTTGTAAAACAAACAGTCTGTTTTTGTTTTTGTGTTAGTTAAAAATGCCTAAGTCGAAATAATTTTCAGAGGAGTAGGTTATAAAAATGTGGAGTACGAGAGCAAAATGTAAGTCTGTTTCTTAAAGTGCATGAGTTTCAAGTTAGATAGCAAATAGATTAGGGTTTCAAAAAATATCAATATAATGTATGCACTCTGCCCTTTCTTTTCGATATTTTTTTATTTTCAAACTGTCCAAAGGATTAAACGACAATAGAATAAATACACTCACGAGAACGGAAAAGAGGCAAAAAAGCAACAAACTTAATGCTTGCTTCAATTATTTATATGTCATAATACAATACACAAAAGTGCGTCTCCTAGTGCGTTCTGTCAAAGCAATTACATTATTAGATTCCCCGAAATAACTTTTGGACTTGATTCAACTTTTTACCGCAGACAATCATCATAGGATATTTCACTTTTTTGTACTCAATCTAAAAAATACATTTCTCTTCCTTTAGCATTTATGCACTGACCATGTTCGTTATATTCCCATCGAGAGCGAAAGTACTGAATAACAAATCCCTTCCTCTGAATGCGATGTTATTTCTAATCCATGCGCATCCATCATCGGAATCAGAGCAAGTCATCATGCCTCTCCATCCCATGCACACATAATAATGTCGACAGATAGATAGATAAATTCTGCCATGGTCATTCCTATGGATGAACGTGTCTCGATCGAGAAGAAATACATCATTCACTTGCTTGCTTATGCGCGCTTCCACTTATACATACATTCATATATACATTTTACGAATAATGCTTGTTTTTTACATTTAATAACGAAACATTTTTTTTATTATTATAATTATTAACAATATGTTGGTACCATTTCGAAGGCGAACTGGGAGGGATGGGGCATCGTAAAAGAATTTTTTTAACCTCTTCATGGACATTTTTTTCATCTTAACATTTTTAAAATAGGAATTTGAAGAAAGTATGAACTTAAAGAAAAAAGTTTTAAAATTTTTAAATTGTGTGATGAACTGCGCTGTTTATATTAATAAAATGTTCAATATATCACGATATAATTACTATGTGGGTAAAAATGACGTATCAAATTATTTACAATTAAATGGACTTTCATTTCATATTTTTTTAAATCGACATTTTTATAAATTTTGGGGTAAATTGTCTCTTTAATTTAATTGCATACTGGCATCTACTCGAACGAAGAAAATTGGCGAATGTTAACGAGAACTTCAAAATTTGCCTGTAGATTTCACTTCTTCCTGCGAAATTCACATTTTACCGAATTATATCGAAATTTGATTGATCTAGAGACTACAACCTGCTTCTCTTTTTGTATTTTTTATTCTGATTTCATTTTTTTTTTCAAGAAATCAAAACATTTTTTATTCAAAAATCAAACAAAAATTGGTTTAAAAAAATAATAAAATGTATGCACTCTGCATCTCTTTTCGATATTTGTTTATTTTCTAGCTGTCCAAATGATTAAACGCCAATAAAATAAATACACTCACAAAAACGTAAATAGGCAAAAAAAATTATGTTTTCCTCAATTAATTATACTTTATAATTTAATACACAAAAGTGCGTCTCCTAGTGCGTTCTGTCAAAGCAATTACATAATTAGATTCCCTGAAATAACTTTTGGACTTGTATCAACTTTTTTACTGTAGACAATTATCATAGGGTATTTCACTTCTTCCTACTCAATCGAAAAAATACAATTTTGTCCGTTTAGCATTATGCTCTGACCATGTTCGTTATATTCCCATCGAGAGCGAAAGTACTGAATAACAAATCCTTTCTTCTGAATGCGATGTTATTTCTAATACAGGCCTATCCATCATAGGAATCAGAGCAAGTCACCGTGCTTTTCTATCCCCATACACACATAAAAACGTAGACAGATAGATAGAATAATTCTGTCATGCTCATTCCTATGGACGAACGTGTCTCGATCGAGAAGAAATGCATCATTCACGGGCATAATTATTCAGGTCCATTTATACATGTATTCACATACATCTTAATATTTGATTATCACATAATATTTGATTTTTGCACTTAACAACGAAATATGTTTTATTATTATTCTTATTTACAATCTGTTGGTGCAAAAAAAAAAAAAAAAAAAAAATATTTAACATTTTTTTTTTTTTTTTTTTTATGGTAAAAAAAAATATATATTACTTTCTTTACGATTTATTTCTTTTATATTAATAGTCAATAAAAAAGTTTTACAGAGAAAAAATTAAAGAAACACGAAAAAAAATTCCACATTTGTGGACGCTGATTGTTTATGAGTAAAGAGATTTATAAAACTAGTCGTTGGAGGCCATCGTAATACTTACCCATCATGGATATGCATAATATAATAAAACATGTGAAAACTATTTCTACAATGCATCACGATTACAAAACAAAATTTAAACGTATATTTAAATATTGTTTATATGCACAGTAATGCTTTATTAATGAATTGCTGATGAACTAATTTCGACAAGTTATATAAAATGCCAAACTACTCAAGTAGTACCGAACTGCTTAAAAGAAACATCCTTATAACTCCAAAAATAATAATCATATTAACTAACAGTTTACTGCGTTGTATTAAGCGTCTCATTTCCAGTTAAAATATATCTCTGAATTGAAATTTGAATTAAATACAGGGTCATGAAAAATCGAAGAATGTGGAAAACAGGATTACAAATATATCGGCAACTAATAACCCGATTAACTTCGTTCTTTTGCAAAATATGTGTTACTATATTGACTTTCACGTTCACTCCTTAAAATAAAAAAATAAGAAAATTTTTATATACCTTTAATCAGAACGAATTTTTCGAGAGTCCGAAAAATAGTTCCGGATAATCGAGGTTACTGATTTTAAATAGGCTTTGTTCCATTCTTACATACTAAGTAAATACAAAATTTCAAGTTTCTATCTCCATTTGTTCGTGAGATAGAGCGTTTACAGGCACACAGACGGTCGAACAGACAGACAGACGGATGGCAATTTTTTTTCTTAAAAATATGTTTTTCGGAATCTCCACTATCTGAAACGTGTAAATCCGTCAAAAAAAAATTTCGATTTTCAAAATGATTGCAAGATTTACCCTATACTACGTATGATGGGTAAGTAATAAAAAAGTAACAGTAAATTTCTTTCTTACACTTTTATCAATTATTAAAATTTAATATAAGATATCCTAGGGTGATAATGCTATGTTAAGGTTCTACAAACTTTCATGGCTTAGTTTTATATATCTTTTTCACTATTATATTTGGAGAATCGTAAAAAAAAATATTTTACTCAAAAGTGGGTCGAATACCAATAAAGGTTGGGAACCGCTGTTCTAGAGACTACAGTCGATCTTCTCTGATTGTATTATTTATTATTGTATTCGATATTTTTTCTTCTGATATTTTTTTTTTTTTTTTTTTTTTTTTGTTTGTTTCGTGAAATTCATACACTTTTTTTATTTCAAAATCAAACAGAATCGGGTTTCAAAAAATATTAATTAAATTTATATATATTGCTATTCTTTTCGATATTTGTTTATTTTCAAGCTGTCTGAATGATTGAACAACAATAAAATAAATACACTCTTGAGAACGAAAAAGAGGCATAAAAAATACTACAAACTTAATGTTTGCCTCAATTACTTATATGTCATAATCTAATACTCTTAAGTGCGCCTCCTAGTGCGTTCTGTCAAAACAATTACATTATTGGATTCCTCGAAATAATTTTTGGACTTGTATCAACTTTTTTACCACAGACAATCATCATAGGATATTTCGCTTCTTCCTACTCAATCAAAAAATACAATTCCCTTCCATTTAGCATTATGCTCTGACCATGTTCGTTATATTCCCATGGAGAGCGAAAGTACTGAATATCAAATCCCTTCTTCTGAATGCGATGTTATTTCTAATCCAGGCCCATCCATCATCGGAATCAGAGCAACTCACCATGCCTTTCCATCCCATGCACACATAAAAACGTCGACATATAGATAGATTAATTCTGCCATGCTCATTCCTATGGACGAACGTGTCTCGATCGAGAAGAAATACATCATTCACTTGCATGATTATGCGCGCTTTATTCAGGTCCATTTATACATGCATTCGTACATACATGTTACGAAAAACACTTAATCTTTACGAAAACTTACTTAAGAACGAAATAATTTTTTATTAACAATCTCTCTGTACCATTTTGGACTCCGAACCAAGAGGGGTAGGCATCGTAAAAGAATTTTTTTAAATTGTTCGAAGTGGTTTTTTTTTTTTTTTTTTTTTTTTTTTTTTTTTTTTTTTTTTTTTTTTTTTTTGAATGGTGAGAAAAAAAAATGACTTTTTTATGATCTATTCCTATTATATTAAAAGGAAATAAAAAAGCAAAAACAATAAAAATTCACGAACAAATAACGTCCATATATGTGGTGGTTGGTTATTTATAAATAAAAAGATTTTTTAGAAAAAAAAAATCAGAAATTGCTTTTCAAATCTTGATGTAATAGTATACTGTTCTTCGGATATAGTTTAGTTGTCAAAATATTTTGTGTGTCTCTGTGAACACTATTTGATTTAAATTATACTAGTAGTAATTTGCAGTAAACCCAGCAACATTTATCAACTTCATAAAATGTGAAATAGTATAATATTATTAAAAGGCGCTCCAAACAATGTATCCCCATATGCCAATATGTAATTGAATACTTTTCTCCGGCCTTGTAAATTAATGACAAATATTCTGTGTACCGCAGATTGTGCACAATGTGTATTTCAATACATACTTCATAAATGCATATCAGTTTTTTTTTATGTTCGAAGGAGTGTAACCTCATTAAAATGCACTTGAAATATTTTTTAAAAATTGATCATAATATAATGGAATACTTTTGGTTGTCCCTATGACTGAACTATACATCCGATTTTCAAAAAATTTGAAATGTCTCGCAAAATTGAGCAATAATTATACATTTAAAATTTCAAACGATTCGGTTGGATAGTTTTTTATCTGTTATATGCGGACGGACTGAAAGATGACTATATAGTATATAGGTGTTACGTAATTACATAATTACGAATTCAGCAAAAAGCAACAGTAAGTTTCTTTCTTACACTTCTACATGCCCCACCAGTAGCCGCGAGGTTCTGACTTCCAAACTGGTAGACGGTAGGTGCGAGGTTCGAACCCAATCGCGACCGTCGCCTAACCGTTCGGACATTTTCCGTGGTTTTTTTCGAACCTTGCGTAAATACGGGTTAGGTTCCTTTAGAAAGACCCCCACGGAGGGCATCCCACCCCTTAAGGCCTATATCCCACAGTGTAGATAATTGGACGACACAAATACAAACAAATACACTTCTACAAATTACTGAAACTTAATATAAGGTGTCCTAGGATAATAACGCCACATTAGGGTTCTGCCAATTTTCACGACTTAGTTTTATATTTCTTTTTGGAAACAAATATGTGATCTAATACAGTAATTTATTGACTATGTATGTAAGAAAGAATATTTTAGCAGATATGTATTCATGAAAAGTAGTGGCATGATTTCTTGACCAATGCTATTTGGCGTTATTACCCATCTATGGGTGTAATAACGTCATGCAAACAAAACTTTAAAATAAGATGGAATAATGGCATGTGAATTGTCCAATTCTAAAGATTCTAAAGACTCGACACTCGACAGCCGTAAAAATTGGTAAATTGTTTTTACTTACCGTTAACTGCGATTTCAAGAAGCAATATTAATTATTTGAAATTTTATTCTTCTGACATGTAAAAATTAGCAGCATTTAGGACATACAAATTTCTCTCTATCCTTTTCAACAATTAAAATAAACTATCTGTCATAATAATAATTAAAAAAATAAATAATAATAAATATTTTATTTTATTTTGCATTGAATAGTTGGAATCTATATCTGCATCTCTCCTTTTTAGGTGCGTTCGTAATTATGTAAATACGTAGCACCTATAGTTGTCCTTCAGTTCGTCCGTCTGTCTGTTCGTCTGTCTGTTCGTCTGTCTGTCCGTCTGCCTGTCTGTCTGTCCGCATATAACAACGCAAAAACTACCCAACCGAATCTTTTGAAATTTAAAGTATATAATTATTACATAATTTTGTCGAGTCATTTCAAATTTAATGAAAATAGGATGCATAGATCAAATACAGGGACAATCAAAAGTACTCCGTTACATTACAGTCAATGAAAAAAAAGTTTCAAATGCATTTTAATATTACACTCATTCGAACATAATAATATTGATATGCATCATAAAGTAAATATTATAGTATAGATTTTGCATAATCTGTTGTGCAAAGAACATTTGTTATTGATTTACAAGGCCACACAAAAGTATTCCATTCCTAATGAGTATAGAGAGAACATTGTTTGGTACGCATTTTAATTGTAATTAATTATTTACGATTTTATGAGATTGATATATGAGAGTCATATTTTTAAAACTTCATTATCGTACAAATGCACCTCATTTGCTACGTTCCACGCGCAATTTCCAACTTGTTTACTTTTCTGATCTTTGGTTGCAGATATTTTTTTATAAGTTACTTTTCTGTCACTTCCGAAGCCCATTCCAAAAATGAAAATTTCACTGTAAAAAAAAATTCCTCAACCGAAATCGAAAGAGTAAAAAAAGAGCGATGTAGAGATAGATACCAGCTATCCAATGCAAATATATGTAGAGTAGAATCCCGCTAATTCGGACCCCGTTAATCCAGATCTCCGTATCATCCGGATCGGTTTGGTAATTTTTTTTTTTTCAAGTTTGAGAAGCGATTGGCTGATTTCCATAACATTAACTTGTTTCATCGTCGTATTATAAATTTAAAAAAAAAAAAACTTTTTCTGAAATCTTTGCGGAAGAATTAAATAATGTAAACATTTTTATTGTCTATAAATTTTCATTGAGTTTAACATAAAAGTGATTTTCTGTAAGAATGCTTTATTTTAATTCATTTTTTTTAATTCCCCGGATAACCCGGATTTTCGATAATCCGGACTGGGTCTGGTCCGAATTAATCTGAATTATCGGGGTTTTACTGTATATACTTATTTTAAAATGCCGAAATGCAAACGAGATATTAGGAAATAACCTCCGCATAGATTTAGCTTTAGCTCGCGAATGTCTTAGCCTGCAGGGACAGCCCTTGGAGTTTTCCAAAAAGTTTTAAAATGTTTATGAATGTGTTTTTTTTCTTTCCGTGCTCTAACTAGCGTAAATATCGTCCGATTGCCATGAAATTCATCGATGTTATTTAATATCACAATGGCATGTTTGATATTGAATATGACTGCATAGCATTTACGATTCATTTACAGTGACAATCGAAAGAATTCCATTACATTACGGATTATGGAGGAAGAGCGGTTTGCTGTGTATTTAAATATAATACACTATTTTAAACATATTGAAATTTATATATACTATTTATTTGTACTGCACGTTGCTTTCTGTAGAATATCATGTGCATAGAGTATATCTTTTATTTACAGGGAAACACATAAGTATTTACACATAAGTTCTTTAGAAAAAATTGATTATTAAAGCCTTTGCTGGAAGAGTATTTTCAGTGTAGTACGCGTTTTAAATTAAACTTCTTTTTAATAAAATATTATTATTAATTGGTGTGAATAAATTCTATACAGCATAAAATGCATACACAAAAATTTTCAACTACATTATCGTTTATTCCCTGAAATTGCTGAATGAAAATTTTCAACCGTAACTATGCATTCAATGAACAAACTTTTAACTATGTAGTATACATACAAATCCATAAATCATATATAGGAATGAAAAAAAAATGTACTTTAACAAATTAAAACAGCCATGGACTAACAACAACAGACATATAACAACAACTTGGAAAATGATTTTTTCAAAGACTAAAACTTATAAATAAAATCTGTTGTTGTTTTTTTAAGTGTTTTTTACAATCAATCGGTTTGATATTAGATTATTCCCTTTTTCGTGATCATTGCACATTTTGTAATCGATGGGTTTGATAATCAAACCTCGATTTTTTTTTTCTTTAATAGATGATTTTTTATACGACGTCTTTCTTCGGATTCGGTTTTTTCCATATCTGATAATTTGCATCTACCCCTTTTTTATTTTATTCTCTATCAACAACGGCATTTCGATTATCAATTCAAATAAAAATTCTTTTAAATGTAAAAAATTTCGAAAAAAAAGGGCGGCCATCCTTCTTCCAAAGCCAAATGTTTGAATATTTTCATTTGAGTTAATAAAAATCAGTAAAAACATCATTTTATGATGATCAAATGGCTTATTTAATATCAGAGTCATATATTATTCGCCATGGATTAAACATTAATATTCTTGGAACCAATCATAAAAATTTCTTTAATGAAACGGGTATTTGGGGAGGTATTGATTGTTACAGAAAAGTTGGGTTTTCAAATCGGTTATGGGTTTTTGATATTGTTTATTTCGACATCATATTTCACCTTAAGTAGACTATGAAGTTTTTTTACAGTATCCTCATGTATTGGAAAACAATTCATAATGTATCATGCTGGACGTATAAATTTTCGTTCTTGTATAAATGCTACCTCTGACAATAAAGTTCGGTGAATGAATTCAGAACGGCCGATCTAGCAACACTGGGGAAACGAAACGCTGCACCTGCATAGAGGCAAGTGTTGACCATCTTCCCCCACCGTTGTTCAGTTGAGCGTCGTTTATGTTCTGCGCAAGACGTGTTATACAAAAATACTTGTTCAGTGTGTTGGTTCTTAACTAAGAACAGTAAAATGAAGGAGCAAAAGATTAGTTTAAAGTTTGATTTTATGATTTGGAAGATACCGAAAGAAATTCATGAGGGTTGGTGCAAATTAAACATCCACCATACTCGCCAGATCTCATTCCTCCAGGTTTCTTCCTATTTCCACGACTCAAACTCTCTTTGAAAGAGATTTGACCTTATTGCTGACATCCAACGAAACGTGACGGAGCTTTTGAACTCTATCCCAAAAGAAGACTTCTTGCAAATTTTCCAGATCATGATAAGCAGATCTCAGTGGTGCATAGTTATGGGTAGGTGACTATTTCGAAGGATGGTATGGTAACTTTCGTTAATATTTCATCTATATTAATGTTACAAGAATATTCACCGAACTTTATTGTCAGAGGTAGTATTTCTATAATTTTCTTTGCAATTTTAATCTAACACTGAAATGATTTTTTTTATTGTACTTTCACCTCTTTAACATCTTTGATAACATATACAGAAGACTCCCTCAAATCCGCAACCCTAAAATCTGCAACTCTCTAAAATCAGCACATAATTTACGGATATAAAGAATAAAACATTCAGTTCAGATATAGGGACAAAATTTGATATTTTTTATCTTTATTTCAATTCCATAAGTACTTCAATGTGGACTCATAAACAATAATATCATCTCAATAACATTATAGAATTCATCCACTTTCATGAAAGAACAATAAATTTACTTCAGAAAAAAATTGAAGATATTGCTGATATCATATCACTGATAATCACAATCTTCTTACCGAATATATTTATGTATCACTCAAGCTTTTTTGGTTATTAAATCTGGCTAAACCTGAAATGAAACTTCCTTATTTTATGTTTTTGATGTGAATTAGTAATGAACATTTAAGAACCGAGTTTCATTGAATAATTTAGGAAAAATACATTTCATCTTTATATTGAATATTTAATCATACATTATTGATTCTTAAACTGGCCTTTTCTTTTAATATTTTAATAATTTTAAAAACTATCTAAATTATTTTAGTTTATTACATATTTTAAATTACATAATTACATTATACTGTAAGTATTCGTTATAATTTTGATTGTATTTATCAATTACATTTAAATTACTTTTTAAAGATATAAACAAAGCAGTGACCAGAAATCCGTAAAATTCTAAAATCCGCACAACTTCTGATTCCAAACTGTACGGATTTGAAAGAGTCCACAGTATATCTTAGCTTTTAAGGTCACATAAAACATAAAACAGTTAAAATTTTTGACTTTATTGGCCTAAAAACAACAGCTATAAGGTTATGGTGCTGAAAGGTTTTAAAATAATATATTATACATTTTTTTTTTTCAAAATTTTTTAGTTTCTTTTTAATGTTTTGGCTTACTTTTCTGAAATTCTATTTCAACCCTTTCTGGTACAATTTTTTTTTTTTTTTCAGTTTGAGAAAAAAAAATAATTTCTATATTATAAAGGACAAACATATCTGCGCGTAACGCATACGTCATTTTGCGAATGGCAACACTTTCCCCTGCAATTTTGGTTTTGAAATTTTCCCTACTGCAAATTTTGCACTTCTAAACATGGCACATTTTAAATTTTTACACCGTCGTATAGGAAAAAAATATACTTTTAAACCCAATTTGTTTCAAAGCTGTATCTCAATTTATTTTTGAGATATTATTTTTTTTTATAGTTTTTAGTACCAATTTTATAACAGTGGCAGCATAATCACTCCATTTTCTCTAAAATTGAAAGAAAAAATAGATAAATTAAAATTAAAATGCGTATACTGTGTCAAATATATCGTCTGTGATCGTGCCAATATATATCTTTTTTTTTTTTTTTTTTTTTTCGCATTTATACCAAACATAAGAACTTCAATTTATAACTTCATCATAGTAACTTATCTTTATTATAATTTACTAATTACCTATGCAATATAAAGTTTAATTTTAATAATTTGGAAAACTGAGTTTTATAGAAATAGTATTTTGTTAATTTTATTTTAAAATAATATTTGTTTGAATGTTACTTACCAATATAAGATGGATTTTGTTACTGTAACTATTTTTGTAGATTTATTATAAATGAATGACACAATTCCTTCTTAAACATTTTCTTTCGTCGAATTTCGACAGGATCCACCTCGTTATTTTAATAACATTAATCGTAGCTATCCAAATAGACTTACTGAAGTTTAAACATTATCTTATTATGTGAAATCTAATGAATGTATTTATTTTGTGTACTTTTCAATGCATATTTATATGATAACAGGTTAAGGTCCGTGGCCGTCGAAGCTCATGCGAACTAATGTTATTCCTATGGGGAGGTTATTTTTTTAATATCTGGTTTGCATTTTGACATTTTTTATTTTATTTTATTTTTATTTTTTATTTTTATTTTTATTTATTTCATTTCATTTTATTTTTTATTTATTTATTGGCATTGGATAGCTCAGGTGCATGCCGACATTACTCCTTTTTTTACTACTTTTTCGATTTTGGTTGCAGATATTTTTTTTAAAAGCACTTTCACTTTCGAAACCGATTTTGAAAGTGAAACTAACTTTGTAAAAAATATATGCATTCAAAATCAAAAAAGTAAAAAATCCCTGTCGGCTTGGCCTATAGGCGGAGGTAGATTTCGAAGAGTGTTCATTTCAACAACAAAAAGTAAAATTTGATTACAAATGAACCCAGTTTAACAACTTTATTTGGCCGCTTTTGAATTTTTTTTAATTTGATTTTTCTGTAAGAACTGGTTTTAGCAGAATCATCTTAATCTAAATTCGGCTCAAATGCCCATTTTGACAACATATTTTGAATTATATTTTGACTTTATTAAAAAATCGCCCAATACGGTAGATTATATAGTTCTTAAATAACAAAAAACTGTCAATTGAATGTGTTTGAGAGCAAAATTGAATTTAAAAATGAGTTATAATTAACCAATTTGTTATTTGAATACATCCTCAATTCTTTAATCATGATCGCTTAGGGAAATTTTGTGCGAAGTGCCCCTTTGACAGCATTTATATATATATATATATATATATATTCAGCCTTTATCAAAAAACTGACAAATACGGCACATTATACAGATTCTAGATAAGAGAACCTGTCAATTGGATGCGTTTGAGAACAAAACTGAATTTAAAAATGAGTCAGAACAAACGCAATTTGTTATCCGAATACCTAAATTTTTCAATCACGATCAATGAGGGAAATTTTGTTCAAAATACTCATTTCGGCAGCCTTTTTTGAAATATATTCTGCCTTTATCAAAAACTGACCAATTCGTAACATTATATAGTTCCTAAATAAGAGGACCTGTAAATTGGATGCGCTTGATAGCAAAAATGGATTTAAAAATGAGTCAGAAAAAAACGCAATTTGTTATTTGAATACTTCCTCAAATTTCAATCACGATCATCTCGGAAAATTCTGTTCAAAATACCCTTTTTGGCAGACTTTTTTGAAATATATTCTGTCTTTATTAAAAACTGACCAAAGCATCACATTATACAGTTCCTAAATAAAATGATCTACCATTTGGATGCGTTTAAAATCAAAAATGAATTTTAAAATGAATCAGAATATAAGCAGTTTGGATTTGAGGTTTTTTTCTCCAACTCCTACTTTTGTTTAATTTATTTTTGCTATGCGAATTGATCCTAAAACTTGTTAATGTGAAAGTTTTAGCTATTATTGAGAAGATGTAAAATAAATTTAATCAGATTTGATAGTTTAAGAATTGACGAAGTTATGGATTTTTGTCTTTTTTCACCCCCCTTTTTTGTTTTCGTTTTTATTTTTTTATCGGTAAGTCCTATCAAAAACTTGTAAATACAAAAGTCTTAGATAATGTTGAGAACATTTATACAAAATTTAGTTGGATTTGATATCTTGAGAACTGAGGAAGTTAGGAATTTTTTTCTTCCAAAACCCCTGTTTTTTTCGCTCCTTGAGCCCATTTCTAAATTTATCGAACATATGTCATGCATAAACGTTTGGCCCATTTTTAAGAAGAAATATAATCTTTAAACCGATTCGATATCTGTTCTAATTAAGAAGTTATCGCGTTTTTTCGGTTTTCACAAAAACCTTCCCTATTTTCACCCCGTTGGACCGATTTTGCCCAGTAACGAACTTAGCCAAGATTTTGTAAACTTTGATTTTATGTATCAGTTTGGAAGAGATTGGAGCATAACTATGAAAGTTATCGTGTCTATAAGAAAGTGAGATATATACAGGGTGTCCCAGAACTTTGTGTACAAACTTTGAGGGCTGGTAGAAAACATCGTTTGGAACCACAATTACATAGGAAAGCATGGGCGGAAACGTCTTGTTAACCCTTTCACAGCCAGTGAAAATGCATATGAAACTACAAAATTTTTAATACAAAATTAACATTGACACCAGAATTTTAATATGATTTTTCCATTTATTATGTATGTGAAATGTCTGGCTTTTCTTCTTTGCAAATACATTTTTCCCCAATTTCTGGTGTCATTCATATTTTTCCACATTTAACAATGGAAGTGCTTTGTGCGTGAAAAGCTCAAAGAAAAACAAAGACGCAGTTATGAAACAACGCGGAAAGCAGTTTAGAACGCTTTATTACACAGAAAATATTACAAGAAATAATTTAATTTTAAATTAAATTTAAAATTGTTTATTTAAAATCAAGTAGCTTAGTAACTATTAGAAATTGCTAAAATTTTTGAAAATATCAATGACATCAAAAATCGCGGAAAAATGTACTTGCGAAGAAGGAAAAAAATACATTTCATATACATAATAATTGGAAAAATCATATTAAAATTCTGGTGTCAATGTTCATTTTGTATTAAAAATTTGTAGTTTCATATACATTTTCACTGGCTGTGAAAGGGTTAGCAAGACGTTTCCACCCATGGCTTTCCTATGTAATTGTGGTTCCAAACGATGTTCTCTACCACCCCTCAAAGTTTGTACACGAAGTTCTGGGACACCCTGTATATATATATATATATATATATATATATATATATATATGAGTGAAATATATGCATAAAGTAAAAGAATCGCCAGCGCTAAGTGGATTAAGTAAACTTTTATTTTTATTATTTTTATCAAATGTCAAAACATAAATGAAATCATAATAAGAAAGGCATAGCTACTACACTATATTGCCATTGATTATGGGACACTTGCGATTTTAGACATTTTACTAAATATCTAGAAAAATACATGAGGAATCATCTCGAAACTCTTAGTGTATAAATATAATAGTATAAGTCATACATCTCCGTGAAGATTTTTTCCCGAAACTCCAAAGGGGACCGTCAACAAATTAAAAAAGAATGAATATTTTTTGAATGATCCTGTCGAAACTAATGTAGCAAAAGCGCTCAAACTCTAGATTATGATTGAATGCCTTATTGTAATACACTGTGTTCATTTTTAGGCAAATAGCATGCATGCACACTCGCAGAGTAATTAAGGTTTTTATAAAAATGATCCTAAATTTTTCCAAGTTTTTTCCATATAATTTTCAGAGTTCTTAATATAAAATATTATTTTTTTCAGAAAATCTGACAAACAACATTGCACACAGTACCCTGTAATCAGAATTAAAAAATAATGAAAATTGTATAAAAAATGAGTTGGTTTACTAAATAATTTTTTACTGCGCATGCGTCAACGATATCAAAATTTCATTTGCATATTATGTTAGCTAAATGTATAGAGCAACTTTTGTGAAAGTCACAAAATCATAACTTGAAAATTCTGACAATAATCGTCAATTGAATAAGTCGAAAATCCGTTATTCTCAAAATGAAGCAAAAACAAGAGGGGTTGTATCCATATATTCATTGATTAGTGTGAATATAGAATACACAATATGGGATGTACTACTGTATTTGGATAAAATCCCTCATTTTTTTGCTTCATTTTGGAAACAACGGATTTTGTCCTTTTTCTATAGACGATTACTTTCAGAATTTTCAAGCTATGATTTTGAGACTTTTACAAAAGTTGCTCTATACATTTAGCTAACATAATATGCAAATGAAATTTTGATATCTTTGACGCATGCGCAGTAAAAAATTATTTAGTAAACCTACTCATTTTTCATACAATTTTTATTATTTTTTAATTCTGATTACAGGGTACTGTGTGCAATGTTGTTTGTCATATTTTCTGAAAAAAATATTATTTTATATTAAGAACTCTGAAAATTATAATGTAAAAACTTGGAAAAATTTGAAACCATTTTTATAAAAACCTTAATTACTCTGCGAGTGTGCATGCTATTTGCATAAAAATGAACACAGTGTATTACAATAAGACATTCAATCATAATCTAGAGTTTGAGCGCTTTTGCTAAATTAGTTTTGACAGGGTTATTCAAAAGATATTCATTAATTTTTAATTTGTTGACGGTCCCCTATGGCGTTTCGGTAAAAAATCTTCACGGAGATGTATGACGTATACTATTATACTTATACACTAAGAGTTTCGAGATGATTCATCATGTATTTTTCTAGATATTTAGTAAAATGTCTAAAATCGCAAGTGTCCCATAATCAATGGCAATATAGTGTATATACTATCATTTCTATATGTCGAAAATAACTAACAAGGAAGGTCTCCATTGGGGGCATACTCAGAATTTTTTGAAAAAAAAATACGAATTAAACTATTCATGTAGGTAATAAAGGATCAGTGAAAATTAGCGGCGGAATTACATTATTAGATATGTAAAAAAATAAAATAGTTTGGAATAATTGGCGTGAAAAGCTGAAAGCGACGCGGGATTTGGCGAGCAGTGCATTCCCTCGCCAAAAGCAGACGATTTTAACGAATCTGAAAATTGATTTTAATTGACTTCACTGTAAAAAATCTGCAGCATTTACTGCAACGTCACTCCACTACTTTTATAGAATATCTCTCTTCTGACCAATGAGAATGCTCCATAGCACGGTGAATTGACCGTTTTCTATAAAAGCGGTGGAGTGATGCTGCAGAAAATGGTACAGATTTTTAGCAGTGTTGTAGATTGTGCAATATTGCATTTTGTTGCAACGCACTCCATCGCTTGTATATAATATCTCTATTCCAACCAATGAGAAAGCTCCATTTCACGGCCAAATAACCGTTTTCTATACAAGTAAGGGAGTGTGTTGCAACAAAATGCAGCAGATTTTTAACAGTGTATTTTTCAATTGGGAACAATTTTAATCAATTTAAATTGTGTTTTAAATGATAAAATATATTAATTTCATTTTGTTATAAGTACATATAAACGTATATCACAAAATTACACTTAAAGTAAAGTAAAAATGCAAAACTAAAATTACTTTAACTAAACTTATTTAAATAAATTGAACATAGAAAGTTTTTTCTTTAAAAAGTATTCGAAGCGTAAAAGCGTATTTTTCAAAATTTCGTTTTTTCGCCAACCGGAGATAAATCGCCAAATAAACGAAATTTTTATTATTTTTTTACGGACGTTATAAAGAGGTTCCGCCGAAATTTTTTTTATAAACATATATAACTATATAAGAAGAACATTCTGTAATTTTTTCAGATTTTTCTGAGTATGCCCGTATGGAGACCTTCCTTGTAAGTAATTGTTAAGATAAAATAATACTCACTGAAAAGACATGCATTATTAATAGTATACCAGACACGACAGGGTTAAGTAAACAGTTGAAATTATCCAAAGTTGTATAACTAACTTATTTCTTTAAAAATACCTAATACTCTAAGCGAAAAAAAAAATTTTTAATAAAAAAAAAAATTAAAGCATATTATGAAAAGGCCTATGTGGCGTACCTTTTATGAGCTTAAATCAATATATATATATATATTTTTTTTTAACTGTATTTTAAGAAATTAAAACGACTATACGAAAAATTATATTTTCAAAGATTAAAATTTTAGACTTAGAAATAAATTCTATATTTAAAAAAAATAATAATAATAAACATCTTTTTAGGATGATCAAAATGTTGTTTACGTAATAACAGAATCCTTTGTTACATATGCCAGGGATTAAAAATTAATATTCCTGTACCAATCATATACAAATTTTAAATAAAATTTTAGTTTTACAATTTTCGGCACTGCAAATTCTTAAACTTCTAAACATCACAAATTAAAAAAATTTATAGCGTCGTGTGAAGGGAAAAAAATTTATTTTTAAAAGCAATTTGTTTGAAACATGTATCTCAACTGGTTTTTGAGTTATTTTTTTTTTCTTTTTTGTAGTTTTTTTAATCCTTTTTTTTTTTTTTGGTCGTTGTGGCAACAGAAGTATTTCATTTCTGGACATTAAACATGAACCAATCAGAAAACGAAGAAATTGCGGAATTCAACCTATAAAAAGATTCAGATATACTTCAGATTTCCCAGTTCTCTACCGATAAAAACAACTATTTTCCAAAAAAGAAAGAAAAATATGCTCTTAAAATTTTTAAGATTTTCAAAATTTTGTAGTAAAATATTTTTACTTTTATTTCATTTAAACCAAAATGAGAATTGCTTCTTATTATTCTCAAATTATGTGCTTTCTGACACCACAGCAAATTTTAAGGTGATGTATTCAACAGTTTTTAGCTCACAGGCTATCAAAGTCTGGGAGCTTATGTGCCCGTCCGTTCTGTATGTACGTATGTGCGTAACGCGATAAATCATGATAAAAAATATTCGATTCACTTGAAATTTTGGATATATGTATATTCTTATAAGGCGCTTCCTTGATTAGTTTTTGGAGTTCATTCGAAATGTATAACAGGGGGAACGGGGGCTCATGTCCCTCCCCTTAATTTACATAAATGGGTTTTTCATGCAGAATTATCGGTTTTCGATCGAAATTTAGATGCAGGATCATTCTGATGAGACACTTCCGTTATTAGTGTTAGGTGTTCATTGGATAAGTATAAAGACGGGGAACGGGGGGTTCATGCCCCTACTTTTGATTGATAAAAATGGGTTTTTCGTGCAGAATTATCAGTTTTTGTTCAAAATTTTTATATAAAAAATCATATCTTTCATTAAGTGGTTCAATGATTAAGTATAAAACGGGGAAATGGATGGAGCTGTCTCCCCCCCCCCCTTAATATGTTTTTCGAACGGAATTAACTCTTGAAAATATAAGGTTGTAATGTACAGTTAGTATGCGTAGCCTGTGAGCTCAATGCCATCAGTTTAACTGGGCAATATTCTTTGTATTTAGAAAAGTTTACCGAAGAGACATATTGTTCAAAAAACTTACATAAAAAGTTAATTAATTCTTGCAAACTAATATTTATTCATGAAATTAATTTCTTTTGATTTATATATGGGCTAAAATACGAATGTTTATTTATTTATTTATTTTTTATTTATTTATTTATTTATTTTTAATGTTTCACTTCTATCTTTATTTTTCAGTAAAATACACGATGTTAAGGGTGTATTCGGAAAAATAATTTTTTACCTTTAACAGCTCAAAATTTTCCGATACATTTTCAGAGTCATTTTCAAAGGTAAAGATATGAAACTTGCTGAGGTGATTTTTGAAGAGACGTATAAGATGCCGTGTGATTTCATTCTTCGCTCAATCCATTAGAATTTGTTGCATAAACAATTATTTTCTCAGCGTGACCCTTTTTTTCGTTCGCAGATCTCCCGCTTCGAAAAATTTGGTCCAAAACGCTGTTTTTGACAGCCTTTTTTTTGCAACATTTTCTACATTTATCAAAAAATCGACAATCACGGCACCTTGTGTAGTTTTTAAAGAAGGGAATTTGAAAGTTTGGTGCATTTGAGTGCAAAAAAGACTTTAAAATTAAATCAGAAAATAAGTAGTTTGGATCGGAATACACCTTTAAATACAGTCGAGTCTCCCTATAACGAAACTCCATCCAACGAATTTCTCTATTTAACGAATTTTTTATAGGAACGGTTAATTTTTTCATGATTACATTAAAAATAATCTCCATATAGCGAAAAATATATTACCATTTAACAAATTTTTTCAAAAATGTTCTATCATAAGTTCAGAAAACACTTCAAATTATTTGTAAAATAACTTTTTTTCGTTAATTTCTGGTTTATATTTCATAACTACATTCCTCTACCTTATTCCTCACGTTAAAAAAAGGAGGCATTCAATTCCCCCCCCCCCCAAGAAAAACACCTTTTTGCGTAGTTACATTTGACTTTGTTTTAGCCAAGTTGAGCATGCGTTCTTGGAAAAGATTGAAACATTTGCTAGCTAGCGGGACGATTAGTAAGTATCACAAAGCATCATAAAAGATAAAACTATTCCAATATTGCCTTGAAAATGGTGTTTGTATAGTAAGGCAGGAATAAGGAAGGAATAAGGGGGAGCAGCAAGTTTTTATTTACCTAAATTAACTCTCATTGCTCTTAGAGTTTAGAGTGGGTGTTTGTTGTTTATGGTGACTCGTAACATTTCTTGTTGTGAGAGACCATTTGAATGAAGAATTGTTACTAAATGTCATCTTTGCTGATGTTATCTTCAATTGCATTTGCATAAAATCGCTTCTATATAGTTAAACATAACTCTCTCTGATAAAGTAATAATTTTGAAAATAATCAATAAGAAACAGGGGAAAAAAAGGAAGTGGCGAAAATGTTTGAGATTCTGAAAAAAATTCCGTTAAATATTTCAAAAACTTAATTAAACACCTCAAAAACAATTCTGTTTCAAAATTAACACATTAAATGAATTTTTTTTTTCCGTTTTTTATTCAACGAATTTTTCTATATAACGAATTTTTTGCCTGAACCATGGATTTCGTTACATAGAGACTCGACTGTATTTCGCAAAAACTGCTTCATTTTAATTGTCAAGATGTTCGGTGTGTCCTTAATTTTTTTTTTCAATTATTACTTGACTGGATAGAGGAGGAAAAACTACATTTAACCCTTTCACATCCGAAATTATGTTTTATTTTATTTTATTTTTTATTTTATTTTTTTTTTTTTTTTTCGAGAACAAAATTATTTTTACTTTAATAATGATAATCATAGCTGTCCAAATAGATTTACTGAATTTTCAAGATTATCTCATTGTCTGAAATGCAACGAATGTACTTCTTTTGTGCATTATTCAATTCAAATTAATATAATAACGAGCTAAGGAAGTGTTTTTGGAGACGTTTGGAAAATATTGTATTACAACAGGATTTGGCACAGATGTCATATAAGCACCACATTTGCACGTGCTTTTTTCTCCAGCCAATTTGACATTGCACATCTGTGGCAAGAAAAGATCCGTTTAAAAAGTTTATAAGAACTAAGAATGTATTGTTAAAAATACGTTTATAACAATAGTTAGGAAAATAAAATGAGTAAAGTTCAGTTAAATGTGCTGATTAAATTATACAACTGCATGTATTCAACATGGCTATAAGTATTACTACTTACGATTTATTGTGAAAATTATGTTTACTGTTTTGTTACTTATTAAGTTTATTATTTATAATTGTTTAACTATTGTTTCCTTTTTTATGAAATTCATGTTTATTTACTGTTATTTTTATTTTAATTCTTTAAATTCTTTTTATTATATACTATATCAAATATTATTTATATCAAACTACCATTTATTTACTTTTATTATTTCCTTTCTTAAAATACTAGAATCTCTTTCATTTTTTCACGTTATTTTATTTTTATATGCAATAAAAAATCGCGCCCTGTTATTGCATATAATTTGTAACTAATTTATATTCAAAAACAAAAATTTCGCCAAATTGACTGGAGAAAAAAGCACGTGCAAATGTGGTGCGCATATGACATCTGTGCCCAGGGTTTAATCAATATTACAACTTTCTAATTTTTTATTATTATTACTTACCCATCATACGTAGTATAGGGTAAGTCTTGCAATCGTTTTGAAAATCGAAAAAAAAATTTTGACGGATTTACACGTTTTAGATAGTGGAGATTCCGAAAAACATATTTTTAGAAAAAAAATTTTGCCGTCCGTCTGTCTGTCTGTCTGTCTGTCTGTCTGTAAACGCTCTATCTCCCGAACGAATTGAGATAGAGACTTGAAATTTTGTATGTAGTTAGTATGTGAGAATGGGACGAACCCTATTTAATATGAGCAACCTCGATTATCCGGAACTATTTTTTTCGGACTCTCGAAAAATTCGTTCTGATGAAAGGTATATAAAAATTTTCGAATTTTTTTGTTCTAAGGAATGGACGTAAAAGGCAATAAAATAACACACATTTTGCATATAGAACGAAGTCAATCGGATTATTAGTTGCCGAGATATTTGTAATCCTGTTTTCCACATTCTTCGATTTTTCATGACCCTGTATTTCATTCAAATTTTAATTCAGAGGTATATTTTAGTTGGAAATGAGACGCTTAATCCGATGCAGTTAATTGTTAGTTAATAGAGTTATTAATTTTGGAGTTATAAGGATGTTTCTTTTACGCAGTTCGGTACTACTTGAGTAGTTTGGCGTTTTATATAATTTGTCGATATCGGTAATCAGCAGTTCTTTAAAAGAGCATTACTATGTATATTAACAATATTTAAATTTTGTTTATGAATTGCAATGCATTGTATAAATAGTTTTCACATGTTTTATTTGCATATACGTATCCATGATGGGTAAGTATTACGGTGGCCCCCAACGACTAGTTCGTTTTATCATACATGATACATTTTGAAAAATGGCCTGTATGTTACATTTAAAGAGCGAAATATATGTATAAAATAAAGGAATCACCAACGGTGCAAAGAGGATTAAGTATATTTAATTCTTTAAGCTTAAGTAGTTTTATTATTGTTAATATTTTTATTACTTAAGAGGATACTTCACTCAAATGAAAAGACCCGTTCGCTAATGCTAATCCTATGGGAGAAATTTATAAAGATATCTCGGTTGCATTTTAATATTTTTAGATGACTCTTTTTGGATTGGATAACTCAGATTGATCTGAATGGAGGTCGTTTTTTAGTTTTTCGATTTTGGTTGCAGATATTTTTTATGGGGTTGCTTTCGCTTTCCAAACCGGTTCCGAAAATGAAAGTGTCCTTGTAAAAAATAACTCTAAACTAAATGAAAAAAGTAACTAACGGCATGCATACAGATCGATCTCAGATATTCAAAGCCAAAAAATCGTTTAAAAATATTGAAATGCAACCGAGATATCTGTATAAATTTCTTCCATAGGATTAGCATTAGTAAATGGGTCTTTTCATTTGACTGAAGTAGCCCCTTAATGCTAAAATATAAATGAATTCATAACAAGAAAAGCATAGCCATATACTATCGTTTCTATATGTAATTATTAAAATAAAATAATACTCGATGAAAAATCATGCACTATTAATAGTACACCAGAGCAGAGATGGTTAACTAAAACTTGTTTCTGATTTTAATCATCTCTGGTTTCATCATTTTTAATTAAGCTAACGGAAAATCTTTTAATTCGCTCTCATTCTAAATTTGCTTAAATATAGAAAATGTTTAATGAGACTTTTTTTTATATACAGCTATTAATTTTGAACAGTTCTTTAATTAAAATTTTCACACAAATCATTCAAAAATTTTAATTAACTTAAAATCTATTAATTTTCTTTGTGGGAAATATATTAAGATTCAAATTAAAATATTAATTTTCCATGGAATGCAATCATTACTCTGCTACTTTAGTGTCAAATTTTATAAAATAATAACAATAATAATAATAATAATAATAATAATAATAATAATAATAATAATGTCATTAAAATAAATTATGTTTGATTTGAAACGGTATCATTTACTATGACAGTTTTATAAGCAGGCTATAGATTAACGTAACTTAGTTTTAAAATCGACCAAAAGATGGCAGGACTATACTGATATTAGATATTTCGATTTTATTTCCATGGGAAAAAAACAAAGTTTAAAAAAATGTTATGTTCTTCATACTGTATCAACAGGTAAAGAAATGAAATAAAGGGGCTTTCCAGAGCAATATAGAAATATTTTGTTTCTGAAGGAATTGTGATTTCTAGAGGGGAAAAAAAAATATTTTTTATTAGACAGACTTGCAAGCTAGACGCTTTTTTTTTATTACTATTCAAGTTACACTTAATTGTTAACGCGCTTTTATTTTTATTTATTTATTTATTTATTTATTATTAAGGATCGACCGAAACTGAAGACAAAACAGAATTTAGGAAATCTTTCTATTTTCGGCCGAAAACAAAATCGAATTTCGATAACTTCCTATTTTCGGCTGAAAACAACAATTATAATGTCGTCCCTTTCTTTTTTTTTCTTTTTTTTTTTTTTTTAATAATTAATGCATACATAAATGTACATAATTATTACTTAAATATAACGGTGCTACAAGTTGACTTTGTGCCTTTGACCAAAATTTTTTATTTTCATATCACATAAACATAATTTATTCATCAGCGACACAAAATAAACTTCTGACTATGCAAATTCATCTAATTAAAAATGTTTTAGATATACATACTTTGATTTATCTTTTATACGGATTTTTGTAAATTTTTTACCTGCCCATTAAAGGCTGCAGGCGTAATAGTAATCGAAAGTTTTTAGTTTGAAACTGCAGAAACGTTTCGAAAACTCTTTGGGAAAGTTGTAGAGCAGGGATGGTCAACATTTTTGAAAAGAGTGCCACTATTTGAAGAGAAAAAATCAGGGCCGTAACTACCGCCGGGGCAATGCCCTGGTGCCCCCAAGCCTGAGGGGCCCCAATCTGATGGTTAAAAAAGCTATTGATTTTAGTTTCTAGTCTAAGTTTCTATAAAATGCCCAGCACGTACCTAAAAGTTAGTAATAAAAAAAATCAAAGTGCTAGAATAGAAGATTTTACGTGTTCGTCAATACGCTCCTTACGCTTCGCATGCAAAAGGAGTTCTACAGCAGACAGCAAAATGTCGAGTCGAATGTGTCATGTCGCGCCAGCATGTTTGCTGACCCCACCGAAGCTAGTATAAGAAAGAAAATATGGACTTCTAATCGACTGAATAATATAAAAAGCATCTAAAAAATTTTAGAAATCTTTCTTCTTATCTATACTAAGTTAACAAAACGCTCTGTTTGTGTATGTCTGCATATGTGTGTGTGAGTGTGTGACTGCGATAGTTAGCAAAATCTACCACACGTAGAAGTCTAAAAATTTAGGTGAAGATAGTCCAAGACAGGTCCTGATGCACCTGAGGCTCAGATTTTTAATATTTTAAGGGCCAGGGCCCTGGGCCCCTTACAATTTTTATGCGCCAAATTGTTAATAGTTTGACTCCTTTTTATCTAATCTTTTCCGTTTTGAGTTGCCTTTCTCCTTTTAGATATTTTCGCCTTTTTACTTTTCAGTTATGACCCTGGACTCTTGGGGCCCGTTTTAGGACCCCTTTTAGTCTTTGTGATCGTAAATTGTTAATAAATTGCTTCCATTAATTTCGATCTTCATTTTTGGGATACCTGTTCCATTTAGATATTTTCAAATTTTTACATTCCATATAAGACACTGGGGCCCCCTAGACCCAGGCCCCTTGATATTTTTGTGCGCTAAACATTTTTCACTCCATAAATTTCTCACCTTCTTAGTGCAAATTTTTAAAGCTGAATCTTGGACTCTTATGTCAGAACCAACACCCTCATATTTTTATTCAGGCCCTGGGGCCCTTTTTTTTTTACGTTTACCCAAGCAATTGGTGCATTTTTTAAAAATATTATTCTTGCATATAATTCATACTCTATGCTTAATTTTGACTAATTAAAGGTCTAAAGCGCTATGTACTAGAACATTTTAACATGCTTTCATGTTAGGGCAGTGAATGTATTTGTCAGTTGGCTTCTATGGGCCCTCTATCATAGCTCCTTTAAAACTGGCCGGATTCACTAGCTTTTTTTTAATAACTTTTTAGGTCCTCCAACTACGACATGAACAACAAAAAAAATTTTTTAGACTTCAGCTACCACTATTTATGAATATTAGTCACTTTCTTGGAGCCCTTGGTGCAGCTTCTTTAAAAATGATCCAAATTGCTTTCAATTTTATTGAACATAGTTTTACCGTCTTCCCATTATTTTAATAACTACACAAATATTTTTATACCCAACTACGTGCGAAATAATTTCCTGGCCCTTTGGGGCCCAGTACAGGCCCCCTTGAAGTTTTTGTAATAATAAATTGTCAGTATATTGCTTTCTTTTAATCTGATCTTCATTTTTAGGATTCTTTATTCATTTAGATATTTTAATGTTTTGACATTTTATACAAGACACTGTGTTCCCCTGTGAAATCATAGGGTCCAGCCCAGGGCCCCTCAACATTTTGTGAAATAAACATATTTCACTTCCGATATTTCTGATCTTCTTAGTGCAAAATTTTAAAGTTGCCTGAGACTCTTCTTTCATAACCTATCCAGAAAACCTGATGTTTTTATTCGGACCCTAGGGCCCCTTTTTAAACATTTGCCCAATCAATTGGTGCATTTAGAAAATTATATCATTCCAAAGAATAGTTCCTACTATATGCTTAATTTTCACTAATTAAAGATTTAAAGCGCTACGCACTAAAATATTTTAACATGGTTTCATATTAGGGCTCTGGTTTTAACTGTCAGTTGGTCCCTACGGGCCCCATATTATAGCTCCCTTAAAAATGGTCCAATTCACTAGATTTTTTTTTTCTTTTTCTAACAACTTTTTATGTCCTCTACCTATTACATGAACGATAAAAGAATTTCTCAGACTTCAGCTACCATTAATTTTGTTTGTCAATTGCTTTCTTGAGGCCCTTGGTGCAGCTTCTTTAAACATGAACCAAATTGCTTTCAATTTTATTTAACATAGTTATAGCGTCTTTCCATCATTATAATAACTACAAAATATATTTTTATACCCAACTACATGCGAAATAAATTCCTGACCCCTTGAAGCCCGTTGAAGTTTTTGTAATAATTAATTGTTAATAAATTGTTTCCTTTTAATCCGATCTTCATTCTTAGGATTCTTTATTCATTTAGATATTTTAATGTTTTGACATTCCATATAAGACACTTTGGCCTCCTGTGGAATCATAGGGCTCAGTCTAGGGCTCCTGAACAGTTTGTGAGGCAAACATAGTCCACTCTTTAAATTTCTTCCCTTCTCAGTGCAAAATTTTTTAATTTGAGTCTTAGACTCTTCTTTCAGGAACAAGATTCTCATATTTTCATCCGCGGCTAGGACCCTTTTTTTAAACATTTTCCGAATCAATTTGTGCATTTCGATAAAATATTATTAAAATGAATAATTCATACCCTATAATTAATTTTGACTAATTGTAGATCTAAATAGCTAAGTACTAAGATATTTTAACATGTTTTCCTGTTAGGGGCCTCTTTTTAACTGTCAGTTGTCCTTTTTGGGTCCTTATTATAAATCCTTTTAAAATGATTCAATTAACTCGCTTTTTTTAAACAACTTCTTAAATCCATCAGCTACTAAGGAACCGTCATAATCTAGCTACCACCAATTTTGAATATTAATCGCGTTCTTGGGGCCGTTGGTGCAATTTCTTTAAAAATGATCCGGATTGCTTGCAATTTTCTTTCACATTGCTTTAGCGTCCTCCCATTACATTTTATAACTACAAAAAATATTTTATACCAACTGACATACGAAATAAGTTCCTGGCCCCTTGAAGATTTTGTACCATAAATTACTATTAAACTGCCCTTTCTTAATCCAATCTTCATTTTTGGAACTATTTTTTCACTTAGTTATTTCCCATGTTCTTACATTCCATTTAAAAGCCTGAGACTCCCTATGGTCTCGGCTCATGCACCTTGAAATTTTTGTTCTCCATGCATATGTCACCCACCTATTATCAAACCTTCTCAGTGCATAAATTTAAAGTTGAGTTTTGGACTCTCATTTCAGGACCTACACCCTGATGTTTCTATTGATGTCCAAAGGCCTTTTTAAAAGCATTTACTCGTTTTTTATGCATTTCTTTAAAATATTATTTAACGAATAATTCATATCCTATGCTTAATTTTGCGTAATTGTAGATCTAAAGTGTTAATTGTTTGCTTAAGGTTATCTTAATAGGACCCGGGCAATGCCGGATGGGTCAGCTAGCCTATTAATAAATACATAAAATCGAAAAAAAAATTATCACAATCCATCTTTCAAAAGGTTTTTAAACAGAAACGCATGATTAAGTTGCATATACTCAAAAATGAACCTAAATAAAATGCTCTTTAAAGTATTCAACCAATTAGAAATCCGTATTTTCTTCCCTATGCTAACTTCAGCGGGATCGGCAAAAATGGCGTCACCGCAAAGTGCTTGCCGCGTAGAGTTGCCCAATTCTACATTTTTTTAGTCATTTTTGGGCTTATCATACTATGTACATTTAAACAACGGTGTGCGAGAAAAGAAACTATGCCCGGGGCAAAGTTTCAATTTTCCCTCCCTGGAAGTTTTGCCCCGGGGCCCCCAAGTTTATAGTTACGGCCCTGGAAATAATTATGCGCGCCACTCCCAATTTTTCCTACATATTAAACTAGTCGTTGGTGGGCTACCCATCATGGTATTTCCAAATCACAGATATACATAATGTAAAATAAGAAAATAAAACATGCGTAAACTATTTATAAATAGAATCGTAAATCCAAAAGAAAATTTAAACGTATATTTAAATATTTTTAACACATAGTAATGCTCTGTTAATGAATTGCTGATGAACCAATTTCGACAAATTATATAAAACGCCAAACTACTCAAGTAGTATCGAAACGCGTAAAAGAAACATCCTTATGACTCCAAAAGAATAATCATATTAACTAACAGTTTATTGAGTCGGGTTAAATGTCTCATTTCCACTTAAAATATATCTGTGAATTGAAATTTGAATGAAATACAGGGTCATGAAAAATTGAAGAGTGTGTAAAATAGGAGTACAAATATCTCGGCAACTAATTATCCGATTGACTTCGTTCTTTATGCAAATTTTTTGTTATTTTAATTTTTTTATATCCACTCCGTAAAATAAAAAAAACTCGAAAAAAATTATATATCCTTCAACAGAACGAATATTTCGAGTGTACGAAAAAAATAGTTATGGATAATCGAGGTTACTGATATTGAATAGGCTTCTTTCCATTATTATATACTAACTACACACCAAATTTCAAGTTTCTATCTCAATTTGTTCGGAATCTACAGTGTCTAAAACTTGTAAATCCGTCAAAAAAAAAAAAAATCGATTTTCAAAACGTTTGTAAGACAACCTATGTTACGTATGACGGGTAAGTAAAAATATAAATGTCGATATAGCGAGCCCATAGCAACAGGCTCGCTCCAGATGCATTTGGCCGACTCGACATCCGCCCATAGCAAAGTACAACACGTGTACGACCTTTTTACAGCCACGTGTGAAATAATTGTTATATAGTCAGCACTCTTCCCACGAAAGGGCCTCAGCAACAAGAACAGAAGTGTCAGAATGATGCCGGATCCCGCCTGATGAAGACGTACTCAGCGGAGCTCTGATCGAAAAGACAGAAGATGGCCCTTAAACTTAATCCTTTAATTATTTTTTCCCTTGTAAATATTGTGCATTAATCAAGATCATTAAACTTATGTAATATTACCCCTGGACTCCTTAATCTACATAAAACGGCGAAAACATGTGATTTAAAGACTTATTATGCGATTTTCACGCAAATAGTACATTTCTTCGCAGTAAGTCTGAATCGTAGATATTTTTAAAATTATAATAAATAAAACAAAAGTGTAAACTTACGTTTTATTGTGAATAAAATTTTAAAGGTTCTGCAAGACTATGAGTAAAATAAAAATGAATAACTTGAAACATTTAATTCTAAATTATTATCAAACAAGCAGTCAATACTTACTAATTAATGTGGCTTTTGAATTTCTTGCTTTTCTCTAAGTTATTCCTAAGTTATTACTAGGTTAATCCATATTACGATTAGTTTTTGAATATGCTAACAAAATTAGGTTTTTCGGTGCATACCAAATAATCTTAAACGACATTTTAACTTTATTACGTTCATAATCGAAAACATTTGTTCACCAACATTTGTTTGTTTTAATTGGTGATTTCAGTTGCTTAATACATTAATGCAGAGGCCTCTCTTAAATATATTGCTGAAATTAACTTTGGACAGTTAACTAGGAGCATTTCTATCTGGATTTCTGTCTTCTTTTTTTTTTTTTTTTTTTTTTTTTTTTTGTTAATTTTTCAATAAGTCTTAGAGTGCCACTGTTAATACTGCGCTGTGGCACGCATGCCGCGGGTTCGCCATCACTGTTCTAGTGAAACAGATGATTATTTACAAAAATCACTATAAAAGGTAAATCGAGATATGTACACTTAAGGGTGTATTTCGATTCAAACTGCTTATTTTCCGATTTATTTTTAAATTCATTTTTGCTCTCATATGCATCAAACTGGCAAATTGTCTTATTTAGAAAGTACCCAAGGTGCCGTGACTGTCAATTCTTTGATAAATGCAGAAAATATTGCAAAAAAAGCAATCAAAAACGGCATTTTGAACATATTTTTCCGAAGCGGATGATTTGGGAACGAAAAAAAAGGGTCATACTGAGAAGATAATTGTTCATAAATCAAATTGTAATGATGGAACGTAAAATGACATCACACGGCACCTTGTAAGTCTTTTCCAAAATCCCCTCACCAAGTTTCATGCTCCTACTTTTAAAAATATGTTTGAAATTGTATTGGAAAATTTCGAGCTGTTGAAGGTGGAAAAGCGTTTTTTTCGAATAAACCCTTAAAACCTTTTTGATGAGATGAAATTCGTATAGTTAGAAAATCATTCTGTGACGCAAATGGAATAATTCCTTTTTTTTTTTTTTTAATATGAAGATAAAAAATTTCGGCACAGACAGCAAACTTGGGGCATCAGGTAGAATTAATGATAATAATGTATATTTAATAAGCATGTTTAATTAATAATTATTCATATTTATGTATGTATTAATTACTTTAAAAACATTTTTTGGACATTTCCATTCTCATTTTTGGCTGAAAATAGTAGATTATTCAAATTCAGTTTCGGTTTCGTTTTGGGTCCCAAAATCTGTTTCGATCGATCCGTAATTATAACGAATTATGAATGAGAGATGAGAGAGGGTAACTATTATAATGGTTAACATTGTTATATGGAATGTAATGTTAAATGTTTATCATGTCATCATTTAGCTTTCGAAAATAAATATTTGCGTTGTTTGCTGTCAATAGTTACTGCAAATTTGTTGTTGGAATAAATCTTAAAAATATCTTCCTAATTATAAAATCAGAGACTTTATACTCAGCTGTGTTCTTCCTCAAGTAGCATAACAATTTCATAACTAGACAGATGTGGCAATTCCAAAAATATTCTTCTATCTCATACATGTTAATACGTCCGAGAAAATGCAGCATAGTAGCTCTGCAGCAGTTTGGTGATTTACACCAAAATCTAGTGAGCAACATTTTATGTCAACTTCTAACTGATTCTGAAGTTTGATGAAAATCCGTGCATTAGTTTCTAAGATAAAGCTATTGCGGCAATCTTTAAAAAGTCTGAATAGTAGCGCCACATGTTAGGTGATATGCCCAAAAGATCTAACGTTTTAGATAATACTGGGGGCGTCCTGGACTTATCCAACAGTTGCCACGATGCGTGCAAAAACTTCCTCAGCACTTTCTAGCACTGTCCCGGTATTTTTACAGCACTAAGAATAATAAATATGTTTTCTCTCTCTGTTCATGTACTTTCTTTCTTGTGTTTTGTGTCGTCACTACCGAGCCACGAAACGTTTCCAACCAGGGATTGCTACTCAAATATTGAATCCTTGTGTTCTCTTCTATCTCCACCAAGAATCACTTTTTAAAAAAAAATTCGTTCAACTATTTATTTATTTTCTTTTTTTTTTTTTTTTTTTTTTTTTTTTTTTTTTTTTTTTTCGCACAGAAATTTTGCAATAGAAAAATAACGTAATATTCATTTTTAAAAAAAATGTCAAACTATTTATTTCATTTTCCTTTTTCACATGAAAATCTCTCAAAAGGAAAGTAATTTTTGCGGTAAGAATTTTATTAACTTACAAGAATGTGAATTTTTAATTTTTGGCAACTGCTGTAACGAAAAATGCTTAAATTTGATAGGAAATTGCTGATACATTGGTGTGTTTTTTTTATTATTATTAATTAAACATTAACTGTACGTTATTTTGATTCCAAATTACTTTAGTTGAATCGGCTGTGTTTAAATGCGTAACCTGTACGTAATGTGTGTATGTACATGTACGTATGGCTTCCAAACTGTAGATTTGTACATTGAAATCTTCATTTTTATACATTATATAAAATTTCAAAAAACTCATTGTCGTTACATTATGTAATGTTTTATGCCACAAGTGGAATAATTCAATTATTAATTATTGAACTATTTTACTTGCAAAAATGTATATTATGTAACTCCATGACACATATTAATACAGTATTAAACCAAGCTACACGCATAAATAAATAAAAACATAACCGGAATAATATTCATACAAGCACTTTTTTTTTTTCGCCTTGGCAAAACAAGAATTAAAATGAATAAAGAATGAAAAAATTTTATCTAACCATAAAAAAAAACATCCTTCTAAACATGAATTTCAAGGAAAAGGGGAAATAACTAGAATGATGTTTACGTCTGTATTGATCCAGTTTCATAAAAGAGGAATCAAAGAAAACAAGAAAAGGTAAAATCCCCAAGTACACATTCGCATCGAAAATTTGTTTCTGTAAAAACGGAAAAATAAAAATAAAAAACAAAAGAAGAACTACTTCTCTTTTAAAAGAATGTATGCTTACACAAGCGAAATTTGAAATTTAAAAATTACACGCTAACTCACGTTTTTTTTTAACTTTGCTTTTATTTATTTATTTATTTATTTTTTAAACTTTAGCAGAGTTGAAGTAATCTCTTTTTAAAAAGAAACAGGAATTTAAAGTAATACAATAAATACAATAAAATATGATTTAAACATGTCTTGTAAGTATGGACACGGGAAAATATTCATAGGATATATAATATATATTAGATGAGAAATTATTGTTAAATTGGTGTTTATTAATTATTTAAGAATTAACTGTACGTTATTTCGATTCTGAATTACTTTAGTTGCCTCGGCCGTGTTTCAGTATGTAATCTGTACGTAATGTATTTAACATTTCACAATTCTGGCTTCCAAACTGCGCAATTGTAGATTGAAATTTCCATTTTTGTATATTAGATAAAATTTTTCTAAAATCATTGTCGTTGCATTATGTAATATTTTATGCCACAATAAAAGCAGTTGACTTATTAATTATTCAACTATTTTACTTGCAAAAATATACATTGTGTTACTCCATGACACATATTATTACAGTATTAAACCGAACTACACGCATAAATAAATAAAAGCATAACCGGAAAAATATTCATACAAGCATTTTTTTCCGCCTTGGCAAAACAAGAATTAAAATGAATAAAGAATGAAAAAACTTTTATCCAACCATAAAAAAAAACTCATCCTTCTAAACATGAATTTCAAGGAAAAGGGGAAATAACTAGAATAATGTTTACGTCTGTATTGATCCAGTTTCATAAAAGAGGAATCAAAGAAAACAAGAAAAGGTAAAATCCCCAAGTACACATTCGCATCGAAAATTTGTTTCTGTAAGAACTGAAAAATAAAAATAAGAAAAAACAAAATAAGAACTACTTCTCTTTCAGAAGAATGTATGCTTACACGAGCGACATTTGAAATTTAAAAATTACACGCTAACTCACGTTTTTTTTAACTTTGCTTTTAATTTTTTTTAAACTTTAGCCGAGTTGAAGTAATCTCTTTTTAAAAAGAAAAAAGAAATTTAAAGTAATTCAATAAATACAAAAAATATGAATTAAACATGTTATAATAGCAGATGTATATAGACTATGCCGGAAAATATTGAAATGAATATATTGTTTATGGATATTAAAGAAGTGTACAAAATATATCATCGCAACATTGCCTCTCATTGGATTTTGCAGTTTAATTAACTGAATTGTCTTTTTTATATGATTTAAAACGAAACTAGTACATTTTGTAATTTTCAAGTGTCTTAAAATAATTAAAACTCATTAAGAAAAGGAAACTAAGTTTTTTTTTTTGTTTTTGTTTTTTTTTTGGGGGGGGGGGGAGATTTTTTTTTCATCAAAGCGACCTTTAGTTTACAGATGATTTTCTTTCCTTTTACGTTATTTATTTGTTTAAAAATCATGTTACATGGAGCGAAAAGCAGGAGGAGGGGGGGGGGGAAGAAAAGCAGAGTTCCATAAAAAAAGAAAAGGGGAACAAACAAAAAAAGATAAAAATATCTGTTCCAATTCTCCAATTTGAAAAATTCTCGCAGAAACTTACTTTTGAATTTTCAATATTTCCTGTTACATGCCTTAGTTTTTTTTTTTTTTTTTTTTTCTTAAATATGTTAAAAAATTGTCTTGCACGGTATATTTTGACAGAAGAGTTTTACTTAAGCTTACATGATGTTTTTTAAAAAGCAATCTTGATAGTGGACTACAAGTAGATCAGTTCCAAAATCTAGTTTTTCCTTTTCTTGAACTTTATTCTATTGGCACGCATGGATTATACATTAAAAATAACCGATAATTGTTTTTCCTTAATGATGAAAGGAAATAAAAAAATTACACACTGTAGATTCTCAACTGAAGAATACACTTTATTTGACGAATTTTCCAAAATATCGACACACTTATCTGTAAAAATTTCGAAAATTGTCTAATACAACAAATCGAATGAAAAGTCTTATTTAGATTCAAAGTTCAGCTTCTAAATTTTTAAACAAGTAGCTCCCAATAAAACTACCTAGACGTATAATATGCTTCAAACTACTGTTTCGTGTATTTGACAATCCAACAAATACATTTCTCTGAATGATACATATCTTGTTTTGTAGAATATGTTAAAAAGAACACAATTTTATAGAAGCAGATAGGCATTTTCACTCGGTCAACCATAGTGAAATAAAACAGAATTAATTGTTTGGAACAAGTATTCAAAATTCTAGGTATTCAAATTGAAAAGTAAATTCAAAGCATTCTAGGTAGCTTCTGAATCCAGATAGTCCACTAACGCTCACTCTTTTAATAATCGTGACCGCCGTTATTTCCATATTAGATACATACTTGATCACATATACTTTTCATTCACCACCCATTTTTCATCAAGTCTGAGATTACTTTTTATCATGCAACTTCTGTACACAGTATCATTCTATTGCATTTCTGTCGCTCGCGAGCAAAAAATTAAATTAAATTAAATTAAATTAAATTAAATTTATTAAATAAAATATAATACTACTCTGTTATCCCGTCCACCAAAATATTATCGCCAAATAATAAGATCAAAGGCCAATTATGGATAATCGTTAATGTCAATCCAATGACATTAAATACGATACACGTGTTTAAAACTTCATTAAATGGTTTTTATTTCGACTTTTTATTTGTATTTTTATTAATATTCTACTAATTATTTGGGTTTTTTTATTATTTAAAATAAAAATTACATCAATATGTATAATTTGGCTATTAGTTTGGCGATTTGTATAATTTGGCGAAATCGGTCGACAGGATAACAGAGTAGTACCCAAAATATATCACAAGATTTCAAAGAGCTGTCTCTAAGTTTGCAGAAAAAAAATCTATCGTTTGCCAGACAAATAATTCAAAGTCTTCCATTTAAGAATCTACACGAGTCACTGAAAAAGACCCGGATGATAGTGTTAAGTCTATGGAGGCGTTATTTTCAAATATCTCGCTCAAATATTTTGTCGTGTTTTTTTTTTTTTTTTTTTTTTTTTTTTTTTTTTTTTTTTGTAGGATAGCTGAGGACGGCTAGTTTTAAGGCTAGCTTTTAACTTTTTGATTTTGGTTACATTTGTTTTATATTATGATAGTTTTTAATTTCAGAACCTGTTCTGCAAGTTAAAGTAATTTGAAAAAAAAAAATCTGAAACCAAAATCGAAACAGTAAAAACTAGCCTTAAAATTAGCCGTCCTCAGCTAGCCTATGCAAAGAAAAAAAAATGTTCAAAAAATATTAAAAATTGAGCGAAAACGCCTCCATTGAGTTAACATTATCACCAGGGTCTTTTTAAGTGAGGCATGTAGGCTCTTAAGAAGTCCTTAACTTGGCGGGGAAAAAAAGGTTTTCTACAGCATTCTACATATTTCTTATAATATCTATGTTTCTTAATTTCGACTTATACTTTCCTAGTACACTTTCAGATTTGATCGCCGAAGCCGACCTCTGAACTGGACAAAACATTATACCAATTATTCAATGTAAACTATAAAACTAATGTCAGAACAAGAATACGAGCTATGTTGAGTAGCAATTAAAGATCAGAGTATATATTTTTTTTTTTTTTTTTTTTTTTTTTTTTTTTTTTAACAAAAATTAAATTTTGAGAAAACTGGAGTGAAGAAAAGCTTTTTTATTGCTACATTTTTGTAATTTAAGGGAAAGTGGTGTACCTTGGACATATGTGACCTCGGACCTATGCCAATTCTAGCTTTGCTTGTTTAGATCATTAAACAAAGACATTTGTATGTTAAATATTTGCCACCAGAGGTTTCATTTAAGTTCTTGGCATTTGTTTAGAAGCTCAACTAATTTTACACTTTTAAAAAAACTAAATTCCCCTTTCAATAGTAATTTTTTCTTAAATATTTCTATGTTATTTTTATACTAAAACATACCTATTTTTTTAATGAGGATCATGCATAATAAACCAATGCTCTAGCTACTACATCATGTGCTTTAACTAAAGTTAGGCCTAACCTTAACATCATGATTGGTAGTTTTGTTTTTAAGTGTCAAGTGGTGCACCTTGGACCTAATATAAGTGTTGTACCTTGGACCGTTCCAAGGTACACTATATATTGTCTAATGGATCTGAAAAGCAGCTCAAGAAATTAACAATTGGAATTAACTTATCTAATTACAAACTTGGCTAAAAATAAATATAATTACTAATATAAATAAATTTTAATGTCTTTTGTGATTATAGTAATAGTAAATATTCTGAAGTTTTATGTCTATTAGGCTTTCTTTTTTTTAAACCTAATAAACAATGAAATGAATGAAAAATTTGTATATGTAGCTTCTTGATCAATAAATGTTGATTTTATTCGCTAAAAACAGGTTTTTTTTTTCTATTCTTAGTAATGGGACCAAGATACACAACTAGTGATGTACCTCGGTCCTATTTTCATTTTATTTTTAATTCAAAATTTTTCACGGAAATTATTTTTATAAAAATTTAAGGCAAATAGCTGTAGTGTATAACATCCTAAAGTTATATAAAAACTTTTCTTTTTTAATTTTGGCAATTTTTTTTTTTTTGTTTTTTTTAATTAAAAAATCAAAATAGGTCCGAGGTATATACCACCTTCCCCCTACTTTATTCTTCATAGAATGCAATCAAAATGTTACCAGGTGGAATGAAATACATATTAATATTTAATTATTAAATATTAAAACATTTAATAATAGCCCATTTTATTAATACTGTTAATTATTATTATTACTATTTAAATTATTAAATGTAAAAATAAAAAAATTTCTGTTTTATATTCAAAAATAATTATAATTGTATTTCAGCTTTAACGCATGATACATTACCTCCTAATACAATTACCCATAAAATGAAACAATTTTTGAACAAAATATGGGACAATAATTTCTGCTACTTCTTTCTTCAATTTACAAATCTATTTATTGGCGAAAATAAATAATCTGCTTTTGAAGAACATAAATAATTTAATACTCTAAAAATGTTGAATATTATTATATCTATGTTTGCTAATGAGTTTTAATGTTAGTTAAATAATTTTCCGCAAGTGGAATATTTTCAATATTATTTGACAACTTTAAATACAAAAAGCATTATATTTATTGTACTTCTATTACTAGAAATAAACTATTATTTTATTTTTAACAATTCGTTTGTCAGAACGATTCTATACAAAGAATATTAGCATTCCCTATAACCATTCAACAATTTACATAATTTTATTGGGCGTCTAATTGTCATCTCCTCCCCCCTTTTTTTTCTATGCTTCAAAGTTTGTTTATAACATTGACGTCATTGTACAAGTTGAAAACATTTATTTGCTAACATTATCTTAAAAATTTATGAGCTGTAAAAATGGTATTGTAATCGGAGAATAATTTAAAAGAAACTCAAAATTAAAAAGCATTTCATAATAACAAGCTCGTATTAAATGTTATTAATATGATAGCTAAAATTTTTATCAAGGACAAAATAAAATTATATTCTTCATCCTGAATAAATTAGAAAAAAAATAATAAAAACTGGAGCTATTTAATTTTTGTTATGTGAAAGAATACGTAAATGAAAAAGCAAGTACGAAAAATTTTTTGTAATAAGGTAAAATAAATCCTAATTCAGTCGCGTAGATTCAATTACAAATCTGCATACAATACAATCAGTTTGCCTTTAACTAGCGTAATTTTAATTAAAAATCATGATTCGTTTTATGGAAGAAGAAAAAAAAAAAGCAGAACAGAAAAAGCAGTTTCAAATTCCCAATTAAAACTCTTTGTTATCAATTTAGACTAAAGAGAATAAAATACAAAAATAAATCCAATTAAATTTCACAAGAATATAAAATAAGTATTTATTATATTTAAAGCTGCAGTAAGTAACCTTGATATACTATCGTGTCTAATTTCAGTCTATTATCGTGCAGCGGGAAATCGGTCATTAAAATTCTATCATCTGTTTATAGCCTTTCCATTTAATAATATTTAGTTAAACTAAAATAAAAGGATTGAGTAGATTATTATTAGAAATAGCAAAGGAAATGGCATCTAACAAAGGAAATAAATTGGTTTGTGTAGCCGAATATTTTTTCAGTTTAGATTACAATTGGGCGTGATGTTAATCACAATGCATCAAAGTCAAAGAGGGGGAAAAAGTATTGCTTTAAAAATCTCACCAGTTGACTAATAAGATAAAAATTACAATAATTAGATTTTGAACCTAAATATATCATAATTGAAATTCGAGTTATGTATCATTAATAAATAAAGCAAATCCAGACAAAAGGTATTTGAAAATTACCCTTCATTTATAAAATTCTCTGTTTCCATGGCTGCAATCTCAAGTCAATTCTTTGCTCCTCCAGGTTTTTTTTTTTTTTTTTTTTTTTTTTTTAAATACACATGATTAGATTGTTTATTCTGTATTCAATTTATTTCTAATTCGCAATTATTGAGATAATTATAGTTAGATTAGTAAGAAAAATATGTAAACATAGAATTCAGATTTTAGTATACGGCACCATTAATAGATATAAACGCACTGTATTATTTTAAAACACAAACTAAATGACCGAATTACTTATACAGTATTAATATTGTGTTTCTAATTTGCAATTATAGAAATAGCTGTAGATATATTAAACAGAAAAAAATGAGTGATATAAAATAATGAAAAAACACCATAAACATATAAAAATAAAACAAACGTATAGAAATAAGTTTTCAAAGCACTACATTTTTAATAAAAATTGTGGCATGCCCACCAAGGCCGTCACTTCGAAATATAGACATAACCAAGTTTTAGATTTTAAAAATGATGATTAAATCAAATTGGACAGGACGATGGTGGAGTTTCTTGATTTTGCCTTTCTAAGTTTCACTAATAATAGCTTATAGACCGGGAGACGGCAGCACAGGCAATCATCTCATCGAATTCACGGATGAAAATCTAGAATTAGTTAAATTTCGATTTGCATATTAAGGCGCAGCCAGTCTGCCAGATCGTATCTTAAAGTAAAACACCCAAAAACCCGATTTTAGCGGTTGACTCTTAGGATAACAATTGTATTTTCCTGCACCCAAAACTATGAAAACATGGAGGGTTGGGAGCAGGAAAACATAATGGAGTCAACCGCTAAAATCTGGTTTTTGGATGTTTTCCACCAAGATACGATTTGGCAGATCGATTGCATTGCAATATTCGAATCGATATTTAACTAATCCTAGATTTTCATCCGTGAACTCGATGAAGTGGTTGTCTGTGCGGTCGCCTCTCGCTCTATTAATCATTAGGTGAAACAATGAAAAATTAGAATATTCAAACTCGCTTAAGGGTGTATTCGAAAAAATGCTTTTCCACCTTCAGCAGCTTGAAAGTTTCTGATTCAATTTCAGGCGCATTTTTAAAGGTAGAAACATGAAACTTGCTTAGGGTATTTTTGAAGAGGCGTATAAGGTGCCGTGTAATGTCATTTTACGCTCCATTCATTGGAATTCGATTTATAAACAATTATCTTCTCAGTATGACCCCTTTCTTCGTTCTCAGATCTCCCGCTTCGGAATAATTGGTTCAAATTGCCGTTTTTAAATGCTTTTTTTGCAATATTTTCTGCATTTGTCAAAGAATCGACAATCACGGCACCTTGTGTACTTTCTAAATAAGACAATTTGCCATTTTGATGCATGTAAGAGCAAAAGTGAATTTAAAAATAAATCAGAAAATAAGCAATTTGAATCGAAATACACCCTTAAGTGTCGAAGATTGGCTCAGCGCCGTGCGATAGAGGGGAGGGGGTGCGGTAGGAGCGGTCGACCGGGCGGAAAATGTAGGGGCCCGAAATTTAATTTACCACTATCACTTTTGGCCAGTCACAAGAAAAAGTTCGGAGTGGGGGGGGGGGGACGCCAAATTGCAACTTTGCCCCGGTCGCAGTTTTCCTTCGCATGCCCCTGGATTAATCAAAAGTCTCGATCAGTCCAGCAAGATTAAAGCTAGAAATAAATAGTATCTAAAAGAACAGTAAATGTCACTGAAAATTGCAATCTTCGGCTAATGCTTGAACTTATACAGTGTCCATAATTAAAAGACCGTACTTTAAAGATGGCTACAGACAAAACTATTATTCATAAAATTGTGAAATTTTGTGAAAGATATACAGTCAAACCTCGTTAACATGAACACGCTTAACGTGAATTACTTTTAACATAAACTGTTTTCGCAGTCACCTATAGAAACTAATCCAAAAATTTGATACTGATAAAATGAATTACTGTTAACATGAACAAAATTTTGATTCCCCTTGAGGTTCATGTTAACGACGTTTGACTGTAGTAGGTTGAGCAAAAAGTTCTGGAAAAATTTTAATCTTAGTAGTTACCTGAATTTGTATCATATATAGGAGTACTAGTGGTATATCTATAGGGGTTGAAGAATTAAATTCAACACTGTTAAAAGAAAAAAAAATCTGTTAAATTTACAAGAAAAACGGCTGTAAAATTTGCAGGCAACATTGCTGCCAGCAGTTTTTGCCGTAAGTTTAACGATTTTTTTTTTTTTTTTTTTTTTTTTTTTTTTACAGTGGATGGATTTGCCAATTTTATGGAGTAACCATTACATAATTTTTTTACAGTGAAATTTTGGATTTATAAAATTCCTAAAAAAGTACTTGACCAATTTCAATGAAATTTAAATGGGACCAATTCGAGAGAATTTATTTTCAATTAAAAATAACATGAATAAGTCTTTCAGTTTCAGAGTAATCGGGTAACATATATAAGAAAAAATTGTGTCGAATTGATAATTTCCTTATTTTATTTGAAGGGAAATGTAAATTCTAATTAAAAGTAACAAATATGTTTATTTGACACGAGATAATCCGAAAGGTTGATTGTTATGTAAATGAAAATGGAATGCCGAATTTAAAAACGCAAGTAATTTATCTAGATCTAGAATATTGTTCGAGAATATTTGAAAATAATACAATCCTAATATCGTAGATATTACTCTTGAAGACAAGAGGAGTAATTAAGTATTTTGCTTTTTCGTATGTTTTCCATGCATTTAACATGAACATAAATATGAATATTAATATATGTGTAAATATTAATAGATATTGATATGGGTAATGCGTGTATATATATTAATAGAAAAATATATTATTGGCACGTTAATTTGAATTTATTTCTTTAATTCATCAAAAGTTTTAATTCGAATTAGAATAGTAAAAAAGTATTATTATTCTTTTGATAGGAAAAAGCGGGTAAAATGTGTGTTTTCCCATTAGGATTATTCATAAATAATAAAAACATTTTTTTATGGATATAAGGGTTGTTTAATAAGCAAATATAAATTTTAAATTACTTTCTGGATTTGGATGCTTTTTGATAAATGGTATTAATAAATCTAAGCGCAGTGAATTGAAAATATTTTAGGCTAATAAATAATGAATTGTGGTTGTAATTAATACAGTAAACAAAAATCACAATTTTGTAATGTCTTATGACGATTTAAAAAATGTTACTGGATTTAATTATTTTTATTTATTTATTTATTTCTATATATAGTGAGATATTTTGATAAATTATTAAATAAAATTATCATATGTAGATGTTAAAAGTTGTAATATATATATATATATATATATATATATTTTTTTTTTAGATTTTGTTTTGAATCTTAATCTGCATAAAATCTTATTTTTATTATTATTTTTATTATCAGGATTATTTGTTTGTTTACTTATTTATTCATTAGTATAAATACATTCTATGCATTTTCTAAAATTAAGGATTTAAACTCAATTAAAATGAGTCCCCAATTTTATGTAGTAACGTTACATAATTTTTTTACAATGACGTTTTGGGTTTTATAAAATTTCTAAAAAAATACTCAACCAATTTTGATGAAATTTAAATGAGACCAATTCGAAAGTTCAATAAATATAAAAACTTTGTTAAATCACCATAAAAGAAAAATTATACAGGACGCGTTTCGAGCTGCAAAATTACCGCTCGTCTTCAGCTGGTCCAAACACGTGTCACAACGGACAGAGTGGACCGTTGTGACACGTGTTTGGACCAGCTGAAGACGAGCGGTAATTTTGCAGCTCGAAACGCGTCCTGTATAATTTTTCTTTTATGGTGATTTAACAAAGTTTTTATATTTATTGAATATATATTTATCGCCAGTTTTTTCGGTGTTTCTCAATTCGAAAGTATTTATTTTCATTTAAAAATAAGAATAATAACATGAATAAGCTGTTCAGTTTCGGAGTAATCGAGTAACATACATAAAAAATAGTGTCGAATTGATAATTACCTTATTTTATTTAAGGGAAATGTAAATTCTAATTAAAGGAAGCAAATATGTTTATTTGGCACGAGATAATCCGAAAGGCTGGTTGTTATGTAAATTAAAACGGAATGCCGAATTTAAAAAGCGCAAATAAATCATCTAAATTTAGAATATTATTCGAAAATATTCGAAAATAATGCAATCATAATATCGTAGATATTACACTTGGAATAATTATTTTGCTTTCTCTTATGCTTTTCATGCATTTCACATGAATATAAATATTAATATTAATATGCGTGTAAAAATTAATAGATAATGCGTGTATATATTAATAGAAGAATATATTATTGGCATGATAATTTGAATTTATTTCTTTAATTCATCAAAAGTTTTAATTCGAATTATATTAGTAAAATAATATTATTATTCCTTTGATAGGAAAAAGGGGGTAAAATGTATATTTTCCCATTAGGATTATTCATAAATATTAAAAAAAAAATTTTATGGATATATGGGTTGTTTAATAAATTACCTTTTGGTTTAGAATGCTTTTTGATAAATGGTATTAATAAATTTAAGTGCAGTGAATTGAAAAAAATTTAGACTGAATAAATAATGAATTGCGATTGTAATTAATATATTAAACAAAAGTCATAATTTAAAATCAACTTTGTAATGTCTTATGATGTTTTTGAAAATGTCATTTAATTTACTTAATTTAATTGAATCTATTTATTCGTTTCTAAATTTTAAAGTTAGGTAATTTTATAAATTATTAAATAAAATTATTATATGTAAATGCTAAAAGTTGTAAAATATGTATATACACTGGTGTGCAAAATTTAAGGACGAGTCCCAAAATGCCAATTTTTAAGGGATTTTCAAGCGATAATTTTCACGAATATTCAAAAGGAAGTAATATAATTCGAATAATTACTATCCCTGCATAACAGCTAGTCCATATACCTAACATCTCATTTAGGTCACACATGGTCACAAGAGTCAGTCACTACGGCGAAACAAAAAATAGAAAACCTCATACGTCTCTCTTATGAGTCTCAAATGACTACTATATGTGACTCCACTGACAGGTCATTGTGACTGCTGCTTTGTGGCGAGTCGCCAGGTGACTTTATACTGTCGTTTCATTGAGACTCTCGTATGATCTCTCATCTGGAGACTGAATTTCAAAGTCATTGTGAACGTTGCATTATGATAAGTTATCAAATAATGTCCCATTAAAGTCACATGGTGACTTTTCACCACTTTTTACAGTGGTTACTTCACAGTAGGGTCTCTGTCACCATTTGACAAAGTCTTGTGACAGAAAGTCACTATGTGACTTTAATATGACATTATTTGATGATTTATCATAATGCAACATTCACAATAACTTTGAAATTGAGTCTCCAGATGAGAGATCACACGATAGTCTCAATAAAACGACATTGTAAAGTCACCTGGTGAATCGACACAAAGCAGTAGTCGCAGTAACCTGTCAGTGGAGTCACATAAAGTAGTCATTTGAGACTCATAAAAGAGACCTATGGAATTTCCTATTTTTTGTTTCGCCGTAATGACTGTGACTCTTGTGACCATGTGTGACCTGAAAGAGATATTATATGGACTAGCTGTTATACAGGGATAGTAATTACTCGAATTATATTACTTCCTTTTGAATATTCGCGAGAAAATTATCGCTTGAAAATCCCTTGAAAATTGGCATTTTGGGACTCGTTCTTAAATTTTGCACACCAGTGCATGTATATATATATATATATATATATATGGAATTCTTCTTCCTAAAAGTTCTTGCGGAATTATAATTAACTCATAATTGATTCATATCTGACACCGTTTAACTTTTAAATACTTATATTAACTTAAATTATTTACAGAGAAAATATTTACATAAGACTATTTACAAAGCAAACAATCATAACTCTAATTAATCAATTACATCTTATACGGGAAATCGTCTTCATCTTACATTCTTTTTTATATCAACTTAAAACTAAAAACATTCCATTCTCCTTTCTTCCGTTCAGTTCTTTTTTCTACCGCTTAAATCGTCTGGCTTCTTAGAAATTAATAGCTGCTTCAAAATCGTCTGCCTCACTGAGAGCCTTTTCATCAGAGTTGCGATGCGTAGAAAATAATATGCAGATCTAATAGTGGAGGAGATTTCCCATATATATATATATATATACATATACAGTCGAACCTCTATATAACGAAACTCCATACATCGAATTTCTCCATATAACGAATTTTTAGTAAGAACGGTCCCCTTTTCGCATGATTACATTAAAAACAGACTCTATATAGCGAAATATCTATCTCCATATAACGAATTTTTTCATAAATTGATCTTAATTTATTCAGTTTTAAAAAAGCATCGAAATCATATGGAATCAATTTTCCATCACTTATTTTTGATTTATCGTTCAGTGGAGAGGTTTTTTTTTTATAAATATTACTTCTCTCCTTATTCTTTAAATCTAACAAGTTCATCCCACCTCCCACACACCTTTCAACATCCTTCTAAAAACACAGTCAATTGAATTGTTATACATATAAGAGAGGAATCAATGAGAGCACATAAGAGAGACCTTCAAATGGAGGAAAATATCAACTACAATTTTTCATTCCCTGCTAAAATTTGAGAATTTTTTTGAGAGCGTAACAATTGTAATTTTAAAATCAAAACAACAACAAATTACAGATTTCTTCCTCTGAAATTTATGTAAGTCTTCCTCATTTGATTTTCATTAAGCTTTCAAATAAATGTCTTTTGAAACTTAATGTCTTAATGTCTTTTCTCTTTTTTGAAACTGCTTAAATAAGTAAGAAATAAAATGTTAGGTTAATATATACTCTTAAACATTTCAAATTCTTAATTAAAAAGATCATAAATAATATTTGTTCAAAATTTACACATTAAATACTATTTTTAACATCATACTCTATATATCGAATTTCTCTATATAACGAATTTTTTACTGGAACGATGGATTTCGTTATATAGAGGCTCGACTGTATATATATATTAAGATATTTTTTCGAATCTGATCGTTAATCTTAATCTACGTAAAATATTATTATTATTATTGCTTTTATTATCAAGATTATTTGTTTATTTACTTATATATTCATAAGTATAAATATATTCCATACATTTTCTAGATTTAAAGATTTAAATTCAATTAAAATGTGTTATTAACTATTATATATATGTATTATTTAGAAAAACATCAAATATTAATACAAACGTTATGCAGAAACACCTTCCTGTCCAACCTCCTCTTGGATAGTACTATCTTTAATTGTTCGTAAGGGGCTGTGCATATATAACGTTATCAATTTTTTGTTAAATTTGGACCCCCTCCCCCCCTTTTGATATCATAAGTTATCATCTCTCGCACAACCCCCCCCCCCCCCTCAGTAATAATAATTATCAATGTCAATTTTTTTTTCTTTAATTTTAGAATTTATTTCTTTCGTTTGGTGATATGCAAAACTGGTTACATTTATTTTTAGCATATTTTATTGATTCAAATGAAGAGAAGTCCATAAAATATCACTTTATGTTATGTAACACTTAAAAAAAATTGTTATTTAAAGGTATTTTGTAATAGCTTTTGTTACATAATGCATTCAACAGTAATAATATTTTGTTGCATTTATCCCGCACGAAGGAGGGGATGGGGGGGGGGATAGAAACTCTTATCAACAAAACAAGTGGGCTATATTCTTTTTCTTTTATAAGTAAACACAAACTTCTTTTCAAATATACTTCCCATATGGTTTCTTGAATAGCGATTGTATATCGGTACACATATGAAGAAAAATAGGGATTGTCACATGTTGTGGTATTCCATATTTTAGAATTAAATATTTGTATAATAATTGATTTCCTTAAAAACTTGTATTTTCGTAAAAATATATAGGACTAAAAACGATAACATACTATTTTGAACTGAAAACCATGTTATATATATATATAAAAAAAAAGAAAATTTTGGTTGGGTCAAAAATGATATCGATATCAAAAGATAAATCCCCCCTCCCCCTAGAGATATCCTACGATATCATTTGCCAGGTCCCCCCTCCCACCTAAAATGATAACTTTATATTTGCACAACCCATAATTTGTGTTATAGCAGCTGTTTTGGAGTATTATTCCATTCTTAGCCGCTTTTAGCACATTTTCAATTTTATAATTTACGAGGTGGAACCCGTCGAAATTCGACGAAAGAAAATCTTAAAGAAAGAACTGTTTCATTGATTTATAATAAATCAACAATATTAGTTACAGTAAAAAATACATCTTATATCGGTCAGTCTAATTCTCTAACAAATATATTTAAGCTAAAATTAACAAAATACTAGGAAATTCAATTATCCAAATTATTAAACGAAATAAAACCGAAATTCACTGGATTTTATAACAGACATGTTTTTAAAATAGTACACGCATTTTTTTTTTTTTTTTTTTTTTTTTTTTTTTTTTTTTTTTTTTTTACATTTTTAAGAGAAAATGGAGTGATTCTGTAGCCAAAATTAAAAAATTAGTACTAAAAATTATTTTTAAAAATAATATCTGAAAAACAAATTGAGATACAGCTTTGAAACAAATTGCATTTAAAAGTACATTTTTTTCTCTAAACCACGGTGTAAAAATTTAATGTACGATGTTTCGATGTGTAAAATTTACAATACTGAAAATTGCGAAATAGAAATTGCATGGAAAAATGTTGCAAGTTTTAATTTTTTTTTTTTTTTTTTTTTTTTTTTTTTTTCAATTTTAAAGAAAAATGGAATAATTCTGTTGCAACAATTATAAAATTGGTAATAAAAACCACTAAAAAATTATTATCTCAAAAATAAATTGAGGTACAAACAAATTGCACCAAACAAATTGCATTTAAGAGTAAATTTTTTTTCTCTATACGACGGTGTAAAAATTTAAAATGTGCGATGTTTAGAAGTTTAAAATTTGCAGTAGCGGAAATTGCAACACCGAAATTGCAGGGGGAAGTGTTGCCATTCGCAAAATGACGTATGCGTTACGCACAGATACGTTTGGCCTTTATAATACAGATTATATATGAGGACCCCAGAAGCCAAGGAGTATAAGTGACAAAATTGAAAAAATTGAGTTAAGTGTACAGGGTATCTGGAAATATGCTTTTTTAATTTCAGGTAAAGAAATATAGGTCCTTTTCTTATTATTTGGGGAGTTATAGAGATAAACCACTTTTTTCGAAAAACAAACAATAGTGATTAATTATACATTTAAAGAAAATTTTACTCTATTTTTTTAACAGTTATTGAAATGAGAGTTCAAAGATTAGAATGCAACAAGCAGATGTTTCCTATTTCAATTTAGTCAATTGTTATTGATGTTCCAATTTAACATCAATTATCTTTAAACTCAATTTACTCCAAATCGACATTTTGTCACTTGTACCCCTTGGCTTCTGATGTCGTCATATATAACTACGTCTGTAACAAAATATTTGATTATGCGTAATTTTGCGGCTTAGAAAAGTATTCGATTTATTTTATTTTATTTTATTTTATTTTATTTTTTATTTTATTTTATTTTATTTTATTTTATTTTATTTTTGATTTTATTTTATTTTTCGAAAGTTAAAAATTTTAGAGATTGAGGGAGAAAAAAAGTTTCGTGTTCGAATTTTGTGTAATTAACAAGATAATCATTGTTCATCAATAGTATTCCACGGTAGTTTAACCCTTTCCGGCACACTGTGCCCGGTCTGGGATACCTAATTTTTATTCCAAACTTGCAAACGGCACCAGTAATATTTTAGTAAAATTTTGCCTTTACAATAGAAGCTTAAATATTCAAAATATCTGAAAAATTCGTTTGAGAATTCCGGTGTCAGGCGATAATTCCTTATTCTACTAACAGATTTTGCCCGTGCCGGAAAGGGTTAATGGTCAATTATACATTTTAAAATACTTTCATAAGAGGATGTTGGATCAAATTACACATAAATGTAAGAATTACACACAGTTCATCACAAGTTTCTTAGATGGTAACAACAATTAATTTACAAATAAAGCGATAATTTAAAATTAATTTTACAGTGTTTTGTGAGATTTTTTTTCAGCGTTATTTAATATGAAAAGTTCAATCTTTAAATTTAAGCAAATTATTAAATGAAATTGAATGGGAAAAAAAATCTCAAGTAAAATTAGTTTAAAGATTTAACTTGTTTGTTTGTCTGTTTGTTTATTTATTGTATTTACGGGTTTTTTTTTTTTTTTTTTTTTTTTTTTTTTTTTTTTTTTTTTTTTTTGAGAGGGGAGGGGATTTAGACACTAAAATCATAGAAGCATATAAAGAAACATTTAAATTTAAATTAAATTAAAAAAAACTTTACAATAAATTAATTTAATATGTTTCTAAACATCAGAGTTCTACTTTTAATATCTGAAATTAAATAAATTTCCTATATAGTATTTACAGCTTCCCCAAAAAATGTGTTTTATAGCAAGTCAATCACATTTATTTTTTTTTTTATTATAATTATTTAGATTATATTAATTACTGTCAATTTTTTCTGTAATTTAAAACATAAAAATCGAAAATTCTACTTATAACATAACAATATTTAATTATCAATAAGTAATGATTTAATATAAAATTATTCACCTAACAATGTTTAAATACAAAATCTAATTAAATACATCAGACGGAAATGGAATACTAATTTTATGAACGTAAATACATTCATTAAAATATTTGTTCGAAAATATTTGAAATTATTACAGTAGTGATAGCCTAAATTTTACACTTTTAATCATTCTTTCGTATCCACAAAACTTTTGATGAGCATTTCGTATAAATATAACTGTTCTAATTAATAGAAAAAGATATTTCAGAAGAGGGAGATTCCAAATTATTTCCTTAATTCATCAATTTAATTCAAGGTAGGCTATACAAAATAATAATAATATTTTTTTTTTTTTTTTTTTTTTTTTTTTTTTTTTAATAGAGAAGGAATGAGAAAAGGGCATTTTTTTATAATTTAAAACATAAGAAATTAAAATTCTACTTATAACCTAGCAATATTTAATTGTCAATAAATAATGATTTAAGCTAAAGTTATTCACCTAACAGTGTTTAAATATAAAATCAAATTAAACATATCAGACAGAAATGGAATATTTATTTTATGAGCGTAAATACGTTCATTAAAATATTTATTCGGAAATATTTGAAATTATTACAGTTGTGACAGTCCAGATTTTATACTTTTAATCATTATTTCGGGTTCGCCAAAACTTTTGGTGCATTTCATATGAATATAAACGGTCTAATTAATAGAAAAAGATGTTATTGGCCTAGAGGATCGAAATTATTTCTTTAATTCGTCGATTTAATTCAAGGTACTGTATACAAAATAACAGTGTTATTATTTTTAAAGAGAGGGAGTGAGAAAAACGATGTTTTTTATTAGAATTATGGGAAATTAATAAAACAATTAAAGTGTAATTAAATAATTTTAAAAATAGAAATAACAATTGTTTAATGAGCAGTTACAAATTTAAAGTTCCTTTCTAGATTTGGATGCTCTTTTAGAAATAAATATTAGAATTACGCACACTAGAATATTTCTTCAGAAATATTTGAAATTATTACAGTGGTGATTGCCAAGATTTTACACTTTTAATCATTATTTCGTATCCACAAAAATTTTTGATGCATTTCATATGAATATAAATGTTCTAATTAATAGAATTGAGGCGGCAGGCTCGAAATTATTTCCTTATTTGGTCGATTTGATTCAATCCGGTCTATACAAAATAACAATGTTTTTATTTTTATAGAGGGGGAGTGAGATAAAGGATGTTTCTTATTAGAATTATGTGAAATTAATAAACGCAATTTAAGGGTAATTGAATAATTTTTAGAATAGAAACAACAAATGTTTAATGAGCAGTTACAAATTTTCAATTCCGTTATGGATATGGGTGCTCTTTTACAAATAAATATTAGAATTACGCACAGTTTATTAGAATATTTGTTCGGAAATATTCGAAATGACTACAATGGTAATAGCCTACATTTTACACTTTTAATCCTTATGTCGTGTTCTCCAAAACTTTTAATGCATTTCATATGAATATAAATATTCTAATTAATAGAAAAAGATATTATTGGCGTGGGAGGCACGAAATTTTTTCCTTAATTCGTCGATTTAATTCAAGTTAATCTATACAAAATAACAATGTTATTTTTATAGAGAAGGAGTGAGAAAATGGATGTTTTTTATCAGAATTATGTGAAATTAATAAACACAATTTTAGTGTAATTAAATATTTTTTAGAATAGAACTAACAATTGTTTAATGTGTAATTACAAATTGGAAATTTCGTTTTAAATTTGGATGCTCTTTTATAAACAAATATTAGAACTACGTACAGTTCATTAAAGTTTCCTTAGCCTGTGAAAACAATTAATTGCGATTACAATCAATGTATCGCGAGAAATCACAATTTAAAACTTATTTTACACTGTCAGTGACGCTTTAAAAATGCCATTAAAAAAAACTTTCTAAACTTTAAATTTTTAGGTATTGTTGATTAATAAAATAAAATTATCAGAGGAAATTTATAAAAATTATCAGAGGAAATTTATAAAAATTATAATGTGTATATATATTTTTTTTAACTTTTTTTTTTTTTTGAACTAATGTTTTACCAGAGTTTGCATAAAATGCTGTTTTTATCTTTTATTTACTTATTTATCTAGTTTTATTCACAAACTTAAATACATTCTAAGAATCTGCATTTATTTTTCGATTTATTTTGTTTTTAAGGGTGTATTCGAAAAAACGCTTTTCCACCTTCAACAGCTCGAAATTTTCTGATACAATTTCAGACACATTTTTAAAAGTAGAAACATGAAACGTGCTGAGAGGATTTCTGAATGGACGTATAATATGTTGTGTGATGTCATTTTGAATTCGTTAGAAACTGATTTATAAACAATTACCTTCTCAGCGTGACCCTTTTTTTCGTTCCCAGATCTCTCGCTTTGGAAAATTTGTTCCAAAGCGCCGTTTTTGACAGCATTTTTTTGCAACATTTTCTACATTTATGAAAAAATCTTCAATCACGGCACCTTGTGTGGTTTCTAAATAAGAGAATTTGAAAGTTTGGTGCATTTTAAAACAAAAATGAATTAAAAAATAAATCGGAAAATAAGCAATTTCAATCGAAATACACCCTTAATTAAAATTTTTAGATATTAATTTTTAGTCTAAATATAATTTAAAATTTACAAGAAAATAAAATATTAAAGGTCAAAGAATAAAAAAATTATAAAGAATTAATTTATAACTATTTTTATATATTTCTTCTGTCTAATATAGAAGGATGTCATAATTAAACAGGCAATACTCAGAGTGTTCTGTAGCGCTATATAACTGAGAAAATGATGCCAAACTTTGTAAGAAGATTAAGTAAGATAAAAGATGAAGGATTTCCCGAAAAAAAAAAATAGTTCCAAAAGTCACCTCTAGGGAGAATATATGTTTCTGTGTAATAGAAAAAAGAATTTAAAAAAACGCAGAACCAATACTAAAACCGTTAAATGTGCTAAATAAAATGTATTTTTATGTCAGTACTGATTCTGCATTTTTTAAAACTCTCCTTTCCGTTACACAGAGCCCCATATTCCCCTAGCGGTGAGTTTTGGAACTAAATTTATTTTTCGCGGAACTCTTCGTCCCTCGCCTGTTTAATCTTCTCACAAAATTTGGCGCCATTCTCTCAATTAACTAACGCTTGATTATGGACATCGTGTACATAAAAAAGGTTCCGTTAAACCTCTTTAAAGCGACCACGTACCGTTCCAATAAAAATTGGTCGTTCTGAGAGGTGGTCTTTTAATAAAGGTCATGTTAAAATCATGTTAAGTATTGAAAAAAGGAAACAATTAATGTTATTAAAGGTTATTTTTCACATTAGGAAAAGTATAACAAAATTAAGTATCAAAACAAAAGTTAATTACATAAATTAATTTCTGTAGAGTAGTGATGGGCGATTCTGGAAATTTTGAGAATCGATTAAAATCGACATCGTATAAAACAACATCGATCATAATAAGAATCGATTTCTCAGTTCTAGAATCGATATTAAAATCGATATTTCGATATTCAGATTCACACAGAGAAGATCCAAATTACTAATTCCAAAATTTCAGGACCATAATTACCGCCTCCCCCCCACCCGCATCCCCATTTCAGGAGGCATAAAATTAAGCTATTGCAGATTTTAGAGTCGGATGATAAGAATTTTAAATTTTAAAATGATTGTCACTTATGGTTGTCACTTACACAAAAACTTTGACAAATTTGAGAGACATAACTCAACTAATAACAACACTGAGTAACTTGATATTAAACCGAGGATAAAGAGTGCCAAGAGCGTGTAACTAGGATGGGGAACAAGGAGTATAAACTTTTTTTTCTAATGCCAATGAAAAATGCCAAATGTTACACGAGATAGTTTGGAAGAACAAAAATATGCCCCATACCCAGGGGGGGGGGGGGCTGGGGAACCCCACTCTTGACGGAAGGGCGACCAATAGCCCAAATGTATCTTTTGTCGAAGTTTCAAACTGAGGATTTACAATAAAATAGAAGGAGAATTGGACATTTTAAAAATTGCTTGCATACTTTGAGCGGCCCATTTAGTAAAGATTGGCGAGGAAGGGGGGAGGGCGAGGGATTAAAACGGACGAACTTGGAAAAAAAACATAATAGACTAATAACCCAAATAACTGAGCTTCTAAACAAAAATATAGTGTTTAACTTAGTGTTGAATTCATGGGGTGGCTGCGGGCAACATGTACTCTTTGAAAGTATAAAAAGTGCCAAGAGCATGTAACTAGGTGAAGAGAGGGGTAGTAACAGAAAAAAACGAGGAGATAAAAGCTTTATAACGATATGTTGCATGAGATAGTGTGGAAGAAACAAAAAATATGCCCCCACCCAGGGGGGCAAGGTAAATCCCAAACGGATAGAAGGGCGACCCCGCCCAAATGTATCATTTGTTAAGGTTTCAAAACATGGATTTAAAACAAAATAGAACGAGGATTAGACTTTTTTAAAATCGCAGTCATAATTTGAACGATCCTGTAAGTTAAGATTGGCGAGGAAGGAGGGGGGGGGGGGGGTAAGGACGGACGAACATGGAAAAAAAATAGTGGCACTCCGAGAGTGCCGACAGAAGTGAAACCTTGAACAAATGTGTGTATTTTTAGAATCGTTAGGATATATAATTGAATCGTCAGGAAATACTTTTAAATGAATTTAAAAAAAAAGTTCTATAATATTAAGGAACATATGAATATGAATAAAAAAAAACCGCGCGATACCATATGTCCAGCTATTGTAGTTAACTCACTATAACTACTTTCTTACATTTTAAAACGCGATAAATACACCAACCAAAATTAGACTATACTATCGATACCTTAATCCTTATCCAAATAAATCATTTTGTATTAATGCCTGTTACAATATCTGTAGATTACTTTTTGAATTATTCAAATCGGGCATTCCATTCAAAAGATATTACGAATTTAAAGATGACAATCTAAAGAAATAATAGCGCTGCTGAGCATTCGGTGGCTAATAAGCTTAGGGATTACGTGTGCAATCAAAAGATTGCGGGTTCGAACCACAGTTTCGCTGATATGTATCAATGTTTTATTTTTTTTTTCCGAAGAAGTTTGAAAAATTAAAATTTTAACCCATTATGGGTCCGTAATATGACCTAAAATGATGGGAGAAAATTTCTTATGCTAGGTTTGTAATGTATAAAGCATAAGCTTTCAATAGACACATTGTATCAAGAAATGAGAAAAAACCCCTCTGCCCCCCCCCCCCAAAAAAAAGGTCCGATAGGGAAAACCGGGAAACTGGAATAGCAAAAAGAACGGCGAGAAATGGTTAGCTATACTAGAATTTTTCTCCCCACTGTAACTCCTATAGAAGCAAAGTTATAACCTTTTAAAGATTGAAATGAAGTGAAGAAATAAGCAAAATTAGGTGAGTGATCGACTGGGGGGGAGGGGTCCACAGCTCTGGGAATGCCATATAGCTTAAACTTTTAAGTTAAAAATGGTAGAGAATTAAATGAGCGAAATTTTAAAGGAGTATATTAGGGGAGGGTGCAAGTCCCCTCTCAACATTTTTTTTTTTGCTGTTGTTGTTGCTTTTGAAGAAACAAAAAAAAAAAAATACGCCCCCGGTGGGGCGCAAATAAACCCGAAACGGGCGGCAGGGCGATCCCTTATTTATCTTTTGTCAAGAATTTAAAATGTGGATCTAAAATAAAATAGACCAAGAATTGTACATTTTAAAAACTGTATGCATATTTCGAACGGCCCTATAAGTTAAAACTGACGCAGAAGGGGGGGGGGGAATGAGAAGAGACGAGTGTGAAAAATAAAACATAATAAACTAATATTTCAAATTACTGGACTTCTAAACAAAAATATAACGATTTAACCTAGTGTCGAATTAATGGGGGTGGCCCGCAGGGGATACCCCCCCCCCCCCACCAGAAGTTATGAGATTTTGTACTTTTTAATGCACAAATTGCGATTCCCCCTCTCTTGCAGAGCTGTAAAACATGATGCCTTTCTCCGGAGTCGCAGAAAATATACTTGCATTCAATACTGATTTAGCTTAGAAAAAAAAAAAAAAAAATCCATTCTTATACGTAATTTTACACCAATATTACCATTAAAACGATAAAATTGGTAAATTTTAGTAGATCAAAATGAAATCTATTTCAAAGATCGAAATCGAATCTAAAGATCGACATCGAATCTAAAGATCGAAATCGAATCTAAAGACCGATCTTACGGGCAGAATCGATTTTACATTTTTACTTTCTTTTGTAACTTTACAAGAAGAGAGTATTAGATTCGTGAAAAATCCCGTTTTTGATGGATTTATATATTTTAGAAGGTCTTTAACATGACTTCATGGTTTTTAACCCCCTGACTGCCCAGCCAAAGGGTAATATTGTTATGTTGTTTTCTCTGTAATTTATTAAAAATAAAAAAAAAAAGATGTTTTTTCCAACCTGATGCAAAATACGTTATTAGTATCGGTGTATAATCTTTGATAGCTTCAATCCTAACTTAATTTTTCAGAACTGGGTTTTATTTGTGGAATTATACTAATTTAAATATTGCTTATGTTGCAGTGAAATCTGCAGGTTAGTGTGTGAAAAAATCAACCGGCGGCAGTCAGGAGGTTAAGAAATATCTGTCTGGGTGTGTGTCTGTCACTCTGTGAGTCTGTATATGACAAAAATTTCTGACCGTTCTATCTCAAGAACAAATGTACGGAATTCCACAAAACTTTAGATTTAATTTAACCTTGATATAAACTGAATCTAATTAATTTTTGGTGTATATAGTCTAACAGGTGGCGCTGTTATGCTGCATTTTTTGCGATTTGCACAACAGCTATATCTGAATAACGAATGCACGGATTTTCATCAAATTTCAGATCCAGTTAGCCCTTGACATGAATTGATGTTTTTTTGCATTTTGATGTATATCGCTTCTCATATGGCGCTGCTATGCTGAATTTTTCACAATTTCCACTCAGAGCCATGTGAAAGGGAGGGAGGCGAAAGGAGGCGGTCGTCCCGAGCGCGGAAATTTAGGGGACGCCAAATTTTTACTACTAACATCACAGCCTATCACAAGAAAAAGTTAATAGGGGGGGGGGGGGCTAAATTGGAACTTTGAACCGGGCGCAGTTCTCTTTTCGCGCGCCCCTGTTTCCATTTTAGCTTTACCTCAAGAAGTAATGCACGGACTTTCATAAAAATTTAGATTCAATTAGTCCTTGATATTATTTGATGCTAATTACATTTTGGTGGAAATCGCTTAAGAAATGGCGCTGCTATACTGCATTATTAATGATTAACGCAATAGCGCTATCTCAAGAATGAATTTTCATCAAAATTCAGATTCAGTAAATCCCTGACATAGATTAGTGTTGTTTAGTTCTTGGTGTAAATTGCCCTAGTGGCGCTGATATGCTGTGGAGCTGATATGCTGATGGCGCTGATATGGGCGCTGAAACAGGTGGCGCTGATATGCTGCATTTTTTATGATTTCGCAATAGCTGTATCTCGCGCTTTCATGGATTTTCATCAAAATTCAGATTCAGCTGGTACCTGATAAAAATTGATCCGGATCAATTTTTGGTGTACATCACTCAACAAAAAACGCTATTTTGCAGGGGGGGGGGCGGGAGTTCTGAGGTTTTTTTTTTAATTCTTCTATCTTAGAAACTAATACACTGAAATTTTGGAATTGGCACATCCGACTGTTTTATCTTCTACTTTTGAAGGAAAGTGAAAATTATATTACCTTCAGAGAAATCGATTAAAAATTTTAAAGTATCGATTAAATCGATTTGGCCGTAGTATCGATTAAATCGATTTAAAAAATCGAAATCGCCCATCACTACTGTAGAGTTTAAAAAAAGGAATACGTTGATGTTTGCTTTGATTTTACAGTTTTATCTTTTATAACTTTTACTTCTCATTTCTTAGTTAGGTAAATAAATGCATTTTTTTTAATACTACAATGAAAACTTCCCTAAAGCGCCATGTTCCATTCCAATAAAAATTGATTGCTCCGAGATGTGGTCTCTTAATGGTGGTCATACTTACAAGGAAGGTCTCCATACGGGCATACTCAGAAAAATCGGAAAAAATTACAGAATGTTCTTCTCATATAGTTATATATGTTTATAAAAAAAATTTCGGCGGAACCTCCTTATAACGTCCGTAAAAAAATAATAAAAATTTCGTTTATTTGGCGATTTATCTCCGGTTGGCGAAAAAACGAAATTTTGAAAAATACGCTTTTACGCTTCGAATACTTTTTAAAGAAAAAACTTTCTATGTTCAATTTATTTAAATAAGTTTAGTTTAAGTAATTTTAGTTTTGCATTTTTACTTTACTTTAAGTGTAATTTTGTTATATACGTTTATATGTACTTATAACAAAATAAAATTAATATATTTTATCATTTAAAACACCAATTTAAATTGATTAAAATTGTTCCAAATTGAAAAATACACTGTTAAAAATCTGCTGCATTTTGTTGCAACGCACTCCCTTGCTTATATAGAGAACGGTTACTTGGCCGTGAAATGGAGCTTTCTCATTGGTTGGAATAGAGATATTATATACAAGCGGTGGAGTGCGTTGCAACAAAATGCAGCAGACTTTTAACAGTGTATGACACGGTCAATTCACCGTGCTATGGAGCATTCTCATTGGTCAGAAGAGAGATATTCTATAAAAGTAGTGGAGTGACGTTGCAGTAAATGCTGCAGATTTTTAATAGTGAAGTCAATTAAAATCAATTTTCAGATTCGTTAAAATCGTTTGCTTTTGGCGAGGAAATGCACTGCTCGCCAAATCCCGCGTCGCTCTTAGCTTTTCACACCAATTATTCCAAACTATTTTATTTTTTTACATATCTAATAATGTAATTCTGCCGCTAATTTTCACTGATCCTTTATTACCTATATGAGTAGTTTAATTCGTATTTTTTTCAAAAAATTCTGAGTATGCCCCCAATGGAGACCTTCCTTGTTAGATCTAGATTTTAGTTATTTAAAAAGGGCAACAATTAATGCTACTAAAATTTATTTTTCACATAAGTAAAAAATATGAAAATTTAGGTATCAAAACAAAAGTTAATTACATAAGTTAATTACAGTAAAGTTTAAAAAAAGAAATACATTGACGTTGCTTTGATTTTACAGTTTTATCTTTTATATTTTTTATTTGCAAGTCCTTTCAATGTTCAGTAAATGAATGCAATATTATTTGGACGTGAACAAATAATGACAATTTCATGACTTTTGGCATTTCTTTGAAAGTTTCCTGACAAAGTAGGGCAGGATCATCATTCTTAATTCGTCATCACGGTTCAATTAAAAAAGGCCACTTTGTGCCTAAAAAGGCACAAAGTGGTTTAAATACTTAAAAATTACCAGAATAATCAATATTAATAATAATAATAAATCTTAATTTAGTTTAGAAAGTTGAATAGTGTGCTTTCCGGGATTATTTTACGAATAAAACCTTTTTTAAGTGACCAGGAAAAAAACGGAATTTGTTTTATTTTTCTTATTTTATAAGAAATTGGTCGCTCATGGAGGTAGTTCAACTGGGATAGTTTCTGGATGGAGGTAAAATTAGTATTGAGCCTATGGAAATAAGTTTCGTTCCATGGAAAAATGGTCGTTCAGGGGCATGGTCGCACAGGAAGGTTTCAGTGTACAGTCGGCTCTCGTTAATTCGAACTCGTCGGGACCGCAAGAAAAGTTCGAATTATCCGAAGTTCGAATTATGAAAAGTAAGAGAGGAAAATGTGCTTAATATGGTACTATTGCAAAAGAATTAATGATATAGTATTTTTAAGATTTATTTCGTCTGTTGTCATTAGAGTATGACTTAGTATTAAATTAGAATGGATAAATACATAAAATAATTAAAAGATTAGAAACAAGCACAATGGAAGAAAGACTTAAAGAGTCAATGATGGACAGACGGGGCACTAAGAAAGTGGATATCAAATGAATTGGATTATATCGTTCGGAACAATTTTCACAAAAATCAAAGAAAGAAAGTTATTCAAATGATCTGAAATCCGTGAGAAAGACGCGAAAAATGAAAAATCGAAGCTCTCGTTAGTTCGAATTAACCGAAGTCGAGAGAAAATGAGTTCGAATTAATGAAAATTTTTAATGTTATTCTGCCATTGAAAATTTCGGGACTTCATGTTTAGTTCGAATTAAGCGAAGATTCGAATTATCCGATTTCGAATTAACGAGAGTCGACTGTATTACATTTTTATAGATCTTTTTTTTTTTCCGAAGCTTAAAATAATTCCGAAAATTTACTATGTTTTTAAGAAAATTGATTTTATAATAAATAAAATCATCTGATTTTTTCTTTCTTCCTTCCCATCTCCTACCACTTAGGTTATTTTAACCACCATGAGCTTCTTTCACAGTGCAGAATACGTGAAATGCACGTTATACTTTATTATCTTTAACAAAATTTTATTATCGATAAATATTGATTTAAGCTAAATTCATTCAGCTAAGAATGTTTAAATACAAATTGTAATTAAAGTTACTAAACGGAAACTGAATACTAATTTTACTAACGTAAACAGATTCATTAAAACATTATTCTAAACTATGTCAAAACATTGCAGTGATAATATCCTAGAATTTATAACTTTAATCGTTAAATGCGTTCTCTGATGCTTTTCATGTATTTCACATGAATATAAATATTCTAATTAATAGGAAAATGTATTATTGCTACAATAGCTAGAATTTCGTTATTTTACTAAAAGATTTAATTTACGTTAGATTAATAAAATAAAATTATTATTTTTAATATTTTCTTATAAAGCAATAAATATGTTTTCCTGTTAGAATTCTACGCCATTTAGTAAAAACTTAACTATTCCTAAATATTTTTTCACGCACTTTTTAATTGGTAGATATAAGTTTTAAATTCGGTTATCCTGAGTCAAGAAACTAAAAAAAAAAAAAATACATAAACACATTTGCTAAAATTACATAAATACAGCTATACCTAAAATTCGCTTTCGCTTTTAGTCCAATATCTGAGTTTCGCCGAAAATTCGCTTTCTACGAAAATGCGGCTGAAAATTCGACCAGGCCGAAATTTGACAAAAACTATTAATGTTACAAAAAGTCAGTTTTTTTTTTCTTTTTTTTTTTTTTTTTTTTTTTTTTTTTTTTTTTTTTTTTCCATTTGGAAATTTTTAATATTACTCATCGATTTGAGTTCATCGGCTCAAATGAGACTATTTATTGCTAAGAGCTTCATTTTTTATAATTATTAGTCATATGACTGACTCAATATGTGAATGCTAAGTATGAAGCAAGCAATGTGTGTATCACTAAACTTTTTCGCCGAAAATTCATATCGCATTTTCGGAAATCGGCGGCGAACGGGGAGGAAGGGGGAGATTCCGCGTGTTACCCCCCCGTGGGTTGTCCGCGATCTTCAAACGAATCTTTATCTGCAATATTATAGTAAAATCGGCGAATTATTGTGATCTTTTGTGAAAATCGGCGTTTTTTCAGCGATCTTTTGACGAAATCTGTGTTTCCATACGTTCTATTTTTTTTATGTAATTGGCTTTTTTTTTTTTTTTTTTTTTTTTTTTGGCGATTTTTAGATAAAATTAGCATTTTTACGCGATCTTTTCTCGAAAATGGCGTTTTATCTCCGTGATCTTTTGACGAAATCGCCGTTTTTTCCGTAATCTTTTGATGAAATCGGCGTTATATCCGCCATCTTTAGACGAAATCGACGTTTTCCCTCGATCTTCAGACGAAATCAGCGTTTTATCTGCGATATTTGGTGAAATTGCCGTTTTTTCCGCGATCCGCACAGGACATTCACGGTTTTCAGCGATCTTTTGACGAAGTTCGTTGACCAAAAACATTGACGAAATCGTTGTTTTTCCACGAAATATTAACGAAATGCGTGCTTTTTCAGTGATCCTTTCACGAAATTTGCATTTCTCCGCGATTGTTTTTTCCGCGAGCAAAACCGCACAAGTTGGCAATTATGCGGAGCATTGGAACTGATAACCGAATTTCAAATTTTCGGAAGAGGATGCTTTAAATTTTCGAACGAGAATCACCCCTGGATTCGGGCAATTCAAGACATTTTCATGATAATGTCAAAATTCAATCTGATTCGGAGTGAAGGAGACCAAGCGTTTTAAAATAAAATAATAAAACATAAACTTTCCATTCCGGTCTTTCGATGGAAAGAATTTCTCCCAGAATGTGCAAACAAATTTATTTGAAAAAAAAAATAAATAAATAAAATAAAAAAAATAAATAAAAACTTTTCTGTCCGTACTTAATTTTTTAAAAATTTTCAAAATTCTGATGCAATTTGATTTGTAAAATTTAAGAAAGTAGTCCAACAATGAATCTCTCTCTGCCTTTCAAGGGGGTTAAAGATTCGGGCATTTCAACACATTTTCGTGATAATGTCAAAATTCAATTCGATCTGATTCGGAGTGAAGGAGACCAAACGTTTTAGAATAAGCAAAAAAAAAAAAAGAAAAAAAAATTTCCATTCTGGTCTTTAGATTGAAATTTAAATCTCCGGATCCTTAAATCAATTTCCTTGATAACCCCAAATGTGTCATTCAGTCTTTCACCCACCGCATAATAAACGCGCCTTCAAAATCCTTCCTTCTAATCGCAATTTTGCTCCCCTCTAATCCCAGGTTCTCTAAACTGGCAACTACTAACAGGAAGAAAACTCGGGGATACCCCGGCCAAGTTCATTCTCCCGCGGTTGCAAAGAGAAAACCCTCCTGTTTCACTCTATCCTACCTCCAAGCTGTCTGAACAGCACACACACATTGCTACTCCACAACCTACGAGCCAGCGTTGGCAGCTTGCCAAGAACACGCTCTCGCTCGCTCGACTATACCTTTGGAGCTACATCAGGGCCCTTTTAAATTCGAAGCTTTTTTATTTTTTGAAGTATTCTTTTAACTAGTTAGTTATTTTCTGCTTCGACTAACTGCGAATTCTGGTTAGTTGAACGGCTGTGTGGGTAATGCAGGTGTGCTTGTCGTCTCCGCGTATTCTAATTTGGCTCAGGGAATAGTAAATTGCGAGCTAATAAAAAGCCACGTTTTCTGTTACTTGCATTAGGTTTTACATTAGTGTGTTTAAGACAGCGAATCAAGAAAATTAATATGTTTTTGTTTAGTTTTTATCATTCTGGAAAAATTGATTTAAAGTTTGGGTGGTAAGGCTGTTTCAGTGGAACGAAACATTGATTTATTTTAATGCTATGATTAATTAGTTTTTAAAACGTCACTGACAAAGAGGATGTGTGGAATAGAGAACTTTTTTTCTTTTAATTCATTAAAGAGTTGATAAAAATAGGCAGATGGTGAAAGACATTTCACACGACTGCTTCATATCTAGACTTGTCAAAACATCCTGTTATAGTCAGGAACGGACGAAGCTCAAGGCTTTTCCTCTAAAGTTATTTTTGATATCGATTGCTGACTTAGCTTCAGATGGCTTTTATCTTAAATATACGTGTTCTTAAAACAAAAATTTGTTTAACAAATGAGTCAATATTTTTTTTTCCCGAATTATTGAAACATTCTTGCTAATTATTGGGAAAATATGTCGATTTTTCTTGCTTCAACACTAGAACACAAGTTTTAAATTTTACACAAGTTTTATAAAATATATTTTAAACCAGAAAAATTATTTGAAATTATTTAGTTTATTTGTTTAGCTCATTTCTCTTCCAAGTTATATATAACTTATTTCTTGAAGATTTTTCTGGTTCAAAACGACAATTAGTCCAGTGACCGGTGTTGAATTGACATCTGCCCGGGATTCTAGTGTTAAGAGACGTCTTGAAATTGTGTCAAAATTTTATGCTGACTCCATTGCCAACGATTTAATTTTTTCTTCTTATCACGTAAGATATGTTTTAATTAAAGAGATGACTTAAGATGGCTTTTATCTTAAATACGTATTCTAAAAGAAAAATTTGTTATACAAATAAATAAATCTTTTTTTTTTTTTTTTTTTTTTTAACTAATGAAACATTCTTGCTATTTATTGAAAAATGTGTCGAATTTTCTTGCTTTGGGAGACGTCTTAAAATCGTGTCAATATTTTATGTTGATTTCATCACAACCATTTAATTTTTTCTTCTTCTAACAATTATTACGTAAGATATATTTTAATTAAACAGATGGCTTTAAATAAAGAATACGCAGTCTGTAACTTTTCTTTTGATATCTTGGAATAAAAAGATTTTATAGCGAAATTAACTTCATTTCTCTTTTTAATCTGATGTTCTTGGATGACACCTAATTATAATTGCTTTTGACAAGTTTTACAGAAGTCGTATTTTAGACAAGGCTAGTTTTAGGACTTAGGTTCAGCTACTCCCCCCCCCCCCTCTTTTCTTTTCGAACTGTTTCACAGATTTTTTGAAAGAACGAAAAACTGTTTCTTTCTTGCGATTACTCAGGGACCCTCTGACAACAAAAGCAAGCTTCTACTACTATTTCTGAATAGTAATCATTTCTGTATTTAAAAGCAGGAATTCTGTCTTAAATAAGGCGAAAACTGCAATTGGAGGAATTGTGTTAACCCTTTGAGCTTTCATAAGTAAATTTCTTCAAAATTCCAAATTTCACACTGGCACCAGTATTTAGCAAAGAAAAAATTCGGTTTACGATATACACGAAAAAATGCATTAAACGATTTTCAAATAAATTTGGTGCATATGTCGTGTAATTGCAATATTTCAGAATGAAAATTACGTGATAAATGATTCAACCACCAGAGCTCAAAGGGTTAAGTAGAAGCTTTATTAGAGATTCTCTAATTTATTTCGATCCCAGGGTGTTCTTAAATCAAAAATGGCAACTTTGTGACATAAGTTTTTTTTTTTTTTTTGTTCGGAAATGCATGAAACTAGCAGCTGTTATTATTCAGAAACTGCCTAATTGCATTCAATTTTATGGGGGTTTTTTATACAAATACAATAGATCTTTCATAACAAGCCTTCAAAGTTGATGTTTTTGAACACATTTCCCGACGAAAAGAAAAAAAGGTCGAAAAGCAGGAGAAAAACGGGCGATCACCTGATCTAAATAGCTTAGAACTGGATAGGTAATTTAATTATCATAAAATGGAAAACTAAGTTCGATTTGAAATCGCTTCCATAGTCACGCCGTCCAATTTTATATTTTTCCGTTAAAAAATGAATTTGTAAATGTGTCAAAACGTTTAGCGCTTGTTGAGCGGAGTATCAAAATTACATACTGGGTGATTTGTAACATGTTATCCATACGTACTGTCAAGCTCTATGTCTCTCCTACTGCCATTATGTACCTTCTGTACAACCATTATGTACTGTAAAAAATAAGCCGGGGAGGGGGGAGGAGAATACATTATTCTTTTTTTAATTCGATTTCTCAAAATTACAGATTCCCTACTCCTCCTGGAATTTTGCGACCGAAGAATTCCTTCGTTGCCAGTACTTTCTTATAAAATATTCCTCATCAAATAAAGCGAAATTTCGCTGTTTTAACCTAGATTTATTTTTCTGTAAATAATGCTGATGTCACGCCAGGAAAATTCCTTGAACCGTGAGATTATAATCTTAATTATGGTAATAAAACTGATTGTTTGGGAAACATTGTAACCATTGGATAAAATTGCACATTTATTTTTTTTTTCTTCTTTTTATTGAGAATCGAATATCTTTTATACTGATAAATTTCACAAAAAATCTAAAACTTAACATTAGTATAATTTTTGGTATAATAAATTTCTCATAGGCAAATTTAATGTAATATTTAAGTTTCGAACCAATCTAACAAGGAAGGTCTCCATACCTTCGAAAAATCTGAAAAAAATTACCAAATATTCGTCTCATGAGGATATATACGTTTATTTAAAAAAATTTCGGCGGAACCGTGATAGATCGCCCATAAAAAAATGATGTAATTTTTGTTATTTGGCGATTTTTCATCGGATGCCAATGGAATATAGTTTCCAAAAATACTTTTTATGTCAAATATTCTTTAAGAAAAAAATGTTTCATGTTGAACTTCTTTAAATAAATTTAATTTAAATAACTTTAATTTTCCCAATTGTAGTTTGCTTTAACTGTAATCTTGTCATATCGATATTAATTGTATTTATATTGAAATTTAAAAAATCAAAAATTATAATTTAAAACGAAATTCAAAATTTAAATAAATTAAAATTGTTTCCAGTTCAAAATTAGATCCAATTATTTTTTTGCACTGTAGATTCAAGTGTGTTGATATGGAAACGATTTCTTACATATTAAAATGTATAACTGCAGCATTCTTCATTTGGATTTTATTTTTGAATACGCTTGAAAATAGTTTTTTCTATTTGCAATGTTTCATATATGAAAATATTTTTTCATAAAGGTTCAGTGATAAATTTAATAACTGTAGCAACAAGAAATATATACAGTCGAGTCTCTCTATAACGACACTCTATCCAGCGAATTTCTCTATTTAACGAATTTTTTGTAGGAACGGTCAATTTTTTTCATGATTACATTAAAAATAATCTCCACATAGCGAAATATATATCTCCATTTGACGAATTTTTTCAAAAATGTTCTTTTATATGTTCAGGAAACGCTTCAAATTATTTGTAGAATAACTTTTTTTCGTTGATTTCTGGTTTATATTTCATAGCTACATTCCTCTACCTTATGCCTTATGTCCAAAAAAAGGCATTCAACCTCCCCCCCCCCCCACACACACACACATAGCATAGTTACACTTGCCTTTGTTTTAGCCAAGATGAGCATGCGTTCTTCGAAAAGATTGAAACATTTGCTTGCTACTGGAGCAATTTGCAATAATCATAAAGCATCCTAAAAGATAGACGTATTCCACTGCCGTCTTGAAAATGTTGTTTGTTTCTTGGTTTGAATAGTAAGGCAGGAATAAGGAAGGGATAAGGGGCAGAAAAGGGTCGTTTTTTTCAGCAGGTTTTCATCTACCTAAACTAACTTTCATTACTTTTAAAGTTTGGAGTTGATGTTTGTTGTTTGTGGCAACTTGGAGCATTTTTTGTTGTGAGAGATCATTTGAACGGAGAATTGTTACTAAATGTCATCTATGCTGGTGTTATCTTCTACTGCAAAATCGTTTTTAGGAAAAACAAAACTCTTCCTGGTAAAGTAAATAATTTTGAAAATAAACAATAAGACACTGGGGGAAAAAAAGGAAGTGGCGAAAATGTTTCAGAGTCTGGAAAAATTCCATTAAATATTTCAAAAACTTAATTAAACAGCTCAAAAACAATTCTATTTCAAAATTTAAACATCAAATGAAAATTTTTTGCCGTTCTCTATTCAACGAATTTTCTATAAAACGAAGTTTTTGACTGAACGATGGATTTCGTTATATAGAGACTCAAGTGTTTATATATATATATGTATATACATTAAATTCTCTCATTGTCTAGGTTTAGCATTGTAAAAATCTAGTAACAAAGAAATTTTATTATATTAAAATCGTTTGCTTTTGGCGACGAAATGTGCTTGAATTTCAATTTCCAACTTGTTTTAAATAAATTTATTAAAAGATTTCATAAAATATCCATTTCTTAAACGTAAAATGTGAAAACACAAGTGTATGCAGTAAGCCCGTATATTACTAACAATTTTCTCCCCTCTGTATTTTCGATTTTTACTGGATAAGGGTCTGCTTTAGGAATCCTTAAAATAGTTGTATGCTAAATTCGTACTTTATTTTTGACAGAATTTTTACGAATTAACATCCGACTTTTCGTTGGGTATATAAGAAAATCCTAATATTTATTTATGCCCTCACGACTACAAAAGCATGCATGAAGGATCGAACATGAGAGATATCGATTTAGAACTTGGCTGTCACGACAGAAGGAGATCTTCAAAATGAATGTCAAATATTACTTTCGTCCATACCAATTGTTAAAAAAGATAACCAATTAAATTTAGTAAGTAAGAAAAATACTAAAGTTTGCTGATAAAATATATATTTGTCCAATTAGTTAAGACTAATTGTTTGACTTTTTATTGAAAAGCGAAATTACGTTATTTTATTATTATTATTATTATTATTATTATTATTATTATTATTATTATTATTATTTTTAATCTTCAAAATGAATGTCAAAAATTACTTTCGTTTATACTAGCTGTTAAAAAAGATAACCAATTAAATTTAGTAAGTAAGAAAAATACTAAAGTTTGCTGATAAAATATATATTTGTCCAATTGGTTAAGACTAATTTTTTGAATTTTTATTAAAAGGCAAAATTACGTTATTTTTTATTAATTATGTTATTTTATCTTCAAAATGAATGCTAAATATTACTTTCGTTTATACAAGCTGTAAAAAAATAACCAATTAAATTTAGTAAGTAAGAAAAATACTAAAAGTTTGCTGATAGAATACATATTTGTCCAATTAGTTAAGACTAATTCTTTGAACTTTTATTGAAAAGCAAAATGACGTTATTTTTTATTAATTATGTTATTTTATCTTCAAAATGAATGCTAAATATTACTTTCGTTTATACAAGCTGTAAAAAAATAACCAATTAAATTTAGTAAGTAAGAAAAATACTAAAAGTTTGCTGATAGAATACATATTTGTCCAATTAGTTAAGACTAATTCTTTGAACTTTTATTGAAAAGCAAAATGACGTTATTTTTTTATTAATTATGTTATTTTATCTTCAAAATGAATGTTAAATATTACTTTCGTTTATACAAGCTGTTAAAAAATAACCAATTAAATTTAGTAAGTAAGAAAAATATTAAAGTTTGCTGGTAGAATATATATTTGTCCAATTGGTTAAGACCAATTCTTTGAATTTTTATTAAAAAGCGATATTATGATAAGATAAAAATGGCATGATAAAGTTTAATTAAGTTTTTTTTTTTTTTTTTTTTTTTTTTTTTTTAACCACAGATCTTGATACAGGTGAACGACAAATTCCAATCCGTAACAAACTAACATGTTGATTTTCAAAATAATCGAATTTATAATAAACCCTTTCCCCGCCAATTCAGCCATTTGATTCATAAAAGCATATCATTATAGAGCACACACTAGTCACGCGTTAAAAGCCGAGCGCTAATGTAAAGTCTATGGGGGCGTTCTTTTCTAATATCTCGTTCAAATTTTAATATTTTTACATGATTTTTTTTGCATAGGATAGCTTAGGACGATCTACAACCGGCCTAATTTTTACTTTTTCGATTTTGCTCATATATTTTTTATATTATGATAGTTTCAATTTCAGAACCGGTTTAAACCGGTTTTGAAAGTTAAAATATTTTTTTTTTTTTAAATCTGAAACCAAAATTGAAAAAATAAAAACTAGGCCGGTTGAGGATCGTCCTCAGCTATCTTGTGCAAAAAAATCATGTAAAATTATTAAAATTTGAGCGAGATATTTGAAAAGAACGCTCCATAGACTTTACATTATCATCCGGGTCTTTTTATGTACTTTTTCTGTGACTATTGTGGGCTCTTATGGAGCGTTCTTTTCAAATATCTCGCTCAAATTTTAATATTTTTGCATGATTTTTTTGCACAAAATAGCTGAGGGCAATCCACAACCGGGCTAGTTTTTACTTTTTTGATTTTGGTTATATATTTTTTATATTACGATGGTTTCAGTTTCGGAACCGGTTTAAACCGGTTTCGAAAGTTAAAGTAATTTTTTAAAGAAAATCTGAAACAAAAATTAAAAAAGTAAAAACTAGCCCGGTTGTGGATTGCCCTCAGCTACCTTGTGCAAAAAAATCATGCAAAAATATTAAAATTTGAGCGAGATATTAGAAAAGAACGCTCCCATAGACTTTACATGGTCATCCGGGTCTTTTTGAGTAATTTTTCTGTGACTATTGTGGGCTCTTAACCGGCAATTTGCCTAAGCGATACTTATCGATAGCTACTGATTTTTGTTCTTTTGGTACTTTTCCAATATAGTGAGCTTGGCGTATTTTAAAAAGCTTAGCGCAATTCAAGCTGCAGAACGTGAAATTTATTGCCATATTAATATAAACAAATATGAAAATAAACCTAAAGAAATTTTATGTTTGTTGATGTATATCCATGCATATGTAAGTAAGCATTTTTTAATGCATATTATTTTATTTTCATATATTTCCAATTTACATTTGTTTGCATATAAAAATCTACAAATGCTTTCTGTATATTATAAAAATTGTATATATATATATATATATATATATATATATATATATATATATATATATATATATATATATATAATTAAGGGTGTATTCGAAAAAACGCTTTTCCACCTTCAATAGCTCGAAATTTTCCGATACAATTTCAGACACATTTATAAAAATAGAAACATGAAACTTGCTGAGGGTATTCTTGAAGGGACGTATGAGGTGCCGTGTGAGGTCATTTTACGCTCAATTCATTAGAATTTGATTTATAAACAATTACCTTATCAGTATGACCCTTTTTTCGTTCCCAGTTCTCTTGCTTCGGAAAAATCGGTTCGAAATGCAGTTTTTGATTGCTTTTTTTACAATATTTTCTGCATTTATCAAAGAATCGACAATCACGGCGCCTTATGTACTTTCCAAATAAGAGATTTTGTAAGTTTGATGCATTTGAGAGCAAAAATGAATTCAAAAATAAATGGGAAAATAAGCAGTTTGGATCAAAATACACCCTTAAGAATAGGTTTCCAGAAAACATGTTAGCAAATTTCTCGTGTCGTCTAGGCACCTACACTAGAAAATTAACAATTTTTTAACCAGAAGTTTTACTTAATAAACTAAAGGAAATAAATGTCACATAGAAAAAAAAAACATTTATTTTTATTTATTTATTTATTTATTTTTGAAAAATGTTTATTTGACCTGGAAAAAAGCGTAAAATCCTCTCACATTAAAATGGTTATCTTTCATCTGCATACAAGCGATAAAATTTTTAATTGTCATAATGTTAAATTGGTACTACTCTGTTATCCCGTCGACTGATTTCGCCAAATTATACAAATCGCCAAACTAATAGCCAAATTATACATATTGACGTAATTTTTATTTTAAATAATAAAAAAAAAACCAAATAATTAGTAGAATATTAATAAAAATACACATAAAAAGTTAAACACGTGTATCGTATTTAATGTCTTTGAATGTGACATTCACGATCATCCATTATTGGCATTTAATCTTATAATTTGCCGATAATATTTTGGTCGACGGGATAACAGAGTAGTACCGTTAAATTTTATAGTAAAAAGAAAAAAGTAGTCTTAACTGAAGATCAAATATATTATTAGAAAAAAATACAGATGAAAAAAAAAATGAAAAGAAATGATTTCCTAATCTTTCTTGTTCATTTAGTTTTCTTCATCTGATAAATATTCTAATTTCCATAGATTCGTTGAAGTAGAAGAATAGTTATCGAACATGATAAAGCGTGACGTCATGTGTGTTTATCAGATATGTCTTATTGCATAACCTTTCTTTTTGTGGCATTATGTGATAATGATATCCTTCACTAAGTCATGTTTAAAAAATGTTTTCTGCGAAATTTAAAGATTTAAACAGAATTTATTTATAGAAATTTTCAAGTCACTCATGCAAGGCAAACCAAGGTTCCACTTTTTTCATAGATCTGTTGAAAGAATTGTTATTAATTATCAGAAAGCAAATATAACTTTATTTGAATTCATTTAGCACTGCTTTTTATTTTAATTTAAAGTTGTTTTGAATAAAATATTATAGAAGTTATATAGAAGTTAGATATATATGTTCTTATAGAAAAAAAAATTTAGATGATTACATACAAACAAATTATTTAATTATTAAATTGTAAAATTATTTAATTGTTAAATTGTAAGATTATTTTAAAAATATAACTTTCGCTTTTAAAAGATTATATTTTTATTAATGAGAAAAAGAACTGTACTCCATAAGAAATAAAAAATAATATTAACAATACATTAAAAAATAATATTTTATTGCAAAATATTACATATAACAACGCAAAAACTACACAACCGAATCGTTTGAAATTTAAAATATGTAATTATTACATAATTTTGTCGAGTCATTTCAAATTTCATGAAAATCGGATGCATAGATCAATTACAGGGACAATCAAAAGTATTCCATTACATTACGGTCAATGGGGAAAATTTTTCAAATGCATTTTAATCGCTTGAAATTTAAAATACATAATAATTTCATAATTTTGTCGAGTCATTTCAAATTTTATGAAAATCGGATGGATAGATCAATTACAGGGACAATCAAAAATATTCCGTTACATTACGGTCAACGGGGAAAAATGTTTCAAATGCATTTTAATGGTGTTACACTCATTCGAACATAATAAAATTGATATGCATCTATAAAGTACATATTATAATATACATTTTGCATAATCTGTGGTGCAAAGAACATTTGTTATTGATTTACAAGGCTTACAAAAAGTATTCCATTACATAATGGCATAGGGAGAACATTGTTTGGCGCACATTTTAATTGTAAATTAACTATTTACAATTTTATGAGATTGATATATGAGAGTTACATTTTTAAAATTTTGTTATCGTACGAACGCACCTCATTTGCTAAGCTTCACGTGCAATTTCCAACTTGTTCTTTCTAAGATATTCATACACTTCTGATCATTTCCGAAGTCTGGTTCGTAATATATAAAAGTTCGAATTATTACATTACTATTATTTTATTTTAATCAAAGAAAATGAGGATTATCAAAATCTTTTGTACGTTAATAGTGTTTTCTTTTAAGAGAGTTATTGTTTCGTTTATCCTTGCTACGCCTACGCGTCTAAAGTCTAGCTAAGTGAGAGTTAATGGAGATCTATGTGTGACATTTAACTCGCGTTTTGATTACTTTTTTATGATGATTTATTTTACTTAGAATTGGGATAATATGTATTTATTATTATTTTTTATTTTTTTGAGGCAAAGTAAAACACGTTGGAAATTGCACTTAAAGCGCAACAAATGAGGTGCTAAAATTTTTCCTCAAAGTGTAATTTTTCTTTATAAAAATTCATACACTTTTAATCATTTCCAAAATCTGGTTTCTAAAATATGAAAGTTCGAATTATTATATTGCTATAATTTTATGTTAAGGGTGTATTCGAAAAAACGCTTTTCCACCTTCAACAGCTCGAAATTTTCTAATACAATTTCAGACATATTTTTAAAAGTAGAAACATGAAACTTGCTTGGAGTATTTTTGAACTGATCCATAAGGTGCCGCGTGAAGTCATTTTGAGCTCATTTCATTAGAATTTGATTTATAAACAATTATCTTCTCAGTATGACCCCTTTTTTCGTTCACAGATCTCCCGCTTCGGAAAAATTGGTTTAGAATGCCGTTTTTGATTGCCTTTTTGCAATATTTTCTGCATTTATCAAAGAATTGACGTTTGCGGCACTTTGTGTACTTTCTGAATAAGACAATTTGCCAGTTTGATGCATATGAGAGCAAAAATGAATTTAAAAATAAATCGGAAAATAAGCAGTTTGAATCGAAATACACCCTTAATCGAAGAAAATGAGGATTATTAAAATTTTCTGTATGTTAACAGTGTTTTCTTTTTAGAGAGTTATTGTTTCGCTTTTCCTTGCTACGCCTACGCTCCTAAAGTCTAGCTAAGTGAGAGTTAATGAAGATCTATGTGTGACATTTAACTTGCGTTTTGATTACTTTTTTATGATGATTTATTTTATTTAGAATTAGGATAATATATATTTTTTAATTGTTATATTTTATTTGAGGTAAAGAAAAACACGTTGGAAATTTCACACAAAGCGTAACAAATGAGGTGCTAAAATTATTCCTCAAAGTGTCATTTTTCTTTCTAAGAAATTCACACACTTTTAATCATTTCAGAAATCTGGTTTCTAAAATATGAAAGCTCGAACTATTACATTACTATTGTTTTATTTTAATCAAAGAAAATGAGGATTATTAAATTTTTTTGTATGCTAACAATGTTTTCTTTTCAGAGAGTTATTGTTTCGCTTATCCTTACTATCCCTGCCTACGCTTCCTAAGCCTAGCGAAGTGAGAGTTAATGAAGATCTATGTGTGACATTTAACTCGCGTTTTGATTACTCTTTTATAATGATTTATTTTACTTAGAATTGGCAAAATAGGTATTTTTTAATTGATTTTTTTAAGGTGAAGTAAAACAAGTTGGAAATTTTACGTAAAGCGTAACAAATGAGATGCTACAATTTTTCCGCGATAGTATCATTTTTCTTTTTAAAAAATTCATACACTCCTAATCATTTCCAAGATCTGGTTTCTAAAATGTGGAATCTCCATTGTTACATTACTATTATTTTATTTTAATGAAAGAAAATGAGAATTATTAAAATCTTTTGTATGTTAACATTGTTTTCTTTTGAGAAAGTTATTGTTTCGCTTATCCTTGCTACGCCTATATGCTCCTAAAGTCTAGCTAAGTGAGAGCTAATGAAGATCTATGTGTGACATTTAACTCGCGTTTTGATTACACTTTTATGATGATTTATTTTACTTAGAAATGGGATAATATGTATTTTTAAGTGTTTTTTTTTTTTTTTAAAGGTAAAGTAAAACAAGTTGGAAATTGCACGTAAAGCATAACAAATATGGGGCTAAATTTTTCTCAAAGTGTCATTTTTCTTTTTAAAAAATTCTTTTAATCATTTCAGAAATCTGGTTTCTAAAATATGAAAGTTCGAATTATTACATTATTATTATTTTATTCTAATCAAGGAAAATGAAGATTATTAAAATCTTTTGTATGTTAACAGTGTTTTCTTTTGAGAGAGTTATTGTTTCGCTTATCCTTGCTACGCCTGTACGTTCCTAAGTCTAGCTAAGTGAGAGCTAATGAAGATCTATGTGTGACATTTAACTCGCGTTTTGATTACACTTTTATGATGATTTATTTTACTTAGAAATGGGATAATATGTATTTTTTAATTATTTTTTTAAGGTAAAGTAAAACTAGTCGTTGGGGGCCACCGTAATACTTACCCATCACGGATATGTATAACATAAAATAAGAAAATAAAACATGTGTAAACTATAAAATGAAACGCAATTCTAAAATAAAATTTAAAAGTATATTTAAATATTTATAGCATATCTCATGAAAATGTCTCTTGAAAATTATTAAAAAAAAAAAAAAAAAAGATACTGGTAGGATTAGGAACAGTACAATTTGTCCTATATGTTCCAACCCCTGGATAACCCATTTTAGTTGTGCTGATGCGCTTATAAAGAAAGGAAAATAAATAAGTTTTTTAGAAAAACCTGATTATAATATCGAAAAAAAAGTGTTTCTGTAATTAATAGTAACATCTTTATTCTAAAATAATTATATTAATTTATTTTTACCTAAATACTGAAAATAAAGGAAAACTGAAATATAGTCACTTATATTCTCGCTAATACAATCACTATTTATGGAATTTAAACTATATACATTTTTAAAAAAATGTCGTTTATCTTCGAAACTCCTCAAACCATTAATAACTAACTCATCTTACGAAAATATATTTATGAGCCAAGTCATCTGACTCCTCAAAGAAATTTCTTCTCAGCGTTTTTTTTTTTTTTTTTTTTTTTTTTTTTTTTTTTTTTTTTTTTGGGGGGGGGGGAGGGGGGAAACCAAATTATATAGTTATGCGAATATAAAACGGGATTAATTGGAGGATAATTTTTCAACCATATCGATTTACATTTTCCATCGTGCAGAGCATAAAAATAAAGGAAATTACTTGTCTATATTTTCCCTCAACACAAGGGCTGAAGTTATTGCAACTATTCAGTAATAAAGTTGGCTATACAGTACATAAGTGTCCAGAGGTGTAATCGTAAAAATAACAGAGGATATAACGCTCTAAGCAGAGGGTATACCCTACAGTGTATATACTATAGCTTTCTTCCGAAACAGTGGGTATACAGAATTTCTTTAAAAAATCCAGAAGGTATACGGCGTATACCCTCTTATACCCTCCACTACATCCCTGTAAATGTTTTATGTCACGTAGTTTATAGAATTGGTAAAACAAAGTGAGTTTTATTTTGTAAAAATATTCTTTATAAAACAAAATTCCCGAATAACCAAATTCAATCTTCGCAAATGTTAAAAATTTCCGCTTTTTTTTTCTCTCGCGAATAATCAAAATTCGCGAATGTTAAATTTGCGAATATTGAGGAATTACTGTATACGCATAAAAAAAATTTCGTTTATCTTCGAACCACCTTAAAGACCTTTGCCATTGTAACCATTAATAACTAACTCATCTTACGAAAATATATTTATGAACCAAGTCATCTGACCCCCCCCCCCCCCCAAAGAAATTTCTGCACAGCGTTATTTTTTGAGGGGCCACCAAATTATATCGTTATGCGAATATAAAACGGGATTAATTGAAGGATAATTTTTCAACCATATCGATTTACATTTTTCCATCGTGCAGAGTTACCAGAGAACCACCGAGCACATACGTCCGCATCTGTTAGCAGTTTGCTTATAAGGATTCGGGAAGTGTTATACCCGAGGATAAAGCGAATATTTTCGAGGGGGTCTTAAAATAAATGGCAGGTGCCCTGTTTTGCCTTGCATGTCAGAGTATAACTTCAAGTAACCACCCCAGGGAAACCATGACCGACCTTCTGTACATCTACTTCAAGGGAAAAGGGGGGGGGGGGGATAAGATCTGATTTCTCTGCTAGCTTAGAATGTTCCCCTATCTGCTGAATAATAGAAAGAAGAAAAAAAAAATCTTTAGGAGGCTGAAGTGAAGAATAAAAATATTCACATTTTCATAGGCTCCAGCAGGGGAGGGCTATTGCCCCCTTCGTGGATTTCGAAATTTAATTAATTATATTTTCTTTTTAACCGACTTCAAGGAATAGGTTATGATTTCGACCTGTATGTATTTCTTGTTCACTCATAAATTCTTTAAATATGAACCGATTTTGATAACTCTTTTTTTGTTTGAAAGTATAAGGTACCCATGTGGTCCCATTTTAATTTCATTAAATTCTGATGATTAGAATTTTTTTTAATGAAAAAATATGGATTTGATAATTAAAAAAAATAATGATTTGTTTCAAATCGTATTTCATTGTTGCAACCTTTTTCAAATCATAAGCATATTAAAATTATGCATTCATATGCGATAGCGCCAAATTGTCGCCAAGCTTGATTCTTTTTTTTTTTTTTTTTTTTTTTTTTTTTTTTTTTTTGTAAGTCGGTTAGTAATTTTTTTTTTTTTTTTTGAAAAAGCATATTTTTTTTTCTCTGATGATTTTGAAAAATACAGTAAAATGTATTCATTAGAATGATTGATAATAATTAAGCAATAAGAGAAAGAAAAAGCTACAGATTTTTCATCAGGGTGGGACTTTTTCTCCTATACAGAATGCCAGGGATGTAGTAAAGAGTATACAGAGAATATACGCCGTGTGCCTTCTGGATTTCCTAAAGAAACTACGTATACCTTTTGTTTCTCAAGAAAGCTATCGTATACACACTCTATATTATACACACTTACCTGGCACCTAGGGCACCTAGCACCTCCCCCCTTAATTTCGGCCCTGCGGTAAATGTTTGTCTTTAAATAATTTTTTCGAAGATGGGTGAAAAAAAAAAAAAAAAGAAAAAAGAAAAGAAAAGAAAAGAAAGAAAGAATTTAAACCCCCATTGTATTTCAAGTAGATACAGTCGAGCCTCTATATAACGAAATCCATCGTTCCAGTAAAAAATTCGTTATATAGAGAAATTCGATGTATAGAGTATGATGTTAAAAATAGTATTTAATGTGTAAATTTTGAACAAATATTATTTTTGATCTTTTTAATTAAGAATTTGAAATGTTTAAAAGTATATATTAACCTAACATTTTATTTCTTACTTATTTAAGCAGTTTCAAAAAAGAGAAAAGACATTTATTTGAAAGCTTAATGAAAATCAAATAAGGAAGACTTACATAAATTTCAGAGGAAGAAATCTGTAATTTTTTGTTGTTTTGATTTTTAAATTACAATTGTTACCCTCTCAAAAAAAATTCTCAAATTTTAGCAAGGAATGAAAAATTGTAGTTGATATTTTCCTCCATTTGAAGGTCTCTCTTATGTGCTCTCATTGATTCCTCTCTTATATGTGTAACAATTCAATTGACTGTGTTTTGAGAAGGATGTTGAAAGGTGTGTGGGAGGTGGGATGAACTTGTTAGACTTAAAGAATAAGGAGAAAAGTAATATTTATAAAAAAAAAAAAAAAAAAAAAAAAAAAACCCACCTTTCCATTGAACGATAAATCAAAAATAAGTGATGGAAAATTGATTCCATATGATTTCGAAGCTTTTTTAAAACTGAATAAATTAAGATCAATTTATGAAAAAATTCGTTATATGGAGATAGATATTTCGCTATATAGAGTCTGTTTTTAATGTAATCATGCGAAAAGGGGACCGTTCTTACTAAAAATTCGTTATATGGAGAAATTCGATGTATGGAGTTTCGTTATATAGAGGTTCGACTGTATTTATATCAAGGTACCAGAAGTTGACAGTGAAATGCTTTTTTTAACAGAGTGTTAATACCTAAAGCAATCATCACAGGTTAGATGTATCTGTGATTTTTTGTTTGAATTTTCAAACTCATCATAAGTCCAATTTATCTGTTGCAACAGTTTTTAGATTAATTAAAAACCTTCTTATAACATTCAGAAGAGGCCTCATTCTTAATCTTTAACTGATATGACCGAAATTGTAATGTAATTAGTGTTGAAGCGGTCTGTGAGATTGCATGATCGAAAAATGAGTAAGAGGCATGATTAACCCATAGGATGGTGTTTTTGTACTAAACTTTTTGTACAAGACTATTATAATTAATATTCAATCATTTAAAAGTCTCTGCTGATAGTACTAAAGTTCCAAACTGAACAAAATTTCAATAGTGTTTGTAATTAAACAGGAAATTCCACGTTAGACTATAAAATTGAAACACACACACACACACAAAAAAAAAAAAAAACAGTGGTTTGTGACATTGGTGACATTAGTTAAAAGTTAATGTATAAATACTCCAATAACTAATTATTCGAGAACACAGTTATTCCACCGCCGTAACAGCTCTATTTGGCATGGGATATGAAACACTTTGCTTGGTTTTCTATAGATCGCATATTCATAGGTAATGATAACAAGCAGAACTGATTTAACACCTGTTTCAGCTTGGCTCCCGGTGCCGATGCACCACTGTTTTGTGGTTCTTAGTTAAATTAAAAACAGAGTTATGCTGTTCATAGATCCTTTTCCTCTCTTCAACTGTAATACATTTTGAAAATGATGCATTTCTTTTTTTAACCATAAATATATATATTAAAGCGCATATCGAAAAGATGAATGTTCCAGTTAGTGCACAGTATTAATACAGAATCGAAAATTTTTGATAGCTTTAGCCCAAAACAAGAATACAAAATTTTAAATTTAGTCACCATTTTCAAAAATTTCTATTTTAATCTATCTCTCTAGCGTAGTCGCTTAATAATAATAATAATAATCTTTTACAAAAAATGAAACAAATGAAAGGCTAGCAACCGATTTCTTAGATTTATTTTTTTCCATAAAGATTCGGCAAAAAAAAAAAAAAAAAAAAAAAAAAAAAAAAAAAATCTTCATATGTGTTTTTTTAATGCGCACAATTTGTACTGAATAATTCATTAAATCTATTTCCTTTCGACAACTTAAATATATTTTGATAACACTGCTTTTTTTTCTTTCCTAAATACATTTATTAAAGCGCATATTAAAAAGATGAACTTACCAGACAGTGCAAGTCCTAAAATAAATTTGTTACTAACATCGAAAATTCTTGAGAGCTTGATACCTTTCATCCCAAGATATTTAAAACCACATTTAAAACGATATTTAAAATTTAGTCACTGATTTTTTAAATTTCTATTTTATATTATGCTCTCTAGCATGATCACTTAAAATAATAATAATAATAATAACCTTTTGCAAAAGAAATTAAACAAATGAAATCTAGTAACAGATTTCTAGGATTTAATTTTCTCATAGAAATATTTAAAAAAAAGAATAATTTCTTCAAATGTATTTTCTAACAACATGGAATTTGTTCAGAATAATTCATTAATTTCATTAATCACGATATTTTCCAGCTTTATTTAATTTAATTTTGCTGGTAGAAAAAAAGTATCAATTTGTAGCAAGCTCTCCTGGCCAATGAAATATTTTATACTCTGAAACCAGTGAGTGCTACAAAGCGCATGGTAAATGGAAGAGTCCCTCCATCCCTACGATTGCAGTGGCGCCGCCCGCGAGACTTCCGCTCGTGACGTCACCTGCCGGTCGAGTAGTCGGTTTCAGTATCAGTCTCTCCTCAGATGGACGTGAATCACGGTCGCGAATGCAGCTAGGAATCGTTCGCTCCGTGAGGCGCTCGCGTGAACTGGTCTATGGTACTGATATATATGTGGTGTGACCGTAGTTAAAATTCCGCCACAATAATTTTGCTCTCCGGCAGCGCGAGATGGTGCTCTCCCCGAGGATCTTTTAATGTTGAAGAAGTGCTACCTGCTAACGTCGAAACCACTGCCCCGTAGTGGTTACCCAAAACACTCATTCTGGTTTGGGTAGTGAGATGCTCAGATATTTAACGCACAAACTTCGCACACAGTCTCTTAATGAAACAGAAACGTACCATGTCAAGGTAAGTCATCGTTTCATTGGTACGAAGTTTGTAACTTTGTTTTTAAAACATGCGAATGTACCGTTTCCGTGTACCGGTACTCGGTATACAATAAGGTGGCACACTGTCATTAAAGTGACACTGCAAACCGTATGCCTATAATCGCTTTTTAAGAATACCGGTTTCACCACTTTTTTTTCATCGACGACTTCATTATCGAACAAGTTTATTTATGGGTTTCGGACAAATATAATTTCCATGCATCACTGACTTTTTAACAAATTCATTGGAGATAATTATAAACTTGGCGAAATATTTTAAAACATATACAAACAAAAGTGCGCTGAAAGAGATCTTTGTGAAATTCTAAAAAATTCAACGAATCGGAGTGCAGAAATATTTCTTCGATTATATTAATGCCACCGGAAAACTTTTTGTAGGAATTTAATTAATATTTTCTTTCCGTTATAAGTTTACAAGACTGAATACACTCCTTTAAGAACTTCTACTCTTCGATTTTTTTTTCTTCCTTTTTATAGGATGTCGTTTTTACCGAACGTGAGATAAAACATTTTTTTTTCAGCTACACATAAAATAAAATCTTTGATCAAATTTTTATTACTAACTATATTTTAGTGCTCTCTCCCGTTTTACTTCAGGAGTTTTTGAACTTTGAGTGAAAGATACGTCAAGCAGTGTACTTCCATCAGTTATTACTTGTTTTAATTCGTTTAAATTTTATTTTCCAGAAATATTAATTTTCTGTTTTGCAATGAGAAAATGTCGTTTGTTGCAGTTTTCTCGAAACTGTTAACTTTTTTATAACACTGTTTGTTATGCGTTGCAACTTTGTATCGTATTGTATTAAAATTCGCATCGCACATCACTCCTGGTGTAGCATTTAAATGAAAAAGAAATACTTTTAGAGAAATTTACGGAGTTTTTTTTTTTTTTTATTGCATTAAGGATATCTTGTTTCACAATTATTGGTTTACTTTGTTATGTTAATAACAGAAAATTCGAGAATTAAATCTTTCTTTTTAATGCAAATAAAAACTCCGGCTTCATTTTTGTCTCGTGTTCCGAAGAAAAATTTTATTTCATTTTATTTATTTTTGATTTCAGAAAACTTGAGATTTAAATCTTCATTTTAATACCGTAAAAACTTAGACTTCATTTTCGTCTCTTAACTGTTTCAGATGAAAAATTTTATTTTATTTTACATTGTCTATTAACCTATTAAAGATGAATATTAAGATTTTTATCAAATTTCTCGATCTACTGTTAAGAAATATACTATTTCTCTTCTAATGCTGCATTTAAATAATTAGGCCTTTAAAAAGTAGGGACCTTCAGAGTTTGCACTAAGAGTACAGAAGTGCATATTTGAGTACAGGATCGTGTTCAGGATCGGCGTTTTTAAAAGTCTCACTTAAAAATAAAATCCAGTTTTCGAAAATTTCTTAAAATTCTTATAGGGATTGAAAAATCTTATACATTTGTTACCTACTCGGAGCATTGTTCAAAACTGCAACATGTTAGATGTCTTAGCATAATCTGCTATATATTTAATTTGTTTGTAAAACTGCAACATGTTAGATGTCTTAGCATAATCTGCCATATATTTAATTTGTTTGTAAAACTGCAACATGTTAGATGTCTTAGCATAATCTGCTATATATTTAACTAATTTGTAAAACTGCAACATGTTAGATGTCTTAGCATTATCTGTTATATATTTAATTTGTTTGTAAACTGCAACATGTCAGATGTCTTAGCATAATCTGCGATATGTTTTATTTGTTTGCTTTCAGATTTGATTCTAGCGCAATGTATGCGAAGATTTTTTCAAGCTGAAATTCCATCTTCAGTACATTATTACTTACATTATGCAACTTTTAAATTTCAATGTTTAACGTTACATGTTGCCGAGAATCGGAATACTTTGCTCTGCTTTTGCCAGAAGCAAAAAAAAAAAAAAAAAAAAAAAAAAATCAGGAAAGGAAATTTTTTTTTTCCGAAACACCTATTAATTTTTTGATTATTTTATTTGTATATTTAAAAAAAAAAAAAAAAAAAAAAAAAAAACATGAGATTGCAGTGTAATTCGTCAGATCAGTTTTGACCAGACTTGTCATATTCCTAAGTATGTGCTTCGCATTTTTTAAAACATACTTAATATTCTTATTCGTATTTTATGATTTTGCGATTAATATTCTTGGTATCAATCATTTTATTTTAATATTTTTATGCAGCAAACTATACTCTGCTTGGAACGAATTACTGACATGAAATTTCCCTTTAATAGGGATATATTACAAAGTATACTGCGGTAGGTATACACCGTATATCTTCTGAATAACTCCGTATATTCTCCGTTAACAATAACGTATACTCTTTTGCATTGGTGTAGTGGAGAGTGTACACCGTAAACTTTCTGGATTTTTTAAAAAGCTTCGTATACGCTGTTTCTCAAAGTTATAACGTATACAAAAGGCATTTTCTTGACTTTAGCGTCTTAATGCCTATAGCGTATACCCTTAGGTTTTTTTTTTTTTTTTTTTTTTTTTTTAACTACTACATCACTGCTCTTCTCTGTATACCCATTGCTTATAGCGTATATCACCTGGATTTTTTAGAAACTACACCACTGCCAGTTAATGCTTAAATTTATCTTTCTCCTTTTGAAACATTTTGCTTTCCTTACAGAAACGCCTATACACGTCATGTCACAATGATGAATGTTTTATTTTAAAACCTCCAATGTTTGCGGAGTTGGAAAAGCAGCTATTCTACAAATATATTCAAACACTGGAAACGATGCATTGTCGTTTCTTGGTTACTTTTACGTAGCTGAGGAGAGAAAAAAAAAAAAAAAAAAAAAAAAAAAACCCTCTTTGTTCTGTGGTAGTACTTTATTCCATTAAAAAGTTTTCTTAATTTCGATTTATGGTCTTTCTGCATTCATTATGTAAAGCTTACTATAATTTTATTTCCGAAATATTCTGCTGGTCCGGAAATTTTCTTCCTTTTTTTTTCTTTTCTTTTTTTTTTTTTTGTATGTGTGTGTGTGTATTTAGGAATATGCTCGTACAATTATCTCTTGTTATATCAATTATATCATTGATTCCTTAAATTATGTCCATTTTTAATTTCGCTCAAATAAAGCAAGGTCATATACAAAAAAAAAAAAAAAAAAAAAAAAAAGAGTATGAATTATAATTTATTCGTAACTTGCGCGTAGCTATGTAATTTTACTGATCATTTTATGATAGTTTGACGCTATCATAACTTAAGAAATAATCTTAGCAACATTCATAGAGTGAAATGCTCAATAGTAAAATAATTTTGTTCACATTCGTATCTGCATAATGAACTTCCTTTCAAGTCAATTTTGCAACGTATGTTGGAATTTTTATACTTTTATAAATCAATCTTTCTACTTTCAAAAATTTGCTTGGAGGAATGCAGTAATATTAGTGCGATGTAAATATTTTTAGCATCGTCCCTAATTTAAGAAGTGAAGTTCATTTTGAGGTGATTAAAAAGGTAAAAACATACATGAGGAATGTATGGAAATATATAAATTTATGTTACTAGACATTAAAAGTTTTAAATAAATGTAAGTAAATTTACTTGAACTTTTAGATGCGGAAATATCATTATTGACATTTCTTTTCCTGTTGTAAGGTAACAGTGCTTTTTTTTTTTTTTTTTCCCAAGATTTTGGATTTATTTACGTATTTTTATGTCGCGTTTTAATATTTTTGCGACTTTAACTTTTAGTTTTGAATCTCGTACATTTTTAGTTTCTTTATAAAAAAAAAAAAAAAAAAAAAACAACTAAATAGTATTTATAAAATTAGCGGCATTTGTTCGCGGCATATTTCTCTCAGCTAATTAGCATTGAAATATTTAGCTAAATAATCATCAAACGAACTATGTTGTAGCTGATCAGTTATTTTTTCTCTTTTCCATTTATAGTTAAATAAATGGACAAAAGTTATCGTTGAATTTTATTAAATCTGCGTTAAGTATGCAGAAAAAAAATTAAGTATTTTTTTGCTACGTTATTTTTGAAAAATGCACTATTAAATATATGTACATTTATATGTATTTTAATGAGCAAGAACAATATTTATTCTTTGAGTTTTCTCTTTCGATTTTTTCTCTTTACGTGTCAAAATAATTCCCAAAATGTTTGCGAAAAGTTTAATAAAATTGAGCATAATTATCCGATATTAAACCCGGAAAAATATTTAGAATAAATCTTAAGCAGCGCAACATAATGTCCCGGTTTTTGTCATTATGTCGCGGCTTTTATAATTATTATTACTAGAGATTGACCGAAAATTCGTTTTGGGTCAAAAATCTCGTGTTTCGCCGAAAATTCGTTTTCGCTGTATCGGCTCAAATGAGACTAATAATAGCTATGAGCTTTATTGTTTATAATTATCAGTCATGATTGACTCAAAGCGTGATTGCATATTATAAAGCAAGCAACGCATATATGACCAAACTTTTTTCGCGTGTTAATTAAAAGGTGCACACCTAATAGTAATAGAAAATTTTTAGTTTGAAACCGCGGCAGTGTTTCGAATTCTTTTTGAGAAAGTTCTAGTATGTCAAGTGATCATTTACAAAAATCATTATAAAAAATAAATCGAGGTGAAAATATATCTAAAACAAAAATATTTTTTAATAAAAAAAAAAAAAAATTCTTATAAATAAAAAATCTTTCTGCGGCGTTGATGAATTAATTACATTACATTTCACATGAGAATAAAAAATTTTGATTCCAAGGAACAAACAGCCGATTTGGGACACATATTATACTTAATTAATATCAATGCATTTTTTCTTATTATGTATTAACTACGTTAAAACAATTTTGGACTTTTTCGTTTTTGGTCAAAATTTGGTGGATCACAAAAATTAGTTTTCGGTTTTGATCTTTAAAAACTGTTTGGGTCATTCGTAATTATTTACAAAATGATCCAAACTAGACTTCACATATTACAGAGCACGCTACTCTCTGTATACAACATAGCTAAAAAAAAATTTTAATAGAAAAATAAAATAGTTTTTTCATTATTATATTTTTATACTGCCCCCTAACAGCACCGAAAAGCATTTTTTATTTTTAAGTTGGCTGCACAAAAAATTATATTTGCAAATATTTAAGACAATAAAATATCAGTAAATTTACGTAGTTTTCGTACAGTTTGTACATTTTTCCTCATTTGGACGGTGTAAAAATTGAAATTGTTCGGTGTGTTCAGAAGTTTATAAATTAAAAAGAAATTTATTATTTAGACCATTGCCATCATCAATATGACTCCAGAGTTACACACGGACCGGTTTTAGCTTTAGAATGTAGATTTAATAAGATATCCGTACAAGCTCTGATTTGTCTTTTTCAATCTTTCGGATGTTACGTCCAGCATGAAATTGGCTATTGTGCCTACCGCACCGGAATTCCAAGTATATTATTTGTTTGATCATAATCTGTTGGTTTGTAGGTAATTTATGGACTAAGCTAATTGGTCGAGAGCAGAGGTGTAGTGAACGTAGCACCAAGGATGTAGTGGAGGGTATACTGAGGTATACGTCGTATACCCACTGAATTTTTTTAAGGAACACCGTATACCCTCTGTTTCTCTAAAAAACTATAGTATTTACATCCTATTGTATACTCTCTGGTTTGGGCGTATACCTTCTGCTTAGAGCGTATACTCTGGATTTTTTATGCCTAGCACTGCAGTAACTTTATGCCAAACAACTTGTTAGTTTTTCACTAGATTGTTGGCGCATTTTATAGTAATATTTGATGGCGCCGATGAAGCTTGTCAGCGCCGTTCCTAATTGACGTCGCCCAGTGTGGGGTCACTGCTCACACAACCCTTGATGCAGCGCTGCACGAGGGTATACGATAGTAAGCGCCGTACACTCGGCGGATATTTTCAACCCATCACCGCACTGTTTTTATTTTGGTTTTTTTTTTTCAATTTTTATAAAAAAATATTTGAAATCTATGTATTGGTCTAATAATGGAAAATATATACATTTTTTTAATTAATTTCAAATTTTTAGCTAAAATTTGGTATTTTATGGCATGTACCACATGCACGCAATTAGGCTTTTTAAATATTTTATTGCTATATTTTGCAACTAAATGGGCTTAAATTGGTTAGTTTTATCTGCTTTACACTCTGCAACTTTTTTTTTTTTTTTTATATTAATGTTTTTAAGTATTCAGTAAAAATAATGAAAGTAAAATTTGCATTAAGGGTGTATTCGAAAAAACGGTTTTCCATCTTCAACAGCTCGAAATTTTCCGATACAATTTCAGACACATTTTTAAAAGTAGAAACATGAAACTTGCTGAGGGGATTTTTGAAGAGACGTATAAGGTGCCGTGTGATTTTTTTTTTTTTTTTTTTTTTTTTTTTTTTAACGTCCCGCATCGGAAAATTCGGTTTAAAATGCTGTTTTTGATTGCTTTTTTTTGCAATATTTTCTGCATTTATCAGAGAATCGATAATTACGGCACCTTGTGTACTTTTTAAATAAGAGAATTTGAAAGTTTGGTGCATTTGAGAGCAAAACTGAATTTAAAAATAAATCGGAAAATGACCAGCTTGAATCGAAATACACCCTTGATAGCTTGTTCGCCTTTTTTTTCCGAAAAACAGTTTTCAATTTTTGTCAAGTGCAACCGTTTGACATGGACAAAATAAGTGTTATTCCATTCTTTGGGCTGTTCTTGATCAGGATAGCGACCATATTAGCCAAATTCATGGTACATAATATGAATTATGGTGTTTTTAGGCATATGGCACGCAGTACAATTACAATGAAGAGTTAAGGGTGTTCTTAAATCAAAAAGGGCAACTTTGTGACACATGCTTTAATTTATTTTTGTTCGGAAATGCATGAAAATAGCAGGTGTTATTATTCAGAAACTGCCTAATTGCACTCAATGTTCAGTTTTTTAAAAAAAACACAATAGATTTTTCATAACAAGCCTTCAAAGTTGACACTTTCGAGCACATTTCTCGACGAAAGCAGAAAAACCGGTCGAAAAGCAGAAGAAAAACGGGTGATCTCCTGATCGAAATAGCTTAGAACTGGATAGGTAATTTATTTATCATAAAATGGAAAAATAGGTTCGATTCGAAATCGCTTCCATAGTCAGGCATTCCAATTTCATATCTTTCTGTTAAAAAATGAATTTGTAAATGTGTCAAAACGTTTTTCGCTTGTTGAGCGGAGCAGTTAAGAACACCCTTAAGAAACTAAGTATAGTTTCGACTTCTTAACGAAAGAGATAGCATATACCTTCTAACAATAGCGTATATAATTAAGGTTATTTTTTCGATGTTTATCGTTTTTTTTTTTTTCAATTTTTTCCCTATATTTTTACGATTACCAGCTCTAATCGAAAAACAAGTGAGGCTTGTTTTAATAGCCACACGAAAATATTGGAATTGCTTAGATATATTTGTTAAATGTGTCTTTTTTTTTAGCATCTTGCTTTTATGTTGCTAAAAATAAATTACAAGGTGAAATTCTGCAAAAAATCTGTGCTAGTACATATGCCCTGCATTATAGAAATGCATACACCTTGAACGAACATTTAATCTTAGCGAAATCCGTTTACGTTTTCTGCCCAAGGCTTTCACGGTGAAAAAGTTTAGCTAAAACCAATGCGAATTTATTAGACCTCGCTTCTTGTACGCTGATATTTTGCCTTTAGCAGTTATAACCCCGTTGAAAGGAAAGAGGGGAAGAGCCGCGATAGAAATTTCCGGGTGTTAAACTTTTTTTTTATGCGGAGTTTAACAATTTAATGTAAGCAACAAGAGAATTTCCTGGGTCTTTAGATTGGTTCTGCGGTTTTAAGTATAGGTGCTTTACATACTCACTCGATCGAAAGTCCATTCTATTTTTAATATTTACGTCATCGTTGTGCCTAAGTTCACATATGTATATTTCAAAGCGTTAACGAAAGGAAGAATAAAAATGTAAACAATGAATAATTAACCAATTTTTAGGTGCGTTCGTAATTATGTAAATACATAGCACCTATTGTTGTCGTTCAGTCCGCCGTCTGTCTGTCCGTCCACGTTTAACAACGCAAAAACTACCCAACTGAGTCGTTTGAAATTTAAAATACATAATTATTACATAATTTTGTCATTTCAAATTTTATGAAAATCGGATGCATAGATCAATTACAGGGACAATCAAAAGGATTCCGTTACATTACGGTTAATGGGGGAAAATGTTTTAAATGCAATTTAATGGTGTTGCACTCATTCGGACGTAATAACATTGATATGCATCTATAAAGTACATATTATAATATACATTTTACATAATCTGTGGTGCAAAGGATATTTGTTATTGATTTACAAGGCCACACAAAAGTATTCCATTGCATAATGGTATAGGGAGAACATTGTTTGGTGCGTATTTTAATTGTAATTATTTACAGTTTTATGAGATTGATATATGAGAGTGATATTTTTAAAACTTCGTTATCGTACGAACGCACCTCATTTGCTACGCTTCACGTGCAATATCCAACTTGCTTTATTTAAAATTATGTGCACTGGAAACACTTTCTTATTTGCCAAATATTTCTATTGTAAGCGATATTCAAAAAATATTTAAAAAGTTTAAAGATTTAAACTTAAATCATTATTAACCACTATTAATATTTTTTACTTAGCTCAAAATATGCATATTTGATGTTTCGCAGTTTCTAAAATTTGATACATTTTTAATAAGTTTCAGTCAAAAAAGAAATTATAAAGTTATTCTATAAATTATTATCGTGATTACTTAACCAATGTGTGGAGAACAGTTTAAAAGATAATATAAGCTAAAATGATAATATACACTGTGGGATATTAATGTTCAAATAACTCTTTCAGTATCAAATAACTCTTTTGATATCAAATGCACATTTCAAATTAATACCAAAGTGTTATTATTATTATTATTAAATCTATTCATTTTATTTTATGACATCAGAATAATTATTTTCCAACTTCTATCTTACATGTTAACACCAAAGCATTTATTTAAAAAATAAATCTGGATGAAATATCTAATTGAATAAATTTGTATTTCCTAAATGTTAAAAAAAAAATGTTCTTGTGGTTTAAAATAAATTATTAAAAAAGTTCAGAAAGATATCAAAGATACTGTGCCACATAGTTTCATTATGCATCGAAAATGAACATCTGAATATCAATTAAAATTTTTTGTTCCATTTTTGTTTAATAATTCATTCTTGAGATTTAATGCTGGCATTTAATTATTCCATTTTGGCATTCTGCTCAAAGCATTTTTTTTTTTTTTTCCCGCACCATGTCATTAACGTCATTACGGATTCGCAAACCTTGTAACCGTAATGACATTTGCTGGCCATTACGGGGCTATATGTATTGAATTCAGATCTTAGTCTAAGAACTTACAATAATATCAATGAAGAGAGAAACGATTAAAAGTGATTCATTAATATCGAATTATCATTACAGCAAACCATGCAACTTGTTTTAACCGAATTTGCATTTTGCTTGCTTTTTTTATTGGAGTAATAGAAGCAGTTTCGTCTGCTTCTTTGAATCTGGAATCAATAGATTAAAACCTAAACTTTAGTTATAAAATAGCAGAAAACTTCGATCCTTTTCGAGAAGCGAAGGATTAGCTCTGATGCGTAGCGCCCCCTAGCATAGAATGCCTAATTATAGTCACCGTAACTTTGCATTATGGTTGATAATTTCCGTATATTTTACAAAGTGTCTTCTTGTAGTCTATTATATATTTCTTGTGGGGATTTCTTGTCTTAATTCAAAAAGTGTACGGCAGTATATTTTAAGTTTTGCGGTAATTTACCTTGAACGTTACATTAAAATTCTGACTTAAATACATTAAATTTTCACTTCGAAATTTCAGTTTTGTGAGAATTTTGGAATGCATATTTGTATTATTCGCTATTGTGTTATTTATTCATATTTTAGAAGTCTGTCAAATCATTTTTAATTTAAAAATCTTTTACGTGGTTCATAAATGTGAATTCTTATATTAATATTTATAATACTCAAGAAAAAAACTACATTTGCAAAATACAGTTAAAAAACCAACTTTGATCAGTGGAAATGTAAAATAAATCTCCACGAATCGATTTTGGTTGTTTTTGATATTTTGTTTCTCGTATGTAGTGTTTGTACCCATAGAAGAAATTTGTTGTATACTGAATGCATTATCGTTTTAATTATCTACGAATATGTTTAAGTATTGCAATTTGTAGATGTAAATCTCAATTTTCATGTGATGCTGCTTGAAATTTAGCTTCATTTTATTGATGTATTGTGTAAAAAAAGAATTAAAATATGGTGATTTGTATCTGTTGCGAACATTTGTCTTTTAAATATAAGCTTTTTATTAAATGTTTTTTTATTGGATGAAAATTTGGCATTATTTTGAAAAATATTTCATTAATTTTGCTTAATGGCAAAAGAAGGCATATAGACATTTTAATAAGATATTTATAAACGCATTGTTTCTAAAAATGTTGTATTTTTTACATCAAAATAGTAGGATAAATGATTAATAAATAAATGATTAATACTATTAGGATTTGCTAATACACAAGTGATTAATATTATTTGTATTGAGTCGTTAAAGGGTAAAAAATTATACGAGAGCGCAGAATGAGTCGATGACACATTGTATTTTCAATGCTGAATTTTATTTCTACTAGAGTTTTAATTAATCGGTATTTTATCGAATTTTAACTGTGTCGTTTTGAGAAATCCTCAGCTCATTTGTGCAAGAAATAATCATTACTCATTAAATTATTTCACGTTGTTACACACTGTATAATTATTTGCTCGTTATATTGTGCATTTCTTCAAGATAAGGCACGATATAACCGTAGTCACTAAGAAATTAAGAGATAATTAATACGTAATTCTTTTATATTTATAATTTAAATCCCATCTTTCAACTTGCACTCATATTAGAATTTTCGGGCTTGGTTTCTTTCAATTTTTAGACAAATTTACTTTTATGTTAATAACATCACTAGCTGTCTACATAGATTAGAGTTTAACGAATATTTTAGTGTCTGAAACATAATGAATGTTGTTGTTTTGTGTACTGTTCAAGTGATATTCATATGACAATAGACTTAAGGAAAAGTTTTTGTAGATGTTTCGAAAATTTTATATTACAACAAAATTTAACTGATATTACAATTTTCTAATGCTTTTTGCTCTTTATTATGCGTAATTTTTTCAAGAAATTAACTTTTATTTTAAATTTAAAGAGTGAAATATATGTTTAAATTAAAAGCATCACAAGCGGTGTAAAGAGAATTAATGAAATATTTATTGATGTTAATTACTAAATGCCTAAACGCTAATGAAGTCCTATACTAAATGCATAGACACATACTAACATTATTACCAACCCATTTACAAATTTGGGGGCCCTGGGCACATTGTTTACGGGGGCCCCCTTGCATCGATACTCCCAGGGTAAGTGACGAAAAAAAAAACAGAAAAAAAGATGGATAAAGTAACCATTATTGACTTTAAAATATCCATTAAAAATTAAATATGATGATTATCAGCAGGGTTGGCAAGTTTTTGACATGCGACAGTTTTTGACGGTTTTAACCATGGTTTAAACCGTCATGTCAAAAACCTCCTTGTCAAAAATGTCTAAAACTGTCAAAAACCTATATTTATATGTAAATAAATATTTCCTTACATATATATATATCTACCTATATTTATATTTAATAAGTAAAATTTATTTGCTTTTAATAAGGAAAATGTTTCTAAATATGTTGTAGAAAAAATAAATTTAAATTTTTGAAAAACATATTTTGAATAGTAAACAAAATTTCAGACTTTAGAAAACTTATCTTTTGTAATATTATTTATTAAATTTTAACGTGTATTCAAAATATGCAGGGATATTATATTATGAAGAAATTTATTTACAACCAAACTTAGTGTATAGTTTAAAATAATATAAAAGATTAGACAAGTTCCGTAATTGATTAGGAACAGAAAATTGTTGAAAACTGGTTATGTGCTACCGTATGCTACGTAATGTAAATGAATTGCATTATTGAACTAAATTTCTACTTTGATAATTTCATTTGAATTGATTTAGATTATGTAATCAAATTAATTGAAAATATTTAATGAATGTTTTATTTTTTAAATTATGTATTTTATAAGATTAAAAAAAAAACTACATAATACTTTGTGTTTTAGAAGTATTTTGTAGATTTTTTCTGTTTTGACTTTTACAATTGTTAGTTAGTTTTTCTGAAAAATCAGTAATTCTGAATTCTAAATCATCAGTCATTTTTTGAATTTATAACTAACGTAAAGATAATAAAAAACATCTGAGTATCTATTTTCAATAATCAGCCTTTTTATTCACTATGCTGAAAAATTAGCTTATACAAATAGTTTATTTTTTATTTATTATTATTTTTTTTTTTCTTTACTGAATGCTATACAATTTTGTTAAATATCCTAAGTATTCAGTTGTTGAATAATTACTTCTCGTCTTACCTTGCTTTCAAAATAAGCATTATTTATATTCTTAATACCATTAGTGTGTTGTGGGGCGGGATTGGGAGGGGGAGTAGAGATAAAAATGGTTTATAATGTGTAATAATCATACATATAATAAATTATGTGCATTATATTTAAATTCAAATTAACCTACTAGATATTATGTATATAATCAGCTCTGTGAGAAGGGGGGGGGGGGCAGTTGCCCCGTGCATGGAAATTTAGGGGGCACTATCCAAATTTATACTACAAATGTTATTTTTTGGCCTGTCACAAGAAAAAGTTGGGTAGAGAGGCACCAAATTCTAACTTTGCCCCTGTCACAATTTTCTCTTTACACGCTTCTGTATATAATGTGTATAGCATTAAAAAAAAAATTAAACACACGTATCAAGTTTTACACTTTTGAAAATCCTGCATTTATAACACTTAACTTGTTAACACTTATAAATACTAACTATGACAAAATGCATATTACATAATTTTAGATTTTTTTAAATATTAAAATAATAATAAATAAACGAGATATTTAAACATAATTTTTGTGCAAATATTTCTGCATACCCATTTCAAGATAAATTTCTGAGATTTGAAATTTATCATTTTTACCTTAATTTTTATTAATTAGAAATATTTAAAGACCTGCTAATTACCTACAATATAATTAAATTTCAGCATAATGTATGGCAACTGTTGCTAATTTTAAAATTTAACAACAAACTCTAGTGCATCACAGCAGATTGTAACTCTATGGGTTTTCGACAGGTTTTTGACGGTTTAATCCGGTTTAAACCGTCGTCATGTCAAAAACCCCTTTTTGACGTCAAAAACCCAACCCTGATTATCAGTAACTTATTTTTAAATAATTATTTCACAATTATGAAATTTAAATGAGTAGCCGATTTGTAATAAATTGTGTGGTGATAATTATCCTTTTCTATGCAAATCTATATCTGGAATTATAAAGTATGCAAAAAATTATAATTAATTTCCACTACAATTATTTAAAATATTACGCTCATCAACACTCGCATAATCTGTCAATAACGGGAAATGATTAAACAAGGATTAAAAATACAGTATATTTTTAAAGTGATAAAAATAAAAGAAAATATTCATTATAATAAATTAATAAATGTAGTACAAGACAATATACAGTGTTATAAAATACAATATAAACATATCAGAATTTATAAAGAAATGTAAAATTTTATTGGATATTAAAACAACACCCAGATTTCGGACAACAATAGATAAACCTTCAGCAGCTTTTGGGGCTCCCTGAAAATAAGGGGCCCTGAGCCTGTGCCCCGAATGCCCTGCCGTAAATCTGGCACTGATTATTACATGTAAACAGTAACTAAAGTATTTCTTAAATCAAACAATACTTAATCAGACAGACATATACTATTAATAGTACACCAGATTCAAAAGGGTTAATAATAAAAATTAGCGCGATACGTATACTTATTGTGCACTTCGACTTGACTTTTATTATTTTACGCAGGATTCGTAAAAAAAGAATACATTAATAAGAGCTACCGTATTTAATGACTTTTTAATAACTATGATTTGCCAGTACTACTTTTCTGCGAAAGCTAGTTCTCTCTTTCGCGACTTCCTGCTTCAATCCGTGTTCTTTTGGGGCAGCTTAAAGGTGCAAACTGATGACTGGGTATTGACCTTCCATTCCAACTTAACCATAGTTTTTGTTTTTATGCACTGACGTTGATAACAAAACGATTCTTTATTTTAAGGGAATTAATTTAAAATGCTTGTATTCATATTCAAAAATATTTTTATATACACCAACAGCCAACTTTATAGCTACGTTAATTGCCTGAAAATTTGTACCAGTGTATATTTTAAAATTAAAGGAGAACCTGCTTGCTACAGCCAAAAACATCCGCAAAAAATTTGGTTAAATTCTATGCATATCTTCATACACTTCTCAGAGTTTCCCCCCAGAGGGGTTCAGGGGGGGGGGGCGCTCCGCCCCTCCTGCCCTTTAGTTTAAAAAATAGCGCCCCTCTTGTCACTCATTCAAAAAATAGCGCCCTTCTTGCCCCGCATTTGAAAAAACACAGCCTTTCAACAATAGTTGAACGATATCTTTTGAAGAAATTTGCCATTTTTTGTGGTCTTTTAACAAAAATAGCAATTTTTTGCTATCTTTTCACGAAATTTGTCGTTTTTTCGCGATTTTTTTTAGCAAAATCGGCCGCTTTTGTTTTTTCGTTTTTTTATTTTTTGACGAAATTTTTTATTTTTTCTCGATTTTTTGATCAAGTTCCTGTTTTTGCACGATTTTTTAACCTCTAGATTCTAGATTCAACTCTTAAAAGCACCCTTAAAAATCAAAAAAGTGCCCTGAAAATGTAAAAAGTGCCCTTTTCAGAACAGAAGCGCCCTGCCCCTTTTTAAACCTGGGGCTAACTCTGCACTTCTTGATGGTAGAATGGCGACATACGGACACACAGACATACGGGCGTAGACATTTTATAAAAGCATGTTTTTTGGAATCTCTGACCCCTAAAATGGGTAAATCCGTCGAAAACAGGAAGTCGAAAAAAGTTTCGATTACAATACTTTCTTCTATTGAAGATAGAAGAGAGTAAAAATTGGAAGCTCAACACTGTTGATCCTTTACGAACATTTTCAAAAGAAGACATATTCTAAGATTTTCAATTCTCAATAACTTTTCCTTAATCCAGTTATTCCTGTGCTAAATATTGAAAATCTCTCGCAATCAAGTAAATTTTTTAAATTGCATTCAACATGCCAAATTTTTATTGCTTTCGGAAAAAGAAAAAAGAATCATTTAAAATCTTCTATGACTTTAAAAATAAACTGTATAATCTTATGAAAGATGAAAAATTCAAGTTCTTGGGTAGAATAGAAATTTTATCTGCGTTCATAGCAAATCCAATTTTATCGAATCCGCTTTACTTTCTTTTTTGAAATTTATAACAACAAGATTTCGTAATGTAATAAGATTGCTGTGATAGTAAGAAAAATTTTTCATATGTGTGCGAAGTTTTCTGCTGTTATTATTTTTTTTTTTTTTTCAAATCAATTTATTATTACGTTACGTCACTCGCTCTGATATATTATTACTTTGTTTATTTATTTTTTCCGCGTCTCTCAGAAAAGTGTTAAAAACGCTATCTGTATGTTGTTTTGTAAAATTATTCTAAAGTTGATACATTTTTAAGTGCGTTCGTAATTATGTGATAGGTAGCAATCTATAGTCGTCTTCTGGTCCGTCTGTCTGTCTGTCTGTTCGCATACGCTAGGTCAAAAACTGTTCAACCGAATGATTTGAAATTTAATTTATATAATCATTGCAGAATTTAGTCGAGTCATTTCAAATTTTATGAAAATCGAATCGAAATTGAAAAAGACATTAGTAAAAGTTTTTTTCATTCTATTAAATACCTGTCATAAGTAATTAATTCAAAAATTTTCCCATAATAGATAATGATTCTAAACTGACATGGAGATTACGTCCTATTCAAGATGGAGTCGTATATTATTTCCGTATTGCTGAAGTTAATATCAGGGTGTAGTCGTAAAAATAAGAGTATGTATGCTCTGAGCAGAGGATATACGTTTCAAGGATTAAATTATATGTTCTAGAGTGTGTAAACTATACCTTTCTTGAAAAACAGAGTGTACGGTGTTCCTTTAAAAATCTATAAGGTATACGGCGTATACCCCCGTATGCCCTCCACTACACACCTGGTTAATATGCATAAGCGTAATAAATTTTGTATTCATGCATTTTTGCTAAAAAGTGCAACAGCTGTTGCACCAAAATCTGCATGCTTATGAAGCTAGTTATAGTAAGAACGCACCTCATTTGCCAGTTTGATGTATAATTTTCGACTTATTAACAGTGGTATAAGCTCAGTTTCAGAGTCATGTATGCGCCATTTGCTTCAAATGGTAAATATTTTAATAAAGTCCTAGTTTACAGAAAAAAAAGGCCTGGCATAAGTCTTAAGCATAATTCAGTGAATATAGATTCAAAATTACATCAAAATCGGTCGGGTAGTTTCCGTTGAATTTCGCGTGTTTCCCATAGGATATCAACCAACCTTGATTCTTCCCTTAAAATAACGTCGAATAACAAAACTTAATCTACCAAAGTCATATCTGTAAGGAAAAAAAAATCTAAAAAATACTAGAAATATTGGACCGTTATAATTACTTCTGAAAAGAATATATTTTTGCTCTGTGCCCATTATTACACATCCTTTAAGTGGAAGTCTGCTGAATATGTTTGTTATGAAATAGTTATCTTGGAAAAACAGCTTCTAATTCTATTCTTCCTACAGGCCACAAATCCATTGTTGTAGCAACATTTGTTTCTCTATTGTTATTGCTTCGCAGAGACAAATTGCTGGAGATTGGACCATCTATCCATTTAATCTTCGTTTTACGTTTTGCTATCGAATAACATCTGTATACGTCTTCCCCCCCCCCCCCCCCCTCTCTTCACCTTTCTCTCTGAAAAATCTTTTTTTGTTTTCAAGAGAAATAATTGGGAGATTGGGTATTAAATATTCTATATTAAATTTACCCATTCTTTGCTTTTTACACACTTTAAAATCCACTGGATCCTTGTCCTTCTGAAGATCGCATTTAACCCCTTGGGGACGAGCGACTCCTATAGAGTCGCAAAAAAGCTTAAGAATCCTTGTTTATCCCCACCAATAAAGTTTTAGTGTAAAATTTTGCTTTCTTTAATCGGAGCATTTTATCGATTTAATAAGACACAAATTTCTGTTTTTAAAAACCAGTGACCAAAAATTAAAAATTTCGTAAAAGGCTCCCGTCGCGAAGGGGTTAAGAGCCCACAATAGTCACAGAAAAATTACTCAGAAAGACCCGGATGACCATGTAAAGTCTATGGGAGCGTTCTTTTCTAATATCTCGCTCAAATTTTAATATTTTTGCATGATTTTTTTGCACAAGATAGTTGAGGGCAATCCACAACCGGGCTAGTTTTTACTTTTTCAATTTTTGTTTCAGATTTTCGTTAAAAAATTACTTTAACTTTCGAAACCGGTTTAAACCGGTTCTGAAACTGAAACTATCGTAATATAAAAAATATAACCAAAATCGAAAAAGTAAAAACTAGCCCGGTTGTGGATTGCCCTCAGCTATCTTGTGCAAAAAAATCATGCAAAAATATTAAAATTTGAGCGAGATATTAGAAAAGAACGCTCCCATAGACTTTACATGGCCATCCGGGTCTTTTTGAGTACTTTTTCTGTGACTGTTGTGGGCTCTTAAGCCAGTACAAGAATTTTAAAGCTAATTCTGATCCATTCAAACATATATTGTCAATTTTTAACACTTTTCATCAAAGTTGAAAAGTATTTATAAATTCGGTTTCTCTGTGTTATTTATTTTTTAACTTTTTATCTAAAAATTAAAATTATTTCATAATAAATATTTTTTAAAATACGCTAAACGTGACATTTATAAGACAACCAGCAACTCGAATACAAATCAAAATTAATAATAACAGCATATATAAATCTCATTGTAGAATATTTCACGTTTTTTATCTGAATAAAAATAATAATAATAATAATAATGTATGTAGTAATGGAATAATGTCTATTGTCCTAGAGTTCTCATTAACTAGTGTTACCGGTCTCATAGACCGCTGATTTTTAGCTCACAGGCTATTAAAGCCTGAGAGAGCTTATGTGCCTGTCCGTTCTGTATGTGCGTAACGCGATAACTCATGATAAAAATATCCGATTCACTTGAAATTTTGGTTATGTGTATACTGATAAGGGTCTTCCCTGATTAGTTTTTGAAGTTCATTCGATATGTATAAGAGGGGGAACGGGGGCTAATGCCCCTCAACTTAATTTATATAAATGGGCTTTTTATATGATAAAGCATATCCCTAATTAGTTTAGGGGGTTCAATGATTAAGTATAAAAAAGAGAAATGAGGAGGGCTATCCCCCCCCCCTTAACTTGTTTTTCGAACGGCATTAACCTTTGAAAATATAAGGCTGTAATGAACAAATAGTATGCGTAGCCTGTGAGCTCAATGCCACCAGTTTAACTGGACAATATTCTTTATTTTTTTTTTCCATTTTTATAGTTTAAATTATAACTTTTAGTTTAGCTACAAAAACTGCCGAAATTTTGTTTCGTTTTGTACTTTAGCATTATCACCAGAGACTTTTGAGTAGATGAATTTTAATAAGTCTCGTATAAAAAAAAGTTTTGTTCAAAAACACCATTTTATAAGTTAAGTACGCCTTTTAATCATCTTTCGATGGAACGGTCTTACCAACCGCTTCGCAGTAGTTAAGTGACCATTTCTGTTACTTGCAATCTGTCCGTCTCTCCACTTTCGAACTCGCGTAAATATGATTTTTAGATTTTCATGCAATTACTATGCGTTAATGATGTTAACCTGGTGTGTTCGGTATTGAATATGAAGTGTGTTACATACATATTTCATTTAGATGGACACTCAAAAACATTGCTACATTGTCAATGGGAAAAAAATCGTTTGCAGTGTATTTTAATGACATTGTGCTATTACTAAAATTCATTAAATCACTGAACTTTTTACTACACGATGATTATTATAGTATAGTAGAACCTCGATTTTTCGAAGTAATTGGGACCGACTATCTTTTGGAAAATCAAAATTTTCAGATAATCGAGAATGCTTCAATTTTAAGATTAAAGACAAATATATCCGCTACTTCTTATTATGATGATAACAAGTGCTTAAAAAAGTGAAGCAATAGCAAAATAAAATAGAAACAGGAATAAAATACCTGAATTTTACTTTTGAAATTAATTACCTTTTACATAGTTCACAAGTGTTTGAAAAAAGTTTTGCTTGGCCGTAGTTTGAATTGCCTTTGCTTTGAAGCTGTATCACGAAGTTTATTTAATACTATTAGTTCATGAGTATCACAGTCTTTCTGCTTCTTCAACCATGTTCAATTATTTTGAAAAATATTCGAAATTGCACGGAATTATTCGGAATTGTTAATTTGTACGTTTTCTTTTCGTTCACATCGCAGGGCCGTAGCTTGAAGTGAATAATAGGGGGGGGGGGGGGGTCATATTTTCTCTCTGACGCAGAAAGACAAAGTAGTGCATATTCACATTGTAGATATTATGTTTCTTATTAATCAATTCATTTTATGCTAAAAAATGTGATGATGAACGATTCGCGTGTCTGTCTAGTGCAATAAAAAAACATCATGTTAGCTTCATATGTGCAAATAAGATAAGCGATTGTTGGAACACTTATTACAAATTAGTATTTTTGCAAAACTGTGAAACGATCTCAAACTAAATTACTCTTTTGAACAGAATTTCATTCGGATTTTCGGTACAGAAATTCATTTAGCGATCTTGATCTTTTTCAGGGGAGGCATCACTAAACGTTTTGGGGGAGATCTCAGCCCCCTCTTAGCACCCCCTCGCACCCTACGGCCCTGCCACATTGTTTGGCTCTATCATCGTTAATCAGTGTGACTGAAAAATAAAATCTTTAAAGTTGGAATTTGCATATAAGGAATGTTATAATAATAAAAAAGCTTTAAAAGTGGATTTCGGTTAATCGAGAATTTCGATTAAGAGTTTCGGATAAAAGAGGTTCTACTGTGTAGTACATTCATAGCATTTAGCGTTAATTTACAAGGACGCACAAAGGAAATTATTACATTGCTGTGTTTGGACAATAATTGCTGGAAGTGCGTTTTCAATTTGACTGTACGCTTTTAAATTTTAACTAATTCTTTGAATTTTACTCGCTATGCATAGATTCTATATCTCATATTTTGGGCTGCATAGCATAATCCTCGTACCATTCTGCTTATAAGCGAAAATTGTTCAAAGGAAAATTGGTAATTGTAGAATGTAATTCCTAATTGAACTAAATTTTTATATCTAGGTCATTTATAGATAAAAAATCTCTATCCCATATACAGGGCGGCTTAGAATTCGAATAATTTTTTGATTGTAGATGAAAATTGAAGGGTTTGCTGCAAAAAGGAGCTAACTCCCATTTTGATAATTTGTAGATGTCAAAAGATATTCAGAAGAGATATTTTTAATTATAATTGGTGGCAAACGTTTATAATTCTTTTGACAAAACTTTATCATTTAAACCAGCGGTTCCCAAACTTTCTTGGTACGCGACCCACCTTTCAGTATAAAGAAATTTCGCGACCCACCCAAGATAAAGTTGTATATCATTATAGCGATTTTTGTACGATCTCTATACGCTCTGGTATCCTATCCTACAAAAAACGCAACTTTTCGTACGGAACGTATTATCAACAAAAACAAGAATCGGCAATCTCAATGTGTGTGAATAGTAATTAAAACAATGCACAAACTACAAAGATAGTTAAAAATACGCTTAATTATTATGAAAACATAACTTTATAATCAATGAGATTTCTGGTACTGGTGTTAACCAATGTGGATGTGGGAACACGCAGTTTGTCTCAATACTTGTCTTTCAAAAACAGCAAAGTAGAAAAAGCATGTTCTCATAAGCACGAAGTGATGAATTTCATGAAGCACCTCAAAGCTGATTTAAATATTTCTGGATATTCTGTTCGTATATTAATCCAGAATGGGGACATTAAGGATTTTCCCTTGAAATATTATTTCCTGTTGACATGTGATATCTTTTTAAACAGATGAAATAAAAGATATTTTTATAACAAACCTCGATTGTTCCGCGACCCATAGATTGGGAACCACTGATTTAAACAATAAAAGGGTATTTTAAACTTTATCAAAAGTGCAAAAATAGAACTACTTCCTTTTTGCACCAAACCCTTCAATTGCTGAAATTAGGTTTTCAAAAATATTATGAATTTCTATACGGTTCCGTTAGACATAATGTTTCAACTAATTAAACGAGGAAATTTTGTTACATTATTCTGAATGTGTTGAAAAGTGTTTCATAATCTGTGCATGACGCATGTTTTTTTTGTTTTGTTTTTTTCTTGTAATAGGTGATATTGTGTTAAAAATGTTTTCTTCTTAAGAGGCCACTCGACTCGCTCAAAAAGACCCGGATGATAATGTTAAACCTATGGGAGCGTTCTTTTCAAACATCTCGCTCAAATTTTGATATTTTCACATGACTTTTTTGCATAGGATAGTTGAGGGCGATCTACAACCGGGCTAGTTTTTACTTTTTAGATTTGGTTTCAGATTTTTTTTTTTTTTAATAATTACTTTAACTTTTGAATGCCTAAGAGGGACTGCTCAGACAAGAAAGCCTTGTCTGTAGAGCATAGTATCCCTCCCGGTCGCCTTTATTAAGGTCTAAAAAAAAAGAAAAAAAAAGGTTACATTATTTTTTAGTTACAATAAAATACAGATATAATTTACATGGTAAAACTCATCCGCTGGAGCACAGACTGGCCCCTCGCGACAGAGAGCGGCAGAGAAAAAGATGAAATTATGGTGCACTATCCGCTGGGGCCCGTGTCCCTTCTTGACAAAAAACTGTGAGGTGGGATGGAGAACTCTCGATCTGCTGCTATACTACAGAAAGACAGACCGCTATGTGGTTAGAATGGAAATGAACATTAAGTAATTATAAATGTTTATTAATTTGGCAAGCAACGCTGGCCGAGATAACACCCCTTGTAGCCAGGATTTAGGGGGAGAAGGGTGATATCTGAGATGCCAAGCTTTAGTCAGAGTACAGTGATAGTAGGTATGATCTGGGGATCCCACTTCGCCACATTCACAGAGTTGTGAAGAGGCGCAATGGAATTTCTTTAAATATTGTTTAAAGGGTCCATGACCAGTGAGGAAGGCTGTGGTGGGTGGAGAAAGGAAATAAACCAGTTGAAACCGGTTCTGAAATTGAAACTACTGTGTAATATTAAAAAATATATAACCAAAAGAGAAAAAGTAAAAACTAGCCTGGTTGTAGATTGTCCTCAGCTATCCTATGCGCAATTTAAAAAAAAAAAAAAAAAAAAAAAAAAAAAAAATCACGTAATAATATTAAAATTTGAGCGAGATATTTGAAAATAACGCCCCCATAGATTTAACATTATCATCCGGGTCTTTTTGCACGAGTCGAGTGGCCTCTTAAAATGCTTATTCCCCTTTAATCTTTTAGTCTCCAATGGTGCACGATTTAAAATACTGTACATTTTACATTGAGAGACAAGAAAGATGAGGTAACACACTAGTGAATCATGTAGTTTCTGTATAGATTCAAAAAATAATAAGAAGTAGTAGTAATAATTCAGTATCATTTAACTTGTTACTTGGAAGATATTTTCCCTAATGGCAGCTTGTCACTAAGGCATTTCATTCACCTTCATTATCATCATCGTTGCCCTCTTTAATTATACCTTAGAGAATAGATTAACAATATACCTATCTATATAGGTGGAACATCGGGTAATATTTTTCTTTATCGTTTTTAAATATACGTACACGCCGCATAAGGAATTTATTCAAATTGTTCAGCTGCACTGTATTTACGGGGGAAAAAAAATTGCTTGGGATTATGGTTAGTTATTGCAGATTATTCTACCGAATTTCTCTTTAAATATATTCAAATTTTAAGGTTATAGATTTTCTTTACGGAAAATTAATTCAAGTAATAACTCACTTTGTTTTTAAATCTGTTTCCTGATTTGGAATGTAATCAGCGTGTTATAGTATTTTGTAACCATCTGGCTAGTGTAGATAGATTACTTTGTTACCAGGCACGTAGCCAGGGAGGGGGCTAAGGGGGCTGAAGCCCCTCCCGAAAGTTTGAAAAGGATTTACAAAATTATCTCTATGATAATAAAATAAGCTTTGTTTTCATCTTCCTTTACATTAAAATCAATTTTATTTTAGCTGTAAAAATATCCAATTATTCAATTACAGTTACAGTAATACTTCATTATATCGTTCATTTGGATATATTGTTTTTTTAATAGATATTTACCACAAAAAATATAAATTCTTTTTAAAAGGTAATTTTAGTTATCTTTATGCGCAGTAAAATTAGATCAAGTGTAATTCCGTATCATTAATTTGACTAAGAATATTTAGTGTAATGCACATATGTCGTATTAACTTTAGGAGACAGATATTATACATTTACTTGCATGCTATGATCTTCTTTAATTTTCTCTATCGTTATGCATATAAACGAAACTTAGGGCTGTCAATGTTAAAAGGTTTTGCACAGAAGGGAGCAAAAAAACTTTAATAGCCGCCTATAATGTGAAATAATGTGAAAAAAGATGTAATTTTGAAGAATCTTTGATATTGATGTTCTAACTGCAAAACTCTTTTTATTAAAAAGAAACTATTAGAATGTATTTTTGAAAAATAAGATAGAAAAGAAAAATAAGAAAGATGCGAAGAAAAACGATATAGTATCGAAAAATCTTCAAAAAACGCCACTGCGGCATCCCCAGTCACTTCACCGAAAAACTTTTCTGCGAATTGTTAATGTGCGTAAAGTAGCTGCTTTGTCTGGTTAATTTTCTTTGTATTTTGTAGAACAATTAACTTCAGGGATGGATACCTCTATGTAGGGATTTTTTAAAAGTTTTTTATAGTACCACTTGAGAGAGTTTTATATCCCCTTAGCACATGTATTTGAATGAAATCTACCCCAATTACATTGTGAGGCCAATTTGGCCAATCTACAGATTTAGGCGGGTGTGCTGACGGGCTAGGGGGGGTGCTGTTTGTGAAATCAGTATAGAGACATTTTAAGTTCTATCTAGGGACAAAATAAAAATTTAAACAACAACACTGGCTCATTTTACAGCCAGAAATTTAATTTAGTAATTGAATTGAAATGTATTCCAAGTTTTAAAAAAAAAGAAAAAAAAAGAATTTTATCAAAAATAATTACTGGGTCTAAAATAAACTTTTTAAGCCCCAAATTAAATGACGAAAAATACAGTATTTTTTCAAATGACTAGATAAGATGGAAAGATGAATGTTAATGATTGTTAATGGAATCTTTTAAGCAACTTGAAAATATGATATAAAATGGCAAAATTAATTTTTCAGACCTGTACTTTTCTTTTTTAATTGCAAAATCACAAAGCAGCATCATGGGTGTACTAAATCTTGAACTGACTAAAACCAATTCCATTAACTATCAACTTTTTCTGACAGCAAGTCTTGTTTAGAAATTAATATTTAGAATTGTTTAGAGTTAGTGTTTGAAACAACTTGACTTTGGAAGGGATTCGTCAAGTACTCGATATGAGCTGCAATATCGAGTTGTTTGTGGTATGGCAAGCAACTTGATTTGATATTGCTATGTAACTAGAGATGACTTAGATGATGCCACGAAGAGAATCATTTTTGGTTCCATTTTACTTTCCAAACAGCCATATAGGTTTCCAATAGCTGTAGGAAAGAAACAAAAAATAAGAAAAATGAAAGAAAGATCCAGAAATAGTATTTCCTTTTCTTACATATTCCAAAACGCATTTATTATAAACCTTGTTTATTGTTTTTTCACAAAAAAAATAGGCACAGAAAGAAAACCAGAAAGACTAGTTTCTACAAGTTTCAGACATTAGAAAAAGCTAAATGTGTATTCTTATGCAATTCTTATAACATATGCAATTAGATTATCACAAACTGTATGTTATTTTAGCAAACAAAATTAAGATTTCTTTAGGAATACAGCAAATTAATGTTTCACTGTTGAGTTTTCAAAGAGCTTTTAGGAAAAGGAGAATTCAGAGTAGCTCTTGGACCAATACTTGAAACAATCTTATTTTGTGCAGATAAAAATACGCCACTTGAGATTACGATCCTCTAACGTTAGAGAAATCAATATAAAAAAGACTGTTAATTAGGAGTCTTAAATTTTGAGCAAAGTCTGGAGAGAATGAATTGGAATGCGATAGTATAAATATCCGTAGAAATGCTATTTACTTCACCTAAAACATTTTGAATAAAATCATTCAAATATCCTCGGATACAGTTACTGAAGAATTAATTATCAAAATAAATAACGTGATCTGTTTTGTTAGTAACAAACAAAACGCATATAAACTTAGTTGCTGTTGAAACTCAAGCGCAGAACAACTTGATCTTTGTGTTAGATTGTGACTATTGAAAAATTCACAAAACCCAATAATTCCAAAAAAAATTTTATGTTTTATTCCAATAAATGTCTTCTCTGCCAAAAATTCAGGAAAAGTAATATTACAACATTGTGATTAATTTTGCCTTGACATGTGTAAATGCCTATCAAAGGCGTATGATGAAGCCGCTAAAAATTTGGTCATGTTAGCGGGCTTCATTCTAAAAGTTTTCAGAGTATCCAAAAATTAGATCCGTCCACTTTGTAAGCCATCTGTTAAATCTTGCCTTGTCCATCAGCATGCTTATTCCCATAATCCAAAAGTATCATGGACTGTGGTAGCAGTGACAAAAGTTTAAATCACCTAAAGGCAAATTTAGCGCTTCAAGAAGCAATTGGATAATATGCCCCATTAAATGAAATAAAGTGACTTCTCTGCATTTGTGGTATAAAATTTACCGAGAGGCATGAAAATCGTATTAACTTTTGTTGAGCTACATACATTTGCATTAGTTCAGAAAATATTTTGAAAAACACGTGGAAAATTTCTTTGGTATCTGGAGTTTTTTTGGCAGTCGAGAAAAGGTCTCATATGCCTGTCTGTTCGTGAGAAGGATTTCTGTCTGACAAAGTCATAGTAAGTTCTTCAAAAAAAATTTCGTGACATGATATCGGCTGTAACTTATGTTAAAAATGTCCTAATTGTTTTACATAAATATAGCGAAAAATGCAGTAGAAATTTTTTGTGAGATATTTTATTGTGTATCAAAACTTCGGGAAGACATCTTCCAAACCGAAATAAAGATACCAAGACTAACATTTAGACAGACAACTCACACAAACCCTCAAAATACATCCGCTGAAGAGTATCATGGTCGTTATTCCCCGTGTAGAAAGTCTTACTGAAAATTTTCATGATAAAGTGTCAATGTAGCAACTGAAAGCTAAACATGAATTAGGGTGCAAACAAATTGCTGACAACAACACAGAGATTTTTAAAGTTTTAGTACTGTAATGTGACGTATAGCAATAATATCAAACACTTGTTCACAGTCTGGTTAAAAATCCAGTAACAACAGTTAGTGCTGAAAGATCTTTTTCGACAATGAAAATATTTAAATCTTTGCCTGGAACCATTATGGCTGATGAGAGTCTGAGTCGCTTTGCAATGATTTCCATTTATTGGGACATTGCAGTAGATTTTCATAAGTTAATCAGCATTAGGCTAAGAAGAAATTACGACGATTGCTTCCATTGCATTAGTACATTTATTATACAGAGAGTACTGCATTTACAACTATTATAATCAGAGAATGTAAAATACAAAGATAATTCTTAGGATTAAATATGACAGTAGCAATTCATTTTTCTTTAGAAGAAAAAATAATGCGAAAGAAATTAATTTCATTTATGGATCAATAGTTTCCAGATCTCGCACTCGTAATGACAAACACTTCCACGCTAGTATTAATCCTGTGTTTTAAATCAATTCATGTTACTTGTTTGCATTTCGATATATTTTTTTTTTATCATAGGGTACTCTATGCTCATCTCAAACATTGTTAATTTATGCTTTTTAGGTTTGGCGGATTTTTTTCCCTAAAAGCTATCCGGTTTGGAAACTAGAAGTGTTTCTGAATGTCAAAAATTGCAACAAAAATTGCAAAAAAAAAAAAAAAAAAAAAATTAAATGCGAAATAACAATTTTTGACATGATTATCAAGTACCCTATGCAGAAACACATTTCAGATTTGTTTAAATTTTTTGCCGTAAATTATACAAATTACTTTTGTGTAAGATCAGAAAAAATTTCAAGATTCAGCCCCTCCCGAAAGGAAATCCTGGCTACGGGCCTGTTTGTTACTTTAAAAATAAATAAATAAAAATATTCGCAATGGCAAGATCCTAAAATAAATAAATAAATAAATAAAATAGCAAAATTAAAAATAAATTATTTCTTTTAGAATACATTTTATAGCTGAAATAGATTCAATGTGAACATCCATAAAGCCATATAATGTAGGTAAGTAAATTAATGATCGTATAAAATAGTTTCGAATTCTTTTACCAATAAAGATAATATTCAGTTGTGTATCCTCCCACTTCTTCCTTTTCAGATTTACATCAAGGAATTTAAAATTTTCTTTATAGAATTTATTTGATTTGAGTTGCCTAGTCCAATTTTAGCAAATAGCGGGATTAAACATGCAATATTTTTTAAAAGGATTTTTTTATTTGAAGATTTGCATTTTACCTAACTTTTATTTGTGAACAATTATCGTCGTGCACATAATTATTTCAAAGAGTACATGTTATCAACTTCCACATTTGTCTCTAATCATTGTTTAATTCAGATAAATTATAATATGATAAACTAATAATGTTATGTCTTTAAGTCTGTTCACAACTGCTCTGCTCAACAAGCATACCCAGAAATGCTTTGACATTTTTCAAATTCCCTTTTTTTTTTAACGGAAGGAAATAAAATTAGAAAGCCTGACTGTGGAAGTGATTTGGAATCGAACTGAAATTTTCCATTTTTGGATCAATAAATTACCTATTGACTTATAAGCATTTTCGAACACGTGACAAACATGTTTTTTTACCCCAGTTTAATTGGTTATTCTTTTTTTACGCGTAAATTCAGTTCAAAACGCCCACTTCGACGCTATTTTCTGAAAATTCTATTGCGTTTGCAGAAAAACGGGAAAATGAGTGCTATTAGATAGTTTCTGAACAACAACATCTGCTAGTTTCATGCATTTCCTGACAAAAATAATTAATTAAAACTTATGTCATAAATTTGACCTTTTTTATTTAAGAACAGCCTTGAATTCCTAATAAAGAGGTGATCTTTCCGCTTCGTGTTGTTATTATTATGGGTCAACTGAAATAGGTTGGTTGGTTGGTTGGTTGTATGTATGTCGGCCGATTATCTACGCCGTGGGATATAGGCCCTAAAGGGTGGGGTGCCCTCCGTGGGGGTCTTTTTAAGGGAACCTAACCCGTATTTACGCAAGGTTCGAAGAAAACCACGGAAAACTCCGAACGGTTAGGCCGACGGTCGCGACTGGGTTCGAACCCAGCACCTACCGTCTACCAGTTTGAGGTCAGAACCTCTCGGCCACTGGTGGGGCAACTGAAATAGGTCTTTAAGACCAAAGCCGAAACTGAAACAAATTCGGTAACATTGCTATTTTCGGCTGAAGACAAAAATTAAAATGTAAAAAAAAAAAAAAAAAAAGATGTATGTATAATTAATATATATTTAAATATGTATAATTATTCATTAATTATAATCTTTTATTAAACACGTGTGGCACAAGTTGGCTCTTTGTGGTGTGTGCCTCTGACCAAAAACTTTTTGCCTTCACATAAAATATAATGGAAATAATGCATCAACGACACAGAACAACTTTCTTACTATACGAAGTTCATTTAATTAAAGACTGTTTCAGATATAGTGTACATCTCTATTTATCTTTTATAATGATTTTTGTAAATAATTATCTGCTATACAGGGATTTTTTCAAAGAGCATACGAAACATTTTGAGGTTGCAACTGGAGATCGATCGAAAATTCTATTTCGTTTTCGGCGAAAATGCTGCCCGAAACTTGACTGAAACTGTCTGTATTCCAAAAATTTCATTTCTTCCTTCAAGAATTTTCTCTATTGAAATTTGGTTTCGGTCTTAAACTAAACTCCCCCCCCCCCCCCCCCCAAAAAAAAAAAAAAAAAAAAAAAAAAAAAAAAAAAAAAAAAACCGTTTTGGTATATCCTTAATTTAAACGAATTTCCACTCTAAATTTAATGGTGTGCCGCGGACATCGTATAAAGCTCCAAGCATTCTCTAATAGGAAAACACTTAATTCTGGATTACATGAATGAATTTTTTTTTCTTTATTTCTAAACTGAATTTCATTCTCATTCAAGTAGTAGTTCTTGTTTTTGGTATTCCACATCTTTTTTCATTCAATTTCATATTCTTGCGTGCAATACTCATGTGAAACATTAATTTTTCTTCCTTAAATTATTTGCGTTTTTCTCCCTCGATAATTCAACTTCGAAATACTAATTTATTGACTTTCTGCAGTGATGGGGATATTTAATTGTCGATTCATAACAGCTGAAAAAAACCTTAATATGATTTCCTACTTCATGTTCATTTACTGCCTCATTTACTGCATATATTTAATGTCCAAGCACATTTTTTTTAAATCTGTTTATTTTGCGCAGGATTCATATACAAAAACTACCTCCATTCCTACCTACCCTATAACTACCCTTGAATTGCTATTCGAACTTCTAGAGTACTAATTTCTACTTAACAGTATTTTCTTGCCATTAGTTTTTATATAGTATTTATTTTTTATTTAATAGCACATTTCTTTGCACACTTCCCCACACAATACTTAAAATGAAGACGAAGAAAAAAAAAATTAATAATATCCCAGCCGCTAAAAATAGATTACCCTTTGATCTCACTTAAATTGCGTTTCTTTGCAAGCTTTCCCCCTCTTTTTTTTTTCTTGTTTTCGTTTCTGAATGTGTCATTTCTTTTCTTTTTCGTAACGATTCTTCATTACCTAGTCTTTTTCTTTTTTTTTCTTTATTTCTTCTCCCCTCCTTCTACGAGATCTTGAGTCAGGTTTAGCCATGCGTGGCTCACAGAGCGGTCCTTTTTCCGGTTTTAGCCTTGATAGTTTTTGTTCAAATTCACTATCTTCTTTTTCTTTTTTAACCAGATTATCTAGTTTTTCAAATAGCATTTGGTTATGGTATTTTCGCGAAGTGAAAGATAAAAAGCGATCTTGCATATATATTTTCAGTTCTTTTTTTTTTTTTTTTTTTTTTTTTTTTTTTTTTTGATTTTTCTTTTTTATTCAATTTTTTAGAAAAAAATCTTATTTAAGGGGCTACTTCAGTCAAATGAAAAGACCCATTCACTAATGCTAATCCTATGGAAGAAATTTATACAGATATCTCGGTTGCATTTTAATATTTTTAAATGATTATTTGGCTTTGAATATCTGAGATCGATCTGTATGCATGCCGTTAGTTACTTTTTTCATTTTGTTTAGAGTTATTTTTTACAAGGACGCTTTCATTTTCGGAACCGGTTTAGAAAGCGAAAGCAACCCCATAAAAAATATCTGCAACCAAAATCGAAAAACTAAAAAACGACCTCCATTCAGATCAACCTGAGTTATCCAATGCAAAAAGAATCATCTAAAAATATTAAAATGCAACCGAGATATCTTTATAAATTTTTCCCTTAGGATTAGCATTAGCGAACGGGTCTTTTCATTTGAGTGTAGTAGCCTCTTAACCAAAATATTAAAAGATTTCCCTAGATTTCTTTAAGTCTGAAACAAGTTTTTATTGTATCATTAGGTTCTGAATGTGAATAAAATTTGGTATTTTAATGGGAAAAACTCTTTTAGTTTGATTTTCTCACAGAATTAAAAACATACTTGGAAAAATCTATGTTAAATTATGAAGAAAAAAAATCAACACTGTTTCTTTATTTCCCCATATTTTGTGATAGGGTAATCTTAGGCCTATCACATTATATCGAAGAATTGCAATAAAGTAAAAAAAAAAAAAAAAAAAAAAAAAAAGGGTGTTTTTCAAATGATTCACAAAGCTAATGTTGTCTTTAATGGCATTTTTTTTTCTTTATGCGTACTTAAGACACAATTAAATATTATAATGCAATATTTTTCTTTAAGTAAAACTCGAGTGTCTATTTTGGTATTTTTCAAAAGTACATTAAGGGTGTTCTTAAATCAAAAAGGAAACTTTGTGACACATGCATTAATTTATTTCTGTTCGGAAATGCATGAAAATGGCAGGTGTTATTATTCAACAACTGTTTAATTACACTCATTTTTCTGTTTTTTAAAAAAACACAATAGATCTTTCATAACAAGCCTTCAAAGTTGACGTTTATGAGCACATTTCCCGACGAAAGCAGAAAAACCGGTCGAAAAGCAGGAGAAAAATGGGTGATCATGTGATCTAAGTAGCTTAGAACTGGACAGGTAATTTAGTTATCAAAAAATGGAAAAATAAGTTCTATTCGAAATCGTTTCTATAGTCAAGCCTTCCAATTTTATATCTTTCTGTTAAAAAATGAATTTGTAATCATGTCAAAACGTTTTGCGCTTGTTGAGCGCAGCAGTTAAGAACACCCTTAAAATACGAGAAAGATTTGAAAAAATCGAGAAATAAATAAATTAATTAAAAAATGATTTGTTTCTCTTACTAATCTTTAAGTTCATTGCACTTCATAAAATGATGTTCCAAAAGTATTATGCCATCACGAAAGCGCGATTTTTCAAATCTTTACAATAGTCATCGAAATCTGCGTTTATTTCTTCCGTTGGGAATCTTCTTCCTGGGAGGAAAATGTTTAGTCATTGGAATAGATGGAAGTCAGAAGGAGCAAAATCAGGCGAATAAGATGGATGTTACAACAGATTTAGCTTCAGTTTATTAATTTTTCCCCTTCCTGCTACATATCGACACGTTGGGTGCATTCTCGTGGATTTTTGAACAGAATTTCATCTGGATTTTCAAAACATAAATTCATTTAGTGACCTTGGAATCTTTTTCAGGAAAGGTTCAAAATGTTTTAAAGGGAGCTGAGCCCCTTCCAGCAACCTTTTTAGCTACAGCTCTGGTTACATTGTTTAAATTTCGTCCCCTACTTACGCACATAGAGCAGAGTCTCTTAAAACATCCTGCATATCTTTATGAATTTCGAATGTCTTCTAGTCATTTTTTCACAAAATATTTTTTAATACCACATGTTTTAGTTTTATACAGTTCGGAACATTCCTAAAACTAGCTTCATTTAAAGCTATACCAAAAGGATTACTGCTGTGCTCTTGGTGATATCTTTTGCATATATTTTATTCCAACACATGCTTCCATCCAAGATTCACTTCGCGAGCTTTTCAAATCACCCCCGTATTTATAGAATATCAAAGAATTTACGAATATCTTTGATAAGTTCTGTGATACCAAGGAAAGATAATAAATAAATAAATAAAAGTTTCCATTAGATAAAAAATACAACTTAAGAAATAGCTTAAAATTAAACGATACATTTATCAGGGATGAAAGATTTCCTCCTAAAGGAGGATTTCCACCTAAAGCAATTTTGGTCATTCTCTAGATTGATGCAAAAATGCAAAGAAATTTTGAAGGATAATTGGGGGGGGGGGGGGGGGCAAATATTTAATAATTGGACATTTTGCCTACTCAAACCCTTGAAGTTTGTTCTTGAATTGTTGCATAAACTGGAAAGTGAGCTTCTATATATACGCATATAAAACTATTGTAAATGAAGTTCTGAGTGTCTTTCAAGAAGGAAATCTTTTTTTAGATTTTGGAAATTCAAAGTGAAAAGAAGTTTCTTTTTGAAGTAGAATATTTTATACTATTTATAAACATTTTTGGGTAATTTCTTTGATACCTTTTTTTAGTTGTATTTTGTAAGATCAATTTAACAGGGAGATTTTGGGTGGATCGGATATATTTGGTTTTACTCTTTTAGCATTATTAAAACTTTCTAAGTTAAAAAGAAAAAAAAATCATACGCGTAGTTACATTTAATTTTATTCTCTGTTAAAATGACACTTAAATTATAAAAGTTTAGCGTCGTTGTATAGATGGAAAAAAATTTCCACCTTTTTTCTCGTTTTCCACTTTCATGCCTGATTTATTCATCATCACAATAAACTACAAGAAAAAAGCTTAAATTATTTATTTTTATTTCACCTCATTTCAATCGTTGCACTTCATATGATCTCAAATCCCGATAGGCTTTGTTAATACATTAAACTTAACAACTGTACGTAAAAGAAATATAACAGCTATACCACAGGGGCCTGTTTAGTACCGTTTCTCCCCGCCAGTCTACACGCTCAATTTTCGTCGAATACTTTTACGAACATTTTTCGAAAATTTGAAATTACCTGCAGATAGGAGGTACGCTAACCCAAAGGAGCTAAGCAACCAGATTTTTATTAAAATATTTCACCATTGTTTTCAATATACATTATGTTTGAAGTTACATCCTTTTTTAAAATCGCAACAGAATGTTTAAAATGCATTCGGAAAAGAACAGAAACACTTGGGAGCATATTATAACTGAACCCCAACAGCATACTTTAAAGTGAAGTGATGCATATCGTTTTGAATGAAATATTCGAAAATACATTTTTATTTGAAATGAGCTTTTGAGGAACAATAATTATATTTTCTTTAGTTCAATCAAAACCCTAAAATTATTTAAAAATGGCGTGTAACTAAGTTGATACTCTGAGGAATACTAATTTTAAAAAGCATAGCGAGCCTTTATTTACTGAAGAATTTAAAGATTACGGTCTTATTTGGCAAATTTAAAGGAAAAGAAATAAAAATAAGGCGAAATATTTATTCAAGCTACGCGTTTACACGAGTAACAGATTAAAGTAAAATACTTGACTTCTACTCGATACTTGTAAGTCTACAGCTTTCTTTTTTTAAAAACTTAACAAATGTTCTAAAATGTTTGTAATCCGTTTTGAAAAAGAGCATATGCTCTTGGGAACAAATCAAGTATAAAAATCATAGCCTTACGTAAATCCGTTTCAGTGATGTATCGGAAAAGATTTTTAAAATTTTTGCAACGCCATTTTAGAGGAAAGTTTCGTACCTTATTTTCAGAGTAATAAATAGTGTTCAAGCTCAGCTAACTTTTCGACAGCTATAGCCTACTTTAAAATTAAGGAAACAAATTGTATTGGTATTGTCACCGGTTTGTACTTGTAGGTTTGTTAATCGTTATAGTCTAACCTCCCTACAATGAAGCTTCTACAGACTGTATTTTGATTCGTTGCACCCAGGGGTTCATTATATTAAATGCATAGCCAGTGGCAGATTTCTTCCCTCATCCAAAAACTTTGTGATTATAAATTGTTTTATTTTTTAAATAATTAAACGGTTTATTAATCTCGTTACGAATCCTTTTAAATGAAAGAGAACATCTCTGCTCAGTTATTTAAGATCCCCCTCTCTACCATTGAAGTGTAAAAAAATCTTATGTCACTTAGACTACAAATACACGTAAAACTCACGAACAATGAACCCAATAACTTTTAAGGCTGTTCTTAAATCAAAAAGGTAAACTTTGACATAAATTTTAATTTATGTTTTTTCGGAAATGCATAAACTAGAGGTGTTGTTCAAAAACTATCTAATTGCACTCATTTTCCAGTTTTTAGTTTTCTTTTTGCAAACGCAATAGATTTTTCAGAAAATAGTGTCAAAAAGGGCGTTCTGAACGGAGTTCTCGTGTGGAAAAAGAAAAAACACTCAAACTGCGGTGAAAAAGTGTTAGTCACCTGCTCCAATTTTGGAAACTCAATAGGTAACTATTGATTTTTAAAAAATGGAAAATTCAACTCGATTCCAAATCGTTTCCTTAGTCAAACTTTCCAATTTTATACCTTTCTGCTAAAAAATTTGTAAATGTGTTAAAATGTTTTGCGCATGTTGAGCAGCAGTGAGCCTTAGAGCCGGCAGTTTATAGAAAATAAACTTATGCTTTGGAAAGTGAGAGAGGCAAAAGTGATTAGTTATATCCAGGATTTGGGTTTTGCTAGAGAAGATTTATTGCATGCAAATCATATGTAAACACAAAATTTATTACACACTTACATTATGATACAAAAACAAGAATGGAAAGAATGTTTTTTTTGTGTGTTTATAGTTATTCACTGTCGCACATTACGACTATGTAAATATATATGCAAATATTGCTCATTCATTTTTTGAAGCCAAATTTGCCCGCTTTTGTTTTATTAAATTAATTTATAGGTGTTATTTATGACGACTGATTGTCTACTCGAGGGATTATAGGCCCTAGCGTGGGTGCCCTTCGTGAAGGATTTTTCTAAAGCAATCTAACCCGTATTTATGCAAGGTTCGAAGAAAACCGTGAAAACTCTGAGCGGTTAGGCCGATGGGCGCGATTGGGTTCGAACCCAGTACCTCCCTTCTATCAGCTTCGAGAGCAGAACTTCTCAGCCACTGGTGGGGCATTATTTTCTATAGAATTTATGTTATTATAATATTAAACTGTTTAGGTTTTCTTCAATATTTTGAGATTTCTTAGTGAGTTATGTGTTTCGATTAGCTTTACTTTAATATTGTTTTAAAAATGATTAATGTATTACATTATTATATGCCAGCTTCATTAAGAATTTTGGTTAACATAGTTATATGAACTTGTAATATAAATTTTTATTCAAATATTTATATATGGGTGATTCTACGATAAGAGATAATTTATACGGCAATCCGTTTAAAACAGATTTTTTATTCTATATATTTCTATTTTTTGCAATGAATCGCATCATCTTAATATACTTTATTAAATAATATCATGATTGAATGCCTAATTAAAACACATTTTTTTTTTTTAATTTCTTAAAAAGTTTAAAAAAGTCTCTACCCTGGCATGCCCCCTTGCTGGATTCAATTTAACTTTCAAACAATACATATATTTTTTCCATCAGATGCTTAACTAAAATATGTTTAATTAGAATTTAAGTAATTATACTTCGGTATTATAAAATAAAAAATGAAATAATTTTGTTAATTTCAAATAATTTTTTTAATTAATTTTTGTCACGCTTTTTTTGTGTCTCTACCCTGTCAAATTTCGTTCCGCTGAAACAAATATAAATTCAAGGATGGCTATATTGGAAGTAGTACTTAAGGACATCTATCGGCTTGAAGTTAGCAATACTAAACGCGCAAGCCATTTAAGCGTCACCATTTTTAGTTGTTGCGACGCGATCGTGCGGTGTAGTGGTTTCGCACGGTGATCGTGTATCTCCCCTGGTAAGTCATAAAACTTATAATATTCATTTAATTCAATTGCATTTACTGCCCTAATTAAACAATACGGTAATAATTAAAGTGAAATACACAATTAACCCAAAAACTAATTCAGTCAGTTACAAAATTTGAATTTACATGAAAATGTCTCTCCCCTGCCGTATTTCCCCTGGCAAGATAACTGCCAGGGGAGCGAGTCACTGACCAGAAAAAGTTATGAAATATGTATAAAGTGACTTGCCCTTATATGAAAAAGTAAATAAACGGGACAAAAATCATAATTTAAAGGTTTTTGATAAAACTTTTCTTTTTGGCCGAATCCTCTATGTTTTTGAAACCTCTTATCGTAGAATCACCCATATATATCAACCAATTTCAAGAATATCTAAAAGGTAATTATTTACTGTATATTTTACTTTCATCATAACATTATTGAAGCTTTAAAAATTGTGTTAACATTATTGAAGCTTTAAAAATTGTGTTATGCGTATGTAATAGTACCATACGTCATTTTATTCGGGCTCTCCGTTCATCCCACCATATCCTGCCCATTCACCTACAGCAGGCTTTATCACCTGCATAGTTCCCTGTTCCGCGGTCGGAGGAAGAATGAAAAACTAAATTTTTAAGTTTGCGTGTTCAAAATGAGTTCATGTGCTTAGAAAAGTGCTTTGTTAAAGTGTTTTCTGGAGAGAAAATTACTTGCCAAGCCTTGTTTGGAGGGCTATGGGAAATTCCCGCAGTGAAATTTTTGGAACGTCTGAAAACATGCGCCTGTTTAAACACTTTTCTCTTTTACCCCCTCCCCTCCCCCTGCCACCTTCAAAAAAGAAAAGAAAAATTGCAGATATTTAAATCAGTTTCACCAGGTAGATGATTTTTGTCTTGTAATTTTTTACATTTAATCCACATTGAAGCGATTATATAGTCACTTTCGAATTAATCGTGTTATATAGTCGAACCTCGTTAACGGTGTATTTCGATTCAAACTGCTTATTTTCCGATTTATTTTTTAATTCACTTTTGCTCTCAAACGCATCAAACTCGCAAATTCTCTTATTCAGAAACTTTATAAGGTGCCGTGTCTCTAAATCTTTTGATAAATGCAGAAAATATTACAAAAAAATGCAGTCAAAGTTGGCCTTTTGATCCGAATTTTCCGAAGCGGGAGATTTGAGAACGAAAAAAAAGGATCATGCTGAGAAGGCAATTGTTTATAAATCACATTCTAATGAATTGAGCGCAAAATGACATCACACGGCACCTTATACGTCTCTTCAAAAATCCCCTCAACAAGTTTCATGTTTCTGTTTTAAAAAATGCGTCTGAAATTGTATCAGAAAATTTCGAGCTGTTGAAGGTGGAAAAGTATTTTTTCGAATACATCCTTAAAGCGAACATTCACGGGATTTTTTTTTTTGGGGGGGGGAGGGGGGGGGTTGTTCATTTGACGAAACTCTATTCGTCTCTGTCCTCTGTCCATCCATCAGTCACAAAGTTCGTACACAAAATCTATAAGTCGGATACTTCAAATTTTCTGTACTTACAGCTCAATACCTCGTGTCACACCGCAAATGATAAAATTTTAAAGTCTATTATTTTAATTAAATTAATTTTTTCAATGTCATCAGTTCACATTTTTAGGTTTAACTTTTAAAGGAGAACCTTAATTTGAATGTTTTTCGTGTTGACATCATAGCTTAGGTAAAGAGTCCTGCTAGAAAATAGAGTATTCTTAATTCGATCTGTGATGTTGGAAGTTAAGACTTTCAAATTAAGGGTTTATATAATTAGTGTTTCGTTCATCTGACTTTCAAAATATGTTTTTTGGAATTCAATTTTCTTTCAATTTTAAAAAACTATTGTGATTTATTTATGATTCAACAATTTAAATTTCGTTTAAACATTTTTTTTTCCTTTTTAGAGATTTAAAAATTTTGTTTATATCTCTGCGTATTGTTTTAATGTCTGATTTTCGAAAAAATTGGAATTTTGGATTTTATGTAAATAACTTGATTTGAACATTTTTAATTTGATTAAAATAAATAACTTCTCTTTGTTCTAAAATTAAATTTGTTGATACTACCATCAATGTAAGAATTTATTAATTATAAAATAAGATATATATTTTTTAATTAATTTTCGACTGTGAAATTACGCTTGAAAGTATTGAATATTTATTACGTGAATTATCACATTGCTAACTAAGCGTATACCAACAGAGTAAAAAATGTCCATGCCGGGAATCGAACCCGGAACCCTTGAAATAGTGCTCCCAGTGATCTACCATTTAAGCTACGAAGACGATACCCAACTCAGCATCTCTCACTCACATATGTTGGTAAGGCTGCAACTATAGCCCAAGATGGAACAGTGTTTATGAGCACACAATCCTGATACCGCGATATACGTATGTGATATGTGTATGTACGATATATGTGATTTGCGCGAATAATAAATATTTATTCATGTTTCACAATTCTCACTTAAATTCAATCGCATAATTTTACTGCTGTTTATAATGTCACTTTTTATATTGATTTCTAGAGTGATTCTATTCCGAGATTTGACTATACTATTTTAATAAATTTATCCATCTGACTTTTGCCCCACCAGCAGCCGAGAGGCTCTGACCTCTCAATTGGTAGACGGCTGGTGCTGGGTTCAAACCCAATCGCGGCTGTCGGCTTAACCGTTCGGAGTTTTCGTGGCTTTCTTCGAGCCTTGTGAAAATACGGGTTAGGATCCCTTAGAAAGACCCCCACGAAGGGCGCTCCCCCCCTGGACCTATATACCTCGTGTAGTTAATCGACCGACAAAAATAAACCAAACCATCTGACTTTTATTCAATGTAGTTTTGCTGGCATACGTCGGCATAAGTCCGAAAATAAAATACTTTTATCCGCACTTAATAATTTTGCGACCCTCCTCCGGTCCATGTTTAAAATCCAAAAGAAATGAGCATTTATTCGTAGAAAAGAAATGGAAAAAAATGCGTTTCCAAATGATTTGGTTTACAACTTCTCAAACAGCACAATTGTCAATCAGTATGCAAATTAATTCTTGAAATGGAAGTTCAATAGTTTCTATTGACAGTCGGCTACACTAATCAATAAATGAATCTACTGCCGTTTTCTAAGTTGGTGTAGCTGAATAGCGTTCTTCAGTGCATTTAAAGAGAAATACAGAAGGCAGAATTTAATGAATTGCTGCTGAAATGTTACTCAATTGAAATTCAAACTATTCGTCTATATTTAATGTAACAGACTGTAAACTCATAAAAGCTTAACATACTATTTGATATATACAGTTGGCAAAAAAAGTATTTGTACACTTCATTTTTTTTAATTATAATGAAATTAAACAAAAGATTTAAGCAAAAAATACTGTAATACATTAATTTAATGCATTATAATATTATAGAAGCAGAAACAAAATTAAACGAATCGATTTTTTACATTATAATAAACAAATATACAAAATTATAATGCAAAAAAAGTATTTGTACACTATCTTAATGTAATATAATTAAGGAAAATTTAGTAAAATGATACAAATTAATATTTTGTGCGAATTCATTTAGCGTTTATGACTACTTCTAGATGGTATGACATAGATTCCACCAACTTTTTTGTAGTGGTCTGGTTAATGTTATTCCATGACACAATAAGAGCTTCTTTAAAACTGTTTTTTACTAATACATATTTTTTTTCGGATTTTTGCATCCAATAGCATCTGCAAATTTTCTACTGGATTCAAGTCTAGAGATTTTAGAGGAATTACCAGTCGTCTTCGAGTATTGTCGTAAGCATGTGCTGGTGATCACAGCAGTATGCTTTGGTCATTATCCTGCAGAAAGTGAAAAGCTTCCTCTATGCATAATTTCTTGGCACAGTTTAATAAATTATGGCGCGACACATCACTGTATGTTAAACCTGTCCTTCCATTGTCAAAAAATTTTAAATGTCCTGCTCCATTAGAAGCTATACACCCCCAAAACTATAATATTCCCCCCAACATGCTTGATAGTTTGAGGTATACGTTTTGGATCTAGAACAGTTTTATTTTTACGCCAATTTTTTCGAATGCTTGATGGTAAGAAAATTCCGAATTTTTCCTCATCAGAAAAAATTACTGTTTTCCAAAAATCCAATGATTTACTTCTGTATGCGAAAGCGAATACTATGCGTTTTCGCCTATTTGTTTCGTTGATGAATGGATTTTCCCTTGAGGTTCTTCCTTTTAAATCTGCATTGAGAAGAATATTTTTTATTGTTTGAGGTATTACTCTGATGCGAGAAGATGTCGCAAGGTCTCCAGCAAATTTTTGAACCGAACGCACAGGAATTTTTAAAGCTTTTTTAACAACACTCTCTTTTTCCCTCATTGTTAGTTTGCTAAGAAGTCCTGGTTTTCATTGAATTTCGATTCTTTTAATTTATTCATAGTTTCTCACTATACATCCAATAGTTGTAAATGGTAATTTAATAGCTTTTACAAATTCTTGTTGCGTATTTAAATTTTTATTATGCTCAATCATAGGATTTCATATATCTAGAGGTGCCTCTCTAGTATTAAGTTCTATATTCAATTACTTCAAGAGCAAATTAAATTAAATGTCAGACAAATATAATATGAACTTAAAAATTATTAACAGCTTCTGTAAAAGTAGTCCTTTGAACCATAAACACTATAAAACACAGTACATATCAGGATGGAGAAATGTACAAATACTTTTTTTGCAAGAAATTTTTAAACTTTTCCCATTAGAAAATTATTTTACATCTTTATCGAAATTTTCTGTTGTGTAATTTAAAACGCACGGTAAACAGACTGTATTAAAACTATTTTTGACAAAATATCTGTTTTTATTTAGTAAAAAATTAAAAATTTTAGAGTGTACAAATACTTTTTTTGCCAACTGTAAATATCATGAGTTTGATATTTATATATCAAACTCATGTAAGCTTATCATACTTATAATAATGCAATTCCCTCGCATTATTCGGCATGCCGGAAAAATCGAGAAACTTCGAAAACGGAAAGGAAAATGGTTCATTAGCTGCATATTCAATAGCAGCGACTATACAGTTAGGAATGAAGATTGCGATATAGAGTTTTTTTTGCCAATTTTCTAATTATTCAATTTACCTTTTTTTACATGAAGAGAATAAAAACGTGTTTCATGTGTCACATACCATTTTACTTAAAGCTCTTTCCTAGCACCTATCTAATATTTACAATGTAAAAATAGATTATCTCATAAATTATTACAAGAAAAAAAAATCGTATTCTATATAAAATAAGAGAAATATAATATATTTATTTAAATATATCAATAGAGAAATATCTGCTAACTTTATATCGAAGAAATAATTTTATGTGATAATTTAATTAACTTAATGTCGTCATCCTGGAGTAGAAACGTTATAAATGCAAATTTTGCATAATAATAAGATAAATAGAACCTAATAATCACTTAAATATTAATTTATACAGAGAGCGAGAGAGACAAAAAGAAAAAAATAAGTATCGATGTTTTTTCTTTAAACTGGAAAATGTTGTTAGAAAACCAAAATAAATCAGCCGAATAGCAAAATCTCATATTTCCCGCCATACCGGTAAATGAGTTTTTTCCGGCATGTTGGTGTACCTGGATTTTTCCCGACATGCCGGATAATGCGAGGGAATACAGTAATTTTCTTCCGAAATCAACCTGCACGGGATTAAATAAAAATGTAAAAAACCTGGACCTAAAAAATATATTCAAATACAGTCGACTCTCGTTAATTCGAAATCTGATAATTCGAATCTTAGCTTAATTCGAACTAAACATGAAGTTCCGAAATTTTCAATGGCAGAATAACGTTAACAGTTTTCATTAATTCGAACTCATTTTCTCTCTACTTCGTTTAATTCGAACTCAGGGGAATTCCGATTTTTCATTTTTCACGGATTTCAGATCATTTGAATAACTTTCTTTCTTTGATTTTTGTGACAATTTTTTCGAACTAGTATACATATAATCCAATGCATGATATCCACTTCCTTAGAGCCCCGTCTGTCTGTCAATCAGTGACGCTTTATATCTTTCTTCCATCGTGCTTGTTTTAATCTTTTAATTGGTTTATGTATTTATACATTCTAATTTAATATTAAGTTTTATTCTAATGATAACAGACGAAATGAATAACAAAAAAAAACACTATAACATTAATTCTTTTGTAATAGTACCATATTAAGCATGTTTTCATTTCATACTTTTTATAATTCGAACTTCGGATAATTCGAACATTTCTTGTGGTCCCGACGAGTTCGAATTAACGAGAGCCGACTGTATTTCTGAAAAATAAGTCTGAAGAATTTGACTTAGCAATCAGAATTAGCTCCGTAACAATGAATAAAACAGTGTCTCATTTGCGCCGATATTAGCTCAAATCAATGAGTCATGTTGACAGGGCCTGATTAATGCACCGGCCTCCAGACCTCGGCCCTGGGCCCACAAATTATGTGGCTGTTTTTTTTTTTTTTTTTTTTTTTTTTTTTTTTTTATTCCTTAATCAAATACTTTCCAAATAATATTATTTTATAAAGTATGAAAAATAAAAATTAAATATTCTGAATGACTCAATAAAACACAATTTTTATGATTTTGCATAAGGCGAGTTTTGAAAAAGACTTCCTAATTTATTCTGCAACATAAATTGTGGATCATAGATGCTTGTGAATTATACGAATGCTTATTTGAGAATGTGGAGAGTTATTCATTTTCTTGATTATTTTTGTAATTTATTTATTTATTTTGTTAACTTGAAACTTGCACAACTCATCAAATAAACCTACTTTTTTTTTTTTCTGAAAGTGTCACTGGGAATGGTGAGGTAGGGAGCCCAACTTCACTTTGATCGGGCTCTGCATGTTGAACACTTCCGAAAGAGGCGAGATTTTTGGAATATGGGTAATTTCGGTTCGATCGAATATTCGATAGTAGTTTCGCCGAAAACGAATTTTTGACAAAACTCAAGTTTTAGCCGAAAACTAAACCGAATTTTCGGCCAATCTCTATTTATATCCGATCCAACCAGCACACTATTCCGAGTGTGAAATTCGTGCGTTTTGCTATTTCTTTAAAACGTCTTGTCAAAGCTACCAATAAACCAGTACCACGGGAAAGCTATTTGGCCAATAAAGACAATTTTATTTCTCATGAACATGAACAGATTTTTAAGGCTCCTGCTATTCTTATGGCGAGCCTATTTTCTAATATTTCACTTGCTTTTTGACATTTTTATTTTATTTATTTTTTTATTTTTTTCATTGGATAGCTGGGGTTCTTCTCTACATCGCACACTTTTTACTTTTTCGATTTTGATTGCAAGTATTTTTCAGAATGACACTTTCGTTTTCGGAACCAGTTTTGAAAATTAAAGTAACTTTATAAAAAAAAAATACCTGCAACCAAAATCGAAAAAGTAAAAAAGGAATGGTGTTTAGAGGGACCTCGGCCATCCATTGCAAAAAAGAAGTTAGTTAAAAATGTTGAAATGCAAACGATATATTAGAAAATAACCTCTCTATGGGAATAGCGTTAACTCGCGAGTGTCTTCGCTGGCAGGGAAATGAGCTTTAAGTTAGAAATTCACATGTTTGATTACACGTGGGGAGGATCAAGCTTACTATGTAAAATAATTGTAAGGATATCCTTTATACATAAATGAATGTGTTCATAATTTTTTAGTAAAGATTCTTCAAAGGAAGCTTTATAGTCAAATGTTGTCAGATTTTTAACACACTCATATCAAAAGTTCTCTAATCAAAACTGATCTTTTATATAAACGCCTCTACACTTTTTTACACAATTTTATTTAACGCATCGTTATAAACTGTGCTAAATTTTAATGCACCTGTACTGAAGTTCGCATCAATAATTTTTAACATTTTATTATTACAATTACTACATACTTAATACTACGTATTTCCTCGTTTTACGCACTATCGAGTTTATCGTCCTGTATTTCAAGCTCACTGGCTTCAGCCTGTCTTGGTTTTGTACATATTTTGTAAGTTGACCGAGCTCTAACATACATTTGTATTACATGGTTAATTAACGCGGTGCAATCCATGGTTCATTAGTTTAATGGAATCCAGTTAAGAATTCGAACACCCCTATAATGGTGCAACATACTCGACTGACTACCCTTAGGAGGTGTATTGGAAATGGCAGTAATATGCAAACGCTATCTCAAGCACTTACTGTAATGTTTATCGAAATATTCGAGTTATTGTTTAAAAGCTGTGTGTTCTATAGAATTATGATCTGCAGTGGAATACATCACTTAATTTGAAACATTCTATAATTTAAGTGCAATTCAGTCCAAAGGGAGAGAGTCGAATGAAAAGTCTAATGATGAAAATGGGTTATGAATTTTAAATATTTAAGTTTGTCAAATTTTCATCTAAGTCCTTTTACCCTTTCCGGCGCACTGTGCCCGGTCTGGGATATCTAATTTTAATTCCAAACTTGCAAACGGCACCAATAATATTTTAGTAAAATTTTGCTTTTACAATAAAAGCTAAAACTAGGGGATTCAAAATATCTAAAAAATTTGTTTGCGAATTCCGGTGTCAGTCGATAATTTTTCATTTTACTGTCAGATTTTGCCCGTGCCGGAAAGGGTTAAAATAAATTTACAGTGTTTGCCTGTCCTACCCCTCGTTACAATTTGTAACCACACCGTTCTACATATTATTTACGATCTTCAGATACATTATAAAGTAGAGAAAGATTTTGTAATGTGGTTTGTGATAAATCATTTGCCAATCATTCAACAATAAATTTATTTTAAATTTTTATGAAGGCAAGAATGATTGATATTTGTTGTCATATTTTTATTTTAGTAATTGCACATTAATTACATTTTAGAAACTGAAAAGGGATCTTATTTTGATCACCTTAGCTATGTATAGCTTGCCTTGTTACTATGTGTCCCATTTTCCTGTCTTTAGTTTTTTAATATTCGATTGTTAAACAAAGAACTACAGATTTTTTTAATATAACTTAAAGCATAAAAATATTAAGTTCGACATTTCGTTTTAAAAATTCGTACTTTTTATAAATATATAGGGTTGGGGAAATTATAGAAAC